>HG996555.1:9660595-12160595 GCA_905340355.1 Rhagonycha fulva
GTGTAACACATTTTTTCAGTTATTTGTTATCAAATTCAATAATATTTTAGTGCGAGTAAAAATAATTATTCTTGGTTTTGCTAGCTCTAGTCGAAGAAATTGTTTCGCATGAAACTCTTTATTGTTTTATAAGTTGATAATGTCATCGCTGTAAATAAATAAAAACTGTAAATAAAACACTAAAGTAAATGTTAAATTTGAACCTTTTTCATGCTACATAATTATGAAAATGTTACTATCAGAAAAAAATTCGATAAGGTTGCATAGCGTCAATATTTAATCCAATATTTTAAAAATTTAATATACAAGCTGAGTTTAAAATATACATCCTTAAATTATTTTAGCTAATTTTGCAAATTACAGTTAAATTTAAACAGTTTTAACTGGTTCAATTTCTATATTTTGTCGTCGCAAGTCAAATTTCATAAACAAAAACAATATATCTGATCCTAATGTTATAATGCATATAATTATATTAGCCCACATAATATTTACGTTTTTGACTACGTACGAATATAAAATCGTAAAAACTATTGTAAGTAGTGAAGCAAAACTAATGCACAAACCCGTACTTATATACTCTGGTTCCGGATAGGTCAACTCAATAACCACTTGCACTCCTAACGTTAAAACTGCTCCCATTAGAAATCTGAAAGGAATAGAGTAAAATGTGTTCTATAGTATCTTCGCCTTTACCCGAATAATATCGACGTGAAGTATAACACAACCATTCCTTGATCGAGTGTAGCGACAAACAACACCAATGAAATAAAATACAAACCATGAGTCGTCAATGTTATTTCCCTAAAACGTAAATTTACTGCGTCACAGTTCAATAATTTAGATTAAATAATAACTAGTTCTTACTTAAATTTTTTTAATTTATCTAAAATTAAGCAAACAAGGAATGATCCTACGAAACTCACAAGGGTAACTAACAAACCAATTATTCCGGCATGGTTGGATCCATCCTAAACAAAACATTTTCATATCACCTGTTGGTTTTCAAAAAAGTAGGCGTAGGAAATAATTCTCACCGGATAGTACATTAAAACTATTTGATTGAACAGCACTTGGAATGGAGTAAAAATTGCAATATTAACTGAAATTAAAATTAGATACAACACGTACGATTTGTTGGTAAACAAATTCTTAATTGATTGTTTAACGGAAGTTGGTTCTATGGTGGTGATTTCTATAACTTTCTGTTGAGCAAGAGATGGTGGTATTTCAGGTTTTTCGGAAAAAACTAAAATATGTTAAATTGGTTACCTACACTTGATTTAAAATACTTTTAAATTTTACTTACAAAGATACAGTAAAGGAATTACAGCTGTGCTTAACGCAGCATAGCTTAAATTGATGATATAAAAACCTTTTTCAATTAGATGAGCTTCTCCACGACTTACTAGAAATGGTGGAATTATAAATCCTACCGCGTTGCCAAACTATTAAAAAAAAAAGTTGCAAAATCATACGTTACGAAAATTTAGTAATTATTTTTATACCAAAATTCCAACCCATCCTAGAGCACCCGCTCTTGATATTTCATCTGATCCAAACCAATTTGCAGCAACTTTTGTTACCAGTGGAAACATGCAAATCTGAAAAATGGACACTACTGTTTGACCTAACAGTACTAACCAGTATCTCTCTGGGTGTACAGATAAAACTTTTATCCAGCTTCCTAAAGCAGTACCAACCGCTCCAATTAGGATTGACATTCGAAGGCCCTGCAAAACAAAAGTTAAGATAGTTAATCAAAATTTTAAAAATCCTTGAAGGTATATCAGCATAATATGAATTTAAATACTTTATAATTGAAGTGTGATTAATTGAAATTAATTGCATTGTTCTCATTTTCGTGCTTACATGTGCATTAAATGGCAACTTTAAACTTCATGGTTATAATCAAGTTATATTATACAATGTTTACAAATCTTTTTTTTCTTTTCTTTTCGTTTGCTTCACAAAACAACAGGAATTTTGTGATGAAATTCGTTATGAAAAAAATCTTTGCTTGAAATTTTGAAATTTTGAATATTTTAGGTTACAGGAAGCATCCTAAGTTCAAATTTTTGTCTCTTATCAAACATGTTCAAATTGTAGCCTAAAATATAAAAAGATTTTAAAATTTCAAAATTTCAATCAAAGAGTTTTTTGAAAATTCTGTGTGTACCTGAATATTTAATATTTTTAATGGATCACTTCTGCAATCTGATAGTGAAACTAGTAAAATTATATTAATAATTTAAATTAAAATATCTTACCAGTTTATCTAAAATGTAAACACCTGGAAAACTAAACACAACATATGTAACTCCAAAAATCATTGAACTCCAATCGACAGCCGTATAAGAAACATTGTAATATTCCACCACCACATCCGCAATTATGGAATATTGTATGTACTGTATAGTATTACTTATTCCAAACATGCAAAACAGTAACAGCATAAACCATCTCTTCTTATAAACTGTTATTGTTTCATCTTGATTTTTCTTTTCAGCAATTTTATCCGCCATTGGTTTTTAAATCTCACTCAAGAGTAACAAAAATAGTGGTTGTACCTATCAGAAAAAATGTTATATTTTACATTTTGTGCCAAAATAACTAAAACTTAATAAGAGAAATTCTTGAACTCGGTTTTAATTATCAGAAAATAAAATTTATATTAGTTTATAGCGGTGAGATTAAAAGTAACTTATATTTGCATTTGATAAAGAGAATTAGTAAATTAATTAAAATTTAAAACTTAACCAATTAGACAAACACAATGAATTTTATTGTGTTTTATTAAATAACAGTCTTGATAATAAACACTTAAAATTGTTCAATTTTTTGAGTTGTAATATTAGCTGAAAGTTCATAAAACGTAATTGATTTTTGTTGTGTTCTATTAACTCCAAAACTTTTAAATTTTATGTTACTATTTATTTCGTGAGTATCTCTTAAGTTGTGAGTGACTAATTTTTTTTTTTTTTGAAAAAATAGCATAAAGCAATATACAAATCTTGTTTACACAAAAGCACCAAGTTTTAATTTTCAAAAAAATAACAAATAAACTTTGCTTTTCCAGTTGTTTAATTTCAAAGTTTGCGCTTTCAAAATTAGTTATTAAAAATTCAAAGGCAACAATTCCTGTCAAATGCGATACTAACTAATTTTACAAACGTACAATTACTGCTGTTAAAATTCATCTTGCTAACTTTTATAAAATCGCACAGGTTAAAAATCAATTTTATTACTTAAACAAATAAAATTGATCAAGTATTTATTGGGAAATATCTGTTCAGTTGCCACCCTCGTTTGTGTTTGGTTACATTAATTACATTCGGTTACGTTAACAGGAGGTTAAACTAAGTATATTAAATTGCTAGATCGATACCGATTACCACGATTCGTTAAAAACAGTTCAAAATTGAAGATATCTAATTACAAAATTTAGTCATTTTTATAGAGAAAACCTAAACACTAATTCTTATCTTCAATTTTTACACTAAAAAAATCTCAAACACTAATATATTAATTTTCTTACAATAGCAAAGCTGATATTACTAAACTCGTACTGAATTTTTGAGAAATTGTCCAAACATAATAATTTTACAAAGTATTTGCATCCTTGCAATTATAATACTTTTTAATTACATATTTAATATTTTTCTGTGGGATACTATAATTAATTGTCCATCTACTTGACAAATAAAAATTCATTGTTCAAACTCGACAAAGCGAATTACTATTAAGTCAGTGGTCACTACTCGCTACTTAATACTAAAAAAATAAAAAAAAGACAACCACATTCTAATGGTCCCATTCTTGCACTTTATGCATTAAAAAAATTTTTAGTTGCATATGGTCAAATTGTAAAATTAATTTCTTCTGGGCAATATGTAACGTTAGAATTTCCTTCACTTGTTGAGTCTGTGCTGTCGGAGAAGCTTAATTGGGTCTTGGTCAAAAGGAGGGGGGGGTGTAGATTGTGTACTTTTATCTAATAAATTGCTAAATAATAACTAAACTTAAGCTTAACGTGGAATCCAAACCACGTTACAAATAATTTAGCAACCACCGGAATTTAAATACTTTATGTGCGTCGTGCCCTACGTACCAGTTGCATTACGACGCAGATATAAATATTATTTTAATTACGACAAAAATGTATCAAAAACGAATTTTAAAAAAATTACTGGCAAACTTTCATTATCCTCTATTAATTAAACAATATTAACTTACCTTTACTTCTTTGCACCGCCTTAACTTTATGCAATTTTCGCCGAAATAAATATTTGTTAATAACAAATTCAAACAATCCACAAAAATAACCAACTTCTATTTAACGTTAAAAATTACTCTGTTTCCGAATATAAAATTCAGAAACTACAAAATTGTCATACGTATTTAGAAAAATTACTATAATTATAATATAAGTAATTATATAATTTGCAAGTAAAACCTTATAATAAAAATAGCAACATATTTTTGTAATATTACAACAATAATATTAAAAATAATTTAATTTGAATTATATAGTATATGTTACAATTCAACAATGATTCTTTTTTTTTAATTTTTAAGTTTTCATATTCGACATAAATCGGTATATCCTTGAGAAAAACTAGTTTAAGCAGAACATTTTCTGACGCGCGCATGGTACGTGAAAAATGTACGATACAAAAATATTTTCAAATTAGGTATCAATATTTCCAAAATTTGGTCCCACTTATACCATTGATGTAAATTAAATCAATTTAATAGATTTTTCAATATTTCATTTAACTATTTTTAGTTCCTTGAATTCTTGGTTTCTATATATTGCAAAAAAAGTTATATTTTGTTTTTTTTATTGGTGCAACAGTCGACTGGGGAATTCAAAGGTAAACATTATGTAGGCTTCACTTCATGGTCGATGCCACTGCTGAATTTGATGAGATTGTTTTAAATATAATTTTTTTGTATGTATGCACTAGTAATAGTATTATGTATGTACTACATAATATAAAGTAAATTATTATTAATGTTCGAATTTTAAAATGAATTATTGTTATTATCAAACTCGGGCGTATTGTGGGTTTCTCAGATTTCACAGTCAAAATAAAAATAAAACTTTTGAAAGTAATTGAAAATAAAAGTTAATTAAAATTTTTAATTGTAATTTATAAAATAAATCACTTAACTTACTTTTATAAATTATTTATGTAGAATAAACAAATTAAATCTTGTACAAAGTACACTGGATACTTGGACAACATACCACTAACGACGTTCATCATTAGATATCAATTATTATCATAAAAAAATTACATGAAAATTAGTTGTATGACCTATTATTACACCTGCAATAATAATATATAATATAAAGCGTGTTTTTCTAAGCGCGACTGGATTTTGAATTGAATAAAACATTTAAAAATTGTCCAAGTAACCATAAATTTGATTTTATTCGAAAGATAATAATTTATATCATTATAACATTTCGGTTGCCAGTTTTTTTATTCTCTCAGGCCAATTTTGGACCACTTTTTCGAGCAATTGAGCACTGACAATTAATGCAATGATACGTCATATGTTAAAGCTAGATGAACAGAATTAACCAGAGACTTTACTTATCTTGAAAAAAATAATCCAGCAGTGTCAAATCACAAGACCTGGGTGACTAATTGGGAAGTCCATTTATTAAAATAATGTTTTCGCTAAATTGTCCTTTCAGTAAATCCATTGTTTTGGTGGCTGTATGACACGTAGCGTCGTCTTGTTAAAACCACAATTTTTAAACATTCCAAAGTTCTGGAAACAAAAAGTAGCAGATCATTGTTCTGTACCGCTCACCATTTTTATGTTTTACCTTTATTTTCTTATAAAGTGCAATTATGCTTTAAAAATATTCTGTAAAAATTTCAAATCAATTCGGTAAATTGAATTAAAGATATTCTTTTGTTTTTCAAGTTTTAGTTAAGTAATTCTTTAATTAATTTAAACTTTAAACGCGTTTTTCTCAAAACTACGTTTTTAGATACTGTCAACACTAGCTCTCTCCATCACTCTCCTGTGAATTGATGGTGACGAGTCCCGAATGTCCTTCATCTTAAGAATTGTGGGGGAGCTGCAGTGGATACTATGGAGCAGAGTATCATCAGTAGACATCAGTTGATTGTTTTTGATATGTCTTTGTAATTTTCCTGACAAGGCTTTCAATAAAAAAGAACAAAACCTGGAAGAATTTACATTACGGAGTTAATTCACTACTACCCAAGTTTTTGTAAAATTAATTATTATTTCCAATTTTATTTATATTTAATTTGCGTCAGGTTATAACATAAAAAAGTTAAAAATGATTCCAAAAGTTGTACTGAACATAAATGAGCCTCAAAATTTGCGATTATAATTAATTTGACGGAATTAGCTTGTTACCCAAAAGATTAACCTATTAGAATTGTAACACAAATTTAAGAAGTCATTGCGAATTGTTGATGTGAGTGGGAAAAGTAACAGAAGATTAGTCGCGACATTTTGCATCAATAAAATTGCTTTATCTAATTTTTAGATAAATTTCTCTGTGTTTGTACGTTTCTGTTGTTTACGCATCATCAGGTTAGTGGTTTACATAATCAATTTGTATAATTTGTAGACAAAAAATTAAAAATTATTTTAATTTTTTGCCTGTTTCCCAGATGTTTTTTGGAGGGATATCCGAGGGATGTTCGGAAAGTTTCTTAAGCCGCAAAGAAAACAAAGCTTTTTATGTCCAAAATGTTTAATTTTAAGCATTTTTACTGGCGAGCCATTTATCATCCTTGCAAAATAAACAAAAGACGCACATGGTCAAACCAGGTCAATAGGGTCAATGTTAAAAAAATTCACAAAATTTGTTTTTTTTTTCTTCGCCAAATGCATTTGCTTTTTCCTGATTTATTTCTTCCGATGGTGCAATAAATCCGTATCTATTATAATGACAATACTATTGATTTGTGAGTTTTATATTTTCATCTCTTGTTACTGTATTTTGTTGTATTATAGGTTTTATTCAATGTGCGTGATGTTATTTACATATCATTCTCTTTGTTTACTCTAACCTTCCGCTTAAGTTGGCTAACCGTGAAGAACAATTTTGTTACCAGTGATAAAGTATGTCCATACAAACTAACAAAATTAACACTTTTTGTGTGTGTAAATAATTTATCAATTAGCAAAGTAAGCAAAATTTCATTTATTTATTAAAATATTATTGCAAAAATTCCATAATTGCACCTAATTTTTTTTTTCATTTGCCAAATAAATAATTTACCATTGAACCCATTCAGCATGCAGTTTATATTGTTATATTTCTATTATTTTTTGACATTCCAATAAAAATAACAAAATAAATTTTCGATTTTGAATATAATATTTTTAAATTTTTTCAGTCAAAATAAATGGAGCAATCATCATCAAAAATGGAGAAAGATAATTTGAATACTACCCCAAAACTTTATAAACAGCGATACCTGATATTACTATTATTCTGTTTATATGCAATTGGCAACACCGTACAGTTTATACAGTACTCCGTTATTGCAGACGTGGCAGTTTCGTATTACAACGTTTCGTACAATGCTGTAGATTGGAGCTCTATGATTTTTTGTATTTCATATGTCGTATTTTGCTTTCCGGGAGGTTATCTAATAGATAAAATAGTAAGTAACTGCGTAATTAAAATTTTTAATAAACCACCACCTTAACTTTATCATTTAGGGTCTGAGGATTACTGTGTTGATTGGTGTAGTGGGAACAGCTCTTGGAGCTTGGATTAAAGTATTATCTGTAGATAACGACCGTTTTTGGGTTGCTTTACTAGGACAAGCAGTTACATCCATTTTTCAAATTACCATTTTACCCATAATCCCAAAAGTGTCTGCTGTTTGGTTTGGTGCTGATGAGGTGTCTAGTGCTACCAGCTTAGGACTTATAGGGGCACAAGTAAATAAATTTAGTAATAAAATAACCTTTTAGATAACAACTAAGCTTTATTTTTAGTTTGGCACCGCCATGGGTTATATTTTACCACCACTTCTAGTAACCCAAGGTAGTCCAGAACACATTGAGAAAGGTCTATACATCAATACTTTGATTGTAGCTATATATTCAACTATTATGATTCCAATAATATTTTTTTGTAAGTTTAAATTTACAAAAATATTCGGTTTAAAAAATTTATTTTTTCTAGTGTATGCTAATAAACCTGCAATACCGCCATCTATAGCTCAACTCAAAATTCAGAAAGTTAAAACAGATTACAAAAAATCGATTAAAAATTTATTGACGAACTCCTCATTTATACTATATTTATTTATTTTTATAATTAATATGGGTGCTTATACGCCATATACGATTCTATTAAATCAAATACTTTTACATTATTATCCCGTAAGTATTACCAAATTTATGTACCTATAAATAAAAAGGTAAACTGAAATAATTGATATTAGATATATTTCAGAGCGATTTAACCACTTAAGGTGCCTCTCTTGGCTTAAAATCCTAAAAATTCAAGTCAAAACTGTGCTGTTAATAAAAAGTATTTTTACAAGATCCAAAAAATATTAATTAGATAAAACATAAAACTATTTCGGTACAGGCTTAAAATTTTGAAATTAAAATTAATTTTGAAGCAATAATGTCTTCAAATATGACCAATCACAGCGCTTGTACTGCTCATCACATTATTGCTTTGAAATTAATCAAAATTTTAAAATTTTAAGCCTGTACCAAAATAGTTTTATGTTTTACCTTTGTAATTTTTTTAGAATCACTTAAAATTATTTATTATTAACAGCGCAATTTTGACTTGTTTGAGACCTTTATTTTACGCTACGAGAGAGGCGCCTTAATGCTCGTTGACGTGTCTGACACGTCCACTCCCACTCGCACAGTATCCTTGCTTAATGTATAATCACATCACTTTTTAATTTTAAATTATGATAAATTGACTGATTTTAGGACGCAGCAACTGATGTCGGTGTAATGGGTCTAATAGTTACCAGCGTTAGTTTTGTTGGTACCTTTCTCAGTTGTTTTCTTTTGGATAAATTTAAAAAATACAGGTACCTAAATAATAAACTTTATTTTATTTGATTTATAATTTTTAATGTTTTAGAATTACAACTCTTACAACACATTTATTGTATCTTCTATCAATAATATTATTTGTTTCTACTCTGGATTTGGGAATTACAGTTGTGTATATAACTTCAGCGTTATCTGGGTGAGTTTTCTGTACCAGCAAACTTTTTCAAATATTTACTTTTAAATTTTTAGGTTTTTTATGGGAGCTGCTTTATCGTTGGGAATTGAACTGATAGTCGAAGTAACTTACCCTGAACCAGAAAATATAACAGTGGGAATATTGATTTGTTTAGCCCAAGTGTCGTCCATTTCATTTGTGTTCTTGTATTCTCACATTTTTAGGAGTGTAGATGTAATTTGGGCCAATGTATCTATATGCTTAATAATATTTTTGGCTGATCTGCTATTCTTCTTTATGAAATTTGACCTAAAAAGACAAAACGCTCAAAAAATGCGGATTTGATACCTTTCATTTTTTATGTACCTATTTTAAAAGTTATGCATATTCTCATGCAAACTTGAGCTATTTTACTGTTTTGTTATTTGATTAATCGTCAAATATCTAACAAACGGTCAAATAGAGTACTTATTTATTTAAGGCGCCTCTATCTTAGCAATGCAGTGTCTTGAAAATATTAAGACTGTTCTGTTAGTAATAAATATTTTTAAACGATTCAAGAAGAGCTAATAAAGTAAAATATAAAACTATTTTGACTAAGGCTTAAAATTTTGATATTAAAATTAATTTTGAAGCAATAATCTGTTAAAATCTGATCAACTCTCAACGCTTATATTAATTAATTTTAATTTCACAATTTTAAACATTAGCCAAAATAGTTTTATATTTTACATAATTAATTCTATTAGAATCATTTAAAAATATTTATTTTTACTATCACAGTTTTAAGTTGTTTAAGACTCTGCATATTAAGCTACGAGAGAAGCGCCTTAATTTTGCTGTAACATTTTGACAGTCACTGCTTTTGCTTAGCAAAAAATATTAATACATTAATTACTTGACCATTGCTTAATCAGCTAAAGTTATATCAAATATTAGGTTTGTTACGGTTACGCTCGTGCGCAACAGATAAATAAGAACGCTTTTTAGCTATTGCACATGAGTGTCACCGTACATTGTACGGTTTCATGGCTGGTTGGAACAAACCTCTTATTACCAGGACGTGATGGTTCGGTCGAATCAAGGCACAGAAGATTTAAAGGCCTGGAATATACTCCAGATAAATAATATAAGTGTACATGTCATAATTAGTTTTCGAATGCGGCACTTTTTTTGGAGCACTTTGATATAAAATTGTACTTACCACTGCCGATTATATTTTCGATTATTTAAATTTTTAAAATACATAAAATGCATAATATGAAGCTATAAAAGTGTTTTATTAGGTTTAAGCCCTTCTGACACTTGATAAAATTTAGTAGGTACAAAATGTAGCAACTAACCAATAGAAAATGTCTTTTGGATTCTAACATGTGTTTTCTATTAATTATTTGTCATTTTTTGCTAAATTTTGAACAATATTATGTCAAGTGTCACATGGACTTTATGTTGCATGATAAATTGAAATGGTTTGAAGTATTCAAATTGAAGAATCTGGAGTGAAGTAAACTGTTGTAATGCATCGTGGTTTACTGTTTTTTTATTTCCGGTTCTATCTTACCTCTTATCTTAATCATAACATCTTCTGTAAAATTTCCAAAATCTAACAAACAAAATGTAGCAAGAGAATCTGCAGTAACTTAGAATATTAACCTTGGATCTGTTTCTAATTCTACAGTTATTTTCTCTTATCGGAGATAATACCATCAGAACTAAAAGTTTAAATAATTTTAACCCTGGAATTTTAGAATCTTTTATGTTATGCTAAAATCTCCAAAAGTTTAATTTTATTTTTAGCCTTTTATAATGCACTTGTTCAAGATTCTTTCGGTATTTTTGTGATCAAACGCTTATGGCCTATGAATCGCCGCTTTATATAAAATGTAGCTTTGTCTAAGACACACTTTAGTGCAAGATCTAATTTGTTCTCCAGTTGAGAGAAGAGCAGGTGGACAAGGTTGGTGTTTTTCTTATGCATAAAAAATGTATCTAGATTACCGTACCTACTCTAGTAGGTCTAATATTGAAATCAATATTAGGCCAATATTAAGATGTGAACATTTTGCAATATTGCTTTCTAATATTGGCAAAATATTTGCAGAATATTGGACCAATATTGGCCCAATATTAGAAGACAATATTAGTCATCAATATTGGTGCAAATTGCACCAAGCTCCAGACAACATTAGTGTAATATCTAATTGATTCTCTATATTTCCTCAATATTGGAGAAAAAAATTGGCTGAATCTTGCAATATCGCCAACATTGTGTGTTACAGGTTTCGAACAAATAGACGCGGCCAAAAGAACGCAGCCAAAGAAACGCAAGCGTTAAGACGCGGACCCAAAAAGTGAAGTCAAAAAAAAATAATTATAAACATTATTTTAAGCTACTATTCCTTTAGTTCAAGATTTATTGCGAAGGGTGAAACGCCAAATCTAACTTTGTAAAGTATCCATAATTGTGCCAAATTGAGTCCTTCTATCGCAAAGTGCAGAATTGGCTTTTAATGTCCATTCTAACTCAATTTGCTTCTTAGATGACTCAACGATGTGGCGCAATTAAAATCAATTGGACGTGGAAAGTTGTGTTAGAGTCAAATAACCAACCCATATTTAAAATACCTAAGAAAGGACCCCCAACCAACATTTAATGATTGTCCTCCTAGCGACATTTACATATAAAAAAAACAAAGAATAAAGACGTAGTAAGTAATTGTTGACAATTCAAACGTTTTTGTGTTTTTCTCAAATTCCAAATTTTTCCTACGTTAGTTTTTTTAGTAAATTACTTTTAGTTTACTAAACATTAATCCAGCACCTGGCTTTCTTTTACCTTCCGAATCTTGACAAGATGGACTTCCGTATTTCAGTTGAAAAGTAAAACTTGCCTTTGACAAAATGCAATCTTAAATTATGGCCTCAATGGCCCGATTCGACAAGAAATGAAACGTACCCCACTACGTAATATTAACCCTTATTTTCAAAACTTGCGAGGTGGGTACCCAAACCGATGAAGGAAAAACCCATAGAGTCAAATATGAACCAAAGACGATTCAATTGGCTCCCACGCAGTCCCAGATGCCTGCAAATGACTTTTTCCAGACCTTTGCCAAAAACCAAGACGATACTGTATCCGCATCCATAGCATTCCCTTTGAATCACTGCCATTTGACCGAAAATCATTTGGCCGATAGTCAATTTGCCGACAATAACTGGAAGTATATGGGGCATTCCACACCAAATCGACCACTTTTGAACCCGACCCCTTTTGATTTTCCTGAAATTTTTACATATTATACTATCTCATCAACAACAGTTCTGTGAATTTTTTTAAAATTTTTTACTCAACTCAAAAAAAGTTACGAATTTTTAGAAAAACTGCTGTTTTTTTTTCAAACGATCGTAACTATTTCAAAAATTGACTAATCGGAACGTTTTTTTTGGTTTTGTTTGTCTTTAAACGTACTTTTCAGGAAAAAATACAAAAAAAATATTCAAACTTAGATTCTACAAAATTTTTCATTTTTTCGGAGAAAATCATTGATTTTTCAAATTTCAACACTTTTGATTTTTGATTTTTTTATTTCAAAAAAAAACTCTGATTTATTCCGCGTATAACAACGCAAACCCTGTAATGGGCCGACATTTCTTTCTATTTCTTTTGTTTAATTGAAAAATATTATTTGCGTAAAAATAAAACAAAATATTTTTTATTTAAACAAAAAAAATGGAAAAAAATTTTGGCCCATTATGGGGTTTGCGTTGTTATGCGCGGAATAAATCAGAGTTGTTTTTGAAATAAAAAAATCAAAAATCAAAAGTGGAAAAATTTGAAAAATTAATGATTTTCTACGAAAAAATAAAAAATGTTGTAGAATCCAAGTTTGAATATTTTTTTTGTATTTATTCCTGAAAAGAACGTTTAAAGACAAATAAAAACAAAAAAAAAACGTTTTGATTAGTCAATTTTCAAAAAAGTTACGATCGTTTGAAGAAAAAAAACTTCAGTTTTTCTAAAAATTTTTAACTTTGTAAACAATTTTGAAAAAATTTACAGAACTGTTTTTGATGAGGTAGTATAATACGTAAAATCAGTTGTGTAATTTTTTTCAAAATTTTTTAAAAAGTTAAAATTTCAGAAAAACTGATGTTTTTTTTCTTCAAACAATCGTAACTATTTCAAAAATTGACTAATCAAAACGTTCTTTTTTTGTTTTTGTTTGTCTTTAAACGTACTTTTCAGGAAAAAATACAAAAAAAATATTCAAACTTGAATTCTACAAAAATTTTTATTTTTTTGGAGAAAATCATTGATTTTTCAAATTTGTTCACTTTTGTTTTTTGATTTTTTTATTTCAAAAAAAACTCTTATTTATTTCTCGTATAACAACGCAAACCCCATAATGGGCCCACATTTCTTTCTATTTTTTTTGTTTAATTAAAAAATATTTTGTTTTATTTTTACGCAAATAATATTTTTTAATTAAACAAAAGAAATAGAAAGAAATGTCAGCCCATTATGGGGTTTGCGTTGTTATACGCGGAATAAATCAGAGTTTTTTTTGAAATAAAAAAATCAAAAATCAAAAGTGTCGAAATTTGAAAAATCAATGTTTTTCTCCGAAAAAATGAAAAATTTTGTAGAATCCAAGTTTGAATATTTTTTTTGTATTTTTTCCTGAAAAGTACGTTTAAAGACAAACAAAAACAAAAAACAACGTTCCGATTAGTCAATTTTTGACATAGTTACGATCGTTTGAAGAAAAACAACATCAGTTTTTCTAAAAATTCGTATCTCTTTTTGGGTTTAATAAAAAATTTTGAAAAAATTCACAAAACTGTTTTTGGTGAGATAGTATAATATGTAAACATTTCAGGAAAATCAAAAGGGGTCGGGTTCAAAAGTGGTCGATTTGGTGTGGAATGCCCCATATACTTAGCTCAGTGCCGTAGCGAGGTTTTCTTTGCGTTTACAACACTTAAAGAATACTTTACCGTACCTTGCATCAATAGAAATTGCGGATATCATTGACCATCAGTAACTTCCTATCTGGTGCTTTGCTAAAACAGATTATACGGAGAACTCGTAACACCACTAAACCTGTAGTTTCTGCATCTCCTACCAGTCTAACGAATTTAGAGATCGAAGGAGATTACGAGCAGATGGGCAAAAGAGAGCTTTTCCTCTTCCTCTATAATAGTAAACCCAGTAAGAATCAGATACTTATTTTTAGTAAAGCGGCGAATTTTCAATCGTCAGCTGATTGTAATAATCGATTTGCCGATTAAAGTTTCAAGTCAGCCCCATCACTGTTTCTCCATTTGTACGCGACTCATTGTATCAAGTACAATTTAGTCAATTCGGCTGTAACCATCAATAAAAGCAAAGACACACACGAGTTTCAGAAGCTCTCTTAAACTTGAAACCAGGTTTACATCTTGTAAAAAATATTACGACCAGTTTCAAAATTGGTCAGAAGAAAGCGTTTGCAGTTGTTTTCCCTATATCATCACGCACCACGGATGCTTTTTCCATTTTAGATAATTTATTTAGAGTGTAATACGGGCTAATAATCTCATTTCAACAGGATACGAAAATCTGGCTTAAATCATACGCTGTGATTATTAAAAAAATTGGTTGCTCTGGCATTTGCTCTAGTAGAAAATGTAGAGATTATTTTTTAAGGGTATCCCACCGTTATTTGGCCAAACATGAGAAAGTATTGAATTTCTCCAACAAAACTCAAGACTGACTTCTTCACAGACAATACTGTTAATCTTTATTTCAAGCCCAGCGGGTCTTAAAATTGTATTTACTTCTAAATTTTGTATTTAGTATTTATTTATACTACTTACTATTTTATTACTAGTATTAATTTATAAATTTTGTTTGTATAATATTTTATATTAAATTACAATTTATACCACTCAGCTACTGTTATCCGTAATTTTGCAATCTGTAATGTTGCCCAAAAACTGAAATATCCTTGTTATTGTCGGCCAAATGACGAGATACTATGCCCTCCAACCAACTCTTCTAAATCCACAGATAATAACAAAAAAAGCCTCATCTTAAAACTCCAGATGTGACTGGGAAGAAAAAACTCTTACCCACCTTTGTCAAAGTTGTAAAGCCCAACAAATTTTTTATTTTGGTTTCCAACACGAACGATTTCATACTTGATGCTCCATCTGTGAATGACCAAATTTAAGAAGAAAACACAACTTCCAGCTGCTGGACTCCAACAAAAGTAAGAGGCGTCAAAATAGTACCACCATCGCTCACGTAGTACTGCGAAGACTTCCCTGCACAACATCAAAAACGACTTATAAAACCCACACGTCTACAGCCGACTCACGCCGCTTTTTCTGGAAAACTCGTTCAGATTCCTGAAGCCAAAAACATTTTCGAAAAAAAAAAATATTAAACACAAGCCACTCAATGAAGGATTTTTCCGATATTTTCGCTTTAATTTTTTTTGCCTGCAGATGTCAGAATACGATCAAAACGTTTATAAAATTATATTTACCAGTATATTTCGTTTTAAGTCTGAAAAATATTTAATAAATGTCTTAATGATTCTAAAATACAAATCTACCAAGAATCAATTGATTATTTAATTTTATATTTATATTACTTATTTACAATAATTATCTTATTATAGTAGAACATCTTCATTTAGTTTTACCAAATTTTGGGCTTTGAGTCGTCTTAAATCAAATTTCATAAACAAAAATAAAACATTCGATAACAATATTATTGAGGACGTTAACATATTCGCCCAGACGATGTTGATACTTTTAAAAATGTAAGAGTATAAAAACGTAAAAATTATTGATAAAATTTGACATAAATTAATAAGGATTCCTACGGATATATTAGATGGTTCCGGATAAGTGAGTTCGACTGTAAGTTCAATTCCCAACGAAATGGTAGATCCCATGAAGAATCTAGAAATATTAGTATAAAATAATTTGAGATACTAAAAGTTTACTTTTTTATACCCGGTTAGTATTGACGTCACATACAAAATTGGAATACCTAAATCCAACGTGTAAACGTACACGATTACTGATAGAAGATATAAAATATGTGTTGTAAGTGTAAATTCCCTAAAGAAAATTATTAATTTAAGTGCGGTTAGTTGTAATACTGCAAGGGTTTATTGTTACTTGAATTTATGGAATTTATCCAGAAGAGCACAACTGGTAAATGAGCCCAATAAAGTAATGCAAGTAGCTATAAGGCCCATTATGCCGACATCAGTAGCTGCATCCTAAATCATAAATAGGGAAGTTAATAAGAAGTTTGGAGATTAGTATGGTATCAAAATTAAATAAATTAATGGGATACTTACCGGGTAGTAATACAAAATAATTTGGTTTGATAGAACACCATACGGAGTATACACACTTAAATTTAATGAAAAAATAAATAAGTAGAGTAGGAACGACTTATTCGTCATTAAATTCTTCATGCATTCTTTATAATTGGTTTGAACATCTTCAACCTTTGATTGTGCAAAAGATGGTGGAATCGGTGGTTTTTCGGAAAACACTGAAAGTAAATAATGAGCAATATTGGAAATCATTAAAAATTGAAATAACTTACACCAAAATATAATGGGTATCATGGCACTTCCAAATATAGCAATGGCTAAATTATAAAAATACAGACCATTTTCGATATCTTTAATCTCTCCTTTGGTTATGAGTAATGGTGGTAAAATACAACCAAGAGCAGAGCCAACCTGAAATGCACAATAAGAAACTCAATTTGTACAATGTACTGAAGACCAATTCTTAACTTGTGTTCCAATAACTCCGAGACTACTGGCAGTTGAAACTTCGTTAGGTCCAAACCAAACGGCGGCAATTCTTGGTGCAATAGGTAAAATGCATATTTGGAATACGGATACAATTCCTTGACCTACTAATACAACCCAATAACGGTCGGTTTGAACAGAGAAGACTTTTATCCATGATCCAACTGATGTTCCAGCTATACCGAGCAGAACAGTATAACGCAAACCCTAATATAAATTCAAATTACTAGCTTAATTTGTATCTCTCTCTCTTCATCTCTCCTCGTAGTTCGGATTCCACGATCCAAAGTAGGTTCTCTATGTATGAGACGCCAAGGAAACCAGATAGGCATTTCAAAGAAGAATCAAAAAAAATATTTTAAGTCTTACCAATTTATCCACTAAATACCCTCCTGGAAAGCTAAATATAATATAAGTAACCGCGGAAATCATACAGCTCCAATCCACTGCTGTATATGAGACTTCGTAATACATAACAACCACGTCTGCTATAACGGCGTATTGTATGTACTGAATTGTATTAGAAATGGCGTAAAGGCAAAACAAGGCCAATATTAACCATCGTTTCTTAAAAACTTGAGTTACTTCGGCCTGCAGTTGTTTGTCCATTTTTTACGTCTGTGTTTATTTATATCTAGAAAAAATTACAAAATTAGTTGAGTAACCACTACCATGGACATAGTCAGCTATTGTAATATTATGAGTAACATGATTTGTCATGAGCTTCAAGAGTGATTAGCCTGGCTTGATCATAAGTGATTTGCATTTTATCATTGGTTAAACAGGCGAGGCGGGAGACCGAGTAATCTTAATCGTTTTGTGATGATCGAGGAAGCTTCAGAAAATTTAGGTAATCAGAGTGGTTGTTTCTTAATGCTCACCCTTATCAAAAATGGACACTTCTCTTTACTTAGTTGGTGTTCATTGGCAGACCGAAATAATTGGATTACAAAAACAGAGATTTGGAGCAAGAGATACTATGACTCAGTGTAGTTTTTCGCCGCTTGCGATGCAATGCACTTTTTATCTGCTCTTGCACCCCTTGCACAAATTTCAAAAATATATCTCCCCAAATCACAAAGTTGTAATGAAAACATTAAAAATTATATTTTCGGTCATGAAGCAAATGAAGATCATATTCTGAAGCGACCTTTGACATTTTTCGCCCCTATGCGTCGCTTACCACGTACCACCGTCCCTGGATGGCTGCCTAGAGCTTCACTATTTAGGATGCTTCACATTTCAATTTATTATCGCCTATCAAAGTATAAATTAAAAAAATATTTATAAACAAAAACAGGCAGATTTTAACTTTTAAGAGGAATTTAATTTAAATTTTATGTGAATTTAAATGTGAAATTCAAGATTAGGTGTAACTAAAGATCGTTAACCGCATTTTTTGTTTCGTGCTCTAATTTTTTTAAGTTGCGGCTTATTTCAAACTAATAATAATTAACAATTTGGGGTATTTTTTTAAAAATTTGATGCAAAATAGTGATATTTTGGTCTAGGAAATTATTTTTGCGACGCCCAAAATCAAGCTTTGGGCCGTACGTGGCCGAACTGAGTAAAGCATTATAAAACAAAAAAGAGATTATATAAAATATTATTGAAACCACTAACCTGATGATGTCTAAACAGCAAAAATTGGAGAAACTAAATTTTAAAAAATAAAATAAAATGATTTGTCTGATACAAAATATTGCGACTTTACATCTTCTGTTACCTACTATTACTACTTACATAATTCAAAATAACATCTACTACTTCAATTTGTGTTATAATTCCGGTAAATGGGTTAATTCTTTCGGTATTAAGCTAATTTCGTCAAATTAATCGTAATTGTAGCGCTTAACCTCATATTCACTTTGTGAAACATTCGATATCTTTATTAACCTTCTTTTATGCTATAACCTGGAACAAATTAAAAAAATACTAACAACTTTACTTTTTTATTAAAAATAATTAAAATTTATTATAACTTTTACCGACACTCTCAATAAAATTTATCCGTTTTTTAAATTTTGTTAAAAAAAATTATGAAATCCAAAAATTACTTTGATGTTGCGATATCCTTTGTAAATCACTGCTGCTGATTTGGATCAATTAAAGGGAAGGGGTGTTTACTTTAGATTTAAATTTTATTTATTAAACAATCGAATAAATTAAATTTAAATTCATGCTTAGACCTGGCATTTCGATAGATCTCATAAAAAGTTCTCATCGGCATTATGTTGAAAAAAATCCTTAAACTTTGAGGTTCTGTGGAATGTGAAGACTGGAGAGACTGGAGTTTTAAAGCTTTTAAAGATTCACTTGTCGAAATCTTTGAAAAATTGTATTAAAAGCCTTATTTGCGTGAGGAAGCCTTAAAAATATCGGTTGTTCATAACCTGCATATAGTCCAAGGAATTTCCTGGGCATGATCAAGAGTTTTAGTTTAAATATTTTGATATTTTATATATTGTCATAATATTGCGTTTTTGACTTGACAAAAAAGCATCATGAGTTTCATCCCTTCAAAATTTTGAAATTTATTGATTTTTAGTTTTTTCAAAAGGGGATAAATCTTTAAATTTTACAATTTTTGGTTTCCAAATGTAGCAAGAGACTTCTGGAAGATAAGAATTCGAGAGTCAAACGGCATTGTGAGAAGTGCACCGTTCTTAATTTTGCGTTTAGATTGCGAATATTAAAGAAATTATAATTTTATGAAAAGTTTCGTTTTGCAATTTTTCTACTCGTTTTGAATTTGTATGTGCAATTGATGTCAGTTGATAGAGCTTCGTTTGAGCCTGAATGAGCTTGAGAGAGCAAGACTTTGAGTTAATTTTTTACAAAGTTATAGATAGTTGATATTTTCGACTAAACTCCGAGCAACATGCGTTAAATCTCAAGTTTTTTTAAATCTCTTAAGCTGATAATGATAATCTACATACTCTGGATATATAAATTCTTTATATTTAACTCAAAAACGTTAGAGCATCTTTTATAAGCCTGAATGAGCTTTCATTATTTTTTTTGAACCTCAAAGGTTGCGAAGTTATTTGCAAAAAATTACTGGAGGGCCGTAGATATGGTGCTCTCCCCCCCTCCCCCAGTTTTGAATTTTTGGATGAATTTAGTGTCAAACGTTAGAGCATCGTTTGAGCCTGAATGAGCTTCTATTATTTTTGTTTGAACTTCAAAAGTCCATTATTTTCGTTTGAACCTCAAAGGTCGCGAAGTTATTCGCGAAAAACTAGGGGGGCTATAGACATGTTTTGCAATTTTCTTTCTCATTTTGAATTTATGTGTGCAAGTCTGGCGTAAATCAAACACGGATAGACTAGAGAGCGGGAAACCGCAGTTCTAACCCTGGTTGCGTCAGATATGTGCTGTGAGCTAAAAAGTCCAAAATCGATCTGTGGACTATAAAACTCTTCCCAACCCGCAACTAGGCCAGCGTGGGGAGATATGGCTTAAACCTTCAAGTTAAAAACTTGAAGAGGCGTAGGTATATCCAAAAATGGATGTAAACAAAAACGCTAATAAAGAAGAAAAGAAAAGAAAAAAATGTGCAATTGTTGTCAATCGATAGAGCTTCGTTTGAGCCTGAA
This sequence comes from Rhagonycha fulva, assembly GCA_905340355.1. Taxonomy (NCBI): domain Eukaryota; kingdom Metazoa; phylum Arthropoda; class Insecta; order Coleoptera; family Cantharidae; genus Rhagonycha; species Rhagonycha fulva. Next base: position 9,681,244 of record HG996555.1, read on the forward strand.
TGAGCTTCAGTGAGCGAGAGTTTAAGTTAATTTTTTATTTACAAAGTTATGGATAGTTAAAATTTTCGACTAAACTCCGAGCAACATGCGTTGAATCTTAAGATATATAAATTCCCTAAATAAGCAACAAAAAAAATAGTTTTAATAGGAACAAGTCCTATGCTGTTTTTTGTCTATTCCCAGTCCACATGGTTTTCCAGTTGAGCCATCCATGTTGGAAGTTGGTTATATGACAGGTGATAAGATAGATAATAAGGTGGTAGGGGATAAGCTTGGTTTTTCCAAATCCAAACAGAGATGATAGGGTGTCGCACCCTCTCAAAATACCACCTCTTCAAGGTTTGATGAGTCAATGGGGAGATTTGTACCAAAGTTGTCAAGAGAACTAGCAAATCAATGTTTTTCCAGATGATCTTCACAGCATTATACTCTACGGTGAGCAATACTTATGTTTTTATTAAAACTGTCTGGCGAGCTTTAATAAAATCGATATACATGTGGGGCATTCCACACCAAATCGACCACTTTTGAACCCGACCCCTTTTGATTTTCCTGAAATTTTTACATATTATACTATCTCACCAAAAACAGTTCTGTGAATTTTTTCAAAATTTTTTATTCAACCCAAAAAGAGTTACGAATTTTTAGAAAAACTGATGTTGTTTTTCTTCAAACGATCGTAACTATGTCAAAAATTGACTAATCGGAACTTTTTTTTGTTTTTGTTTGTCTTTAAACGTACTTTTCAGGAAAAAATACAAAAAAAAATTCAAACTTGGATTCTACAAAATTTTTTATTTTTTCGGAGAAAATCATTAATTTTTCAAATTTTTCCACTTATGATTTTTGATTTTTTTATTTCAAAAACAACTCTGATTTATTCCGCATATAACAACGCAAACCCCATAATGGGCCGAAATTTTTTTCTATTTTTTTTGTTTAATTAAAAAATATTTTGTTTTATTTTTACGCAAATAATATTTTTCAATTAAACAAAATAAATAGAAAGAAATGTCGGCCCATTATGGGGTTTGCGTTGTTATACGCGGAATAAATCAGAGTTTTTTTTGAAATAAAAAAATCAAAAATCCAAAGTGTCGAAATTTGAAAAATCAATGATTTTCTCCGAAAAAACGAAAAATTTTGTAGAATCTAAGTTTGAATATTTTTTTTGTATTTTTTCCTGAAAAAAGACAAAAAAACAAACAAAACCAAAAAAAAAACGTTCCGATTAGTCAATTTTTGAAATAGTAGTTACGATCGTTTGAAAAAAAACAGCAGTTTTTCTAAAAATTCGTAACTTTTTTTGGGTTGAGTAAAAAATTTTGAAAAAATTCACAGAACTGTTGTTGATGAGATAGTATAATATGTAAAAATTTCAAGAAAATCAAAAGGGGTCGGGTTCAAAAGTGGTCGATTTGGTGTGGAATGCCCCATATATATCATCACAAGTTATGGGTACTATATTTATGAGCAGTTATATTAAGTATATTAACTTGCTTTTTAATAAAAAAAAATACATAATTAAATTTTAGACTATTACAAGAGAATAGCAATAAAGAAACTTTAGAAAATCACATTATATTTTTAGATTTTCAGGAAATCTTTAATTCATTTTGAAACAATTTAACTAAACTTAATTTGTTTTTATAATTTAATACTTCCTGTAGAAGAGTTTGATGTAAGATGAATATTTTATAAATGGACTCCCAGTTTTGTGCCATTTTCAGATTTAAAAAATAATTTTTTGAGCAAGTAAATGATTTCCGTGCAAAAATTTTTACTGTTTTGTATTGTGAACATCATGGAGCACTTCCACACCAAATACGAAGTAGATTAGTGCCTTGCCGTAAACTAAAACCTGCCCAAAAACGATCCATTTACTCACTAATGCAAAATATTATTTTTCCAACAAACAAATTTAAATTTCGCGCAAAGTGTTTCAAGGTTGGCACCGCACAACAAAAGTCAATACGAAAATGACAAGCGCAGAACAGAATATAAACTAGGACTGTCATGGACTGTCATAGTCAAATTAAATAATTAATTTTTCTATTTATACTGACGTAAATACAAATAATTTTAAGTGAAATATGTAATTCACCTGCACATTTTTTAATATAACTGTTTAAAGTAATTAAGTAGGTAAGAATTACTTGTAAAATGAATATAAAAAAAAACATTATTTGCATAGATATTTCAAATTTTTTATTTTCAGCAATGGAATGCCCTAAAATTTCCGACAGCATTTCAAATTTGCACCCTTCCGAAGAAGTTTTAAAACTTAAAGGTGCACAAAATGATGGTCAAATGACTTCTAGTTCGTCGAGTCTCATTTCTCCTGTCGATTCGGGGGTACAACTTTTGGACAGTGAAAGTGAAATTGTTTCTTTGATGTCTTTGAGTGGTTTAGGATGTGATTTTGATAGCGAAAACTTGAAGGATTTTAAAGCAACTGGTAAATATTAAAATTTTGTATGTTAGGTAAAAGTAATAGTATTCATAAATAGAATGGGACTCAAAACTATAATAATAATGTAAAAAAATTTAATTCAAAAAATGTTAAAGGTTACAGTAGGAGGCCCCCCGTAAGTCATTTTATATGGAAATAATTTGGAAATGCAGTTTTTTATGTAAATTCTGTGGTTTGACATCTGAAAAATTTGATGGATAAATTTGTCAAAGAAGGTCCCAAAAATCACTTTAATGGATTTTACTCTAAATAGATAATAGTAACATTAAACTAAATAAAATTCTAATAATTGTTCTAGCCGGTGGTAGCACGATAACCTGGAACGGAAGATAATATTATATTTATTAAAGAAAACTCGACAGAATTCGATAGATAACATTAAATTGAAGCGTTGAAGATGCTGATGAATTATCAATATTGATTGGTTTAGCCCAAAGTCGATTTTAAAGTTTACATTTTTTATGCAAATTTTGATCTTATTGACGCATTCTGTTACTTTTACATAGTTTTATTACGGGGCGTGGTGAATATCAAAAGTTAAAAATTTCTACGTAAATAAAATTGACTGTTATTTCTGCGATCTTACAAGGGGAGCTTTCCAACTTTACTCCACCGATTTTATCCATTTTTTATTTAGTGTAATTCCGGAGAGCCTCAGAGAAATTGAAAAGCCCCCCTTCTGATTTAAGCCTAATGTTAAAACTTGAGAGGTTTTTTTATGCTAAATTAAAGAGTTCAAGTAAAAAAAAACTTTATTTCTGAGTTATTTCCATAAGTACTACTCTTTTTTTTATCAACGTGAAAAGTTAAACTCAATTAAATTTTAGGAGTAACAAAATATTACTGAATCACAAAATTCTCTCTCTTGAATTTCCAACAAATTTAATTGTCTAAATTTATAGATTGTGGAAATTCAAGTAGCGATGACACCTTGGAAAATATTCAAGATGACTTTAATTACAAAGTGGCACTCACTGAAACTAAAATACATCAAAACGCAGACGCAATTAAACTAAAATTAAATCATGTTATGACAAAGAGTGACATAGATAATCATAATACTCATTTATACGAAGCTAAAGATGGTCCAGCCATTTTAAATGTTCAATCAACTAGTCACAGTTACATTAATGCACAAAGCATTAAAAATGACACACCTAAGAATATGAGCGACGAATTTAACGAAGACATATTTGAATTAGAGCCTATTCTTATTAACGATCAAAAAGAATTACCTTGTGAATATTCGACAGATTTGATGAATATTTCTTTAACGAGTTACGAATTATTGGATTATACACTTCAAAATAGTAAAAATGCGCCAGCTACGATGGATGTAATGCATGTTAGTATGTCTGAAGAAGTTAACGAATCCTTAACCGTTAATTTAGCTACCGAGAATCCAGATTTTGAGAAAAGTGTTCCTCCTGACGACCAAATCGTTTTCCGTAGACAAAGAAGGAAAAAATCGAAGTCTGACACTCCCAAAAAGAGAGTTTCATTTCATGAAGATATTTTAAACAGCACAAAAATCGATGATATTCATATCAATCATGGTTTTATTACACACGAGTCTGACATTTCAGTGAGTTTCTTCGAAAGAGGTTTTGTCAGAAAACCAGATGTCGTGAAAGGTCGCTACAGCTGGGCAGCAGAAGGAGACGCACCGTATTATCATAAGAACGAATCTGAACGTGAAGTAAAATCCGACATTTATGTGAACAACGTCCGATACTCTTCCACTTCTTCCAGTTCAAGTGGAAGCATCTCAAGTTCCATAGACGAAGAAAATTCAGATGATGCAGGAGTTAAAAAGACGCCTTCACAAAAGTTACCAAAATCGAGTTGTTTGAAAAAATCAAACAAGAAATACATCAACACGAACATCGTAGAAGAAGAAACAAATTTAAAGAAGAAGAAGTCGGAAACAAATTTACTGGACACCAACATTTTTGGAAGTTTAAAAAATATTTTTAATTTTTCTACTTCGGTACCGTTAGCCGAACGAGGCGTCCCGGAAGGACAAGAAGATATCTCTGTTTATTCTACTTCAGATACTGGAATAGAAAGACCAGCAATAATACAGAAAATAAAAGAGATTGTAACTGAGAAACCAAAGTCAGTAGTACCAAAAGAAACTGCAAACTTCAATTCGACTAAAACGAACCTAAAATTAACTCGAAGTGAAGGTTTTTATCCGAACTATCCCAACAATCAAAATTTACCATCGAACATCATCATGTGCGATAGTAACGTTTACGAACACAAAGGAATCAGTTATTCTTATGAATACGAAAACTTTCAGAAAACCTTCGAACAACAAAACAAACCAAAGAGCTCCACAATTTATCAAACATTACTAAAAGAACTGAATTTTTTTAAACGTCGGGAAAAGAAAGCAATTGAAAAAGAAGCCAAGGAAAATTTTGATGTTTTAAACAGTTCGACTCCAATTAAAGAAGTTAAATCGGAAGAAATAAAAGAGGAAAAGAAAGCAAGTAAAAAGTATGCGTCTTCGGTTACAGTTGACTTTTCCGATAACGAAAGCAGCTGGGATTGTAATGAAGTTTCGTCAAGTAACACTCGCCACCTTAATTCACCGAAACGGAAAAGAAATAGAACCCAGACGAGTCAATCGGCGAAATCAGAAAATTTTGATACTGATTCGCAATCAGATTTTACAATCACCTCGGCGAAGTCGTTAAATTTACGACCTTCGAGTTCGAAAACTTCGCTCATAAATCGTTTTCTGAGAAATGTGACGCTTAAGAAGATGATCGATCTTAAGTTGCAAAAGAAATGGAAGCATCAGAAGCGGTGCATGAATTTGTATGTGAAAGGAGTCAAGTTAAACGATGGGAGTATGAATCAACAGCTGGATTCGCAGATTGAAAGGGAGATTTTGAATGTTCGCGATAGGAAGTTTTCCGAGGAAGAATACGATACGCATTTTTTGTACAAGTTTAAGAACGACGTCTTTAGAAGTTTTTCTGAAAATATTTTGAAGGTAATGTTTTAAATTATTAGCTTGTTTTAAAATTTAGCAAACTAAGCAAATGCAATTAATAGGTAAAATAAAGCCGTATTTAGATCAGTTTTTTTAAAAGTGCTAATTTTTGGAATTATTTCCGGAGAAACTCCTCAGAAATTATCACAGTGATTAGAATTTTTTCATTATTTTTTGTTAATTCGCTGATTTAATCTGAAATACTGTTCAAGTTTCAAAATTTTTAAACAAAATTTATTTTTATGTCCCTTAAAAACTAACCGTTAGAATTTTTTCACTATTTTTTCGGTATTCTAATGAATATTTTGAGTGGTTTACAGATTTAAAACTATAACTAATTGTAATTTATTGTAAGTTAAAGTTTAAATGACGTATTAAACCCACTATTAGTCCTTTAACATCTCATCAGTCATCACCATTCTATTTTAAGTTACAAATCTACAATAATGAGAATTCAGAATTAAGTGACTCATATGAATGGATTAACGAGATTCCACAGATTATGTTTTTTTCAGTTCAGAGGCCATGAGTACACTTTGTACAATCCATTTTTCTTTAACAGTACTTATTACCAAGTTAGTCGGTAAATAATGGTTTTATTTCGAGAAAAATTACCATAATACATCTGAAAAATTCAGTTAGCCTATAAATTTTCCTGTACTGCTTAGCTTGTTACAATTTAAATTTTTAATTTTTTGGTAGTTTTGTACTTACTTATTCATGTCTGTTCTTTTCAGATTTTCCCTATTTATAGTGCATATACCACGCAAGGAGAAACGAAACCCTTGATGGTAGTATTAAGTAACACGACTTTATATATAACTGGATTTAAACCAAATCACTCATACTGTAATTATTTTGTAATACCCTACACAGAACTAAATTCTGTGTTGATAGGCCCGAATGCACAAACCATACACATTTCAAATTATGACAACGACATGCAATGTATTGTTACCACTGGAAGCGAAAATTTAACTAACGATTTAATTGGTCAATTGGAGATGGCCATGCGTAGGGATATTAATAAACCAAAATTACTCGCCGTAAAGCAATTGTGCATGCAAGACATGATCAATCTTAGAAGAGCTATTTGTAAACAAACGCCCGTCACTAAAGTGAGTTATTATTTTTAACTTATTCAATTTTTGTTTTAAAATTAATTTTTAGGATGAAGAATACTTCCATTACAGCATCGTTAACATGCAAGACAATAACAGCGATGTGTTCGACACGCCTTTAGGTCCGAGTAAGGAAGGTCCACTGATGTTCAAAACCAATGGAAATGATTCTCGTTGGGAAACTGCATATTTTATACTCAAGTAATTTTTGGCAACGTTTACATTTTTGAAAACAATATTGTCGTGCTTGTTTACAGAGCTGGAATTTTATACATGCTTTCGTCACCGTCACATAGATTACCGATGCGTGTTCTCCCGTTAATTAATGGCGCCTGTCAGGGGGCACGCCGTGTTTACAACTATTCCAGGCCTCACACTTTTCAAGTTCAAATTGGTGCGATAGTATTGCACTTGGCTGCACCTGACGAATATGTTGCTAGTGAATGGTTGCAGGCTTTAGTTCACGCAGCTAGTAAAGTAAGTTTAATTTGAAAATGATTTAATTTTTTCTAAAAAAAAAAAAATTTGTTTTAGTCGTACAGTCATAGAGAAAAATTGCCTACACATTCTTGCTCACTATTAATGACCAGTGACCATATCTTAATGGTTCGAGAAGCTTTTCCTTGTGGTATTAATTCGTCTTTGGTGTTTCGAGAAGAACATCAACCGATTAAAGGAATGCAAGCTTTGTCTTGTGCATCTATAGGTGATATAATTGCATTTAGGTTACCATGTGCAGAACAAAGTTGGTGTATCTTGGTAAGTAAGAAAACAACCATTCCATCTTGAAACTTTAGTTCAGTATAATAAACATTTGTATTATATCTTTTAAGGAATTTGCTTGTCGGGAAGTACATGAAAGTAGTGGTGACTGGATATTATACTTTGCCACTAATGCGGAATTAGAGAAGTTCATCTCAACTTTAGAAATGTTGTGGGCGTATCACAATGATCAAGTAAGTAAATAAACCTTTTTAAAGATGGAAAATGGTAAAATTTTATTTTAGGGCGATTGTTTTCCCATAAGCACGATACCAGAAACTGACAATTTAAGCAAAAAATGTGTCGACACGTACAATACAATACAGAATGCTTGGCTATCAATGCATATGAATTTAAAATCGTTTTAATTCCTTAACAACGATGCAAGTATTAATTATTGATATTTTAGGAAAATTTAATTTTATCGTTTTTGAAGCTGTAATTTACCTTTTTTATTATGTTTTTAATAATAATTATTTGTGATACTTATTAAATATTTCTAGTCACTTTTTGTATTATAAATGAAAAATCAAATATTGTGATAGCTTTAAAGGTTCGATGTTGATATTATCCGAGTAATAGGAATTATGCAGCTTTGTATTATTAGATAGAAACTATGTAGGCAATATATATGGTAAATATTGTAGTTACAATTTCTAATGGTGCATATTTATTTTGTAGTTGAGAGGATTTCATTTTTTAAATAAGTAGCATCAAGATTTTTAGGTTTTACGTCAACTTTTCTATTAGTTAGATTGGTGCTGCTTTTCTACTTTCAAATTATTTTGTGAACAAATTTGGTTGATAATTTAAATGTTAGTAGCGACATGTAAACATGAGTAAAACTTTTTAAATTAATCCCTATCCCCATATATCTATTTAAATGTGCAGCGTATTAATATTGTATTCTATATACCCATATTTTCCCAATTTTTCTCAAAAACTTGACGCATTGAATATTAATTGCTCATTTTAACATTTAACAAAAATTGATTTTACAATTGTACATAAATATGTTTTAATTTTTTGAAACATGTAACAGTGCTTTCAAAATTAATTTAACGGGAAGGCTTTACTGTTATAGGTGCTATTTATTGCTGGTGTATTTTTATTATTAAATAAATCCGTATTTGTTTTAAAAAAATTGTATTATTAACATCCTAACCCATTTTAATCAAATACAGGTGGAGGTTTGTACTTCCTACTGTTCTTCGCCTTCTCGATATCAACATCGGGATATTGCTCCTTAAGTGCTTCCATATCCATCTTCGGAAATCGATTCAACAATTTAATAACATGGTTGAAGTTTCGTCTAAAAATATTTAACATTTTTTATTTAAATCGCAAACAAACAAAATTTACCACCTTTGAGCTCTCAATTTCGTGATCATTTCTTTCTCTCTGTGTTTAATCAAGAAATTTCGTACATCTTTTGGATCACATTGAATTGCTTGTTCCTCTTGCCACTCCTTATTGACTTCTTTTGGAATTGAATGCTCGGTTAACCTAGAAGTTACAATAGTTATGTTATTTAAAACTGATAGAACAAGGTGAACTCACTTGTATTCTTCAGGTAGACCAAACTTATTCTTGATCATTTCCACCGGCTGTTCGCCAATTTCACCAGTTTCCAATTCATGGTAAGCTCTATTACGTTCCCTTACTACCGCTTCTAAATTATCCATCGAATCCAAGACCTTATCGATACGTTCAGGACTTGGAAATGCACGACACTGTTCATTATATGCGTGTTCCATAGTATACAACATATTCCTTTCTTTTAACAAAACGTACCTAAACAAAGAAGTCGATTAAACCACAAATTCTTGACCAACTTGTACCTTATTTACCACAACTTATGTAAATCTACGTTTGATTTTATTCTAAGTTCTTCCTTCAGCCAAGACCTACCACTCTTTACTTCAGTTTCCTTCCAATTCTTTTTATCGTCAAAAAATTCCATAAGACCATACCTTCCCTGAGAGGTGGTGATACTGCGACTAAAAAGTTGAGCACATTGAAATCGTTAGAATTTTACATTATTTAACCCTTTTTTTACCTTGCAGTAAAACTTGCACTCTTAGTAATGTGGCCTACGTTAAATGATTTGTACAATCTGCAAATTTTCATTAAATTTGCCATTTCGTTTCTTGTTTTGAAGTAAACTTAAAAATTGAGGTTATGTGCTGATGTCTGGAACTAGGGTTCCCATTTTGTACAATTTTCAGTTTAGCTAATTGTAATTCCGGCCAGTGTAATTTTGCATTTAACTTTTAAATTTTCCTTCCTTGTTTCAGCAATGTTTGACGAAAACCATGGTTACATTTAAATTAATAATAAATTATTATTTAGAAAAACACAATAAATATGGATGACTGTAAATGTCATACCATTCCTATTCCTGTGAAAAGTCCTGTTCCGGAAACTAGGCGATGTAAACCTTTAAACTCGTGCTACTTGGTTAAAAAATTAGTCAATCTATTGGAAGATCCAATATCAGCAGATCTCTACGAGCGCCAGTTTATACTTCTTAATGACTTTTTGGAAGCATCAATCCACGGATTTGTATCCTCCATGTACCAAAAAAACCCAACGATTATTGTACTTTCCTTAACTTATTCCAGCTAATCCATAACATCGCAAATCTTATTCGTCTGTTGGAATTGTTTACCGAACGGTTAAAAAAGTTCTGCGTTTACAAAGAGCCAATCAAGTCGATTTTATTGGTATGCACTATTCCGCCGATGTTTTCCAAAACTTCTGATTGCTTTCAGTACGGAAGAGATTTACAGGAGTACTTTTCATTTTTAGGTGTCCACGTTAATCCTCAACTAATTATTTTTCAAACTGAATTATTTCTTAGGGTTTTTACTAATTCGAGTTAACGATGAAGAGTTACAAGACTTAACGGCTGGAGTAATATGTAATCTTTTATCAAAGCGAAAACCGTGCACACCGTTGTGTTACGTTTCCCAAAAGAATTGCAATGCGGCAGTAGAAGCGAGCGAACTGCCAAGCGTAATTGCTCAGTTATTGGAATTTGTCGAAGAAGATCTGCATCTTAAATTGTTAAAAATTGCATCCGCGTTAGTAAAAATATCACCCAAAGTTTGTAAGTTATAATTTTCGTTCCTTTCGGAAAGTTGTAGGTAGAAAGTTTTTAGGTGCAAAAATGATCGAGAAGAAGGCCATCTCCTTTTTGTTGATTCGTTTAGATCCAGATTGGAGAACCAGAAATTTTCTCTTAAACATTCACGGTCGGGATAAAATAGGACCCATACAAAATTTTGATGTTGTTGGTAGAATTTTATTGGAATTACTCAATTCTCTTAAAAATGCAAAGTCTAAAGTTCACCAGGAGGCGATGCCCAACAGACATGCTTTGTGGTAAAAACATAAATTCCATAAAATTTGGAACCTTTCTAAAAACTTCTTTAGGAGTCTACAATATTCACTCAGATCGCTAACAACGGACAAGTATAAAGCAGTAGATCGTAATCAACTGCTGAGCATAATTTTATTATGTCTTGACATATTTCCTGAAATGCCGTTAAGGCAAACGGGTGTAGTTAATGGTAAGCTAAGTTACCCTACAAATTAACAACTCAGTTAATATTTTTTATTAATACTTCAGATATTACAATCTTGAGCGGTGCTACTGAAATGGGCACTGGAAATACTTGGGCTGCCCAAATAAATTTTGCCAAAACGGAAGTTAATTATGAATTCAAAAAAATGTTATTACTATGTTTATGTTACTGCTGTTCCATACATGACCTTGCAGCAGTAAGCTTAAAAGTTATTAATTTCTGTAGTTCCTTGTCCCAAAATTCACTAGCTCTCACCAAATGTCTACCTGCTGACCCCAAATAATATTATACATTTATATCCCAAATTATGGTAAAATCAGGGCAAGAATTTTTAAAATTTTTGTGTTACTCGTTTGAGTAACCGGGCCCAAAATCACATGTAGAGGGGCTGGCAATGAGCACAGACAGAGAAATCCAAAAATAATAGTTTTCTGATGTTTTCCAAAATATTCCAAATAAAAAATAAAACAAAGTTGCCAATTTTAGCTACTGCAACCAAAAAGAATGATACCGGCATTACTAAAGATTATTACGCCAGAATTAAGAAATGTTTGGCATCCTCATCATCACAGCAAATTGATATCGTTAACGCTGCACACATTGCAAGTTTTGCTGCCAAAATTCATGACAGATTTTGTTTATTATGACGGACCATTAAGGTAACAGATTATGAGTCTGCAACTTTTGCTCATGTTCAGTTTATGCATTTCAGACTTCTAATGATGATTGATTATTTCACCTCCGAATCATACGATCTTCATATCTTGCAGGATTGTTTAAAATGCTGTAAAGCGTTAGTGGAAGTTGGAGATGAAAAAATTCATGATATCATCATTTTTAACGACGGATTAAGGATTTTAAACAGTAAAGTAAAAGTTATAAATTATTGAAGGGGATTACAACGATTTCATTTCACTCTTCTCGATGCAATATCAGGCTAATTTTTAAATTTTTCTCAAACTTTTTAGACATATGCGATATTTTGTTATCTGCCGAAATATTAACTTTACCATCACAAAAATGTTTATCATATGCTTTTATAATTATGGAAAAACTGTGCTTTACCCAGCAAACAACCGAATCAACCTCCATTTTGCTTTGCATGACTTTCCTTGATAGAATTATAACTCCAAAAAAAAGTGATCCAGTTTTTAATCCACAATTTCTAATATGTGGTATCGACTTTTTATGGGAATCGATAGTATGGAACGAAAGGAACTTGAAAATGTTTGTATCAATGGGTGGAGTCTTCAAATTGCTGGATATTATACAAGTAAAACTAACAATTCTCATTTTTGTTCTTCAAAATAAAAAGAAACTTCTTTAGCAATCAATTTTTCCCGTAAAATTGATTACGTTAGGTGTCCTTGTCGATATGTGTGAAGAAGGAAGTTGTGTTCCCCATTTGATCACTTGGAGAGGAAATGGAATGACGTTATTACCAATGCTATTGGAAATATTTAGATATGAAAATCGTAAGATTGGCGTTAAAACTACCGAATTCGGAGCTATTTCGAGTAACGAAAATTGGTTTTTTGGGGGTCGAACGTTGTAACTTAATTCCTTGCAGATGTTGAGGCTCCACTTATGGGTCATCAGCAGTGGTTCGAAACTTTTTACGAACATAAAGACCCAAATAGCAGTCCCGCAACTATAGACTTGTTGGGAAGCTGCAGGCCTAAAATTTATGCTATAATTCAACTGTTAACAAATCGGCACGAATTACGCGTTGCTATATCAAATGAACATTATTGTATGTTTAGCACAGAAGACCTAAGTGTTAACGATCAGGTGTTTTGCATCCCCATTATGAATTGGCAAAAATTATTAGTGATCTGATAATTTTAGATGACTTTATTGTTGGCTGAAAACTTTTTAGCGTTAAAATTGGGCGAAACGTGGGTTGAATTGGGCAAAGATTTACATTCAACTGGAATAAGACCATTGGCAGTTGATCACGAAGTGATTAGCATTTTGACCAAACGATTCTACAAATGGTCTTTCCATCTTCAAAGCATACAACAAAAAATCTTGAATCGAGAGATGGAAAATGTAAGTTAATTTAGAAATAGATTTATATGATCGATTAACATTTTGGTTGTAGGAATTTTTGAGGGAAAAACGACTTTACAATATTTTGAAAGAAAGCAAACTTGTTGAATCGTTAGAAGCATTACGCGATTTGGATTACATTGCACGTACCACTGAGAAAATGTTTAGATATTTGACTAAAATGAAGCATGTGAAAAATATTGAAAACTCTCGTTTTTTTAGCCCACCGGCTGTCGAACATAACACTTATATGGAAAAGTTGAAAGTTACTGTGAGTGTGATATTTCATCCTATTTCAAGTTTTAAATTCTTTTTATTTTAGACGGTGTTCAATCAAGAAGTTGACGTGCAAAGCAATATAATATTTAGTCCCGATGAAGATGATTTTGATATACGCCCTGTCTCTGTTGATGCAGAATTTCTTGAAAATTTTGAAAATTAATTAATTTCAGGACATTTTCCTGATTTTCGATTATTTCAATTTGGACTGGAAAAAAAACATTTTTATCAGTTTTTACACATTTAATTAAATAATAAATTTAACAATATCATTGTATAATATAAAAAGATTGGAATTAATGTCCTCTTTAATTTTTCATTAGTTAACAAAATTTTAGATAAATATTAAAATATCACAATGCAATTATTTTACCAATATAACTTATTTATTATGTAATTATCACAAAATATAAGTCAAATTAATACAAAATACTTAAAGTATTGATCTATTATATCCTGTCTAGTCTCGTGAACCATTTTTTATTAAACAAGATATCATAAACGTGTCCGCAAATAAATCGTTCCTAAATTTACATGTAAATTTTATGCAAAATTGTGTCATACGGGCTTTAGCGATTAGAATTGTTTCACTATTTTTAGAGTTTTAAGCATAATTAAAGAGTTTCAATAGTTTTAAACAACATTTTTAATTTTATCTCCTTCCTGATATTCTCTTCATAAGACGGTCATTTGTATTGCAACTAACGCGATCGGCTGCAAACGCGAGGTACCGGGTTCAAATCCGGGGAAGGGTAAAACTTTATGACTGGTCTCCGTACTTTGGAAGACACGTTAAGTCGGTGATCCTCCTGGATTAGTAAATTGTTTTCATATTATCATCAACATAAAAACCAGGTTTTTTTTATTACAAGTGAGCTAAATGAACAGGCTAAGGATCGGACTGTAGGCTAGAAGCCCTAGGTTTAATCCCCAATCCTCTCCTCTCGGAAAGCAATGGCAAACCACAGAGAGTAATCTGCCAAGAAAGCCATTTAATAATAACATATTAAATTGGTCACGACGCTTCTGTCAAGTATGTATGTAGAATGTAAAATATTTATATGCTCAGAGATCTAGTACTACCAAGAAAACGACGTAGATGTTAGAAAAAACGAGCCTTATAGCTTAAACTAAGTTGAAGAAATAGATCCCCTTCAAGCATTTCCCGTTGGCGATTAGAATTTTTTCACTATACAGTCAAGTAGTAAAATAGCGAATTAAATATGGCAAAGACCTTCTACTTATTCGGGGCTGTTCACTACTTTGGTATTTGCAAAATTTGTTATTAGGCCTGTTTTTTTAACCCCCATCAAATGGTGACAAAAATAAGTAACCCAACAACGAATGACTTTTTTAACAACCCTTGATCAGGGGTGTAGATCTTTGTACACCTCCTTTGATAACCACTGCTTTACTTGTATTTCAGTTCCATATTATCCCTTACATTTTGTTAACTGATTTTTATTTAGCTATTAGCTTGACGGTGATTCTCCTGTTTTTTAAACACTTTTTGTAAAAATAGCAAAAAAAAATATATAATTTATTTTGAGCCTTAAATCTGTGCTCCTGTGGGCCGCCCATCTTCGCCACGCCCTAGTTACGGCGCTGGTACGGAGTACCCTTTAGCCGCAAGGAACCATCAAAAACTTTTCATATTAAATTAAAATAGACATAAATTTGAATTTTAAAAAAATCATCTTTTCCTCAGACCCCCCGAATTCCGGTTTTCCAACTGTCTTGAAAGCAAATAACTCCAAGTCAAGGTAAGATGTTTACATGTTACTTAATTTTATCACAATTTTTAACTGTTTTTTCTATTTTCTAGGTAGTTAATACCGCTGGACCCCCTGAAATGTAAAGGAAAGGGCGTTAAACCGGGGGGTCTGGGGGGTATGGAATACCCCCCAGGGGAATGAAGTAATGAGATGACAGACAGGGAAAGGCTAAAACTTTCTGACTGGTCTCCGTGATTCAAAAGCCACGTTAACCCTGTGGTCCTCCTGGTTTGGAGGACATCTTTAGCATAAAAACCAGGAAACAGGTACGTCTGGAGACCAGTCTAGTAAGTTACCCATAGGACGTTAAACGATAATACGCTCAAAGAACCTGTTATTAAGTGCACCTGTGCTTGATAGCAGATGGTAGAACAGGATATGGTCCTAATAAGAAGTCAGAAGAAGAATTATTGATAACACTTTTGTTTTATTACGGCTGAGAGATGTTCCATATCCCCAAACACCCCCGTTTTTCCGATTGTTTACTTTTAAAAATACCCTCCATGCCAGAGAAAAATTTTTTCACGAACAATCCACATAATGTTTAATTTTATCTACTATTTACTTTTTCGCGTATTTTTGTAGCATTCACAGGTTTAATATAATAAAGATTTTCAAAATTATCAAATAAAATATTTATTTATAACCCCTTAAAAATTACTCCTTGACTATTAGAATTTTTTGGTGTAAACACAAGTTTAATATTAAAATAATTAAATAATTTCAAATTTATTAAGAAAAAAATATATATTCCCCCCCCCCCCCGCGGCCCCAAGTCCCTTAAAAATGATTCCTGCAGTTATTAAATTTTTTTCACTATTTTTAGAATACCTATTCACAAATCTAATATAAATATAATTAATTATACTTAGTTTAAAATTTTTAAACAAAATTTTTAATTTTTATCCTCTTCAAAAATTACTTCAAAAAATTTGTCACTATTTTTGGAGTATTTGCAAGTTTAATATTAAGCGTATTCATACTCGCTTGAGTATTTGTGTTATATTTCTACACTGTAGTATTTATCTTAGCAACTCACAAAATACAACGGTGTAGAAATACAAGGGCATATACACGACACTGTGAATACCTTTATTAATTAAAAAGTTTCAAAATTATTAAACAAAATTTTTATATTTACCCTCTCCCCTCCCACACAACAATTACCCGCAAAACGATTAAAATTTTTAACTATTTTTGGAGTATTCACGATGTAATGCACAGTAACAATTTAATATTAATATTTTCAAAGTATATAAGTTGTAATTAATAGGGGTATTCACACTGACGTGTATACTCTTGTATTTTTACACCGTTCTATTTATCCTAGTAACGCCAAATAAAGTTGTGTATTACTAGATATTACAACAGTGTATAAATACAACACCAATACACGACTCAGTGTGAATACCTCTAGTGTAAATTTCTATATTATCTGGTTGTTTTCATCCATAATGTAAATTAATTTTAAAAAATAATTTTTTTCATTCATATGTTTAATCTACCCTTGAACTTCTGCCTCTTCCCCATCAAGACATCAAGTCAAAGTTAAGTGATGTTCTCAAAGTAGTTAAAAAATGCAATAATAAATTATCACAGACATAAAGATACTAAATAGAAAACTATTATTTGCAGATTCACGGTTATATTACCAGTTTTACACAAAATTAATTTGGATTTTACTTACTATGACATTTTGTTTACAACAAATAAACTAATGAACTATAGTACTATTTCATTATTAGGAATTTTGAAATTAGGCTTTTAAATTTTTGTATTATTGTGAAAATGAACCTCATAGAACATAAAAACGTCTAACAAAGAGCAGAGTTCACACATTGGAATAATAATCGAGATTCCCATTGGTGGAAATAGCACGCATGAATGGATTAACGAGATTCCGACTACTAATTTACTGAAAACCTCATTAATCTAGTGAAAATATTTTTAATCCATTCAACAGTAAAGTTACATAAATTGTTTCAAAATCGATTTTAAATAGGCGATTCCAATATGGAACCCTCCCTTTCAAAATTTGATCTTTCATATCAAAAATTTCAAGATATAAGTATTGCTATTGGTTAGGTAGTACATTATTATATATCTGTTAATCTGGATTGCTTATGATTGTTTGAAATTGACTATAAAATCAGTACAGTTAGAATAAATTCTACTTCTAAAAAATATTATCAGTTTAATGAACTTAAACTTTGATAAACAATTTACAAACCCAACACAGCTAAAATATTTTACAGAGAATAATTCAGATATTAAAATAATTTTTAAGGCCATGTTCAGATTTATGTTATTCGATGTTATTGCATGTTCAATTATATGAAATTATAATCAAAATATTTGATTCTAGTTTAGCAGTTGTGATGTACTCTGTATATTATCTCCAACAAATTCAAGAAGGTAAACTACTAGGTTCGTGCTTATACAAACACTGTAACAATAAAAATAACAAATTCTTCTCATTTCTTGTAATCTACATTAAATTGTGGTATTTTCTCACTATTTTTTTTAAATTCAGTTGTCAGTCTCAATTTTGTCTTACTATCTATTCTTAATCATAGCTTTGATTACAAAGCATCAGATATGCAGACCTTATGGAAGTTTCGGAAACACATGAAGTAGTGTAAAATATTATCACCAGATGGCGCTAGTAAATTGTTGATAATTTATACTGTAACTCTTACAAGGTTTGCGTATCCGATACCATGTAATCTAAGATTATAGTAACATTATTAGAAGAGCTTGATAAAAATCGAAAGATACTTTAGAACAGGACATATTTTAATGTCTTCCTTTATATCGACCAAAGTTAGACATGATATTCGTTTAGATAACATTAGGGCACATTAAGAAAGTTTTAAACAACAATTAGAAAGTTGTGGAATTGTAAAACTTTAGTATTTATATTAGCATTTTCATAAGATAAAAATTTGAAAACTTACCACCTACCAATAATTAAAATCTACATGTTAGGCTGTAAAAATGCAACCTTTATTGATTGTATTTACTTTGATAATTTTTAACTTCGTAATGTAAAGGTGAAGGTGAATCTTGAGGAATCACAGGAAAAAAGCACCACAAGATGAATGCAATGAATGCAACAACTGTACCGGCCAGCAATATGTAATCTTCAAATGTCTAAAAAAAATTGGAGTTTAGCTAAAACGCAGGTAAAACTCCTGATCAGTAACTTACCGGTTCATCTCCTAGTATTACATTGTTAATGAGATAAACAAAGTCATCTAAAGGTGTAATCATGATTGTTAGTTTTTGAGGTTATTACTACATATTTGAAATTTTTGCTCCTAAGGGATTTTTATCACAAACTAATCGAGTTACGATAATTCAATTTAATTAACTATTACATTTTTGTGTAACTCGAAATTCAAAATAGGCAGAAATTTAAATTTTGACAAACGTCAATTAAAATGTAGTCGTGAACGCACATCAATTTAGCAACAGTGGCGGAGTTAATAGTTTGAAGTTAATTCCATGCAAATCAAGAAGTTAAAAAAAGATTCAAAATTTTTATAAACGACGAAGATTACTTCGAATTTTGATACTGGAAAAAATTCCAGTAAATATTATTTACAATATTATTGTTATTATTTTGTTTAACATCCGCCGCCAGTGTCGAAAATTGTGACTAATTTTGAAGTTTGTGGACCACACTTTTCATTGAAATAAATTCAAGTGTCAAATTGACGTTAGTGCATTAGGGTTACTAAAATGGCGTGGATGTGGTTCGAGTGGCGAAGTTTTTGTGTTATTTTTGTATTATTTACTTTACATGTGGATGTATTTGGAACAAATGGTAAGTAAAAATAAATTAATACATTTTAAATAGGGTACAAAAAATTAGGGTATCTTTTTGAAATTTGAATTTTAAAACTTTTTTACTTCGATTTATTCCACTTTCTTTATTTTATTTTGTTTTTTGTAAATTAATAATCCAGTTTTCAGTACGAGTTTATTTTTGAAATTTAAAAATACAGAAATTTTGATGTGTTAAGAAAACATCTGCGGAAACGCGAAGCGTTTTGAAAACGCAACTCGTATGAATAATCCAAAATTTAAAAATATGCATAACTACGAGTTTTTATATTTTTCCGACGATATTAAATAATGCGCTGTTTCTCATATTTGTGGCTTGTGCGTTAAGAAATAAAACGCTTTACATGTTTTATTATCAGTATTTTGTAAACATTACATTATCTAAAATATAAATAAATAAATTAGACCTTCAAATTTGCAGTAAATAAATATTGTTGAGGAGTTTTTGATAAACTGTAAGTAAAGATAATTAGATATGTAGATTATTAGAAATGCAAATGATTAACTAATACCATAGTATAATAGAATCTATATAGAATTGAAAAAATTTGCTAGTACCAAATATTTTAACTCATCAAAACAAAGAAAGTTTTATAAACATAGATTCAGGAACTGTATATATTATCTTGGTGTAATAGTTATTTATGCAACAAGTGCAATAATGCATTTTTGCGGGTGTTGCATACAAGATTTTATTTAATTCCGTTCGAAAAGGTTCCAATTATAATTAAGTACTTAGGAAGTAATTTCTTAATTTATATTTCTCACGGATCCTTTTTCCACCGTAAATTAGTGTCAAAAAACAGGCTTTTGCGCACGGAATTTAATACAGAAACTTTTCTTTTTTTTACGTTTCTTAACTCATAAATTTGGTACCACCATCTTTTACTGTTTTTGGAGTGGTAGTGTGGGATTTTACCCACTAAATCTCCCTTCCTGATGGGCGACACTGGGATTTTTTAATAGCATTATTTCTGTTTATGTTTATTTGCTGGAACTTGGCGCTTCAGTGAGTTTTATTCCACCTCTCTGGTACTATTTCAGAGTATTGCTCTGCGGCAATTTCCGTCTGTAGTCCGAATGGGAGTCGATTCTCTCACCAAACCCGTCAGAATCTCGATACTCTTCTGATGCATATCGGTCATCTGAGCCCTGATCAACCTTCCTTCTCCTTCAGCAAATTATTATCACTCTCTAAGGCTCTTATTATGCACCTCTTACTCAGCTTCAAGCGTCTAAATCTTGGCCTCTTGAGCTTCCAGCTTCTCTGACAGTAATCCAGTGGACAAAACCCAGAACACCCCACGGGCTCAATTATCACCTCCACTTTCACCTATTTTATAGAGTAAAAATTTCAAAATAATATAACCTAGTTAAAAGTTCTGCTGGTAATCAAGCCACAAATTATATATTTTTTGAAGATTATGTTGTTCTCACAAATTATATCTAAAATTACAATATTTTTATATAAAATATAAAAATCACGCTAGAAATATTTGATGTAATCAAGTAATGCGTGACTGTTGGTGTTGCGGAATAACACGCAATATTGACGTAGTTTCGATGTAGGAGCGAAGGAATTGCGAATTCGAATCTCATCCACTCCAAAATTATTTGTGCTGTGGTTTGGATTTCACGGTTAACTGTAGGTTACGTACATGTATAGCTTGTAAATGCAACTGCGAATTTGGACGTAAAATGGACTCGAAATTTTATAATGAAAGATAACGTATAAATTCATCAGACTCATTTCCAAAATTTTGGTTAGGTTAAAGTACATTAATTTGCATGCCATTGATTTAATTTCTCGTTGATATGTATATGTGCATTGATATGTAAATGTATTAATATCTCAATCAATTCAATTCAATCAAATCACATTGAAGGTGAAGAGGTAAGGTAATACAGTTTTGATTTTCGAACCAGAAACATTTAAATTGATGAGTAATTCCGATAATTATAAGTAACTTGTACTTTATTTGCTTAACTTTTATCAAAGTGCAAATTTGAATACTATTCTTTAAAATTTGAGTTTTCTGATATCTGAGTTATCATCGCTTATCTTTCACTTTATGTAACTTTTTTTGTTGTTGTGGTGAATATTTTGGTACGGCCGAGAAGTAAAGGTCAGGATCGTCAAGGAAACGATTAAAAAAGATGTCTTAACTTTCTTTGCTAACATTAATACTTAAGGTGTTACGATATACTTCAGTGACTTTCGCGGTCTTAAGAGCTTAATTGTCATTGAAATGAATGTTTTATTTAAACTTCCTGGTTATAGGGACTATTTAATAAATACGAGACTTACCTTTAATATGTATCTACTTATTTGAAAAATTGAAAATTCAGTCACTTCGTTCATAATAATAAGTATAAAATTATTCTGCTCAGAACTCAGTGGTATTTGGTTGTAAAAATCACTTTGTATTTGAATTTGATTTTACTTTGTTCTTGAACGACAAAAACAGTTGAAAGTTGTATCTTGATTGAATTTTTTAAATTTATTTTAAGAAAATAATTGTAGTTGTGAATGTAATTGGGTGCGTGTACCTAACAACTAAAGTATAAGTTCGTAAGTATAACACATGTAATAATTTTGAGTAGACAAATTAAAGCTATTTATGCAACCACTTATGAAGGGCCAGATTTAGTATAACGCGTTGATATTAATTTGTGGATGGTATTTATTATTTTCTTGCTCGGTCTTGAGCGGGGAGATCGACAAAGAAATGCGCGAAATTCAAGGTTAAAATTTATATTTACCGATAAGTACACGTCGAATACTAATTTAGTTACCATTAAGGACACTACGTGGCGCTTCACAAGATGTAAAACGGCAATAGTTTTACTGATGAGTTTTATTCATCTAATTAAAAAGTTTAAATTAAAGCATTATGAAAATACTTACAGTGCATAATTATTACGTTCTCGAGTTAGTTTTTATCGTGGATACCGACTATTACTAGCGATTCCAGACTCCAGATATTTTGTTCTAATGTATGTAAATACATAATGTATTTTTAAGTTTATTGAAATAAAATTCACCTGCGGCGCTCTTTTTACTCGTTGCGATATCAGAAAATTATTTTAAAGAAATTTCAACAGCTTCCTAAAGTAAAGTTCTGGTAGGTTTTAGTTATGTCACTGTGATGTTTTTATTAAAAGATATCCCTATTTTTATTCTTGATCAATATTATGATAATATTTTTGTTTATATTTTTAAAAAGTGAACTTTTATCATGAAGTTTTTTAACTGCAGAGGACGCTAACGTCAGCTTTCTCGCTCTCTTATTGGAGAATTAGCAAGAAAGCTCGACGGTAGCGCCTTTAGCGTTAAAAAAGTGAACTTTTATCACGAAGTTTTTTCATTGGGGAAGGGCGCTTTCTCACTCCCTATTCGCTGTGTGCGTTCCTTCTGCTGCTCTCTGGTGGCTCAAATAGACGAAACAAAATGGGACTCTTGACATATAAAATTAACGGTTGCCACCGTGTTAACATTAAATTATTTTTATATATTATGTGTTTTTCTGTAATTTAACCCTTATTGATAACAGAAGAAATTACTGTAAATTCAAATATCTCATTGTTTATTGTTCAAAACAATTTAAACATATTTTTTGATGGCTGATTAGTGTTGACAAACCTTGATGAAACGCAAATGTGCACTTAACGGACGATCACCAATCTAATGGCTGGTTAAAAGTTTTATAAAACTGGCTAGTAGTCATTAAAAAAAAAAGAAAAAATTGAGAAGTGCAAAAAAGTCGATTATACTATTCTGAATAATTATAATAAGGACTGAGTTTGAAAATATTAATCACGATGATATATCATTCCAAACACATGAAACTTGCAAGCACTATTTATTTTTACTTTATTATGTCAATTAAACACAGCAAGCTAAGTGACATATTTTAATTATAACGTAATCATCACTAATCAGTGATTAGTAATCCTTCCTAAGTCCATGGTAATCACATAAAGCAAGTCCCAATTTAGTTCTATTACCGGCCACTCCGAACGCTTTGATCGATTTTTGTATCCCCTCTACACCTACGCATACAGCGAATAACACCACCACGCGGAATAATTTCAAACTCGTTTGTAACGTATAGTATACCAACATAAACACCATAAACAAACATTTTTTTTGTTTACATTAACAAAACACCACCACACGGAATAATTGGAACTGCTGAAAGACGTAATGTTGTTATTGAAGGTGGCGCCACCAACGGTAATGTAAAACGCGAAGAGAAAGTTTATATTTTTGTTTGCTAGAGACTGGAAAATTTTTAAATCCAGAGAAAATGATAAAAGGCATTTAAAAAATGTGATAAAATTCAGTAGCATATTTTGCTTGGGGGAGGTACTGAAAATCGGATGATTTCAAAGAAAAATATGTTTGAGTAAAAGAATGCTGGGAATAAAAGCGTGGGTATGGAGACTTAGCCCACCCTCAAAATGAAATTGAAATTAGAAAAATGCGATATTAATAAAAAATAAAAATGCAGGTTTTTGCTCGGTTATTTGCTTCAAAATATTTTCTTCAGGAACTGGGGGTTTGGGGGGGGGGAGTTGTGAAATACCTCGTAGCTCTTGGGTTAAATTAAATTTCTAAATAAATAAATTTTATAAATTAATCAGTTTTTAAAAGTTTTCTTGTTGTTTTCTTACTGCAGAGGTTGTTTTAGATATCCTCCAGATTCCTGATATTTTTTACACGGTAATATTGGCTACAAGAAACCTTGCGGTAAGAGTCATTTTGACTGAGAAGGGATCCGTTTTTAAATCTATAATCAGGGGGTTCATTTCAGAAATCATAGACATGTTTCGATCTTATCAGATCTCATCAGTATTTTAAATTTTCTTAGTTTTAAGAAAGAATTTTTTATGAAGAACAGCAATAAATTTAACATTAGTGAATTTTCGTGCTGGTAGGTATACTAAAACCGGGTCAAAATTTATCAATATTCTTATCTACATTTATACAACTTTTTTTAGTCAACTACGAAAACATTTCTAGTTTTACTTTTTCTCATTTGCATAATATAGCGTTATTACTTCCTAATTTAAAAAGAATTGACAAAATTGTAATTTTTACTCTTCACCTGTGTTTTCAACTTGCAATATCAAAAACTTCATGCTAATTGCAATTCCTGTAATAAATAATCTGATTATTTTCCTAACTATTGTTATTTTTTCTTTTTGTATTTGTGCATTGTTTCGATTCCTTTGTTTCCGATGGGATAAAGGAAATTCAACCAAAAATTTGGCATATTTTATTTTTACTAATTGACTTGAAAAAAACAGCAAATCAATTCGACACGTTTTTTTATAAATAAATATAAATTCCTATTTCTATTATATGGAGTAAATTTTGAATAAGTTTTTTTCTACAAGTAAACAACTCTTCCAAAATAATTTAGTAGGTACCAACTTCGAAACCCTGCTTCATCCGTTCGTTTAAAAACACGTTAAAAGGTCAAAAAACTTGTACAGATTTATCTAGGTATTTAACGTTTAAAAATATTTTAAATTTTTCGTGAGGTGCAAACAATATTAATTGAAAAACCTACATACTTATGTTTTACAAAAAATAATCGTTTCAAATTTTCTTATCCTTATCCAATTCTCACCCATCAGGACAAGTTCAATGCAACAATGAAATTTTTTATGTCGACTGCAGGAAATATGACTTCGTTTTTGGTACTACTAATTATATTTCTTTTGTAATTTGTTGATTGTTTATGAAATATTTTTAAATTGCTGCGTAGAAATTTTTACCGTTTAATTGCACAAGTTAAATGTGACCTGGTCTAATTAAACCAAACTAAAACTGAGTTTAATTTAGAATTTGGACCCGAATGTTTTTTAATGCAGAATTCATTTTTGATCAGATTTTGAGTTATCGTGTGTAATGAAATTGCATTTCAAATTGTTAACGTCATTGCTTATTATTTTACCTACTCATTTTTACAGACATAATTAGCTTCTTGTTCAATGTTACTTTTTACTTGCCGACTCTTATTAGAGAACATGTTAACATAGTACGTGGTTAAATTTTTGATTGATCAGAAGGAGGTAGTATTTTATAATCATTTTTACTGCAAGTTTTTTAAGAGATAATGCGGCCTTCGGCCGCCCTTAAATTTGTAATAAAGATCGTTAATTGGGTCTTTCTAAAAATGTATGTTTTCGTTGTTTCCAGGGTGTATTCTCGTCAACTTGGGAAATCCATAGAGCAAACGTCAAAGTTACCACTCGTTTTTACCATAACTTCGTTCACCTTGATATTTTTTTCTTTTTTCTCAATAATTATTATTGATGTTTTCATTCAAATTAAAGGTTACATTGTCAATAGACCTTTGATTAACAAATTCCGTAATAAACAACATCAACCTGTATGAAGCTTTAAATTGTTAGGTTCTTTGGTATTGATTTAATAAAAACGTGTCTGCATTGCAGGTACTATACATGTAAAACCTGAATTATAAAAAACTGGGTAAAAACGGTGTAACAGACAAACGACTTTGATCTTTTTTTTAACGTCATGCTTTCTCAATTATTTCCTTTTCATTGCCACAGTTTCCAATTATTAAAATATTTTCTAGCTTTTTGTTGAATTAAAATTTTCTCCGATTAACTTCCAGAATTAAAATCGACTCGTGATAGTAAATATAAATAGTAAATTGTTGACTATAATTTGTCGAGACAAAGCCCGTTAAGAATAACGGAGAATCTAATCAGAACATGCAAAATGCTAATGATTTTCTCACCCTTGTTAGACGTACCGCTATGAAAAATTTAGCAAAAATGTTAGTTTTTATTAACAATTAAATATTTAAATGGTACTTTTTAGAGACAAAGTAATAATATGCTAATTTACGGTTTGGTTTGTAAACACCTTAGAATTACTCGCACGTAACCGAGTCTATTTACCTTGAAAATTTTTATAAGTTTATAATAGCAGAAAAATTAAGGAAGTGGACAAGACATTCACAGTTTTTAGATTTAACTTTTTTATCAAGTTTAATTATTATAATTCGTTGTTGCATGCTCTCGAAAACGTAAATGATTTCTTCAAACTGAATTAAATTTAATTGGATAATATGTGGAACTGCCCTAAACGAATCATCAAAAATTCAAAAAAAATTCTAAGAACAAAATTGGAACTTTTTTGGACGCGAACCAACCATAAAACCCGAAATAATTTACGGGTCATATTACTTATTACATGTGAGATACCGCAAAAGTATTGAATTTCTTCTTGTCATCATCGCAGTTTGATGAATTAATAATCTTAAACGAATGGAACAGGCAATGCTCTGAATGGATAAGTGTGGATGACAAAAAAACTTTCTTTGTTGAACGTAACGGAATTGAGAGTTTACTTTTTGAGATTTACTTTTTAAGTTTATTTTTTACCCGATTATGAAAAAAAAACACGAAATTTTTGTTTGTGTCTCTCCATAACCTGAAATACTGAACCGATTTTGACGGGGCTTTTACAGATGAATAGATTCGTTATTTTACGTTTGATGATAGTAGCTACAAAAGTGATTAGTGACGCGCATGAATAGATTCACGAGATTTCCACTGGTATAATTTAAAAAGAGCTGTAAAAAAATAAAAATAATTTAAAAAATAACTAACCCGACAACGAAAAAGCACTCAAAATGTTGTTAAGAAAATATCGCCACAAATTGATGTTGAACTTTGTGCGATCTTAATAAAAGTAATTAATTAATAAATGCATCTATACTTATTATTTCAAATCGCTGATACTTAATTATTTTTATAATTAAAAAATTAAACAATCGATTTTTTATTACTTCCTCTAGATATATTATGTTATTTTTTAATTGTGGGTTATAATAATGATGAAATTATAACTAATTAACATTCGTAATTGTAAAGTTTAAACTTGCATTGAATTGTAAAGTTCAAAATTTTGAGAGCTCTTAAACTGGATGGATTGGTGTGATCCTTGATTAAGTTACAGAGCGAAAATTTACTTCTTTGAGAAGTATGTCTGACCAATTTTGATGAAAAGCAGTTTAATTATTGAATTTGTATGTGCAAAAGTATGAAGCACCGTTTACTCTTTATTCTCAAGTCGCAATACAATTATATTTTATTGTATGTTCAATTGCATTCAATTAGTTTATTTCAAGTGTATCTAAATGTATTAAGACATTACATACAAAACTAACGAGTAGCTAATTAATATTATACTTACAGCTAAATTGTTTTCGTATTTAAACAATTTGTTTGGAAATTTAAACAAATACCAATTACCTATTTTATTTACGCAATGAATTAATAGGAATTGTTTAATAATAATGGGTTGGAAGTGGTTTACATACGTCATTACTTTGAATATTTCTATTTTGATTTAAGAAATTTAATTTCTATGGTAGAAGTGTCTCGTGCCCAGTCTAGATCCACGTTAAACTATATATCTCTCATTACCCTTTTTACATTAGCATAGCACTATTATAAGGGTAGTTGTTATCTGCCTCTCCCCACCCAAAAATTCTTTTGAAATTATTGTATCATTAATTAAATATGTACATATTATATCTTACAATGTAGGTATGTCTTGATTGGTTTATTGATTTATATAATATGGGAGAGAACCTGAAGTGTCAATATTAAATTTACTTTTCTGGAAATTCGAGGGAAAAGTTATCTATGTGCTGTGTACAGTTACCCACCTATGTTAAATAACTTTTTGTTTAATTTAGCACTTCTATTATTTATTGTAATTATTTTATCACTTTTTTGTTGCGCCTAATTAGAATTGATTTAAATGTAAACAGCAATAATGGTATATTATTTATCGATACCTATCTAACTACTATTTACTATCTATTTTCCTATTGCTCATTATCTCTCAAATACTCTAATGTTTAAAATTCGCAATTATTTGTGAGTAAAATGTTAAAGTTAAAATTATTAACATTTCCAGTTTGACGTAAATGAGTTGCCATGATAGCAAGAACACTGAACTTTTTTATATGAAAACATCAAAGAACAACTTTTTCTGTTTATCTTGGCAGAATCAAGTACACGAATTAAACTAAGTGTACGTTTTATAGTAAAAGAATTTTTTATATTTTGGTAATTAATAAACCTGGTTAGTGAAAATACATGAAAACGGGCGATTATAAAATCGCCGCGTTTGAAGAAAAAATGGAATATTTTATTCAAAGCAAAAGTGACTTTATATAACTAAACTACACACTAGCCAAAAAGTGACACTTTTTCTCTAAGTAAAACAATATGATACAGTGTAATTCATCTATAATGAACTTATTTGTAACGGAAACTCGCCTATAATGGACGAATTATTCGACTAAATATCGTAGACTTTACTTTCTCAGAACCACATTGGTGTAAGAAATTATAAATTAACTCACCCCTATCCAAATAATCTGAATCATCCTTGGAACATAACCTCAACGTCATATGCTTATGTTGTTTAATTTGGATGCTTCAAATTATTTAGATGAGGTATAGTTCTCATTCTTACCCAAATTTTAAAAAGCTAATTTACCATTATTATTCTCTTATGAAAATTAACTAACCTTAGACACCATAGTTTATTTTTTGAATAATATCTTAAAAGTTCAAAAGTTAAAGAAACATTAAAAACGGTGTTTTTAATTTATTACCCGTATATTATTCGTTGAATTTGAAAGTTACGCTAACTTTCCTTGTTCGTACATTACACTCAAACGATGACCTTCCATTGATAATAGTTTGCTTCCGAAATAACCTTGCCAATACTCCAAGGGGGCCTGTGAATTAATAACGTAGGCACTCGAAAATAAATTTTAAAAAATTTCATGAGGCCAATTTTGCATAATTTGTAGAACGTAGACATAACCCATTTTTCACACAGCCAGAACTTGCCTTATGCAGTTCGTGTCTGTCTCCATTAATTGGAGACGAGTTGATTACAATTAACTGGACCTTCTTATTTCTAAATTGTAAGTGCAATTTATTTACTTGCACAAAAATTAGCAAACAACTTCTTTTTAAATTAATCAATTGTGTGTAACATAAACTTTCTTTGTTTTTATGCTTCGCTTTTTACAAACAAAGACTAGTTGAAATTTCACTAAATTGCTCGAGAACTTGTAAATAGGGCATTTTCATTATGCTGCATTATTTTGGCACCGGTCATCGTTGCGTTGATCAAGTAGGTATTATTAAATTAGATCAGCGGTTATTAAACTTTTTATACGTGACTGAATATTCTAAATCTAAATTATGTATGTGTGTCACACCTTACACGATAATTACGAGACATTGGAAAAAAAGTTTTTTGTGCACTTCTATTTTTTTTTAAAGTTGACGTGCTTTTCACTATTAATTAATTAATTTCAACTTTCCCTTTTCTGCTTGTGATTGGAAGTTACATTATTTTAAACCAAAACCTAAAATTTCTAAACCAAGGAAAGTTTTGATTTAAAACTATTATCATTTTTCTCAGTGTACGGTTAACATTTGATTCCAAAAATCTAGTCTAGGTAATTTTGATTGCAAAGAACTTTACTTGAACGGATAATAGAATATTATTCGTCTACTGTAACCCTCAGTACACTCTGACTTACCTCCCTTGTGATCTAATACATTATAATTATCATTTGAAAAAAATTAGGTAATTATTATATAATTCCGTAGATTATTGTTCCCGATTACTGCGATTTCACTTGTTGCGGTGTTTTCCTGGCAGCATTAACCGGCTGTACTATTTCTATTAATATAATAAATGATTTCCAAAAATACATTTATTATATTGCATAGGAAAATTATCGCATTGAGCGATTGCAAAATATACAATAAATAGAATCCATATCTAAAGAATTTAACTAATTTCAAAGTTCGTTAAAACTTTTATAGTTTATTAGTAAGTGATAAATCGTATCAATATTGCTTACGTTGATAAACAACAATTTAAAATTGAACTTGACCTCGGAATAAAAGTAAATTAACTTTAGATTGCGCGTATTTCGAAAATGTAATAACGAACTTGAAAAAAATTTATTCGTGGTCGTTAAAACAATAATTTTTAATATCCTATTTAGATTGGTCTATTTTGGCGAAACTGGTCAGGTAACTCTAAATATAGAAGTATGGTGGGATAGGTAGAAAATTTTCGATTTGAATTTTAACGAACGTTATATTGATGTAGGTATCTAAAAAATCAGGTCCAACAAGGTTCGTCAGAAAAATTGTGATTAAAGTTTTATGTGTATTTTATTCCGTGTTCACAAATCACTTCGTCGGTGATTGAAGTCAAGTTAAATTATTATAAAACTGGGTTAATTTTTAATTAAGAGCTTAATTTTAAGTCTTGGTCTTGATGGATCCTACATTTGATTGATTTCAAACATTCACGGTTGTTCTTGAATGTTGTTTAATAAATCGTGGAATTTAAAGAAATAATACAAAAATAATACAAAATCACCCAATATTTTTTTGTTATTGAAATATCAGACCCCTAGAGATTTTGTGCTCTACCGAAAAGGCATACAGCCATGCGTGCACGCCATAGTTGTTCGGTCTTCGGCCTACATTCAGCATTCAAAATCTGTAAAGAAAGGCGCTGATAAGTTGATACATTTCCCCGTGTTCTGCGATTGGTTCAACTAAAATAGAAAGAATTTGGTTGTGGTGTAATGTCTTTGAATATTAATTATAATATTACTGATAATATAGCTTAAGAATTTATTTTAAGAACTGTGATAAGAGAAATATTAAAAAGTTTAATTTAATTTGTATGTAATCTAATGTAATATTATGCTAATGCATAACATTTATGAATAAATTAGTATATTATCTACTATCGATACTACTTTGAATATTATCCTGACATGTTAATTATAAATTTAAAATTTGTCCACGGATGTGCACTAGCTGCTAAAAAGCGGATGTTGAATTTTAATTTACTTGAATCAACGGTTGGGGATTGCTTTTCTGCAATAGTAAACACTAAATAATAAATAATACCGTATAATTTGTATTTTTTAAATCACAAAATTATTCTGTAATTGTTGTATGTTAAACACACAATAAAATTAATTTTTTTTGTGTATTAAGGTCGAAGTTATTATTAAATCCAAACGTTTTTGTAAATTAACACGATTACATTATTAAAATAAAACAATGGTTGTATGTTGTACTGCTCGTACTAACTTTTACATTGTGTTGTTTCTATTTTGAATCGGTCTGTTAACTAATTTAATTTTAATTTCAATAATTGCCCCCGCAAATTTTACAATCGGAAGCAATAAAGTGTCTTCTACGCTTGGGGTCGAAGTGGGGTATTTACATAGATTCCTGAACTCGGAGTTTATAAATCAATGGATTTAAAATATTGACGATTACCATAAGATGCTACTTCCTTGAATTTATAATTAGTTTTTAAAATTAGAGTAAAAGTTTGAGAACTACTGTTACAGTATAATTATGTGCAATTATAAAAAATTTTAGCAATATAAAAATTCAAACATACACTTAATTAAAATTACATTACAATGCATTTACGAAATTACGATTCGTACATTTCTGTACTTAATGGTGCAATTATTGTTTTTTTTTCAACATTCTGTTAATAAAATTTTTTACCGCAGTAAGAATAGCAACTTTGAATGGATGTTTTTAAATTTCAGAATTGTATTTTTAAATATTGATCTAACTTATTTTCAACTTGATTATTAAATTAATTTAGCACGTTTCCGCTTATATATATTTCCTTTTTCCTATACATAGTTAAATTTTATTTATATTTGAGTATTCCCATTTCCTGTGGTTTATGTAAACTTTAAAACTTCCTCATTGTTTATGAATACGAAAGCTCAAATTTATTAAATTGAAACGATTCTGATTTTCAGTTTAAATTATTATTGTGATGCAATGACGGCGTAACCGCGTTAGAGCAATCAATGCAAACATATAAAGTATAATAAATTATAACATATTATATATTTACAACCACAATAGTCAATAAATTTTATTTAATTACTTAAGTTAATAATTTTTAAACGCAGGGGGGGGGAGGTTTGTATGTACCTTGGGATCGACAAGAATGGATATACTATGGTTATACCGGTGAGTTAGTAAAACAATGGGAATCTCGTTAATCTATTGACTTGTTTTGGTTGTGGTAGTGTAGAAGTAACATAATGTTAAATAGCCTATGCTAGTCACGTATAAAAAGGCTATCGATCAGTGAAAATTTTATCAAACTCGGTTTGGTATTTCAGGCTCTAGAGACTCGCAGTAATACACATTGACATACACGTTAAATAAAAAATGTTTCAAAATTTGAAATTAAAATTACAAATTCTTAAAACGTGTTGGTTGGCCTTCTACTTAAAAAAAAGGACAAAGATTTATAGTTGAGAATAGGTCTTAAATAATAATCTACAAGTATATGTATATTAAATTTTATACTTTTTACTTACTTCTTATACTTCTTTTTTTTTTATACACGTTAAATATAATACTCTGTTTTTTTGGTAATCGGGAAATAAAAAATTAAATATTATTTATATTATAAAAATATTTATTCATAAAAATAATAAATATTTAAAAAATATTCAATCGCGGTAATCCAATGAATTAATTTTAAATGTAAAGCTTATTTTCTATGTAATTTTACTGTAGGTTTTTAATTTTCATTTAACAACTCTCGTTGTACTACTTGAATTTTAATTCTTTTAGTAGGCTTATAATTTTTATTGTCAAAGTAGGTTTACATTTTTTACTTTAAATATCTAATTGTGACTTAAATTAATTAAAATTTTTTATTTTATATAGTTTATTTTTCATCGTTTTTTGATGAATTATTAATTATTATTAGACTACAATTAGGAAATATAATTTAGATTTCAATTAATTGTTTAGATGAATGTTTATGTTTTTATATTATTATAACTATCTGAGGAGCTTTAATAAAAACGAAGCAAAATTGTCATAGTTTATATATTTTCATCAATACAAAATAAGTTTTACATTTTAATGTAGTTCATTGTATAATTTCAAGTTAATAACTCAAAATATATTTATATATTTTAATTTTATATCACTATAATATTATAATGTACTATATCAGCGGTGGCGAACCTTTTTATGTACGAGTGCCAAAAATTTACAAACAGTATTAATCGAGTTGCTCCCGTGCCGAACACTTTTTAATAGGGGAAGAATTAAAAAAACATTTTTATTTCAGAATTGTATTTTTGAAAAATTTTCAAAAAAAACTGAAAACTACGAATTTAAAAAATCTACTTTAATCGTTTAAAAATGTACAATATGATTTTTAAAAAAAACTGTATTTACTCTTCTCTCTAGGGACGAAACAAGTGCTTATGGTAAGCGGTGTAATTTGAATATCATTACTCCCCCTCACCGTAAAAAAAAATTTTTAAATACTATTTATTTATACAATATTAAAAGTATGGTTAAACCAAAGCAAATCTATTCTAAAATGTGAATAAATTGGTGTAAAGCCGGGGGGTCTGGGGGGTATGGAATACCCCCCAGCACAAGGAACTAACAAGGTAACTTTTCAAAATTGATAAAGAAGCTAATTTAATTCTTTAGTGAATATCTCATTCTTATTTATAGCTGGGGGGTATTCTATACCCCCCAGACCCCCCGGTTTCACGCCAGTCATTTTAAATTATAGGAGGTCTTTGCTAGATCTTCTAGATTGTGAAGAAATGAGCGTGAAACCGGGGGATATTCCCCCATGGAATTAATGAGATAAATTTTATAAATTGTCGAAGACGATAAAAATGATGATAATTCTTGAGAAAACATTTTTTTACTTGCGGCTGGGGGGTATTCCATTTTTTTAATTGCTTTTTGTACCGTTTTGCATCATTTTGGCCAGTAAAGATTTTTAAAATTAGAGTACTGAACAAAGGGAGCAAGAAAGCTGACCTTAGCGTCTTTTAGAATTACATAATTTAATAAAAGAAGTTTACTTTTTTAACGTTTAAGCCGCTAACGTCAAACTTTCTCGCTCTCTTATTGGAGAATTAGCGAGAAATCTTGACGGTAGCGCCTTTTAGCGTTAAAGAAGTGAACTTTTTTTTAAGTAATCATTTGTCATGAACTTTTATCGTGGGGAGAGGAAAACTTTCTCGCTCCCTATTGCTTTTGCTTAGCGGTTTTTACACAGCTAAATGTATTCGACTATTGATATTATTTCACGTTACTTAATTTGTAGCCCGTATAAAATGATATCATTTGTAAATCGTTAACGTGCCATTAAAATGTTCGTACGTGCCACCTCTGGCACGCGTGCCATATTAGGTTCGCCACCGCTGTACTATATTATAAAAAATTTATATATTAGTTAGTTAATAAGTTTTCTATATATAGGTATTTATAATAGTGAAATAAATTCTATTAAAATAAATATATTTCCACAAGTTAAAACCTTAAATATTTTGTTTCCTATAAGACATCGGAACCTCTTAATTATTTGGGCTGGGGGGTATTCCATACCCCCCGATTTACAGTGCATTATTCGATGCGTAACACTCTTGTTTGTGCAACCAACAAAATAATAATTGTTACTTTATCTTTTTTAAATTATATAATATTAAAATAATTCATAATATTACTAATATACTTACTAAATTATTTGTTGATTGTGTGCAGAAAGTACGTACTTAATAACATAGTATAAACCGGGGGGTCTGGGGGGTATGGAATACCTTCCAGTGCAAGTAAGAAGAAAATACTTTTTAAAAATACTATGTTTATTTTAATAATTTATATTAATATTAGTATACAAAAAATTAATAATATAGCACATTATATTACTATACATGTAGATCATAATTAGGACTTCATTGAGTCCAAATATTAAAATTTGCTGTTCAGTCAATTTCGAGAAATTTATTTTGAATAAATTATTTATTTTTATATTAAAATGGCGGGGTTAGTCATTTTAGTTAGTGATTTTAGTCAATTTTAAAGGAATTTATAAAAACAGAAATAAATGTAAAAGCAAAATAAAAAAGCAAAAAACTGAAAACAAAACCAAACTTTAAAACAAAACCGAAATTAACCATGTCTTGAGTTTTAAACTCTTAAATAAATAAATAAGTTAAATTTGATGAAGATGATTTTATATTTAATTTAGTAATAGTATGTATCACCGTGGTATGTATGTATATCCGGTTCATACTGCAATACGCAGCTTCCCGGTTCTCAAACGCCTGACAGCGTTTGGTTTTGAGAGCATTTTACATTTTTTACCTACGACGAGGAGCCAGCCCGATGTAGAACCCTCAAACTGGAGGACCAACGAGACGGCCAGAATAAAGTTGTAACTTCACCCGGATTCGAACCGGGTATTGAGCGTTCGTAGTCAACTCGCTTGACTATTATCAAATAGTAATAGTAATAATTACAAATAATATAATTTGTAATACCACCAACTTTTTAGGTTGGCAAATAAGTTGAAAGTGCTGATAAACTTAATTTTAAAAATATAACGTAATTAGAAAAATCAAATGAAAGGAATAAAACTGAAGCGAATGACTCAAGGTAAAGCCATCTCAAAGTATAACTCTTTCTTTTCCCTACTTCAAGGGTTGCCTGAAGAAAAGTGAAAATTGAAAAAAAAACATATTTTTTCTATTTTTACTACGTATTTATTGAAACGAGAAAAACATAAATACAATGGAAGCGCAATAACAGTTTTATATGGAAAAGGGGGACATAAACTGAAAAAATTGATAAACACGGACTTGGACTTGATTAGTGGGATCGTGACCTTCTTAGTTTTTGTTTATATCATCTTTCATTAAATACATATATTTTAAACTTTAACTTGACTGTTTTTTTTTTAAATTGCATGGAATGAAACGTAAGTGACTACTATAAGTAGTTGTGGGTTTGAATTCCTGAAAATTCAAAAAAATTTTGAAAAAATTTTTGAAAAAAAAAAGAAATTTTGAAAAAACAAAAAATCAACGATTATTAAATTACTTTAAAAAAATTATCAAAACAAAAGTCACCCACTCTGCACCGACTCAAACTTAGTTACTTACATTACTTATTAAGACTCAAAATGTAATATATTTATTTTATGCTTTTTAGTTTCCTTTTTGAGGTCGGTTTAATTTTTTGTTAAAAAGTTTTTTATTGAATAAAAACCGTTAATATGCATTATTGAATTATTTTATTTTATATATAGGAGTAGCTTACATTAATAAAACTAAACTAAATAAAATTAACAAATAAAAAAGTAAAAATTAAACTTTCATCAAACATTTTTTTTTAAACAGTTAATTTTTGATTGAAATTTTTTTTTACTACAAAATCTCGAGCCATATTTTTCATTCTTCATAATAAGAATAGATCCTGTGATAACAGATTATTTTCCTCAGCCCATTGGATGCATGTTGAAAAAGCTTCTATTGCATCGTTATGCTTTATTTTGTGGACATTTTCGACTGTCATCTCAGGATCATCCTGATCCTCTTCATAATTAGTGACATTTCCTACAGCTTCATCAATTATTTGTTCATCTGTTAGGTCACAATCGATATTTTCATTAACACCACGAGCTCACTCGTTTTTAGGAACTGCAACTAGAAATACGTCCGGATTGCAGAGGTAAAAAATATAAAATGTCCGAAGAGCAAGAGTGTCCGGATTACTGGAGTGTCCAGATTAAAGTGTGTCCGGATAAGCAAGGCTGTACTGTACTTGAATAAACGAAAATTAAAAATTAACATTAAAAAGAGCTATTAATCTAGTATAGTTAATGCGCGTTTAATGTACATAAAATAATATTTTTGTTTGTTGTATAATATAGAAAGTATATTATAGTATTTTAATTGTCGAATAAATGCAAAATTATGCTGATTGTCAGATTTTATAATAGGTATGTACATATATCCTGTATGATAGTGAAGTTCTGACAATAAATCATAGCACTGATGACATAATGTGCAGAAACGAAAATTCGTTGCTTCATGTACACGACAGCACTCGCACGTTCTTCCTCCCCTCCTACTGCACACAAGACCATATCTGCCATGATTTAGTGCTAGAACAACCCATAGGTAATATAATGAAGATTAATTTTTGAATTTTTAATATAGTATGTTCTAACAGCTGTATCAAGTATAGAGGCACTTGATAACAGGTTTTCTGAGCATATACTTGTTTAACTTCCGATAAGTAGCTTGCTAGGCCGGCCTTCAGATGTGCCTATAACCCTGGTTTTTTGTTAATGGTGCCAATTGATCAACCCAGGATGACTTAAGAAAATAAAAGTATAAAATCAACTTTGTTTTAACCTTATTCGTGATTTTCCTTGTAACACTTCGATTCCCAGTTGCTATCAAATTATTTGTGCAGTGGTTCAGATTTCACGTTAAACTGTAGGTTTTTGTTTGCATTGAATCAGTGACAACTTGTAATTCTAACTTGCGGGTAAAATAATTTATTCAGAATCGAATTGAATGTTTCACGTATAGTCCGTCCTTGGATGTCTGGTGCTAATGGTTATTTTGCTAATACGAAAATTAAACTTGGAAAACGAATTAAATGTGGTAAAATTATCTAAATACTTAATTAGTAAATTATTAGCACTGAGCTCATTACCGCTTTTAATTAAGCATGTCGAAAAACCATATTTATCTGTTTTGTGTAACATATCCTTATTTTTTCTTCAATTAATAAAATCTTCAAAATTCTGTATATTTTGCTTTAAGAATTACTTGATGCTGCTGTTGAACTACATAATATTTTATCTAGTCTTTATTAATATTTTAGCTAGTCAAAATTACGTTTCGGGGGCTTGGGTACAAAATACAATTTTTGCTCTTATAAATTAGCAATTAATGGAATAATATGTACATACGTATAAATAATAATAGTAAATTACTTCAAGGTCAACAAGATTATAATTTTTTAAATAGTTTGCACAATGAAATGACTTTTTAAGTGTTTCATTAAATTAGCATTGTTGCGTTATTTTTATATTATACTTTAAAATGTTTGCTTAAAATTCTAAAATAAAACAATATTTAAAATAACTTTTTATTTCAGATGTATATTTATACCACACAGACATCAATCCTCGAAAATCAAATTTTGAACTAGAATTCTTGGATGATGAATCGTTACATCAAATAATAAAAAGGGACGCGCCGCCGGTCACTTCCAATATCGAACAGCATATAGCAGATAACAGAAGTAATCAACAACTTCCAGTAAATATTACCAAGGATGCTGTAAGTATTTTCTCCAATTTTTTTTCCAAAACTTACAGTTTTTATTGCAGAAAGCTCCACTTCTAAATAAGGCGCCCTTATTAGAAACAAAAAATGCCACATTTAAAAAAGTCGACCTGCTGGGCAAGAATTTGGGTGAAAATGGACACGGAATTCGAAAAACTTCCACCACGTCCACCGTTTCGCCCATCCTTAATGCTACAATGAACGCAACCAATAACATAACAAACATTACCGTAGAGACTAGTACTCCAAATCACGAGGAGGAAGACCTTGCCCCAGGCGATGATGATATAGGAATAAATAATTTTTCTGGAAAAGACGACTCTGTCGCTCTTAATGAAACCTTGAAAACACACAACATTACAATAACTGAAACGGTACTTAATTTTTCTTTTGTTAGCAAGTCAAAACGTTTTCGTGATTTTAGGATTCTCACATTTATTATAACAGCACTTTTGTGATAGATCCAACGATTGCGAAACAATATTGGGTTGATTTGAATGTTAACGACACCGAAGTGATTGTTAATACTTTGTTATCGCGATCTCACAGAAGAGCGGTGGTAAGTTTTAGTTTACAAAAATTTTGGTCACTTTTTTCTAAACGGGGGTTTTAATTTTAGACAATTAAACTGTCCTTTGATTTTCCGTTCTATGGGCATTTGATCCGTAACATTACATTAGCAACTGGTGGTTTTATTTATACGGGCGAGCATGTTCATTCTTGGCTAGCAGCTACACAATACATTGCTCCCCTTATGGCTAACTTTGATACGAGTTTATCAAACAATAGCTTTGTTAAGTATAAGGATAATGGTAAGTAAGGATTGTGTTTATTATTACTGGTTACGCCACTGCATTGTAAACCACGCCCAAATGGATTGCAAAATGAGGAGTACAATACAAAACTTTTTAGGTACGGCTTTTACCGTTCAATGGGAAAACGTTTCTCTTCAAGATAAGCCAAGTGACGGAGAATTTACGTTTCAAGCCACTTTATTTAACAATGGAGATATTGTGTTTGTCTACAAAAGTATTCCAATTGTAGTGGAAGACATAGCGGACGTAAATCACCCTGTTAAAGTTGGTCTTTCCGATGCTTACATTATTGATCGAACAATTTTCTGTATGTAGAACCTTTCTCGTTGTTTCAATAAATAACTGTGGCTTATTTTTTAGTTTTGCGTCGAAAAACAATTTACGAGTATCACAGGGTTAATTTTAATAAAAACGATATCAAAAATTGGACCACAATATTTTTACAAGCTCAAACGACATGTCTAGACAACAAGGACTGCAGTTCTTGTCTCACTAAAGATCTCAATAACTTTGAGGTGAATATAGAGATTTTTATCAATTTAAATTAATTTTTACATTTTAATATTTTTCAGTGTTCGTGGTGTCCATCTTTAAATCGTTGTTCGACCGGGTTAGACCGAAACAGACAAGATTGGCTTACAAAAGGCTGTGATAGGAAACAAGTTTCGAACGAATCACAATGTTCACAAATAGATAATATAGATTTTGCTATTCACCACGATGGACAAGATGATTATTACTATGGACCAACCAGAAATTACGATCACGATCCAAATAACACCTACAATGATTCGTCGCCTTCTTCGCCGTCATTTAATAAAGGTGGTGGCAGAACTAGACACATTGAAGGTTCGGTTGTGAGTGACGGTGCTAAAGAAGATTCCATGTCGGACGTTCAAGCATCCAGAATATTACACAGTTCCTCCTCAGATTCCAGTGGTAAAATGAGCGCCTCGGGTATTCTCACGATACTATTTTTAGGAGCAACTGTTACCGCGCTAGCGTTTTGGATTTTATATGCATACAGAAATCCTCACACCACTAGCGGACAAATTTTAATTAAAGTAAGTTTTTAAGTCATAAATTTCTTTTTTAAATTTCTCTTTTGCTCCTCTCTTACATGCAGCACTTTAGGAAATCACCAAGCAATGTAAGTGCAAAAAGTTTCTGTGTTAAATTTTATTTATTACACATTTTCAAATATAAACTTATAAAAGTGCCTGAAAATAAATTAAAATTCTATAAAATTGCCGAATTTATAAAATATATTTTTACCTTTTTTAGTATCGTCCAAGTCAATGGAGATGGAGACGAGGTGAAGCTCGCTATACAGCAGCAACCATTCATATGTAAAATTTTACAACCTTTTTATCACTACATATCACTAATTTTTTAATTAGTTATATAGAAACTAAATCAAAAATTTTAATATAATTTCCTAGACAATAGTAAACAATTTTTTTTGCTTTTAAAGTGAGAAGTGTGACGGACTTTAATTTGAAGAAGAAAACAGTTTAATTTTAAATGCAACGATTATTTATAGTAAAACGAAGGCAACTATTTTATTTTAAGACTTAATTCGTAAGCTTTATTAATTAATAAAATTGTTTGGCGGCTTTTAAGTAAGATGATTAATTTTGCATAAAGAAAAAATTTATTTATATTTTTAATGTACTGTGATAAAGTTTTAAGTGAAGTTTATTCGATTTGTTCTTTTAACTGGTGATTTATTTATAATCATAATTTGTTATAAATTAGATTGAATGTTGTGACTTGCAAGTGTAACTTAAATATTGGAAATAATTTAATTTAACAAGTCGGTTATTTAATTTTAATGTTGCCTTAACAGAGATCTGCCCTGGTTGTTGTTTTTTTTTGCATCATTACTCATAACTTTAGATTTTGGTTACACACATTTGCCAGTTTGTGAGGTAATAATGACTTTGTAGCCCATCTCTGCTTGCTCAAAATGTTTTCGTGAAACACTTGGCATTAATATCAATAATTTGTACTTTTATACCTTGTATATGTAAGATCTTCTTTTCTTCTTATTTTTAAATGAATTAAACAAATATTCTAAAGTTTGTGCATTAATAATAAATTTATAATTATTTTTCTAAATCGTTAAATGAAAGTGTTATATATGAGAAGTAATATGTAAATATTTTTTATTCTTGTAATAATCTTACTTGTTGTTAGTCATAATTTTACGAAATATAATAAATGGTTTTAAAATCGACTGAAATTACCTCTTTAGTATTTCCATCCTCATCCTGGAAGTTGTGCTTTTATATTAGAGATCAAATCTCTCCCCCCAAGTAACATTTCGATTATCAGAATTACCTAGAAAAGCTGAGCCAGACCTGTCTTAATATGACAGAAAATTTTTAATATCACCTTCAGACTTCAACCAGGTATTTCACACAATAAGCCTGCAAATTACCCGACTGTGCTGGGCTATTCACTATTATATTTTAGCTTCATCAGGGTACAACTACTGTTAAAACGTTGATTCCTAATTGGTTATTAGAGTTTCAAGGAATATACTGAGGCAGTGACCAATATTTCTTTAATACGTAGAATTTTATTATTGTATATGGCGCATTTGGGGGCGTAGAGTTCATATATCGCAATTTCAGCTGGCAAAAACCTAGATAAGTCGTTCCAAATTACTTCCACAGCTGAAAAATCAAAATTGTAATATTACGACTTCAATCAACCGTCAAATTTTAATTTGAATACTCACTGACAAATAAACTGCGTCAGTCGAATTTTTTCATCAAAATACATAAGAATATGTCGAGAAAGCTATAGTTTTCCAGTATTTATTTTTTGGGGTAAAAAAAATTCAAAGGGGTTAATCAATCGTTTTTGTGAAATCCGATTAAAATTTTAAATGGGATTTTTTCATTGTAGACTACGTTTTTGATAGCGTAGAATTTAAATATTACGTGGCTGAAGTTGTACACGAACTCAAAACTAAGTGTCTGAAAAACCTACCCTTAGATAACAAAAGTAAATTTTTTGTACCAACCGCCTCTAAAGGTAGGATATTCAAACCCTTAGTCTCTAATGCGGTTGTTGAAATTTGACGTGGTTATTGGTAATGATATTTTAAACATGTGTACCACAATTTATGAGGGGATCTTAAAACATGCGGCGGGTACACGAAATTTACTTCCGATTTTTATCTAAAGGTAGGATTTTCAAACCCTTAGCCTCTAATGCGGTTGTTGAAATTTGACGTGGTTATTGGTAATGATATTTTAAACATGTGTACCAAAATTTATGAGGGGATCTTAAAAGATGGGGCCGGTACACAAAATTTACTTTCGATTTTTATCTAAAGCTAGAATTTTCAAAATCTAAGCCTCTAATGCGGTTGTTGAAATTTGACGTGAATATTGGTAATGATATTTTAAACATGTGTACCAAAATTTATGAGGGGATCTTAAAAGATGCGGCCGGTACACAAAATTTACTTTCGATTTTTATCTAAAGCTAGGATTTTCAAAATCTAAGCCTCTAATGCGGTTGTTGAAATTTGACGTGAGTATTGGTAATGATATTTTAAACATGTGTACAAAAATTTATGAGAGGATCTTAAAAGATGCGACCAGTACACAAAATTTACTTTAGATTTTTATCTAAAGCTAGAATTTTCAAAATCTAAGCCTCTAATGCGGTTGTTGAAATTTGACGTGAGTATTGGTAATGATATTTTAAACATGTGTACCAAAATTTATGAAAGGATCTTCAAAGATGCGGCCGGTACACGAAATTTACTTCCGATTTTTATCTAAAGGTAGGATTTTCAAACCCTTAGCCTCTAATGCGGTTGATGAAATTTGATGTGGTTATTGATAATGATTTTGTAAACATTTGTACCAAAATTTATGTGGGGATCTTAAAAGATGCGGTTGGTACATAAAATTTACTTTTGTTATCTAAGGGTAGGTTTTTCAGACACTTAGGTTTGAGTTCGTGTACAACTTCAGCCACGTCAAATATTGCATTTTCAGGTGGCGGAAGCCAAAGGAAGTGGTTCAAAATCGCTTAGAAAAGTGAAAATCCAAAAATCGATTTTTACATCTTCAATCGACCTTAAAAGTTTAATTTTAATACTTACCGGAAAATAAACTGCGTCAGGCTAATTTTCTAATCAAAATACATAAGAATCCGTCAAAAGTCATGATTTTCAAATATTGAATTTTTGGGGTGAAAACAATTTTAATCCATTGATTTTGTAAAATCAGATGAAAATTTCAAAGTGATTTTTGTTACTGTATATAAAGCATTTGTGTTTGTAGAGTTAATTTATCGCAATTGCAGCTGGCGGAAACGAAGATAAGTTGTTCAAAAGTACTTCCACAGCTGAAAAATCAAAACTGCAATATTACGACTTCAATCGATCGTTAAACTTTAATTTGAATAACTATTAAAAAATAAACTGCGACAGTCGAATGTTTTCATCAAAATATAATATAATCCATCGAAAAAGCGATGGTATTCAAATATTGAGATTTAGGAATGAGAAAAATTGTGAGTGACCCATTTACTAATTTGAAGTGACCCACTAACCCAAATGTCTCTTTAATATTCACATTGTGGTTGATTTTGACCCGCAGCCAAAAGAGGCTGCCGACCCCTGATTAATCTATCGTTTTCATAAAATTGGATAAAATTTTTAAAGTGCTTTTTGTGTGCGTACAGTTCATATATCGCATTTTCAGCTGGCGGAAACGAAGATAAGTCGTTCAAAATTACTTCAACAGCTGTAAAATCAAAAATGCAATATTACGACTTATTCAGTTGACCGTAAAAATTTAATTTAAATATTGTTTTTTACCAAGGACAAAATTCAATCAGCCAAATTTATCCAGCACAGATTACAAACCACAGCTTTATGTTAATATCCATTGTGAACAGGGGCTTACTCTGCTTACTTTTACCGTTACGCATGCGCACAAAACTAAAAGTTTTTGTTTACTTGTTGCTGAAGGTTATAAAATATTTAAAAGTTCGATTTCGCGACAAAAATGTTATCTACAATTCCAAAAAATGCCATTTTACGTAAAAAAGGTAATAATATAACAGTATATTAATATTTCATCTGAAGTACGTAATGAGAAGCTTAAAAATCATCTTTTGTAACTTTCATGTTTTAGCGCCCAGCAAGTTATCGCTAAAAAAGAATATTCGTCGTTCTTCTATTTTAGACAAAAAGGCTATTCCTTTAAGAAATGAT
Source organism: Rhagonycha fulva (assembly GCA_905340355.1). Taxonomy (NCBI): domain Eukaryota; kingdom Metazoa; phylum Arthropoda; class Insecta; order Coleoptera; family Cantharidae; genus Rhagonycha; species Rhagonycha fulva. The sequence continues at coordinate 9,725,507 of HG996555.1, forward strand.
AGTTTAATTGACAAAAATACAAGTTCGGGTACAATTTCTTTGTTTTCTTCATCCGATGATGATATATTTGAAACTTCCGATGACGATAAACAAACCAAATGTTCTGGTAGTACAAAAAATAATGCATCTGTGATTGTTAACGAAATTGGAAGTGATGTACAATTTTCAATTAGAAAAAGTGATAATTTTAGTTTTATATTCTCAAATCTTCGTGATGACAAAGAAAGATGTCACGTAAATGAAGCCAAAAATGAAAGTGTTGAATTAATGAGTTCAACTTGTGGTAAGAATAAATCATGATTATTTTGTGTTTTAGTTTGCTTTTACCAAAATTATTAATTTCAGAGAAACAAAGTCTGATTTTAAAGCCTCCTACTTCAATAATAATCGATAATAGCACAGATTCTTTGTTTTCTTTCTACCGTTATGATTCGCTAGAAGCTGGTGGAAATGATTTTATCGAATTTAGGAATAAATTAGGTGGAATATTAAACTATAAATTTGATGGTAGGTCTCCACACACCACATCGTTTGAGGAGGAGAAGAGTAAAATGAATAGTGAGGAGAAGAAAGCAGTAAATAACAGTGTCATTGTAATTAGTCCAACTATTGATGGTAAGGAAATAATTTCAATAGGTTTCTCAAAACTTTGTGGTACAAGTATGTTTAATCTTTGTTAGATCAATTAGATGATTCGGATGAACGTAATCAACATATGGAAATGTTGGACAAATTGTATGGAAGAGAGTGGAGAAAAGCTGAAAAATTGGTGTTTTCAGAACCTCGTCCTAATAGACCTTTAAAAACCAAAATTAATGCTCCTAAGACAGAAATGTAAGTTTATAATTTCTAAGTAATTATCTTTTATATTTTAGGTTTTATAATAATACAATTTTTAACATTTTAATTTCTAACAAGCATTAAACTCTTTTAACTTATATTTTTCTATTTCCCATAAACTCCCTTATTTTTGTTAATATGTAATATTAATAATATCTTTTATTCTTATGTATGTTGAACAAAATTGAATTATTTTTAGAAAGCCAAGAAAACAGAATAAATGTGATAAAAATGACTTTCCAAATGGAAAGAAAAAAGCTAACAAATCACCCGTGAAGAAAAATTTACAGAATTTCTATGACAGCAGTGACACATCTGAAGAAAATTCAGAAAAAGAATTAAAAACTGTTAAAACTACATTGTTTCCAAAAGTTGTAAGAAAGCCGGTCGAGTCACCTTGGGTCCAACGTCTACAAAATTTATGTGATAGTGACACATCTGAAGAAGAGTCTGAAAAGGAGAACAAATACAACAACGAAATTTCAAGTAAAATCAAAAACAAATTAAATTACGACAGCTTTTCTACAATTACTTCAGATAGCTCAAATTTGGATAGTTCTTTTATAACATTATCGGATGATTCTTGCAATTCAAACAGTTTTTCTAATATAAATAGAAAAACAGTAAAAACAAAACGACTTAAAAAATCACGAAAAGTTGAAGAATCCGGTAAGATTTCTTTTTTCTTATTTTGTATGTATGAATGGAATTATTATATTATAAGTGAGGATTCGTGTTGGGGGACTTCTGCCCTGACATGACCTGAATCAGTAACACTCCACCTTTCAAGATCTTGGAGTTTATCCTACACTTCCATCATCTTGAATTATTTATTTATATACGAATATAAATTTTGTGTATAAATCAAAAATCAAAAAAATTTCGTGTATAAACACGAAAAATGTGCCAATTAATGTACTCATCAATGTTGCCACCGTCAGTACATAATATGTACTTTTTCAGTATTTTTTAGCTTTAAGGGGTTTTGCCACTGTGAAAGCCTAGAAATGAACCAACATTTGCACAATTTTTTTAGATTGGAAAAATAGTTTTATTTACAAAACAAAATATACCACTTATTTACATATGTATTAAGGTACAAATATTCATTTTTTAACATAAACAAATTTACAAAGCGGCGGCACAGTGCAGCTTTTAAAAATACACCTTTTTGAAAAAGGTCTTCGGGGCTTGCAGCATAACTTGAGTGCATTTGATCTTACAACAAAAATAAAAAAATCTGCTTAATCTACATATAAATAGCTAAAGAATGACGTACGGAATTTAAAAAATATTAATTTTTGAAAAAATAGTAAGGTTTTCAAGAAAAAAATTCAATTTTATGGCCAAAAACTTGACAGAAATTTGTTAATAACTTTTACAATTTTTAATATTTTGCAAAATCCGTACGTCATTCTCTTCAAAATCTCATACAAAAGCTACAGTTAAAATTTGAATTCAATCGGATAAAAATTGTTTGAGTTATGCTGCAAGCCAATTTGAGTTTTGTAGTTTCGAGAAAGAAGCGATTGAAAGTTTTAGTATACGTATATCGTAGCTAGTCCAGTCGCACTAAATAATATGTAACTTGCTCAATTTTGATTATTTTAATTTGAAATTTTTTTCACACATTCTTGAATATGTATATTTTGATAAAATGCAAAATAAAAAAAACTTGATTTTATTTAAGTTTACAGTGGCAAAACCCCTTAAATAGAAGTTAGAGCTACCTCTAAAAATTCAGTGCTTTATTACTTTGGTGACGCTATTTACGTACAAAGCTTTAATTATAATTATCTCGGCAAGTTTTACAAGGTTTTTTTTCCGTGCGGTGGGAGGGGGAGGTTTACAGATAAATATAACAATTAGGGCTTCTCATATTAAACCGAAAAAGCTGTATATTAATGTCAGCAGAGTAACTAAAACGTGGCGTAGGGCAAGGGTGCACAAATTTAAGGCGCAAAATTAGCTAAGGGCTTAGCTGCCCTGCTAAAAATTAGAAATCGCACTTTAAATGAAATAAAATTAAGTATTATGTAGTTGATATTCCTGAAAATTTTAACTTCAGTACCTTTTACTATCATTTAGTACCTTTTAAGGTTTCAAGAAGTACCTTTTATTTTTAACCGTGTCAACGCTGGTACTCATTTGAATATAGACAATTTCTTAGCTATTAAAGTGAAGCTTCAGATGATCATTTTTTGAAAGATCCAAATTTCTTTTCTAATTAAGTGTTTTCTAATTCTTTTTCCTTTTAAATTGGGGAAGAGTGCCGAATTTTATTGGTCAAGACTATAATTTTTTTATTTACAGATGAAGAAAAAGAAGAGGAAATTGAAGATAAAAGAGGATCAACACCAAATATTTTTAATAACAAAAAAGTTGTATTTGGTACTCCTAGAGTAGATAAAAGGGAAAAAGCAGCTTCTGTGATAAAACATTTACCTTCTCTAAATACAAGCGAAATTATTCACAAAAGTTTTATAGAATCGTTATCTGGTAGGTGATTTTGCTTCAAGGAAGACTCGCACTGCATTGACTTTCTAATTTATTATTTTAAGCTTCCGTACCCCTCAATCAGTGCCATCCAACAGCAAGAATTTTTAGAAACAATTACCAAGCCTACAAAATGCAATTAACAGAAAAATTATTTAAATTATTTAACGAGAAAATTTTCAATAATTTGATACCTGACGATAATTCCGTTTTTTGGAACGTTAATCTGACAAAAACTGCCGGATATTGTAAATATTCTAGTAATAGAAATGCAGGACAAACTGAAAAAAAAATTAAAATTTTCTTATCAGTCAAAGTTTTGGATTCGCCGGAACGATTAAGGTGCACCTTACTTCATGAAATGATTCATGCAGTATGTATGATTAGTGGCACACATGACCACCATGGTCCAAATTTTAAAGCATGGTAAGTCAATCCTTTTGTCTCTTCTAATTTTTGATACCAATCTTTTTCGTTTCGTTAGGGGACAAAAGGCTGTTAAAGTTTTTCCTGGACTCCCTCCTGTCACACGGTGCCATTCTTACGATGTTAAGGCCAAATACACTTACAAATGTTTAAGTTGTGGATTTTGGTTAGATTTGACTTGTTTTTGAGATTAGTATTAAAAAAAATGTTTTAGCAAAAATCGTCACTCAAAATCGATTGATATAACGAAGAAAGTTTGTGGTAGATGCCACGGTAAATTTGAACTATTTATAAACAAGACTGCTCAAGGGGAGAAGAAACGCGTACCAGTTACACCTAAAACTCCATCTGGATTTGCTTTATTTGTTAAAAATAACTATGCTCAATGCAGAACCCCCGAATTAAAACATGGAGAAGTCATGAAACTTTTAGGATCCAAGTTTAACGAGTTAAAACTTTCTGGTCGTAAATAAAATTTGTAAGTTATCTCGAAATATTTTACAAAATATACGTGAAAAAATATTAATTTTTATTTTATTTGGTATTCCATCTGTGAACAGCAGAAAACCTGAAATGCAATAAAATCTTCGGGTGCAAACCTGAATTTCTTTTTTAATAATTAAATTAAAGACCTTTCATTTTGTGTGTCGCAAGTCCTGGATAGACAGTCGACGAGTTTTTAATTGTCAATTAGTTCAACTGAAATTTTTTCTGCGATTTTTTGCCTATTTTCGGAATTTGACAACTACTTGAAAGGGGGGTAGGATAAGAAGAGTACCAAAAATTTAGAATTAGCTTTATACTTGTAGATCATAGTTATACTAATCATTGGCTATACTTTAATTTTTTAATATTTTTTATTGTTATCTTTTATGATATAAAACATAAGTTTATAAAAATTAACACCAAGATCATTTAAAAGTTTTTGTGAGTTCGTGTCTGACCCAGGGCTCATAGGTTTGCTAGCTTACCTACCTAAATAATTATCATATCTGTGATTATCGGGGTATGTAAATTTCTCAAATTGTCATATAATCTCTTGAAATCTGACCCTTGAGTAGCTTAGGTTATTTAAGTTATTATTTGATTAGTTTTATACAGTCTTAAATTATTATTTCATTTGAATGATTTCATGGGGGTCTGTATTATAGATTTTTGAGGGGCTGAGCCTGTGCATAGATGGTTAATGTTGTTAGGTTTGGTTAGGATATAATTAATTTATAAAGCTCTAAAAGAGCTATTTGGCCATCTGAAGTAAGTAAATTTATTTATACAAATTTTAGGAGTTTATAGAATTCGTCAAACCACATAAAAAGTTTTTATCTGCTTAGATCCATAGCACATTTGCTGTGGTATATAAATCCATTTGTACTTAATTGAATCGATATTGGGGATGGTCTTTGTATATTTACAGTACTTTTTAACTAAAATTTGTCTATAAGAACTTAGATTGGTTCTTAGAATAATTAGATTGGCAAGATTGAGAGAGAAAATTCTACTCTGACCTTCCTCCCCCCCCCCTTTTTGGGCTTGTCTGCCCGCTTTTGTTATTGTAGGGTAGGCTGAAATTGATCGACAAAAAAATTTTGTCGTGGTACTGTTTGGATATCAATTTGGTACCACTTTTTCACAGAAATTTTGTCTTGCTGATCCGAGAAAATGTGCAAAAAGTTTGTCAAAAGTAACTTAATGCCTAGTGAAAAATTGGCAATTTTGTAGGCAAAAAATGCAAACATTTTTAAAATCAAAAGTGTGTAATTGCTTTCTCTACACCTCCATTTTTATTTGTTCTGTATTGGTCTCGTTCGATTTGGACTTATAAACATAGCTTACAAACATTGGTTAAAATTTTCCAGGAATAAATTTAAATCTCCAACCGAGTACGAGTACAGTGACCGTGGATTTTGAACTAACAATTCATAAAAATCGGAGATTTTGGCCAAATCCAGCATTAATTGCATGCCGTTTTATTTGATGGGTCGGATTTAGTACCGAATAATTCAAAAACTAAGTTTAGTAATCAAATAGAAAAACAAAGATCCGAAAATCCTTTATTTTTATCCTGAAAAAAAACAGCCGGTTTTCAAAATTTGCAGCTCTGACTTGACCACTTTATGACTTAATCTACTTAAGTATTTAGCCTTAAACTAAGGGATTAATTCCTTTTAATCCTTTAAGCAAAATTCTTTTACCTGAAAAAATAGAACTATAGGAGGAATTTACAAACGCCTGTTTAGAGGGCAGTTTACATACTCCGGTTTGAAGACTAAAAATTTAAATTTGACGTTCAGAAACCACGTGAACGTTTACAACCTTGAAACCACCAATCAGATGCAGGGACTCTGTAAACAAACAAAACACTCCGCGCCAAAACAGACCTTTTGATTGTCTTCAATATTTTAAGGTTGGATTGACACCAGTAGTGCTTTTGAAAGGATTGTTTCATTTTATGCAACAAAATGCCTTTAACAATTTCGAAAATTACTCAAGTTCACAAAAATGGTAATAACTAAAAATTAACATAAGCAAATTTTCTAAAAGGAATTATTTTTTAGTTAAAAAGCCGTCCAAGCTAGCAGTAAGAAAAAATATTCGACGTTCCTCAATTTTGGATAAAGGATCTACCATAACAGAAAATAGCATCATTTTGATCGACTCTGATGGTGATGGTAAGAATTTTTGGTACACGGTGCACATTTCAATTGTGCTACTTTCGTTTGTTTATTATTTACAAAAAATCATTTGTTTATCTATCTGTGATTGGAATGTGTACTGGAAAAGATTTGGAATACACATTAAATTCAATGAAACAGAATTTATGGTGAAGAATTGTTCTTTAATATTTCCTCTCGAGAAAAGGAAATATTGCCTAAAAATTTAGGGCAGTTCTGGCAAGTGATCATTTTCTCAAAAATATTGAAGCTTTTTATTTTGCAATAGTGTGGTTTTTAGTTCTAGAAAATGCTTACCCTTTTTTACTTTCTGTCAACTTTTTAGGTTTTTTTAAAAATTCTTCTTGCATGCTTTTACCTTATTTTAATAAAGTTTAATTTTTTAGATGCAAATGAAAATGTGGACAATCAGTTTGATGGTCATGTCAACATCTTGGATGAATTGTATGGAGAAAAGTGGAAAAAGACTACCGAGTTAATATTTGTAGAGCCAAACTACAATAATACGTTAAAAAATAGACTTGGAACTACAAAACTCGATAAGTAAGTTAAAATTGTTTAATATTCTCTGAAATTTAAAATGTTTATCTGTTAGTCTTTAACAAAAGTTAAGCCTCGATATCCTACCTGTTGTTCATAGGTGACTTTTATCTTTGGTCTCCAAAGTTTAGGTGGATATTTTAAATTTGTGGCTTAGGCACCTTTTGAGTGTCCAGTGGAAAAGTCACTTTAAAATATTTTTGTTTTCTGCCTAATATTCTTCAAAAACGGATATTTTCCTTTTATTGTTTCTTTATATCTTGGGATCAGATTCTGCAGTAGAGTAAAATGTTGTTGAAATACAAACTCCTTTGTTCTGTGCACAATTTTCAATCAGTTTTTCTAGAAAACAACTGAAAAGCAATGTTGAAAAGCAGGCCAATAAAAACATCAAAGAAACTGTCGCGCCTTCCCAGAAGAAAACTTTGGATAAAAATATCTCATCTAAAGAAAATCCTGCAAAAACAATCAAAGGTTCAAGTGTGAGATCACTTCAAAGGAATAAAACTTCTTTAATAACAAATAATAGAGTGGAAGAGAAGGCAATTACAACTGTTCAGGTGCATCAATTAAAAGGGCTACGTGATGACGATTCTCCTGAAAAAGAAAACCAAAAATCCAAATTTACTGGCAAAATCAGGAAGAAGTTAGATTCGATCAGTTCTGATTCAACATCTTCGAATGATTCCGAATATTCTGAGGATTCGGATTCGTCATTTGCACCAGAAGAGTTCACTGCTTCATCAGAAGATGATGTTTCGTTTATAGTAAACGAAAAAAGCAAGAACTGTAAAATATCACCTAAACTTTCGGTTTGTGCAGGGTTTTTGGACTCTCTATCCCGTAAGTTTAAATTTTTTTGATGCTGTTTGTCCATACATTTTATTTGCATTTTTCTACAGCACATATAACTGGCGAAAAATGCGATCCTTCAGCAAGAGTTTTTAAAGACAGTTACCAAGCAAACAAAACGCAATTGGCAGAAAAATTGTTTCAACTTTATAACGAGAAAATTTTTAATTCTTTAATTCCTAAAGATACTCCGCTTATATGGAATAAAAATCTGAGAAAGACGGGTGGTCAATGTTATCAGTACAGTAAAAAATCACCTACTACGGGGAAAATCGAAAGAACAATTAAAATTACTTTATCGGTTAAAGTGCTCGATGAGGCTCATAGATTAAGGGATGTTTTACTTCACGAGATGTGTCATGCTGCTTGTTTCATTATTAATAAAGTGAAAGATGGACATGGTGAAATTTTTCAGTCATGGTAAAGATTTTCTGCCCGTTTTACACTTCATTTGAATAATAATTATTTTATAGGGGAAGAAAAGCTGGAAAACTTTTTCCTGAACTGCCTCCGGTTAAAAGGTGTCATTTGTATAAAATCAACACCAAGTACAGCTACAGATGTTTAAAATGTGGATTATGGTTAGTTTGTTTTTCTATTTTGTGTTATTTGTTTGTTATATAGAAAAAAATGTTTTAGCTACAATCGGCACTCAAAATCCATAGATATGACGAAAAAATGTTGTGGTAAATGCCACGGAAGGTTTGAGTTACTCGTAAATAAATTTTCAAAAGGAGAAAAGAAAAGCGTGCCGGTTCCAGAACAAAAACCTCCAACAGGATTTGCTTTATTTGTCAAAAATAATTATGCTGCATATAAAACTCCACAATTGAAACACGGTGATATAATGAAACTTTTAGGTTCTAAGTTTAATGAACTGAAGTTGTCTGTTCCTAAGGAATCAGTTTAAATGTAATAATAGTATTGATTTAGTTACCGACTGACTTAAGTTTAAAGTTACTTCTATTAGTACCTATATAAAAAATGACCTTTATATTATTTATAATTATATTGTTATCAAATATTGGTTTTGAAAAAATATAAGTAACTGTTGCAATTAAATACTTGGCGTACAATTTTTCAACAGAAACGGGAAGGAATATTTAATGAAATTAACTAAATAAATAGGCCTACTAATTAATTTTCTACCTGGAAAGATCCGTACAAAGGAAATGTTTAAAAATATTCAAATATAAAGTGTATGATTTTTAAATTGAAATCAAAAATCTATTTAAATTTTCAATTCGTAATTGGCGTCTCCACCGCCATATTGAATTATTAAACGTCACTTGATGCGCAAGATCATACCTTGTAATCTATCTACTTTACCTAACAACCTTGATTACAAGGTCGCGTTTAGTTATTAGTTGTCATAATTTTGAAATGTATATTCTCCGCCTACCTAACCTAACTTTCTAATTTTTTATTACTAAAATGGGTAATATCCTCGAAGCCAGATGGTTTTTTTTAACTTGCGTGTAATTTAGAAATTGAATCATGTTGACTCATCTTGTTTGGTTCCTATCTTTTAATTTGGTTCTTGGTGATGAATTTCACGACGTTAACTTACCTGACGAACATTTACCTTATTACTTGAACGCTTTTCCAAAGGTGGCGGAGAAATGTATGAACGACGATAATTGCACGTACAAGAACCACCTGAATCAGAGTAAATGTTGGGGTTATGAACACAATTGCGATTGGAACAAACAATTTTCCATACCAGCTTGCCCGGGTGATCATAAAGGTTGGGTAAATACTAAATTCGATCAAATAAACACATTTTACACGCAGGCCGACTTTGGTTTTGTTAAGCAGCAATTAAGGGAGATGAAACTTCTGTGTGAACCTCTCTTTCAACACGACAGCTCTTTGGAGTGTACGGACCACTTGAGGTTTTGTCGAGGTCGAAATATTATGATTAATTTTACTTCCCTAATTGGTAGAGAAGAACCGTTACGATACAAAATGGATGTTTTGAAAGAAGGAGAAATTGGTGGGTACAAAGTTTTGAATTTGTTTCAAGTTCGGTAAATGATTGCGTGTTTGTTTTAGGGGGTTTTTGCAACTTTCATAAGGATAAATTGGATGCAGAATTAGATCACATCAGTCCTTTACAAAGTTGGGGGCCTGAGTTGCGTTATTTTACCAAATTTAATGGGAGGCCAATTTATGATGGGGATTGTGATGTCGTTATCGAAAAACCCACATACATTCTGAAAATTGATGCATGTACGTATGGATATTATTTCATTTCATGCATCGGCTTGTTAATTTTTTGTAATTTTCATAAGCTTATACATTTTAAAACTTTTAGCTGTAAATATGTATCACCATTTTTGCGATTTTTTCAACTTGTACATGTCATTACATCTCAATGCGACGCATTCGGATGCATTTTCCACCGACGTCCACATTCTGATATGGGAATCGTTCACCTACTATTCATATTTTAATGCAGCTTGGGAAGCGTTTACCGTTCACCCTATTTGGGATTTGAAGACGTTCAAAGGGAAAAACGTGTGCTTTAAAAATGTTGTATTTCCATTATTACCTCGAATGATATTTGGGCTCTATTATAATACGCCGATTATTTATGGCTGTGAAAATAGTGGATTATTTCGAGCATTTTCCCAACACATTTTGCATCGATTACAAATTCCATTTCATAAACGTTGGAATAAACGAATTAAAGTGACATTATTGTCTAGGGACACAAAATATAGAAAAATTTTGAATGAGAACGAATTAGTGGATGCACTAATCGAGAATGACGATTATGATGTACAAAGGGTCGTCTACAATAGAAATGTTGATTTTAAGGAGCAGCTGGAAATTACACGAAATTCTGATGTTTTTATTGGAATGCATGGAGCCGGATTGACTCACTTGTTGTTTTTACCCGACTGGGCAGGCGTTTTTGAATTGTAAACTAATTTATTGTTATTCCATTGGATTTTGTCTTAAATTTTAATCTTTTTAAGGTATAACTGTGAAGACGAAAATTGCTATATGGATTTGGCTAGGCTAAGAGGTTTAAAATATCAAACTTGGGAAAATTCGTCTAAGTTAGTACAAGAAGATCAGGTGAGAAATTGATAAAATTTGTGTTTGTATAAAACAAAAACTGGATATGTTTTTTGGTAGGGTTCACATCCTGATGGTGGGGCTCATGCAAAATTCACTAATTATTCGTTTGACGTTCGGGAATTTTTAAGGTTAGTGAAAAAACTTGCAAATTATGTGAAGAACCATCGAGAGTTTAAAAAATTGATGGAAAATGTTGGTAGTCAACCTGATTTTCATGACGAATTTTAATTATTTTTATTGTGGTCGTATTTGATGTACAATTGTAAGAGACTAATTTTTACAACAATGTAGCAGTATTAATTATTTTTTAATATAAAAACCAAGTTGTTATTATTTTTAAAATTTGTTTTATATACTTTGTAATTTTTACCTACTCCTTCCCCTCCTATGGGTAACTCGGAACTGGTTTTTTGCAAATATCGTAATATTTCTTGTAAGTCTCATACACTGCAATTGTAAAGCAACTCACCTTATGATTAATTTCCAGGACTTTGAAAATTATTTGGTTGCTTACAATTCTAGCTCGATAGACGGTCTCATCTATCGTGACGTAAAAATGTTAGGGTCATCGTAGCAGAGTTTAAACTTTATTGAAGTTGTGTAATAATGGGACTAGTTCATTATCTGGTACTCAAAGATATTAAATTTATTAAAGAGAACTCAACGGAATTTTATAGATAATATTAAAATGAAGCGTTTAAGGTGAGGATGAATCACAAATATCGATTAGTTTAGTCAATAATAAATTTTAAAGTTTACAATTTTTGTTGGAAAAGCAACTTTATTGACACATTGTGACTTCGGTCTGTGCACTCTGATAAGAAAATTTCACTTTTTAGGGGTATTTTTGGCTTAAATTTGACAAAAAAAAGTAAGATGTATCCCCTTCTTAGTAGCACCTTTGCCGAGTTGGAAGCAGCGACGTGCATATAGGGCCCAGCTTCTCCCCAATATTTTAGGAATTTGGTAAAATCACTTCAAAGTTGGTCAAGTTAGCATTTTTTTATGTCTCAATTCACAAAAAGTTGGCCGTTTTTATTAATTAATTCAGTTGGCAAATTTGGGATTGCTCCCCTCTGATAAAACTTGGTTGGGCACGTCTCTGATTAGGCCCCCAGGAATCTAACACTGTCGAGGAAGCGACGCAGTTGTTGGAAATAACAAGACTTAAACTAACGTAAGTTAAGTTGAATAAGAAGAGACCTTTAGTTCTGATTGAAGCTGAGTTCTCCTCAAGAAGATGCACTGGATATGTATTGTGAAATTATCTGTTCTGCAGATACCTGCCTTGGCTTTTTTTCATTGGCGGCTTTTATCTTCTCGTGGAGGCCTTCCAAACTGCGTCTGGGGCGTTACCATCTGCCACTTGTAACTAATAATTCAACTGAAGGCTGGTTACTACCTCGCGCGTACCAGCACTCCATTTCGTCGCGTGTCGACACTTGCTGTGCTCCAGCTTATGGATTTTAAGTATATAGTGTGTTCACGAAAAGTGGTAACAGTGAACAATTCTTAAATATTACTAGATACCAAAAAAAGTTTAAATAGTTTTTTATTCAACTCCAAATTTTCTATTGGAAAACTGACAAAGTATATTTTTTTATACTTCAAATTCAACCGGAAGTAAACATAATTTTTTTTTCAAATGGCAATATGTCTGTTTTTAACATTTTTGTAATCTGCAATTTTTTCTCTATAAATATATATAAAATTTTCATAAGGTTACATAAGAAAAAATTCGAGAAAACACAAGATTTAAATAAACAATAATAATTTACTGTTTATTTACACATAGGTATGTAGAGTGCCATGAAAAACAAAATATCACGACACCGAAAACACAACATTTCATTTACCTGATAAATTTTTCAAAATTGCCACCGTTTTGTTCAAGATATGATTCTAATTTTCGCAGAAGTTCTGGCGATTTGGTTATAATTGATAGATGCTAAATTAATTTTGGTTTTTAAATTTAAAGATGGATTTGCCTAAACTACCATTTTTAAATGACTCCATAGAAAGAGTCTAATGGTGTCATATCATAATAATGGTGTTTTGTTTTTCATAGCACTCTACATACGAAATTAATAAATTATTATTGTTTGTTTAAATCTTGTGTTTTCTCGAATTTTTTCTTATATAACTTTTTGAAAATTTTATATGTATTTATAGAGAAAAAATTGCAGATTACAAAAATGTTAAAAAAAGACTTGTTGCCATTTGAAAAAAAATTGTACTATGTTTACTTCCGGTTGAATTTGAAGTATAAAGAAATATACTTTGACAGTTTTCAACAGAAAATTTGGAGTTGAATAAAAAACTATTTAAACTTTTTTTTTGTATCTAGTAATATTTAAGAATTATTCACTGTTACCACTTTTCGTGAACACACTGTATTTATACTTCTAATTATAAGCATTTTTTGAGAGATTATTTCGATCGAAACAACTCGAAACGTTTTAATGAGCAGGTCCCATGGAGAGCACCTCACAGGAAGTTATATGCCAAGTGGTGGCAGAAGCAGCGATGGTAACTCGGTTGCCTCATGGTCACCCATCCAAGTACGAACCGCTAGCTGCAGCCTTGCACTAGGTCGGCTCTCTCATCCCATGACATTATTAAACAAAACAATATGACATAAATTATATTTGACGGCAATGACAGTAATTGACTCATTTTCAAAATTCTAGTAATTACTCAAAATGTTAGTATCAGAAACGACGTCAACAGACGGGGATTACTCCGATAAAGAAATGGAAACTATGATTAACGATTGTGTAGGAACGGAAGAACTAAATTTTAATTTAAGATCAATAGTTTCTCGTGATGTCATATGTAGAAGTGTATTTTCTGAATCTGCAACGGACATTTTCAACGAAGACAAGCAATCGAGGTTGGATGGGGTTGCGATGTGGATTAGCGAAGGCGATTTATTAAATTATTCCGGAGATCCAACAATATTCGATATTAAACCTACAGATTCCGAAATAACAGTTGTGAGAGTGCGACAAATAGGGATGCGGAATAAGCCTAAAGAAAACAATTGGAACTTAAATGATGAGTCAATTCCGGGCGACGGAACTCATTTAGGGGAAAGTCCGTCTTTAGTAAACCTAGCCACGCTCGTATTTACCTCCAAATCTGCCAAAAATATAGAAGACGGATTTTTAGTACCACTATCATCTTGGGATCCAATCGACAATCCACATCGATTATCCGGATCGTATTCTACCGACTACATCGACGATTTAACTAAGCTAGAACGAGATCAAACAGACAAAACCAGGTTTGAAATGAGAAATGGCCACAACTCCAAAATTGGATTGGCAAGAAAAATAACCAACTTTTTGAGAAAGCGTTGTTTAAAGAAAAGAAGAATTTTTCAGTGGCCGTTAATAAAAAAATGAACTAAACATAAAATAAAGTAACGAATGTAATATTGTTGTAAGAAAAAAATTTAAAGGAGTAATTTTGTGCATCGCGACCCCTTCCATTACTGTTACGCCACTGACTGGTACTGGTACAAAAATTCGATTAGCTTATCACGATTCACGAATAAAAGATACTTATCCAAATTTTTAGCAATCTTTTGATTTCGTTTCAAGTTAGTATTATTAATCTTGTTTCAACTGTGCCGGTTTCGCTCTGGAACAGCTCTTCAGGCCCATCTACCAAATTGATCTCGTGTGAACGAGGTTTTAATTTTGAACGCTACGCGACTTTTTTGAAAGTTGTTTTATTTAAAAATAATTTTGTGATAATCTTCCACGTTACAATGGAACATTTAAATCAAAGCAACAGATTAAAAAAATGTGTGCCAAAATCTTCAATTTTGGAGGCGACCTCCTGTACCACTGAGCATTAAAATGGTATTTTAATCAATAGAGCGGGAACGTAAATCGATTTCGATTTTCTAGCACACATGCGAATAAATTAACGTAAGATTTATTTTGTAAAGGATTTTTTTAATTTTAACCTAAAAATTGGTTATTTTAGGCGGCAAATTCAAAATGAGAAATAAGAAGAGGGATAGTTTTATGCATTCCACTGGAACCACCGCATTAGAAACTTTTAGCGTAATAGTACCTGCGTTCTTTTTAGTTTTAATATGCAGTATTATAATTAAGTTATTTTTAAAAAATTGGCACAAGAGACTTTCACTTAGATTCGCAATCGAATTTTTCTTTATTGTTGTACCGATAGTTTTTATTGTAACGATAGGTGCCGAGCATATTAGAGACATATTGTTTACTTTGGTCATAGTGAGCATAACATTCTGTATTTTGGGCAAGTATGGCAATACAGTGAATAACTCGAAACTGTCTGTCGACAAGGCAAAATGTAATTTTATAACACTCGCCAGATCGACCATAAATTTAATTTCGGTTATTGGAATTTTAGCCGTAGATTTTAGAATATTTCCACGAACGTTTGCTAAAACCAAGACGTACGGTTACAGCTTGATGGACGTGGGGGTAGGTTTATTTATTTTTTCAAATGGTCTGGTTGCTCCAGAACTACGTGGACACAAAAACTCCATAGCTAAAACTTTACGAAGTGTAGCGCCGTTGCTTTTATTGGGTGTGTTTCGTATTTTGATTACAAAAGAAATTGACTATCATACGCCAATTTCAGAATATGGAGTCCATTGGAACTTTTTTATAACTTTAGCCGTTACTAAAATATTCACGTCTTTAATTTTTAATTTTATTCCGGTTGAGAACGCTATTTTTAGTGGAATTTCAATTCTTTTAGCGCACGAAATTTTTCTACAGTTAGGGTTGGCTCGTTATGTGTTTAGTAATGCACCTCGAAATAATTTTTTGAACGCTAATCGTGAAGGTATCGTTTCCTCACTCGGATACGTCGCCTTGTATTATTTAAGTGTCAGTTTTGGAAAAATTATTAACGTTAAAAATAACGTACTAAAATGGAAAACGTTTTTTAAATTGTGCTTGATCTCGGCATTTTTATTGTACTCAAGTTTAATACTGGAGAAAAATTTTGGTGTTTCTAGACGGTTAGCAAATTCTGGCTACTGTATTTGGATTATGTTCATCGGTATTTTTATGGTCAGTTTGTTCTATTTTGGCGAATTGTTGCTCAATTATATTTTTTCTCAAGACAAGAATGTACCAATTGTTCCTTTCATATTTGAAGCGATTAATCACAATGGCCTATTTTTCTTTTTATTATCGAATATTTTAACAGGATGCATCAATATTATGACCGATACTTTAAAAGTTGGTACAATTTATAGTTTACTTATTATAATTTTTTACATGCTGATAAATTGTAGTGCCAATTGCATTTTATTAGTTAAGCAAATTAAAATAAAATTGTAAACACGCAATATTTTTGTAAAATATAATTAAAATAATCAAAAAATTAAGGTTGCTATTTAAATTAAGAAAAAACGTACAAATAGCGAAACAATAAAATTTGTCTTATAACCAGAGCAGTGATTTTTTTCATTATAAATTTTAAAAAAACAAATAAATTTAAATGTAAAATAAAATACAAGGGGTAGAATTTATGAAAAAGTTGTTATAAAGGTAACTTGCACCTTGTAAAATGGATTGAATAGACAAGTAATTACTCACACTTTATTCTACAAGTTCTTATTTCCGTAATAATTATTATCAGTAAATTTTATTCTTATTTTTCAAATTATACTAGCGCATTCTACGTGACACAATTGATTTTATTATAATTTTACTTTATCGATCCCATATGTGCAAAATGTGCAAAAAAATTTATGCTAGGTCAAAGTTCGCAAACATGAGTTTTTTGAATTTTTAAGCAAAACGGTTAGTTTTATGAGAAAATTAGTTCAGTCAAAAATTGTAGATCATTTAATTATCTATAAAAATTGTTCTTGTACTTTTTTTTCTAAGATTCACCATTTCTGAGTAAAAGCGATTCTAAAATTTACTAAAGTTTTATTAATTCTCCATAGTACATACATACATACACCTGCTGCGTAGAAACGTGTGCATAAGGAGAATTAATACAACTTTAGTAAATTTTAGAATCGCTTTTTATCAGAAATGGTGAATCTTAGGAAAAACAGTGTAAGGACAATTTTTATAGATAATTAAATGATCTACAATTTTTGTCAAAATTATTTTTCTCATAAAACTAACCGTTGTGCAAAAAAATTTTTACTGTTCATGTAAATTTTAAGCTTCTTGGGAATTTATGCAAGGGTACCCCTATTTTTATGTCTATTTTGACTGGACGAAAGTGTAAATAATTAGAGATTATAATGGGAGATTCGAAGAAATTTCCGTTCTAATCCATTTAAATTATTTCCCCGGTTGTGCGGCCTGAAACTATTTTACGTTAATAATAAGTTAACGAAAAATTTGAGGTGTGCACACCCGCGCTATGATTTCATGGAAGTGTTACGGACAGAGAGACAGACAGAGTTGTTTATAATATTCTTACGTTTACTGCCTGACACAGGCAGTGTTAGGATCCAACACATTTATGTAGTTTGGGTTGCCGGCAGTTATATAAATTGTAGCGCATATATGCGCCGGCAGTATGTGCAAGCAGAGATGAACGAACATTCATGTAGTGTGGTCGTTTTAACCACAACTAATAAAGAAACTAAAATTAATAATTAAAAGTTTTTATAAATACAGTCCACAAACGAAGAACATGGTCCATTACGAACCGAATTGAATTGGTGAAAAAAAGAAACAAGAAAAACGTGGTTTTTGTGCGATTTCAGCCAAGAGATCCAGGAGCGGCATTGGCGGGAAAAGTTCATTGACACGAGGCAAGCGTAATTGTGGAACGGAAGAAATTTCCAGTGGTTCCTCTGTCCAAGTATTCCATGAGTAAGAACCTTTTTTATTCCTTATATTATTTATACCTTCGATTTGAATCAAACTTCATTTCCGCGGTCGCGTATATTTTAAGTATAATGGAAGAATTAAAAAGAAAGCGTGGGGTTATAAAGGGCCAATTGACTCGCCTAAAAACATATTATAATAAAATTATTTTAGAAGAAATTACGGAAAATGTAATTTGTGAGGTAAAAGCACGGCTTGAAAAATTAGAACTTAGTTGGACAGAATTTGATGTACTTCAATGTCAAATTGAAAAAGAATTGAATAACGAAGCTGAGGTTTCAGAACGCGATAGTTTTGAAAGTCTGTATTTTGAATTAATGGGTAACTGTACCGCGTTATTTAAAAACGACATGGTTGACTCTAGTCAAAGTTCGAGTCAAAGCGACCACGGGGTCAAATACAAAAGGGGTGCGGTTAAGCTCCCAACGATAAAAATAGAAACATTTGATGGACAGTATCTGAACTGGTTAGGTTTTAAAGACAGCTTTGAAGCACTAATTCATTCCGACCCGGAAATTCATAAAATACAAAAATTTTTGTACTTGCGATCGTCGATACAGGGAGATGCCGCCGAAGCAATTAAAGCAATTGAATTATCAGCAGATAATTACGATGTTGCATATCAAATTTTAAAGGAACGATACGAGAAAAAATCTCTTATCATTCATAATCACATAAAAGCAATTTTTGAGTGTCCAAATATGCAAAGAGAATCATTTATAGAATTAAGAAAGGTGTTTGATACGTTCAACAAACATTTAAGGTCGCTTAAAACGTTAGGCGAAAATGTCGACAGCTGGGATCGATTAATAATATTTATGTTGTGTAATAAATTTGATTCAACCACAAGACGAGAGTGGGAATCATATAAAATAAAAACAGAGCTACCAAGCATGCATGATATGAACAGTTTTTTAAAAGAAAAATGTGAAATTTTAGAAAAGATGGAAAATAATAAAACGGAAAAACAAAAATTTCAGAGTAACAAAAAATTAGTTAGTAATAGTTTCCATAATAATAGCTTTAAGTATGAATGTTTCCATTGTAAAAAGGAACACCCCGTGTATAAATGTGACGATTTTTTAAAATTAGCAGTTGAAGAGCGGATTGCCGCCGTTAAAAAACACAAGGTGTGCATGATTTGTTTTAGGGACTCTCATTTTTCATGGAAATGTAAGGCTAGTAAGAAATGTTTTAAATGTGATAAATCACACAACACCTTATTGCATATAAATGAAAAGGCCGTTGAGCCAGAAAGGATAACACCGGTTATCGCAGCGAAAGGTGACGATAGTCAAACATGTGCAATTTCTATAAATAATTTCAGTAACGAAATACCGATGTCAGCTTCACAAGTTTTATTAGCAACTGCAATAATAAAGATAAAATTAAATAACAAAACCATAAATTGCAGGGCTTTGTTAGACAGTGGGTCCCAGAGTCATTTCATTAAAGAAAATTTATTTAAAAAATTAAATTTACCAGAGGAGAAGGTAAAACATTTAGTAAAGGGTGTGGGACAAACTTTAACTAATATAAGTAAAAAGGTAAATATAACATTTATGTCATGTTACAACGACTTCAACATGAACATCGACTGTCTGATTTTGCCAAAAATAACGGAAAGGTTGCCCATGGTATCGTTTGACAAAACAAAATTAAACATTCCGGAGGGTATAAAACTGGCAGACCCAACATTCAACTTGTCAAACGAAATAGATGTTTTGTTAGGCTCACATGTATTTTGGTCAATAATAAGAGGTGGTCAAGTAAAATTGGGTAAAAATCTACCAATATTACAAGAGACCAAACTAGGTTGGCTCATAGCAGGGAATATAGGGGGTAGCGCGAACGGTAACGTGACGACAAGCCATGTTAGCATTGCTCCAGACAATGAGTTCATCGATAATGAACTAACTAAATTCTGGGAATTGGAAGAAGTTATTAACAAAAATAAAGCGATGATGATGTCGCCAGCCGAAAAATATTGTGAAAAACATTTTGCTGAAACAACAAAACGTGACAGCAACGGTAGATTCATCGTGAACATTCCTTTTAAGACATCATTGCAACATTTAGGTGAATCGCGAGATATGGCAATTAAACGGTTTTATCAATTAGAACGAAAACTAAACCATGACCAGGGATTAAAAAGGGAATATGTAGCATTCATGAGAGATTACATCGACGAAAGTCACATGCAGGAAATAAACGATTGCGAAGGGAAGGGGGAGGGTTATTATATACCTCATCACGCCGTCATAAAAAATACGAGCATCACCACAAAATGCCGTGTCGTATTTGATGCATCAGCGAAAACAAACACCGGTCTATCCCTGAACAACGTCCAATATAACGGGCCTTCACTGCAAAGGGACATATTTACAATTTTGGTCAGGTTTAGAAAATTCAAGCTAGTAATGACAGCAGATATAAAAAAAATGTATCGTCAAATTTTGATTGACAAAGACCAACGTATATTTCAAAAAATATTTTGGCGCGAAGAAGAAAATAAAAATTTAAAATGCTACGTATTGAAAACCGTAACCTACGGTACCGCTTCGGGAGCTTACTTAGCCATTAGAGCTCTAATGCAGGTAGCGATCGAAAACCAAGAGCGATGCCCAGCAGCGAGCAAGGTCATCGAGGAAGATTTCTATGTTGACGATTTGTTGACAGGTGCGGATACCGAAAAGCAGTTGTTACAAATACAACGGGACGTAACCAAATCGTTAGCAGAAGCAGGTTTCGAGCTAAGAAAATGGTTATGCAACGACAGGGCCGTATTAAGTAAATTTGAGGTAAATACGGAATTAGAAGCAAGCGTTTTGCACATTGGAGCGAATGAGCAGAACAAAACACTAGGTATCTACTGGGATGCAAAGGGGGATTTTATACGCTATGCGATAAATAAGATCGATAATACGAATACGTCGAAACGAAGCATACTGTCATGTGTGTGCCAGGTCTTTGATCCACTGGGATTGGTTGGCCCGGTAATCATTGTTGCTAAACTTTTAATACAAGAATTATGGAAAGAAAAAAGAGGTTGGGATGAGGCGATTCCAAAGGAATTAATCGATAAATGGATTGAGTTCCAAAACGATCTGCCAATTTTAAATAACATTGAGGTACCCAGACACGTTCTGAGTACGGACATTGCGGAAATACAACTGCATGGATTTTGCGACTCGTCAGAGAAGGCCTATGGTGCCTGTGTATATATAAGGTGCACAAACTCTAACGGGACATTCACATCAAGGCTATTATGCGCAAAATCGCGTGTTGCACCATTGAAGCAAGTCAGCTTACCACGATTAGAGTTGTGTGGCGCGGTATTATTAGCAAAATTAGTAAAAAAGGTGATCGAGTCACTTGAAATCAACTTCAAAGGGATTTTCTTGTGGACCGATTCTACCGTAGCACTTGCATGGATAAAGGGGGCACCAAACAGATGGAAAACCTTCGTCGCAAACCGTGTGAGCGAAATTCAGTCACTCACTGACGAAAACAACTGGTATCACGTAAGGTCGGCTGACAATCCGGCAGACTTGTTGTCACGTGGCGTCAGCCCGACAGCAATTATCCATTCTAAGCTTTGGTGGCACGGGCCTCCGTGGCTAGATGAAACGGAGGATAATTGGAAATTTAAAGATTTGGAAGAAGAAAAGGATGAAATACCAGAACAGCGATCATTATCAAACGTTGCATGCGTGCAAGAAAATAGAATCACCAACATAATTGATCATTTCTCATCATTGATAAAAATAAAAAGAGTTTTAGCTTATGTGTTGAGATTTATAAATAATACAAGGGGGGCGAAGGAAAGTAGAAAAATAGGGCCTCTAACTGTAAGCGAACTAGAAAATTCACTTAAAATATTGATTAAGGGTGTTCAAAGCGACTTGTTCGCAGACGAATATAAAAAATTAAGCGCCAAAAGGGATATTAGTAAGGGCAGCAAGTTATTATCTTTAAATCCGTTTTTGCACAATGAACTGATACGGGTTGGGGGGAGACTTTCTAATTCAAGATTTGCATTCGATAAAAAATATCCTATCATTTTGCCACAAGGTACAAATTTAACTAAATTAATTTTAGAGGAGGAACATAAAAGACTGTTACACTGTGGTGCACATTTACTATTATCATCAATTAGAGAGAGATATTGGCCGGTATCGGGGCGCAATACCTGTAAGGGCATTGTAAGAAAATGCGTGGTTTGCATCAAAGCAAAACCCGCTGAATTTAAATATTTGATGGGAAACTTACCTGAGGTGCGCATATCAAATAATCTTCCCTTCGAAAACGTAGGCACAGATTACGGCGGACCCTTTTTATTAAAAGATCGCAAGACAAGAGCGCCTAAGCTAATAAAGGCATATATTTGTTTATTTGTGTGTATGTGCACCAAGGCAGTACATTTAGAACTGGTTTCAGAACTGACCACCAAAGCATTTCTGCAAACTTTAAAACGGTTTGTAAGCCGACGGGGCAAACCATCTAATATTTACTCTGATAATGGCTCGAACTTTGCTGGGGCCAACAATGAATTAAAGAAAATACATGCTTTTTTGCAAAACCAAAATAAAAATATAAGTAATGAATTATCTATACAGGGGATTAATTGGCATTTTATACCCGCACGCTCGCCAAATTTTGGCGGTTTATGGGAGGCAGGTATTAAGAGTACGAAATCGCATTTAAAGAGGGTGGTAGGTAATCAAGCTATGACATGGGAGGAATTCAATACGGTGTTGATTCAAATTGAAGGTGTACTTAATTCCCGTCCTTTATGTCCCTTGTCTCCTGATCCCAACGACTTAACAGCGTTAACCCCAGGACATTTCCTGATTGGAAGAACCATCACCGCTATCCCGGAGGTAGATTTACAAAATATAAAAGAAAATAGATTGGACAAGTATCAAAGGCTCCAGTCCATGGTCCAACATTATTGGACGCGGTGGATGAAGGAATACGTTTCAGAAATGCAACTGCGACTTAAATGGAAGCAAAAATCCAACCAGTTTCTACGGGTCGATGCTATGGTCCTCGTAAAGGAAGGAAACGTGCACACGCAGGAATGGTGTCTTGGCCGAATCATTAAATTGCATCCCGGTGACGATGGCATTGTGCGGGTGGCAGAGATTAAAGTGCGTGGTGGAACGATAAAAAGAGCAGTGAACAATTTTTGCGTCTTGCCGATCGATTAGTGTGTGTTGTTTTTTAAGCTATTTAGTGGACTGCCATATATGTGCAGCAATATTTGTTATATATTTGAATTTTTTTTATTGTACAAAAATTGTTTTTAGGTTTTGAATTTTATATCTCTTTTATATTATGTTTTTGAAGAATGTTTTTATTTTGATGTTTATAAGATATTTATTTTGAAAATTACCTATGTATTTTCAAGAGAGGCAGTATGTTAGGATCCAACACATTTATGTAGTTTGGGTTGCCGGCAGTTATATAAATTGTAGCGCATATATGCGCCGGCAGTATGTGCAAGCAGAGATGAACGAACATTCATGTAGTGTGGTCGTTTTAACCACAACTAATAAAGAAACTAAAATTAATAATTAAAAGTTTTTATAAATACAGTCCACAAACGAAGAACAGGCAGCCATTAGTCATCATGTGCTTGTGAATTTATTTTTAGTTCAGGAACCGAGAAATCAGAGGCGCGTCTACACATGACTTGTTTCAAAGAAAATAAAAGTGGACAGGGGAAGGATTTGTAAGTGATTTGCTTCGAAGTGCGAGGAGGCAAAACTCCGTAAGTGCTTCTCCCTGAGAAAATTTTACAATCCCGCACTGCGTCCCAGTTACCCGACGTTCTTATTTATTAATCAAATATTGCAAAAAATAAAAGATGAGAGTGGCACAGCAGCGTAGCTAAGGGGAGCGGAACGACCCGAGCGGCATATTTTTATAGGGGCGATGCAGAGATATGCCAGATGCGACTTCCACTTTGGTAATTATTTTGCATGACGTCACGTGGAGGTAAATATCTGCGCATAATCATATTTTGAACTAATGATACGATAGATATGAGTTGCATTTTGGAAATTGTTGACCATGATGTCACGTGGAGATCACATAATCTGCGCAATAGAATATCTTTATTTAATATATCATGGAGACGACGCGATCGATCGGTTTACGCATGTTGCTCGGAGCAAATATAGCCCTCGCTTATATTTGCTCCGAGCAATCATCAGGGGCAGATGGGCCCACGGGGCTACCGGGAAATTTTCCGGTGGGCCGTTGGTTAGTGGGACCGTGGGTCAAAAAATTTTGCCTGCGGCGCAATTTTGGGCCGCCGGCCCTTAATTTTCCGGTAGATTTTTGATGGCCCATCCGCTCCTGGCAATAATCATGAAATAGAGTCAAAAAACAGCCATTCATAAAATTTTTTGGAATAAAGTAAAAAACTTCTGAAATCAGAAAAAGGTGAACGAAATTGCATAAGTCGTCTTGTTACTACAACAAGATCCTTGAGTTAGGAGGCTAAAAGGTGGACGAATCCGGGTTTGATGCCGGTCTGAAGCAATTTTAAAATTAGTTCAAAATGCCAAATCTTATCAAAAGCTACGTACAAAAAATACAACAAGAAACGTACCCTCATTAAATGGTTTCTCATGGAGCGCTTCAGTGATATCTCTACCACGCCCATGGACTTGGTGGGTGGTCGAGTGTCTTGGTCGGAATCCAAACTGCTCATCTTTGAGGATCTTGAATTCAGTTACGGCTTCGTTAAGATGATTGAGGATGATCCCTTCGTCTATTTTGGCGGTGGTGGAAAGCAAACTGATTGGTCGATAATTCTCTGGTAAGACTTTGCACTTTTCAGGCTTGGGTAGGACGATGACGTCAGCCATCTTCCACAAATTTGGAAAGTATTTTAGTCTCAGCGTAGCGTTAACGAGGCAAGTCAGGCTAGAAATTGCTTTGTTTGAGGGCCATGTTGGTGAGGGTGTCTGGTTCTGGGGCTTTCTTGACTTTAGTCTTGTCAAACGAAGCTGTCGTAATGGGGATTAGATGGTTCTGCTGCTACTTTTCTTCTATAACTTGGTTTACCCAAGCGATGTGGTGGGCTTCGGGGTTTGGAGTGAATTAGTTTTCCAGTAGAAAGGCAAAGCTTCGGCTTTCTCCTGGCGGGGTGTAGACGAGGATTTGGGCTCTTTTTTGAATGGGTGGGATAAAGAGATTCCAGTTTCCTGTCTCATCTTTTGCTGTTGAAAGATGTCACCTGTGTTCGTAGATGATTGGCACGTCATCTGTCGTCAGGATCCCAAGTTCTGCGGACAGTGCGATAGGCTTGGCGTTTTTCTGTAATTATTAGGGCGAGAAGAACAAACTGGGGTCGACTTGGTTGCAAATTCCAGTGATTTTATTACACGTTTTACAAACTGGTGGGCATAGAACTCAACTTCGTGGACGGTTTCGATCACCGGAATTGATCCCACGTCGAGTCTCAGATGGTTCTGAAATTTTGGCCCTGAAATCTTGTTGGCAATCTTGAGTTCTTATACTTCATATTCTTGGAAATCCCCGAAGAATAGAAGTACGGGATAATGGTCAGAATCGAGATAGTCACCGACGGGAAGGTGGTGTTGGAGGGCGAAATTTTTGAAGATGTCCAGGACGTATCTCATCGTCTTGATGTCAGAGCTGACCTAGCCTTCGTGGGTTAGCTGTGAAAGAGCATCGACTTCGAATGATAGCTAGGTCGAGAGGGTCTTGAGTTGGCAACCTGCATTGTTGATGATGCGGAAGTTCCAGCGATGATGTGGGGGTCGTTTCCACAATGTCATTGGAGATATATTGTAGGGGTTTGTTGTAGACCGAAATTATATGAAAAAAACCGTGGTTAGTGATTGTAATATCTACCTATAGCTGTGGATTCGAGGTCGGGTGGGGATTACATTGATCGCATTAGTCATCAATTATTTTAGTTCTTATTGGTAGCATTCTGTTGTCGATACGTGTGGTTTAGATTTAAACTATACTCTTAAGCAGCAACGCGTGGAATGTGGAAATGTCTCGGCACCGACCTAGATCAGTTTTCTTCAAGAATTCGAACTGGGCATGTAATGTGGAAGTAATTTTTTGGCAGTCATGTATATTTTGGGTGGGATTCTTTTGGATCGTTCTATGACTCTGCATTTCCAGGGGTGAGACGCTTGACTCTGCTATCTTGCTGATTAATCATGACATTGCTTTACTGATAACGTGATAACACTCTTTCAGCACTCGAAACCGTCGCGCGCGATAACTTGCTATTCATTAAATGGCTTAAGAGGAGGTCATGGGAGGTTTGCGGCTTAAGTATTTCATTTTTAACTTTCCAACTGCAATTTCTTACGAGCGATGATGGAGTTAATACGATCTTTGGTCCCTCCAAACTCCAGAAACAAAAAAATTCCATGGAATGTATTGAGAGTGTTAGAGCAGTCGAAGTTCATTACTTGAGGTGACAACATCAGTTAAAAAATAATAATTACCCATACCCACAATATTATGTTCTCGAGATCTGAAAAAGGACCATCCATGGACCTTCTATGAAAAGATAAACAGTACGCCACTGTGTATTTTTAAAATTTTGAGTAAACAACATATCCTGTAATTAAAGTACCTATCAATATTCATTGAAAAACGCACGTAACTTTAGTGCTAGGACGTCGCAGATCCAAAGTTCGACCAAACAATTTTGGTATCAAAAACAAACAAGTAGACCAATCGTCTTTTTCGTCAGTTGTTGATCTTCTTTGAGCGTAACCAAAAAGTATCAAACTTCTGTGTAAAAATGGTAGACGAAAAAGTCGAAATGGCCAACGATAACGAAAGTTACTCGACAGTTAGCACAAATGATCCAAAAAACGTACAGGAACTAACTCAATACGTAAGTTATTTCTTGCTTAACCTCACTTTTCCAAATCATGATATTTAAAAAAATAATATTATACTTTTTCTATGCAAGCCAAGTTTAGTTTGTTTCACTATCTGTTCTTGTAGGTCCAAAATTTGCTCCAGGGTATTCAGGATAAATTCCAAAACATGTCCGATCAGATTTTATCCAGAATTGATGAAATGGGCAACAGAATCGATGATTTGGAAAAAAATATAGGTGATCTTATGACTCAAGCTGGCGTGGAAGGATCTGAGAAATAAACTGAATGGTGAACATATTCCGGTTTTTTTAATTTAACACAAATGTTCAATTAGGATTACTTTTATTTTAAGTTATAAAAGTTGTGTGTTGGAAAAAGGAAATGTATTTATAAATCATTTTAATGCAATGGTATCCCCCACATAAATAATGCAATTTAGTACAAATAGCAAGTTTTATTTCAAATATTTTTTTGCAATAAACGGAGACGGTTTTTCATTTGACTGCTCTGTGGTATGTTCAGACGAAGTTTCTTGTAAACTTTCCGATTCACTGGTATCTGCAGTATCCAAATCTTCTGCACTTTTAGAAAGTTTCAGTTTCCTGTCGGTTGTTATTCCAGGTGAACGTTCCTGCTTTCCCAATGAGTTGATCGCTCCTAAAGATTGCGATATATTAAATGGCGATTGCAAGTTTCTATCTTTGGGTGTTAAAGCCGATTCGGCAGACCTCAATGATTTTTTAAATTCCTGCAAAAACCAATGTTAGAATCTAAAATTAAACAAATTTTAAGAGCACTCTCCACTGCCGTATTAAGTGCTTCTTAACATAGCACTGGACAATGCTCTTATTATTAACTAGGGTGGTTTTACCAATTCCTTATTTTCTCTAATTAATTGAAAGGCCTGTTATAAAAATACGATAAAATATTTCGACTAAAAACAAATCAAAAATTAACCTGCAGGTCGGCTTCCTCATTTATCGATGTAATGTCTTGGTAGGCGATGGTGAGTTGTTCCAGTGCCTTGGCATGATAACCCAACTCGGATGATATAAAATCAAGCAAAATTTCTTTTGTGTCGTGTAACTTTTGCCTTTCAAATGCTGTTATTTTTTCTTCCAAATTATGAATCGTTTTTGCAACTTCCGCTGTTGCTTTAACCAGTTCAGTTTCGGCTTGAATCTGGTGAGGAAAACAGTACTAATGTTACTTTTTAAGGGAGTACACCTACCGAAAACTTACAATTTGTTGTCGATTTCTAGGATTTCTCTCTCGGATTCGGTCTAATTGCTTTTTCCTGTTTAATTCCTTATCTCTCGCACCAAATATTTGTTTAACTTCCTCTTTCGCATGCTTACAAATGCTTTCGTATTTTGAAAATTGTTTGATGACATTTTTATCGATATTTTGTACTCTTAAATCGCCGTAATCACTAATAGTAGATAGAGTATTAGCAAAATTGGTTAAACCTAATGCTAAAGACTTATCAATTTCTTCTAATTCGGCGTATTCGGTTATGGTTTTTGCTAGTGCATCTCCCTTGTCGCGTACTCTTGCCACTTTACGCGAATATTGTGCGAAAACGTGACAAAATTCGGCGAAACACTTTTCTGTTGATATTATTCTATCCTGAGTGAATTTCGCCTCTTCCTCACTACAAAATAAGGTAAATTGTATTTGATGTTTTCACATAATTATCGCCAAAATTACCAAAAGAGATTTCTCATACGTAAAGAACTCAGCATTTTTTGTGATTTTTGTATAGTCACGGATATGGCAACAATACAAACAAAGCAATTTTGAAAGGTGGTTGTCATGGCAACGCGATAGGAATACGAATTAACGTCTACCTGGAAATGAAAAAGTGTGTATGCTGATTTTCCTTTATGTTAGTGGAAAAAATCTTGAAAAAGGTTCTGAAGGGAAGGTTGCCAAAGGAATACAGATCACTCCTGAAATGGTTTGTCAAAATTTGGAATTTAATATTTTTCATCAAGTTTTCAACTCTGGTTTGACTAAAATTTCTTACACATATTAGTCCAGTGCAATTAGCCATTATAAATGAAAAATGACGGAACCCAGGTATAGTGAATGGATTTGAATGATTTTTTTTTATGAATTTCTAATACCATAAACTAAAAAGTTAATAAAAAATTAAAAATTTTTAAAAAAAACCTTTTATTTAAAATTACAAAAGTGCACTAAAAAGTAGAAAATAATTTTAATAAAAGCAAACAAAGCTTCGTGAAAACATCAATATAAAAGCGTGGGGCTGTTTATAGGTGGATAAGCAGGCTAACTATTGGTGTACAAAATTCATAACCCCACGCTTTTATATTGATGTTTTCACGAAGCTTTGTTTGCTTTTATTAAAATTATTTTCTACTTTTTAGTGCACTTTTGTAATTTTAAATAAAAGGTTTTTTTTAAAAATTTTTAATTTTTTATTTAATTTTTTATTTTCTAATTTTTTAGTCATATCTTTTCAAATACAGCTTATGTATTTTAACTAATATAGGTTCATCCTATCAGATTTCTTTATTTATGTGTTTTAGATGTTTGATACTTCACCCTGTATAAATCATTACGACGAAAAACTTTACCCTGAATGCGGTCCTTAAAAATGAGATTTAGAATTCTAAGTTACTTTCCACCCTGTATGATAAAATTGTCCATTGCGCATCGACGCATGCGCTTAATAGTTTTCGGTTTTTTCCCGATTTTTCGCTTATTTTTTAGAATTTTAGAAAAACAAAATTAAAATATGAAAATGCTCTGCAGGTGAAAGCTGTGTACCAAATTTCAGATCTCTAGGACGTCGGGAAGTTGCTTAAAAATGGCCTCAAAGCGGTCGACCCACACGGACGACGGACGACGGACGATGGACGACGGACGACGGACAACGGTCTTCCCAAGTTAAATAAAAGCTTTTAAAAAGATAATATTTAAAAAGTTAAAAATTACCGCTGTTTTAAAAATCTGTAAATTTAAAAAAAATATCAAAATGTAATCATGATAATAAAAACGATGATCATGAAATTAATATTCCGAGGTTAATGGAATTTTAACAGACTATTTGGGGGTACTCTAGGATGTCTATCCTAAGTTTTTGACCTCGATGATCCTGTGCTAACTTAGGGGAGGGGGCAAAAACCTTAAATTTTTTGGATTTTTTTTTAGTTTTTTGCTTATGTCTCGTAAACTAAGCATATTTTAGTTACCATAGTTCATTACAAAGTTGTAGAGCACTGAATTTACTAATATTTGGTTGGTAAAGCAAATTTTTAAACCTAATATTAACCGAGATACAACCGATCAAAGTTAGACAAAGTTTTTCAAAATGTAAAAAAGACCAAAAAACGAAGGTTTTGCCCCTATAACTATTTATTCCCATCATTTCCTTGTTAATCACTCATTAATATCTTAATCTTGAAACATCTATTATCACCCACTCTTCCGCTTCTCATTTCCCCAAACGTGAAGATGCCTCATATTTTAATGAAAGAAATGCTTTTGGGAGAGGGGTGGGGGAGGAGGGTGGTCATATATGTTCATATTGATGAGTGATTAACATAATTAACATGGAAATGATGGTAATAAATAGTTATAAGGGCCAAAATTTCGTTTTTTGTCTATTTTTTTTACATTTTGAGAAACTTTGTCTAATTTTGATTGGCTGTGTCTCGGTTAATATTAGGTTTGAAAATTTGCTTTACTCACCAAATTTTAGCAAATTTACTGCTCTATAACTTTGTAATAAACTATGGTACCTAAAATATACTCAGTTTACGAGATATAAGCAAAAAGCTGAAAAAAGTTCAAAAATTTTGAGGTTTCTGCCCACTCCTAAGTTAACACGAGATCTTTGAGGTCAAAAATTTAGGATAGACTTCCTAGAGTACTCCCAAGCAACCTGTCAAAATTCCATTAGCTTTGGAATATTTTCCAGTTGAAAAGGAGATTACAACCCTTAAAAAAAATAAAAAACATTAGCGGAAAGTTTCAAAAGAAATTTTTTCTATTTAGTATAAGAAATTCAAAAACATCCAAATCCATTCATTATAATTGAGTTCCGAGGTATAAACCTAATTTCACTGGACCATATGGACAAAAACGTCAGACGTCTCAAAAACCGGGATTGTTCCAATTTTAAGGGTTAGATGAATTTGTGTAATGCTTTTTTACTGGCCCATCTAAATGGGTCTCAAAGAACATCTAAATCATCAATGGTGAAAATTAATCGATCTTGTACTGATGAAATTATAATGTTGTAAGTAGATTGCCAAAGCTGTGAGGCCTGAAGGCCGCACTGGAATTATTTTTAGTTCATTAATTAATAAACAATACAATCTCCATTACGTTATGGATAATTATTATTCAACAAGCTTAAATTATTTCAAAAACGTGTTCAAGTTAGGTTTTTCCTATTTTGTCGAAAACTCAAATTCGGTTGTTGTTGAAACTCGCTATCGTCATGAGGCTAGTGAAATATTACAAATTTTCGCTTGTGATGGATTTTTTCCTTTTAGCTTTTTATCTTTTTGGTTTGTAAATTAAATAATACCCCCCCCCCCACACATGCAAAGTATGGATCTGAAGAAGACAGTGGCGTAATTTGAAATTTTTAACACTTATTAATTTTATTTGTCTACCAAGTGGATGAAGTGTTGCATTTTAGAAATGTGCGTCCCTGTATTGTGACAAATTTTAAGAATTTTCAAAAATTTGTTTTTGAATTGTCAGAATCGTCGTCGGCAGCAATAAAATAATGTCAAGATATTTTTAAGAATACATTAATTCCACAAAAATTAAGTTATATCAAAGATAACTTTTCATAAGTTCCATCGTCCATCGAAAATTTAGAAAAAAGATATTTGACTTTAGTGGAATTAGTAAAAATTATAAATAATTAAAAAAAAAAAAAAATTGGATGTGCAAGGAAGTGTGGGAATAATTGTTAATAATAAATTAAAGGGCATCTTAGTTGGACAAAAATCAATGATTTCATGCACTTGACAAATTTTCTAAGAAGCGAATATATATCTAATTAATACCTATTTAATAAAAATTTGATTTTTGGTGCTTTTTTTCAATTTTATTTGACATTTTTTCCATTTTTTAAATCGCTTATTTTGGAATTATAAGTGCTTATAAATCCGGGCTCTAATTTTAACAAAACTTGCTACGAGCAGGTTAAACGAGTCCGAAAGATATTTTAGTTGTTTATAAAAACTCAACAGGAACTGATAGATAACATTAAAATGAATAGTTTAGGCTAATTAATTTTAGGCAATAATCGATTGTAAAGTTTGGATATTTTACGTCTTATTGCATAGTGTTGGTGGTTCGTGCGCTCAGTGTAAATGCGTACAGCAAGGCTTGGAAAGCAGAGGAGCTACCGCAGTCAACGGTACTGTAAGCTACTGGCAACATCAAACTAATATCACGATTTTGGCATTTCGTTGGCTTAAATATCTCGATTTAGCTTATGTGTTGACATAGCGATAACTTTAATAAGAGATTCCAGTTTATAAATATCCCAATTTTTAAAGTTTCCGGTTGAGGATTTACATAGGTTTCAGGAATATTTTTAATAATTGAGCAGGCCTAGAGATTCCGGTTTTCTAGTTATTCTATGGGTTAAAATAATAGAAATTCCTTTTAAATATTTTTGGGCCTAAAAAGGACCCGTTTACCTTTTCCAACGGAAGTGTGATACAAAAATTCAGACCGTGGTAATAATTCACGATTTGCTGCATTCATCATTAGATTACTGCCAGTGTTTTGCAGGGATCATTAGATCTGGTGAAGAAAGTGGCCGCATTTTTGAAGGGGCTAGAGTTTAACCACTCTAACTCGGGTCCATGTTGGTGTCAAGTTGTGGAATTGGGAGTCACGCGTTATCCCTCCACATATACTGTACAGAAAATTGGTCACACCCAGTCAAGTAAAATTGGCTAAACGTAAACTCTAACTGCAATCCCCCAAGTACGGTATGTTAGTAGTCACTCATCTTCCTCAAGAACGCTATCAGTCTGCTGATAATAAATTCCGGTCTTTTGCCTTTGGTGAATAGCCCCGCATCATCACAGTAAAATCTGATTTGACTGTGACGGTTAGTCTATTGTATTTGATTACTCTTTCATTTATGGTTCGGCAGTCAGTCAGGGGCCGGCGCGTTGTGTCGGATAGAAGCTCAATAGGTTGGGTGAGAGGATGAATCCTTGTTGTACACCTGCGAGAATCTCCATCTTAAATTTCCTTTTTGACAAGTACAACACTGATATGAGAATCATCTAATTTTATGATCACCATAATTTTAATATAAAATTTTTAAAATTGTGAGTTAATTTAGCGTGCTACCGCCTAAAGGTGCCCGCACACTTAGGCGACGCGACACCACAGACGGAAGCCCACAACACACCAGGCGACGCGACAGTTTGGTAGGGTCCGCACATTTTTGTGTGTGCTTCTTTGTGTAGTGTGGTGTCGCCTAAGTGTACTTTAAAACTTCAACGATAAATTATCCAATACTTCATTTTTTGACTTACACCGTTTCTAGTTTGGGGACCTCCATTTCTAGGTAGATTACACCTAGATACTTTTTCACTTTGTGCAAAACATTTAGAATGTTTTTTCTGTATATTATTCGGGTTTAGGACCTCCTTCCCCAATCTAATACGAATTTATGAAGGTCTGATAAGACCGATATTAATATAATGCAGCAGTTCCTTTGTATGTCATGTTTCAAAGACGAGCAAAGAAGTACTTGAGCAATAATTATTATAAGATCAATAACTCATTAGTAAGAGGGAAGAACATCACATGAGAAGCTTAAAATCTACTTAGGTCGATTTCATTTGGAATCTGATGTATGCTTTTAAATACCAACCCACTTAATAGATATTCTGCTTGTAAGTAGAAGTGCTGTTCTTCACTGCTGAAGTAAGAAAAGACCACCATATTATTGCTCAACTTTTTAGCTTGGAGGAGAATATTTGAAGGAACTTTGGGATTAAAAAAATACAATCTACTACTTTGCTCGATATAATTATAAAAATACATAATACACACATGCAATTAATATTTCATTATAAAAATACTCATCAATCATAATTAATCAAATATGAACATTATTTACAAATGATAAGACAATTTTATACTACGACGGCAAACGAATGACCTGTGCAAGCTGCAGCTAACCTGACTTTACTTTTAACTAAAATTTGCTTTGGCTTTAAAACATCTTTAGTGTTGCCAGTGCCACAATTTCCATGCTCGTTCCACCCCCAAGCAAACAGCTTACCATCTTTAGCGAGCGCTAAATTATGCTCAGAGCCTAAACTAACTTGCTGAATATCTTTCAACTGTGGTAGCTTTTCAGGTACGTGGTAATCACCAGTCTTTTGAGATCCCAACTGTCCGTAACTGTTTCTACCCCAGATGTAAACTTCACCTTTGTTAGTTAAAGCAGCATTGTGGCTCCAGCCAGCATACACCTGTTCAATACTGCTATCGTTGATAACAGTACCGGGAACCAAAGAGTGTTTAGTTTCCAAATCTAATCCCAACTGACCGTATTTATTATCTCCCCATGACAAAACGGTACCGTCACTTTTCAAAGCTACGGTATGCTGTTCTCCGCAAGCGACAGATTTAATACAATCCACGTCAGGAACTTTGGATATGCTTAAATAATTATCGTCGTCATAATTATTGCCCAGCCCCAGCCGACCCTGTTTACCAGTACCCGCCACCAACAAACAATTTTCATTGGTTATTACGGCCATGTGCCGTAAACCACAACTTATTTTCTTAAAACCTTTGGCCATTTTAAGCGATACTTGTAAACGGGACGGTATACTCGTACATGTTATGCTTTTGCTAAGTCCTAACTGAGTATATGCATTATTACCCCAAACAAAAAGTTTTTCACATTCGGATATGGCAGCACTGAAGTCAAATCCACTTGCTATTTGTACAATATGAAAGCCTTTCAGAATGTCGATTAACTGAAACTTGAGAGAATCATCGGAGCCTCCCAACTGACCTTTCGAGTTCCATCCGCAACTGTAGACATGACCATTACTGTCCAGAATTAAAGTATGGCCAGCTCCCCCGCAGATTTCGACAATATTTTCGGCTTTCAATCCGGAATTCTCCAATGGAACAGCAATTGGTTCCACTTCTTGCTCCGATTTAAAACCCGCTCCCAATTCACCACGAGTATTTGTACCCTAAACAAAAAACGAAAATGTTTCATTATCGTCAGCATCGTTAAGTACGGTACACAAAGAACAAAGATTTTTTCAACATAGCCGCCGCACCATCCTACCACCTCGCACGCAAAACTTACCCAGGCGTATAACGTCATAGTGGAGTTTATTTAATCTCGATATTTATTTCAACTTTAATCTATAATCTGCACGCGTTGCCGCTTTTTAGACGGAAAAATAGGTTAAAAATGTCGGAATTGATAGATTGGCTGGTACGATTTGTGTCTCTTGTTCCGTTACAACTTCGATTTAAAAAATGGCGTTCTTGTTTTATTTTAAAATTCGTAAATCGCACCAAATCTGAACCAATTCAATTTTCCACTATTTCAACCGCGTTAAACATCATTTTCACTCATTTATTGCAAACAAATTCAATTAAAACAACCGCTTTAGCGAATTTTTGGATTCTATACGAAACAGCTGCTCTTTTTTGATTAAAAAATGGCGCACGAATCGAACTCGAAATTGAAACGTAAATAAAAATTGAATTTTTAAAAGTGATGGTTTGAACGTTTTCAGTTCTCGTAAAATAGTAAATTTTAATTTAACAATTTACGAGACGCTTCTTTACACGAACTACTTCTGCAAAACGTCGATTCTTAATTATATTTAAAAATTGATTTTTCAGTGGCGTAGTGAAGTCAAAGCCGACGTGATTACACGGGAAATTGGGCGAAGAGATTTTTCTCAAGTTTTCAGAGCCACCCACTTAAAATTTACGTCAAAAGTTGCATTTTCCTTTGTCCTCTTCTTTCACTATATTTGCTGTTTAGTTATTTCTAGATTTTCGTACGACTATGTTTATGGATTTACGGGAACGGAGTGGGATTTAAATTTTAGGGCGGGAAAAATTAAAGCGGTTCTCTGGTAAACAATTTATTTACGGCCAGTTTTACAGTGTAAGTATAAAGTCGCGAATAGATATTCTCTGTGTAACTTATTCGATAGTTTATGCGGAGTATAAAATAAGTTACTTTGTTCTACAATGTTCGTACATGGTATCATTTGCTACTTCTACTACCCTGTTAATTCGAGACTAATAACAACTCTGGTTAGTTGTCCGACAACTAAACTGTTCAAAATTATTTAAATTTTATTTTGGTTTTGGACATTGAATTTATATTAACTTTGTTGGTTTTTTTTTTAGTTACGATTTGGCGCGACGGGTTTTTAAAATCTGACAACCCTACGGATTTCCGTCCGCTCAGAGCAGCTCAGATTTTCCGCTGCAGTTGTTGTTGTGGTGTTCGTTTTATTTTTGTATGGTAATCATAACCTCACATCACGATGAAGCTAAAACCGATACCACCGATTGATTTTAAGCAAGTAAAACGTGATTTAATAATAGGAATTAAGGAATGTTCAGAGCGGGGTTTATCACACACAGTTAAGTGGCTTTCGGAAATAAATTATTCAATTTCGCACGTTAAATTAAGTCCTGAAGAGTATCCAACTTTCGAGCCTGATTACGACAACGAAGCTTATTACATAGCGAAGTCTTATCTCGATTTGAAAGAATATGACCGTTGTACCTTTTTTACAGAAGATTGTGAAGACTTAAAATGCACTTTTTTAAATTTGTACTCGAGATATTTGTCCATCGAAAAGAAGAAGTTAGATTGCATGACAGACGATGACTGCCCACCTGACCCTACCAAGGACGAAAATATGAAACGCTTGTGTGTGAAATTAAGAGATCTTAGTATATCGGGCCGAATGGATGCTTATTGTTCGTATTTGTTTGGTGTCGTTTTAAAAAAATTGGATTTGAGTAAATTAGCAATAGGAAAACTTATAGAATGTATTACACAAAAGCCGTTCTTTTGGGGCGCGTGGCAAGAACTGGCCTTATTGATACCCGATCGTATCTCCCTCAACAGATTGGACTTGCCTGATCATTGGATTCGAAGGTTTTTCTTAGCGCAAGTGTTCCTTGAACAATTAAGCAACGAAGAATCATTACGCATGTATCAAAATTTGTCTGATCAAGGATTTAATAAAAGTCCATACATTATGGCACAAATGGCCATTACTTACCATAATCGTAGAGGTAATTCGAATACAAGATAACTGTAATTTTCAGTTTTTTATAACTTGCTATTATAGATTTAGAAAAAGCTATAAGTACTTTCAAACATTTGCTTTTGATTGATCCATACCGTCTGGATAATCTGGATACGTACTCCAATTTATTGTATGTTAAGGAAATGAAAGTCGAATTGGCTGCTTTAGCTCACGATGCCGTTGAAATTGATAAATTCAGGGTAGAGACATGTTGTGTCATCGGTAAGAGATTTATTGGGTTTTTATCCAATTTTTCAATCTAATTTTTTTCTTGTATTTAGGCAACTATTACAGTCTACGTTCAGAACATCAAAAGGCTGTTCTTTATTTCCAAAGAGCATTAAAATTAAATCCTCAATACTTATCAGCATGGACGTTAATGGGCCACGAATTTATGGAGATAAAGAATACTCCGGCTGCCATACACAGTTACCGAAAAGCAATAGGTAACGCCTATTATTATTATTTATTGAACTTTGCATTATTTCATTATTTGCAGAAGTGAATCGGCGCGATTATAGAGCATGGTATGGTTTAGGTCAAACTTACGAAATTTTAAAAATGCCGTTTTATTCTTTAACATATTACAAGCAGGCTCAATTATTACGTCCAAACGATAGCCGCATGATAATAGCACTTGGCGAAACGTACGAGAAATTAAATAAGGACATAAACGCATGTAAGTGTTTTTACAAGGCAATGCTCATAGGTGATTCGGAAGGTAATGCTTTAATTAAATTGGCCAAGCTATATCATAAACTAAATGACCGCGGCAATGCAGCTTCTGCATATTTAGAATTCGTTAAAAGAGAAGATCAATTTAGGAGTTGTGGGTTTGATGCAGAAGAAGAATTTTATAATGCGTATCATTATTTAGCTCAATATAATTTGGAAGAAGGAAACTTAGATGTGGCTCACCGATATTCGACCAAGTGCGTGGAACACGATGAGGTTTGCTACTTTTTAAATTTTAATCGAAGGCAACAATTTAATAAATAATTGTTTTACAGACAAAAGAACGAGGTAAACTTTTATTAAGAGAGATTTCTGCACGTAGAGGAAGAATAGCTGAACCTATCCCTGCTACAATAGCAATGGAAAGTGAGATGGAAACTTCAGATATGGTGTTTTCGCCTTAATTTTATTTTGTAAAATTATTTTTGTATGTTTTTTTGAAAATAAATCTAAACTGATTTTTAATTACTTGGGTTTTTTAAAATAATTTTTTAGTTTACAATTTTATTTACAAATTTATTTTAAAAAGAAAAGTACAGTTTAACTAATACTAGAGGTGAGATTTTTAGGTCATATAAATTCAAAAAAAAGGTCCTAAAAAAGTACTAAACGTGATACATTTTATATCTTTCGATCTTTTTTCTCACAATTTCTTTGAATAACTTTTTAATCTCCTAACCAAATTTGTGACCCAAAACATAAAACATTTTGTATCTTTCGGTCTTTTTTTACCGCAATTTTTTTGAATGGCCTTTTTTTTAAATCTAGCCAAAAATTTGCGATTTGAAACAGTTTGAATCTCTCGGTCCCTTTTTCTCATAATTTTTTATGGGGAATGACATTTTTGTTTAAACCCCCCCAAATTTTAGTAAATTTTAACATAAAGTGAAAATAATTTTTTTATAAAAAGTGAAGAAAAGTGTATGATTTTCACAAAACTGAAAAAAGTGTATCTGTGGCAACTCTGCACTTTCTCAATATTATTTAAATTAATTACAACAAAAATTAATAAAAAACCGTGCTTCGGAAGGCACGTTAAGCCGGTGGTCCTCCTGGGTTAATGAATTGCCATCATTAACATAAAAACCAGGGTTACAGGCTCGTCTGGAGACAAGTCTAGCACACTACCTCTCAGACGTTAAGCAATTTATATGCTCAAGGATGCCAAGGAAACAACGCAGTGGCTGTTTAAGGCAAACAGGGTTGACCCTAGCCAAAAGTAGAAGAAGAAGAAGAAAAATTAAAAAGAAAAAAACAATAAAAAAATTTTAATTTAGGAGCGTCGTAAGAGCAAGATTTTTTTCTATTTAAACTGAAAATAAAAAAAAAGATTTCAAAATGTTAAAATAGGTCGTAAAAATAAAAAAAGGCAAAAATTAAGGCTGAAAATTAAAAAAAAGTTTCCAAAAATGCTTAAGTAGGTCGTAAAAATTAAAAAAAGTAAAAATAAATAGGGCTTATATGACGTAGTTTTTTATTAAACGAATTTTGGTACTAATAAAATAAAAATAGGAGCTAAAATAAAAAAAAGGTAAAAACCTGAAAATCTCATCTCTACTAATAACTTAAGCCTTGGAAAAATAAGAGCTTAGGTTATTTGTTATTCCCAATATTGGCTTAATCTTGCAATATTGCACCAATATTGTGTGCTACATGGGTTTACTGGTTTTATCTTCGCACTTCCAGTTATTGGTCTAGAGTCTATAGGTGAGGTAATAGTTTGAAATATCTGGGTATAACACGATTTGGAATATTCTATTAGTTTTAACATACAGATTATAGAGAAAGGTTTGTATTAGGGACATACAGGGTATAAAATAAAAATTTTACGATTAAAACCTCGATGTATTCTGAAAGAGTATATTTTAAATAAGCGAATTAACTAAGACGAAATGCCTTAAATGCACCTGTATTTTTCAAAAATCGAATTTAAAAAAGCTCGATTTTCACTGCAAATTTGAAGGTAAATCGCTCGTGATTGGTGAATTAAGGCGTTCAGTTGTCGGTACGTGTGTTCCTATACATAAGAGTGTAGCTGTTGACAAATTTGTCCTCCACGACGCTACGTTCTCTGGGGTTACTGTTGCTTTGGCCGTCTAACTCGTAAATCATTCATCAAAGGTTGATTATCGCCTTGCGCGGGTCAACACTCTACTTTGAAACGATACAAGGCTCTATGCTCGCTCTAGTATTTCATACTCTAACCATCCACGCGATGTTCTCAAACGTTGAAAAAGGTAATGGAGGCTTCGCCTCCAAACAAACTCTGTTCACAATGCGATGCTATGCTATGCTACAAATTTGTCGGTAACTCGTACGCTATGGTACGAATACGTTCTCCTTTTTAAGACCAAAATTACTTCAGAAAAGGGATGCTTAAATTTAACGAACGGTTATTACTTTTTCGCGTGGATCCTCTTCGTGCCAGGATGGTTTTCATAAAAATTGACCCTACGGAGCCTTTACACAAGGCTCATTAAAGCCTCGGACAAATTAAAGTCCCCTCTCTTATTTTTTAAAATCTAACTTGACGAAAACTATTCATTAATTTAAATACATTTTTTTCAAATATTTATGGCTATAATAATTATAATTATTTACAAAATATCAAAAAAAAAGGATTCAAACATAATTTTCTCACAATTCCTGAAAATGGGAGTTTTATTTGGATATCACATTTAGGGTCATGGTCATCCTTGACCATGGATCAAGCTTCAATTTAAACCAATGGAAAAATGTGCATGTACTTAGCACCGCCACTTTTGAAAATCACAAAAATTTTAATTGTGCTGGATTGTGCCCGGTGTGTGCCGTGTTGTGCCGTATTTTTTTTTTTTTTAATTTTTTTTCCCCGGATTTTATGGAGGTAGCCTATTTTGAGGGTGGCGGTTAGCACCGCCATTTTCGATAATCTTAAAAATTTTAATTGTGCTGAATTGTGCCCGTTGTGTGCCACAGTGTGCCGTAAATTTTAAAATTTTATTTTAATAAATAAATTTTTTTTGGGCCAAAACGTGTTTTATCGATGGCCGTTAGCACCGCCACTTTTGATAATTATAAAAATTTTAGTTGTGCTGAATTGTGCTCGTGGTGTGCTACTGTGTGCCGTAAATTTTAAAATTTTATTTTAATAAATAAAATTTTTTTGGGCCAAAACGTGTTTTATCAAAAGTCGTTAGCACCGCCATTTTCGATAATTCCAAAAATTTTAATTGTGCTAGATTGTGTCCGTTGTGTGCCATAGTGTGCCGTAAATTTTAAAATTTTATTTTCACTAATAAAATTTTTTGGGCCAAAAAATATTTTATCGATGTAAGTTAACCCCGCCATTTTCGATAATTTAAAAATTTTAAATTGTGTTGGATTTTACTCAATGTATGCAGCTGTATGAAATAAACTATTGCCCCGGTATTCATAAAAGTGAAAAATACTTAAAAGAGGTTTGCAAACCCTTTGTAAGGGATATAAGGCATTTTAAAAGCATTCGTAAAGCTTTTAAAGCTTTAGTAAACCTATTGTAAATATTACGTTTTTATGAATACCGGGGTTAATATCTAAATTTTGCATAATAGATTTTCAGCACAGTTGAGATGAAAGACGATAAACATGTATGTAAACTACCTCCGATCCTTTTTTGAACCTTTTTAATTCAGGTAGATGAAAAAGATAAAAGTTGTAGTAACTATGGTGAACATTTTTACATAAATTACGATTACAACACAATTAGCCGTTATTCGTCCACTCCTGAACATTAGGCCCCCTTTTTTAAACTCTCCCCAACTGGGGGGTTCTTTCTTTCCCATTACTTCTTCATCAGCTCTTGCCCATAACTTACCACAATTTTGGACTTTTTAGATCACAGCACATATCCGATTATTACATTTAAAATAAACCAGCAGTCTGGCGTAAGTCAAACACGGATAGACTAGAGAGTGGGAAACCGCGGTTCTAATCCTGGTTGCGTTGGATACGTGATGCGATTTAAAAAGTCCAAAATTGATCTGCGGACTACTCGCCAACCCATCTGCCCAGCGTGGTGAGTTATGGGCAAAACTCTCTCTCCCCCCCACTTAGGGGGGAGTCTAAAAGGGAGGCCTACATCCAACAGTGGAAAGAGAAAGATTGAAAAGAAGAAAGAAAGACATTTAAAATGTATAAAATTTTATTTGGCAGTACCAAATAGTTACCAAACTTAATAGTTTGATTTCCATGGCCTGGTTTTAATCTGTAGCTGAGTAGCTTAGGCTACTAAGTTATTATTTGAATAGTTTTATACAGGGTTTAATTATTATTTTATTTTCATGGCTCCATGGGCGTCTGTGTAATTTATTTTTGAGGGGGCAAACTTGTGAATAGGTGGCTAATGTTGTTTGGTTCGGTTACGAAACAATTAAGTTTGTTTTGATTATTTCATTTTGTTGAATATCACCATTGGGGGAAGGGGGGGAGCAAAGAGTCTGCTGCCTTCTCCCTCCGGCTCTTGCTGCTTAAATTTTTTTAAACATTTAATATTTCACCAGCCCAAGTTTTTAAAATTTTCTAAGACTTTTGGTTTTAAAATGATCTTATAGACGTCCATGAATATCACACTACATACAGGCCAAGGGCCTAATTACATGTAGATAAATTGTTCACCTAAATTACACAATTAAACGAATTTCGGAAAAAAAGAAGAAAACTACTTTTCCGAATAGGGTGTGAACAGCTTTTAATCGGTAGAATAAATGCCAATTTTGATTAATGTAAAGGGGGAGGCCTCACATTTTTGTGGGATCTCCTCTGATTGTAGCCCTGGCTTTTATGTTAATGAAGAAAATTAATTAACCCAGAAGGACCACCGGATAAATCGATCGATTGGATTATTAAGTCATTTTCCAGGAATCATCCCTTTTATCGATGACTAGATTGTATCGATCCCCTCCTTCCCTCCTATCAACGGCGATAGATTATTTCAGTCAATAATACTTTAATTAATATTATTTTTATTATCTGCGATTGGTTCATATAAGATATGATTATCAATAATATGATTATTGCATACAGCTGCACGCATTGAGTAAAATGCAACACAATTTAAAATTTTTTAAATTATCGAAAATGGCGGCAGTACTGAATGGCGGGGTTAATTTACATCGATAAAATATTTTTATTTTACTTTAAAGGATATTGTAAATAATCCTTACTCCTAAAGACTTTTACCTTTTTCATCTACCTGAATTAAAAAGGTTCAAAAAAGGATCGGAGGTAGTTTACTTATACATGTTTATCGTCTTTCATCTCAACTGTGCTGAAAATCTATTATACAAAATTTAGATATTAACCCCGGTATTCATAAAAACGTAATATTTACAATAGGTTTACTAAAGCTTTAAAAGCCTTACGAATGCTTTTAAAATGCCTTATATCCCTTACAAAGGTTTTGCAAACCTCTTTTAAGTATTTTTCACTTTTATGAATACCGGGGCAATAGTTTATTTCATACAGCTGCATACATTGAGTAAAATCCAACACAATTTAAATTTTTTAAATTATCGAAAATGGCGGGGTTAATTTACATCGATAAAATATTTTTTGGCCCAAAAAATTTTATTTGTGAAAATAAAATTTTAAAATTTACGGCACACTATGGCACACAACGGACACAATCTAGCATAATTAAAATTTTTGGAATTATCGAAAATGGCGGTGCTAACGACTTTTGATAAAACACGTTTTGGCCCAAAAAAATTTTATTTATTAAAATAAAATTTTAAAATTTACGGCACACAGTAGCACACCACGAGCACAATTCAGCACAACTAAAATTTTTAGAATTATCAAAAGTGGCGGTGCTAACGGCCATCGATAATACACGTTTTGGTCCAAAAAAAATTTATTTATTAAAATAAAATTTTAAAATTTACGGCACACTGTAGCACACAACGGGCACAATTCAGCACAATTAAAATTTTTAAGATTATCGAAAATGGCGGTGCTAACCGCCACCCTCAAAATAGGCTACCTCCATAAAATCCGGGAAAAAAAAATTAAAAAAAAAAAAAATACGGCACAACGCGGCACACACCGGGCACAATCCAGCACAATTAAAATTTTTGTGATTTTCAAAAGTGGCGGTGCTAAGTACATGCACATAATGGAAAACTTAAAATAAAATTTTATTTGTACTGATTGGTTTAAATTGGAGCTTGATCCATGGTCAAGGATGATCCTCTTTTATACAACTGGCCCTTAGGACGTCCAAATAAAACTGGACCTTTCCTATGTATGATCGTCCTTTATGGACAACCCTTTATTTAGTTTTCTGAGGCCGTCCTTCATCATCAGAAGGCATAGCTTAATCTCTCACCTCGCACTTCTGCTCTTTCCATAACATACCACGACTACTTTCCATAACTCGACCTGTTGGTCTTCGTACTTCATGTATCGTGTAACAAGGCCTAGTCTGCAGCATCACATTTTTTATTCCTGTGTAACATAGCTTGGCCTGCAACCTTCGCACTTCTCTTGTCATATAACATAGCTCGGCCTACGACCTTGCACTTCTTTATCTTGATCTTCTATTAATGATTTTGGAAAACAATTCATTGAAACTAATATGAATTCC
Source organism: Rhagonycha fulva (assembly GCA_905340355.1). NCBI lineage: Eukaryota > Metazoa > Arthropoda > Insecta > Coleoptera > Cantharidae > Rhagonycha > Rhagonycha fulva. The sequence goes on from HG996555.1 coordinate 9,769,859, forward strand.
CAATACGAAGCCTTGAAAAGCCCGAATTGCATATTTGATTTAACCACGCGATGAAATAGCAGCCCTTCAGTGCCGGATTACTACAGTAGTAAGGAGAAAGGTTTGTATTTGGAACTATGACAGAATGCCTTAAATTCACCTGTTTTTTCTAAAATCGAATTTAAAAAAGCTCGATTTTCACTGCAAATTTGAAGGTAAATCGCTCGTGATTGGTGAATCAAGGCATTCAGTTGACGGTACGTGTGTTCCTATACATAAGAGTGTAGCTGTTGACAAATTTGTCAGTAACTCTTACGCTATAGTACGAATACGTTCTTCTTTTTAGGACCAAAATTACTTTAGAAAAGGGTTACTTAAATTTAACAAACGGTAGTTACTTTTTCGCGTGGATCCTCCTCGTGCCATGGTGGTTTTTACAAAAATTGACCTTACGCTAGCCTACGCTTCGCTGCGCCACGCTTCGACCGCTTCGGACTATTTTTGTAAAAACGACACTTATTATAAAAATACCCCTAGGCCCGTGGATTAAGGAAAATGGTGGATCTTTGAGGGGTGAAACTCCTTTGCGTGGATTCTAAAAGCAGGGTAGTTGTGCAAGGAAAAATTGACTTAAAGCACTTCTCGCTGCGCTCGAGCGCTTTAAGCCATTTTTTCTGCACATTTACTATTGAAAACCATGATTTTTGCTTGAAGTGCACTGTTGAAGCATCCCAATGCAAGTGTTACTCCGGTTATTGCCGCTCTGCGCAAAACTAAGACTACACAGGAAAAAAAGTCCGTCGTTATATTTACGAAATGCGGTTATTAAACGCAAATTCGTTATATTAACGAAAATTTCGTTACTATTACTAATTACTATTACTAATTTTTCGTAAAATCGTAATCTCGTAGTTCGTTAATATTACTACACGCTAATGTGTAGTAATACTAACGAAAAATGTCGTAACTATTATGATATATTCGTAAATATTACTATTACTACCATAATTAACGAAATGCTTGTCGTAATATTAATAAAACGTTTCAAAGGATCAAAATGTAGTATTAACGACGAATTTCGTTAAATACACACCACTTTTTAATACATCCTTGCTCGCTAACTATTTATTCATAACATAACATAATGTACAAGTTATACAACAACTGCTTGAATCTTCATAATCATGCCACGAGGTTATGCTCGATCCTCCTAGTCCCGTATGTTAACACTAGGGCAGTGCCAACCTAACTCGAGGCGCGATATTCAAATACACAACAATCCTCCCCACTTAAGTACAGACGAAATCCGCGTAACGTTCAGGCACTCGGCGGTTGCGGCTTGGTCTTCCTGGTAGTTCTACTGCTTGTGCTTCTGCTACTTCAATCGGCACATCCGCTCCTGGTGCCTCAGCTTGTTTCGGTACTTCTTTAGTTGCTATGGCCTCTGTGGGTGCTACCGTTGCTTCTTCGCTTGCTCTTGCTTTTGGCTCCAACTCGCCCGAGATGGTACCTTCTACTTCGTTGGCCTCTTCCTCTGGGTTTCCATTACACGTCCTCTTGCGCATCTGGTCTAGATGTCGCCTCATTTTTCCTGCCACCGTCTTTACAACGTATGACACCGGACCCGTAATGTCAATAACCTCTCCCGCAATCCACTTCTCTCTCGACAGATAGTTTCGGATATACACAGTTTCTCCTACTTCGAATGTTCTCACTGCTGTCGATTGTTCCATACCTTCTTTTTTAATTGTGTCCGGATGCAGTTTGTCCAGCACGGTTCTCAGTCTTCTGCCCATTAACAGTTCTGCCGGTGTCCTTAAGGTTGTTTGATTTGGTGTCGTATGTTGTTTAAATAACACTCTTGCCAATTTCAATTGGAAATCACCTACCTGTAATTTTTCAAGCTCGGCCTTACCATACTGTACCATGCGTTCAGCTTGCCCATTACTGCTTGGGTGGTATGGTGCAACTGTATAGGACTGAATTCCGTTTTTTAAGTAAAATTGTTTAATTTCTGTTGACACAAAAGCAGTTCCGTTATCAGATACAATAGTGTCTGGAATTCCATGTGTGGCAAACAATTGACGTAAACACCTTATTACCTCAGCAGACGATTGTGACGTCACCAGCTTGATCTCCAGCCACTTGGACATCGCATCCACAACAATCAGAAACACTTTTCCTTTATACGGTCCCGCGAAATCCAAATGCAACTTAGACCATGGATTTTTGGGTGGTTCGATAAATTGCCTTGGTGCTTTTTTAGGGTTGTTTCGGTGTAGCTGGCAATTTTCACATTGTGCAACAGTTTCTGCAATTTGTTCATCCAATTTGGGCCACCAAACGTAGCTTCGCGCCGATGCTTTCATTGTTACAATTCCCGGATGATTTGCATGTAATAACTCCAAGACTTCTTTCTGCGCTCGACTCGGAATAATCACCCGACTTCCCCATAGTAGACAACCTTTGTGTACGGATAGTGAGTCTCTCTTCCTATAATACGCCGTGAATTCTTTGCTGGGTATATCTTCGGGCCATCCATGTAGCACCCAGTGCCGGACTCGATCTAAAATTTTATCTTGGTTTGTCCATTTCTGAATTTCTTTAGCCGCAATTGGGGGTTCTTCCATTGCTTCTAAAAGCAATATATCTCCTGGAGGTATCCTTTCGTCATCCTTTCTAGGTATCGGTAATCGGCTCAACCCATCTGCATTCCCATGCAACTTTCCTGGTCGGTATTCTACATTATATGAATAATTTGACAGTAATAAATTCCATCTTAGCATTCTTGGTGAAATCATAACGGGCATCTGTCGTTCCGGGTTTAACAGTCCCAATAACGGTTTGTGATCTGTTATTATTGTAAATTCTCGACCCGCCAGGTATTGATGGAAATATTTCACACCGTATATCACAGCTAGTGCTTCTTTATCCACCTGAGCATAGTTTCTTTCGCTGGAGCCCAATGTTCTTGAAGCAAATGCAATGGGGTTTTCTGCTCCATCTGTGTTACGGTGGGACAGTACCGCTCCCACACCGTAAGGTGATGCGTCACACGATAGCACTAACGGCTTTGTTTCGTCATAATGTACCAGAACTTCTGCAGATTGCAACAGCCCCTTTAACTTTTTAAATGCCATCGAATGTTCCTCCGTCCATTTAAATTCTACATTTTTGTCCAACAACCGGTGTAGTTTTTCAGCCTGAGATGCTTTGTCTTGTAGGAATCTATTATAAAAGTTAATCATCCCTAGGAACGATTGAAGTTCTTGTTTGTCCCTAGGTTCCGGTGCTTGAACGATAGCTTCTACTCTTTTTCCAGTAGGCTTAATTCTCCTGCTCGACATCTGAAAACCCAAGAACTCGATTTCTTCCACTCCAAACAAACATTTCTTCTTGGTTACCGTTAAATTAGCCTGGTCTAATTTTGATAGCACTGCTTGCAACATCCTGTCATGTTCTTCTTGTGATTTTCCCGAAACTATGATGTCATCAATGTATGCTGCCGTTCTTTCTATTCCCACTAGCAAAGTATCCATAAATCTCTGGAAAAGTCCAGGAGCTGCCGACACTCCAAACGGCAAGCGAGTTACGTTAAAAAGACCTTTATGTGTATTTACTGTCAATATTTCAGATGTTTCTTTATCCACCACCAACTGCTGATATGCTTGGGACAAATCTAAACGAGAAAATATAGTTGCGTCTTTGCCAACTTTCGCGAATATTTCGTTTGATGTGGGCAGCGGGTACGCATTCTTTTTTATTGTGCTGTTTACCGTGCTTCTATAGTCACCACATAATCTGTACGATCCATCTTTCTTTAGGACAGCTACCAACGGTGTAGCCCACTCCGAATATTCAACTGGTTTATAAATTCCTTGGTTTACCATCTTATCGATTTCTTCTTCTACCGCTGTGCGTAAGGCAAAAGGTACATTTCTAAACTTTTGAAATTGAGGTCGAACGCCCTCCTTAAGCTGTATCTGCACTTTCGCCCCTGCGTGTGCTCCCAGTTCATTACTAAAAACCCTTGGATATGTTTCAATAATTTTATTTAAATTAGCATTTATTTTACAATCAGCTTGTTGATCCATTAAGTTTACTCTTTGTAGTGATATACCCAAACTGCCGAACCAGTCGCGTCCCATCAAATCGCATCCATTTCCTGCTACCACAGTAATCGGCACATTGCAGCTGCATCTGTTTGTCTGAACCTTAACTATCGTTACTCCTCTGACTTCCAAACGTTCTTGTGACCATGTTTGCAGTATCGTGTTTGTCTTTTTTAGCTTCGACGTTCCTTTTATTCTTGCCCATGTCTCTTCACTAAGAATTGAACATGATGCTCCTGAATCTACAAGCATCGTCACAACCTTGTTATTTAACCGTAATGTCGTAGTCACCGAATTCCCTGTTTGAATCACATTAAGGGTGTGTAACTGTGCTTCATCATCTTCTTGGTCTTGAATATTATTGCACTCTTTGTTTCTTTGCATTTCACTCCTTTTCCCGCCTTTACTCTCTTCGTTCTTCTTTTTCATACATACTGCTTCTATATGCCCCTTTATTTTGCAAAAATAACATTCCACGTTCTTAAATCTGCACCAGCTAGGGTTATGTTGACCCCCACAACGAAAACAGTTTCTGTTGATTTTGTTTGTGTGTCTTCCTACTGCCATTACTTCTTCGTTCACTAATCTTTCATTCCGCATGTTGCTTACATTTCTCTGCGCCGTTTCTACAGCCACAGCCAAGTCATATGCTCTTTTGAAAGTTAGATTATTTTCCGACAGCAGTTTATTTTGTAATCCTTCGTTTTGTACCCCACATACAAGTCGATCACGTACCATATTATCGAGTTCGGCAAAGTTGCAGTGTTCACTCAGTTTTTTTAAATCGGCTACAAAACTTGCAATCGACTCACCCGGTTTTTGTTTGCGCTGGTTAAACGTAAACCTTTGAATTATTTCATTTGGTTTTGGGTTGAAATGTTCGTCCAATTTTGTGATTATCACGGTATACTCTTCTTCCTTCGGGGTTCTTGGTGTTACTAGTGACCGTAGAATATCGTACGCTTCTGCTCCGATTGATGATAGTAACACAGCTTTTTTTGTTGTTCCTTCAGTAATTCCATTTGCTTCGAAGTAAAACTCGGCGCGTTCTTTGTATGAAACCCAACACGTTTTTACATCAAATTTATCGATCGCTCCTACAATTCCACTCCTTGCTATCGCCATCGTGCATTAATTCAATATACTCACAATCTTTTTATTCTCGTCGCCAGTTTTTAATACATCCTTGCTCGCTAACTATTTATTCATAACATAACATAATGTACAAGTTATACAACAACTGCTTGAATCTTCATAATCATGCCACGAGCACGATGCCACGAGGTTATGCTCGATCCTCCTAGTCCCGTATGTTAACACTAGGGCAGTGCCAACCTAACTCGAGGCGCGATATTCAAATACACAACACTTTTTCTTTCTGTGTAGTTCAAATACCACACGTGCCGACGACAGAATGCCTGAATTCAGCAATCACGAGCGACTAGGCGTAAAATTTACTGTGAAAATTGAAATTTTTAAAATCGATTTTTGAAAAAACTGGTAGATTTAAGGCCTTCCGTCATAGTTAATTCTCTTATTTAATATTTGCTTATTCAGAATTCATCGAGGTTTCAATGGTAAAATTTGTATTTTAAGGACCCTAATACAAACCAACAACCCAGATTTTTATGACATTGCTAGTACCCATCCATAGAAAGAATGCCAAATTACTTTTTGGAACCAAGTTCCTTAACGCAGCTTGCGATAGCAGTGAAATGGCAAAAAACGTCACTTAAAGAAAAAGTATTATGCCCCCTCTCTAGACGTTTGGTTCTATTCGGCATAGTTCGGATAATATCGTCAAGAGCTGGCCCCCATACGTGTTAACAAATGAATTATTTTTTTGTGATTGTTTTAATGAATAAAACTCTTTGATTTTATTCCTTACTTTGCATTAATTACATTGAAAAAATGATAGAAACTAAAAAATAAAGTATATGGATTACAGAGAGAGGAAAGAGAGAGGAAATCTCACAGAGAGGACATAACGCTTTTTTCTTAAGTCACGAAAATTTATAAATATCAACAATAAAAATATCAATTTCAAATTACATTCGGAGTTGAAGAAAAAACATAAGAAACTTCGTTCTTGATGGGGGTCCCCCGACTGCACACGTTTTTTTTTCAAATTTTTTCAACTAAATTTTTATTTGTATCACTCTAAAAATGACAAAATTTGCTTGTACTCGGTCCATAATTGAAATTCTTTTGGGGATTTTTCTAAAATCGTGTGAAATGGGATATTATAATAAAGAATATATATACGTAATTACTTCGAATGGTAAAACATATTTGGGTTGTTTTTCAACAATGGTTTTTGATTTTGAATTTTTCTTTTTTCCTTCTCCGAAAAGAAAAAAAATTATACATTTTAAATTAGATAGGAAAAAGAAGAGTGGGAAGACCGAGGCAGAGATGGGTACCCGAACAGGCAACAATGCCTACACCATGAAGCGCAGAAGAAGAAGAAGAAATTAGATAGGTACATCATTCTTTTATCAACTTTTAACATTTTACAGTGGGATGACAATGGGATCATAGAAAAAAATGATTGATTACAGAAAACTCTGACATTTTCAAAGTGGTACAAAAACATAAGTAAATGAGACATTAAACAAATCCTGAAAAAATTGATTTGATATGCTTTCTGTGGTTATTATTACCAATGCTGCGAGAGGGCTGGGACAACTCGCCGCGGTCAACTCGCAGCCAGCCCAACTCGCCGCCAGCTTAACTTGCCGCCGTTATCTAAAAAAAGTTTGAATTTTATGATTAACTTTTTGACGATTAAATCGCTTTAGTCCATGGCTTATAAAAATCGTGGATGCACAAATTTGAATGTTTCAGATCCGATTTTTTGTTTTGTATCGAGTGTTCAAAAAATTAATAATTGAGTAGCTGGTCGGAAAATCACTTATAAACAAAGACATTTTATAAATAAATTGCATTTTAAGGATGCATAACACTTGTACTGATTTGTTAACAAATTTGGTAACAAATCATTGTTGCTCATGCAGCCTTAAAATGCAATTTATTTATAAAATGTCTTTGTTTATAAGTGATTTTCCGACCAGCTACTCAATTATTAATTCTTTCAACGATCGATACAAAACATAAAATCGGAAACATGCAAATTTTTGCATTCGCGGTTTTTATAAGTCTAAACTAAACTAAAACTAAATCGATTTAATCTTCAAACAGTAGAAAATATCCGGAGGACTTCACCAAATAAGCGTTCAAAAAGTTAATTATAAAATTCAAACTTTTTTCAGTTGACGGCGCCGGTGACGAGTTGGACCGACGGCAAGTTGGTCAGCGGCGGAGCAGAACTGGCGGCAAGATAGCTCGCGGCAAGTTGACCGGCGACGAGTTGGGCTGGCTGCAAGTTGGCCCGCGGCGAGTTGGCCGCGGCGAGTTGTCCTAGACCCTGCTGCGAGTTTCATTAAGATCGTTGAAAGTCAGGCTGAAAAACGCACTTTTATTGTGAATTTCACATCAAATTATCATTTTTTATCAAAAATATATCTTATAGTCCAGGTAAAACAGTTAAAACACTGATTATTTTGCTCAAAAATTATTATTCTATCTTTGTAATATTAACTTTTTTAAACAAAAGTTGTTATTTCTTTAAATATTTCGGTTCAAAATTGGAAAACTGCGCTAATAAATAAATATGTAGTATTCCACTTGCTTAAACTTCATAAATCTTAGTTTGTTTTTAAAATATCATGTGTATATTTGGTATATTCTGAAAGGTAAAAATTATCTACTGAGTAAAAGAAAATTTTTTTTGAAATCAGTCGCACTGTTTTCGAGATAAAGGTTTTGAAGTAAAAACCGCGCAAAATTTAATTGTATTTTGCCCATATTTCAAATAGACGTAATGCCTTCCACCAGCTTTGACCCATATTTATCTCTTTTAACGTAGGTATGGTTATGGTTAAAGTGTGTATGTATGTTTTAGAATTATTTCCCAATTGACTTCCATTTAAATTAAATGTTATTTAAATACTTAAATAAGCTGGAGTACTTAATTAAGTCTAAGTAATACACAAATTTTGATTATTTGTTATATTATTATTTTATTTTATATATCGAATTTATAAAATATCTATATGTGTTGTATCATATAGTACTACGTAAATGAAATTGTATGAATATTTACTATAAATATAAAATGATTAAAAAAATATCTATACCTAATATATTTATTTAATATAGATATTTAAAATGTTATCCATATATCAATATAATTAATTATTGTATTGAATATTATAATAAATCAATGTGTATTGTGTATATTATAATATAGTAAGTGTTGATGAAGATGTTATAGTACATGTATTACATAGTATGTAGTACATATACCTATATATTACATGCAATATATTATGAATATTATTCGATACAGTAAAAAATATATGTACTATTATAGATATTATTATTCTATACATATTATGTATGATAGCTATATATTGTGTATTTGAGTAGGTTTTTATATGTATATAGCATAGCATATTATATAATTATTAGATAGATAAATACTATATTATCAGATTTGTTTTGAATATTATGTACTATAATCCGAAATATGTACTACCTAGTACTACATATTTCTACTTTATATAATAAGTATTCTGAATTTTGACTTCGATATTTGGTCAATTGGCCAGACTTTTATAGACATATTATTCTTAAAACCACAGCTTGTCGATGTTCACCATAAGGCTAATCCGAAATTCTTGCTCTGTAACTCAACTAACGATCACACCAATTCACTGCTGTATCTATATATTAGTCATGCAAAATTAATTTTTGAATTTTAATTCAATTTTTTAAAGTATAGATTTATCGTAAAATTTCAACAATTTAAAAACCAAGCAATGAAAATAATTATATAAAGAATAACATACAAAGAGTATGTAGGTATTAAATATTTTGTGAAAAACAAAACACTGAATTATGTATAGTAGGTAAAGTTTCTGGATTCTGGATTTTCTGGATTTTATTGTGCAGGGCAAGACAAGCTTGCACGCACTTAGGCCTCTAAACCGGGCCCATTGTACTACCTCCGATTTCCCAGCAGTGTATGTGGCGTGACTAGGAATAGAACTGCGGTTTTCCGCTTCCTAGCCTGCCAGTATATGCTTAACACCACACTGCTGGTTACTTGAAAGTTTAAAATAAATATACCCTGTTTGTTGGTCGTCTAATTTATTTTAATTTAATATATCATAAGATCTATAGAAAATTATTTAAAATTATGTGGTCACTTAGAACAACGGTATCAAACTGGACGCCCAAATGAACTTCGTTGATTATTTGTAATAATAATAAAATTAAAAATTTGAATGGCCGTGTCTTTCAAAAATGAAGAGAGGGTTAAAAACATGGTAAACAGTTCAACTGGTGTGGCTTCCTAGAGTGGAGATGTTAGATCAATTGAGGAGGAGGAGACCTAAAAAAAGGTCATTTATGCGGTTCGTGGAAATTTTACTTCACTGACTTAGGAGATGACCAATTTCAACCATCGCCAATTTTTGAAAAGTTAATCCACAGTAAGTTCCATGAGAGTTACTACAAACCAGATTTTAATACTTGAAATTCTCGAAATATGCCCACATGTGATTACTGATTAGAAATATAAGAGTTTAAAGGTAATTTACCAATTTTGGTAACTATTATAACTTTGTAGCCATATTTTTCTATGCCCAAGATCTTCACGAAAAATGGAAATCTTTTCAGAATTCAAGAATTCTAAATTACGGAACAAACGGTTGAAAATCATTCTGAACTTAGCAATTAATCACTTTTATTAACTGCGGTTAAGGCCCCTTAATTGGCGATTAAAAATCTTTAACAATTTTTCTATCAGCTTTCATGTAAAAAGGTCCTAACCTAATCAAATCTCCTCAAAAAGAAAAAATGGTGGACAAAATTTTAAAACCAGTAAATTTTAAATTTCGCTGCCTAAATTAGGTTAGGTTCCTACAGGAAATGCGCACAAATATGCGCGAGTGTACTAAAACGTCAAACGTCGCGGCTTCATAATTTGTAAGCACTACGGAAGGTAAAAATTTTGTTTAATAAAATTTAAGTATCTAACATTGTAATTTTTGTAGGTGAAGTGATTATAAAGAAAAGTTAATTTTGTGGAAACTTTATCAAACGATGGTTGTGATTCTGCTTAAAATCATTCGTAAACTGTGCGAGGGGTAAGTTTGCCTATCCATTTTTTCGTTACAATTCGGACTCCATCGCTTGACAATTTTCTATACTGTAGGCGGTCATACAGTAATGTCTTTTAGTGTGACCTTGCTTAGTGAAAACTCACTTATCAAAAAGTGCTTAGATGAGTAATAACTATAGGTACTCACGCAGTTGTGTTTTATTTAGTTCTTGGTCGACTACAGGATTTTAGCAATCCTGAGGATTTTAATTTTGGGAATTTTTTGTCTTGTAAATGCCCAATCATGATGCAAAGAGGTTGTCAAATAACGATGATTGATGTAGAATGCGTTCAATTCGTTAACGACGTTAAGACATTTGCTTTGAAAATAAAAAAATTCGTTTATCATACCTACAAGTAAGTTTTTTTTTATTAATTTTCAAGTCCACTAATGGATCAGGTTTGGTTTTTCTTAATGGAACCATTTCCATGGTAATTTTAGAAGACCTCATTAGACATGCCAAAATTTTGTTTTCGCGCGATATTTGAAAATTGCTCAGCATAAACTTCAAAAATTTTCATTGTAAGTAAAATCCTAAAAAGTTTTGGGAATTTACAATTTTGAGATACTTTTTGCCCAATTGACCAAATTAATATTTTAAACGCTATTCTATTCATTGTTTTTTAATTCATCAAGTTTGAGTCATTTTCTTTATCAAATTTGCACTGAAAGTTGATACTTACACGTAGATGATAAGTTTTGTTTACATTCTGGAATGCTTTGTAATGCTGACGAATTATCCCACTCCCAGTTTGACCAGTTTCAGATTAGTCTATTACAATGGACCTGTTATAAACTACAGGAAAGAATTAGGGCATTAATTTTATGTTTATCATTGGAATACTTATATAAAATATTTGCAATTTTGTTGTACTTTGATTGTAGAACTGATTATCAATAAAATTGTGTTGAACGTAAACATTTTTAAATACGCACACGCAATATCTGTTTTGTTGCCGTAGCCTTGGAAGAAAATCAAAAATATTTTGTAGTATTTTTTTAAATTAGAAATATTATTACTATTAGAGTTAAGGACACATTCTTAGAAAATCCTCGGACTTAAAAAAAAACTTTTTATATAAATATTCACAAACAATCACGGATACAACGTGGGTCTTAGGAGCTCTGTCTTGCTGGTACCGTATCTTGTTGTAGGGCAAATCTAAATCTGGATAACAAAGTCAAAGTAAATTAATTACGTTGTTTTAATTTAATATTTATTTTCAGGCCAAACATAGGTTATAAATACAGAATACTGGAAAATGCGGTTCGACTCGATGACATCGACCGGTGCTGGTATACAGAAGATGAGAATATCGCCCTCTCTTTAAATATAAACCTGCACAGGATGTACAGCAATCTCGATTTGGACTTCTCTTCCATTTTTAACGACTCTGAAAACTTGAACTCTCAAAAACGAGACAATTTGAATATCGATCCTCTATTTATTAAAGCGATCGTTCAAATTGTTTCGGATTACGCCTCCCAGTTGTTTATAACCGATGTTAGGAGTTGGGAAATATTCGAAAACTTGAACTTTTTTCAAAAAATTGCAATGCTTGGCTACACCATATTCGTAAACGATAATGAGATATTTTGTCGATCTTACGATTTTGAGAAACTGAATGTTATAGCAGGTTTCTCCGTTGAAACATTCCTTAGCAATATTCATGAACTTGCTATCAATTTTGCTACAAATTTTCAACTTTTGCACACCATCATTAAAACATGTGATATTCATTTTCAAAAGAGTTCAAGAACTCGTATGCCTTACACAAGAATGTTTTCTAAATAAATTTGTTGTTGTTACACTTCTAATTTTTTATGACTAATCTCATATTTGATTATTATATATTATAGTACAAAATTTTTAGGATTTGAAGTCAGAAATAATTCAAACACAATTCTTTTTTGCAGATTTAAGCTGGAAATTGCTAAATAATTTATATCTCCGTTGTTATTGGTACTAGTGGTTTGATTATATTATTTTCTGAAAATGCCTCAAAAACTTTTAATCTTCTAGGATTTTAAAATTATTTAATTACTAATTTCTGTAGAACTGAAATGGTACACCTACAAGATTAAATTTTTTGGAGCATTATCAGAAGAGTTCCATTTAATTGATACAAAATAATCAAACCACTGGTACAAGTAGCAACGGATTTTAAATTTTGAACTAAAGAGGCTGTACTATATTATATTATGCAATAATAAAAAAAGATTTGGTTTTGGGCTGGTATTCATAGTCGTAATTTTATACCAAGTGGTTTTCTTCTGGTGATTTTCTGTTGCAATACGTCTTTAGGTATACACAAACATTTTGTCGTTATATATTTATTTTGGTATAAAATGGTAAGTAAATACCAGCTTTTGAAAAGTAAATAATATGTACATAGTACATAGGTAACCAGAGCGTCTGTTTTTTTTGAGATATTTGTTAGTTACTACTACCTAAAGTAGTAATCTCGTATTTAATTATTTATTATAATAAACGATCGGTCTTGGGCTAGTATTAATCCATAGTCGCGATTTTACATTAAATATTATTTTTTTTGTTGGTTTTTATGTTGCAAATTGCAATCAATTAGGTACCTTATACAAAAGTTTTAACTCGTTTATATTTACATTGGTATAAAGAGGTAAACATAAAACTAACTTTGTATAAATCTAAGACATTTGTTGTTGTATTTTTGGAGTTTTATTTAGAACGGCCCAACTATAATTTTGTAAATACGTTTTCTTAAAAGATTTGACCAAACAAAATTTTCAAACGTTGCAATAATTAGGAATAGGTAGGTAGGGTAAGACCCTTTTTGTTTTATTAAAAATCTATTTTGTAATACCATAGTACCATATTTCGAATGAATTTAAATAAAGATCAATCCAAGTTTCAGTTTTACTTTTTTCTTCCTTCGGTTTCTTCCAGGTCAATTTGGTCACCTTTATTAGGACTACGTCAAATTTCATGGTTGTACTAAGTAATGTAGATTTGTGGGAGCAAATATATTGGGGTGCCCTTAGACTGAAAATTAAGAGGAAGGCAGTAGCTAAAATATATTATAAGGGTGTCCCAACAAACAAAAATTTTAAATTTGGTTTCATTTCTCCTGCTGTACTTTGACAGTCAAGCCATTATGACGGTTCATAAGTAGACAGTTCCCCATTAAAATGTGGTTTCAACAGGACGGTGCCACTCGCCACACATCACGTGAAAAATGGCATTATTTCCATGGTCATGTAATCTCTCGTTTCAGCGATCAGAATTGGTCACTTCTACGATTCCTCATGTTTTGAAGGAGGAGATAAAACGTTGTATTACTGAGATCCAGAGAAAAAACTCAAATAAGCCAACAAATTCAAGAAAAGTATTCTCCACATGATGTCGTATGATTTTTGACCGACTCTGTAGTATAATTTGTAAATTTTAGCAACTTTGTAAATTTGATAAGGCCGTCATGATTTGAAGAAAGAAGAAAAGTAGGTGAACAACCTTTCAAGTTGCACGGTTGTGTTTTAATTTTGATGGTTGATGTAATAGTCTAAAATTGAATTTTTCTTGAGTTTAAAAATAAAAATTAGTAGAAGAAGTGTGAGTTTTTTCTTTTTAGCGGTTAATTTACAAAAAAGGAAGAATTTTTGCACTATTCCACCCAAATTCTATTATCAGATTATTTGGACATTCTAATTCCAACGATTGATTTTTATTATTTTTGGAAAACTTTATTTTGAATGGTTTTAAGTTTTATTATCTTGTAGATGAAAAATTAAATGTTAATATACTATTTCATACATAATTCCCACATGATCTCTTGTTGGAAAGCTCTGAAAAAATTTAATTCAATAATTAACCTTAATGCTTGATCGATTTCCAATTTATCTTCATATATCACTTACTCTATCGCTTATTAAGGTTAAATAGAAATTATGTTTTAACTGCTACTTCGCAATTTTGTGTCTAAAGACGGCCATATATTTTCCATATACAGTGTGTTCACGAAAAGTGGTAACAGTGAATAATTCCTAAATATTACTAGATACAAATAAAAGTTTAAATAGTTTTTTATTCAACTCCAAATTTTCTATTGGAAACTGCCAAAGTATATTTTTTTATTCTTCAAATTCAACCGGAAGTAAACATAATTTTTTTTTAAATAGCAACATGTCTTTTTTTAACATTTTGGCAATCTGCAATTTTTTCTCTATGAATACCTATAAAATTTTCATAAGGTTACATAAGAAAATATTTGAGAAAATGTAAGATTTAAACAAGCAATAATAATTTTTTGATTATTTACATATAGGTATGTAGAGTGCCATGAGAAACAAAACATCACAACACCGAAACACACAACATTTCATTTATCTAATAAATTTTTCAAAATTGCCACCGTTTTGTTCAAGATATGGTTCTAATTTTCGCAGAAGTTCTGGCGATTTGGTGATAATTGATAAATTCTAAATTAATTTTGGTTTTTAAATTTTTTAAATTTAAAGATAGATTTGCCTAAACTACCATTTTTAAATGACTCCATAGAAAGAGTCTAATGTTGTCATATCATAATAATGGTGTTTTGTTTTTCATAGCACTCTACATACGTAATTAATAAATTATTATTGTTCGTTTAAATCTTGTTTTTTCTCGAATTTTTTCTTATGTAAGGGGCTGTCCTTTAATCACGTGAAGCTTGAAAGGGGGGTGAGAGGTCAAAAAAAATCACAAAATATCACAAGGGGGGAGGGGGGTCTAGTAATATATCACGTGTATTTATTTTTTGATGAACTTATAGCTGTATTTTATAAATATTTAAAAGAAATTAAGATTTTTTGTAGGTACTAAAAAATACACGTGTTATGATGGGGGGAGGGGGGCCAAGTCTTAAACCTCATCATGTATCACCAAGGCGAAGGGAGGGTTAAAAAATGCCAAAACCAACATCACGTGATTAATGGACGGCCCCTAATCTTATAAAAATTTTATATGTATTTATAGAGAAAAAATTGCAGATTACAAAAATGTTAAAAAAAAGACATGTTGCCATTTGAAAAAAAATTTATGTTTACTTCCGGTTGAATTTGAAGTATAAAAAAATATACTTTGACAGTTTCCAATAGAAAATTTGGAGTTGAATAAAAAACTATTTAAACTTTTTTCTGTATCTAGTAATATTTAAGAATTATTCACTGTTACCACTTTTTGTGAACACACTGTATATAACTGCTAACAAAACAAATGTGTCAAAATCTTGGTGCGGAAAAGCCTTGAGTACTTCTGTAAATCAAAAGCAAAGTTAAAGTTTTCGGGTAAAAAACCATCGTAGGGGTTAACCTTACATTTTTTCAAAATCATATCAACATTTCAATGGTTCTTTTACTACTTCACACAACTAACTTCAGGGCCTAGAGTGCGCAAAACGCTGCTTAAATTGAGGAAAATCCTGGGAAGCCACTCAAAATGCTTAAAAATTTAAAGCAAATATTGTAAATCTATAATTCTCTATAAAAGGTTAAATATCTTACTTACGCAAAAACCAACTGCACTAGTCGATTTTTTCTCTAAAATACATTAGAATTCTTTAAAAAAGGAATTGTTTCTCAATATTTAATATTTGGTACAAATATTTGGAGCTTCTTCAAAGCAATTTAGTGCAAAGTGCTGCCCGAATGGGCATTAAAAATAGTTTTAAATATTACCATTATCCAAAACTTCCCATTTCTCATTTATTCCACGTGATTAGGCAGAGGCCGACGGAGCATTTGGAGGTAACCTCTAACTATAGGAGTCTGGGGTAGAATTTTTTTTTAAATTTTGGTGCAATTATGTATAATTTTGCGATACTCGAAATCAATCAATAAAAGATTATAAAAATATTACCATTTGTTATGTGAGAAGCAGATCTTTATAATCATTTTTAATTTGTTATTAATGAAAAAGTCAAATTACAAAAAAATTGCTAATAAATTACCAAATTTTTTAACAAATTACCAAAATAACTACTAAACTCTGTAAAACAGTAAATAAATAGCTAGAATTTCTAAGAAATTGCTAAAGTTGTCAGCAAATTACTAAAATTTCTAAGCAATTACAAAAATTACCAAAAAACTACTAAAATTGCATCAAATTTGCTTTGTGATCAACTCCGCGCCTAAATAGTCCATAAAATGATAAATATGCTGCTTGCATATTTTGCAAGACTGCTTTAGTAGATTCTTTTCATCAAAATACATAAAAAAAATTTGAAAAAGTGTTTGGTTTCCAATATCTAATTTTTTGGGTGAGAAAATATCAAAACATTTTATGTTTTCTTTCGAAATCTCCTCAAAATTTCGAAGCCCGCTTAATTATTCTACGTGACTAATTTAGGGGGTACCTACTAGAAAAGAATGCGTGATGAAAAAAATCCCGTTTCCTCCCATTCCAATTCAGTCCTGCGTGGGACGGGTGCCAATTCAATCCCGCATTTTATACAGTACACATTTAGTGATGAATGCGGGACGGGATATTTAGAATATTTAGTCTTGCGCGGTACATCTTGTCAACTCAGTCTCAGTCATTTGAATTAAATTAAACAATACAGCCCGAATACACTTTTCTGATTTTTTGTTAACGCATATTGCTCAGAGTAAATGTAGGGAAGAGATTCAATAAGTTAAATTATGAAATAGAATAAAACATGAAATAGAAATGAAAATTATGAAATCATGAAAGGAAAAATCCTGTCCCGCGCGGGACATTTACATCTTATTAATTATTATTATGACATCTTATTAACTCAGTCTCGCGCGGGACGGGATTTTTTCTCCTTTTATTTCATAATTTAACTTATTGAATTTCTTCCCTACATTTACATCTTATTATTATGACATCTTATTATAATTTATTGAATTTTTTCCCTACATTTACTCTGAGCAATATGCGATAACAAAAAAATTAGAAAAGTTTATTCGGGCTCCAAGATGTTCCGCGCGGGACTAAATATTTGTGGGATATCCCGTCCCGCATTTATTTCTATGGAAATCGTTTGCAGCTATCAGACGCATGCGCAGTTTAAAATTTAAGTCATGATTTTTAATCTGCGCATGCGTTTAATGGTTTCAAACTGCTTGAAAATTTGCGGGATTTGGGAGACGTGCGGGATCCGCAAGACGTGCAAGACTCGCGGGACGTGCGGGACCCGCGGGACGAGACAGGACAAGAAAAAGTAGTCCCGCATTCATCTCTAGTACCTACATGGCATTTGAGTGCGGTCAAGTACACGTCGCTCACTTTTTGACACAGCTAATTAGTGATTTTAAATCATGTTTCTGGAACAGGTTTACAGCGCTACCTAGTGATATAAGTGATAGCTCGTACGATTAAAAATTCGCAATTAAGTTAATTTATAGTCTAATGTATTTGGTTTAACACACAAGAGCTTAAGGTATTTACCATCAAGTATCCCAATGACTGACATCAAAATGACTGAGTTCAAATGCTTTATCCTCTAATTTGAGAGCGTATAGTGCGAAAAGCTTTGTTTTAATTGACGGAAACTCTAAAATGTAACTCAAAAACACCGAGAAATGCTAAATATTTAAAACAAATATTTTGTATTTAATCATTCCTAAAATTGTTAAATTTTATTACTTCTGACACCTTCAAATTTTATATTGGACTATAGATCACAGATCCAATCGAATAAATCCATAAAATCATACAGAAACATTTACTGCAGGATAAAAACTTCGCGTTAACCTGTATAATTATCAACAATGTTAAATTTTACTGTTTAAATCATCGACTTTATTTCGGATATAATCATCTTATAAAAATTAATTTGATTAAATGAACGGAGGCGACCGTTTCTCGCTGAAGTTTATCACTGAAATTGCACTTGAAATTAATGGCATTATTCGCAAATTACAAAACCGTCTTTTCTGACTCTGCTCTTCACTAAGAATGCTTTTCTGCTCTTTAGTGAAAACTGAACGCAAAAGTTGTTTTTTTATTCAATATTTCTGTAGTGACAAAATGAATTTTTATATCTGTAATTGAAGCCAAACTTACACAGATTTCTGTTAATTTAGGTAAATAAATTGAATAAATTATTATTGTCAATTAAACTTCACTTTTTTTTAGGTTTTAAAATTCACTTTGATGTTAAGGGCCAGTTGCATAAAGGAGGATCATCCTTGACCATGGATCAAGCTCCAATTTAAACCAATAGAAAACTTAAAATAAAATTTTAACTGTACTGATTGGTTTAAATTAGAGCTTGATCCATGGTCAAGGATGATCCTCTTTTATACAACTGGCCCTAAGTGTCTATAAGGAGGCTACAAGATCAACGCAATTGAAATTAACACAGTGTAGATCATTCCAATCTCTAACATTTTAGAAGCATATGGGGCATTCCACACCAAATCGACCACTTTTGAACCCGACCCCTTTTGATTTTCCTGAAATTTTTACATATTATACTAGGTCTGTTTGGTACCACAGTCCTAGTGCTACACTAACTACACTACTACAAATTGATTGGTGTAAAAAGTGGGTTGGTAATTGTACCACCAATCAATTTGTAGTAGTGTAGTTAGTGTAGCACTAGGACTGTGGTACCAAACAGACCTACTATCTCACCAAAAACCGTTCTGTGAATTTTTTCAAAATTTTTTATTCAACCCAAAAAGAGCTACGAATTTTTAGAAAAACTGATGTTGTTTTTCTTCAAACGATCGTAACTATGTCAAAAATTGACTAATCGGAACGTTTTGTTTTTGTTTTTGTTTGTCTTTAAACGTACTTTTCAGGAAAAAATACAAAAAAAATTCAAACTTGGATTCTACAAAATTTTTCATTTTTTCGGAAAAAATCATTAATTTTTCAAATTTTGACACTTTTGATTTTTGATTTTTTTACTTAAAAAAAAAATCTAATTTATTCCGCGTATAACAACGCAAACCCCATAATGGGCTGACATTTCTTTCTATTTCTTTTGTTTAATTAAAAAATATTATTTGTGTAAAAATAAAACAAAATATTTTTTAATTAAACAAATAAAATAGAAAGAAATGTGGGCCCATTATGGGGTTTGCGTTGTTATACGAGAAATAAATAAGAGTTTCTTTTGAAATAAAAAAATCAAAAATCAAAAGTGGACAAAGTTGAAAAATCAATGATTTTCTCCGAAAAAATAAAAAATTTTGTAGAATCCAAGTTTGAATATTTTTTTTGTATTTTTCCTGAAAAGTACGTTTAAAGACAAACAAAAACAAAAAAAAGAACGTTTTGATTAGTCAATTTTTGAAATAGTTACGATTGTTTGAAGAAAAAAAACATCAGTTTTTCTGAAAAATTTTAAATTTTAAAGTTTTGTAGAATCCAACTTTGGATATTTCTTTTGTATTTTTTTTGATTAGTCAATTTTTGAAAAAGTTACGATCGTTTGAAGAAAAAAAACATCAGTTTTTCTAAAAATTCTTAACTTTGTAAACCATTTTAAAAAAATTTACAGAACTGTTTTTGATGGGATAGTATATCATATCGTCCCCTTAGTACTATAACTAGGTAACTTGATTTCACTGTTATTGAGAAAATTGAAAAAATTGAAAGGATCTGGGACTTATCTACATTTTGCAAGTGGATAAATATGTTTTATTATGTTTCTAAATATAAATTATCCACTTGCAAAATGTAGATAAGTCCCAGATCCTTTCAATTTTTTCAATTTTCTCAATAACAGTGAAATCAAGTTACCTAGTTATAGTACTAAGGGGACGATATATATACGTAGTATATAATACGTAAAATCAGTTGTGTAATTTTTTTCAAAATTTTTTACTAAGTTAAAATTTTTTAGTAAAACTGATGTTTTTTTTCTTCAAACGATCGTAACTTTTTCAAAAATTGACTAATCAAAACGTTCTTTTTTTTGTTTTTGTTTGTCTTTAAACGTACTTTTCAGGAAAAAAATACAAACAAAATATTCAAACTTGGATTCTACAAAATTTTTTATTTTTTCGGAGAAAATAATTAATATTTCAAATTTTTCCACTTTTGATTTTTGATTTTTTTATTTCAAAAAAAACTCTGATTTATTTCTCGTATAACAACGCAAACCCCATAATGGGCCGATATTTCTTTCTATTTTTTTTGTTTAATTAAAAAATAATTTGTTTTATTTTTACGCTAATAATATTTTTTAATTAAACAAAAGAAATAGAAAGAAATGTCGGCCCATTATGGGGTTTGCGTTGTTGTACGCAGAATAAATCAGAGTTTTTTTTGAAATAAAAAAATCAAAAATCAAAAGTGTTGAAATTTGAAAAATCAATGATTTTCTCCGAAAAAATGAAAAATTTTGTAGAATTCAAGTTTGAATATTTTTTTTGTATTTTTTCCTGAAAAGTACGTTTAAAGACAAACAAAAACAAAAAAAAAACGTCCCGATTAGTCAATTGTTGACATAGTTACGATCGTTTGAAGAAAAACTACATCAGTTTTTCTAAAAATTCGTAACTTTTTTTGGGTTGAATAAAAAATTTTGAAAAAATTCACAGAACTGTTTTTGGTGAAATAGTATAATATGTAAAAATTTCAGGAAGAGCAAAAGGGGTCGGGTTCAAAAGTGGTCGATTTGGTGTGGAATGCCCACCCCATAATGTACAATTTATAAAATTTAAAATTTCTTTTTCAGAATTACAGGAAAAATAATATCTCAAATCAACTATTTTTAAAAAATTTTGGGGTAGAAATTAGGCGTTAATTTGGAAATACGACAATATAGGCGATTTTAGGATGTAGAAGAACGGTGTCGGCACTGTCGCTCTCGTGGCATGTGATTACTAATTTGTTTGAAGACAAGAAGACACTCCAAGATTCTACCTATTCTTACAAGGAGTTCTGATTACCATTTTTCGATACATGTCAGGCTTTGGCTTAGTTATTTTTCTAGAATTACTGTAGCACCATTTGTTGATCGCTTGGTCAGTGGGGTTGGAGATAATCTACCGCTGCCTTCATTGGGACCTTTGTATTTTGCATGTTTGAGCCACGAGTTTAAATAAATTTTGTGGGTGACTTTTTCTTCACGATCCCATCGGTAAACGCATTCGTAGCACAGTTTAGGTAATTATATGAATTACTTTCAATATTTTGTGTTGAGTATCTGGTTTTTTTTTATTGGCCCAACAAGCGACTAGGGAATTTGAAACCACTATATATTTTTTTATGACAATAACAAATTTTAGCGCATCAAAATATAGTTGTCAGTCAAAGGTAAAGTTAATAAAAAGTGAAGCTGATAAAATCCCAAATTTACGTTTTTATTGAAATTAGACTGATACAATGCACTCGTTTTAATACGAAGTGACAAAATAAATGAAACAAATATAAAATACAACATATATATTATTTCTAAATTATTGTTTGAATTATAAACAAATTCTTTATAATAATAATATAACAAATTAATATCCAACGTTAAATAATAAAATGAAACTTTTAAAAGCATAACTAATATTGAAAACAAAAAATATATATAATATACAAGTAAATATATAAAACTTTCATACAGATATGATTATATAATAATATTCTACAGATTCACATTATTTTATACATAAATATTGCAATACTTAGGTATTTTATGGGTAACTCTAAACTAAATAATTTAAACTAAAGCTTTTAAAAAAAAAATTCTAAAAACTTACATTTGCAATATCAAAAAATATAACACAAACTGGCATTACATGGCAAGTAGACGTTAAATTAAAAAAATTAACTTATTTTAGCTTTTTATAAAAAATTATATGATAATTAAGTACGTACAAATTCGACATTATAATCTAAGATAGCGTGAAACAATTTTGGCTTTCCTTTAAAAAATTCTTGCTTAGTAAAAATTTTTGAGTAGATACAAAATTAAGTAGGTACAATAATATTGCAAGGCTCCCGTATGCCCGAACCATTTACTAATAAAAAATTGCAAACAGCATTTTATTTACAAATTTCCTTTAACTATTTTTTTACTATTTTAAAGCATTTCCTTAACATAGCTAAATATGGCTCACTGTCGATACGAAAAATATTGGGAAATTGAACAATCACGCCGAAATTAAAAAAAGTTTCTACTTGAAAATTGCAAAAAACGCTGTTATTTAAGAGTAGAAACAATTTTTAATGATCATTTTTTTGTTACTGGTAGATAATTTGTTATTGGTTTTTTTTTTAAGTTTATTGTTTCAGGTAAATAAAGTAAACTTTTTTTTTGGAAATTAGACGGACGGTGTGGATAGGCGATAGCGAGAGTAAAATTTAGTTTCATTTTACGTTTTGTTAAATTAATTTTTACACATTTATTTATCATTCCAATCAGGTAACTATCAGTCAGTCCATAGTTTCGTTCCAAGGCAATTGTTGATATGAAATAACCAAGACGATATGAAATGGCACAAGAAAGTCATCATTTTGTTTTTCTCATCGAGTAACATTAACATTGTAAAAAATAAAGTTTGTAAATATAAAATAATAATTATAACAATTATACATTTTTAGGTAACCTTCTTTAGGTAACTTTAGATATACATACAAGTACATTAGTAATTTTTACATCACCTATTAAAAATATATTTCTTCATTTTATATATAAACAGTGGTAAATAAAATATTTCTTATTATTTACAGTGCCATGACTAGTGATGATCGCATATAAATATATAATAATATATAATTTTTCCACACGGTTGTGTAGTGGTAACATAAAATTCTTATTCGACACTTATTATGGATCCAATTTGTTAAAATCTCACATTCTATTTTATTCACAATTTAAATTATTATTATATTAACCATGCCATTTATAAATTTCAAATACTGATAAATTAGGAAACAATTTTCAATCAAAATTCAGTCATCGTTGAAACATTTTCAAATCGTAAAAAAAGTATATCAAGTATCAAAAATCTGATTAAAATTATTTACAATTTATATTTATAAAAAAAAAATTTATGTTATAAATGACACTTCGGCACTGTCTTTTTCTGCCATTACGATTGTGTTACATCTACACTATTGTTAGTAGAAATAATAATAAATGAAATATCCATTTTTTTTTAGATAGTCAATCTTGGTAGAGAAATATAAGCAGGTACTTTTTCTTTATTTACAAATAAAATTAGTTAGCTTTATTCGGTAACTATTGCGTAGTACTTAAGTTATTGCTTTAGACCAAGTGTACCCAAACTTAGATTTTTTTGACAATTTTTGGCATACTGCGTTTGAACTTAAAACGTTTGGGCACCCCTGCTTTAGACCACAACAAAATTTTACCAAGCTTAAAGCAACTACTAACAATAATTACTATTATTATTATTATTTGTAAACCTTACCTACTTAACTTAATATTTTTAGTAAGTTATGTAAAAAGGTAATTGGAAAAGTGTAAAACTGCGTAAAAATGGATATTGCAAACTTTCAAGTGGTTGTGTACGTTAAACATTGAGATATCAGAAAATTACTACAGAATTTATTAAACGTAGACGTACAACATATAAGTGCACCATATAATATAATTTTAGTGATAAAACATTGAAATCTGCACTCAATAAGTTTAAGTAAACTGAAACTTATTGGGTTAGCAAAATTTTAAGCGGCTTAAACAATAATTGTTACTAAAAACTTATATTTATAATAAATCACATATAACATTTTTTTTATCACGCGCAAAAGATCTTCATTTCTTTTCTCTAAAATGGCAGGCTTGCAATGAACATATTTTCTATCAGGGGCGGTGCCGGAACGAGATCCTCGAGTTTCAGATAGAAAATTCTTTGCAGTCCTTGAACACTTAGTGATCGTAATTCTGGAAGTTTTCCTAATAAACGACTAAAGTAGTGGGACTTTCGTTGGGCTTCTGCATTATAAGTTACATGATCACGTAGTGACGATATTATTTTCATCTGCAGCTGTTCTATACGTTGCGGTTCTTTAAGACCGTGACGTTCTGGAAAAAAACAATTTTCGAATTAATAATTTTATTAGAAAACTAAAATATGGCAATAATATTTGCCGCACCCTATAGGTATTAGAAGTATTACGTGTGCACAGTATTTATAATCAACTTTTTTTTTTTAACTTGTGCTTATTGTGAAAATCCCGAAAGAAAATTATTTCAATAAGTGCGGAAAATAGTCGCGTCAACTTTCTTTTATCTAAATGTCACGGTGCTCTTGAAGTGTATAAAATAAAGGTCAGTTCTTTTTTAACGGTTTTGTAGTGAAGCTTTTCACAACAAATGCGAGAAAATGACAATAGGAATTTTTTTTTAATTTTTGCATAGGTACAGTAAAATATAAATTTGATTTTCCTGGAAAATTGATGTTCCGAAGTGAAATTATTTATTCATACATGGGTTAGTCCAAAAATAAGTTATGGCGAAACTTGAGTTTCCATAAGTGAAAGTTAAAATGTTATTGAAAAATGTTTATGTAGATCTCTCAAGTCGATTAACTTATCAGCACTTCACGAGTTTCATTGCTTTATCAATTACGTGCAGAAGAATACGACCAAAGCCTTACACAAAATGTCAGAAAAGAAGAAAAATCTTTACAACAGAAAATTCCTCAAGTAGTACTAGGAATTATACAGTTACGAAATTCTGCACCAGCAAAATTTTGCAATTTTGATAGAAGAAGAAGTTAGAGCTACTGATAGAGCGTTAAGGATACTACGAAAATTTTGGTTAGAAGATTAAAACAAAATTAAAACAAAATTTCTACCTTTTTACATAATTTGCATCCTCTTTGAAAGTTTACGATGTTGAATGGATCAAACTTTTCGAAAACCAAAAGTTTTTTGTTTGTACAATTACTATTCGTCGAAAAAATTGAAGTCCATTGGATGAAGCTTAAAAATCCATAAAAAATTTTTTAAAACAACAAATTATTTTTAAAATTCTGATTTTATGCTCAGAGTAAGACAATTTGGTATAAAAATTCATTAAAATTGTTGATATTTGTGGTGAACAGTGACGATTTTCCATTGGGTTTATACAGTAAAAGTGTGGATAACAAAGATTAAGGAAGACAAAATGCAAAATTTAAATTTTTGGATTCATTAATATACCAGATGTAAGAGTAAATTTGCTACAGTGTACAAATAATTTACCACAATTTGGGCTTTGGGGTGAGATTGACCATCAAAATGATGAGTTTATTAAAAACTTTTAAGTAATCCAATCTTAAAATTAGTTCATTATGTTACTATTATGTATTTGGTGATCTAAAAAAAAACATTTGATGTGCTAGATTTGTGTGCAGGAGAAAGTGACGCAAAATTTTGGGTAGGGGCTGAAGGCTTCGCTTTCTTTATATGTGCACAATTTTCTCGGTCTGCCTGTATCCGTTGAATGTTCAAAATAAATGAACGACACAGGGCACCATCTCCAAACCACGCGGAAATATCAACTCCAAACAAGAAAATCATTAAAGCCATTGAAGTCCTGATTAATTAGTTTTGGAATTTTTGATCTCCAAAAAGGAATTTTTATAAGCCACGCTGCGCCGGTTGTAATTCTTTTAAAACATTCAACTTCTCATTTCTACCAGAAACTAAATTCAATTTTCCTACAGAATTCAAAATTTCATTTAATTAAATTCATTTCAATTTTCTAAATATGAACTTTTCAGGTCACATTTAAACTTAATAGATCTTCTTTCAATCTTTCAAACAACTGAAAATGCTCAAAACTTTCTGTAGACTCTAAGTGAAAACCCAGAGTTTCATTCAATAATTTTAAAATTAAAAAAGTTTAAAATTAATTAATTTTGCTCCGCCACTGTTCTGCCCTTGACGTTATTTGTATGAAGACCCAATCAGATGTTGATTACAGGAATCACCAAAGGTGATAAATACTAAATTGATTTACTTCCAGGCGTCGTTATAATGTTCATTATAAAGAAAACGAAACTTTCAGACCCCAACTAAAATTTGAGAAAATTAACAACCCGAATTTTCAGGAAAATTATTCATCTTTAGTCGATGGGAAAACCATATCAAAGGGTCCAATTTTTAAGTAAAAACTTCACGTGATTTATGAAAAAAATCAATAAACTGCTTGACAATGTTTTATTCGAGTTTTACTATACAATACGAAGTAAACAAAATCAACTTCTATTTTATTAATTCAGACGGTCGATTTTCATGTAATCAGACAAGTTCGACACGAAAATATCGTTACCATCCATTTTATACTAGGGCTTGTGACCATCGCGTGTTTGAAATAAATTCATTTTAATATTAAATGCCAAATTAATATTTTGAAGGTGTAATTAGTGTTTTGATATGTTGGATTTAATAAAAAATTTGTTAGGCTTTAATTGGAAGTGATCGCGCGTGTAAATAAACTATAATTAAGGATTTAAATTAAATTTAATCCAATTTTTGCACTGGCGTGAAAAAAGACGGTGGGAATGTTTAAAAATAAATTTCAGATGTGAATTATTTATTGAAAAACTTACCTGTAATTAAAGTGAGAGCACAGAGGCAAGCAAATGCAGATATATCGATTTCCATCGAATGTAGGCTATTACTAAATTCCATAATGGCATTAAGCCAATCGCCAAACGATCTCTGACATTGCTGCTTATCCAAAACAACTCCGTTACAAAACGTTAGTTTCATATCATTCGCGTGGGTTCTATATGCAAGTCTCAACACGAACAATTCTAAAGAAGCCGATTGGAATAGAAGTTCCTTGTCGTCTCGACACAGCAACTCTTGATAACCAGGAATTTTTTCGGCAAAATTACGTATAACGTCAACCGAAGTCGTCAGAAGAGTATAAAATTGTTGAATCTTTTCGGCTTCCGAGAGAGCGGGTTCTATAGAACTCTGTTCGCAATATTGTGAGTAATCTAAATTTGCAAGATCTGGAGTTGTATCTACGTGTGCACGAACTAGAGCTGTTATTAGCGAGACGGGAGGACTTGGTGGAGATTCTTGAGGAGATTTAGGTTTCGAAGGTAATCGGCCTCTTCTCCCTTTGAGTGAATCGGTTCTCACGACTTCCTTTACCATTCCAACGGCTAAACATTTTTGGAATCTGCAAAACTGACAGCGATTTCTTCTTCTTTTGTCCACAGGACAAGCTTTGTCGGCTAAACACACGTATTTGGAGCCCTTTTGAACTGTTCGTTTAAAAAAACCTTTGCATCCTTCGCAGGTTCGCACGCCGTAATGCTGACATGCCGCCGTATCGCCACAGACTGCACATAATTGGGAAGGAGATGGAGGTGCTAGGATTTTTGAAGAAGGCATGTCGTTGCTACCGCCTGGCGAACTAGCGGCGGAAGAAGAAGCCGATGGTCCTGGTCCTGCTAATCGCAGTTTTGGACTCTCGCTACTGCTGGTTGATTCGGAACGTTGTAAGGGAAGCGATGCTCGCCTGTGGCGTGGACTTAAGGCAGTGCTTACTTGCATTTCGGCAGTGGTTGTTTGATAAGGTGGAAGGGAATACGATTCATGTGAGATAAGGCTTTCAAATCCGCTTGCGCTGCAACTTGGGGGTGGAGGGTAGTACGGCGTGGTTGCGTATTGATGATGCTGCTGATATTCGTAATGATGAGAGGAGGTCGTAGCTAACTGACCATGTTGATGGTGATGATAGGAAACGTTAAAGCATTCTTCCTCCATTTTATATGGAGCACTGTAGCGCACTGAGTATGTTTCTTGAAAACTAGGTAACGGTGCTGGTGAGGGAGGTTGAGAATGTAAGGTCACTTCTGAAAAAGGATCTAACTCTTCTGGAGGTAAAACGGCACTAGGATCGTCGGAAAACGGTGCGGTTAGCAGATCCGCAAAACTGCTTGAGCCAAATGGAGTCTGTAACAAAATAAAATACACATTATTATCATAGGATGATGTGATTAATTGTCCTCGATATTTAAATAATAGCTTAGTGCACGGTATAATTAGTATCAATAGTAGTGAACTAAAATTAAACGGTAGCGATTTGTGTATTTTACCTCTAGCGGAACTGGCGATTGTCTAGCTTTACCGCACTTCTATCTACAACTAAAATATTGACTGATATCATTTCACCTACTTCTTTGCTAAGTAGAGGGATTGCAACTAGAAAAAAGGCGTGACTTTAACTTATTGTCATTGGTGGTAGAATATCCATGCGTCGTTTCCAAGGAGACGTCCCGACGCCTAATATGGAACATTTTGTTTTCCCCAATCGCATTACGCGTACCTAAACTTTCATCACACTTAATACGGAATCAATTGTGATTTGTATAAACCAAATGGGCAATTATCGTTGATTGAACGCGTTTGCGTTGGTTGTTAATACCTGATAAATTTATTATTAATGGTAATATACATAAAACTTGAAAATTGCGCGTAAATTAATCACCTGTCCAACTAAATAATATAATTACATGTAGGTATATAAACGAACAAGTAGTACGGAATGCATTTTATTTGCAACAGCCTTCAGATACTTGAATCATGCATCAGATGGATTGCTCTGTTTACACTCTATATATAACAGTAGTTACTAATAGATTCAATCAATTTAAATTGATCTGACACAAGCGCTAATTTAGTTCTG
This sequence comes from Rhagonycha fulva, assembly GCA_905340355.1. Taxonomy (NCBI): domain Eukaryota; kingdom Metazoa; phylum Arthropoda; class Insecta; order Coleoptera; family Cantharidae; genus Rhagonycha; species Rhagonycha fulva. The sequence goes on from HG996555.1 coordinate 9,798,770, forward strand.
TTTTAAATTTCATTTGTTTAATTGAAAATTTACCTTGTAATTAAGCTACCGTTTTACCATCAATAACCTATAATCGACAGATTACAATATTCTCAAACAATTTATCCAAATCGGCCAAAAAATCTGTTGGCGCATGAAAAAAGAAACAATCAAAAGAACCTAATACTTCATATTTCATTTTAAGTTTAATTTATTCAAAATCGAGTGAAATTTCGGTGCAATCTTTTTTTGTTAGATTTTAGAAACTTGTTTTATTATGGAAGAAATTGTTAAAATTTCTTCGGGCTCGATGTTCAACTCACGACTTTATTTAAATTTTAACTGGTAAAAGGCGAGAAGTCTCATCACTTCATTTCCTGAAGTGCAGTTGTTAATTTAATCTGAAATTGTAGCTCGTGAAATTGCGATCTCCATCAGCCATTTCCATTGTACATAGTCTCAATGCTCCAAATTCCATTCTCGAAGAACATTCGTCAATATTTTTTCAATTCCGCGACAAAAAATGTAGTAGAACTTTCTTCCGGATTCTCCCGCGCAACCATTAAAAAATTAAAGTTAGCATCACTAAAAATTAAGTTGTAAATTTAATTTTAAAATTTCATAAGAACGATGTAAGTGCCCACAATAATAATAAATAAGAGAACAGAAATAATTAGGATCTCTTGTCACGTTATATTGTCAGCCTTGATTAGAATTCTTTTGCCTTTTTTTTACATAACAAATTTATTAAATGACGTCTTTTATGTAATTATAAAATTGTTTAGCACCTTTCTAAAATTTAGTTGTATTTATTTGTTTAAAATTTTAGTGTTCACTAAGTGCAAATTTTTTTTTATGGTTACAGCTTCTGCATTGCACAATAAAAAACATTAATAAAAGTTTTGCATTATGGTAATAAAAGAATCGGAAAAGAATGCTAGCAATTGACCATCATGGTCATTAATAATTTAAAACTATTTTTTTTCTTGTAACAATTAGTTCTCACGGTTGTCCGGCGCCTACCATAAAAAACTGCCTTTTCTTCTTTGTAGTAAACTGCAATTTCTAAAGCGCAAAGCATTAAGAATTTAATTAAGCTTTTTCGATTAACATTTTTTTTCTAATAAGCTGAAAATCACGATTCGTTTTTTAAGCTTGTAAATTGCCGAGTCGCTAAGTGTAACGCTTACTTTCGAGCGACTATTACCTACCTATTTGAAATTATTAATTAAACAAATGTCATAGACATGAAATATTAAATACTTGAGCTTGGATTATATTTTATAGTCGCATGGTTTAAAAGAGTGCGAAACTTGCAGCTATAAGTCACGGTTCTTGTCAACTTTACAATATCGATGGTAGATCGTGATAACGGTAACCTGATATCCTTAAATAACATATGGTACTATACACTATAAAAGAGATGAGAACGGCAATCGTGACAATTTTCCCTCGTTTATTTATTAATTCATCCCAACAAAAGCTTTTTAGTTCCATAACATAAAGCAACTTAATGCGAGACATTGGAATGCTTGGTACATCTCAACCAGTCAAGCGAAACTATTACATTCGAAAAAATGTTTACTAATTAGGAAGAGGCCGGTAAAGCTTATAATATAATTTTTTATTTTTGCAAGTCGAGAACCAAAGTTTTTTGGTGAAAGATCAGCATAGAAAGTCAAAATGAAAGTACAAGCGTTTCAATATTTTAGGTCTTATTATCTTTTATGGCGCTTCCTTCAGGTAATTTGTGTATTATTTATGGAAGTTATAAAAATACTGTCATTTAATAATTTTTTCCTGTTTTAATTTTGACTTCTCGCCAATTATGCGACTATGTAATCGATACGACCAATATAAAAAAGTCAAATTTGGCATACAAAATTCAACAACAAATTTTGATTTTAACTCTACAGGTAATATTACATTTTATACTTCTTACAAAGTATCAGCTACAATCAGGAGCGCCTTCAGGATTCGACGTTCATTGGAACAATTAGCAAGAAAAATTATAAGATTCTTGCTAATTGTTCTGAAAACTAACACGTTCTAAGAATTTTGTAATTTTAAATTCAAATTTTGAAACATTTTTTTATTAAATGAAGATACAGGCGTAGAAATTTATTCAAAAACTAATTTAAGGACTATGAAAATGTTTGAAAACGGCAATGAAAATTAAAGAGTGGGAAAAATTTCATAGTTTTCATGACCCCTCCACCCACTTTTTTATTTCTGTTATTTTGATCAGCATTGATGAGAAAACCAAGAGTTCTTTCATTTTCACTTTGAGAAGGTTTACTAGCAGACTGCATCTTGCTGGTTTGCGGTAGCCTGTTGAAAGGAGACGGCTAGAATCAAATTCTTCTTTAACCTGAGTACACAGTCAACGCTGGTTTCAGATACGCTTTATTTATTTCGATGTTTGCATTGAAATATCTGCCTTGTTACCAGCTTTGTTGCATTAATTAACATTACAAGAAGATGGACAGGTAAGTTTTCCCACTCCGGAAGCAACATTAGGCCGAAGTCGAATTAAATACCCCGCATTAGCAGTGAATTATCGTCTGCTTATTTCCTATCGTAACTGAAATATAATTTAGGTTGTCCTGTAACTCGCAGAAATAAAAACATTTATTTTTAGAAGTTTATAAGATAAGTAGCATTGATTTTTATTGCGTTTAAGCTGATTATTGATTTTTAATATAAATTATTTTAAAATGTTAAATTTATGATTAACTCGATATTTTAAAGTTTTAATATTATTAAATTATTTTAAAAATCTTTAAAACTTTAATTATTACGAGTTACTGTAAATGAATAAATTCAATTAATTTTGAAACTTTTATCATATTATTCTGACGAAGAAACGAATGAATTTTTCCGAAAGCTTAATAAATAATTTAATTGAATTTATTCATTTATAGTAACTCTGTAATTTAATACTGTAAATGAATAAATTCAATTAATTTTGAAACTTTTATCATATTATTCTGACGAAGAAATGAATGAATTTTTCCGAAAGCTTAATAAATAATTTAATTGAATTTATTCATTTATATTAACTCGTAATAATTAAAGTTCCAAAGATTATTTAATATCAACGAGTTAATAATATAACATTTTAAATAAATTGCAAGTTAATGTTAAAAATTAATGCTTGTTTATAAACTGTAGCACGTGTTTTGCTCTCATTTGGTTTGTCAGATAGCTTTAATAAAAGCATTAACTTTTTGTATTAACTTAAAATTTAATTATAATAATTCAAAATCAAAGTCAAAAACTCAAAATATTGTGTATATTTATTATACCTTTAATTCAATATTAGTTAATTTTTAGGTTTGATTTTTTTTCTTATCCTTTTCTAAACCTTTTATTTCTAAACCACTAATAAGTTCTCTAAGCTATTTTACATTTTGAGGATCTAATGTTTTTTTTGCTAATGGTGGAAATTTATTTAACTCAAGGGAACCAATGGCTTCGGGAGCCTTTAAAATTAGCAATTGATTGCTCTAACTGTGTGGCTAAAATTTGATTTTAATACAGAACTTTGGAGCGGATTACGGAGCAGTAGCGCGTAACAATAAGTTTTTGCCCTGGGCAGACCGGAGCACTAAAAATTTAGTACTCTACTGTTCTAGATAATCGTTCTATCATTATAAATTTTAAAAAATTAATAACATTTTTGTACAATTTTAAATCTATATTTAAAATTTATTAATACCGACTTTGGCTGTTCTGATTGATTGCCAAATTCATTCAAAAAAAGATTTAAAATTAAAGAATACTGGGTTATTTTAATCCTTTTCCGAGAGTCCTGTAATTCTGTAGGATAATTCCCCCTAACTTTTAAATTCGAATTAAAAAGTTAAAAATCGACAACGATCATTGCTTGGTGGTTAGCACGATCAACTGAAAATGCAAAAAATCAAGTTTAAATGCAGGGAAATTAATCTTTTTTATGACCGTCTCTGTGCTTCGAAGGGCGCGTAAAGCCGTCGGTCCCAATGACAAAAAATTCCAAGGTAACAATCACATCTGAATGCTAGCCTAGCAAGCTACCTTTTGGATTTAAAGCAATTGTACCTATGCTCACAGGAACTTGACATGATAGTCCTATATTTAGTGAAAAGGGAGGGTCCTTTGGAGTTTGAAGCTAAGTGGAGCAGATATTTTGATTACGTAGAAGAGATATTCAAAAACTTTTTTATCTTATTTTTAGGTCCCTTTGAAAGAAAGAACGGCCCTTTATTCAGCAGAGAAAAGATACAAGCTAATAGTGAAAAGTGGTGAAACATCCGGGACAATTATCCCAAATATTTTAAACTTAGGTTGCTCAGAGCAAATATTTTAGGTTAGCAATAAATGAATGAACCAATTAGAGGTGAGTACGAGAGATCAGGCAGATAATGTAATTTTTGACAAAAATTTGCTTTGTGTTTTCTGATAATCCCGGATTCCTTAGTTACAATAAATTTGGTTTTATCATACAGTTTTCATCCCCATCCTCCCCAATAATCGGTTAACCTATTTTATAGTTCCGTCAGACTTGATTTGCGAAATGAAAGAAATATTTCCGTTATTTATTCAATTTATGCAATTTCTTTGTAAATATAACAAACCTCAATTAGTAAGTTGCACTGCTGATTAGTATTTTTGTTAAGTGATATACAAACAGACAGATGGAGTTATAAAATGCACTAACATTAGAAATATTTATTGATTTAAAAATTATGAAAGAATTTATTCAAATTTATTCAGAACTAAAAGTTATCATCTCTCGAGACCCAATTCGGAAGTTTTTCGTTCTAAAAAAAAACTAATTCGTTTGAAAATCCTTAACATTCTTAATTTTTCGATTAATTTCAAGGTTTTTTTGGAAAGATAAATTGCTAAAACGTCATCTTAGCTAATATATCGATTTGAGTTACTTTAATATTCAAGTCCACTACTTTTGATACTTAAAATGCAAACCAACAAATTAATTAATTAATGCACGAAGTGTACATTTACAAAATAAACGGAAATCATTTAAAAATACTTGCCTGTGTCTGAAGCAAAAGCATACTTGATTGGGGACTACTTGGGGCAGAAGGCTGCGCGCTCGCGGCCACCAGGGGGGTACCGGATACTTCACCCTGTATTAGAACTGTACCTGAAAATTAAAAAAAAATTATTAAGTTGTGATCATCACTATGGTTAAACTAACAAACCATTAAAGGCGGTAGCAAGCATGGTTTAACGATTGACATTACAGGAAAAAGTTGGGAATTGTTGTTAATAAGGGCGCTAATTTAACACTTACAAAACTCAAATTAAAAAAAAAGTCAAAATTTTAATGGACTGTTGCGGTATTTTTGATCGCAATTTAACTTTTTAACCGATTGGATGAACGATGTAAATGAATTACTGCGATACCGAAGCGAATCGCGAAATGTTCATCACAAGAGTAACAATTGACTAATAAAGTGGCGGACATCATCCCCTTACTTTATATACACGTTGTTTGCAAAACTAATAAATATACAGCGCATATTAGATATGATATACTTCCGAGTCCCCATGGGACCTGAAGTCAGTGATATTTAAAGCCCCCGTAGTAATCAGGCCGGTATGAACACAAAGTTATGGCCCGTAACGAAATGCTTTCAATAGGGCCGTACAGCCTATATACTTGATTAACTAGGGCTTTAGATATATTTAGAAAAACAGATTGCTAACTTTTTATTAGTGGCTCTTATTACACTCCAAATTGAATTTTGATTAGCAAGAAAATTACTGGGGAAATAACTGTTCATCATTCGGTTAAAATGTACCTACCTATGTATGTTACTTACTTGAAATTTTGTTCAATATACATTTCGGGTAATGGTGAAAGTTTGGTGATTTTAAATTTTGGTAATCTTTATTACGATTGATTACGTAATTTACTTTTACTTTAGAGTTTATCGCAAAATGTATCAATTCGCGTGGCTATAAATATCCTGATTAAATTAGGAAGGAATCGACTCGGGTAACATTTTCCATTAATTACAATTTTAGACATCCAAAAAATAATTAAATTCTAGTCCCATTCCGACGTAAAACGTAAGTAATTAAAAAGTTGTAGTTTAAAAAAGAATGCATGATGTCAACACCAATTAAAATTCCGAAAAAAATTGTGCAAAATAATAATTAAAAAAATTATAATATTTCGAGGTTCAAGGACACTCTTAGGATGACGATGATGATGGTTTAAAAGTCACGGGACATAGAAATATTTTAATTTGTCCGGGCAATAAAAAATATGGTTATGAAAAATTTACCATAAAAAGGTTTGTTTCGTTATCTTCCGTTGAAGTCTCCGATTAAAAATCCAAAAATACATAATGCAAATGAATTTTTGCAATTAAATATTGCATAAAAGAGATTGTTTGTTTAAAAAACTGCTAAAAAGCATTTAATAATAGGACAATTTTATAATTAAAAAATGTAAATGACCCATAAAATAGAAAATTGCGCTATCATCCTCGGGCTTTTAATTTTTTACGAGAATACACAAGGTGTGAGTGAACTGCATCATAAGTAAAATTAACATATAAATCTTATGTTTGTTATGCAAATAATCCGGAACAAAGAACAATAAACGATCTTGAAATGCTTGGCAAGAAATGTTGCACTTAGGATATTTTTGTTCTTTTTCACACTTTACATTATTTTTATTATTTTAATCGCTCCGAGCAATTTTGGAATGCAAAAAACTGCAGCGGGCTTGTAATTATAAAAACAACAATTTTACTGTTGTTATGTAATTGGCTGTGAATGCTAAGATGAAGATGCGGTATGGAAATTGACTTTCTTCCGAGACATAATGATGGAGCCCTCACAATCGCAGCTATTAATTATCACTCGACTTCTTAGGTAACACAAGCAGACGTTAAATAAGCAAGAGAAATACTTTTCAATAAATTAACGCTATTTATATGGTCATTTAGCGAGGCTTCGAACAGGGTTGAACTATAAATTTGTAAAATTGAAAAAATCCGAGCCACATCTGTTCGCTTATTTAAATTAGCCTGCGACTTGATTTATTAAAACGAGCTTGTTAATCACAAGTAAGATTTTTTTAAGATAAAATTAATACGGTTCTGTGTTGGTGTAAAATTTAAGTTTTTAGTGTCGGCGGCCAATATTTATAATCAAGAGAAAGTAATTGAATTCGTGGATTGACCTTATTATTTGCTATTATAAAATTTTTCTTTCAGAAAAAACGGTTTTGGTCATTCTAAAAATAACAATAAGAAACCTGGTAGTATTTTTAAAAATAAATACACAAAAATATTATTTTCGATTTTTGGTTTTCTTTCTCCAAGCGGAAAAACAAGAAGTCGCCGACGATTATTTTTTAAAGTTTCTAAATTTTTATTGATTGAACTTGAGCTTTTGCATTATTATTATTTTGCGTGGGTATTTTGTGACTTCACTATCTTTTAATGAATCAGTGATGCAGCCCACAAAATTTATATCACATCACCATGGGTGCCGACGGCCGAGAAAAGAAGGTCCCATTAACAAATTACTAAAGAATATCTGATACACTTAAAATTTTGCTTGGAATTTAAAATTTTATTTTTTTCATTTAGCATCCAAATAAAATATTCATCTGAGAAAATTTTGAGACCTGTCGGCCGCTAGGTATTTTCAGAATATACGTGGTACTTAAAATCTTTAAAATTATTTTAACATAATATAACGTCTCAAAATGTCTGGGAAAAGCACAAAAATTTTGCGATTTTGAGAAAGTTTTTTATTTACAAAATTTTTTTCTAAAACTTGCCAAATTTAAATTCCATAAAGTGAATGTTCGGTAAATGAATATAATAAAACTACAATTTTTTGGTTAAAAACCAAAGAAATATACAAAATATACCAAATTCTCTACAGTTTTTCGTTTTATTTTAAAAACAGGGTTAGATTTTGGTTGTGTTTCCAGAAAATTACGTATTAAAATTTACATTTCACTTTGTGAACCTTTCAACCTTTAATTTTTCATATACGAAAAGATGCCAATAAATTGTTTAAACAAAGAGAGAAGTCGTTGGTACTTACAGATGATAAAGAAAATAGAAAAAGAAAGCAGAGAAAATAATTTAAGAAAACTTCATATAAAAAAATCCAATTAAGACAAAGACAGATATGAATAATAACAATTAAAGATGAAGATGAAAATGTAGAAAGCAACAAAGAAAAAAATCAAAAAAGTATGGACGAAAGGCTACTGAGCAGAAATGAAGAAAAACAAAGATGACAAACAAAAACGGAGATAGAAGAGGATAATAAGAAAGTTATAGAACCAATATACAAAAAAGTAGTGTAAAAATAATAAAAAAGCAACGGTAAAAACCGTAAATAGAGAAATGCAAATCTTCAAAATAAACACGGGCGTAAGGCAAGGAAATGCACAAGCTGCGATTTTATTCAATATAATGATGAAATACGTAGTAAAAATAATAACTTTTGAAAAGATGAAAAAATGAACAACCGAGATAGATTTAAAAATAAATGTATCACAATTTTTTAGAAAAACCAAAAATGTATCGACACTTTTGGAACTAAAAATATTAAAAGTTGACAGAAATTAACTTTCTGTTTAGTTACCTGACGATGCTATGGCATAGTGAAAACGTTTGTGAATAAAATTACATATACATTTAGTATAATTTACTATTTATATTTTAATATTTTTAGTTCCAAAAGTGTCGATACATTTTTGGTTTGCCTAAAAAATTGTGATATGTTTATCAAGTTGCACTACATAGACCACACTATTATAAATTATTAAAAATAAATGCAGAAAAAACGAAATAGCAGGTGCACTACGATAAAAATGGGAAAATAAATCTTTGAAGAAGTAGAAAAATTTCAATACCTAGGAATATACACGGACAGAAAGACGGTCGGAGAGTAATAGTCAAGCGAGTTGACTACGAACGCTCAATAGCCGGTTCGAATCCGGGTAAAGTTACAACTTTATTCTGGCCGTCTCGATGGTCCTCCAGGCTGAAGGTTCTACGTCGTCGGGCTGGCTCTTCGTCGTAAGTAAAAAAATATAAAATGCTTTAGGCGATGTTTAGGAATCGGAAGACGCCGTAGAGCGTTACAAAATCCGAATAATACATACATATACATAGACAGACATAATAGAAAAAGAGAAGTAATAAAGAAAAAAAAATCCGGTTATAGACCTTTCCACTCAAATAAAAAAAATTTAAAGGCTCAAAAGGCTTCAAGCTTGACAAAAAGAGAGGATAAAAAGCTTTGACAAAAAGTCCCGAAAACGATGCTGTGACTGGGAAATAAGAGTGAGAAAAGATGGCAAAATAATGAAAGTGGTTCAAAATGAAGATGTTATGGAATATATGAATGCGCAGCCCCTAGGGTGGCTGTGCCATGTTATGATGAAAATAAGCAAGAATTAACAGACGAAGAGACCCATAGAATGAAAATTAAACAAAGAGATAAAACGGGATATAAAAGATATGGGAATCATCAGTGTGGAAAAAAGTGGTCTAAAGAGAAAAACCACACAAGAAGAATCTCATTAGAATTGATAGCTTTAGAAACACCTGATCTACTGCAAAAGGCTGTACATAGATGGGGTTATGATATTGAAATGCTTAATAAGTTAATTTATTATTGTAAATTTTGGTTCTCATTTATAAAATTTATAACAATAATCTTATAAAATAACAAATTTTAGTTAATATTTGTTAATAAAAAATATTAAAAAAAATTGCTTAAGCTGCAATTTATACTTAAACTAAATCATTCATTAAACAAAAGAATTTCTATTGTATTTGATTATAAAATAAATTTTATTATGAAGGAACTTTTAATTTATTTCCAAAATTTAAAACCCTATCGAATTTTAAGTATTCCAATTTAATAGCTCCATCTGTTGGTGGTCTTTTAAAGTAGATAAAACCAACAATGAGATTGCCATTGTTACCAAATGTAATATTTGGTATATAACCAAAGCTTTTATTTTAAAGTTCTTTTCCTAAGATTAATTTTGAAATTTAAAAAGACTTTTTATCTTGAAAACTTTGATAATGTGCAAATAAAAGAGTTTTCAATTTAATAATTTCAATAATATATTATTAGGTACCGATACTTAATTCAAATTCTAAATAAAAATACAGAAATTATCATCACCTTTCAAAAATTTGAAAAATTAACACGTAAAAAATTAAATAATACATTGAGTAAACTTTTGTTAAAAGGTTATTGCCTTCAGATGGTTTTACTTGTTGCCGAAATCTTATACAATTACTTGAAAATTTTTATTTTCTTTCAGTAGATTTTAATCAGAAAATTATAAATTGGTGCGAATGAAATTATGGTAGGTACCTACTTAAGAGTGAAAATAGCAAGCATAAAACAAAAATTTTATGGATTATTGGCTATTGCTATAAGATTAACTTTTTCTCCTTTCTCCCCAGTTTCTTATTCTAGGCTTTGTAGTATGGAAATTACGATCAGTATATCACTTGTAATTGTCATAAAACCGGAATCTCTGAGACAGTTCAACTTATTAAAATACATCAGGATATTCAACCCAAAAGAACTCCTAAACTAAACGATGATATTAGTTTAATGTTGACTCCAGCACAATGTATACGGTTAATTACAACATCTCCACTCTTTTATAAGCCTTGCTGCAAGTATTTACGTCGAACACACGTACCGTCAACAGCATAGAGAAACCGTAACCAATCAGAAGTAAAATATGGTAAAAAATCCAAACTTAACTAATGATTATTGCTTAAACTAATCCATATTTGACGGTTGACCATATCTTAACCGTCTTAAAAGCGGAAAACTGCGGTTCTATTCCTAGTGGCGCCACATACACTGCTGATGCTGTATGTATGTAGGTAAAAAGCGTTTTTTATAGTTTTGTTATTCCTATTATTGCACAAACCCTATGACACTGTTTAGTTTAATAAGGTGTAGAATTTTAAAATTTTTTAAAATTTAATAAAAAAAATCAGTGTTGAAGGATGAAAATGAGATTTTAGAAAAATGTGAAAATGTAGGTGCTTAAAGGTTAACAAGTCAAACTTGCGTGTTATTACGAGAGCAATTCTATTTATAATATAATTAACGTTATTTTTTGATAATCTCCTATTTATCAAGTTTTTGCGCCTATATAGCTTTTATATTAATTAGATTGGTAACAAATAAGAACTTTCCGACAAGTTAATTCATAGTAATTATGTTTTTATGTAACAAAAAAAATCGATATAACAGAGTAGTACTAATACAACAGAGGTCGATAATCTATAGGTGTGGTTATTATAATCCTATAATAATTATAAATATCGTGTTTGATAAGTGGATGGATGATTTACAGAAACACAATCACGATATAAATTTGGCGAAAACTCCTGTATCTGCAACAAAGCATCGACGTAAAGTAAACCACAATCTCGTCGATTATTGGTGATTAAGTTGGAATGACTAAACGAATTTAATTAATGACATAAACAGTTTTTAATTTTATAAGCAGTCGCAGTTCTGATTCAATTATAAATATGGAATGACCTTGCGAAGCAGGCGTTTGAATAAGACTCCGGGTTTGTGTCTTGATCTACCGTGGAAGTCACTAACGGTATTACGTTAACTGGTATAAAAAGAATGAGAATGCAGTTATATTTTAATAAATTTATGGTTAAGAATATAAAAACTGAATCATAAATAAAATTTGCAATTTCATTTTTATATAGTATATCGCCAAAATAATCAAATTTTGAGTCAATTAGCACCCACTTTTTAGTATATACCTACGATTCCTGTCGGTGACGTAATTTTTGATTTATTGAAAAGTTTCCAACTTTTGTAGATTAAGACGTTAAGTAACACGAAAAAAATCGATTTTAAAGTTTTAACGATCGCGTTATATTCGCTGTTAGGTGATTATTTTGTTTTAATACAATAGAAAGTTGCATAAATCGTGCAATACAAATAACAATGTAAATTTTAATAATAGGAAGGTGCTCGCCTGCCTCTAGTCTATAAATTGATTTAGAATGTAGATTTTCGTAAAAATTCGAGCAATAATAAAATATAAAGCACGAATAATCCTGGCGAGAGTGAAAATTCAAAAATTACACGATGAGGAAACGTTTAAGGCCCTAGCGTTGCTGATGATTGTGCCATAAGCGCAAAAATCTTATTATTATTATTACACACGCCTATCCTAATTTGCATAGATATTGTTCATCGGGGCACGACACAAGAATGCAATATTAACTGTTTGTAGTTCGTATCAATATTATTGTCACGCGATTAAGCGATATAAATTACAAATTCTTCTGTAAAAGATCATAAATTATTTTGACGGTTGTATTAATCAATCTTTACAAATTAGTTATCTATAACTACACCCACACATTTGTTTATGCTACCACTTTGTTTTCTAATGCAAACAGCAATTAGTTAAAATGTGTTACATATAATACTCGATCAAGCTGATTTAACGTTTTGCGCTTGAATAGTCGAGTTGTGCGACGAACATTCTTGAAAACAATTTGATTTACCATCAAAATCGAGAATGGAATAATTCCAAATTAGCCTTGGAAAATTAAGATGCAGCAAGAGTTTTCGGTCTATTCAGAAAAAACTCACGTTTGATCGATGTATTTAGATTTCTGATTCAAGTGGATTAAGCGAAGAAAGGAATCGTGCAAATTGGATTTCAAATCTCAAAATCGAAATTGTTGAAAAAATTCTTAAGATGTTCTACTCCTATTTATATAGGAGCGTAGTAACTTTCACTCTTCGGAGCCAGAGGCTAAAAATGCAGCAACGGAGATTACATTGCGTTTGTAATTACATCTTTATCAATTCTAAGTTGGTCATAAAAATTTATAACTTTGTGTTATAACCGGTTTAGATGCTAAAAATAGTGTTAAATTTGTTGCAAAATTATAAATGTGTTACAAGAAAAATTTATCGTTTTTTAACTAACCGCAGCAGTGTGTTATTGTTTCTTTAAACTTAATTTTTGCATAACATGGAAAAATTTATGCCAAAAATAGGTAACTCAATACAACTGAATTAATTATTACGTTATGGTAACTAAGTTTTTTAAAAGCAGTTCCGTGTCTGCGAGAAATAAATTTAAAAAATTTTACTATTTTGTGCAAAAGAAAATTCTACCTATCTCTCTGTTATAATAAATCAGTAACATTGAACAACAGTCATTATATTACGAGATAGTACCTCTATAAGGATTTAATTAATAAATTCCTGCAATAAATTTGAATTTTGCATTGTAGTGTTGGAATCGAAAAAGTACTACAATTCATTTACCTCACACTTTTTTGAAAAAGAAAAGCTAGACGAAACTGCAGGTTCAATGTGATGCAAAATTTAATATATTTCGTCATTTCGCTGGACGTAAGTAGGTTATATTTTAATTTATTAAAAATATTAAATTTTTAATTAATACGAGATTTTTTTTATGTAAGAGCAGCTTAAATGAAATCTTTAAAATCTAAACTTATTTGAAAAAAAAAATACTATTTGGTTCAAGCACCTGCATACGAAATGTTAAAATTTAAATAATTTTATTAAATGCAGAAAAGTGTTATAAATTGCACATCATCAAATTTTATCTTTTTTGTCTTTGATTTGGAAACGACTGATTTAATTTGTGCAATAAATTAATTTTTATCTATAATGTGGAAATATCTTAAAATTATTTGAATGGATTAAATATTAATTGGATTTAAATTGTTGGTGTTTTGGTTTTATTTTGTGATAAAAGTCACAGATAAAAGGCTGAAATTTTACTGTATAATTTTGTAAAAATTAAAATTTGGGAAGAGTGACGTCTGATGTCACATGGTTTCATTTTTGCTCAATGGCATGCATGCTAGAATGTTTTGGGTTGAAAATTTATGTACTAATTACACAAAGTGTAATTACATGAAATTGCTGATTTATATATTATGACAAATGAAATAAAAATCAGAAATTTATGTTCTTCATGCAATTGCGACATTTTTAATCTTTTGCAATTTATTTTCAAGATTATTGCATAGATGCGATACTTCGTTAAAATTGTTACACATTGAGATTCTTCAAAGGTCAGCTTGCATCTTTATTCTGCTGGGAAGAGGATTGTAGATTCATTTTGAAAAAATATGGTTTGTTCTAAATTTTAGAAATTATTCGATATAAATAATTAAGAAGCTTGGCCTGGATGAAAGTGCACCAAGTTCCAGTTTTGAATAAATAAAACTCTTATTCTGGCTGTATCCCCTCTAAAAGCAATGAAAAAAAATTTTTTAATAGAGTGGACAAGAAACGCCACCTTTATTTATCCCCTTGTCAATGGGGTTAAAAAATCAAAATGTCCACAGGCGCTTGTTACGGCTCTGATCATCAAAATAAATTAATTAATAATTAAAAAAATTATTAGCCAATAAAAAGCAAACTATAGCTCACTTTAACCCCATTTCGAACATAAAAACATATTAATCCAATGGCGTAAAACGATAAAATCTAGTTAATCCGTTTTTCGCCTTAATACAAAATGAGTAAAAATTATTTAAACATAAAACTTGATTTATGTAGCAAAACACAGCATAAAATATTATGGACATGTTTTAATTAAGAAAGTTTGCATAATAATATACCTACTACATTTTATACGAAGTGTAGGTACGTAAGTTAAATTCAGATAAAAATACTGAGCACTTTCATTATTTTCTGAAAAATTTTGGTGACAACCGGAACCTTAAAGTATTTAGAGAGTGCTGTCGCCAAGATACATCAAATATTGGGATGTGATTGGCCTGACAGATAAAATTTACCCGGCAAACCTACAAAGCCTTTATGAGCAATCTCATCTCAAAAGAGGAAGTCCCTACAAAAAAGCGCCGCCATATTCTTGTTTTCAGTGACACACTTATTATGAGAAGTGAAACACTTCGTTAAACGGCATCTCTACTGCTTTCTGAATTAATTTTAGTATCGATGGTAAAGCACGAAGCTTTCTCGCCTCAGGTAAGTTTTGATAACCCTGCTTCCCGTAGTTTTGCTTAATTTAATTTTCTAGACAAATCAACAAGCGCTAGTAATGTAAATTGCCATTTTTAGCTCCAAGCAAATTGTGTAATACAGAAGCAGTTAGAAGCTTCGAGAAAGTAGGTAAATACATACAAGTTACAAGAATAACTAATAGAAAAAAAAAATAGCTTATCTTCTAAATTTTTCCGAAAGAGAACTTAAAATTTTTTTCTTTCTTATTATTGCAACAACTTTCAAGAAAGCTTATAATAATGTAGGTAATTTTGTTGATTTATATAGCAATTATGTTATTTATTCAATCACGAATTAAAAAATAGTAAAGAAAAAGTCTGTTAAACGGTACTAATAATAATAATAATAAATTATGATTATTACACGAATCCAGGAACTAAATAATAATACCCTTTTTTGCAGTAAATTAATTTTAACAATAATTGTTAATTAATTGTAATAAATGCAGTCGTTGAAGAAAAAATGTAGGAATTACATTGTAACCAGAAATTATACCGACATGTAAGTCGAGCGATAGAAAACAAAGGCATTGCGCTTTCTATACACACTCCAAATAATAATTTATAATTCAAAATTAACATAAATAGCAAATCTCATAAATCATGCCCATCTTTGTATAGGTAGAACTTTCGATGAATGTAAAAGATGCATAGGTAAGTACAAATGCAATCGCGAGTTTTAGCATTCCAATGGGCAAATACCAGAAGATATTTTCGAAAATAAATTTATATTATTTACGCCATTTTGCATTTTAATAAATTTAAATGCACGAAGAAATGTAAATTACCAGTACAGGTTTCTCGTTTTAAAAACTCGAAAAATCTCAATATATTATAACTTGTTTTACCATTTAATTCAAGTTATCGTAAATTTTGCACCTTTTTATTGATAACATAAAACTCCGCTTTCAAATTTATTGTTTTAATTTTCTTTTAGCATTGTTGTAATTTGAAATATATTTAAATTTCGGAGTGATACTTACGTAACCGGCAAAAAACATCAAAACATGGAAGATATTTTAAATAAAACATCCATGAATTACAATTAATTCTAAAACGTACAATAAATTGTCGGAAAAAATTTATTGATTTTTAAAAAAGACGATTTTATGTTTATTTTATAACTTGCGGTTATAGCAAAGAATGTTAAAAAAAATGACATAATTATGATTGATCGACTCCGCCGATTCTACGCTTCGAATGCACTCTTGTACTAGTACTAAAAAATTTGATATATTATTGCAATTATTAAATTTTTCTTAATAAATTATTGTAGAAGTAAATCATGCCCTCACAACAAGTTATGAAATTTCAAAAATTAATC
Organism: Rhagonycha fulva; assembly: GCA_905340355.1. Taxonomy (NCBI): domain Eukaryota; kingdom Metazoa; phylum Arthropoda; class Insecta; order Coleoptera; family Cantharidae; genus Rhagonycha; species Rhagonycha fulva. The sequence continues at coordinate 9,815,162 of HG996555.1, forward strand.
AAGCGCAACACAATAATTTTGCGGTGTAGAAAATGTAAACAACGATTTCATTCATAAATAAAAAACTTACAATAATTAGAGACATCATTTAATATACAATAATTTTGCATAAACCTTGAATAAAAATATTCGCGATAATTTCGGCCGAAGATTGATCAAGGTTTTCAAACTTGCAGTTATAATAAAGTAATTCACAAAAGTCTTAATCCTTGAAAATTTTGTATAATATTAAAAAAAACACAATAATTAAAAACTGGTTTCGTTTTCAAAATTACCTTGAAAATAATTTAGTAGGATGCATTAAAATTGATAAAACTTTTATCTTATAAAACGCTTTCTCTTATCTTTATTATTATCCTTAAAAATGCGCTTAATTAAATTAAATGGGTTTGTAGCTTTATTGCACGTTGAAGTCTCCAAAAAAAAATGGAATAAATGTGTGATTTTTTTTTTGTATGAAACGCTAATTTGAAATGTAAGTATCTAATTTAAAACGTAATTGCTTAATTATATGAAAGATTCACAGAGTAATTAACAAATTATTTAATTATAGTGTAAGCATTGAAAGCATAAAATTAAACTGTAATTTAATTAAACGGTGTTTACAAATTTATGTAAATTTGTGAGATTATGTTTTTTATTGTTCGCTTAAAATGTGTAAAATTACACACATCTGCATGCGTGTACAAAGCGTTACAGAATTATTAGGTTCAACAAAGAGGTGTTCCATTTCGATACCCGATCAAACTGAGACTTGTGATTATCTATTATGATTTATTACGCTAAGTAATATATACCGGTTTGATTATAAATAGAAATTTAGTATTATTTAGAAAAGGATTGCGATATAAATTAGCAAACACATCTTAATCTATTTGAAACATCATTCAATTTAAAAGCGTTGCATAATAAATTCAATTAAATATTGTATGTCTGTTGTCCGAATTACATAATCTTGCAATTTTCATTGTGGTTTATTAAAAATTGTCTAATAAATTTTAAAATTGGCACTTAGTTATCGTTTAAAATCGAAAGTGGCGAAAAAGTTTGAGAAACGCTGAGAGTTCGATGTGAAATTTTATGCAGAAAATTTACTATAAGGCACCTGCGGAGGTGTACCATAAGTATAATGTAATCTCTTCCAAAGGTGCGGTGTGCGTCTTCTACAATTCTAGATGATACCGGTTTTGCAATCAATGAGAAGACCTAGTCGAACTGTTTACAATAAGGACACCCGCCTAAAATATGGAAGCAAACAATGCCAAATTTTGCATTGTCAACCTCGACGAAGTTATGGTAATTTTTATGGGACATTTATTTTTTTAAAAACATTGGAAAATTTTACGAGCTATTTACAGTTGGTTTTCAAGTGGAGATTTTAAAAGGCGATATGAAATAAGTTTAAAAGGAAGTAATTAAATTGGTATGGTAATCGAGGTAAAATTGGGACAATTGTAATTTTTGATATGTTACAATATTTTTTTCACCAAAAAACCGTCTAAAATGATATCTATTCATTTCCCAAACTTTTTGATTTTCTCTAGGTTAATCTTCACGTTTGGTTGGTTTATGTTTGATAAATAATATGTCGTCGTTAGCCAGCGTTCATCATAAGAACCAGTTTAAAACAACTTACCAGTGTATCCCATATATTTATGGAAAGAGTTAATTTTTCATTACTTATGTAAGTAGTATTTCAAATTTTGCAAACAATGTTGTGGTCGTGTTTGTTGAGATATTCTAGAATTTTATAATTATTAGGAATTCATCTAAATGAGTAAATTGAATCAATTAAGATTTTATGATGGTATAATGTGATTAAGTAAATTGTTGATTAAATTAACTTTATAACCGTTAGATATCGCAATATATTTTATTCTTTCCAGCTCTTGTTTTATATTCTAATTAAGTTTTCAGAGCCGAATTTTAATTCAAAATTTGATTAACTCAAGACTCTAGTATATGTTTTGGTAAGTGAGCAAATGGAAAAAACAGTTGGAAAAGATCTCATAAAGGTCAAAATGTAAAAATAAATTTCCAAGTGTGAAAATCCATCTATTACATATTTTATTATCACGTTTAGCTATAAATAAAATTCAAAATTTTCATAGCATAAACATGAGGAAAAGCCTAGATTAACATTTTCATGCAAATAAAGTGCCAAATAAACAGTTTTATATTAAAGATCGCCTATGTAGCTATGGAAATGCACGAAGTTGCATTTCCGGTACTTCCCAAGTTGTGCCAGAAAATTTACTTGTTTTTTTTTCTGCTGAAATGTGGAGTCTGTAGAAGTTGTTATTTTGAATTTACAAATTTTGTAGTTATCTATAGCCATTTTCCACTTAAAATTTGTTTAAACAATTCAGTAAAAAAAAAAAATTTTTTCTTGTAATCTGCAAATTTTGTTACTTTCGGGGTTACTTTCCTCCGGAACAAAGTATACTCGTATTTTTTTCTAATTGGTTTTTAAAGTAGGTATTTTTTTGCCGAGAAAAACCCATCTAATGATTTTGATGAGCTAGCTAAGAAGCAACGAAAAAAAATCGTACGTGCAAGGAAAGCCAATTTTGAATAACAATTTCAGTTTTGCAGAGGATGTCGGAGAAATAAGATGTTTTGTAGTTTTACTTGTGAAGGAGAGTTATATCTTGGAAAATTGTGGGTTTTAACGACAATAACTTTACGATTAACGCTTTATGATAACGATTAACGGAAAAGTCATTAAAATTAATGACCCACAAAACCCGATGAAATGACCCACTCCTGGTTCTGGATGTTCTGGGTGCTATAAAGCCACCTAAATAAATTTCAAGAAGAGAATTCTTTTCAGCTCTTGAGTTTAGTAATATTTTATTAAATTAAGTAGGTACGTAGGTACCTATATTACCCACCTTTTCGCTTTATTATTTTGATATGGTGTTTTTACCATTTTAGTTTAGATTTTTTAAATAAAAATGTAAAAATGGCAAATTTTGTGGATTATATTAAGAGAGATTATACTGTTAGAAAAATTTTGTTCCATATGTTCTTAGGGTGTGCATTATAGGGGATTTTGTAAACCCCGTCCATTAGTAGACTTTGCTCCGTAAATAATAAATAACACCACTACGTAATTGCCAAAGTTTTAATTGCATTTTCGTGGATTCTAATAGCATTTACATAATAAAAACATTTTTGCAAAAACTTTGCTTGTATTGATAAGATACAATAAATTTAATTTGGTTTATTTGCCTAAATTATCATTTATTTACAACTTTTCTCTTTACAAATTAGTAATAGTCTCAGTGCATTTCAAACTCCGACTGAGCTAGTAAATTTCATAATGTCCATAATCTTTTTCAGCATTTTATTTTCAAATTTTCATGTAGAAAAAAAATTTGCGTTTGATATCATTTGATATTACAGCAAATGTTTTTAAATGAAAGTACATAAATCAAAAATAAAAAGAAAAAAAGAAAATTGTCTAAAGCATTTATTCTGTGCCCAATTTTGGAAATAAATCGCATTTAAAGTTCATTTTATTGCAGTGTAGACAGCGGAAATTTGCATTTATTTAATCTATTTAAATATTGCAATAAAATTAACTTTAAATATCAATTCTGAAAAAAAATTTTTTAATTTTCGATAAGCTTTCATTAGAAGGTTATCAATTTGGTGAATCATCATCAGACTGAACCCACTAGAATAAAATCATTGACCATCGGTCACTTCGGACTGCAAAAACGGAAATAAAGCAAAAGATGAAGCTTTGTTATCAATTTTTATGAAATTTGAATAACTAATATTTTTGAAAAATAATTTTGACCTAACTATTTTTAGCAGTGCCGCAGGTGATTCTTTGACAATGTTAAAGTAAAATGTCTGGAGAGTAGGCTGTAAAGCCTTGTTTTCCTGATTCCTAAAAAAATGTAAACCAAAATTTCTTTCTTTTGGTCTAACTAAAGTTAACGTTGATTTTCATCTTCAAACGACTTTAGCTACAATAGAAAAATTTGTAGTAGATCTCATCTGATTAATGCAAGTCTGTAAGGAATACCCTTTACAACTTTGATGTTATTATGGTATTACCAATGTCGTACCAATTCAGCCTAAAGGTAATGTGTAAAGTGGATCTACGTAAGCACAATTTTAAAATTCCAAACAACTTGGGTAATATTTGATTACACGGTTCGATGCTATTGCTCATCAAGATAGAAAAACATCCAAGAAGAAACCGGACAGTGAAAAAGATCCATCAGCTGGTGATACATTTGTAGTTTTCCAAAAAAGTAGGGTGAGCTAAGAAATTCTGTAAAGTCAACGATTCGAATCCAAAATTCTCGCCTTTTCTGTGGTTATATTTGTATCATTAGAATATGATATAACGAAACTTATAATTTAAACGTAACAAAACTTGCAACATTTCCTAGTATATCAGATTGTAAATGGTATCAACATGTTATTTAATTTTTCTAAATTAAAGTTGCCGTTTCGTGACTATTTTATAATTTCTTAATGGTGAAACGTCTATTAAAATCAATAAGAAATGTGTATAAAATAATGAGATTTTATTAAATCTGTGTAAGTTATCAAGAACAAAGAAGTTATTAAGTTTATATGGATTGATCACGTACCAAATAAGGACTTTTCGATTCGATCGTGTAACAGAAAGCCATATCAGTCAAATTATATTATACAATTTCATGTAAATATAAATTTCAATTAAGCGATTTTTCCAACAATAACCCGCAACATTTATTACGCATCGCGGTATTTTAATAATATCAATTCGAAAGTAAATCAATCGGGAAAAACTCTAAAAATATGACCTTAATATTTTTTGTTACTTTTAATTATTTAAAAAATCTGATCTACATATATTTTTTATCGCACAACATTTTCCCAATTAAAAATTAAAAATATGCACGTTTTTGCAAAACCGAAATATTTTCATGCCTTTTTTGTTGTCGATCATTTACTGTTAAGTAGGATTAAATATTTAAATATTTATTCAGGAAGCAAGTTGAATTCTTATTCCACCAACTTGCGGTATCAACCAGTCAAAATACACTCGAGACTATTTTGCTAATTAATTAATACCTAGACGTAGTTTGATTAATTAAAGTGAAAAAAATGACAAAAAAAGTTGAGACTAATTATGTGTAGGTACACTTGCGGAATTTGCTTGTTCATGATTATCCAAACTAATTATCGTTTTGGTGTCTATAGCAGGTGATTTTGCATAAAAAGTTGTCAACATAAAAAAGAAAGTCGCAGCGCAACTCAAATTTCAGGCGTGTTTCAGGTAAATTGAGCAACATAAATTTACGATTAAAAATTAAATTATCGGCAACACTCCGATTTTATGTGGGCAAGAACTAACGTAAGGTTGATTAAAGTAATGAAAGCCAGAGCGAAAAATAATTGTACGTTGTCATAATGTTGCATACGAAATACTCGTAATCACAGAAATTTGCAAAATTGATGTATTGATTAATTTACAATTTGTTTCCTTAGCGACCAATTTAAGTTGGTTATCTGGAAGGCATAATTTGCATCTATTCAAGGTTTTACCAGACCACAACAAAATTATTATTTGGTGCGTTCTGGTTTGTAATACCTACCACTTCTTGTCCAATCAATAAATTAACATTTAGTACTAACTAGAAATTTCTACCTAATTAAGTATCAATACCTAGGTTTACTGTAGTTTGATATTTGAACATCTTTTGCATAAATGCAAATTGAGAAACTTGCACACTGCCCACTTACTGTGACTGACATGTAAATATCGACATTGAGTATTGGATTAAAATTGCTTCTTAATAATAATAATAATAAAATTCACTTTAATTAATTACAATAAAAAGTTAATTGGCTAAATTTTAATAGAAACCTTGCAGTGCTGTTGATCGATTACAAATTAAATTTTGTTCATGGTTATCTAATGCAGTTTTCGTATTTTCAAACTTGTTTTCAAACGTTTTTAGCGATCATCTTAAATTTTTTTCAATTCATATAATTAGCATTCCTCGTCCAACCATGATACACAAATTTTAAATTACATTCAACGGGAAAATCCGTTGAACTCTGTAAGACGAATTTTTATTTTTCGGTTCAGATTTACTAGAATTCGAAGCTTTTTCAGCACTTCCTTTGCGGAGAGGGGGTAGAATAGTTCACTGGTTCAAAACAACTTTTTAAAATCACGGGACACCTTCAGGATGCAGTTAATTGTGCTTCCAATGTCAACTTGATCACGGTTAACTTTATAGATTTTGCATTCTGCTGATAGATAGATTTACTGGATCTTCGTGTATTAAACACCATGGATTGTTTTGGAGTGACCAGTTCTAAATTTTTTGGTACTGTTTGAAATATACTTTTTTTATTTGTCATTTTTCACATACTATTCCATGTTATTTTGATTAGCTGATGAATATCTCGACTTGTGAGCTCCTTGAACATCAACACTTGTTATGGTAGCATTCATCTCTACGTTGCCTGGAATGTCGATGTGCGATGGGACCCAAAAGAATTCCACCGCGACACTGGATTCCCGCAGCGAGTAGACGTTTTCCTAAATTTTTTCTATGATGGCCTCATTAGTGTGAAGATTGTCACATTAGATATTATTTTTGTTAACATTCTATATTTGGTTAGTTTTATATTGAAAATTTGAACGTATATCTAATAATTATTGTGTTTATTTTTGGTCACAGATTAGCAAATACCGAGATGAGATAATCTCTAAGTGAAGGTGGTTCTTTGATCTCACATTGCAGATATAGGGAAAAAAGTCACGAAGTTCGTTAGGCGAAAGATATGACGAAGAAGAAAAAGAAAGTCGCATAGAATTTTACCTCTTCAGTATTTTAAGATTTGAAGTAGTCCGAACAGCAAAATTGCAGACACTTCTAAATGGGTAATTTTTCTCTTCATTTGTGGTGTTGTTTATTCTATCCTTCAGATTTTAAGAAAGTTGTTTCAAATATAATAGCAATTCATTTTACCAACTTTATGAGGCCGAAAATTCCTTAAAATAGCCTATGGGTGCAAACACCAAAGAGAAAACATCTTTAGCATTGTAGTATTTCAAGAAAATAAATCATGGTGAATGATACAATTACATCAAGAACATTGAAAACAAATAATTTAGTTTCTCAACTTTTTCTATTTATTACCATATACAATTTTTGTTGTGTTCTCTTTTATTTGTTTTTTGTCCAATAAAAAATACTCAAGCTCTATTACTTTTTTTTCATAGTAGGTATGGGGGCACTTGGCCGTGGGAACCAAATTGAGTCCAGGTCAGGACTAGGATAGGTTCCCAAGCCACGCTACTTTTATAAATGCGTACATTAAAATTAACTACTTTTATAAATGCTACTTTTATAAATGCATACATTAAAATTCGGGGCCCCTTTACGGTATAATCGGTAGACGCTCGGTATATTACGCTATTGCATAATACCGTAATATACCGCTTTATAGCGGTATAAAACGTAAAAGGTATACGCTCTGTATATTATGCTATTGCGTAATATACCGAGCGTCTACCGATTATACCGTAAAGGGGCCCCGAATTTTAATGTATGCATTTATAAAAGTAGCGTGGCTTGGAAACCTATCCTAGTCCTGACCTGAACTCAATTTGGTTCCCACGGCCAAGTGCCCCCATATCTACTTTTCATTGTTTTGAGACAAAAATAAGCTAGAGGGCTTAGCTAACCTAAAAAATAGAGGAAGTACTTAAAAGTCTGTTCGTGACTAGCAGGGTACTTATAAAAGTAAACAATCAAACAACCGGGGGGTCTGGGGGGTATGGAATACCCCCCAGCCAGAAAAGCAAAAAATGTTTTCTGAAGAAGTAAATCTGCGTCTTTATCAGAAATTTATTAAGTTGTACTGGAGGGTATTCCATACCCCCCAGACCCTCCGGATTGACGGCGGTTTCTTAAAATTGTAAAAAACTCTAGTGGACTTAACCACACTATAAAATAAAAAAATCACTTAAAATATGAGTTAAAATTAAGTATTATGACTCTGAAAAGTCTGCTTCTGACTAGCAGAGTACTTATAAAAGTAAGCAATCAAACAACCGGAGGGTCTGGGGGGTATGGAACACCCCAGCCACAAAAGCAAAAAGATGTTTTTTTAAGAATTAAATCTGCGTTTTTATCAAATTTAATAAGTTGTACTGGAGGGTATTCCATACCCCCCAGACCCCCCGGATTGACGGCAGTTTCTTAAAATTGCAAAAAACTCTAGTGAGCTTAACCACACTGAAATTAAAAAAAGAACTTAATAATGAGCTAAAATGAAGTGTTATGTTGCTTATTTTTCTGAAGAAAATTTCTCCTAACCTGGAGTGTACTATCGAAAGTAAACAATTAAAATACCGGAGAGGTCTGAAGGAAGTTTTCTTTAACTAAACTTTATTTAAAAAAGTCTGATAATTTTGATCATAAGATGGTCAGGATTACAGCACCGCAATGTTAACACGTCCTGCCATCTATGAGCTTGAGCTGGAACAGGCGATATAGCAATCTGCCCTTGTAACACCTACCCCCGGTTTACCCTACTGCAGGAAGATCTTTTAAAACATTTAAAAATCGGTCGTAAAGATAATTTTATAGAGCAATATAAGTTATTAATAATTTTCTCATGGCAGTAAGAAATTTAATATTTACACTTTCAAAGCTAAGAGAAAATTAGAAATTCTTATTGTATTATGGATTCAATCTCTTTTATATTTCAAGTACCTACAATTGCAATGAATACTAATACCTTAGTATACTTCAGGCAACTTTAGCGAAGTGTCTTCTAAACTAATTGGATCCAATTTGGCAGGCCGCTATTTTTGTTCTTTGCGGTTATGTCAGTAATTTTTATCAGTATGGGCCAATTATACCACTCAATTCGAAATTGGACACTAAAACGGAACTTTCGGTCGATTCAATTGGGGCTGATGAACTTCCTGTGGATTCTTCGTTCTCTATAAACGTCAATCTTTGGTTTACTAATCCATATCTAGAAGAAACTGAGCTACATCTGACATTTTCGCATAAAATCGTCGACGATCATTTTCTTAAATCAGCTGAATTTTATACGGGAAAAGGTGCAGGCCATGTTGCAATGTTTGACGCATAACATTTCATGAATTGAGATAACTTTCAATGACACTCTCCATCTCCTGATTAATATTTTCAGTTCCGGCCGGTATAATTTCGACCACGGTCAGGCTTATCTACCACGGTACCGCATTTTTAGAAATTCTTGTCAAACATTAACAGAACAAAAATTGCAGCTTCCCCCCCCCCCCGACCCCCGTCGATCAACTCTTGCAGTATTCTACTGAAAGGCACTCAAGCATTTTGCAAAAGTAGAACGAATGATAGGCAGGAGGCAAGTTAAATTTTTTTTTTCGAATACCTGGGAAAAAGGTTCACACTGCAATTAGTTAAACTGAATAATTAAATTAATCATTATAAATAATTGATATTACAAAATTGTAAAATAATTAAACTTGATGATTTTATTGTGCCGGTTACTAAATTTCACCGAAGATTAGACCGAGGTTATCTGGTTACATTCTGTCCCACTTAAAATTTTATAATTATGTATTGCTAATTATCTGTTTCCAATTTTTTTGTAGGATGTTTACATTAAAAACTCATTTTAAAATTTCATAATTGTGATTTCTTGACAACTATGCAAAATTGTTACCGTTATTATTACCATACGTAGAAGTATTATATTTTACGAACGTAAAGAAGTCGGTCTACAAAATGAAACCGATATTGTAATTGGATAAAGTTTCTTATGCCTTGGCTAATTCTATGATCTGTGTGTTATACATTTCATGAGTAAAATGCATGAAAGATATGTAATATACCTACATTTATTATCGTTTACTTGTAATTTATGTGGTCTTGAAAACGCAGTATAATTTAATAAGGAATCTAAAAACTTTAATTTATTTATATTAAATTTATGCATGGCGTTGTTTGTAATAAATATCTCATTTTACATGAATAATGCAACTAAAGTAACAGTGTAATTACGATCACAATTATTACACTTTTCCAAACATATGATAATTATCACTGAAAAACTTGAATTATTCCCACTGACAGCAAAATAAAAACATTTAAAAAATTAAAAAGAAAATTCGCAACTCCTTTTTTGAACCCCCGTCGAAAACATAAAAAGTACCGTTATCAAGGAAAACTCGTATGGAGATTTAACTTAACACTTTAGCAATTCTTCAAATTTTTCTAAATGATTTATACTAGATTTAGCGACACCTTAAACATTATAATTAATTTGCATAAAATTATATTATCAACTTTACTTGAAACCTCAGAAATTGATTATATTAATTTGCAATTAATTACACCGCCTTATTTAATTCTAGATTACTTACTTCAGCTGTTATTTTTTGAGCCATTAATCACCGTTAATTAATTATTATTTAAAAATAAACTTATTATATTAGTACAAACGACTTCTGTGCGGATGTTGAAGTTAATTCAAAATTAATTATCATTACTTTAAATTACCAAACTTTTCTTCTTCGTTGTGATTTATCTGATATTCTTACCCCCCTTGTCGTTATCGTGGGTTCCACCACTGGTTTTTATAGGCGCGGAAACATAAAAATTTGAATATGCAAAATTTATATCTACTTCACATGAAATTACGTAACAGTCTGCTAAAGTGATATCAATTTATAAAAAATACGTTCGTCTTTATGGTACCCAAATGTGCAAATTGGTTTTGCAATGTTTCTTTTATTATTTTGTAACTCAACATCTGTCAAAACTGTAACAAACAAATAGTAATAAAATATCGTAGTAATTTATTGAAACGAAGAAATTTGTGGATTATTTGGTGGTGAATTTCGGAAGCACCTGCGGTAAGACGACTTCTCCAAACCATTAAATCAATCTTATATTTAGAACAATTTAAGTCAACCGAAGGAGTCTATCAACACTTGAAATTATAATAAATTACAACATCTTTTAAAACTATGATAGTCATAATTTATGGTACACATTACTATACAACTTTTTTTTTATCCTTGAGCTTAATTTAACTTTAGCAAGGAAATAATGTAAATTAGATCAAACTTCTTACTGATTTATTGCACTCATAAACAAATGAGTTGGGTGCATCGTAGGGCAAAAAGTGCTATTAACTTTACAAAGTGATAATTATAACGCAGTAACTTACTGAACCTTAAAATTCATAATTGGAACTATTTTGTTCCGGATTCCGTAGCGGTGAGAACAAATAATGCGATCCAGGTTTTGCTTAATTTTAGCTCGTGGCGAATTTAAAAATTCATTCGTGAGAAAACAATCTGAAATATGAACTTGTGAAATACTATTTGTATTTATTCAAGTTTATGTTTTTATGTTTAAATGAAAAAAGTTAAAATTGCATGCTTTCGCTTGGAATACAAAAACATGTACCATAACATATAGTTAAACTGTAAATGAGAGGGAACGATTTCAGAACACATCGTTACATTTGTATTTTACATAATGAAGATTTAAAATGGTAAAAACACCTTTTAAATTACACCCTTCGTGCACTTATTATGTTTTGTGTTGTATTTTGAAATATCATCTGAAACGATTGTTGAGCCAAGCTCAATGATTTTTATTACTTACTAGGTGATTCAATTCAATAAATCCAATTATTCATAAATATACACAACTGATATTTAAAGAGGTGCGTGTCAGTGCACCCCCCCTACCTTCGAATTTTTAGATGAATTTGGTGTCAAACGTTAGAGCATCGTTTGACACTAAATTCATCTAAAAATTCAAAGGTGGGGGGCCACTGACATGCACCTTATTTAAAGAAGGGCGCAGGGAAAGGGGGGAATTAAAAATTTTTAGAGAGATATTCGCCCCAGATGTACTGCTGCATTCTAAAAGTAAATGCTTACCAAATAACGTCAATATAACTTTTAATTTTATTACTAATAAAATTTATTCTGCTATAAATTTTACATCAAAAAGTTTTAATAACTTTGGTTCAAATTTCACTGTTTAGAAGTTACATGAGCTTGAAGTTTATCTTGTAGAAAATTTTCTGGATCTAAAAGTGAGCGTTAAATCAATTTAAATTTATTTTTGAAAATTTGATTGATGTTATTATAATAATAACATATAGTTACATATTTGATAATCAACTATCTAATTGATAACTAATAATCACTTCTGAACTTTATAAAGAAATTATTAGTTATCAAAATAACCTTTGAGAACAATTATTGTAATCACCACAACTAACCCTTATCCTTATCATAATTACTAACATTAGATATTATAAATACAGGGAACACAATGAGGAGTTTTAGTTTAGAACTTCTCTATGTTATTGCAACTTGTAATGTCTAAATTCAACTTTATAATTAAATAAATCTTTTTAAAAATATAAATTGTGGTGTTGTGAACTTAAGTGGCGCTGCGAACAGGATTGTTTCGCGAGTTCTGTACGTCTTATTCGGTCAAACTTCAGGAAGAATTCAAGACAACTGGCATCCTCCATTTGGAACAATCTTTAGGAAGATTTCGCCACGACTTGTATCTCCATTTGGTAACACCGAGGGAAAACTGGACTCGAGGTGTCTTAACACTTCAGAAACAATCGACAACCAAAAATCCCTTCCACGAAGGAAAAATACTCAACCAACCAAGGAAAAGGGTCATCTAGAACGAAACAGAAAATTCGAGTTTGGAATGCAAATCCTTCAAGTACTTCTGTAAGTTTTTGAACCTCTCCTTTACCAAATTATTTTAAATTTTATTACCATTTCGTTACAATTTTACTTATGTCAAAAAACGATATTGAATTTGAAGTAGAAGACAATTACTCTTCTTTAGAAAACGTACGCAATTTTAAAAACAGATTTGAACCGTACCAAAGAATGGCAACCGGTTCAGCAAATATACTACCACCATTGACGGTAGAACCAATTGTTCAACCTGCAATAAATTTATTTTCTACTCGGGAGGTGACTGCATTAACGGATTCGTTACCAGAATTTTACCCGGATAGCAATTTATCTGCATTCATAACGGCTGTTGACAATTTGGCAAAATTTTTAGAAAATAAACTATCTCCAACCTTAACATACCTATTTAATGTTTCGATTCTTTCAAAAATAAAAAGAGAAGCTCGCGATTACTTAAACTTTCATAACCAAACCGAATGGGTTGGTATAAGAAATGCACTTTTGCATAAATATGGCGATCAACGCAATGAAGAACTTTTAATTTCAGCTTTACGCAACACCTTTCAAAAACGGACCGAAAATTACAACGAATTTTACGATCGCGTTTTATTAGCTCAAAACGACTTATTACAATATGTACATTTGCATGAAACGGATGCAAACGTTTTTAATTTTAAAAGTAATTTGTATCAAAACCAATCGCTTCAAGTATTTTGTTCAGGGTTGTCGGAACCTTACAGATCTCAATTAATGAACTTCGAAATAACGACCCTGATAGAAGCATTAAACAAATGCAGGTTATACGATAACAAATTACAAGAAAACAACTATACCGATTACATGAGGAGATTACAAGATAATCGACCTCCAAAAAACTATGCGCAACAATCGAAACCTATATCAAATCCTAGAATTAACTTTCAAAATAACCCTCAAAATAAATTTCAATCTAATTTTCATAATAACGCGCAACCTAACAATCATCGAAACTTTCAGCCTAACTATCAACATAATTTTAACCCCAATAATTACCAAGGAAATTCTCAGTCTAATTACCAAAATGATTACCCAAATAATTTTAAACAACCTCAATTTCAACCTAAACCATTTTCGGGAAACATTAACAAACCCGTACAACAAACAACAAGATTTCCATCCGGTAAACAACTTTTTAAAAATAGAGCCGATTCCACACCTCAAAGGAACCGTTACGAACCGACACCTATGTCCGTTCAAACCTCCGCGTTCACATTTAAACCAAAAACAAATTATCAACAACCTGCGAATAAACCGACCTTTACTTCGGAAGAATTATTCAATGCAGAAATAGCAAATAATAATCACGAACAAGGAGAAGAATACGAATTTTACAACGAAAATAACTTGCAAGAAAACTACGAAGCAAATCAAATTGAAAATTTTCGTAGACAAGCCTCGGAACACCAACCAACAGTAGATTTAAACGTATTATGCTCAAGACCTAAACTACCTTTCTTTTACCTGCCATTACTAAACTTAAAGGTACTAATAGACTCAGGCGCAACCGAATCCATAATAAACCCAAATGTCGCTTCGAAATTTAAAAAATACTTTCACCGAGAACCATTTACAATCAAAAGCTTAAACAAAACGGTAAAATCAGATCAAAACTTAATTTTTCCCTTATTGTCAGAATTGAACGTTCATAAACCAATTAAATTTAGAATCATCGATTGGCACGAAAAATTTGACGTTCTTATTGGCACAAAAGATTTAAATAAATTAGAAGCAAACGTCAATTACAAAGATAGAATTCTTACGCTCGACAACCATCAAATACCCTTCTTTTTAGAATATAAAAATGACCAAGTAACTAAAACACAAACGCATGAAAACTATTTAGAAATCCCTGTGACGATAGACGAAGGTCAAGTATTCATACCAACAATTAAATTGCGCGAAAATCTAGAAATCCCCGAATGTATAGCTACAGCAAAAAATGGAATCTGCAAAGTACCGAACCTCACACAAATGGAAATACACTTTAATGAGAGAATTAATGTCTTACCAATCGATTACTTGGACATTGAACCACCAAGCAGTGAAGATTCAAACCAACGTCCCAAAATTGAACAATTAATTAGAACCCAGCATTTAAACGAAGAAGAAAAACGAGAGATTTTAAAACTATGCAAGAAATACCACGATGTGTTTTACTATGAAGGAACCGACCTTACCTTTGCCAACCACGTCAAACATCGTATTAGGACTACCGATGATAACCCTATCTATGTGAAATCATACATGCATCCGAGAGCAATGCAAATAGAAATTCAAAATCAAATAGAAAAACTACTTGAAAACAAAATTATACGTCCTTCGATTTCGCCATACAGTTCACCTGTATGGATCGTACCAAAAAAGCTAGACGCCAGCGGCAAGAAAAAGTACAGAATGGTAATCGACTATAGGAAGCTGAATGACGTCACCGTTGAAGAAAGATACCCACTACCACTAATCGAAGAGATTTTGGATAATCTCGGTAAATGTACCTACTTCACCACGCTCGATTTAGCACAAGGGTTCCATCAAATCGAAATGGACCCCGAATCAATTGAGAAGACGGCCTTTTCAGTAAATCACGGTCACTATGAATACTTAAGAATGCCTTTTGGACTCAAAAATTCACCTGCAACATTCCAAAAAACTTTAGATCATACCCTTAAAGAATTTCTCTATAAATTTTGCTTTGTCTACATAGACGACGTAGTGATATTTTCTAAATCTTTACAAGATCACCTGCACCACGTCAAACTGATATTTCAAAAATTAAAAGAGGTAAACCTGAAGATCCAATTGGACAAATCAGAATTTTTATGTAAAGAGGTTGCTTTCCTAGGACATGTTATTACACCGGAAGGAATTAAACCCAATCCGGATAAAATAAGAGCAATCCAGGAATACCCTATACCAAAAACCATAAAACAAATTAGATCATTTCTAGGTCTTGCAGGGTACTACCGACGATTTATCGCAAACTTCGCGAAATTAGTGTCACCAATGACAAAATGCTTAAAAAAGGGAACTACCATTAACATCGAAGATGATGACTACAAAGAATGTTTTTATACATGCAAAGAATTGCTGATGAATGCACCAATCTTAACGTACCCAGATTTCGAAAAACCTTTTGTACTAACCACAGACGCTTCTAATGTCGCTATTGGAGGTGTATTAAGTCAACTAAATAAACCGATCGCGTATTACTCTAGGACACTGAACTCAGCCGAGAGAAATTATAGTACAATTGAAAAAGAACTTCTTGCGATCCTAGATGGAACTAAGCACTTTAGACCTTACTTATACGGTCGAAGATTTAAAGTAGAAACGGACCACAATCCGCTTGTTTGGTTACACAAGATTCGCGAACCAAATTCGCGATTAATAAGATGGAAGCTCAAACTAGAAGAGTTTGACTTCGAAATAGTTTATAAAAAGGGAAAAGAAAACATAGTAGCCGACGCCCTTTCAAGGATAGAAATTAATAACAAAGAAATGGACGAAATATCCATAACCCCACAAGTGAAAGAGACCCCTAACCCTGAAGAATTGGATGAAATAATCAACGACTCATCAAACGACCACAGTTCGGAGTACGAAAGAGTCCTACACGAACTAGAAAACACAGTACATTCAGTAAGTGGAGAAAACGATGGAAAAGTTATTCCTTTGGCAGAATACCCCGTAAACCACTTCAACAATAGGATAATAATACTACCAGGAGAAAACTACAATGTTCGCCTCCAACGACCATTTAATAAAAAGCATTACACCATACGCGTGAAAAAAGAAGATATCAAAACGAATTTATCTCAAATGATAAAAGAAGTTGTACGACCTGATATCACCTTTGGTATCTACTGTCCAGACCCACAAATTTTAGAAGAACTAACCAAATTATGTAAGACATACATGAATAACTCAGCAAAATTAGTTCTCTCAAAAAACTACCACACCGACGTGCTAAGCGAAAATGATCAAAACGATATTATCTCAAAGTATCACGACGAAACCCACACGGGAATTATAGAAACGTATAATCAATTAAAATCTAGATATTATTGGCCAAATATGAAATCGTCAATAACCAATGAAATTAACAAATGTGAACTATGTTTACAAACAAAATATGAAAGGAACCCGTATAACATAAAATTACAAGGTCCATTACTAGCGCGAAAACCTTTCCATACTATCTTTATAGATACATTTTCATTCCAGAATAGCAAGTTTTTAACAATAATAGATTCATTTTCCAGATATGCTCAAGCTTACTTTCTAAAAGAAGGAACTAGCCTAAACGTTTTAAATAAACTTCGACATTATTTCACGCATCACAATTTTCCTAAACGCATTGTGTGCGATCAAGGGAGAGAATTCTTTAATAAAACTTTCAAAGAATATTGTCAATTACATCACATAGAACTACATTTCACCACGGTAAATAACCCGAACTCCAACTCACCCGTCGAAAGGCTCCATTCAACCTTGTTAGAAAAATTGCGAATCTTAAAATTAAAGACACCCAACGAATCACCCCAAAACCATATGATAACTGCTACGCTTATTTACAACCAATCAGTACACTCTTCTACAGGCTTCTCGCCATTTTCGATTCTTTACGGTCCATACGAACACGAAATAGATTTTTCTTTAGACATGACCGTTTACGAGGAATATAATAACAAGAGGAAAAACGAGCTGTTACCTTTTATTGACCAAATCTACCATAAGAACATGGCTAAAGAAAAAGCAATCTTAGAAAAACGTAATTTAAATAAAGAAACGGGTCCAGAAATACAAGATGAAATAATATTTGTAAGAAAAAACAAACCAAGTAAAACAGATCCCCTTTACGCGAAAATTCAAGTCACAAAACAAAATAGAGATACGATTGAAGGAAAGTCAGAAAAAGGAAACTTTACCACCTCAAATCTGCGAAAAATAAAAAGATTAAGAAAACATCTTTCTTTGCAGGATCCCCATTTACCTGGGCCTAGTACAGCTCACGACTCAGTTACAAGTGACTCCGATTCAAACTAATGGATATTTTGGAGAAGAACTCGGAACCACAAAAATACATTCTCACTATCATAAATTTTACTTCTATTATAACCTCACCCTATTAGAATCAGGCTTTAGACAATTAATTGCAAACACTATCATTTTAGAATCCAAAATTCCAGATAACATTTTATTAAAACGACAATTCAATCAATTAAAATCAGAACTTATATCGACAGAAAACTCATTAGAAAAACTTTCACATTTTAAGAGAAAAAGAGGATTAATCAACTTCTTAGGAAAAACAATTAAATTCATCACAGGCAACGTAGACGACGATGACCTACAAAATATAAATAAAAACCTTGAAACCCTTTTTACGAACCAAAAAACTCTAACGTCGGAAAATTCAAAAATAACTTCATTTGCTAAACATGTCACCGAACGTTATGAACAAGACTTAATCAAATTAAATAATTTCCAAAACGAAACAATTAATGCACTCAAATCCACAACAGAAATAATTCACTACAACCAATTAATTAATCTTCAATTAATAAATATTCAAAATTATCACCAACAAATAAAAAACTTACAAAGAACTATCAATTTAGCGAGATTAGAAATTGCAAATATCGAATTGATAACTGCATCTGAACTAAAAGAAATTTATAACAATTTAATCAAAATATACGGTACTGGTCAACTGCTGTTTTTAAATGATACGCACCTTTTCGAATTATTAGATCTTTCAAAATTTACTTTAATGATTTCAAACAACGCAATGGTAATGATATTAAAAATTCCAATCCTACACCCTACTCCTTACACCTTACATAAAATCTATCCATTGCCAAATTTGCAATCACAAATACTCGTGCCACCTGCTCGTTACCATCTACAAGGAGATGAAGAGGAAAAATGGTTGAAAGATTGCCTCTATGGAATAAATCAAACCGTTTGCTACAATCCAGTAGAAAATCTTTGCAAACTCAAAGAAATGGTAAACTGCACAATAGCCTTAACTAGAAACAAACACAGCATCTATACAGTATTAAGAACAGGAATA
Organism: Rhagonycha fulva; assembly: GCA_905340355.1. NCBI lineage: Eukaryota > Metazoa > Arthropoda > Insecta > Coleoptera > Cantharidae > Rhagonycha > Rhagonycha fulva. Next base: position 9,834,010 of record HG996555.1, read on the forward strand.
ATCACCAGTTTCAATCCTCCGGAAGAAGTAATTGAAAGCTGCAACTATAAAGTTAACAAATACGTGCTCCACAACGCCAACTTTTTACAATCAATGTGTTCCATAATAATCCACGACCAAATTATCAACCTAAAAATTTCAAACTTTTCGATTCCACCACCAATAGTACAACAAGAAATTCTAAACGGACCTTATAAAATTCAACTAAAAATGGATCACCTGAACAATTTGGACCAACTACAAAAAGACCTGGAAAAAATTGAGAAGGAACCTACCACGGAACAGTCAATCATCCACTACGTTCATTACTCGGCTACCTCAATAATCATCATAATTATTATTGTGTGTATGTGTGTGTTAGTGAAGTACAAAAAAGTAATTTATGACAAACTAATAAAGAAAAAGACAATAATTAAAATATCCAAAGAAGACGCGGTAGAACTCAACTTGATTCCTAAAAATCACGAGGACGTTCTTTCATCTTAAGGAAGGAAGAGTTACATATTTGATAATCAACTATCTAATTGATAACTAATAATCACTTCTGAACTTTATAAAGAAATTATTAGTTATCAAAATAACCTTTGAGAACAATTATTGTAATCACCACAACTAACCCTTATCCTTATCATAATTACTAACATTAGATATTATAAATACAGGGAACACAATGAGGAGTTTTAGTTTAGAACTTCTCTATGTTATTGCAACTTGTAATGTCTAAATTCAACTTTATAATTAAATAAATCTTTTTAAAAATATAAATTGTGGTGTTGTGAACTTAAGTATATAAAAGGTTTATATTAATATTGGTCCTTATCTTGAGTAAAGTAACATTTTTGAAAGGATAATGGCGATTGTAGGTACAATTGGTTATTGTGGGGCCCAGATGAATTGCTCACCAGCAACGTTACAAATTTAAGTAGGATATTATTTTGTATTTAAAATACATCAGTTTTAATGTTAAAAATTTTTAAATCTGTATCAATTGAAAATTGTAGCTACAATTTTTGTATTATGTACCTACTCAAATTTGGAATTCAAAATTAAATCAGTCAAAGCAGAAAGTAAATATGTCCAATGTCTAATATTATTAAAATTTTCTTGCAAGTTTGAAAACGAAAACTTATATTATAAAATAAGATTGTGGACATATTCAGTTTTTGCACTGAACATAGTTAGTACAAACAAACAACAAAAGTTAAGCAGGATTAAACGCAAATTAATTAATCCTGTTTTTACCAAAAGTTGTAAAATATGGTTAAAGATTTGGTTTTTAGTTCTTTGGATTTTTTATAGAAATCAATCTACCACATGGACTGAAAATGTTTAAATACTTCATAATTATTACCTTCCATCTTGAAATAAAATGACAAATTATCTACTATCCTAATTAAATGCTTTTTAAATAATTTCTACATTTATAATTAATTAACATCATTTTCACACTTTTGCAACAATACCATATTAGCTTTTCAAGTTAATGCCGGTTGGTTAAATGATTTTTAATTACAATCAACCAATCTGATGAGTCACTACAGCAGTGACTTGATGTAATCACTGGTTAAATTGCAGGACAAAAATTCTGGGTTCGATTCGGGGACTCTATAAAATTTTTTATTTAAAAATTGGCTCAAATTTGTCTAATTGATAAAATGGCAAAGCCGAAAAGAACAAACAATTTTGGGAGTCAATTCAGAACGCATCCTTTGGCGCTTGATTCTTTGATTTAGAGAAATGCTGTGAAAAAGACTCGGAAAAAACTGGAACTCAATTCCCAGTAAACCCACGACAATCAGAAGCTGTTGAAAGTCAACAAATTATTTAGTACATGGAACGTTAGTAGTGGGCAGAAAAAGCTCATAATATAATTCAAGAGATGGACACGTTCAAAATTGACATTATGGGTAACAGTAAGATAAGATGGTCAGGCACAGGACATTGCAAAATAAAAGAGTATAATGTCCTTTTCAGTTTTGAAAGAAAGATATGATTACAGTTATGGGCGATTTTAACGCCAAGATGAGAAGAGAAAATAGTACAAGATTCGCAGGTCCTTACGGGTTAGGGTAGAGAAATGACCGAAGAGAGCGAATAAATGAGCGTGATCCATACAAACTAGTGATCCTAAATACAATTTTCAAAATTCTACCGGAAATTCCAAACGGACCAAAAGAAATTAAATTGTCTGTATAATGGTCAATGAAAAGTACAGAAGCAGCTGTAAGTACATCTGTTAAAACATTCCTTGAGGTTGATGTTTCATCAGATCATAATCCGTTAGTAGGCTCTTTTAAGTTAAAACTTAAAAAGATTAAAAAAAAAAGACAAATATGAAGAGTTTAGGGATAAATCACCTGAAAGAGCAATCGATAAGAGTACAAGCAAAAATATCAGTAAATGAAAAGATTGGAAGTACTGAAAGAACTGGACAACTAGAAGAACAACTAAAGGTGATACAGCAGATCATAAATAGAATTGGTAAAAAACAACTGATACCAAATTTGACTAAAACCATAGCATGGATGACTGAGAAGATAAAAACGTAAATTTAAAAGAATATGATAACATCAAAAAACAAATTAGAAGATAAATTCGAGAGGTGAAGAAAAAATGGTTATAAAAATCATGACGTGTTTGATATGCATAAAAGGATAAAAGAAGCTGGTGGACTGTAAAAACGCCTCAAATTTTGAAGATTGAATGATAGCAACGGAACAGTTACAGTTGATAAAGAAATAAAGGAAAACACATGGGAAAACTATATAATAGATCTCTTCGAAGATGACAGATCATCACATGCTCCATAACCATAACCAAAGATGGAAAAGCTCATGAGCCCAACGAATTCTACTCAGAGTATTTAAAACTTCTTGGTGAAGATGGCTTGGGTTGGCTTACTAGAATCATCAACAAAATTTACTAATCGTGGACAAATACCACGACAGTGGCTGACGTTAACTTTTGTAACCATCCCTAAGAAATCTAGTACTAAAAATAAAATAGTTAGTCTCATGAGTCATTTATTGAAGGTATTTTTAAAGATTATTCACCAGCGAATAACGTACGTAAATTTTGTGAAGAGCATTAGGGAAAAACTAATTTTGGTTTCAAGAATGCACTATAGGAACAAGAAAAGCATTGTTTTCAATATGAAAACCTTGAGAAAATTCTCATAAAGGTGGGAATAGACGATAAAGATATAAGAATTTCACAACGGGAAGCAGGAAACTTAAAAAAAATAATTTTCTATGTTCGGGTCTAAGGTGGGCCACCCGGCTTGATATTAGAGAAATCTCATTCACTCATTCGTTAATCATATCGCATATATTGTTACTAATTTCTTTTTATCCTCAAAACTTTCCCCTCCCGTGAGAATCTCACTTGAATTAGATCGATGAGTCACAACAGAATTTTGACTACAATTTAACTTTTAAGAGTTTTAATTTTTGCTGTGCATTTTTATGCATTGGAGCATCTTAGATATTGAATTATTATTCTTTTTCGGTTTTCTTCATCTTCTTTTGTTTTTTTGAATCACCAGGCCTCCAGAAACATCAGCAGTTTGGTTTTCTCAGGAAATTTATTTTGCACTTATTTTATTATTTACAAATTACAGAGTTAAAAGCTAACAACATTTTTTCTCCAATTTTAAAAAAGCTAATTCGTAACTCAAACGAATGAAAAATAATTTCTAGTTTTACCGTGGATATTTGAAGTCTCTTCAGTAACTGTGAAATGAATTGATGACGGTGATGCTATTATTATGATCCTGTCAGACACGTTTTGAGTATTTCATTCAATTAGCAGTGAATTATTGATTAACAAATTGTCATTCGTACTATAAACTTAGTTATTTTATGATAGATGGATTCCAGATCAGAAATCCGTCCAATTTAAAGGATGGAAATCTTTAGGAGAGAAGTTATGTCTTCCTTTCCAAACAGTCCATAAAAATACTAAAATTCGATACCGACTGATTTTATTCACTTTACGCATCGGGAAGATCGATTTAGTGGAATTCCGCTCATTTTTATAGCTTCTGTACAATAAATTTGTTATGTTTAGTTAATTTTATTATAAAATTAACATGTTAAAATTGCGAGAAAAAATCAGTTGTTGTCCCTGGGACGCTCTTTTAATGACGTTACCGATAATAAAAATATTTGAGATTCACGAAACCGATGGTATTTATGTATATAAACCACGTTTTTCTTATCTTAAACTAAACTAATTGGATAATTATGAAACTTATTAAATCATAAGTCGTTAAAGCTCGAGATTTTATCAAAGCAACGCTCTTTTTTTTAACAGGATAAGAAGTGGATTCGATTAATAATTTTAATTAGAATACCATAATAAGTTAAATTTTCACAAGAATAAGTAAATAAGTAGCCGGTGCGATTATATTTAAATAATTTAACATAATAAATCTTAAACCTGTTTCGTTAACTTGAGATATATCTTTACGCTTCATTCCATAAATTGGCTTGTTTTTTCAAATTAAGGGTAACATTTCGCAGTTTTAAATGTACATAAAGTTGCTCGGCTGACTATGTTATATTTTAATGTGGCGAATATAAAAGGAAAAGTGCGTGACGTACATACACAATTGTCATGTTCGTAACTACATATGTACATTTTACGATTATCGCTCAAGTAGTAAATAAAGACCGCACAGCAGCGTTTAAAGTTTGTTGGGTGTTCTTTCCATTAGATTAGACGAAGCAGCAGTTTTACGATTTCAAAAACTCAATCACTTGCAGAACTTACACTATGCTTGACATTTATTGTCGACAATTAAACATTTTCTTCAGTTAACGCTTGTATTTTATAAAGTATTGTCTATTTTATGGGCGCCTTTCCCTACATTTTTACGGCTGTTCGATGTTATGCAACTTGGCAATTTCATATTTTTTTCTCAAGCCTAGTTCTTCAGTATCGCACAGACACCTCCAAACGCAATCTTCTCTTCATGTGGCTTTCGTTACAGACCATCATGAATTTCCGTTTCGTTGAGTCCTTCTTACATGCTTTCCGACGCCCACGAGTATACAGCATTGAGTTCTAATATGGCGTGGGTGTTCCATTATGATAATGTACATTTATATCTTTGCGAATAATGGATCAATCGCCATAAAAACTCCGGACTATTGACAATATTGTTACTTAATTTAGTTACCTGTTAATTGCGGTTGCGTCATTAGACGGTTATTACGGTGGGTATAATTAACGGGGTGTTTATGGCTTTCTCAATCAATTCGAGATAAAATCTCCTCGGTATCCATGATTTCTAATTGTTCACGTAGCTTTATGGTGTGTGCAATTTCACATGATTATTTCGTTAGGTACTACTCCCTATTTTCGACCAAGCAAAATAAAATTTCACCAACTTTTATGGCATCCTCATCGTAAGGAAAACTATAAAAATTTCCTTATTATATTTTAAACGTTTTAAGCGTGACGCTCATCAGATACTCGACGAGTTTTTTTATTTAGAAAAAGCGTCGGCATCACGCTATCGAGCGCCCATCGATCATCAGTCGGCCTGATAACGTCACGAAAGCTTCCATGACGATCCTCGCGTCATTAAAGCTTTAACAGTTTATAATATGCGTGACGTAACTGATCAATGAAGTCTTCTTTGCGTAGGCCGAGTTTTTCGTTTAAAGTGAAAGCTTTATTTTCACGAATTTTGTTTTTTCATTCTAATGTAAATAAAAATAAATTGTTTAATTTTTATTTGTTGTTGGCTGCTCAAAGAAAATAAACTCGATAAATAAATATTAGGATTTTCTTGTCGCTACTTAACGAACTTGTATTCTTAAGCACACTATTGAAATTTGGTTGTGTTTATTTAACGTAATAAAATAAATAAACTATATTAAAAATGTTTGTTATGAATAATAGAGGCAATAATCTTACCGTTGGTAATTAAAATCTCTAATTAATTATTTACCACGTTATTGGTTTTTTGTGCATTGGAAAAAAGTTAATTGCTATTTAATACATTTTTTCGAAGTACATATAATGTTGTGGTTATTGAACGTCAAGTTTTATTAGTTGTCGAAGGTTTTACGCAATACTCACGCATATAATACACAGAACCATTTATTAAGATAATAAAAGACAAAGATCCGGGAAAACTAGGCTAAGTATGAGTCAGTAAATGTGTTAAAAGTAATTGCGCCAAGTAGTCACAATCATTTTTCATTCTTTAGTTCGCACCATAAATCAAAGACAAAGGAAATAAAACCATAATTATAAACGTCTTTTGTCCTTATAACTTCCATGAACGTATTAAAGTGCGATTCAAATTCAAAACTAAGGAGGTAATTTTACACCCATGATTATAATGGCGATATTCTAATTTTGACACAAAGTTGACAACTTAAAATATATAAAAAAGTGTCAGATATTAATGCATTTTGTCCACCCACAACAAAATGTTTGTTGTGTGGAAGCCAAGCCTATTATTTATCATAGTTTTCACTATGAGACACAGTTTAATCCGCAATTATTTGAATGTGATATGTAAACAAGTCTTTAGTTTAACCGCATTATTGATATCGTGTGGGTGTCTGTAGTAGGTACTAAAGAGGAAAACCATAACAAATTACCAATCCGTAATTTTTATTTTAATTTTCAATGAAATCAAATATTAGGCGCAAATTATAAAAATTGAGCTCCCTTACCAACGCCACCTATGCTTAGTGAGTCTATAAATAAACACTTCTGGAGTTCCGAAACTTCAGACAAATTGAGTTTGTAAAAAAATTTAATTAAATTAATTAATCTCATGACTGATGAGATGTATAGCTTTTGGTAAATTAATTTCATTCATGGAAAAGCAAGTTCCTCTCAGGAATCATAAATCCCTACCAAAAATTAAAAACTAAGTTATCAAATCCTCGTACTTATAACTTTTCGCATTTAATAACTGAAATCGTAAGCACATCACCTACACAAATAAGTTAAAATTGAAAATGCAAAGGTTTTATCTTAAAATTTATTTTGATTTAGAAACGTAAATTAATTTTAATTTTATTATTCGTTTTAGGATTAAAATTTAACCTTTATTGTAGATATATATTAATAACAAAGTCGTAACAAGGAAAGGAACGTCCTGTAGCAATCAGTTTAATTTACGACACCCCCATTCAAAATAGGTTACCATTTTTTAAACCAAAACAAACAAATAATTCATTGCAAGAAATGACCTTTGACTTTTTGGTGTTTTTAACCCCATCGACGAGGGGATATTGAAAATTAAATATTAATTTTGTTACAGGAAACTAGATCATGGTGGTAACTTTTTCTCCTTGCCCAACAATGAATTACTTTTTTTAACCCTCTGTGACCAGGATATAATTAGTATGTACATCTGTCTACACATCCTTTGAAAACCACTTAATTAATTTTTTTAAATTTTGGTAACTTTTGATTCTTGAAAAATTGTCTAGTTGCTTACTTGTAGCTGGGGGGTATTCCATACCCCCCAGACCCCCCGGTTTAGAAATTGTTTGCTTTTAAAAGAACCCTCTAGACTAGATAAAGATTTTTTCAGGAACTTAAACTACCGAGTACTTGATTTTATCTAATTTTTTAAGTGTTTTCTCAATTTTCTATGGTGGCTAACCCCTTAGTTCATTTTGCGCTTCAAATGTGTGTGCCCATGGCCTGCACCGCTTTCGCCACGCCCTAGTTACAGTGCTTTACAATAATAATGATATAATATAATCAAACCGTAATATAATAATATACATTAATATAATTGTTCATTTCTATGAATAATATTATGAAAAACACTTACAATAACCTCTAAAAGAATATATTAAATAGAGCGTTTGCTTTAATAAACAAAGTGCACTATATCGAGCCGAGGAAAAAATATTTTATTGCAACTTTTCCAAGTACGTTACATATGTTTGTATTGTATCTTTGCGCATATAGGGGACCTACAGTTCACGTACACAGAATAAAAATTTTAATTAAAAGTAGAACAATTTGTATTTAGATTGTGTAGAAGTACAAATTTTGTAAAAATTTAGTTAAATTGTACTTGCTTTTAGCACAATTTTAGTCATTTCTAACACAAATTATACTAAATTTTCACACAATTTGTACTTGATGTAGACATTCTTGACACAAATTGTTCTACTTTTAAGTACAAATTTTTCTCTGTGAGAATATCAAATTACTTTTTGCAGTGTAATGCCTTTGACGCACTGTCACTTTAATGATCATTAAGGATTCTTCCAAGTCACAGGCGTGAAGTGATGTGACCGCTGGTTGAGAACAAAGCGGAAATTCTGGGTTCAAATCGCAGACTATACAGAATTTCTTAGTTCGGTCTTTCAGTGGGTATCCACACGCTGTGGTGAAATCAAACTTTGAAATAGTTGTACTATATATCGATGAGGACTAATCCCCCTCTCAAAAATGATTTTGAAAGTCCCGAAAGAGACAGGTCAATTCTGCAAAGAATGTAATGCTGTTTAATAATAATAATAAAGGATTCTTCCAGAGTGAATTTCTCAAAACGGAAACATTAATGAAAATGACTCATAAAGGTAATTATCATTAATTTTAAATCTGTCAAAACTACATATAATTCAATTTTGCAAGAAAAGTGTAAAATTATTTAATTTCTTTACTTCCGCCTATTTATTCATAATTCGTTGTATTTATTACCTAATTTAGCCAGTAGAGTGACATGGAGTGATCCTGGGCATGACCTAAAACTGCATCTCTGGTTCTTCGCAAAAAGAACATGTTCTATTTTTCTGTAGTGTAGTTATACCACTACAAGGAAGCCAACGTTTGGTCCAGCACTGACAAACCATCGTTAGCACCCAATGCTAGAACCAAAACTGTCGGTGCTCAGCTTTTGTTGTACCAACGTTGTACAGCAACGTTGCACCAAAGCTGGTCGACAACCGTAGGACCTAAGTTATCATTTCATCTTTGAGCCAACGGTGTCTCAGTGGTGACCGCCATTGACCCAATGCTAGGTTAATACTGGGCCGATTGTAAATATTTATATGTTAGTTAATCCCTGTTTCCGGCGAGCGGAAAATGAAAAGAGTCCTGAAACACTGATAAGGTGATAAGTCAATTCTGGACTGGCCTTCCTCGTGCCTAACGTAATTATGCTCACTGCTACATTAATGGTAATTAAATATTTTTTCAGACTGAATTTCACGAACCAGATGCACTAATGAAAAATACTCTTATTACCATTCGTTTGTCCTAATTTAAAAAATATAATTATTTGCGAATTTTTAACTTACAAAAAAGTTAATTGTCATTAAGTTTAAGTCTTCTGAAGATATCATGAATTTAAATTTGCAAGGAAAGTGTAACAATCGCTATAACTGCGCTTTATGTAACCACAAGATGACAAAAATGTATTTTATTTAATACCGAATATATTAGTAGGTACCATCGATCTTTTATTTAACTAGATGGTGAACGCAGGTAGAAATTGTGAAGCCTGTCATAAGGTCTATTTTAGCGTGACGTGATTTTTGTTTGTTTACCTAGTCCCTGGATCTGATTGGTTCTCTCAAGGTTGCTTATGTTTACGTGGTCCCTGAATGTCAAATTTAAATTTTCTAACCTAAATGGTTTAAAGCGCTGTTATACACGTTGATCTTATAATACACTTTTAATTTTAATTTAAAAGTAATTTTAAATTTTAGTTGGTAATATACTTGGTTAATTGTCTGTTAAATTAATGATGGATTATTTTTGTAAGTATTATTTTATTTTAACTTGCTTTTTATTACGATCGAAAATTATCATGGGTAAATTTTGTGTAGCGTGTGGAATTAGATACCGATACGGAGTAGATTAACAAAATCTATTTTATTTCAAAATCAATAGTTTCGAAAAGATATTGATTTACTTTCTTTCTTTATATAAATAATTTCTCTTGTACAAACTTAAATTTATTTTTATAATAAAGTCGAAAATCAAATTATATTTGTTCCATTATTTTAATTTCAATGCTTGAAAATAGAGGCGCCACCGGCTGCGTAAATAGTAAACAAAGAAAAGGTAAACAAAAACATGTTATGGGTGGCTTCACAACAACCAATGCTATTTAGATAGGAGTCCGGTATCTAGTGTAATAAAAGATCGATGGTAGGTACACTCACACCTTCGACAAACTGCCAAGTTAATGATCATTAGGAATCGATTCTTCGTACACAAATATGACAAATAACCATTTTAACATTTATTCTGTTATTTAATCATTCAAAATTAATTTTTGATTTAAAAAAGTTAATGATCATTAAATTTCATTGTGTGAAAGACATTACATGTTCGGGATTGATGAGTAAAATATCAATAACTGATTTCAATATTAACAAAGTTTTACTTTGTTGCAAATACATTATTGTGTATATTACAACACTTACAGTTTACATGATAATAAAGTAACTGTAAAATTACATAATTTAATTAACCCTAAATCACACTGAGTAATCATTACTTTTAAATAAAATATTTTTATAAACTACGTTTATTTTTCATATCATAATGGCCTTTAATGTAATCAAAAATCTTATAGTTTAAATTCAACGTTTTGAACGAAACATCGCATTTTGTTTAATTAATTTCATGTTTACAATGATTAAAATCAATTTTAACAATCAACAATTATTATTTTGTGCTATGCTATTTTTATTATCGGTAATAAGGTAAGTTTATATCTATTTTTAACTCCAAGGGATGGAAAACAGCAGAATTACGACTGTCAAGCCAACATCCTTTTTATAAAACAATTTTCCAAGTCGATCGAATCATTTTTTTCCGTATTTTATTTATAAATAAATTTGATGAAATATTTTTATCAATTTACATCGACTTTTTCAAAAAATAGACAAAATTTAACGTTCAAGAGCAACTCAAAGTTTAAATCAATTTTAAAGGGTACATACCTAAGTACGAATGCGGTCAAGGGCAACCTTTAAAGGTTTCGTGAACCAAAATCTTCCAATAATTATGTTTTTTGGTTTTCAAAATCGCGACACGTTTAGGAGAAATTTTTAGTGGCAGTCAAATTTTTGAAAATCAGCTGAAGAACACAATGCTGCCCACACGGTTTCGAGGAAAGTGTAAAACTAGCTCAAAACTTTTTGGTTGACCTCGACGCTGGCGCAATATTAAAGAGAGACCGTCAAATTTTGTTGCTTTGAAAAACCGAGATAGCTTATTTATAACGTAATAAATCGATGAGGTCCTCGTGACGTCACAAACCGCATGGGCGTAAGTAGTGACGTCGGTATTACATCATGGGTCATTAGGTACGGAGCGTCGCGACGCGCTATTCATATCGACTCGTTACGTCACAACCACATTAGCTCACGTTTCCGTATTTTATAATCTCTTTTGATATGTAAAAGCTCTTCATTTTGGTTTGTTCATTGAACAAATTGCAAAAAAACGATACTTTTTATCTAACGAATAAAAAAGGTGCGATTTTTTGCTTCGGCCCGATTGATTTACTCATTCGAAAATCTCGAAGTCAACGTAAATCTGATATTTGTCAAAATCAAATTAACTTTTTTTTTTTTAGTTTCAAGTTCGTGCTAGTAACTTGAAACTGATTTCGGTGATCCGACCAAGCTGATTGATAAAAAAAATGGAAAAAAAGTTGTTCCGAGTGCAAAGGCAAAACGTAATGCGTGAAAATGTGAAGAACTTTTCAGGAGAATTATTCTATTTATTAAAGTCATGCTGCATGCAAATACTACGTGTAGTTTTAAATTTTCTTGGCAGTGATTTTGCTATGGTCACACGTTGGGAAAACACGTGCGTATTTTAATAGCTAGTATACCACGTGCTTTTCGCATTGTAATTTTCTTATGTTAAAAATAACAAATTTGTGTTATGTCCTGACGAAGTAATTTCTCCAAGTTACTTAATTCGATTTAGGTACTACTTAAAGGAAAAAAAAGAAAATAATTCATTGGCGTTGTACCTACCTACTTCTAATTGCTATTTTTAGATTTCAAAATATATAATGTAAATAATTGTAAGTTTAATGTACAAGTGTGAATATTACATTATTTAAAAGCGAAAGGTTCTCAAAGTCTACGTCAATTATGTATAATTTAGAGCAACCGTAAGTACAAAATCTTGGCAATTATTTATTATTCTTACATTTATTACTTTAGGTAACACAGCTACAGGTACTCTGATATTAATTTCCACATAATAAAAACTTTTCAAAGTAGTCAGATCGGGTCTTTTATCGAGTCACTCTGAGTAAATAATTAACGATTTTCCTTAAATGCACTTTGTTAAATTACTGGTAATAAATTACACGTAATTCATGTTAAGATTGCTAGAAATTAAACCTATTTGTAATTACACGAAGAAAACCTTAACTCCACAATTGATTAATTATCGAAATTGGTGCTAACTCGGTGAAGATGTAATTAACACCAAAAATAATAAATTATATTTACGTTTCGTTTCAGGTTACGTAACCAATTTTATTAATGACTTCAAAATTCCATAATAACTAAATTTTGTGAAATTTTACGATAGAACATAAAATTGCTATCAATTTAAAATCAATACGTTTTTTGTGATCGATAAAATATCAATAAAAAAAAGAATATTCATATTGTACCAATTAACATATTTAAAAATTATTAACTAATGAACCAAATTATGTAAATTTAATATCAAGACCGTTATATTTAATTTAAATAGATTATGCGTTCAATAAAAACAAAATTTTTTTTGTTTAGGAATAATTTAATTTAACTTAAAAAAATTTTTTTTTATTAGTGTGAAAGTATTTTATTTTAAAATAATTATTACCGTTCAATTAACTTTTAATAAAAAAATTTTTTGTCCTATTATTATAACTTTTTTTTTTGGTTGGGAATAAATTAGCTTAAAATCTTTTTTTTATTAGTTTGTAGGCATTTTATTTTAAATTAATTATTACCTGTTAATTAATTTTTAGTAAAAAAAAAATGTTGTCTAATAATTATTATTATAAAAAATGTTGGTAATTTCCGTCCACTAAAAGCCAAGATTTTTTATAATAATTAATTTTTATTTTACAGGGTCATTACAAATTTATTTTATATTTTTTAATCGTTAATTCTTCAGATTCAAATCTTAACCTATTAATTATTTCCATATAAGTGATGTTTTTTTATATGTTTTGAATAAATAATATTTTATGTACATAAATATTGAGGTGGTACAAATATTGCGGAAACGAAAACGGAATTTGTTTTTAAATTTGAAAAAGTCAAAAATATTATACAAAAATATATAAATAAAAAAATATAAAAAAAAGTTTTAAAATATTGTTGAGTTAATTTGAACGCAATAAAAGCAATTGAAAGTTTATTTCAGTTTTCAGTTCACCACTTTTTTATTTAATTATTTCGTCATTCTCAAGTGGATTTCTTGTGTTGAATATTGAATATACGAACCCCCAATTATTATTTGTGTAGTTTATTTTGGATACATCCTGGTGGGGGAAGGACACATAAATATTTGCCTAGGTCAGGCTATTTTGAAAGTTTCTACTTATTAATCACATTTTACCATAATAAAACTAATGTTTTAACTTTTTCTCGAGTTTTTCCAAAACTTTTACATACTTTTAAGATATTAATTTACGTCTAACACTAAAAAAATATTGTTTGTAGTTTTTAACTTCAAATTTTAATTGACATTAGGTTAATATTTCATTACCGAATAATTCAATTAGGTAGTATATCTATTATTTTTGTTTGAAATTTAATCGATTAATATTCTGTTACCGTAATTCTGCTAACTTTAAGAGATTCCATGACAAACTTAGGTAACTTTTTTCCAAAAATTTTATAGAAAGCACAAAGAAACATTTGTACTTGAAAGTAGAACAATTGTACTTATTTTTAGCACAATTTTACTCATTTCTAGTGCAATTGTACTATTTTCAACACAAATTGTATTAAATCTTCACGCAATTTGTACTTGTAGATAATTTAGAAATAAATTGTTTTATTTAAAAAAAATTCTTTTTCTCTGTTTGCACTCACAAAAATAAAACTGGGCTTAAAAGTGAAACCATTTAGATCTAAAATTGTTGACACATCCAAATTGTGTTAAAATTATGTACAATTGTACTATTTTTTAACACAATTGCACTTAATTTTAGCACAATTAGGATTTTTCGACCGTCTAAACCCAAAATTGTGTAACTTTTAAGCACAGTTTTTTTTTCAAAAATTACAACAATGCTTTTTCTTATAATTTTGTTATTATAATTGTTAATTTTTATCTAATTATCGAAATTGATAAGAAACTTGTGACAAAGTTGGTGCGGTATCACCAATTTTCGGAAAGTCCACGAATTTCTTTTGTAAAAGAAAATTTTTTAAGTAACAGTAATTTACTCCATTTTCACTTACCAAGTCAAAACGTTACAAAATTATTATTCTCAAAAAAAGACCAAAATTTGAATTTTAAAATTTATTTTTAGTTGACCTAATTCTATTAAATATTAGTGAAAATCATCAGTTTAATAAAAATAAAAACAAAATTTTTGTGATAGTAAAATCGACAATCAAATCTAAAGTTTTTCATAAAGAACCTCAAGAAATAATCGTCAAAATTTTAGTTTTACCATTATTTTCTGTATCGTGGGAAGATTTAAGTTTCATGTTCGATTAGACAAAACAACATCAATGAAAGCTTCAAACGCTTTTAGTATTACGAGCGGTATTAATTGATTTGGATCGATGGACAAAAATGGCTTCGACGTGTTGTGCCAACATCAGGAAAACAGCACCAAGAAAACTTGGTACAATGCCTTACAAATTGGATGCTGATTATCGAATTATTCAAATTTTGACAAATTGATGGAATAAGCTCTAATTTGCTGTTTAATAATAAAATCAATTATACACTTTGTTGTAACTGTAACTTAATTTCCATTTTATTGGTTTATTAATTACCTAATTATTTTAATTCCCAAACAATTTGATTAATTTTGTGGAAGTGATGATTAAATTTATCGTTTCTTAATTTAGTGAACAAATTAAAAGGAAATAAAATTGTTTCAAAATTAATGGTAATTTGAAAATTCGTGTATTTTCATGGGTCGACACAATTATTACGTAAGTTTTACATGAAACGAATTTGAATGTGTCAAACAATTTACATGCGGTAAATAAAATTGTTATCTCCAAATTGATTATAAATTAGCCAATTAAAATATTTTAGTAAGATGAGACTGATGATTTTAAATAATGCAAATTAAAAGTGATAAGCAAAAATGTAATGGTTATACAATTTGGTTTTACACGACAAGCGATTAGAAGACGTAACAAAAGTTGTAATATTAAAAGGTAATTTAGGAAACAATGGTGAACATTTTTCTCTCCTCGAGAAAGTGTTTTAATTGTTCAACAAAGAATGCATCCTACAGATGACATTTTTTAATAGAACAACCAATAATTTAAATTAACAATAAAAAACAATAAGAATTATTATACACCCATTGGAATAAAATAAAACCGAATAGAAAACCCCACACAAAATGGACGACACAATTATAGAAAGTCGAGTCTTCACTTTCCGATTGCGACAGTTAATTAAATTTAAATTTTAATATTTATGTAATAATTTTTTACAAACGTCCCGATTTAAAATTTTCAGTTTTCACGAATTTTTTTTTGTTTAATCGGAGGTGTCACGTAAAATTAATAACTGCGCCAAATAATTTAAATTAATAAGTTGCACTTTACGGTCGTAAATTCAACGTTTCAAAATTTAATGATAGTAATAAAATTGACTTGCAAAAATTTGCATAATTTTTTTCGAGCGTGTGAACACCAAAATCGATTATCTCAGAATGTGAGAAACTGAAATCGATTTCCCAAAACGGTAATGCAGAAACGGAAATTTTTGATAAATTAATTAAGTACGAAAAATATTATATAAAATTTATTTCAGCAATTTATGAGGCTATTGACAAAACCAATAAATTATAATACAAGTTTATTTGATATTTTTTGTGTAATAATTTTTGCTTGTTGCTATATAAATCGTTGCGTAACTGAGAACCACTAGCACAATGTTTTTTGAAAATTTTGAAAATCGAGAGTTTTGGAGTGATTTTTGGGTTAGTAAGAAAGCGTTAGCGTATTGTGGCAAATTTATAAATTTACATACACTTATTTCTCAGATAGTTGTAATTGGTGGTATTGTTGTTTGGATCGGTGTTTTGTGTTCTATAACGTTGCAGGCCGTATCTGCTCGGCGACGGACCGGATCGCATGTCGCATGGATGGCATCTTACAACATAAAGGGTCTTCTAGGGACGTGTTTTATGCTAACAGGTGGAGCACAATTGAAAACTAATTAAGGTCTTAATTTCATGCAAAACAATATATGACACAAAATGGTGATTGGACATACTAAAACAAACCAGGAACTTCAAAATTGACTATTTCGAACATTTTTTGTCGAAAATGTAAAGCAACTCTAACATAAAATAACACAGTCAAAGAAGACAAATATCTTGTGATTGGCACATAAAACATTCAGTCTACGAAGCAGAGGCACAATAAGTCACCTGGTGACTCCTGGAACTCGGCAAGCTCCGGAGTGGTGGTTATAGAGCGCGCGCCTTCCGGATCTTGAGAAGGCGAATCCACGACGAAATCAAACAAAGTCCTCATTCATAAAACAAAAAAAATTTAAAAATTTTTCAAGTTTTTCGGCACTCGAATGAAATCCACCGAAAGTTTTATAAGTCCTCAGGTTATTATTTTCACTTTTAAACAAGTCCTTAGACTTAAGACGTTAATAAGTCACTGTCCGCAACCGTAAAAATTGAAAAAGTGTGCAACCGATTTAGGAACAGTTAATTAATTTTTTATTTTAAATAAGCACCTTATTATTTTTTGTTAAATAGGACCGGTTGTTGGTAACTTTACACCATGTTAGCGATCTGCGGTAGTTAACAGTACCGAAGAAAGAACACGCGACTGCACACCGTAACTCTGCCAGCAAGTATAATAAAATCCTGCCTCAACTCGTCTATTATAAAACTTGCTTCGCGATCCTTCTTACGTCATAACCGCAGTGATGACGTCACGAATATCGACCGTTATAGCGCTACTGTTTGGGACCTCTTTGCTCTTCTACCCACATTGCTACATCACCGTTGTGACATCACGATCGTGACGTGTATTTCATTTCGTCCCCCTTTCTGCAGGGTTAACTACCACCGTACCCACACCGTACTTACACCGTGCAAACTTTTTCATCGATTTTCTTGCGTATGCTTATATGTCACCTGGTAATTTATAAATCTCCATTGTAACCCTCCAAGATACAATCAAATAAGTTATGGTGGTACAAAAATAGTTTTAGTTCGCGACTTGTTTTATGCAAATATAAATAGTTTTCATAAATTATTTATGAATATAAAAATCGATATATTAAAGATGGACTTAATAAACAAACTTGTTCTGTAGTTACCATCGATTTCTTAAATAACATAAATGCAGTTTTTTATTTAACATTAATTTTCAAATTGACCCCTTTTATTGAATAACCGAGATTCGCTATTTTGATTGGGCGATAGGAAATATTCTAAAACTTTTTTTCTTTAATAAAATTTTTAGGAGGTATTTTTAGAACAGGAAAATTTATAAGTGGGTTATTTTTATGGTTTCAAATAGTTTAATAAAAATTGTTCGCGATATCAATAAATGGAAGCAAAATATTTCAATTTACTTGAAGATTTTGATTAAATTTCGGGTACGTCACTGTGAACTAATAGATAACTAATTTTGTGAAATAACCACTTCGTGCTTAAGGCAATATATTATATTGTTTAATATTCCAACTTATCGTTTGTACAATAAATTGGTAATAATGATTTATTTTAAAATTATGCCAACAAAAGTTTTTTTTACGAAAGCCGAACATTCGTTCAATCCGAAATTACGACGTACGTTTTTTCTAAATGAAAATTGTAATTCTGTTATAAAACATTTATATATAGGCATTTACACATTTATAATTTTTTAAAGCACGTTTTGCTCAAAAGCTCTATTTATGTGCGTTAATATTATATAATTGAATTTAGAGGAAAATAAATCGTGAAACTTCCCACGTTATTTATATAATTCTAGGGTTGGTTTAAGCCGCCACTCAACTGTTCAAATATATTTTTTTCAAACAAAAAATTGAGTAAATATTTCGAAAGTTTTTAAAATCACAGTAAAGATAGCAAAATTATATATTTTTTTGAATAAAACTTTTTTTTTAGGGAAAGTGTCTTAAAAACAATAAAGTTTAGTATTTTCTTGTAGTAATTATGTATAATATGTAATTTTACAGAAAAATACTATATATGTATGTATAGTATTGTGTGGTCTTAACAGCTCATTATAATTAATGCAAGCTCATTAATTTACACAATTGGAAACACATTGAAATAGAAAATATTGCAGGAATTCACGTAATCTCGGAGTTCACAATTATCCACTTCACAAATTTAGAAGAATATGAAATTTTTTTTTGCTTTTTGAAAACAAAAGGCAGAGTTGATTTGGTTATCAATAATACAATAAATCATTTACACTGTCGATGCAAAATTAGCACCGACAATTTTATATTATAGGTAATATAAATTGGTGCCTACTTGGCAATTTCATTTTTCATTCTTCTCACCCACTTTTCAATTATTGGTTTCAATCTGTTAAAAATTGCCATCGCAAAACTTGAACCTGATTCGATAATTTCCTCCTACCACTAATTTATACGTTTAAAATTTCGTGCACTTGCATTTTTTCATGTAATTTGGTTTATTTCACTTGTGGATTTAAAATCAAATTTTAGGTAAACAGACATAAGTTTATACAGTTGCAGCTCGATGATGAGAACTGAGAGAGAGAAGATGAGATATTTTTTTGAATTTATTTTACAGATAAAATTTTCTACAGTGTCTATTTTTTGTACTTTTGCAAAGCCAATAAGTAATTGCTATTAGAAATGTTTTTCTAAATGATGTTTAGTCTTTTTTCAACCATTACATTAAACGAAACATTAAAAAGATATTCATTTTTTGTGACAATATTCGTGGATATAAGAATAATAACATAACACAATAACACAGCGATTTGATTTTTATGAGCTTAATGGAGCTTTCCAGATTGGAAGAAATACAAATATATTTCCTTATGAGAGGGCATTCCTGCATGCCATGCGACCCTGACTTTGTTATCATCAAAGAGCGCTCAACAAAATAAACTGTCAAAGAATACTATAAAATAATATTCAAGCGTCCAAAAAAAAAAAAAAAAAGCTCCATTGTTGAAGTCTCTAAAGACATAGTTTATGATTTTAAAAGCTAATTTTCGAACATTTACAAGACTTGCTTGAGCTATAAAACATAAGAGAAAAATGTACTAAGACGTGATAAAAAGTCGTATCGTACCACCACGTGAAAATTTCTGTCGCTCTAGCGGTAGTTTGCATGTATGGAATTTATAAACGGACTAGTTACAGAAACATTCAGATTACAAAACACTAGACAAAATTTAAGTTTCCTTACCGAGAAAGATTATCCACAATAACGGCCAATTAACAAAGAAAAGATGGTTGATATAAAAAAGAATATAATCAAATTCACCCCAAATTTTTATGAGCGATATTCATATATCGTCAAAGGAGACGACTAATGAGCGGCACGTCAAGCAACACCATTTCAAAACAAAACATCAACAAAAGAAACATGTCCAAAAATAGTAAAAGAAAAAACAGCCAGAAAGAAAAACTAAGAAATCAAAGGCAGAAAAGCAGAAATAGAAAAGATAAGAGACGATTCAACAAAGTAGTCAAAGAACTCACGGAATTGTTACATAAATTGAAAAATCAAAGAATTTAAGGATACTTGCACAAAATTTCTTGCCTACAGAAGCAAGTGATTGCTCTCTCCAGAACCAGAAGCAACCACAATCAACAAATTACCAATTAGGGACGCTAATGAAAAATGAGCAAAAGATGACAATGAGAAGGTTGCAGTTTTGCACACCGCCCATCAAACGTATTTCAGCCTTCGCCCCAAATGAAACAAAAAATATCTGAATTTGCTCATCACAGCATTGAAGTTGGAAGAAATAAAGGCAGTCATCATCAGTAAAAAACCAAACTCAAAAAAAGCACTAGGATTCGATCTGATTACTGGAAAAATCTTGGAACCTTCTTAATTCATTGCATGCTAATACCAAAACCTGGAAAGAAGACAAACGATGTAGCTTCATACATGCCCATAAGCCTTTTCTTGGTTTTTTCGAAAGTTTTTGAAAAGCTGTTTTTTAAAAGATTGCAACTAATTTTGTTAGAAAAGAAGATGATCACAGACCATCAAATTGGATTTAGGAGCAAGCACAGAACAATTGAGCAAATTGATTTTGATAAAGTATGTCAAGATGGCTTGAATTACAAGTTAAAAAAAACCTACCCCTTACTTATTACCAATTAGGGACCATCCATAAATTACGTCACACAAATTTTACGATTTTTTAACCCTTTCTTCTCCGTTCTTGTTACAGGTGGTCACATTTTTAAAACGTGACGCCATATATTTTTCAATTTTATTATAATTAGAAATAATTAAAATAAAACAGCAGTTTCAAATTCAAATTTCAAATCGCAGGACTCCTCCATTTGCCGTCGACTGAAATAAATATAAATCGAGTTAGTAACATTTAAAGTTTCTTGTTCACATATAAATTTTGGATTTTAATATTTTAAATTTTAACATGTAACGTCACAAAGCTTTTGACCTCTCCCCGGCTCTTGTTACACGATGTCACATTTAAGACTTCCTCTCCCCCTGAACGTGTGACTTAATTTGTGGATGACCCTTTATTGAAAAATATACAGACAATACTAACAACCAAAAATACAACAACAGCCATATCCGCCGATGATATGCCTATACTATTTTCACACAATAATGCAGAAAAAGCTTCGCAAAACTTAGAAATAAACCTGGATGAATTCCAAAGATGGCTAAAAATACGGGGAGTAAAGGCTCATAAAATCAAGTCCATACACGTGACCTTCGCATCGAAGAGAGATAACTGCCCACCGGTAAAACTTAATAACTGCCAGTTATTACCACAATCAGAAAATTCTAAATATTTTGGTATGCACTTAGATAAAAGATTGACTTGGAAATATCACATAAATGCAAAAAATAAACAAATAAGAATAAAATTAAAATGAAATAATCGCAAAAGACTTAAATGTGACTGCAGTAAAGGAAGAAGTTAAGAATGCTTGCAACAAATATTGCAATAAACTTGGATTATTTCACTCTAAACAAACTAGTAAATAAGATGCTGGATAATCCTGTGTAACACAAATTGCTCCAATTTGTGCCGCTTGCCCCGCTGATCTGCGATGGAATAGCAGACTGGCTAGCTAAGGAATTACACTCCCCATTCAGTACTAAAGCGTGGGTCGTACTCGTAAGTTTTTTCGTTGTAACTCAGATGATCTTTGGCAACAAACTAAAAAAAATGATAATCGGGCGCCAGTCTTTTAAATAAAACACGAAAGTAGAAGAAGGGTTGGTTTTATTTATACAAACAAAAGTCAAGTTAAAAGGTTGGGTTAACAATGTTTGACTCCAAAACTCCATATAGGAGGTACACAAACACATAACAAATTAAGTTAAATCCAAATTAAAAAAATAAAAAGTTCAAATGAGTTGCCATCTGAAGACAACTCACCAAAAAAATAAATTTCGCATTTCGAAAACTGCCCAACGCAAACATAACACGTTGGTAAAATTGACTACAAATACTCATTCGCTGAGATATCATCAAGTAAAATTATAAATACTGTAATTGCCTTTTAAACTTACCGTTTTACCATAATCTTTTTGATTCAACATTGCTATTCTTTTGGAACCTCTGGAATATTAATGATTCATCGTTTAAACTGAATTTCAGGTGTAAAGCTAAAAATAACAAAAACTGCAATAAATAATTAAACAAGAATCAATTCACCTGCAAACGGTAACATCTCAACGTCGATCTAAATTATTGAGGCAAGCGAATTTCCTAAATGCGCTTCTAACAAAAAATAATAAATCCATGGTTTTCCGGCCATCCCACGTCGTCGATATTATCCTCAATAGCTGTAACAAAATAAAGGTCCGATGCTGGGAAAAAGTAGATAAACTCCAAAAAGAAAAACGGAAATATTTCTAAAAATAATTCAACATCTAACGAAACCAGGTCGCAGCTGATAGGGCTGTGACGTCGGAACTTGCAAAGTCAGCTCAAGCGGGCTGATAAAAATTAAACCAGATGTGGGAAATTTATTAAAAACATCATGGAAAAAAGGTAAAAACGCTCTCATGAAAATGGGTTTCATCACGCTGATTAAAAGACATGTCCATTTGTCTAATTTAACAGATGTTCTAATTAAAAACACAAAAATCAAATATATTGTATGCTATGAGGACATGCCCTGCCAAAACTTTTCAACAAAAAGGATATGTTTTTGCGTAATTAAACTCTTTAATTAATTCCTTAGAAAGTGACATATCTCCTTTTTGCAATTTGAGTTTCACACGCATTCAGGAGAATTGCAGTATTATCTAATCAGCGAAAAGTAGCTAATTTGCACTGTTCGTTTAATCGAGCTTGACCTTGTTCGCTCTATAGAACCTGATAATATAGCATAAAATTTTTATCTTGTTCACTCTTCCGGATAATTCACTAGTTTGAGTATACACATAACCGAACCGCTACTGTATAAATTTTATTTTTATTCGAATTTATTCGAATTAATTTGTAAATAATTGTTAGGAAAACAAAATAAAAATAATTTCTCCATTGAGAGTTTTCACTCTGAAGTTGACCAAAGTTCATCTCGCTTGAGGACACTCTTCTTTTTTAATAGGTACACAGCACACACAAAAACATTTATAATTATACCGATAGAGTGCAAAAAACTTCAAAAATTAAGAACACCTGTTTCATACTTTTTGCAATCATCAGTTGAACCGTAACAATGTTAATCAATATCGACTTGAGAAAAAATCCAAGTATGATTAATTGGATTTTTTCGATCAAACACAAGTTAATAATAAACAAATGAATTATATCTTAATTTTTTAAAGATTTCTGTGGTTTATTTTCTTTCGAATATGTTTTGTAGCCCCTAAACGATAAATATGATTAATTATGCTTTTAAATGGAGTCCATAGACGTTGGTTATTGCATTTATCAAAATATTTCCAGTAAGAATTTATTTTGAGGCAGCAGCTGTTCCACATTAATTTTATGAATTATTTAGATCTGTAATTATTTTTCATTAACCCTATCTTACAATTCAAAATCTATTTAAAATTAATTATTTTTTATCGGGAGAATAAAATTTCATTCAAGTTATTATCGATCGAGCAAGCACAGTAGTGCATCCAGGAGCCTTTTACAAAAAATTTATCGCATATGCATTCGCTTCTGATCAATAAAAAAAAAAGTTGGAATTGTTGGTATTGTGTATTACACATTGGTAAGATATTCCGATTCAATTTCTGCCATGTAATAATAATAATAATAATTAATAACCGTGTATTGTATGAGTAGGAACGAAGTTTACTTTTTTTGCAATAATTCTATGTAATACGATCTATGATGGGAAAACCGTAACATACCGCGGTTTATAGGTATTTCCTTTGAGATTAATAAAATTATTCTCGTAAGCAAGTACTTAATTTATTAAGAAATAGGAGTTTAATTTTATTGATTGCTATAGTTAAAGTTATGTAAGATGAGCGTTACGTCACGACCATTTGAATTTTATACATCAGTTAAGGAGTTAATTTAAGTAATTAGTGAGTGACTATATAGCAAATATGACAAAAACAAATATAATTTTTTTTTGATTACACTAAATTCTAAATAAAGCTGGGAAATTAGAAATACTGCAAATTATTAAATTACGTTTTTCATTTATGTTTGGCTGCCACGAGCATTAAATTTAATTCACATGCATTCTTTTGGTACCACGTGGTTTGAATACAATGATCACAACTACGTTGTAAAATAGGGACATCGCTATAAACATTTTACATTTTTAAAAGATTTTATTTAACTATTTTTATATAGTACATAGATGTGGCGTGGCGCTGTAGACGATTTTTTATTTTAAAGCGTGGCAGTCAAGGTGTTAAGTGAACCAAGAATAGTTGATAAAACAATATTAAAAAAAAAAATCCTATACTTACCTACTCAAATTTACCCTCAACCCTTTATACCACAACATCACCAAAGTCTTAAACGAATTATTTACACCCTAATCGTAATTACTATCTATACACCCCGAATAATTTTATTTTAAAAATCTAAAACCTAATTATAACTTTGGTCATAACGCAGGTTCAAAAAATACAACTGTAATTAAATTTAATTATATTTTTTGGTAAAATTCAGTTCTGGAACAGAATACAATAAAAGTAAGGGTTGAAGTAAAATTGAAAATGTACCTATAGATTTTTTTAATTATTTACCGCAGTTTGATTGCCTGCTTGTAATTACATTTAATTGCATTGTAACATAATTGGCTAATAGTTAGATAATTAATAAAAACTACTACCTGATTGTTTCAATTATTTTATTTATAATTTAAAACAATAAATAGATAGATTAAAAGTTTCCCATTCACGTGTTCATTCAGTTACAAAATTCTTTCATAAAACACAAAAATGTATTTATTTTTGTTATATTCTCATAATTCTATTCTAGTCGTTTGTAATAATTGAAGTGTAAATAATTTTTTTTCAAGTCCTACTAATTACAGCATTTAGTAAACCACTAAATTTTTATAGTTATTTATTTAGGAACAAATTGCTAATTAGCTATTGGCTCTCAAAATTTCAAAATCTGAGTCCGTTCCTGTATGTATGCAAATTCAGAAAGCATTTAATAAAATATTAAATCAGATATTATTTCCTAAATTTTGCTCTCGAAATATTAAATTACTGTTTTAAATTTAAATATAATACGGATATCCTTGCGTAGTGTAGGCGTACTTTCCAAATTGCGTAGTAGGTAGTAAGCATTTGTGAATAAGATTTTTGATTTTATTTTCATTCTTAAAAACTGTGAATATTTAACTGTGTTACCTACATTATATTATCTATATTGCCTGCCTAGTTTATTAGATTAGATCACATTCACGTTTCGTGTACTTCACCTGGGGCAACATGCAGGGATTGATTTATTTTTACACCCCCACGTTGATTCATATTTAGCTCACCGCGTGTTTTCAAGGCTTTTCCATCATTCAAAAGTGGCTGCGATGCAGATAAAGGAAAACTTAAAAAAGCTTTTTATTTCCTTCGATCATCTTATTTTATATAACTTTTCTCAAACATGTGATTATTATAATAATAATACTTATTTAACCCTACGGTCGTCATAGAGGGCGCTTGACGTAGTTTTTATATAATTTTTAATTAGTATTACATAAATTTATGTAATTATTGTATATTGTCTCTAAATAGGTACTTTTTGGTTAATTTTAGATAATTATGGGCTTATTGATTTTTTAAATAACTTAAACAATTTTTTATGATGTCCATTTATGTGCTATCTTGGATTCAGTTTGACTGAAACCTGATAGAATTTTTTTAGTAACGAACAAAATGCATCAAATATTGCACGTGAATATGTAAAAGTTAACCGTCAAATGTTAAAAGCCTTCTGAGAGAAAAATTATTAAAATTTGTCAGTTTTCTAAATCAATCAATTTTTGGCCCATCCATCCGTTAAATCTTTGTTCCTTTTTTACCCTAAACTTTGACCCATCTAAATATTATTAATTACTTCTTTTTCTTTGTTAGTTTCAGCTTCTTGTGCTGCCAGCTTTCGTTCCATCTCTTTGGTGGTCTTTCAGACAGTCGTTTTCCATTGACAACTTGACAACCATTGACAACTGTGAGGATGAATTATAACTTATGAAGTAGTAAAATTTCTTGCACATATTTCTTTTTCGTTTTCCTCTTGCTAGAGGAGTGGAAATCACTGTGTATTCATTTAATTTTCTTCTTCACTCCATTTCTTCCTGTTGCACGCTTTGCTCGATGCCAATTCGAAGCGTTCATAAATTCAAAAGTAAATTAAATCACGACTGCAATGGCACGTTATCTTTTTGTGGATTCAACTAACTTTGCGTTTACTCTACTTTTCCATTTCCGTCATTTTTGCTATAGCATTTTCCACTTTATCTTCCAAGACAGCTACGGTTTTAACATATTAATTGCAATATAAATCTATAATTATTTTACACCCTTTTCTTGTGCAGAGAACTGAATATGGAGCTTGTCCAATCATCTTACGATTTTCTAGTCTTTTATATTACCTGACAAACAGTATATATAATATTTGGACCGGTTTCCCCAATGCCCTGAATGATTACGGTGGTGATCATGTCAACGCCTGCAGCTTTATTGCGTTTGACCTCTTTATAATCTCTTACGCATAGGCGTGGGTAAATTTTTTTTAGAAATAATTATATAAATTATTGTAAATTAACCGTTTTTTTGTTACGTAGTACCATTTTATTGATTTTCAATATATTTCAGGTCATTCTTGACAATGTATACAAATTTTGCAAAACTTTATCTAATGAGGTTTGTGTCTGATTGTATGGTCTCGTGCCAAAAAGGCTTTGTCAAACCGGTGACGCCAAAAAATTCTAAGCCAATTCATATCACCATAAAAGTCACAAATAGCTTAAAAAAAATGTTGTAGCTTTACACTCGGTTTTACATTGTTGAATCTGTGTATTTTGGATCTTACGATTATCTAAAGTATTTTTTTGATATTTATTTTAAGATATTATTGAATTAAATTTATTATTGTTAACACTGTTTTAATTTTTTTGTTTTTGTTTAAAGCGCATTTTTTTGCTATCCCGGCCGTAAATTGACTGTTTTCGTACTCGATTTGACGTACGAAACGGGGCATTTTTCTATCTAAGAAAACGAAGAAAAAGATATTCTTTCAATAATTAAATTTGCGTTCTTTATCAATTTTAAAAAATCATCTTGTTACTTCTTTGTGCTGGGGGGTATTCCATACCCCCCAGACCCCCCAGTTTGTTTAGGTTTTAAGGAGCTTAGTAGATATTACTAGATTCAATTTAATATTGTTAATATTAGTTCAACTTTTTGTTTTTGTTTAAAACATTTTTTCGCTATCCCGGCCGTAAATGGACTTTTTCGTACTCGATTCAAGGTACGAAACGGGGCATTTTTTGTCACTAGGACGTGAAAAAGTTCTTGAAATAAAAAGTCATTTCAGGACGAGGGGCGGGGCATAAAAATTTATGGACGTAACCTGTTTTCACTACTTGGGCTTTATTATTCTCCTCGCCTAGCGGCTCGGCTCATAAAGCAATCCCCTTGTAGTAAAAAGTATCGGTTTACGTTCTTGTCAAATAAACTACTATTTTGTGTAAAGATATCGAAGTTATTTAAACAAAACCCAACGGGATCTGGCTGATAACTTTAAAATTAAACGTTTAATGTGAACGCTAAATATTGATTAAATTAGGAAATAATTGATAATAAATTTTTAATTTTTACTTAAATATCTCGGTTTAGGAGTTGGGTAGCTTACAGGAATATTTTTTACTTTGAAAAATTACTAAAAGTGCCAGAACAAGGTGACACATGACAGATAAAGAAATGCCATACTGCCGAAATTGAAAGTAGAAAACCCAACGTATGCAAAAGTTAGGAATGCGAAATTCGGAGGTTAAAACAGAGAAAATCCCCAGGTATAGACAATCTTTTAGCGGAATTACTAAAGGAACGAGAGGACAAGCTGTTAAAAAAAGTCCATCAGCTAATATCTAAAATTTGGAAATTGGAAACAATTCCGATAAAGTGGACAGAAGCTGTAAATAGTGTACGAATTAAAGCGGAATCTTATTATTACCTTCAGCTTATAAAATGTTATTGTACGTCTTAATGAAACGACTAGAACTACCAGAGTGGATTTCGTAAAGAAAGATCGACCACAGATAATCTGTTCAACATAAAGCCAATTGTAGAAAAACGTTGGGAAAAACCCAAGGCAGTTGTCGAGCTTTGAGTATAGAGTAATGAAGAAGATTCTTGGCCCAGTAATTGACTTGGAGAAAGAAATGTGGCGGCGCACAACTAATGCAGAGGTAAAACACAACATAAAGCGAAATCAAAAGAATAGAAGACTGGGAAAAAGCAGCAAAGAATTAAATAGAATAAATGGAAAGGCATTAGTGAGCGGGCTTAGAGATCCTGGTTTTCAAATTCCGTAGGCTTAAATATCCTTGTTTTTTATCCTGAATATTATAAACTTAGGGATAGGTAGTGCTAAAGTTATGGTAATCGTACATTATTTTTATGGGATTTTGGGTTTATTTAGCCCTAATTTTGAATAATCCTTAAAATTTAATGTTTATAATTGTGGTTAAACCCTCAACTACCATAGTTTTAATAAAAAAATTTTAAAATCTGATGCCAGCTTATCGAACTTCCCCAGATTTTGATATTTACGTTTAAATTTCTTTTTGTAAAGTCTAGTTTTTTGATTGATTGACAAAATTCATTAAATTTTAAGGCAGCGTCCCCTATTTTTCTTCACGTGTTCTTTGATTTGATATGAATTTAATAATTTAAATTTTTCAATCTTTTTCAATCGTGCAAAGTTCAGATGCAAATGCACCAAGGGTGCCCAAGACGTCAATCGCGTCCCTTAACGGTGAAAAACTTAATTAATAAACTATTACAAAACTTTTTATAAATAGAATTTAATAGCCGTCTTTACTGATGGTTCTATAATAATTAGCGATATGGTTAACCGCTGTTATTAATTTCACCAATGTGGTCGCCCGCAGAGCTTAGAAGTTTAGTCACCGCTTCCCTATGTTCATATTACTTTACCTCTGAGTAGCTTGCTAAACTGTGACCTGATTTCATTGTTAATGGTAACAATCATTAACACATAGCGACCCAAGACTTTTAGATTAAAAAGGTAAAGGATAAGATGAGTTCTCACTCCCATTGCGTTACCTTCAATTGTAGCGGTACCCACTCCTGTCATTCATCAAGCAATCCTACCCGGAGAATTGACTTAGTGATTCATACCGGAGCGAATGCTTTACGTGCCCTCCGAAGCACGGAGACGATCATCAAAATATTTAATAGCTAATCTTGATCGCTTTCCTACGCTATTTATAAGGTTTTCCAGATCTCTCCCCCCCCCCCCAAAGCCTTATGTATAATTATTTAACCCTGACGATTTCAAAATTAAAGAAATCTAAACAAATATTAGAAGTAGATTTACTAATCCCCAGTTTTGGTTTTTACTGGATTTTGGCCTTGCTTGTTTCACTCAAATCACTTTATTTTTCCTCCCAGTAGGAGATTATTCTTGCTATTCTCCTACTTTCAATACTTTTATAAAGTATTTAAATATTTACTTATTGAATAATCAAAACTACAACACGCATTTTATGATGCGTAACATAGCCGAATTTTATTCATCACTGACAGTAAATGATGACTATCTCTTTTTTTAATTCAAAATTTGATGGACTTTATAGCATGGAATTCAATAATTAAATTTGTTTTTATTTTGACAGTGGAACTAATGTTTTGTAACTTGCAAACCGTTGACTTGCATTGAAATTTCAAGAACTTACTGATGGTAAAACCAATTTTTTAACTGTGCTGTATAGGTTATCGTGTGGTTAAAAAAAATTAACGTTTAATTTAAATTTTTTAAAAATTTTGCGTGTAATACCAACAATACAATGAGAGCATTGAGAATTTATAAGAATTACGTCAGGAATATGATTTATTCGTGATATTGAAATATTTTGTTACTCGACATGATTTTTTTGTAATAAATCAGTGGATTATGAGATTATGACCAAAACAAATTTTTCAGTAAAAAAAAATGCCTTTGGCATTGCTACTGATTCATTATTTTGATTAACCGCAAATTTAACAATTGTTTTTTGTGTAACTTCCCAAACTAACACTGATTTTTTGTATAGTCAGTGACTAACCGAATATTTCCTTAAACTCTGTTTTGACGTAAATTATTTGCAAATAATAAATTTTGATTACTATAAAATCTATTAACTTAAAGTGGAATGATAATATTATGTGATTTGTGCTATCGTGCCCCACCTTTATTGTGTTTAATTGCACTTACATTTGTGTAACATTTGAATAAGTAATTGAAATTGACGTTAATATTGTAAACCAAGCAGAAAAGTACAGTAACTTACAATCAACAGATAAAATTGGCCGTTTTTGAGTTGTGCAGAAAATAAATCAAGTAATGCAGTTTAATAATGTTTGAAAACCTTTGAACTTCGTAATCTTCCAATTGTATCAAGAATCCAAGAATAACAAATAAACGTGTACAAAGATTTATAAACAAAGTGTGAGAGATAAATTTTGTGGTGTTGTAACGTACAGTGACTTTAGAAATATTATTCGCAGTATGTAAATTATAAAGGCTTCGTTTGTTCCGTGTGTCTGCTCACGACACCAGAAAGTCATTACAATTAAATGATCAAACATGATCAAGCTTCATTTCTGGCATTTAAATCTTGTCAAAAATTTTATAATAATTATATGATGATTTTTCAGCCTAAAGCCAATAATGTTACGTTAGTTGAACCGATGGTCAAAATTTTAATTTATTTATATTTACAAATTGCAAAAGCAATCTCACTTTTTTATAATATTCTGGAAAGGTTTAGATTTATTACTTGTATTTGCACGTATTGTAATTTGAACGGTATATCATCGTACATATAATGAAAATCATTGTAGAATTAACTTATTATAATATCTAATTATTATAGATCCTCAAGCTGTATATTTAATGAATGGCATTTTCATAACTTTACCGATTAAACGGTTACTTTTAAACAAAAATTTATTAATTTTTTGGAATGTCACGGCAAGGATAACCAAATCCGTGATCACTCATTAAGGTTAACTTGAATTTTGGTTCAACAGCTAACATCATTATTAAAAAAAAAAATTTAATTCTACTAATGTTTGTTTTGGTATGCATTTAGACTTACAGTTAAAATTAAATTAATTTTGTATTTCAGTTAAGTTATTTTTGAAACTCGATTAAAATTAAGTATAACATTTTGTTAGTGACATAAAAGACATCGAAAACGTGTTCAACTTAATTCTAAAAATTATTTTTTTAACCTATGTATAAAGATTAGAATTTTCTGTCTATGACACTGTCGTATAATTTTTATTCAATGTGAATCTGAGTTGCAGATGATTAAAATACATTTCGAATGCATGCCACTGATTTTTTCAGTTGACAATTATTTTGCTGAAATAAGAAATTTTTACATTCATTTTAAGGTTTTTCAGACATATGGCCATGAGGATTTTGTGATTTGTAAAGGAATATTCATCGGAAAGCCGAGCTTCGAGTGATTCGAATCCAGAATTTTCCCTCTGTAACATTTGAAACAAGAATTTTATTTTTTCTGCTAATATCAGATATTAGAGTTTATAGTTCGTTGTATAACTAAATACTTGCTTAAGGCTTAAAATTTTTAATTTTGCAATTATGATAATATACATTAGCATCATTTCTTACTTAATAAGGATTATGTGCAAATATTTTCCACTTCGACATGCTTAGCAAACAAGAGATAACAGTAATCACAAATCAATGCAAGAATAAATTTTTCGTCCTGGTTTTATGATCTGTAAATGCTAATTAACCGTTACTAAATAAAAGAATAAAATATGTTAACAATCGATGAAAAACAGATAAATAAATTGAGCGTTACTTACGAGTGCTTCACTTCATCAGTACTACATCAACTAAGTTTTTCACTTTTAATTGCATTTCGACAGAAAAATGCCATGCTTTTATCTTTTTAATTTACTTATTTAAGTACCTAATAAATTATTTCTTTGGCGATGAAAGAAGAGTTTTATGCTGAGCAAAAATCAGCCTTTTTGTGACTCAGCTGTTAATTTCCAGACTTCCTTCGGCCTTAAATTATATTACAATATTATACTAATTTACTATTACTTATTTTATAAATTAAAGAATGTAAAATAGATAACTTTTCGACGATTTTGTTAAGAAATTCATCTAAAATTTAAAATTTCCTATAATATGTAATATATGCGATCCTCAATTATCCAAATTGCGTTAATTTTCACAGAGAATTTAATTTTCTACGCTTAGATAATTTTCATGCTTACATAATATCAATAAATTTTAACTTTCATTTCAACTTTATTTAGACTTCTTAGAAGCATCTGAAGGTTTTTAGCACCTAGAAACCTAATCGTTTTCCATATTAGTCCAAATAACCTAAAAAGGATAATAGTGGTATTTGTAGGTTAGGATAACCGGATGAAGTTTTTGACGGCATTTGGTTTAACCACAGAAAACCTAGGAAGAGAATTTAGTGTGGAAAGATTAATTTGATACCATCGTACATTTTGTAAAACCCTTAACCTTTTCGTGAATTCAAGGAAACCAATGGCTTTTTCAGCTACAAGAACGGCCTTTATGTTACACTGTGAAGTATTTAGTATACTAATGGGAGTTTATCAATAATTCTAGTCACGCATAGTCCTGCGATATCATAGTAACATTCTCAAACATGTCGTATTGCATCGCATGGTAATATCTCATTGCAATGCAAATCTGACTTCCTAATTATTGCATATAGTAGTTCAAATTGAGAATTAGCTTAATAGTGAAGCTGAGAAATGTCAAGTTTTGCATTTTAATATAACTATTGGTTAAAATGATAACAAAAGTTGAGAAATGGGTACTACATGGGTGAGACACCTGATTTATCATGGTTGTTTTCCTACTAACCGGCACTTGGTCAATAGGTATTTTAATTATGATTAAAATCTTTCTTCTACAGAGAAGGAGGCTAATCGTCCAGAAATCGTTGTAATACAAGCTGATTTTTTTATTAAGTGTTATGTAGTTTAAGGGGGTAGATGAGTATAGCTTAAAAAATTAAATTTGAATTTTTGGCAAGATTTTGTGCAAAAAAGTACAACTTTTGGTACAATTTACACCATGTTTAGTTTCGGAGAAACCGTGTCCACCGACTTCCAAAGTGGAGTTTTGAAGTAGGAGTAAAAGTAATGATAATTTAGCCTATGAGAGAAATTTCTAGAGGCCCTCTCTTCTAAAGTTTTACTCCGATTTACTTGAAAATTTGGGGAAACTATTCTTGATATGTTCTATTATTAGATAAAAATATTTTAAAAAAATTAATTTTTTAAATATCAAAACCCATGCAGCTCCTTAAACTTTCTAAAAATCTTCATCTCGTTACTTCTTGATGCTGAGGGGTATTCTATAGCCCCCAGACTCCCCGGTTTATTCGCGTTTTAAAAAGCCTTGATAGATTATCCACTCTATACTAAATAAAGAATTATGAACATTAACTTGTGAAATCATATGATATGAGTTACTTTATAAATGTTACGTTTTAGGAACTCATATTCTATAGGTACTAGATATTAAAAAAACACTTAAAAATAAGATAAAATTAAATACTATGTAGTTTATGTTCTCGAAACAATCATCATCTAATCCAAAGGGTATTTTTAAAAGTAAAACTCAGCGAAACCGGGGGGTTTCTCTCTCAGTTGTAAGTAAGAATAAGATATATTTCAAGAATAAAATTTGCGTTTTTTATCAATTTTAAAAAGTCACTTTGTGACTTTCTTGTGCTGGGGAGTATTCCATACCCCCCAGACCCCCCGGTTTCTTTACGTTTAAAAAGGTCTAGCTAGCTTAGCCGCTCTGTACTGGATATTAAAAAAACATTACAAAACTTAGATAAAAATTAGTATTGCGTAGTTTATGTTCCTGAAACAATCATCACCTAATCTGGAGGGTATTCTTAAAAGAAAAAAATTGTGAAACGGAGGGGTCCGGGGGGTATGGAATACCCTCCAGTCGTAAGTAAGAATAAGATATTTTCAAGAATTAAACTGTGTCCTTTATCAATTTTAAAAAGTCATCTTGTGCCTTTCTTGTCTGAGGAGTTTTCCATACCCCCAGACCTCCCGGTTTTTTTATGTTTAAAGAGGTTCAGCTAGCTTAGCTGCTCTATATTGGATATTAAAAAAACACTACAAAAATAAGATAAAATTTAGTAGTATGTAGTTTATGTTTTTGAAACAATCATCACATAACCTGTAGGGTATTTTTTAAAATAAAAACTTGGCTAACCGGGGGGTCTGGGGGGTATGGAGTACCCTCCAGTCGTAAGTAAGAATAAGATATTTTTCAAGAATTAAATTTACGTTCTATATCAATTTTAAAAAGTCATTTTGGACTTCCTTGTGCTGGGGGGTATTCCATACCTCTAGATCACCGGTTTATTTACTTTTAAAAAGGTCTAGCTAGCTTAACCGCTTGTTACTAAATATTAAAAAACACTACAAAAATTAGATAAAATTAAGTATTGTGTAGTTTATGTTCCTGGAAAAATCATCACCTAACCTAAAGGGTATTCTTAAAAAAAAAAATTGTGAAACCGGGGGGTATGGAAAACCCTCCAGTCGTAAGTAAAAATAAGATATTTTCAAGAATTAAATTGTGTTCTTTATCAATTTTAAAAAGTCATATTATTGTGCCTTCCATGTGCTGTTTTTTTACGTTTAAAAAAGTCCTAGCTAGCTTAGCCTACTAGATATTAGAAAAATACTATAAAAATTTGATAAAATTAAGTACTATGTAGTTTTTGTTCCTGAAACAATCATCACATAACTTCTGCAGAGTATTTAAAAAAATAATACTTTTGGTAACCGGGGGGTCTGGGGGTATGGAATACCCCCCAGCCATAAGTGAGAAGAAAATATATTTTCAAAAATTAAATTTGCCTTTTTATCAATTTTGAAATGTCATCTTGTTGCTTCTTTTTGCTAGGTGTTTTTGATACTCCTCTTCCCCTCCTCCTAAACCCTTCAGTTTCTTTCCATTTTTAGCAATTTAGCAAACTTAGTATTTTTACTTTTAAAATTAAACAATTTAAAAACTGGGGGGGAGGTCTGAGAGGCATGGAAAGTTACTCATAGTTAGGAAAGGACAAAAAATTATTTGTCGCATGGTGAACACGAATATTATAAGATTTAGTTTAATATAACAAAAAAATAGTATTTATTTTTTAATATTTCCTCGTCGATGGAGTTAAAGAAACAAAAAGTCAAGTCTCTTCTTACTAAAAAATATTTCTGCTTCATTATTTGATTGTTTAATAAAACCTATGACATTTTTTTTAATTTAACGATGTTTTTAATTTTAAATATAAAAATATTTAATATTTAAAAAAAATTAGTTTGAACGGGGAACGGGAGGCAACTAGGAGTAGTCAAAATGATGAGATAGTTCACTTGTTAAAAATTATAAAAAATGTTTTTAAGAGCTAAACAGTTACCTTTTTTCAGTATAAAATTTTACTTACCTAGTTTTGTTCCATTAATGCAATTAGTTGACATTAAATTACAATGAAATTTCTTAACAATCTTTTCTAAATTTAAAATCCATTTCAGGGATAGAAAGTGGTTAGTCATAAAATTTTAGAAAATGTAATTTTTAATTCTGTTTAAATTTCTATTAGTAAATCGTTTATTTACTTTACATAATTGCAATTTTTCCGGGTATTTAAAAAAATATTTTACACTGATGAGCGCAATTTCAACCCAGTTGATCTTAAACTTGTTGCTAATAAACTCTTTTACAGAGTTTCTTTAATTTTCACGTTGAAAAAATTCGATAACTTTAATTTCTATGACGAAATTGTTTTAATTCAGTCACTAAATTTACTTTGCCCAATTTTTCCAATGATTTGAAGCAGAGCAATTGTGGGTGGACCATTTCCAAAATTATCCTTACTAGGTACATACCTACTGTTAAATTATTAAAAATGTATTTTTTCTCGTTTAATTTTTTAAACAAGCTGTAAAATAATTATTAATTGAAAATACTAACACAAAGTTTAAAAATATTTTCTAACAGACTACAAATATTTAGTGAAAAGCAATTACGAAAATAGCATTTAAAATATGAAAATGTTATTAATCGGATACAAACAGTATTAAAATTTGGAAAATTTCTTTTGATAATTTAATTTTTAAAAGTTCTTGCTTTTAACCTTGACAAATTCAAATGACATTTTGCAAATTTTTTACCAGTTGGTAGAATAACGAGATTATTAGATATAATTTTTGAAAGGATTAAAATTTATTCAAATCACAATACGAAATAATTAAAAACGTTTTTTTTAATACATTATTGAATTAAACTTTTCAACCAGGAACGGCTTTAGTATACAAAAGTTTTTTTTATAATTTTTTTGTTCCGGTTCCAGTTTCATCTTCTGGACTTCGCTCTAAAGTTCCAGTTTTTCTTCGAGTTAAATAGTAAACCACAGAGATAATCTGTCATAGCACATTATTACAAATTACTATATGAAAATTAAAGTAAAAAAAATTTTGGCAGAACGATCTGCGCTTAAAATTTTGGACCTATTTTTCATCCATATTAGCAATGGAAATTTATAAAAAATAAAAGTACCATATGAGATAAAATCACATCATAATAAAATCACACACGGAACTTCTCTAAATAGGTTAATTTTCGATATATTTATTTTAGAAACTGTAGCAAACCCACGTACGCTCTTCCAAAATTGCTATAATAGGAAAACTAAATCGTAAGGTAAAATACTGACTATAATTTCTAAATAACTACTAACAATGAAAAGATGCTTATCTACATAGAAGCAATCGCGCGATGGAACGTCGATTCGATACTTTTCTAAACTATATCTATCGATAATCAGGATCTATTAACCACGACAAACTAAGTTTAACTATAAACAACCAAGAATTTATGTAAAACTAACCATAAATGACAAAATCAAACAATTAATTGAAGCAGCCACGTGCGAGCGAAAGATCAGGACCGTCTTATCAATTTCAATCGATGGAGTGAAGATTAATGTGGACGAAACAGGAACTAAATGACATTTACATAGCTACATTCCTGTTTTCAGGCAGGCTTTACAGTTAATCGGCAGATATCGGGTAATATTCAAATTTGTCTGAAATTATCTGAAGGATCTTTATAGAGCTGGTTAACTAAAATAGAGATGAATATATTTGGTTATTTAGACGGACGACAAGAGAATACAAGGTAATTAAACCTGATAAGCTTCAAAACATATTTCAAAAATTCGAATTAACTATTTATATTATTAAGGCATATTATAACTAGAGGCCAGTAATAGGTGGAGTGAAAAACTACATAAATCGATGAAAACTGCTATTCGACAGAGTCATCTTCCTATATTTTGTATTAGTAGTTTCTGCACGGTTAAATTACAGTGAGGTGGCGCTGCCTGACAGGTAATTTTTTACCCAAATAAAACAAACTAAATATGAGAATAAAATGGGATAAATTTTAAATTCATTAATGAAATGAAAAGAATATTTGAGTTAAAAAATTCTTATGAAAGGCAGCGTTTCAAACTTTTTAGCACTCATCAGTTGAATTTGACTCGATTACAAATTTTTAAAAAGTGAAAAAATTAAAGAAAATATTAATAAAGCCATTAAAATATAAAGTAATGAAAAGTCTTGCAATCTCTGCATTATCGCCTACGGACTCGAGGCAATTTATCTTTCAGTTTTAAGTTGAGAGGTGGAAATGAGTAGTTAAGGAGTATTAACTAGTGAAATTTACATATGAAAGCAAAATACAATTTACCGACTTATTTTACGGAAAATATACATAAATTTTGTATACTTCCTTAAAATTGTACTAAATAAACAAAGAAATAAATTAGTCACTTTTTTCTGAATTTGGGCATCATTATTGCAATTAATCCTTGCGCAATACCCACGATTAATTAAATTTTCCCTTGCTGGTAGTATATAATCGAAAAGTTGTCCAACTTTTTGGAGCAATTGCGGAGGCAAGTCTTTCGTAAAAATTACGAACTTAATTAGGTAGGTACATTAGTGACACAGTGATACATATTTAGGTTCTTTTAGCCACTTAAAAAATTAACATTTCAATTGCTTAGTTTTCTAATACGATCCGACGTGTTTACTTATATAATTAACGGGTATCGAAAATTCTTTTCCACAATATCGCCAAAACATTAAGAAAGTTTAATTGGGCACTGAACGTGATCTACATAAAGCACTAAAATTTCTCTCTTATTTACCGAATTGTATTTATGCATTACCCAATACTTTTATGTACTTAATTTAAATCTTACAAAACAATTTGACAACAAAAATTGTTTATAAAAATATTGCAGCTAGACAGCTTTTTGAAGAAACATAAATACCCTTGGGTATGTACGTTCGTTTAGCAATACCAGCACTGTTACATAGTACAAAAAAATTAAATTAGTATATAAACAAAATTACGATTAGTTATTTTAAGGTGTTTATTTTTTAATGAAAGTTTCGGTAAAATTTTTGACCTGGAGCTAAATCTTCGTATGAAACGATTATTAAAACATCGTGATACGTTTCATTTACATAACTAGGCCAATGAACATAGATTTGTTAAATTGGTTCAAAAATTAATATAAAAAGTTGTGTATATTGTTTTTCATAGACCTTGGAATAAAAATGTGCTTTTTAGTTAATTTTAGATGCGGTCATTAGCGTTTTTATGTATTTTGACAACAGAGGCTTTTTTAAAAAACTTGAGATGTACGAATTACGTACGAAACGCATGAAGTTTTTTGCAGATCAAAATAGAACAACTAATCGACGAGTTAGGTGACGGAACAGTGGCGGATTTAAATGATATTTTTAGATATGGAGAGTAATCTATAAATCTTCCAATTCTATGTACCTTTTCCTAATCGTGTAAACAAAGAAGTTTAGAAAAATATTTTAAGTCACCCTGTATATCTGGGCAATTAAAACACATTCTCACCCTTTTCATGAAAAACAAAGGGTTGTTTTTAATATTTCATTAAAATGTGCTTGTGTTAAACAAAATGAACTCATTAATGTGTCATCCAAAAGGAAAATTACATTTGCTATTGCATACAATAAAATTGTATTACCTCTATTAGTTACGAAGCAATGAGAACTCATCATTGCAAAATTTTAATTTCATCGTATAATCATTTATGTGCACCATTCTTCATGATAATGTAAGAAGAGACTTTAGTTTTTATGACGAGGAAGTGTTTGGTTAACAGATGTTTAATAAATGACTCATTATAGAGTCGTAATTTATTAATTAATATGGGAATTTAATGTACTAATATTACATAATACCAAATATTATTTTCTTGTCATAAAAAACAACATAATAATCGTGAATTGTACAAGATAAGAACAACGTAACGATTAATAAGAAAACAATGTTTCACTTATTCATTTAAAATTAGAAAGAAGCGTCACCTATCAGTCAAAATTGTAACTCGTTAAAAACTTAATTTTTTCTCTTACAATTTCGAAATCTCCGTTATAAAGATGCAAAAGAACTAAAACGATTACAATGCTTCCAGCTATACAAGTCATTAGGGTTTTTAAATTATTGCAATGTAAACTAATTTTTTTAATATACTTCTGTCATGCAACGATCATTTTTAGTCAAAGTTGGATGTTTTTTCACAACTAAAAAATTAAGTCACTTTAATGGCTTCATTTCGTTGGATTTTTTTTACAAGATATCACAGGTAATCTAATTATAATTTTCAATAACTTCAAATGCGATTTTAGTTTCCGTTCATTAATTTAATTAACTGTTCTTGAATTTAGTATTTATAAACTTAAGTATATTTGTAAAACAGGTGACAGAAATATTTCAATCACATATTAATAAACTTCATAGATAATTTTTTTGTTTAAGGTCAAATTGGAAAATCGATTATAATAATTAAATTAATTAATTTATTTTTAATTAACATTTTTTTCCAACAAATTAATTTTTTTATTTAAAGAACGTTTGAAGTTAATAGTATAGTACGGTTACAATTTGACATCCATGTCCAAATGTGGGCGTCTAAAATGATTTTTTTATTAATTCATCTATGCATAGATTGCGAAAATAATTTTCTCGATTAGCGTAAATTCTCTTTTATTTTACGCGTCGATGAATCTTTCAATTTGCATACAGGTGGATACATTGAACTTCACCACACCCACTACGAAGTTTTAAATTTACTAGACATATAATTACCACTTCAAAATACCGTATGGTGGGGTTACTTTGTTCCCTTGGGGGATACTTTGAACGACATGGCTGAAAAGTATTGAATGCGCCCTAGCGAGCAAACTTCCAACTTTTATAGCTTTTGATTTCATTAAATCTTATTTTATGTCTCTCTCTAAACACAAAATATTCAGTGCCGGACTTAGCACTAGAGAGGCCCTAGGCGCAATTTAATTTTGAAGGCCACTTCTAAATATTTTCTCTACCCTTACAGCAGCTATTTTCAAACTTGGTGATCCGGACTGGTGCAATAGAAAGCGTACAATTTTGTTGTTAAAAATAATAGTTTTTATGTATAATTTATGAAATAAAGGAGAGGAGACACCCAAAGTTAGATTTGTTTTAAGAATGGTATAAAAACGTACGGTTTGAAAACCATACGATAAATAGTGATTTTTGAGAAGGGTTACAGCAAAATTTTAATAAGAATTTTTGAAACTTTTTGTGAACACTGCAAAAATAGTGAAAATATTAAAAATTTGTTGTTTTGACGTAACAATATTGTCGTATTTCAACAAATACATAAGTTTGAGCAAATGATAGCCGATATGAAGAAGTATTTTTGTAATATTAGGAAATTTGGATTTTCAAATCATGTTCTTCTTTATCATATCATAAAGGGTTGTTTTTAGGGGAACTAAATTGTGACATTTTGTCTAAAATATTTAAAGCTATGTAAATTACTTAATATTAAATCTTTAAATACTGCAAAAATAGTGACAAAATTGCAGTCGCAAAGGCTGATTTATGAGGGGGGTCAGCCATGAACGTCCATAAGATCATTTTCAGGAGAGGGCAAAATGAAAAAAATATTTTATTATCAAAAAATTTTAATGATTTAAAATCAAAAGTTTAGAAAATTTTAAAAGCTTGTGAAATATTAAATGTCTAAAAAAAATTAAACAGCCAAGAGCTAGGAGGGGCAGCTGACTCTTTTGCCTCCCCCCCCCAATGGACGCCCATGGGGTCAGCAATATAAATTTTGATTAAAATTTTTGTAACTTGGTATATAGGCGTTTCAAGAGAAGCGATGCGCTATCTGGTGACAAATTTTGTACTAGAGGTAATGCGCTGGAATGGTTGTTTACCATCAATTTTATTGTTTTTAATGTGATAGATATCTTAACTGCTGCTTGTTTGTTTGTAATATCATGGTCAATTCATTCGTTTATTTAGTAATTGCCTCTTCACCTCTAGTACGAACATGGCCGCTGACGTCGCTACAATCTTTAATTGAAACGCCTATGGTACGGTTTAATTAAACTTCTAATCTTAGCTAAGCTTTAATCCAGAAGAGGGGGTTGATAGATCAGATGCATAAGTGTTTTTTGTAGGACTTGAACTGGTTTTTATGTTGGTGAACTTTGTAAGTTAGTAATAAATAAACAAACCAATTAGATGTGTCCCTACTTCAAGAACTTACACTTATTTTACGATTTTACATGTATTTAGTAAGCCTGAACTCCGTAACCCCGACTGTGATTGGAGGGTATTCCATACCCCCAAACCCCCCGGTCTTAAAAAAACCAATAGTGCATGTTTCAAATAGAGAAATATTATGTAATGATTACTAATTATGATCTCCGTGAGTGTAAGAGAGGGGAGGCAAGGTTAAAAGTTTTACAATTTGTAAAAAGATTTTTAATTTTATTTTAGTAAAAATTATTTAAATATAACGAATCTTTAGATATTATCATTGATGTGGTTGCTTGCCCATTTATATACGAATACGACTATTCTTGAAGGCCATATTAGATCAGCCTTTGGCCTCACTTCGGGAGATTACGACGAATCAGATTCATGGATGTATTTGTATGTATGTGCGCAATACGCAGCTTTCCGGTTCTCAAACGCTTGACGGCGTTTGGTTTTGAGAGCATTTTACATTTTTTACTTACGACGAGGAGTCAGCCCGACTTAAAACCCCCAACCTGGAAGACCAGCGAGACGGCCAGAATAAAGTTGTTACTTCATCCGGATTCAAACCGGGTATTGAGCGTTCGTAGTCAACTCGCTTAACCATTACTCTCCGACCGTCTTAACTCCGTCTGTGATTGGGGGTATTCCATACCCCCCAAACCCTCCGGTCTCGAAAAAAACCAATAGTGCATATTTTACAATTTGTAAAAAGATTTTTAATTTTATCTTAATAAAAATTATCTAAATATACCTAACGAATCTTTAGATATTACCATTGATGTGGTTACTTGCCCATTTATACGAATACGACTATTCTTGAAGGCCATAATGGATCAGCCTGCGGCCTCACTCCGGGAGATTATAACGAATCAGATGCTTGGATGTATTTCATAGGTCGTAAACTTCTTTTAGGCTGTTATAAATGAAGAATAAAATTAGAGGCGCGTCTATAAAAATGATATAGAAGATGAAGGGGGGCTTCTTCAGAAATTATTATATTGGATGCTGTTGGAGCGTTTATTTCGTAGTTGAAGGTTGAAAATTGACGAGATTATGGAAGTTTAAATAAGAAAATCGTTGAAATAACAAACAAGACAAAATTAAAAATCAAAATACTTAATTAAAATGAATGAAAGAAAAATTATAAAATTAAATTATAACGTGTAAATGTAATGATGTTTGATAAATCCAAGCCAGAGATAGTTAAAGCAGTTTAATCACGTCCGAGATTTGTGTGTTTTAATTATATGTAATTAATTGAATGTTAAAATTAAAGTTAGAGGAGATTATGGCATCCTTAAATTAATAACAAGAGTGAATAAAAATAAAATTAAATAAACGAAAAAAAAACTTAGTATTGGGTATTTTGTACCCTTAAAAATTCCATAGCAAAATGTTAGGGGAAGAAGGGGTAAATGTATACATCAAGTGCATCACAGGAACGTGTCCATAAAGGAGTGTCCCCCCCCAATGTTTTAGAAAGTTGGCAAAAACACTTAAAAGTTGATCAATTTAACATTTTTTTATGTATAAATTTACAAAAAGTTACAAAACTTACAAAAAGTTGGCAATTTTGAATTAATTCAGTTGGCAAATTTTGCAAAATTTGGAATTTTTTCCCTCCGAAAAAAAGTTGGTTGGGCACGTCTCTGAGTGCATCTGGGCAAATTAAAATTTTCAGTTATGATGGTTGTACGTTAATTAAAAATAAATTCAAAGGTGGCTCTAGCACAGTAAAATAATAATATAATATCAGTAATTATAATAATTTTGAAAGTAACTTTGATTGTATTGCAAAATGAAATATTAGGGCAGATGCAGATAATACTAACTTTTGTGTTTTTCAAACACTTAATTTTATTTTTCAAACATAGACGTGGAAAACAAATTATTGATATTAATTTAATAAATAAAATTAATTGAAATAAACAAAAGACCACGGCAATAAAATATTTCTAATCTTTAAAAAAAAGTTAAGGCACAAATTTTTTCAAAAAGTGAGACGTCCGATCCAGAAGTATAATGTACGTTGATGAAATTTTATAAAATAAGTATCTAACTGAAAAATTCAATATTTTCTTCTTTCATTTAACCATTAATTCACATTCACCCCACCTAGGTGTCCATATTCTCCCCAGAGTGGGGCAGTTGTGGTCAAATGAATATTTTCATAAGTACAAAAATTTATAATAAATAACATCCCCCATTTACATGATTTATTTTATTTTTACTTTTACATTTTATCGTCCTAAGGACTTAACCTAAATTATCTTTATTTTTGAACGGATTCTCAAGTTGTATAGTTTAAAATATATAGGTCCTTTTTCCAAATATTGGTACAGCAAAAAACCCACCGATGAGGAACGTGGAATTTTAACACCAAAAACCAATGAGTATTTCTTTTGGAGGAAATTGTGTGGGATTTTTCCTGGTGTTTATATTGTGATGAGTTAATTATAGAAAACGAAAATTTAGAGGGGGCGAGAATAAAACAAATCAATTTTAGTTCTCTCGCTCGTTTTCTTTTATTATCTAATCTAAGTATTTTATTTTAATCTGTTAAAAATAATCTCCTCGTGTTAACAAAATATTTATAACTGGGTAATTCTAAATTGAGCTTAATCAAAACGTGACAACAAAACCATCCTTTACGATCGTAGAAAGTACAAAGTTTATTTAATTAAAACAACAATAAAAATACACAAAATGGGCGTAAATGCACTTTTTGCTCGACCCAAAAATAATGGTTATATTTGTAGATGCAACGGTGCATTATTAATTAACCATAGCATAGTGACGTTGACGTTTTACGTGCTCAATGTTGGTTTGAATGTGATTGATTGGCAGTTAACAATGATAAAAAAATTGACTATTACTCACGCAATCAAACGCGTGGGATACTCTCGTGCAAGACGAGAATAGAAACTTTGCATGTAACTTATTAACAAGTAAAACATGATTATGTT
The DNA here is from genome assembly GCA_905340355.1 of Rhagonycha fulva. Lineage (NCBI taxonomy): Eukaryota > Metazoa > Arthropoda > Insecta > Coleoptera > Cantharidae > Rhagonycha > Rhagonycha fulva. Next base: position 9,878,753 of record HG996555.1, read on the forward strand.
CGGTTCCTTTTGCAAACACATGTAATTCACGAAGACGAATGGCTAATATTAAAAACCACGATTTAAATTAAGAAATTTTCAATTGTTCAGCTTTCTATTGCTAGCAATAAAATATTTACAGATTCGAACTACTTGTTACAGTAAATAAACTTGAAAGCTTGACCATATCAAGAAATCAGATCCGTGAAGGGAACTTGATTGAGTTGATCCCATAACTTGTTTCATCACTGCGTTTGTCGCTAACTTTTTTCTTCCTTTTTTGTTTATTTACGGTGACGAGTTTTATTTTGAGAAATTTTATTTTAATAAGAGCGGTTTTGAATTTAATTGAGTTTATTTATTTTTTATATTAATCTGACATGCACGCGCGTGTTTATCGTTACAACCGGATATCATTTGTATGGATAACTTCTTTTGGGTGGTGAATGTTGTCGGTAATTGCATAAAATATTAACTTGTCTTGCAACAAATGATTAACTGTGTTGTTGTTAATTAATACATTTTGCTTGTTATGCAATTATAAAACTTTAAAATCATAATCAATTTTTTTTAATCCGAGGAGATGCTTCGATGTTTTGATTTTGCATATTGAAATGTTGTTAAATAAGACCGGTTATATAAAAAAAACTGCTCAATTTGTGAAGTATACAGCAATTTTTGAATTATTATCGAGGCAAGCATTATCACTTTTCAAATCGGCCGATATTTGCAGCTTTCTACAACAATAACAATAATTTTAAAGACTATTTTGTCCTAAAACTCACTTAATGTTTTTTCTTTATTAATAAATACATAAAGTTACAAAACAGTTTATTTATGGTTATTAAATCTGCTTGTAAAATTATAATGTTAATAATAAATTTGTTTATAACTGGTTAGTTTGGCAGTTTTTTAAGATAACATTCTAATGCAAGCACATCAACTTATAATTTTGCAATATCTCATTCTAAATTTCTAAAAATAAAGTTAGTATTATATAACGTTTGTTTATTATTTGCTTAGTTTGGATATTGTAAATTAAAAAATAATGCAGTTTTGATCAACGATGTGATGAAATTTTATTCATGGTTTACACCACAATTAAATGATTAAATATTATGGGACCCATTAAAGTCCCCAAGGCACTCCGGAACGTATGTAATTCGCTAACACCAACCAGCAGTGTAACGTAAAGGTTAATATATCGCCAGGCTACGGTGAGGAAAAACGAAGTCAAAAATAAATTTGATTTTATATCACTATGGACTATGGGAAAAATAATCAAAAATCATTGTCTAATTTGTATTTGTACATCTTTCTGTTGGTAGTTATAAAGCAGTAAATCGAAAAACTAACCAAAATCGTTTAAGGGTTGAAAGTGAGCTCATGGTTTTGAACTTTTCACACAGAAAAAGTTGGTTTGTTATAAACTCCCATAATTTTGTGTAATTTTTAAAACAAAATTGTAGTGAAAAAATACTAATGTTAAACCTTGAAAATTATGATGATATAGAAATTGTGCAACTGAATCTTAATTATTCCTACAACTGGGAAACTGACGAAAACTGGATGAAAAACTTTATACATTGCAATCAGGATTTAAGTCTCCGGAAACCCAAAAATACCAGCCTTGAAAGAGGCACAAGTTTTAATGCGGCCATCATGTCAACAATTTCTTCAATAACTTGGAGCTTGCTTTAAAAAAATTTAATGCTATTGCCAACAGGATATATAATTTAGAGGAAATTAGAGTGCAAAAAATGCAGCCATTGGATGTTGGTCTATTTAAGGATTACGTGAAAAGAAAATTGAATGAGTGGATTGTATCCAATTTAGGTCAAATAATCAACATCTATCACATTCCCTGTCTAGGGTGTATTTAAAAAATGATTTTCAGTGTCGTTTTGTAATTGATCGTGGAAAGCCCCGAGAAAAAAATCCGTAGAATACATTTAACAGAGCCTGGTGCAAGCTCTGACATTAAAGTGATGATGTATGTGCATACAAACCATTACGTACACGTACACCAATATCTCTATTTGTGTACCAAAGTGCCTTTGTGACGGAGAAAAATATTCAAAATAAAATAATAATCCATATTTTTTTTATTTTATTAAACTATGGATTATCTTTTGCTTTTGTATTTTTTTTTTATATTTTTATTTTGAAAATTTAAACTGGTGACGCCTCTGGTTTTGATGCAGAGGTAAAAAATGTAGATTTCAAAGAGAGTGTGTGAACGATTTTGAAGTTTTTGATTTTTATGGTAAAAAAGGGTATTATTTTGATTAATTTTGGAGTGTTAAAAAAAAGTAGCGGAAGAGAAGTCGTTGTATTTTTCTTTTAGCCTTGATTTAGAATTTTTATAAAATTAAATAAAATTGGCTTTGCGAAAAATTTTTATATGAGGAAATTACATGAGCGGTGAGATAAGTCTTTTTCGACTGAGCGACCTGGTGCATATGAGTGGATAGGTTTAGCAATTTTCAAAGTATTTAAATAAAGATTGGTTTTGAAGAATAATTGGTTTAATTCGAATTAGTGCGATGGTTTTATCTACTACAATATAAATGAAATTTATAAATAACTCGAGTTATTATATTATTTTAAAAATGTAGTAATAATTAATTTTATTATAATTTACTTGTGCAGGGACGTGGTAAAAATCGCTCTTGATCACAGGGAAACAATTGTACTTAAAAGCAGAACAATTTGTTTAGATTGTCTACAAGTACAAATTGTGTGAAAATGTAACATAATTTGTGTTAGAAAATAGTAAAAATTAATTGCGAGATGACTAAAATTGTGTTCAAAACAAGTGCAATTGTACAAAATTTTAACACAATTTGTACTTGTAGACAATCTAGATACAAATATTGTTCTACTTTTATGTACAATTTTTTCTCTCTGATTGATAGGAAACAACCTGGATTAAGGTTAACCATACAGAGAAAAAGTTGTACTTAAAAGTAGAACAATTCGTGTCTAGATTATCTACAAGTACAAATTGTGTAAAATTGTAGCACAATTTGCGTTAGAAAATAATACAATTACATTAGAGATTACTACAATTGTGTTAAAAACAAGTACAATTGTAATAAATTTTTACAAAATTTGTACCTGTAAACAATCTAAACACAAATTGTTCTACTTTTAAGTATAATTTTTTCTCTGTGCACCGGGAATAAAAAAACTAATTTTTCTATTCTTATTATTTTAATAAAATTAATATTAATAGAATAAATGGTATGTGTACTACTATACAAAAAATTAAAAATAATAGATCTGGTTCGTAGGGTAGTGATTACGTTTGGCTCAAGACACAAAGGTCTTGGGGTCGGATATTGGTTAAGGTGTATGCAAAAAACTTAAATAGAATTAATTATACAAATTTAAAATTACAATAATTATATACTTACACAGAAAAAAAATTCCACCTAAAAGTTAAACTATTTATGTCTAAATTGTCTTCAAGTACAAATTGTGTAAAAATTTACTACAATTGTACTTGGTTTTAGCACAATTTTAGTCATCTCTGGCGCAATTGTACTATTTTCTAACACAAATTGTACTAAATTTTCACACAATTTGTACTTGTAAACAATCTAGACACAAATTGTTCTACTTTTAAATACAATTTTTGTTCTGTGTAGGTGTAATATTTATGGAACAAATGGATTTACATAACAATTTTTTTTTTTTCTAGAAATGCACCTAAAAATTGTATTTAAGTTAAACTTATTTTTAGAATAAAATTATACATAAAATTTGTACCCTACACAGAGAAAAAATTGTACTTTATAGTAGAACAATTTGTGTCCAGATTGTCTACAAGTACAAATTGTGTGAAAATTTAGTACAATTTTTTTTTGTGCACCGGGAATATTGAAACTGATCTATCTCTTCTTATTATTTTAATAAAATTAATATCAATAAAATACATGGTATGTGTACCTACTATAAAAAAAAAACTAAAAATAACAGATTTGGTTTGTAGGGTCGTGATTACGTTTGGCTCAAGAAACAGAAGTTTTTGGGTAGGATATTGGTTAAAACGTATAAAAAAAAACGCAAGTAGATATAATTATATAAATTTAAAATTATAATAATAAATTAATATATAGTTTTATAAAACAATATTTTTTTCTAGAAACGCACATATCTATTTAAGTTAAACTAATTTTTGGTATAAAATTATATATAAAATTTGTGTACTTTACACAAAGTAAAACTTTTACTGAAAAGTAGAACAATTTGTGTCCAGGTTTTCTAAAAGTACAAATTGTGTAAAAATTCAGTACAATTGTACTTGTTTTTAACACAATTTTAGTCATCTCTAGCGTAATTGTACTATTTTCTAACACAGATTGTGCTATATTTTCACATAATTTGTATTTGTAGACACAAATTGTTGTAAGTTTAACTACTATGTTTTCTCCGTGTAAAAATGGCCAAATTGGATAGATTATCTGCCCAAAAGTGTTAGGATTTGAGAGTTGTGCTGGTTTCTAGCACAAGTTTAATCAACCTCAGCGCAATTTTTCTATTATAGACAACATAGACACAAATTGTTCTACTTTTAAGTAAAATTTTTTTTCTGTGCAGTTTAACGTGAAATTTAAATCACAGTATAGATACATTTGAACTAGGGCGAAATTCAAATGCTGGACTCTTCTATCTACATCTTAATTAGAATAATCAGAACATCGTTTCAGTGACTTACAAAATTTTACCATTTAAGTTGGATAAAATAAAGAAAATTTTTTGCAATTTATGTTCTATAAAAAATTTACGTAGTATAATTGGAATATTTTTTGTATAATTAATAAGGTTTTTGCAAAATTTGAAATTTTAAATTATTGAAATGCTTGCACTCATCGACGTACTAAAATAAATTTATGCGGTCAAGGACACAGATTACCGCACATGGGCCCCTGATAAACAACAAATCACCAAAAAACAAGAATAGAAAAACCTGCCCCATGTTTCAAGCTTTTTCCGCTATCATCAGCGGCAAATACTGTAGTTGGAACCCCTTGACTACATACTGCACAAAACAAAAAACTGCCGGACTAATTGTTTTCATCATTGCAGATAGGCACAGAGCGGTATCAACACTGCAAGTCGATAACAGACGTCCATAGTGCATCTCAAGCATTAGCCAGAAAATTAAATAATTAATAAGATGGACACCATGGACGTCTATTATCGACTTGCAGTGTTGATACCGCTCTGTGTCTATCTGCAATGATGAAAACAATTAGTCCGGCAGTTTTTTATTTTGTGCAGTATGTGGTCAAGGGGTTCCAACTACAGTATTTGCCGCTGATGATAGCAGAAAAAGCTTGAAACATGGGGTAGGTTTTTCTATTCTTGCTTTTTGGTGATTTGTTGTTTATCAGAAGCCCATGTCCGGTAATCTGTGTCCTTGACCGCATAAAATTTATTTTAGTACGTCGATGAGTGCAAGTGTAGCATTTTGATTTTTTGTATAGTTAGAGAAATTATTATATTTAACAGTTTTTTTGGAGCAGAAATCTCGAGATTTTCGGAGACTTCCGGTTTAAATATTCCGATTTTGAGACTTCACCAAGGTAATGTACCATAATTTTGGACAAGTGGTCCAAAAGTAATAAAACAATTTTACTTTTGACTTTAAAGATTTTATTTTATCTCATAATCTTCGCGAAGTCATAAAATAGTTGTATCAAAATAAATACGAAAAACTAGATTGTTTAGGCTGTGCGGGCTGAAGGCCATACTGGATCTACTACTTGCAAAAGTACAGACTGTACTACGTACAGCTTAACGTAGATTCCAAACCTCCGTTATAAAAAACAATTTTTACAACGTTATTGCCAAACCAGGAAAGTATTAAGATCAATTTATAATGTAAAATTAATATTGAATTGAAGATTCAAGCAGAAAAGCAAATTGTAGATGATTATCTACTTTTTGCCATCTTGCATCCCCATTTTTGAAAGAAACAATTTAAACTTCACAAAAAATAAATGTCATGATCTTATTTTTATCACGAGGAAATATCCATTTAGTGGAGATTAAACGAGAAAATCCAGATGCTTATTTAAAAGAAATGTTTGAAAATTTTGAAAAATTTTCACTTTTGAAAAAGTGTGAAAAATTCCTTAATTGTCAAATTAGTAGATTGATGAGGTAAGAGCTATTGTAATTTTGAGTTTGATAAACTTCATAATATATAAGGATGATTTACTATCCTTCACGAACGGATTCTCTCTCGCTTTGATTAGATAGTGGCATGGTGGATCAATTTTAGTTCGAAGAATCGACCATTAAATTAACTTTTAAAATTTCAGGGAAACAGGTAAATGGCAAGGTAATTAGTGAGGACAATGCTTATTACTTCACCCAACAAAAAGACATAAATCTTTCTTTCTGTATTCGCAGAAGCAAGTACGTGCTTAAGCACATAATTGTGTATACTCAATTTTCAGTGTTTGTGACTTTTTGAACTTTAAGCTATTGAAGTATTAAATTTAAGTTGATAATTAATTAACGTTAATGCTTAAGACAAATCACCTTTTGAAGAAGTGCTTGACGTTTTCTTAGTTCAACCCTTTAAATCGATAAAAAATTTTACAAAAAAAATTATTTAATTGGACTTTTTGAGACAGTTTTTTTAAAAAGGTTAATTCATTATGAACTAGGTTTGAACCGACGTGGATGTTATCAAAAATAACGATGTAGCGAGTCAAATTTCAGTAAATTGAGTAGGCAGCCGCGACGAACAAATTATACATTTTTAATCTACATCTAATTTCTTTTTAATGGAAATAATAAATAAATATATTATGACCTTCTGCTCTCGGAAGGCAATGGCAAACCACCGAGAGTAATTTGCCAAGATTAATTAATAATTGATTTTTTTAATTTGTTAAATTTTTGGCTTTCGATATAATCAAGAGAAAACATCATCTATGTGATCAGTAGATACATGGTGTTAAAAGTTTATTTCAATTCTAAAGTAGGTAAATCACATTATCACTTTCAATCAGGAAAGGTATGTAGCAGGTTAACAAAGTCGGAAAAGTCAAATTAAACACAAAAGTATAATGGTATTGGCTGTCGTTAAGGATGAAAGTAAAGGATGTATTGAAGATGAAGATATACGATTATGGTACAATAAAGCTAGAACATCGTGCTTAGTACCTGTTCTAAAAACGATAACATCATACAGTATTACTTAAAGTAGTAGTAACCCAGGTCATGGGAGTTATTGTAACTTGATTTTATATATAAATCGTCCTTTTCAAATTAGGAGAGAAAGCAATTTAATTCTTCTATTATTTATGTAGAATAATGATAAAAAATCTTTAGTTATCTGAATTTTTCTCTTCAAATCAAACTTAAATTGATTTTCATCATTTGCAGGACTTTTAGTTGTTTCAAGTTTATAACTAAATAATTTAGCCAAACTCTCTTATGACCAGTCCGCCCCTGTAAAATGCTATTATTCTAAAGCACTACTTAATAATTTAAATTAGTTATTTAACCGTAACAGCGCCTTAGTATCAATAAAAATGCAAATACGAGATGGGTGCCATAATTTTACATTAACATCCTTGATCATAAATACTTTTTTTATGGTAATTCTTGTGTTAGATAATGCATAGAATATTATACCCCATATCAGTCGAAAAACAATTGTTTATAGCATCTCTAAATTTTATTGCATAAATTAACAGTTAGCACAAATATTTGATTAAAAAAAGTTACTGCAGTAATATAGGAATATCGGGTATCATGTAAAGGTAATCGTTAAATTTGAAATTTATATAGTAAATTAGCAACTACAAGTTAAATCAACCTAAAAATAACGTTGCCGTCACGGTTCCAAAAAAAAACAATTTTGATCTTAACATCTTCATTCGTTTTGGGAACGTGGAATTTAATTTAACTTAATAATCGGTTGTATGGATTACTTCAATAATTTTTTTGTTTGTACCTGCATCAATAATTGTGCAAGAATAACCGAAACAAATTAATTTATTAATAATTGTGTTGCAAAATGAACGACTTACAATGATTCCCCGTCACTTAGTAGGTAACAAATACTTTTCCATTTGTGGGTTTGGCATAGACGACTATTCCATCCATAGTTCACGAAGAATTCTATTTGAACGTAGATTATCTCATAGATGTATTAGTGAAAGTAGCTTTCTCAACTCCATAGAATCGTCGTCGTATAACTTCATGAACTCTTTTCTTGTGTTCATTGTTAACAATTAAATTAGGTTTTTTCGGTTTTAAATTGATTCGTTATTTTTAAATTTCCTAATAGATGTTCTTTCTTGTAGTATAAAGATGTAAGTACTTTTACTGGCATTTGAGGTGACAGTCCGAGATCAATTAATTTGACAAATGGAGCGTTATGTACGTAGGACACAAAATCTACTTCTTCCTCATCAGGTGCAAAAATTTTTTGTACCTACTGTATTTCGATATTTACTTTTGCTCGAGTTGTTTAATAACATATTGAATTACTGTCATTTCAATTTAAACATAAACAATACGCAATTTTTAATTTTTTGCGTAACGGTTACACGTCAGGAAGGATTTAGTTGAGAAGAATGGATTATATTTTGCGCTAGCAAAAAATGTATCGAGTCGATACGATTGCTTGTTCCTTCCGTATCACGGTGAGTGGAACGACACTGACGATATATTGAGAACTTGATGATAATTAGGTATAACCCTACGAATTTATTAATTTGTTGTTTGGAGGTCGACTAGTGTGTCTAATTAAGGTAACATAATATTAATTTCTACTGTACTTTAAAGACAAGATGTGCTTAAAATACATTAAATTAACCATTAGACATAGATAGAATTAAACAGTTCGTGAGTTTACCATTACCGAATACAATGGGGACTTCGTGTGTGGTGAAACTAAAAAACTCACTGCACGGAAACACAGATTACTAAGGTTGTTTACAATCTTGTATTACGTTACATGTAAAGTGTGGAATACTTAAGTACTCAAAAAGACTTAACAGATCATTAACGCACCATGGCAGATTTCACTACCTTCTCACGGTTTTACTGATTTTGATGGCTTCCAACATTGCTTTTGACAGGTTTTTCAATTTGCTCTTCTAGACAGATAAATAAATAATAATAACAGAACTGTTATTATATGAAATGTAACAAACTATAACTATTAAGAAAATAACTGCAAATAACTCAGAACAGCATGTAGGTAATGCAATTTTCATCCTATCGATAGGTAAAATCTTAATGCTTCGATAATATTTGCATTCCAAAGAACCTACGATGGTTTACTAAATCTTCTTGGATATGCCACATGATTTCAAAATTTTAATTAATTTTGATTACGGTAAAAAAATCTTGGGAATTCAAAGATTTCTGAAATCTAAAAAGAAGAAAATGACAGTGCTCTTGTCTCAGGAGCTTGTTTTACAAGTAATAATCGCATTATAACCTGCTGGGGTGTCAGAAAGTTATAGAATCATTAAAATCTACAAGTTATACTTGACAAGTAAAAGTTATTAGTTTAGTGCAATAAGTGGAAGGTTAATCCATCACTCCACAAATTGCATTTTTAAATAGAGAAGGCAGCACTTATCCTTATCTTTGATTCGCTGAGTTATTATTTATTTTATATTTCTATTATAATTACCACATGCTTGGTTGTGGGAGCGTTTGATTTCGTTAAGATTAACGAGTTCTGTTTACGTATACCGCTTGAAACCGTTAAAAAATCATATTTGCGTTTGCAAGTAGACAGCGTAATTTAATTTAAGAGAAGCATTTTCATTTACTTGTAACGGAAAGCGTTAATAGTTATTTTGCATTTCCTCTAATTTATGGTCTGTTTTTTTATGGCTGCGAGACCATAAATTTCAAAAATTTTTAACAGAAATAATATGGTAAATGTTTGCTTCCAGCCGGGATACCTTTTAATTTACACACACGAAGTAATTTATGATGGATACTAATCTTGTTATAACCATAATTGAAAGGTGATTATAATTGTTGTTAGACAAGATGTGTGTTTATTATTTTACAAATATGGACTTTAATATGTAAATGCTCTACACGAATCTGACTTATTGATTTGTTCATTATGGAATTAAATCTGTCGAGCCCAAAATTTGTCCAGTAGCTTACCCAAGCTAAATTATATAGGCGCCATTTAATAATTAACTTATTGAAAATGTACAATATTTTCTTCTTTCAAGTTTCGCTTTCGCATTGTCAAGTGCTTGTATGTATTATTCGTTTTTTTTAAGGCTTTACGATGTCTTCCGATTCTTAAACATCGCCAAGAGGCGTTTGGACTTTGTAAGCATTTTACATTTTTTACCTATGACGAGGAGCCAGCCCGACGTAAAATCCCCAACTTGGAGGACCAGGGAGACGGCCAGAATAAAGTAGTTACTTCATCCAGATGCGAACCAGATATTAAGTTACCTAAGTCAGTTAGAATAATGTGGCCCAAAAATCTGAGTATGTTTAGGTTACATTTCGAAAATTACCTGTAATTAGCAGTTCCTTGATTCTAACTTAAAAATGATGCGCATGAAACGACGTGTTACAATTAATTTTATCAATTTTATTAACATACTAGAAAGTTACAATAAACTCAATATTGGTGTGATGTCAATAAGAGGCGAATAAACTTTATTTTGGGTTGGAAAAATAAGAATGAAGCAATAAGAAGTTATTATTATGATAGAATATAAGCGGAGCTACTCTCAAATTGGGAGAAAAAGTGCTAATTCAGATCTTACATTCTGTTAGCAAACTTAAATCCAGTAACTCCATTATAATTGGGGGGTATTCCATACCCCCCAAACCCCCCGGTGTTTGTAACCAACACAAATGTATATTATTCTGTCATTATGGATATTTAATATCTTTTGACATTACGATTGAAGGTTATTCCATATCCCCCTCCCCGAGTGATAATTTAAATAGAACAAATCTTTCAAATATTTTTCAATAATGTGATGAAGGTGATAGAGATGCATTCATCTCCTCAAATGAAGAGTGTTTAAAATTAATGATACTGGTTTGGTTAATACTATACCATAAAAAGAGGTAACTTTGTGCTACAGTTTAAAAATGTTTAAAATATAATTAATTTTTCTCATAGTTGAAGGAAACTAATAAAAATTAAAATATATAAATATATTTTGGGTTATTATCTGAAGAGCTTTAATAAAAGTGAAACAACGTTGTCATAGTTTAAGTACCATAATAATTCATTTAGTTTTCAGTGACTTAAAAAAATTGTACAAAAATATGTAATTCAATGAAATTAAACATAGACTAATCTCTGAGACGCAGCCCCCAACGAGAGGGTTGACCAAAACAGAGGCCATAGTCTGTCGCAATCTGGAAAGAACTTTTCCAGTTTATTTAGACACGCTGTTAATAGACCAGCTCTCGATTTGTGCAGAGATAATGCTGTAGATTCTGAAATAAAATGGTAATTTAGGGAAACTCCAATAAAACCTGGTGATGCTAAATACTTTAATAATACAAAAAATAAATAAAAAGTGTAGCCATAATTTCAATAATAATTGCAATGTATAGCGTGCAAAACAATACATACGCTGTCGTTACTCAATATCATATAAGTTTTCAATATGTGAAAGGTGACAGTAGCTTTTTTTCACTCGCTTTCCAACATGTGACTTCAAAAGGTAATAATTGGAGATCTTTATTGGTTTATTGGCTGGACCAGTGAAAGAGTTGATGTTGGAGATTTTGAGCGTAACTGGACCATCCAGATAATCAAAGGATTTCTAAAAGTGATTCGTCTTTTAACTTAGAACGAAGTTTAAAGATTAAGCTTTTCTGGTAGGTATGTCAAAAGCAACCACACAGAAAACGCTGCTACTCGTAGGAAATCGGGAAAAGTCATCAGACTGGTTCACCAAAACTGCGTAGAGATCGTGCGCATGAAAGAGTCTACCTGATAAAAACTCACACCAGATGTTACCCTGTTATTATTACAGTTGGACCATTTGTTATAACGACCTGGCACGAAAAACAAAATTCGTCAAAACTAAAAATATTTGTCAACATAATAAACTAAATCGGCATATAGAAAATCGTTGTAACCAAGCAAAATTACATCCGCTCTTTGTTTTCGTTATCAGGAGATTAAACTCAACGTCGCATTCAATCAAGTTTATCAACACTTGCACGAAATGCATGCATCAAATTGTTGTTATTTTTTTAAAGCAAATTTGTGTATGCAACTTAGGAATGATAGCTTACCCTAGCCTAGAAAATCAAAAAAAAAACATTTAAAAAATGGGTTAAAAATAAAATTTCTACTTGTCTTTGAGGTACGAATTCATATCCATATCTTTTCATTTTGCACATGATATCCCATCCTACAAATTTTTCAGCCCACTTTGAAAAATCTAAAATTTAAAAAAAAACGTGAAAAATTACAAAATGTTCTTGAATGACCGGGGGGTCTGGGGGGTATGGAATCCTCCCCAGCACATTAAACAATAAAACAATTTTTTTAAAACTAATTTTTACCGTTACCATTTTTGAAATGTCTTTTTGTTGCTTCCTTACTGCTGGGGGTATTTCATATCTTCCAGGTGCGCCAGTTTCACATAAATTTTTTAATACTTTACTTAACGTACTGTAGCTTTTTTGTCTATTATTTGACAGCCCTGGATCTACGATTTTTCCAAACCGGGGAAAGAATTTGACATTAGCGTTGTTCTTTTTTTACCCCCTCTTTGAGTTTAAAGATCAAATAAGTTTAAGAGTTTAAATATTGGAATTTGGTGCCCCTTAAGCTGCTGCCTGGCACAGATACCTCAGCTGTCCCCCCTAGATCCGGGGCTGCCATTTGAGTCAAGTTGCATTTTAAACTTTTGTTTTGTTGATCTTTATTAGCATAGCTATAGTCTCAAAAACAAGAGGAGAGATAAGTAAGTTTAAATGGGTCGTCCAGATGCAAAACCAGACATAGACAAAAATTTTTTTTTGAGTTTTTGGTATCTAGGGACTCATAATATTATTACGAGTCGTTATGCCCGCTGTACACTCTCGCCGAGAGGTCACGTGATTGTGCGACCATCTAAATTACACAGTACCAGGCACACCGAGACAGACGAGACATGGCGAATGTACCCATCTACACTCTCGTCCTCGCTATGTCTCGCCCTGTCTCGCCGAGAGTGTACAGCGGGAATTAGATACCAAACACTCAAAAAAAAATTATTGTGTATGTCTGGCTTTGCATCTGGACGACTCAAATATAATTTAAAAAAATTGGTGTAAAATATGCTAAAAATTGTTTTACAGTGGGCTAAGTTCTACTAGCTCTCCTTAACTACTTCCGAAACGTAAGGAACTTGCTACAGATTAAAAATCGCAATTTATTTTTGTGAATAAACAAATTCTGGAGCAAAGTAGTCCCGTTAACGGTATATTTCCCCATGATTTATTTTAAGATTATATTTTGAAATTTAGAAGTTGATCCATCAGACAACGTTGAAGAATTAACGTTTTTATTCTTCGGTTTTCGTTAAACTTAATTGGAAAGTACAGCACCCAATTATTTTTTTAAAAGTTTATTTGGGATTCTCTAAGTTTTTCTGAGCTCAAAAGCTCAGTAGATTTTTATGTGTTCTTTCTTTTAATTCGGAATTTCGTCCTGTTATTACGAGCTGTTTGGAATGCAGATGCACTTGGCGTTATTGGATCTGTAAGTACTTGAAGTATTATATTATTATGTACTTAGAACTAGGTGTATATTCTAGCAGGGCATCACAACGGCACAACACATCGGATTCAACCAGGAATAGAACTGCCATTTTACACTTCCCGGTTTGCCGATGTATGCTTTACGTAACACCGTTGGCACTATATTTTTTATGTTTTTTTTTTAATTATTTGTTTTCCGTAACGTAACTATTTATAAATTCAAAACAACCATTTAATTTTAATTAACGTAACTTTAATGTGTAAATCGAATTACATATTTATTTATTTATTTGTTGTTTAAGTAAACTTGAGTAATAAAATAATGTTTAATGTTTTAATGCTTTAATTCACATAACAGACAAATTTCATTTATGAAGTTGATCAACGATTTAAATTACACTGAGGCAATAATTTTCTAATTTACAAAACATTATTTAATTTAGTCGTTGAAGTGCTTTGGGTCGTTGTCATTTTGGAAAATTCATTTTAGTGACATCTCAAAATATGAAAAACTGCCCCATATAATAACGTTTCCATCTCCATGCCTTTCCAATATTTCGGATCTAACCGTGCACTTGAAAAACTAAATGTTCCATTTGACGTTACCTGAGAATTCTTTTCAGTTAGTAGTTAAATTTTTACTGATCGAGAAGGGTGTTATTTTCAGCTCTAGTCTAATTTTTTGTTGCAGTTTTTTGTACATTTCGCAACCACCACAAAAGACTGGCGTAATACTAAATTAAGTGTAACCGTATCAAGATCTTAACCACGCCTTTAACAATCAGGAGAAAACATCAAAATTTCACTGGATGCTTCGTGAAATGCTGATATAATTTAGATATAACAAACCTTTCGGAAAAGTTATATTATTAGCACCTGCTATAAATTATTTATTGATAACTGTGAAGAAATGCTAATTTTTATTATATCACAATCGTTGAAAAGAAAAGCAATCCTACACTGGAAAAAATTGAGGTTAATTTAAAAATTCGACTCGAGGGTTAATTTTCAGTTTAAATCTTAACCCTGATTTTCACGTTTTGTAGGTTAACAACATTTTATTGTTTATTTGACTGCATTTTTGAGGTAAAACTTTTATAATAATATAAAATATTTTAATTAATCTCGACTTCCTATAAATTACACTAATAAACAACAAAATATAAATACTTCCTTGACATTGGCTAAGTAATGTATTACCAATTTAAAGCAATAAAAGAATCTGGTTACGCTTTTTATATAAGTTCAGCTTTCAAAAACTACGTTATTATATGTCCATTGTCCAAAATTTATGTCGTTGTTTATATCAAATAAAAAAATGTATCTTATACAATCCATAATTGGCATAATTAAAAATAAGGTGTTGGCTGTTTTTTAGTCGGAGATTTGTTGGAGTTATGAAAACTTTTAATTTTAATCGAGTCCATTATCCAAGTATTAGGAGATAAATGTTTTTAAAACTAGAACGTGGTTCATAATTTACCTGTTTGTTGAGTGACCTTTTAAAGAAAAATCTATTGATGAATTCAGCATTAATGCTCTTATTGTGTAATATCACTTTGGTGATCTAGATCCGCTTAGTTGTGTCCTACACAAAAAATAATGTAAACCACAATGCAACAAAGAAATCGAATCGAAGTCGATGATTTGTGCCTTTTATATTTTGTATTCGCGTTATGTAAAGAAACTTTTCAGATAAATTGTTCAGATTTCAGACAAGTTTATTATTATCACATCACTATGGGTAGCAAGAAATTACCTGTTTAAATCTACCTTATCTATTTAGATATCGCATTTGGTTTTATTAAATTTTAGATCTCGATAAAATTACATACTTTTCGTGATTTGAGTTTCATTCTGATCAGAACTATTTTATTGTATTACCTTATTGTAATAGTGAAAAATAACTGCTTTGGATACATCACACGATCGCCTGAAAAACAATGCAGTAATTGTTTAAAATTGCAAACATACTCGTAATAACTAACCATAAATTAGAAATTTTTTAAAAAATTATGTTGTTGTTAATTTTGTTTTTGTGCTTAATTATTTATTATAATATACTATTTTAAATTATGACATAAAAATTGAAAACCCACCAAGTAATATAATTTACGATACATATTAACATGCCGTAGAATAGATAGTCGGAATATAAAAAGTTGATATTGCAATAAATTTTTAGTTTACTACCAATATTATTATGATTTTTATACAACGGCTTAACTTGTAAATTTAAAGGTAAAACAAGTTTTTTCAAGTAATTGGTATACTTTAAATTTATTTAAAAATTAATTTTGGTGCAGATTTCAAAACATTAATATCGATCGCTTTTGGGTTTTATGAAAAAAGTTAATTAAAAGATTACCAAATTAAATTTTATTATATGTTAATGTTTATATTTTCGGTTCATTACCATGCAACTTTTTATTTTTATTATTTTTGTTTTTGGTTTTTCTTCTTCTTTTATTATAGGCATCAGCTTATTTTTCTTCACGTCGTTTGCCTTTTCACATTTTTTCTGATGTGGACACCCAGATTTACACCCATCTTTTAGATGATCTTTCAGAATTATTTTTGAAAATATAAAAATAAAAGAGTGTTTTTTTTTAAATACAATCTTAGATAAAGAAGAAAATTTGGGAAGTTTGAAAACAACTAAATTGGAAGTGTAAAGCACAAATTTTGATTTGATATTGCAAGGTCGCGTGTTAGCCGTGCGATAAGTCTTTTGATTGACTGACACGGCATATGGGTCGATAAATTCAACAATTTCGAAAAAAAATTTATATTGAAATTGTTTATTTTTGTGTAAAATTTATGATTGGATTTATAAGATAACAATAAATTAAGTATAATGGTCACCTTCACAATTTTTAAGTATAAGCTGTATGACTCTTCAAGTTTTACTAGATTTTTAGACTGGTGCTCAAGTTGATCCTTATGTAATTCATATTAGAAAAAAATTTCGAAAAGCTGGTCAGAACCTATAAAAAAATAGACTTAATAGCCCTTAACACCAACCATGACGAATTCAATGCTGAAGCGAAAAAAAAACAAGTTTCTCAATTTTTTGTATTTATGGTATCAGTTTTAGGCAATCCATCGTCCTCAAGACCTCGAAAATTGGTTACTATCCCAAATATGTGCTATTGGTTTTAATATTTGAAATTATGGGATGTCTTACAAAATTAAATTAAATGAATTGCAACACGTGACTATAATTTCTATGGTAATTGGGGGATAATTGTTCGATTCCAATGTTAATTTTATTAATAAAATTTTAAATTTTATTTATCGATTTAAAAAGAAGTTTAATTTATTTGTGATATTCTCGTGTATTTGAAAGTTTCTTATACAAAGTAATTAATTTTATTTTATTTAATCTGTTTTGTATTTGCCGCAAGGGGAAGACAGCATTTTGTATTATTTAACTTTTTTTAAGGTTAATTTTACTCTTAGCAAATCTAAAATATATTGAAATGCATAAAAAAACCACATTTTTACTGTATATTATATCTACATTTTTTTAATGAACTTTTGTCATTTTATATAGCATAAACTTTATAGTTTTACAAATAAAAAAATTTTTAAACTTAAACCAAGTGCAACTTTTCTTAAATATATTTATAGTTTTACCTGATAAAATTTTGAGCTTTTCAATTTTTTCTTAAGCTAACCATTGAGATATTAAATTATATAGGCAAATAATATAATTAATATGTACCTATTACATAAATAACTAATTGCTACAACAAAAATTATTTTAAAAAAGTTATCAAATTTCAATTCAATCAAAAAATACTCTTTTTTTACAGAAATTAGAAAACAAACAATTAAATAAAAGTTAATAAAAATGCAGCACGAAAAAAGGAAATCTACACATCTTACTTTAAATACACCTGTACTAAAAAGTAACGGCAGTTATAATTTTATATCGTATAATTTTCGGATGAAATAATTTCTTTGTTTATAAAAAATTTTAAAATTTGATTTTATTTTTAAATTTGAATTTGGCGCCCTTGATTGCGATAGAAAAGGTAGAGAATTTTGGTGTTTAGGGGGATTGGCAAACGGCGAGTTCGACCGGATGGTCGGAATTTTCTCATGTAAATTTTTTGATTTTGTATAAAGGTGAAAGGAAGTGTGAAAATAAAATTTTAGTGATTAAAATTAAAACTTGAATATTATTAATTTTGATTTGAAATTATTGAAGTAAAATTTTATGAAAATTGCAAGTAGAATATTTTAGTACAATATACAATTTACAAACATTGTTAAACCAAAACAAATTTTACATTTTTATTCAACAACAAATAAACAATTAATAAATAATCTTTTGTGTTTAACCCCACCGTTGCGGGGGAGGGGAGTATTAAAAATTAAATATTGTTTTTTATTCTTCTTCAGCCGTTATCCGTCCACTTCTGAACGTTAGGCTTCCCCTTTTAAACTCCCCCCAAGTGGGAGAGATTATGTTTATAAAGAATACTAAAAATAATTATTATCGGATTAAAACGTATCATTATGATCACTTAAACCATCTTAAATTTTTTTTTGTTGAGGTGTTCCAACGCGGCTTGCAATTGATGCAAAAATCTTTAAGTACTTCAAATTTAGCTGGTGCAAATTCAGCAATACAAGCGGCTATTTGAATACTATATTTGTTCTTATTTAAATTTTACTTGTTCTTAGTAAACTTAAGCCACACAACTTTGTATATAATTGGAGGGTATTCCATACCCCCAAACCTCCCGGTCTGGGAGACCAACACGGTTATGTTCTCTCATTTATTATATTAAATCGGAACTATTAAAAATAAATAATTGATATACAGTGGGATCTGAACCGGGGGGTCTGGGGGGTATGGAATACCCTCCAGTACCAAAAGTCATACAATTTTTAAGTATCCTGTTGTAACCGGAATTATTAAGTAAAATATAAAGTTGGCTGAATGTTAAAATTAAGCCAGAAATTTTTGAAGGGGTTAAAAAAAATTTTTTTTTTAATACGTAAATAATCTGTAAAATCTGCAGAAAATTCAAAATCAATAAACATAATTAGTAATTAATTTATTTCTGTGATAAAATTACATTATACCTGCTAGGATCACCAAATTTTTGAAAAAATAATACAAGACAATAAAATTCAAGAGAAGACAAAACTAGCGAAAAACCGTACCGCAGGAGAAAAATTTTTGATTTTTAAGGTTAACAAAGCGAGCTTAGATTAACAGTTAGAAATTAAAAAAAAAAACGATTTTGTGCTGCTTTTTGTGTTTCCCGGAGGATAGAAAACGTTTGTTTTTAAATAAGCATCTCAAAACCTTTAACTAGCCCAATCTAATTGTACTTTCACATTTTTTAATTGAAATTCTTCTTTTCTTACTGCAAAATGTTTAAAAATATGAGATCCTTTCATCCATTATATTAGTTTTGTGACTGTTCTAAAATGGCATGCAGTTATTTATAATAAAACTTACCTGGAGTTTATTGTGAGTGTGCTAACCAACACTCGCGTCAACTACCCCCGGTCTTCTATCATTATTATTCAATTTTTACTTCTATGTATTTTTCTGTTTTTAAAACCAAATTAAACCGTATAATATCGGTTACTGGCACTTACTTTTATTATTACTGATATAATTTTAACCTACACGATATTATAATAATTTAACATTTAAAGAAAAAATTTGCTTCTTAGAAATATCTGTAAATATCCTGTCGATAATTTATTGAAAAGAAAAAACCATGGGTTCTTCTGGTTAGGTTAATACTATGCTATTAAGATATAGATTGTAAAATAAATGGCACGACAAAAATTCTGAAAATAAATATCAAGTGAAGGAAAATTCAGTCTGTCTCACTGCTGTTTTTTCAGTAGTCTGTTATAAAAACGTCTTGTATAATTACCGAAGTATTAATTAAATAGTAATTTAAACTGATATCAATTTTTATAATGCATAATAAGCAGTGCAATACACCAACAATTCCCTCGAGCTTAATTATTAATTCTTAATTACAAATCGGTAAATAAAGTAGTTATATGTAACAGTTATATTTTAAAAATAAAATTTTTATTAAGCCATAATCGATATAAATTTTTATATTACCCTTTTAAAATGAACGTTAGCTTTCTAATTATAAATTGGTTATGCATCTCGTTCGCAGCGGTTTCAATATTTTAAATTTAATAGGCAGTACTACTGCAATTTGCTTCTGATCTGCTACTAACACAAAGGAATACTATAATTAATTATATAATTCTTAAAATTATGGACTTGGAATCTCTAAGTTGCTGTAATGTACTAGGTACTTTATGATGGTTGTACAAAATATTGAATAATCCGATAAACGTAAAAGAAATTGTTACATCCTGTATCGGATGTATTTATCCTGAAATATTTGCAAAAAAATCATATTATTGCAAAAACGTAGAAAATTTTACTGCTCCATTTTTGTTTCGTTATTTTGCCAGTGGCTTTACTTAAAATCTATTATTATATTTTAAATTAGCTACTGGAATAAAATTATAATGTAAGCGGAATAAGTCGCTAATTATAAAACATGTGCAATTAAAGTATGGATGGTGGCATTGAAAATTTTCAATTCTGAAAGGGATAATTGTCACACATCCACTTTCGTGCATTTACATTGGACAACTTTTATCTCTCGTCTGTAATATGTACAGAAATTTAAAAAACCGGTTCAGTAATTACAACTGGATAAATTCAAAATATAGGCATCACACAAAAGTAAGAAAGCATACTAAAAAAATTCTATTCTGTTTTGTGTTTATCTAAATAATTTACATTTAATCAATTATATGATTAAAATGAAGTATAAATAATGCATAATAATTAACATCACAGACACTCCCATAACTTGACAGTTTTCTAAATAAAAAAAGTGCATTCATTACTAATTGAAGCAAATTTGCAAATTTACCACAGCAAAAAAATTAGGTTTTTGTAATAGCAAACCTTAAAAGTATTTATCAAAATTAATTGCGAGTGACACAATCGCCTTGATAAGACAACTCATTAATCACTTAATCGGTAATTTAAAGAATTGAAAATTATACAAAGTTTTCTTTTGCAGGTGCATCCGAATGAGGTGCTAATGTAATCATCTCGAAGGATTTCCATTATCCTGCGCAAAAATATGTTACAACGACGATTACAAAACATCTTTTCATTATTAAACCTAACACTCGATTAGCAAATCCACGAATAATTTGGAATATTTAAATTAGTTGTCTAATAAATTAGCTACTTAATGCTACTAATTATTAACATACAAAAGAAAAAAGTCAATAATAAATTTCAAGTTTATGCGCTTAAATCCATAAATCCCACAAGGTGAAATGCTACTTCCACCCACTAAGCTCACCAAAACTAATTACATAAAATTATTAGATACCGCTCTATTATTAAAGTATTTTATGTAAGAATTAAGTTTAGAATAATCCAGCTACCAAAAAATTAATTGTCTACTACTTTTTGACGTTAATAAATTACTGCTGTATTGAGTTACGACAAAAGCTGTCCGTTATTATTTTATTAGTGCGCGTATACGCAATTCTTGCAACATTAATTTATTCAATTAAAAAAATAATGTTTTAGTTGTAAAAATTGTGCAATTAAAGCTTGCTTATATTATATTCTTCAGCACGTCAATTTTTTTTTTAACAAAAATTTTACGATTGAATTGTTAAATTATACCACAATCTTTCATTGTCCAGAAATTACAATAATTCTAATTATAACCTATTTAAAAATCAGGTTTTAATAATAATTGATGAACATCGATCAAAATTATCAAAGCAGGTTAACTTGTTCACCTGTACTTTATTATTATCTCATTAATCACAATTACTATTTATTGTTTAATGTTTACAATTAATAGCAAGAGGTGTTAATTATGAAAAATTAACTATAAAGTTGTAATAATAAAAACTTAATTAACAGTTCTAAATAATTTTTGAACTGCCCTCGTACAAAATCTAAAGCAGTTATGACTATTTCGCAAAAGTTAAATCTTGGGTGTTTGATGATTGAATATGCTATGCAAATATACGGTTAGAATATTAGCAATCAAATAATCGTTATAATATTACATAACATAGAAGATAAATAATTTTCACTTTTTCAGGTTAAGATGGGTTTCTTATTAAACTAAATGCAGTGTGCATAGGTATGTAGATTTTAATGAGGAAATAGTAGGTATTTGCAAATCGGATAATTATAGGACAGTCAAATCAATAACTCTAAATTTATATGATTAGTTTTTGGAATTTTGTAATTTCTACTGGTAATTACAGCCTGCATTGTGTAAATAAGAAAAACACTACCGAAATATGTGCTAATTGCTAGTTTTAAGAGTTAAACAAACTTGAATTGGCTTTCCATTTTAAAGCTATGTGTGACCAGAATACTAATTTCAAAAATTTGGAACAACATTTTTTGCAATAAAATTTTGGTTTAATGGTTCAGAAAATGTGATTAATTATAATGGTTTGTAATGTTGTGACTGCGCAGCTATAGACCGTTGCGATGACTTTTTATGATTTTATTAAACTTTAAGCACAGGTGGAAGTTAAGTCAGTAGGTAAAAATTTACAGTAGTGGGAAGTTGTAAACCTTATAAAGTGACGATGACTTGGGTACTTGGGACAAAAATATACGGAAAGTTCACGTCTTCGAAAGCCTTCCTTGTTTGAAATTAATTATGCTGATGAAACTGCATTTTTGATAAAAAGATGCGGGTTTTTCATCTTCTTCATAATTTAGGACTGTAAACTACTTCTCCTTGATGTGTGTGGTGTGCGTGCAAAAGAGTTATAACTTTCACCTCACTTAATTTTTATACCCCTATTTAATAATATATTCATTTTACATGTTTTTTTTGTTAATAGTAATGATAGCGATTTATAAATAATGATAAATAATGAACTTTGGAGACGTGGCCAAATAAAAATCATACAAAAAGGTGTTATATTTTATTCGCAGAAATTGGTTATTACGCTCTCGAATGAATAATATTTATGTAAGAAAATAAAAAAATATAAAACACACAAGAAAAATGTTAGGCAAAAAAAATGTATGGATTCGTAAATAAACTGTTAACTCGGTATCAAATTATTAACATTTGAATGCCAATAACATCTAAAAAATTCAGTATATTTTAATGTTCTTATGCCCACTTGAAACAAAAATACTATGCAAATTATTCTAAACCTCAGGATTGAATCGTTAACAATAATAAAGTTTGGCAAATCCCACATAATATTTAATTTGAAAGATAAGGTGTTTGTAGTTTTAAAATCTGGTAAATTTGCGATCTTATTTATTTTACGCCCAGTTTTAGGCGATTGAGTATCAAATTTCGCATCAGAAATAAAAAATATTCTTTGTTTTAAAAGTCTAAATTGAAATCAAAGTATTCATTTTTACTTCAATTTTTTCCAAATTTTAGGTGGAAATTTTGTTAATTTATTTAGACCGTGGCGATGCAGAGAGTCAAATTTTAGTAAAATAAGTAGGTAATTACTACGAAACTTTGAACAGCATCATCTAATGCATCTAATGGCTACGTATCAATTTGTAGAATTTAATGACATAATCCTCAATCGAAGCAAAATTAACTAAATTTTTTTTATTTTTGACGCTGCCGTTAATAAAGTTGATGGTTTAGAAGCTACAGCTCTTCAAAATCAAAAGTTTTTGGTCCGCAACCTATAATTTGTAACAGTCAGAAAATGAAATGAAAATTTTTTTTCAGCAATTTTAAGCGAGAATAAATTAGAAAACTGATGTAAGAGCAAACCATCAAAAGTTGAAGTGGGGTTATGAAAAGCACATATTGAATGGTTTTAATTAAAGTTTCATCAACATTTTTGGACAAAATAAGTAAAAAATTATTTAACTCACCACGCGATTAGAAAAGTATACTAAAATTCATCAAAATATTGAAATAACATTTAATAAGAAGATATACATTTTATTTCAGAGTTACAAGATCCAGGTGCTCTGTTCATTGATCTTCATTTACATAATCACCTACCATTAGGTACATAAACCTTGTCAGTAAGATTTCCAATAGATAAAAAAACTTTGGAGTCTCGTGGAAATAATAAATTGATAATAAAAATGAGACATTTATTTATTATATTATATAGAAAAGTAATTATTATAGTTTAAATGGTTTTTTTTTAAATTATTTATTATTACTTCTATAATATGCAAACAGAAAGTCAAAATATTGATTATTGACTTATCCATAAAGGACGTCCGCAATTGTTCCTCCTCTTTGTTGCAGTTGATCAAAATCTCTACTCTTCCTCTTCCAGGATTATCCAGTAGTCGGAATAAAATAAAATCTTTTACAAAATATTCAAGCATATTTTCTGTACAAATCCCAAAACTGGGATTTTTAACCCCTAAAGTTTTGTTGACCAAAACAAAGTCCAGAGCCTGTCGCAATCCGAAGAAAACTTCTCCAGTTTGTTTAGCCACGACGTTATAGACCAGATCCATTAGTGCGGAGGCAAGGCTGAGAATTCTGAAAAAAAAGGGTAGTTTGGCGGCAAAAACTTTAATAAAACAAAAGAAATAATAAAATGCTTTTAACTAATAACAAAATTTATGGGGAAACGTCAAATATCGATTAGTTTAAGCAATAATTTCTTCTTAAGGTTTTGATGAATTTGTTGATGGTACGTGCGCTCGACGTAAAAACTTACAAGAAAACCCAGAAAGGGACGTTCCAGCCGCGAGGTATCACTAACGAGGCCACGAAACCTAAACTATTATAATAAAATTAGATTATTTATCAAGGTGTTAAACAAACTTATTAATCGAAGTTTAAGCACGAGTAGGATATACTATTTTTTACACTTCCAAAATCAGGTAATAAATCTATAGAAAAAAAGCAATCTGGCAGTATAATAATTATACAAAAGTAAACTGTAACTTTAAGCACGAGTGGAATAATTAATATACTATTTAATGCACTCACGAAATACGATTTTTTGACAATTTAGCAGTATAACATTAAAGTATACGTCGTATAAATGATTTATTCATTTTTTGTCATAACTTTTCTTTTAATATTAGTCAGATAGCAAACCAACATTTAAAATAGGCGGGTCGGGTCTTAGACGGGAAACAAAGACTTAATGTAGCATTAAGCTACCGCTACAAGTAATTAGATACTTTAGCGAGCTTCGAACGGATAAGATAACTAGATTTTAAGCCTCGGAAGTGCAAATAAGATGTTAATAAATAATTTAAACGTATAAGTAAACTGCAATTAAACCTTACAAAGTGAATTTGCTGATGATATAGTATAATGCACCTTTATAATCTGCGAACAATTCATTTAAAAAAAAACCTGCTGTCTAGAAAGCACAATTCCTATTGGTTGAGTTACAGTTCTGTTACGTCGATCCGGTAGTTTTAACTATCTTTCCATTATGGGTGTGTTTGTAACGTTGTTGTAAAAATACAATGCGTATGTTAAGTTAACTGCCGCTTCTTTAACCAGCGCATATACCAAGGATAACTACACGGTTTTTAATTACCGCTGCGATGTCAATGGCTTTTTCATAATTTAGTGCTACCACCTTTTTTCAGTAACAGTACTAATCTCTTAATAGCTTTTTAATAATTTAATATTTGTTTTGGTAGATAACGCCAATTTAATTTATGTTAACGTGTTTTTCATTTCAGTATTTACTTCCTTTTATGTTTTTATAATATGCAAAGTATGTTCATATTAAATCAAGTGACGCCCTCATTAATTTATAATTACGTTTAGTTGTCCATTAATCAACGGTGGGAATTTGGTTTTTATTGCTAAGCTAAAATTCAAACTTTACCAGACAACCAATTTGTTTGTTGCATTTAGCAACAAAAAAGTTTAAGTTATCGGCAATCACAAAAATTTATTTTTCCGCCTTTTTTGAATATTTAAACAACCATAAAGGACACGATTATTAATTTTTTGCATTGAATTTTTTGATATGCCAATCAGTATTTCATTATCTCACACAAAGATCTTAAATGAATATTTGATAAATGCTTATTATTAGTTTTTTTGTTAATTAATTGACTTTGATATGTATAAAAATAGATGAGATTTATCGTTTGACAAAGTAAAAAGTGAATACCTTATAGGTAAACCAATTTGGTTAAAAACCTGACTAATACCTCCAATATAAAAGGTAGATAATGTCAACATGTTAACCAGTTACGCGGCTGAATTACGCTAATTTTTTTAAATTTATAATACCGAATGTTTAAAATATTTATTTTAAATTATTTCTTTAGATTAGAGTTTTAACATAATCGGTAGTCATTTTAAGTGGAATTTTTAGTTATCAGGAGGAATTTATCGGAAGACAAAATGACGATTTCTTAAATACAGAAGATGTTAAGCTAAACTGTATAATTTACTATAATAAAATTTAATGTTGACAAAATAAAAAATATAATAAATGCTCGTTGAAACCGTTAAATAATGAGGTTGCGCCCAAGAAAATTTTCTGATGTCAGAAAAACCTGTGATGGATCCAAAATCCTGATGTTAAGTGCATTAAAATTCTAGGCCACGATAGTTCTCCAATTCCGCGCGAAACGCTTTACCACATTATAGAGATAAGAAAAAAAATTTGCATCATTAGTGTCGTAAGATATGGTTATTCTTAAAATGTTACTAAAGTTTCATGATTTACTACGGTTTTTAGAATGCATCCAACGTATACTTACTGCAGGTTATTATTATCATCATCAGATTTCTGTACCTATAGACATTTATTTATACTTATTATTTTCTATGAATATTTTATGTTAATGAAAAGTGTCACTTGGAACGATCTTCAAAGTACCGCCTAACGGTAATTTACATATTGTCATTATATCTTCCTAGTTATCAGTGTTTCTCAATCTGTAGATCAGAGAAATAGCGCGTAAAAAAATTGGTTACTTTTGTGTCGAAGGCGCCAGTGTGGTCGTGATGTTAAATTGTGAACCTTCGAAGTCGTAGATAAAGTTTGGCATGTTATGATTACATTTTTGTATATAATGTCTACAGAGTAATGATCATTTTATAATAAACATGGAGTGAATACCACTGGTCTAACTAATACCATCGTATTATCTGTAACGCAAAAACCAAGTACCCTAAAGCATTTCATTTACACTATGATTAGCCAGTAAATTTATGTATTTTTAACATAAACATAAAAAAACTAAATGCAAGTGCAATTTTAATGAACGTAGTTGTGGAAGAGGGATTGACAAGCGATTGGGTGGCCAATAGCAGTTTTGCAAGTAATGTTACGTTTAATAACGATAACAAATTGAATTAATAGAATAAACTTGATAAAATTAGCAATAAATTTAAATTATTTAATTTCAGGTTTCAATAATTAAATAAATAAAAATATATGTTCCAATTTTGTTACAACACACTGTGTTTAGTTTAACATAGATACGCTATGCTGTTATGTCACCCATTCATTCAGAAGTGTCGATATTTATCTTCTTGGGCGTATAAAAATAATTTTTTGATCTATAATACATTAGCATTTTTTTATCATTTTTCAGTATCTATTTAACGAGAACAAAATTAAAATGTAAATTATAATGTAGTACATACTTACATTCTTTATCACAAGCCTATAAAAGGACAAGTTAGTGTAGTTTTTTATACCTTAAGGAAATACTTTATTTATATTGCCTAAATTTATTTTAGTATTGATAAATGAAGAGATTGTAATTTTAATAATAGTTTATTAAATTTAAAACAGTTGCTCTTGATACAAATCATACTCTAATGATATGTTTAAGTAAGTAAATCAACAATATTAAGATTGGAAATGTTTCTATTAGAATGGTACCTAATACAATATTTTTTGCCACAGTTAACGACAACACGACCACTGCAAAGATGTAAATTTTTTTAATTGATTTAATTTCCGTTCCTTCAAATAAATTCAGGTGACTCAGATGATGGGTTAGCATACAAACCTTAATTGAAATGCAAATTAAATTATATCGACAAACTGTCCTACACAAAAGCATAGTTTTCTAATCTAGTACAAATTTTATTAAATTATTACGCAAATTTTATTTATAACTTCTATAAATTATCGATATACAATTGTGTAATGTTATATCCCATTCGTCAACCAGGTTTTCACTGTGAAAACTTTCAATATAATTATTTTAATACATACTGGCGATTGCTTATGGAATTATGCAATGTTTTACATTTTATTTTTATAAATATGATTTACTCACTGGAAAAGTTTGTTTGCTTTTTAAAACAATTTATTTCTCATTTAATTTATGTAGTATTACATTATGTAAGGTAAAAAATGAAAATCTATTATAATACATTATTTTCTGGCTGGTTTTTTAATATTTACCTTTACAAACTATAAACACGGAACGAAATTTCATTTCTGAGTGATTAATTGCATTAGATCGATGAAAAACTTTGTACAACTTAGATTTTATTGCAACGAATCACCCACAGTTTTCCTGATAGACAGGCACCGAGGGAACATTTTTGCAGTTGAAATATGTGAAATGCAAAATGAACCTGCTCTAGACAGAATCCAAAACAGCATGCATTCGGAGAAAAATCATTAAAGTTATTATTATTATTTATCCAAATTGTCTACTTATAATAATTTAAAAAATAAAACAAACAGCATGCATCAATAAATAAACAACATTGATTTAATTATTATTAATAAAATGGTATTTTATTTTACAAATTCTATAAATGGTAGAGTATTTTTATCTTTTTTCTCATCCATGTCATTTACATTTGGATTTGATTGATTAGTTTATTTGACAGCTCAAAAAAATAATTTTACCTGCGACACAAATCTGATTTGTCACAATTCGCATCAGTGAGGCTCAAAGACGACCGACTATACTGGGGGGTATTCCATACCCCCCAGACCCCCCGGTCATATTACCACAACATATTTATTTAAATCTATTCCGAATTAAATAAATCAATGAAAGAACATACATTACGTTGGTATTGTGACCGCCGCTTTTAGGAGTATGGAATGAGATTTGAGTTTTCTAACGTAAAATTTACTAAAACTCGAATTAAAAATTTGAAATTATTATAGGGGAATACAATAAATGGGTCAAGGTAGCTCCAAGGGACCCCAAAATACAAATTTTACGATTGAAACCTCGATATTTTCTGAAAGATTATATTTTAAATAAGAGAATAAAGGGAGACGCAATGCGCTAAGCGCACCTGTTTTTTCAAAAATCGAATTTAAAAAAGCTCGATTTTCACTGCAAATTTGAAGGTAAATCGCTCGTGATTGGTGAATCAATGCATTCTGTTGTCGGTACGCGTGTTCCTATACATAAGAGTGTAGCTGTGGACAAATTTGTCAGGGTCACAGCCGGGGCGTTTACTCAATGTTTCGGCACCGACCTAGATCAATGCTTAAGTGATCTGGACGCGGGCATGTATGGTAGAAACCCTTTTTCAACTGTACAATCTCAATGCGTCTACTGTTGCGTCTGCCGTCTAACACGGGATTTACTCGTAATTACTCATCCATCAAAGGTTGATTATCGCCTTCGCGCGGGTCAACACTCCACTTTGAAGTGCGACAAGGCTCCACGCTTATAGTATTATACATACACACCAAACCATCCCTGCGATGTTTTTAGATGTTGAAAGAGATGATGGAGGCTGCGCCTCCACAAAACTCTGTTCACGAAGTGATGCTATGCTATGCTATGCTACAAATTTGTCAGTAACTCGTACGCTAAGGTATGAATACGTTCTTTTTAGGACCAAAATTACTTCAGAAAAGGGTTACTTGAATTTAACGAACGGTAGTTACTTTTTCGCATGGATCCTGCTCTTGCCATGGTAGTTTTCATCAAAATGGCCCGGAGCGCCCAAAGGGTGCGTTTCTAACGCTCTAATTTAAAAATACCCCTAGGCCCGTGGATGAAGGAAAATGGTGGATCTTTGAGGGGTGAAACTCGTGAGAGTGGATTCTAAACGCAGGGTGGTTGTGCAAAGAAAAATTGACTTAAAGCACCCCTCGCTGCGCTCGGGCGCTTTAAGCCATTTTTCTTGCACATTTAGTATTGAAAACTATGATTTTCGTTCGGAGTGCACTATTGCTGCATCCCAATGTAAGTGTCGCTCCGGTTATCCCCGCTCTACGCAAAGCTAAGACCAGTTGAAAGCGCACGGACTGTCAATAGAATGAATTGATTCACCAATCCCGAGCAACTTTGCTTAAAATTTACTGTGAAAATCGAAGTTTTTAAATTCGATTTTTGAAAAAACAGGTGCACTTAGGGCATTGCGTCTCCCTTTATTCTCTTATTTAAGATATACTCTTTCAGAAAACATCGAGGTTTCAATCGTAAAATTTGTATTTTCGGGTCCCTTGGAGCTACCTGCAACCTAAACTAAATGTTTTATTGCGATAGCTGATGGTTGACATAATTTGGAGAACGAGATAATAGTTTTAAATCCTGTAAAATCGTAGCGAAATCAAACAAATTGGGTGTGGGTTTGAAATAACCACGATTAAGCTCCAGGGTGATTTTCTACAAATAATTAAGACCCTAGCGTTGCTAACTTCAAAAAAACTCCAGCGTTTATACTTCAAAAAATAGAACCCACTCGTACAATTGGATTCGATTCCCATGAAAATTTAAAAATACCTTGGTATTATTTATACAAAACTAGGAAAAGTTGTCGTTTTACAAAGTTTCACATAATCTCTTCTTTCTAGAAAATTCACTAATTTTTCAAAATTAAAAAATGTGACCATTAGCGTAGAAGATTTTGAAAGCTCTCCAGAACATAATGTGAAATTTTTTAAATAATCAATGTTCCTTCATCACTCGAAAAAGGCAAATTCGACGTCCGGATTTCACTCACGTTTCTTATGTTTTCCCCAGGAAAAATTTAACAAAAATGTTACAAAATAATAGTACCTTTTTTTTCTGTTGCATGCGTACGCTTATAAAATTTGGACCCGTCTTCTACTACTTTTGAAAATTCAAATCTTTCGTATTTTCCACCGCACTTTCTAGTAAAAATTTAAAATAGCACCAACTTTGACTTTTAATACGAGTGTACACTGTGATCAAAAAGTACCCGGAATTTCTCAATAAAACGAAAACGGTTCAATTATTCTTAGATATTTATTTTGTGTTCTTTAAAGTGATCCCCATTGGATGCAATACACACATTCCAACGCTTTTTCCAATCTTCAAAACACTATTTATAGACCGATTTTAGAATCTACTTCAGCTCCCTCTTCAAATTCTCTTTTATCGCTTGAAAAGCTCTCCATGGAGTGGTAAATTGAGTTGTGCAAACATGAAAAAGTCACACGGGGCCATGTCAGGCGAATACGGAATTTGCGGAATGACATTAACGTTGTTTTTGGTCAAATAGTCAAGTACATAATGAGATGTGTGCTCAAGTCCTGGCATAAATTCTAGTTCAACTCGTCTCATGCCCAAAACATTGTGTATAAAATGCTCTGTACAGATCTAAACGACACCCCAAAGTTGGTTGCTACCTTCCTGATGCTCCACGAAGATTTTCAATCACAATTTTTTTAATAATTAATCAGTAGAAAAGGTGGATGGACGACCAGAACGAAAAAGTTATGAACCATTCTGCTGCCCGCTTTGAACTTTTTGTACTACTTGTATGCCTGTGTTTCTAACATTGTCAAGCCTTCTTAGGTTTTATTTAACATTTTCAACGTTTCGGCACATGAAATTTCGTTAAAAGCACAAAATTTCAGGCAAACTCTGTGCTCAACAGTGTAAAATTCGCAACACTCATCAAACATTTATGTGTTTGCAGGTTTTATTGTGCCCGAACCATCATCGCACAGATTGCGCTCAAAGTTAACATGTACACAACAGACAGTTGTACCCAGGGACGTGCCCATGGGGGAGCTCCCCCCCCCCCCAACGTTGTAGAAAGTTGGCAAAAAGTTGACAAAAACACCTAAAAGTTGGTCAATTTGGAATTTTTTATGCCTAAATTTACAAAAAGTTGGCAATTTTGAATTAATTTAGTTGGCAAATTTGCAAATTTGAAATTTCTCCCCCCCGAAAACAGTTGGTTAGGCACATCCCTCTTGTACCAACCTTGAAAAAAATGCACTTGAAAATATCTCAAGCACGGTTCGTTTAAATAAAAAATTCCAGGTACTTTTTGCACCTCACAAATGTACAACCACGTTTTATAGGTACCAAACGAGGCAAATCCTACCGTTAACAATTTAAAAATTAAAAATTTACTCTATCACGCAAGAATTAGTCATCCAAATTTTCTTGAGGACAAAAAAATTTTCTTTTATAAGTCAAGTGAGCTGTTGATGCAGTTACCACATTAACGAATCTCAAATAGAAGAAAAAAACGTACATTAAAATGTAAAATTATCTTTTCATTCTATAAATTTTCAATAATTTTTTACAGAGATTTACAGCACTAAAAATCAGAATTGATCTATCGCATACAAATTAACAAACTTCAATTGTTTTACTACTGTACAGCAGAGCTGTAACGAGGATAAAAGACGTCTGTGGCAAGCGATTTAATTTACGTTAACTTTTCCTCGTCGCCGCTTAAACTAAATTTTTTTTTTAAATATTATAGGTAAATATTTGTTTTATAAAATTAAAAATTTTGTTAAGCCAAAAAAAATTTCAGGTTTTTATTTAACAACAAACAAATAATAAGAAATATTCAATTGTAAGAAGTGGCCTTATAGTCCAGTCATTTAAGTCAAAATTAGGTAAAAATCTCGGAAATTGAGATACCCACATGTAAACTCGTAAAAACTTGTATTTTGGCATTCTAAAACTTTTCTTAAAATTCACACATGATCCGATGTAAGCAACTGTAAAAGTCGGAAGTCAAAGGTCACAAAAATCAATTTTTTTGCTAATATCTCGTTTCCTACGTGTTTTACGCTATTTGTATTTATTATTAATATTGTAGAAAATTAAATTCTCTACAACTTTTGTTTCAAACATTTTTCTATACGTTGAATCGTTTTTGAGATAGAGGGCAGAGAGCGCGCGGTTAAAATACCATTATTAATTGTATAGTTGTATTAATATAGAGAATACAACTTTATTAAATTTTAGAATCGCTTTTTCTCAGAAATGGTAAATCTTAAGAAAAAAAGTGCAAGGACAATTTTTGTAGATAATTAAATGATCTACAATTTTTGTCCAAATTATTTTTCGCATAAAACTAACCGTTTTGCAAAAAAATTTAAAAAACCAATTTTTGTGACCTTTGACCTCCGATTTTTACAGTTGCTTACATCGGATGTGAATTTTAAGAAAAGTTTTAGGATGTCAAAATACAAGTTTTCACGAGTTTACAGCTGGGTATCTCAATTTTCGTAGGTGAACCCCTTAAATGACTGGACTATTAGACCTTTTGTTTTATTATTATCATTAGCGAGAAAAATACATTTGCAGTTTGTTAAAGTGGATATATTAATTACGTAAGGACGAATTTAGAAATGTTTCACTTGGACCCTCGCGGATTCGTAAGATTTTGGCCAAAAAATAATTGTAATTGTTTAGCTTTTGTAGAGAAGAAAACATCTGGATTTGTTTGGTATGATGATTTATTACTGGTACCACAGAATACGGTAAATCATACCACGGGGATGAAACGGATCAATGCTTTAATTGCCCAGTTTTCTGTTTTGAGAAGTAATTCCAGACCCTCGACAGGTCCAAGATGATCTTCTCTGTAGATTGTACTGGTATCTGTAAAAAGAGATCTACTGGTTAAGCTTAGGTTAGTGTTAGAAACCGCTTTTTTTAAATCAAAATCTACCCTTTTAAGTAATTTTGGGTTTAAATTTTTGCGAGGGTGTGTCCCATTAGCCAATACACAGTATTAGAATTATTTTTTTTAATTTTTGGAAGAAATTAATAAATATTTTTAATGGTCCTCATAATTTTTGTTTTATATAGTTGCTTTTTGCATCATTTTCCATCATCCTGTCATTTAAAAATTATTAAATATGTGAACTTGCTTCTCATGGTATCTCCTCATCATTGTAATGCATTATTAACCTATGTATTATTTATCATAGAAGCATTTAATATAGAATGCTGGCGCAATATTGCAAGATTCAGCCAATATTGGTCCAATATTTTTTTCCAATATTGGGACAACATAAAAAATTAATGTTGCACCAATGTTGGCTGGAGCTTGGTGCATTATTGATAACCAATATTGTCTACCAATATTGGGCCAATATTGGAAAATAATATGGCACCAATATTAGAAAATGTTCACATCTTGATATTGGCCCAATATTGATTTTAAAGTCTAGAAAGTCAATATAAGCTCAAAAAATTAAAATATAGTTGTCACTTCAGAGCTTTTTAACCTGGAAGGGGAAAACGGCAAAATACTTAAAAAAAGTATTTTTTTGAACTATTATAGGTATATTGAACTAAAATAATCCAATCCTCAAACTATTCGAAAATTATTTTTAAATATTCCAAAAATTAAAATTAAAATTGACCAGATTATTCCCTATCATAGCCCAGCTTGCTCAATCGGAATTTTTGCTAATTTGCAGTGTGCGACCTGGCAAATAAAAAATTTTGCTTTTCAAATATTAAATTCTTTTTTTCTAAAAGAAATAAAAACTCAAGAAAACTCTCTACTTCAAATTGTAAATCTTGCAATTTCACAGCAGCGTGGATCGCTCGCCAGTCCTTATCAAAAATTAAAAATTTTCCCACTTTGACGATCACAGTAGGGGCGTCACAAATTTAAATTTTCAAAAATTAAAATTACAAAAATTGTCAACAATTACTAAATATCTTCATCCCAAAAAATGTACAAAATTATATTGAAACAAAATCTATGGTTGTCATGACAGCGAACTGTTAAAACTGTAAAGCTAATTTTGAGTGATTTTGCCGAATGCATTTAAGTAAAGACTGAATTTTTTGAAATTATTACAATAGAAAATATAAAAAAACAATTATTTTGGTAATAAGTAGACCGATTTTTTAGAAGATAACTTGGCATCGCAAATTGAGTTAACATAAAAGAAATTTTTCAAAATTTTTAGAATACTGGAAGAAAGTTTAATGAACTTATATCCGGAATTTTGGTGGTGACTATCAGTACTAAAAGGAAAACATTTTTGTAAAATAAAAATCCAAAAACAGTTGGTCTTTGAATACAGTTCTTAAAATGGTAACCAATATTACCCAGGACTTTTGGGTAAAAAATAAAGAGATAGAAAAGATACGAAATGTAAACTGAAATCTTTTCGTGTTTAGTAATTCTTTGTAAACTTAAACTGAACAGTTTAATTCAACTTTTGATAAAGTAGTAGATATATAACCAGTGAACTAATCTAAAAACTGACCAAAACTGAAACAATTCTTACAAAATTAGTTGGTTTACTGTAACTAATTCTGCAGGAACCACTCCATGATCAATTATTCAAATTTTAACTATAAAATTTTCTAAACTTTTGATTACCTCAGTTTCCTTCTCTTTTAGGTAAGGTAGATAAGCCAAATTAGAATATAATGGGACTATGGGTTTTGGAGTATTGACGTTCTTTTTATCAGAATAATTATAATTACAGTTCTTGCCCATTCTAAACCGCACAATTAGGACAATCTCGGTTATTTAGGATATTTGAAGGCATTGGGACCCTAAAAGTCAAAATATGGTACCGTTTTTGAATAAATATTTATACCACTGACTAACAAGCACTAAAAGTATATAATTAGATTAAAATCTGGCGGGGAACATTTTGGATCAATAAGGAAATAATAAATTGGTTGAATGCAAAAAAAGCTGTTGTTTAGTAGGTGTGTTATAGACTGCAAATTATTAGTTTTTCAATTTTTATTACCAAAACAACAAGAAGACAAAATTTTGATCTTTAAGATTAGGGTAACCGACTAAAAACTGGCTGCTGGAAATATCATTAGCGGTGTGACACCAAATACTAAATACATAACAATCTTTTCTAAATATTTTTTTAAAAAATTTCAAACCGGCAGTTATTAAATAATTTTCTATATTTAGATTCGTGTTGTTTATTGGTTTAATTTTTTATGTTAAACAATAATCGACATTCTCAAATTCAAATAGGATAGGTCATTATCCTTTGATTAATAATCCGAACTGGCTGCAGAAGTAATTTGTTTAAATTACCAAACTGTTAATATTATTATTTATTGGTTTAACTTTTTTTTTCAAAATAAAAAGTTTATAAATAATAACTTAAATGTTAGCGAATACTTTAAGTGCAATTTACATTTTGTAAAGACTTTCAAGGCATTTTTTTCAATTAATAACTGTAATTATTCATAATTAGACATTTTATTTTATGATTTTCATATTGGCTTTATTAGGAACCATTGTATGGTCTTCTTTATAAATAAGAAAAATGTGTTGGAGTATTTTTTATCTAGTTTATACAAAAGAAATGTTTGGACAACTACCAATTTAAAAATAAAGAAAGAAACTATTCAGGTTTACCAAATACAACAACAAATCACAATAAATTGCTTTGCATTTTCTATTTAAATATTAAAAATAGTAATTTATGCAACAAACATTAATTTAGACATTATCAAAAGTTAATACCGCAAATTGTTGGTCGTTATTCGTCAACAATGAAAGAATAATATTTTTACAACAAATTAAACTTTTTTGAGCATGCGAAAGTGTTTAAATAATTACATGCCGCTTATATGTTATGTAATTTGTATATAATTTTAATCGTTTGATCATATCTGGCTTAAATGTAATTATACTGGACATACAATTTCAGGTGCCAACTTTTTTTTAATATACAATAAACGGTACCAGAAATTGTAATTCATTATTAAGGTGGT
Organism: Rhagonycha fulva; assembly: GCA_905340355.1. Lineage (NCBI taxonomy): Eukaryota > Metazoa > Arthropoda > Insecta > Coleoptera > Cantharidae > Rhagonycha > Rhagonycha fulva. The sequence continues at coordinate 9,915,429 of HG996555.1, forward strand.
TAATAAAAGTGTGCTTATAATGTTGCTATTGTAATTTATAGTCATTAAAGTTATGATTAAAAATTAATGTGAACTACTAATTTATAGGTTATAAGGAGCACTCTTGATCGTTCCAGTATAATATTAAAAGCAGTAATAAAATACTAATATTGCAATTAAAAATTACACGGTGAACGATATCTTAAAAAAGTTGATACCCATTCTAAAACTTAAACGAGCAATCAAGCACTTAGAACTAGGCCCGTGGTATAATTACCCATTTTTGTTTCAGTACAAAAATAAATAGCTATCCAACACTTTCAGTTTTAGGAATCCAAAAACATTTATACTTATACCATTTCATGTTGCAATTTTGTTAAATATTTTCAAGTAGGCAACTTTAATAAGTTTCAGCATTCAAAGTATATAGTTAATGCATTGTATAAATTTAATTTATGGGTAATTAAAATCCCATAATTTTATGAATTGTACACGTCCTAACCATTACTTCTGTTATTTAATTAACTATTTTGCAAGTACAAACTATAAAAATTAAGTTTGTTTTAAAAATTATGTGTAGTATGGAAATGGAAGAAATGGCAATGAAGAATGCCAGAAAAATATTTGCACGCGCACAAAATTACATTGAACGGCATCACACGCAATTCACGATATGGTAAATATAGCGCTTGTCTTATTTATTTACCAATAATTCAAGATTATTGTAAACAACATCAGCATGCACAGATATTAAATTATATACTTGCACTACCTACTCAAGAACAGCAGCCTAGATTTCTTAGATTAGTTAAGTTTGACTCTCCAGCTCTTAGTTAGTTGACCCACCCACTCACCCAAATTCACCTAATAGAAAAGTGGATTTTTTTTCCAAAATTTGATGCGGCATCCTAACCTAGCAAAATGAAGATACTTTTTCTGCAATAATAATCAATCAAGCGATACACGAAGAAGAAATCTTGTTTAAAAAACAAGATGTTTATCAGTGGGTCAAACGAATTACTTGATAATAAACAAAGAAATGTACCACACTAAATATGTTGTAATAACTTCCTAAATAAAGCAATGCAAAGCACGAACCGCATCAGTATTATTATAATATAACTTTTATGGTGTTGTAAAAGATATATCTGAAGGAAATTGCACTGTGGGAACTTTATTATAGTCGAAGAGAGAATCTTTAAAATATTTTAAACACAAAAACAATAAATCCTATTAAATATGCTATTTGTCTTATATAACATGTAATAGGTAGATATATAAAATAACTTAGGCGTTAGATATTACAATTATCGTTTCGATCTTAACACGAACGTTGCATATTTTTATTCGTTCTTGAAAAGTAACATTACCCATGTAAAGTTTGTGATCTTTAAGATAGTTAATATTTTTATCACGTCCATTTCATTTTTCCAGTTATGTTACTCATTTTTAAAACACTTAGCTATCACGTCATTTTGTAATCTTTATCTGCATAACGTGTAATGTGTCCATCGCATTATTGGTTAAATCAACCGTATAAATAATAACTGGTTGTTTAAGAAAATTTGTTCGACATTGCAACATATTTCTAATTATGTATTTTTATTATGCTACTGATTTTCCGTTTTCCAATAACGGTGGTATTTATTAATGTAATCGTTAAAGTTTTCACTATACTTCTGTGTTAATTACCAAGGTATGCATTCCATTTAATTCCATTATCTGAAAGTGCAATTAAGAATACAATAAACGTTAAAACTTAGTAATAGGGGAGAACGGGGTAGCTTTAGACGTGGAACTCTTTCAAACAACTTAAATTTACCAGGTGACTAAAATTTAGAGAAGTTAGTATTACAATTACGTAAGTATAATTATGTATTTTGTACTGTAGGGAAAAACATAAGAGGTGCTTTTAAAGTTAAAAATTCTGAAAGATTTGCATAATTTTTAAAAATTAAAACAAGTCCTCAGAAATAGGTGACATTTGCACTGGGAGACTCCGGGGGAAAAGTCCCAAAATATCTATAATCACACAGTTAGAATTTTTAAAACTGTTTTTAAAACTAATTTTAATTTATAAAAAGTACTTGAAATCAATACAGAAAGGACAAAAACCGAGTACTAATTTTTCAATTTTTTGAAAACTGAAAATTATTCAAAATTTGACAAAACACCCTGTGTATTTTTGAATAATAATAATCAGAACTCTCTTTCAAGAGTTCAAGGACTTGCGGTTTTAATGGGTTTAATGCATTAAACTTTAATAACCACGAAGATGATATTGAATAAACAGTAAAAGATATGAATAAAAACTGTCAAATGCGAGCTCGAAAATAAACAATTTAATAAAACTGTCTGATTTTATTTAATTAATAAATCTAAATAAAAAGCAAATTAAAAATTTCTTGATGCTTTTCAAAAAAAATGGAAAATGTTTGATGATTTTTTTTGTTATGATAAATTTGACATTATTATTTGGTTTATGAAAATTATGGAAATTATTAAGATCTCAGTAATTTGTAATTAATTCAGGTTCAGACCGGAAGAGGATGAAATTTGTTGAACATGGCTCAAAATTAATTTCTGTATTGTTCTGTTTTTATTCTAAACAATTTTTTTTTTCAATTTTCGAACAAATTATGGTTCTAGCCTTTATAGTTCCAAATAGACACATTGTCGATTTTTGCCCAAAAATCGTAGTTTCCAATTTTCAAAGTGGACCTTTTTTTCTATTTATCTGATAGTTAAATTTCTTCTTTTTTGGTACTCAATTATTTTCGGAAAATCGCCAAATTAATGAACGTTTCCTAGATCCCTGTTTGAGGTGGATTTACTTTATTTCAAGTTTTACCTTTTCTTAGTTTTTACTTACTTACTTTTCCATTTTTTTCTGTTTTAACAGATCTCTCTCTGATTTTTCATCTTCATCCTCGTTAAGTCAACCAGCACTTCCTCTTACCATCTTGATCTTGGCCTTCTTTGTTGTCCATCCGTGTCCGGTCTTTATTTAATTAGCTTTTTTATTGCTCTATCTTCCTGCGAGCTTTCATAATGTATCCCAGCCATTATATTTTAATCATAATTATTTTTCTAACTACGTCGGCCCCTCTTAGTTCCATTATTCTTTACTAATCCTGTTCTGTCCAATAATCTTTCTTATTATTTTTCTTACAAAAACTTGAAACTTTTGAGTCTTAGCCATAAACGTTCAAAGTTAAGCACATAAAAAGAAAATTAATATTTTTGTTGCTCTTCGTTGCTGTGCTTTTAATCTAAATTTGTTTTTGATTTTGCAAACAGATAATTTCATCATCATCATCATCATCTTTATGCTTTAGACATTGTCCGTTGTGTCACTCTTGGTCTCCCCATCTCTTAAAAACAGGTATGAAAACTACCCCTAATACGACCTGAATAACGAAATAGTAGTTTATATCACAAAGGCGATAAAGGGGATCTTTTCATCCGCCGGGCGAAAGTTTATGAAACGAGCCGCGCAGCGGCGAGTGAATAATCGACCGAAGGATGAAAACCCTTATCGCCCGAGTGATATGAACAATTTTTCGTTATTTCAGGAAAAATATCCTACAAAATTTGCGATTTTATATAATAACTCTAAAATAACAATCGATAGATGGCGTGAAGCTTGCAAGTCGTTGATCAATGTTTGTCTCTTTGGAGCGAAAAAGGTTGATTTTCTTTTGAAATTTCCGAACGACGGACAATTTGGTCTGACGGACAGCATGTTGAAATAACGGACGGATGGGTCACGTTATGCAATTATTGCAATAAAATCTCGAATTTTGTCGGATTTTATCTAAATCTATGATTTTGTAAATAAATATAAAGTAACACTTAATTTAATTGCCAATTTTTTAACTAAAGGTGTCGTAATTTCGTTATTTTGGGGATAATATCCCACAAAATTCACGATTTGTTTGCTCTGATATAACTATCGGTAGATGGCGTGAAGATCGCAAGTTGCTTGTCAAGTTATTAACAACATATCGATAAACGTGTGTTTAACGACGGGTGAATTGCTCTGAAATAATTATCGATAGATGGCGTGAAGATCGCAAGTTGTTAGTCAAGTTATTGACAACATAAGCGAAAAACAGGAGTTCACCCGAACGGATGAATCGTTCGGGCAGGTATCTCAACAAGGACTGTTTTTATAAGTCCTAGGACCTTATAAAGTTAAGTTTTATAGGTCCTAGGACCTTATAAAACTTAGTTTTATGGTCGGGTTGGTCCCCCTTGAGGTGACCTTTTGAGAAAAGACCCCCTTTATAGGTCTCAAAACAGATACATAAAGGGGTCATTTATAACCTGAAATAACGAAAAAGGTTTTATTGTGATTTACTTGTATTAAATTATCACAATAAAACCTTTTTCGTTATTCAGGTCGTATTAGGGGTAGTTTTTATACCTGTTTTTAAGAGATGGGGAGACCAAGAGTTTTTAAGAGGTAAAGAGACCATTTTCGTCTCTTTTTTTTTCGGCCACGCGCCATGAACGTTTTGAGATTTTTTCGTACATGGGGCGTAGCCGAAAAGTTTTTTCATGTCATGGGCGTAGCTGGAAAAATTTTTTTGTTTTGAGGGGCGTAGCCAAACACAGCACGAGGGGAGAGGCATACAAAATAAGAAATGATACAACACAAATTATAAAAATACACAACTTTCTTTTTGGATTCGATTGAAAATCGGCAATGTGCATAGTAAAAAAACTTGCTTGCCGTTGAAATTTTTAAATTCAACATATTTGCTGAATAGCAAATCTTGCATTTCGTCGTCTTCCTTTTTGATCTTCAAAATATGCGCCTGTCGGCGCATAAAAAATCCTGTAGGGGAGAGTAGAACGCGTAGATCGACTATCGTGGCCCAAAATGTAGTCTAAAATAGAAAATTATGTATAAATTCGCCTCACAAATACTGCTTTTTGCCGAGCGCGATGGTACTTACCACGTGCGATCTATCGAAATTTTGCGATTTTTTTGCAACGTGTCCATGAACATCGATAGATGCGACCACAATGTCGTATTTATTGATTATATAACGATTATTTCTTGGTTTTTAGGCATTTTTAATTGAAAACACTGATACACAAACACAATACACGCGTCCGACTTGCACAAAATTAAAAATCAAAATGAACATGGCGTCTCAACATGGCCGCCCTCCAAGGTACCAACTGGTGCCAACAAAAATACCATAGTTACAAGTAGAAGTAGGTTTTACACTACCAAGATGTCAATTAAAACGTGTTATTTTTTATGAAATTTACGCAATTATTGCATAAAAATTGTAAATTTTGTCGGATATATTTTCTTCAAAACGAAAAGCATTTCATATCATACGGACGTTAGGGTTTTTTTGGCCATCCGCTTCTCCTATTTCCCTCGCCGACTAAGCGGCTTCGCCACCTACTAGCTCGGCTCATAAAACACGCCTCTTTCCGAAAAACGACCCTTTACGTCCTTATGATATAAACTACTATTTTGCTTTAGCCTGACAATTTTTTAGAATATAAATTTTCTACAAAAAAAAATTTGTAAGTAAAATTTTCGTACAAATTTTTTACTTTAAAATTACCATAGCATTAAAACTATCTATATTTTTTTGTTTAATTGTGAAATTATCTTAAAATAGCATGTACCTATTTATCTCAAGGATATAAAATTTACAATTGATTTTTTAACTCTTCATCGCCTAAAATTAACGAATTTAAAGTTATGAATTAACTTAAGCAAAAAATTGTGTAAAAATGTGAAGTTTTGTTTTTAGAAATCGCTCAGAAAGGACAGCCGCAATTTTTCGTCATTTTAGCCCCTACCCCTTTTGTCAAAGCTGGTTGCAATTTTTAGATATCTCTCTCAAAAAACATCTAATGGTTACAAATAAAAGACCCCCTCCTTATTTCTCTAAAATTAAACTTACTAAAATAATTCATTAATTTAAGTTCTTTTTAAAATATTAATGGTTATATGTAATTACAAATTTTTGACAAAATATCAAAAATATAACAGAAAATTATGCTCAATTTTCTAGAAATGCTTAAAAAAAATTTTTATGTAGACGTCACATTTGTATTTTTTGCTATGTATTTTTAATTTGAAATTTGGTTTTTCTCTAATTTTTGGCTTTTTTGTAACATATTAATATTTTCGGAAGTTGTACCGGACTGAAATTGTAGCCTATCCGGAAAAGCGTATCAAATTTTTGTACAAAACAATTCGTTGAAAGTGTTTTTAAAAATAATACATACCTCTTAATTTTTTAACATTTTTCTACATTTTTAATTCATAATTCAAAAGTCATCTTGAGTCAAGGGGATCTTTACATAACCTGGACCGCAAATTTAGGAACTTCCACTTGACAGAATGGTGGAAAATGGTCCAAAAAGCAATAATAATAGAAAACTTATGGATCACTACAAAAAGAGCTTAGATATTTTCAAAAACTAAAAAGTTACATCAAATGGCATTTAACGACATTGAATTGGATGAAACACTAAAGTTATTCCAACCCACTTCGGCTGGAATGTGTACAATTTAAATTATTAGATAAATCTTTTTTTGACATTATTATTTAAAAAAGAATTGTTTTTTAACACTAACCTAAGCTTGATGCGTAAATATCTAATTTTTTTCGGCAAATTTAAGCTTAAAAATGTTTAGAAAAGGTTTAAATTTATTTAAAGCACGATTCTCTCTTTTAACAGCTTTATAATTAAAAAAAAATTGTTTCTTAATACTAACTTAACTTTGACGCATGGATTTGTTTTATTCCGGCAAATTTAAGCCAAAAAAGCCGCTAAACAGTGACTTTTATGTCGATGTTAACGCTACAATGGTGCAACTTGCACCACTACTGCTGCTCTCGTGTTCGAATTCCAACTTGAAGCATAAGTAAATCTACACAGATGGTAAGATGGGTAATAGAATGGTCATAATGGTCGCTTTTCGTGCTGGATAAGTAAACTAATCGATATATGACATTCGTTCATGTTTAAAAACGCTTTATTTTAATGTTATCTATCTAATTCCATTAAATTTTTTTAAATTAATAATAATATCTTTGAATCCGTCTTAAGTAACTGGAAGCAAAAGTCAGTAGTTTAGATTCAAAAATTAATTAATTTATTTCTTAATTTTTTCTTAATAAATTAGCCATGTGTGCTCGTTGTAGCATAGTGGGAAAAATAGGGGAGGGCTGAAAAGAAGCCGCACTTCGGTTTTTTCTTGCTTATTTTTTGAGTTGCTATTTTACTTTTGTAGAATATTTAGAGCAAACGTAAAATAACACAGAACAGTCAAGGTAGGCTAATTTAAAAAAAAAATTCTAACTAAAGTAAAAAAAAATTTCTATTATTGTTTTGTAAAACCAAAAAAATGATCCATTACAATTAAAACAAATTCAGAACAATAGCAAAAATTAATTTAAAAAAATTCTAAGTTTACCATTTTTTAACCTTTTTTACCACTTCTTTGCTAGCTCATTGTCAGTGTATCTAAGAAGTAGAGTTAATAATTTAACTTAAATTATAAAGGACAAAGTTAATAATTAGTCCAAACTTAGAAAAAAGACCATGTAACGTCAATAATTTTAGAGGTGCGGTTTTCCAAAAATTCCAATCCCGAATATGCCTAATTGGGCATTTTCGTACATTTCTTCTTCATGTTTTTCTTAACAGAAGCATCGTGACCAATTTAATATTAAATAACTTTTTTACAAAAAGTTACAAGAAATTTTCTCATCTCCTTAGCTTAATAGCTTCGGTGATTACTAAATTTTCTTAAATTTTACACTTCATTATCATCATGAATTATCTGGACATATTTAAATAATTATAACATTTATCTTGTCAGATCAGGATGGCTAGTAACTTTTTAAAAAATTAAATATTTTGAGCTCATGAAATATTACATAAAATTACCATTATTTTCAGTCCTTGTACTTTAAACTGCCGGTAATAAAGATTTTCCTACTTACGCGAATGATTATTGCTAACTTATTACCACAGTTTTTGCAAAATTATTGCAGCATTCCTTATGAAGCTTTGCAGGATATTCAAAAATTTTGTTAATTTTATTGTATTCGGACATAGTATAATGATAAACGTATAAGAAAAATACCAAGTGCATCATTAAGCACGTAATTGCTTCTGCAAATATCGGTGCAGGAGCGTGAAATAATACATTGGATGTTAATAATAACGACGTTAATCAAAGTCAAGAAATGAGAAGCTGCATAAGAAACATGATCGGTAAGATGAAAGAAGCAATCGCGAGTCGTTGAAGATTAAATATAGGTAATTGTTTTGTGCCATTACTTACCCTGCCATTTTAGCATACTATGTCGTAATTAAATAGAAAATATATATTTTTTAAAGAACTTATTTAGGAGATCGCTTAGGAATAGTACATCATACAATTAAGATTACACGCTAAATAAACAAAACGAATGATGACATTGCTGATAAGGCAACTAATTTTGATCAACGTCTTGTCAAATCTACAACACAATAGTTCAATGTCACATTTCTCTGTAAATTTCAGAAGGAGCTGCACGCTTCCTGGTTGTATCCTCCTAGAATCCAATCACAGTTTCCTCGATGATTTCTCATTTACATATCAACAAAAAGGAAGTTTTTGTTAAATGTTACTTACCCATATTTCATCCAAGTACGATCGGGATTTGTACAGTTATATCAATGTCTCGATTTATGTAAGTTTATCTAATTTTGTGCAGAATTAAAATAAATTGCGTTGCAGCTGCATTCAAATGTTAAAATTATTCAAATTTTTTAAATAAAACTTAGAATTTCAAAACTACACATAATACTCAACATTATATTGTGCACATATGCACAAAAAAAGCTATTTTCATTTTTAAAATTATGTTGTTTACATAATTCATAAACTTACATTGAAAAATTTCCTACCTAAATGCAGACCTACTAAAATTAATTGGTGATTTATGAACTACTAAATATTTTACAATTTCATTTAAAATTTAAATTTTGTTGGATTAATCGATAGTGTATTTGATAGGTTATTTATGAAATTAATTTTTTAGAAAGCAGTATTGCTGAATTAATAAATAAACGAATTTTCATTATCTTTTCACAGTTTATTGGAAATTTATGTTTGACACCTTCAATTTATAAAACTTAAAACGTGGTGATTTTATCGTATTCGGCTTTTTTGATTAACTGCAAACTTTGACTAGGTGCAAAAAAAAATAACAAAATATTTTATAACTTTAATCGAATTTGGATTTAATTGGAACTATACAAAACATTTAACAAAAATTTAAAATTTTATTAAAATGCAAATTGGAAGATACGTTGAAACAAAATTAATTAACAAACACAAATTAAATCACTGACATTACACATTTGCACTTAACTATTGAGAAGCAGGATCTCGAGGATCCTCGGGAACAGTACGATTATCTTCAGGCACATCAGCAGGATCCTCGGGAGCAGCTGGATAATTTTGGAAAGGAACACGATGATCTTCGGTAGAAGTAGAAGGAAACCCGAGAATAGCACGATTATCCGCAGGAACACTGTGATCTTCGGGAGTAGGAGGATAATAATTGGGAGAAACAGGAAAATCTTCGGGAGGAGCAGGACGATTCTCTCGACGAGCAGGATAATCCCGACCGTCAGTTAAAATATTCCAATATCTTTCTAAGTTAGCAGGATTCTCCTCGGGAGGATGAAGATTATACCGGGGAAGAACAGGAGGATACCGGCGAGGACCATAATCGACGTTTAAAAAGGTCCGCCAAATAGATTGTTGAAAATAATAATTGCGTACAAAGATCCTCAGCATTTCTTCACTTCCGGCTTCCATTAATCCTTTCAACGCAACATTTGCAAGATCATTAAATATAGTATCAGAACCTAAATCAAAATCATCTGGATTGACTGCTAATTTTTTCTGCGGTACCGGTGGGCATTCACTTGAACCAGTTGAAGCACTCGATGTACATTCAGACTGTCTCGAAGTTGAAGGTATTGGTTCATTTGAGGTTGAAGTTGAAACAGACGATTGCGGTAAAGATGAAAATGTTGCAAGATGATCTTCTGAAGGAGCAGAAGGATTCTCAGGAAGAGCAGAGGAATCCTCGGAAGAGGCAGGAGGATCCGCGGTACGATAATCTTCGCCATGAACCAACAAAGATAGCTCTAGAGGGTTAACAGTTAAATAACTGATTACGAGTTCTTTCAAAAAATTCATATCTTTATGAACAAGTACTCTTCTCATTCCCCACTCTTCGATATTTGCATATAAACTATTATAATCATTTGGATTAAATGTTGTTCTTTGCGGGAGACTCTCAGCTCTTGCCTCACCCTGCTGTACCGATGCGCATTCAGTTGGACCAGTTGAAGCATACGATGTGGATTCAAATTGTCTAGAAGTTGAAGGTATTGGTTCATTTAAAGTTAGAGTTGTAGCAGATGATTCTTGCCAACCTGAAAATGTTGGTAATGTATGACTTAAAACAGGAAGAGTAGCACTTGGGGTTGAAAATATTGCACTAGATTGCTGACTTAAACTTCCAAACTCATCAGATTGGGAACCATCAGCTAATTTTGCAATTTTCTTTTTTCCTTCTTCATTGTCTTGTTTTCTTTTCCTGGGGCTACTTGACAGTGAAGTTGTAACAGGTAATTCTTCCGGGGCTGAAAATGTTGCACCGGATGGTTCGCTGAACGACTTATCAGATTGGGAATCATCAGCAATTTCTTCGATTTTCTGCTCTGCTTCTTCTTCGTCTTGTTTCATTTTCTTAGAGCTACTTGCGGCTACAATTATAATAGGCAATTGTTGTAAAGGTGAAGATGTTTCATCACATGGTACATTTGGGGTTGCAGTTTTAACCAGCGATTGTTCCGGGGCTGCAGATGTAGCACCGAATTGTTCGTTTAAAGTTCTAGGTTCATCAGATTGGGAACCATCAGCTATTTTTTGAATGTCTTCTGCTTTTTCTTTGTCTTGTTTTTTTTTCTTGGAGCTACTTGTCACTGAAGATTTAGCAGCTTTATCTAGTGTAGATGGAGATGTTTCAGCAGATGATGCATTTGAGGTTTTATCAGGCGATTGTTCCGAGCTTGAAGATGTTGCTCCGGATTGTTCGCTTAAGGTTTCAGACTTATCAGATTGGGAATCATCAGCTACTTTTTGAATTATTTTCTCTGCTTCTTCTTTATCTTGTTTTAATCTCTTGGGGCTACTTAGGTTTGGAGTTATAACAGAAACTGGTTGAAAAGATGAAGATGTTGAACCGGATGGTTTGCTAAAAGTTTCAGGCTCATCAGATTGGGAACCATCAGCTATATTTTGGATGTTCTTTTCTGCTTCTTCTTTATCTTGCTTTATTTTTTTGGGGCTACTTGTCACTGAAGATTTAGCAGCTTTATCTAGTGTAGATGGAGATGTTTCAGCAGATGATGCATTTGAGGTTTTATCAGGCGATTGTTCCGAGCTTGAAGATGTTGCTCCGGATTGTTCGCTTAAGGTTTCAGACTTATCAGATTGGGAATCATCAGCTACTTTTTGAATTATTTTCTCTGCTTCTTCTTTATCTTGTTTTAATCTCTTGGGGCTACTTAGGTTTGGAGTTATAACAGAAACTGGTTGAAAAGATGAAGATGTTGAACCGGATGGTTTGCTAAAAGTTTCAGGCTCATCAGATTGGGAACCATAAGCTATATTTTGGATGTTCTTTTCTGCTTCTTCTTTATCTTGCTTTATTTTTTTGGGGCTACTTGTCACTGAAGATTTAGCAGCTTTATCTAGTGTAGATGGAGATGTTTCAGCAGATGATGCATTTGAAGTTTTATCAGGCGATTGCTCCGAGCTTGAAGATGTTGCTCCGGATTGTTCGCTTAAGGTTTCAGACTTATCAGATTGGGAATCATCAGCTACTTTTTGAATTATTTTCTCTGCTTCTTCTTTATCTTGTTTTAATCTCTTGGGGCTACTTAGGTTTGGAGTTATAACAGAAACTGGTTGAAAAGATGAAGATGTTGAACCGGATGGTTTGCTAAAAGTTTCAGGCTCATCAGATTGGGAACCATCAGCTATATTTTGGATGTTCTTTTCTGCTTCTTCTTTATCTTGCTTTATTTTTTTGGGGCTACTTGTGATTACAGATTTAGCAGCTTTATCTAGTGTAGATGGAGATGTTTCAGCAGATGATGCATTTGAGGTTTTATCAGGCGATTGTTCCGAGCTTGAAGATGTTGCTCCGGATTGTTCGCTTAAGGTTTCAGACTTATCAGATTGGGAATCATCAGCTACTTTTTGAATTTTTTTTGCTTCTTCTTCTGTATCTTGTTTTCTATTCATGGGGCTACTTGGGTTTGGAGTTATAACAGAAACTGTTTGAAAAGATGAAGATGTTGCAGCACATGGTACATTTGGGGTTGCAGTTTTAACAGGCGGTTGTTGCGGGGTTAAAGTTGTTGTTCCGGATTGTTTGCTTAAAGTTTCAGACTTATCAGATTGCGAATCATCAGCGACTTTTTGAATTTTTTTCTTTGCTTCTTCTTCTATATCTTGTTTTCTTTTCAAGGGGCTACTTAGGTTTGCAGTTATAACAGACGATCGTTGAAAAGATAGAGATGTTGCAGCAGATGGTACATTTGGTGTTGCAATTTTAGCAGGCGCTTGTTCAGAAGATGAAGATGTAGCACCGGATTGTTCGCTGGAAGTTCCAGGTTTATCAGATTGGGAATCATCAGCTATTTTTTGGATTTTCTTTCCTGCTTCTTCTGTGTCTTGTTTTCTTTTTTTGGAGCTACTTGAGATTGCAGTTGTAACGGAAGGTACATTTGGGGTTGCAATTTTATCAGACGATTGTTTCGAGGTTGAAAATGTTTCACCGTGTTGTTCACTTAAAGATTCATCAGAATCGGAACTATCAGTTAAGTTTTCAATGTTTTCTTCTTTTTTGTCATGTTTTCTATTTCTTCCTTCCATTTTATTCGATTTAACCAAAAATTGTACAAAAAGATTACAAAAGCATACCTAATAACGTGCAGGTGCGCTGTTCAATAATTCTGCAATTTAAAAAAGTAGATTTTGTTAGAAAAATACCTTAATTGGGAAATCTGATCCAATTATTACCAAAGTTCATTATTTTTTTATCACTGTAAAGCTGTGGTTTTCGTTTTGCAGTATCAACAACTATCGAACTAATACCAACTGTTGCAATTCTACCAACTTAATGATTTCCACCAGACTTGTAAAAATAAATTTTTGAAAACAGAAAACCAAACAATAGCGCGGTTTTCAAAATATTCCTTTAGTATCTAATTTCTTTTAATTACTATCTCTCACAACGACATTACTGAATGATATAATTAAGGACGACAATAACGAATAGCATTTTGAGATTCAATCAAACTTTCTGGAAGAAAAATTTAGGATACTTTGATATGGATAACCTTGAATTTTAAACGATGTCCAGCGCGTGTTTTGGAAAACTCCCTTATCATGAATAACTTATCAGACCCGCCTGGTTACAAATTTTCTGTATGTAAAATAAAATTTATTAACCGATAAAAATTTCTAGTGTCATATCGAGTTAATAAATCTCCATGTCTTTTTAATTTACCAACATTCGGTGTAATACATTACCTCAAAAAATTAAGTGGTACTTTAAATTGATAAGGAGGATGACCGGTTTTCTATTTCAAACCAAATCTAATTTTTTTTTTAGACTACCACACTACTGAAATTTTATTTACATTAATTTTGATAATGACGTTTCTGTGTTGCATATTTTAACATTTTACGAAATTGCAAAATTGTTAACCAAAATCCAACAGTTAATTATAATTAAAATACAAAACTGAAATTGTTCAATCAGATTAAGTAAGTTATTGAAGTCTCTTATGCACGAATCGAAATTAAAATCATGAAGCTTGAGAATTAATTAGAATTAAATGCAAATGATGTCTTCATGAAGACATAATGCATTTTTTTAAATTATATCTAGTTGAGCTTGAGTTATGGAAATAGATTTTGGATTATGCATTTTAAGAATAGGTAATTAGATATTTGATTAGCAGCTTATGTTACACGTCAAGCCGTTTGTTTAATCGATTCGATAATTATTATTATTTGAGCAAGTCTTTCGCCCAATTGTTAAATCGTGCATTTTCTGGTATTGATAATTCGCACCAAAAATGCAATCGGAATTTCTCAATATATTCGCACAATTATTTGTAATAATCACGGCGCACACAATTCGTGTACAAAAAGTAAATATTTACTTTAATTTACCTCGTAGGTTCTGCAACATAAGTGCTCTGCTCGCAATTAGCCTCAAGTTGGAATTTTTTTATGTGTACATTTATATTTGCAAATATGTATACCATCATCTAAATTAGTAGCGTGTAATATGAACAAAAAATTATTTAAGATTACATAAGGTGCAGCAACTTCTCTTTCCGACCTGGTTTGTCTTTCCTCATCGTCTGAACTTTCTCATATCATTTTCATCTTCCGTAGACTATTCATACCTCAAATTATTAGTTTTTCTACAAGTACCTACTTATTAATTTTTCGAATGATATGTTTGTTTTTCGTTCAATTTGGATTTCTCAACCTACAAACACGGAATAGAAACTTCTGGATAATAACTAAAATATTTATTATTTGGTCTACTGAAAATTTGTCATTCGATCATTCAAAGTTTGTTTATTGTTATAATTCTTTATTTTGAAATTAAAGCAGTTCAGTTTGGTCTAGTTTGGGTTGTCAGGCAGGAACCACATTCTTGAGCTTTAAATTTCTGTGATGTAGCTTTAGCATTCAACCACTTTTTTACTTCGGTTTTTGAGAAAAATTGCTCTGATGCTTTGTTTAAAAATTTATTTCTACTCAAACTATTGGAATTTCGATGATTGTCGATAGTAACTTTTGGAATCTGATGAATTAATTCTAATTCTCTTCAGAACTGTTTACTCAATTTCTATCAATTGTAAACCGCATCCTAATGAAACCGATCATTTTGTGTGATTAGTTTGCGGTCGGTTTCAATAAACTCACTGTTAAACCATTTCATGAAAGAAATATTTTTCTAGGCTAGAAAATTTACTCTAGACAGCGCAGCAAGGAACTTATAAACGACTCAGTTAAAAATGAGCCACATGAGTTTCATACCTACACTTGCATATTATACATTCGTGAATGTATCCATTAGCAATATCACGAAATTTGAGTATCTCGGCAAAATTGCAAATTTTCAAATTATAACTTCCCAATCAACTCACACGTTAATTGGAAAATATGACATTTGCAATTTCATTGAGATTTCATATTTCGTGACGTCACGAACGTTAAGAAAAAGATATATTACGGTTACTCTAACTTGGAATGATTTGCATTACTCTCACATACCGACACTTGCGAAAGGAAAGAATTTTTCGTTTTGTTTGCACAAAATTTCAGCAAAATTCTCAATTTTTTATGATAGTAATAACATTTGAAATAATGGAATTGAAATAAAAGAAAGCAGGTCGCTTGCTTCTGGTTTCAAGCGCTGAAAATCTTTACATGCTAGTAAGCGTAACCGTCCAGAAAGGAAGCGGGTAAACCTGGATGTCAATAAAATTAATTTTTTTAGAAAGGAATATTTGCTGATCTAATGGATATTTGAATTTTCATTATACTTTTACAATTTGTGACCATTTTTTTTTGGTGTTGTATTTTTAGTTTTATTATGAAAACCTCAACCACCAATAAATTTTACAACTTTAGAAAGTGACATAATATTAAATAGTTTTGCCAAAGGCAAAAAATTATTGCCTTTTATTAATAACTTTATTAAAAATGTTTATGTTGTTTGTACCATGTACAAACATACAGAAAATTTAAAATTTATTTAAGAACAAAACTATTAAATCTTAATAATTAAGTCCTAATTAGGCCCTTCTACTAATAATTTTAGATAATCTAATATTTAAAAATCCAATAAAAAACTGAGAAGAAAAATAATAAATGACATGTTTCGATCTTATTCACGATTTTCAGTAAAATTAATTTCTGAAAATAAAATGCGGAAGTTCTTAAGCGTCTTAATAGACCTGTAAGATAGTAAAACTAGCAACAGCGTTTTAAAATTTATTGTTGATGTTTTTGTCATTAATTTTATGTAAAAATATGCCATATCCTCTGTATATTATTATTAACGACCTATTCTACAAGTAAGGTATAATCTCAAGAATGATCAATTACTTAAATGGAATACCTCAAGGATTAGCACTTATCAGTTAATGCAACTTAGTTTATTATGTCTATCAACCGCAATAGGTTATGAGCTCTTTTTTTTCTAAATTTTTTTTCTCGGGGCTACATCATCAGTTAATTTTGCTTCTTTATTTTTTTTCTTACAAATTTTCATGTTTTAGGATGTCACATGCATCCAGATTCGAACCGGGTATTGAGCGTTCGTAGTCAACTCGCTTGATCATTACTCTCTCTCTGAAACCGTCTTTGAAAATTCTACATAGACTTTTCACTGTTGCAAAAGAATTGAACACGCCAGAAGCAGCCAAAAGGAAAAATAGCTCGAACAACCGAAAGAAATTTAAGATTTTCTCTACGGGGAACTAAAAAGTCTGCGTAAATATAAAACCTTAACTTGACATGTCAGAAAGAGGGTCGAACTGACCAAAGAAGCGACATGATCCTAACGTGGGACGTGATGGTCAGAAAGTTGGACAAAAATAAAATTCAAAATCCACGCAACTTAGAAAATCTCGATAAAGAGAACAAGGTGGTCCTGAGTTAGGTATAGTAAATCACAAAACTTTTGTACAGCTGAGATAGTTGGACAGGGGCGGATGAGCTATCAAAAATTGACCGGGAAATTAACGGCTGGGGGCCCAAAATAACTCGCCAATATAAAGCGTTAATAAGCGTTAACGGGTTTTTTCCTAAGTCAGATTTGTTAGAGCTTATAAATCCGGGTCTTTCAATAAATTGCTGCTTTGGCCCAAATTTGTATGACATTGTTATGAGTATACCTGGATGAGTTCTTTTCAGCCTGTTTTTAATGAATGTAGAAATCGCCCTTTCGCAAAGCAACTTGCAAAACGAGCAATAAAATTAAAAATTGATTTCAAAATTGTAGGTTTTGACGTCAACGTCAAAATGCGCTCTTTGGAAAAATTATATTTCAGAACTGCACCATAATAGCAAATTGCAGTTTTGAAATTTTTTCTGTCTTAATGCATTTTGACCTACGTTTCTCTTGTTTCTCAGTCTTGACTTCTTTATATTTTAAATCATTTAAATATGTTCCATATCCAGTGTAATCATTTTATATGAATATTCAACACTTAATTTTGTAGTCTCCAATTCCTGACAAAGTCTGTTATCTTTTAATTTTTCAGGAGTTACAGTAGAGTCAACTTTTATTAATTTTGTCGCAAAAACTCTTAACGAGTTTTCACAGGGAGCACATCATCGACAATTTTGTCAAAATTGTTTGGATTAAAAATGTTCTAATTCTGATCCTAAATTTCTCATTTCCACGTTCCGGAACTTCCTCAGAGGTTTGCTCATCAAGGAATTTCTTTTTCTTCCAAGATCGAATTTTGCGCAGTTACTCTTTGATGAAGAATTCAAATGTTCTTTGCTTAAAGCAGAGTTTCGCTCATTCTACAAATTTACCAGCAGAGGCTTTAATTTTTCTTTGGATTTTCATCAAATTCAACGTGAATTCCTCAACCACAAAGTTGCATTTGAAAAAGTCCAAAATCGATCTGTGGGCTATGGGGGAAGGCAAAAGAAAACCATCCCATTAACATTTCTCTAGTAAAGTCTTTTTGACTTAGCTAAGAAGATCGCCAACATCCGGGTTCGGATAAGCACTTGAAGAAAAAGAAGACAAAAATAACAGATTATTGCATTCGTTTCCACGCCACTTTAGAGGTAGAATGCAAGGCGCGCTTTTTACATAGTTTTTCCTGTAGGCCTAATCCATATTAATTACGTTTTACAGAAACAAATCAAAAACTGAAGCTGAAGCAAAAACGTCTCACCATTTCTTAACAGATGTAAGTTTAATTGCTCCAAAATGAGCAATTGGTCGGAAGTGGAATGGGGAAGTATTGAGTTCAAGATTTTGAGAGAAAAACCACGCTTCTCCAAGTCTATTCCTATAAGAAGCTGAGTATTCTGCTGTAAGACGTCAGTACATAAACCCTCTAACGTAGAAATATTCTTGGATGACGTGGAGTGTCCCGCAAAAATCCTGGTGTTCGATTTCTTGCACGACGTGATGGTCGTCATATCGACCGATATGGAAGGATATTCCGCCTCGACAAAACATTCTTCTTCTTACGTTTAAAAGAATTGGAATGAGGAGTAATCGCGTTAGTGCAAGACATGATAATGATGAAGAACAGAAAAAAAATAAAAAGATGACGGTAGAAGATTCTCCGTGATCTATCTATTGTGCTCCGGATATGACACGTTGTCGGATCCAAACCTAGAGGCTAAAATACTTTTCTTATCGGAATTTTTTATCGGAAGTCTCCGTTCGTCGGGATCACGAATTTTTACAAGGTGTAAATTGTGGTACTGCCCATTAAGGGATATAAATCACATTATTGTGATGTCATGATGCCCAGATACGGGTACAGCTCCGTACAAGAAGATACCTGGGGATAATGTTAAAAGTACCCGATTCGAACCCAAGAAAGATAAGAACAAAATTTTGGTTGTTTCCTCAAAAAGAAATTGCAAACCATCAAAGTGGTAACTGTCTAAAAAGATTCTCAAAATGGAAGTTTGTTAAAATGTACTTTAGGTTTGAGATCCACTTTAGACGTTAGTTAAACTACATGTCAACTATGTGGATGATAATCTTTTTCTGGAAGATAAAATTGTTGCTAAGGAACTCGAAAAGTTATTAAATAAAAATTAATTAAAAATTTGCTTTGAAATTTCCAGATTTGTATATAAAATTGTTCAAAAACAATGCGAATCAACCAAAATATATGCGTCACTTCCGGCAAATTGAACAAGGCCCAATGTGTAACTTGTTTTAACGTGTCGTGTGCAAAAACACGTCAGAAGACGATATTACATTTTTACATCAATCGAAAATTTTGTTAGTACTTACTTGAAAATCGGGAGTGTTAGGTTGTGAGTGAGAAGAAACTTAGAGACGTTTTTAATTAACATGGTTGTTGTATTTTGTTTTAATTCAGTGTTAAGTGTTTAATTTAAATTTTTGCCTTTCGAATCGGTTAACTGTTTGTGCGTGCGTGACAATGGAATGGTCGTGGTGTACATCGAAAGGATTATATATGGGAAAAGAAGATTGACGTAAAAGGACATCAGAAGTAAAGGTAAGGCAAATTTCTTTAAAATGTTTTTTTTTAAGTTTTTATTTAATGGAATGATTGGATTCATTCCTTTTAAGTGGACTTATCGGAATTCGTTTTTGACCAAGTTATTCTTCCACATCTTAGATATTGAAATTATCACTCTTAATAAATTTTGATATATTAATTTTATTTCTGAAAATTGTTGTAATTGCTAAAATAAAAGATTGAATTTTCATTTTTCTGCTTCTATTAGACAATTTTTACCACGAAGTCGGTTTTGTGACGACTGACGAGAGAGATTCATGATCAGAAAACTTTTCAAAATTAAATTTCCCTCTTAGCAGAAGCTAAATTTCACAATACAAGTAAAGCAATAAGATCAAGGCTAATAAAAATTTTCATGGTCAATTTAGAAAAATTGTGCAATAGTGAATATGATCGTAACAATATTAAAATTTAATTGTTACCAAAATTACACTTTTATATTGTTTTCGATCACTGACCATGCTAATTTAACAAATGGATTTTGAAAGTTGTTTAATTTAGCTCAGGAACGTTTAAAATTTACAATAAATAAAGCATAGCTCTGCGTAACTTTTTTTCTGTATGCCTAACAAAGCCTTGATTAATTTAAAACTAAAATGTTTAATAATTTTTACATGCAATTAATTAATAATGTAACACTATAAATTTTTTTGCTTAATATTTACAACAATTTTTTTATTACTATTGTTTAAAAATCGCAAACTATTAATATAAATTTGATATGACCTAAATTTTTGCAAAAAAAAATTATTAGAATATAAATCATAATATTAAATTAATTGCGAATATAAAATTTGATACTGCTAACGCGTTATGTCATTTTGTTGTTTTTATTGCTTCATAAATTTCTACCGTTAGCTGGTTCAAGTTTATCGAAGAACAATGATCGAAAATGAAACATCAAAAAATTGCAACTTTTTTGGGGTCACTGTGGTAATTTTAATAAAGCTCGAATTATTAAAGCTGGATTTTGAACAATAAAACTTAATTATAGATGCTTTTAACAAACAACAATGTTTGACTTACATAAGAAATCTTATCACTTCATCTCATATTAGCAATGAAACAGCAAATTGCATGAAATTTATCAAACTCCAATCTAAATTACAATCGTTGTAAGGCAGAATGATTGAAAAAAAATACAAATAGTGAAAAGAAAGCTATGGAGGAAGCCTTTACATAATTCGTTCTGTATAGTTACAGTAATGATGTAACAAACATAATATTGAAGATGCATGTAAACATAATTTATAGTGAATTTTCTTTGTATTGGTACCCGACAATAATTACAGCAATTGTGTACGAGTTAGTTTGAAATTAATCATAAATTATTGCAATGTATACTACCCAGCATAAACTTTTTTTATATTATTGCAATAGAAAACCAACTTTAATAAAAGCATAAGTTGTCAAGAATTGAGATGGTATGGAGATTAATTGACTTGCAGTTTAAAAAAAAACATAATTAAATTCAGAAAACACCCAAACGTTTGCTTAAATTAACCGCATAATATAATAATGTAACGCAAGGTTAAAAATTTTCCTGTTTTTAAGTTCCTTCGGGCTTGTTGATTCGAGACCAAGATTATTCAAAAACAAGTTAAGTTTCCAACGTAATTTTGTCTACCCATTTGCAGAACGCTTAAAAAAATAAGGATAATTGAACTGACCACACACGTTCAATAATTATGAAGTCGTTACTACAATTATGGGCTCCTATGGTGAAATTTGAAGACTAAAATTTGCGTTTTATTAAACCATTACCACATAAATGCGGAAACAATTACTTGATCGATTTATAGCAATTTATTTAATTAAATCAATTTTTTTTTCATAATTTACTCGATAAATAAGAGATAAAAAGTTAGCATTCGTCATAATTAATTATTTATAAAGAAGAAAATAAGTTGTACGTGCAAAACTTTAGTCTAATTAAGATTGTTTATTACCCGTAGTTTACGCACCATTCGATATGCTTAGATTGAAAGATGTTGAATTAACTGAAGTAAAACAACTTTTGTTTGTCAAACTGTAGAAGGCGAAATAAATTATGCATATTGACAATAATTGATGCAATTTATCTACAACTTAAGTAATATTTCGATTTTTATTATATCAATAACGCAGTCAAGCCAATAAACTTATATGTATACGTCCGAGAGACTTCAACGTTCAAGTAAGCGAGTAACCCGATACGACTAGCAATTTTTATGCGTCGATAAGCAAATTGCTTAAAGATAACCCATTCATTTTTACACTAACTCCTTCTTGTCTTTCATATTATGCGATATTTATATTATTAAAACAAGGAAAACCAAAATTTTGAGCAACATTTAACAAACCAACGATAAAAAAAGTTTTCTTTGAAATTCGCGGTGGTGATATATCACATTACAAAGTCATTTATTTAAAATGAACCAATCATGCGTGGTCACTTGAAACTTAACACAAGTGTCCTCATTTGAAATAATATTGCTCTTGGTTCCTTCTGTGTATTTATTAAATTGCAGAGATAAAAATGTTGCTCAATTCACTCCACCTACTCAACAATAGCAATAGATTTTCGTTAGAAAGTAGAACAATATCAGTGGCGGACATAAGATTTTTTTAGAATTATAATCTTTTTGAGCGAAATTCCTTCTGGATCCGCTCCGTTTAAAACTTGTTTTTCTAATAAATGGCTTTTTTTTGGAAAATTTGGCCACTAACATTGCCACAAAACACAATAGTGACTGTGTCGAGATTTTCGATTGTACGATAAACCTTCAAGGATTCTGCCATAAACTTGTTTAAAATATTGGGAACAACTAGTCTAAAACGTGTAATTGGCTTTGATGCGATTTTAATCAATGATATGTCTACACTTTTAATCTCCTTCTATCTTAATTCGTTAACATACCGGTTTTTACGTGAATTTATCATTAAACTATCTACATAGAAGGTTTCTCTGAGAGTATTAATTGGCCAAACAACAAATTTTATTTTTTCTAACAGTCTTTTGTATTAATTTGTATGTTTATTATTTTTATTTCATTTGTTAGAGTGGTAAAAGTACAATTTAAATAAATAAAGTTTTTTCTTCCGGATAACGAATTATGTCGTCTGCGATAGCCGGTTATTCTGACTTGATTAATGGAGCATCACTTTATTTACTATAAATATTTCATCCAATCAGTAGGTTCTTTTCTTCACTTTATTTTTTTTATATAATTTATAAGGGCCATCGTTTTGCAGTTTTGCAGATAAATGTTTTAATCTTTCAAAATTTAAAATAAAAAATAAAAAAGGCTAAAATTGGGAGATGAATTAAAGTCAATTACGTAAAAGTTAGAAAATGAAAATTCGGGTATTTATCTAAAAAAAAAAAAAGAAATGTTCGAAAATATTTTAAAATTTCCAATGAAATGCAGTTTTTGTGGAAATTTTTTAGCCTTTTAAGAATAGTTTTTGAATAATCTACAGGTAGATATTAAATTTTATACTTTTTACAAAAATATTATCACAACAATAGCCACAATCAGTAGGACTGTCTTCAGGATTCGAAGTTAATTGAAATAATTAAAAAAAAAAAAATTTATTAAATTAACAGATACCTTACCGGATTACATGTTTCAATATCATTTGCAATTCTACTCGTGAAACTTATATCGGCAACCCAAATTGGTTTTATGAAAATACAAATTTACTTACCAATTTTCAAAAAACTTGGATCCTTTTGGTCTTGACTGTATTTGAATTTTAAGAAATGTATCTTCTTCTTTTCTTCTATTACTACTATATAATATTAAATTGATCTCGTGGTAGTTTACTCTCGGTGGTTTACCATTGCCTTCCGAAAGGAGAGGGTCATAATGAAGTTGGATAAATTTTGCAGCCGGGTTGGAGATCGAACCTAGGACTTCTAGCCTAAAATCTGGTCTTTAGCCCGTTCGCTTAGCTCACCTCATTAGAAACACAGAAATTCATTAAAATTTCAAATTTAAAACTTTTTTTACCATCAAAAATGTTGATAAAATAAGTCAATTTTATTTTATGAGAAACCTATATTTGATCACCATCTAAATACATTTTAGGTGAAGAGATAGTCAATTACTAGAGTCATTTCTAAATAGTATAAACGGTCATTGCCTTGCAGCTAACGCGATCAGTTGCGAATGCAAGGCACCGGGTTCAAATCCTAAAAAAAGTCAAATTTTCTTACGATTAGTCTTCGTGATTTGGAAGGTACGTCAAACCGATGGTCCTCTTGGGTTAACAAATTGCCATTATTAACATAGAAACCAGGATACAGGTACATCTGAAGGCTAGTCTAGCAAGCTGTAAAAATTTTATATGCTCATAGAACTAACAGTGCCAAAGAAACGACGCATATCTTGAACATAACTGGCTGTAATTCTTAAACTAATGTAAAGAAGAAGAAGAAAAAATTCTAAATGAGGGGGGCCTAATTTGTCTCACTCTCCCAGTGATTTATTGAAATGTCTTGAAAACTATTTGGCTAATGGCCGAAACCCCAAAAATTATTTTTCATTGTTTACCTTTATAAGGTTTAATTTTACCATCAACCTATTCAAAGGCTCAAACCGCGAGAAAATTTGGAAAACTAAGGCTCATTTGCAACGGTTAATATTTTTCATGTTTTATTATTGCTCTTTAATTGGTTCATTTTTTTTCATAATTTGCCTCAGAAATTTTTAAAATCGGAGCTCTGGTTGTCGTCCGACTCCCAAAATACGAATGGTTGTGGTTATAGGAAACCTAAGAAACGACAAAATTGTGCAATTTTGAAATTTTATCAAAAATGATTTTGACAGCTTAAAAATTTCTATTGAAAAATAATGTCCGAGGCGAAGAACTGACATTTAATAAAAATACGTACTAGATAGGTATGTTAAAATTATAGTCCAGTGCAATAAGCCATTATAAACGAATATCATTTGAATGATTTTTTTTTTTTTTGATTTCTAATACCATAAACTAAAAAATTTACCCATTAAAAATTACCGCTGTTTTGAAAATCTGTAAATTTAAAAAACAATCAAAATTTAATATAAATAATAATAAATTTTTATAAAAAACGATGATCAAATATTCCAAATTTAATGGAATTTTGACAAATTGTTTGGGGGTTCTCTACAATGTCTAACCTAAGTTTTTGACCTCAAAAACCCTGTGCTAACTTAGGGAACGGAGCAAAAACCTCAACATTTTCAAACTTTTTTTAGTTTTTTGCTTATGTCTAGTAAACTAAACTTATATTTTAAGTACTATAGTTTATTACAAAATTATAAAGCACTAAATTTGCTAATTTTTGTTTGGTAAAGCAAATTTTTAATCCCAATATTAACCAATATACAACCAATCAAAGTTAGAAAAAGTTTTTCAAAATATAAAAAACTGACCGAAAAACGAAGGTTTTGCCTCTATAACTATTTATTCCCATTATTTCCATGTTAATCGCTCATTAATATCAACATCTCAAAACATTTATGACCACCCTCTCTCCCCCCCCCCCCGGTTCTCATTTCCCCAAGCGTAAAGATGCCTCATTTTAATATAAGAAATGCTAATTAATATAAGACATTTCCAGTTTGGGAAAGGAAATTGGTGGGGTGAGGGTGGTCATAGATGTTTCAAAATCTTCATATTAATGAGTGATTAACATATAATTAACATGGAAATGATGGTAATAAATAGTTATAAGGGCAAACCCATCGTTTTTTGTCAATTTTTTTACCTTTTTAAGAAACTTTGTCCAACTTTGATTGGCTGTGTCTCGGTTAATATTGGGTTTAAAAATTTGCTTTACCTACCAAATTTTAGCAAATTTGCAGCTCTATGACTTTGTAATAAACTATGGTAAAATATACTCAGAATTTTTTTTTATCAATTTATCTTTATTTGGATTTTCATGAGATTTTAAATCTACAACAGATGCAGTACACAAGAAAATTCTACAAATTTTAATAGAACATTGCGGGTCTAGGACGATATCCAGTACAAGAAGATATTATATTTATTAAAGAAAACTCAACAGGATTTGGAGAGATAACATTAAAATGAAGCGTTTTAGATAAGAATCACGAACAAATGTTTTATATCGATTAGCAATAGTCGATTTTAAAGTTTCTAATATCTGTGCAATATTCGATTTTAAATAGAAAATGGACTATTTGGTGTACAATAACAGTAGCTGACCAAAAACGTACAATAAAAAATAAAGTAATGTGTAAAAAAAATTGCGAATGCAAGAGATACGCGCATTTTAGCGTTAATTTTACTTACCATTTTCTGACTTTATTTTTGAAAATAACGCGTTTAACTTTTTACAGTATGTCTAAAACGTTATTTTTAATATTATGTCGGAGCCAAAATTTTTTTAAAATTGCGTTAAAAAAATTTTTTTTCGCGATTTATTTATTCGCGATAAAAGCGCTCCGACATAATATTGTAAATAACATTTCAGACATACTGTAAAAATTTTAACTCGATATTTTCAAAAATAAAGTCAGAAAATTGTAAATAAAAAAGTGGTTGCGAGAGAACAGCCTTAACGGTAGGTGTTAATTTACTTACGCTACATGATGTGCGTGGCAAACCAGCACGAGAGCAGCAGTAGCACTTGTAGTAGCTATGAAAGTGAGTAATTAATAACCCCGTCCCTCGTAGATTACAAAAAATATAAAAACCTGAAAACTACAAATTTAAAAAATTTACTTTGATTGTTTAAAAACGTATAATAAGATTTTTTAAAAAACTGTATTTACTCTTCCCTCCAGGGCTGTAACAAGTGCTTATGGTAAGCGGTGTAATTTAAATAACATTACTCCCTCTCTCCATTCAAAAAATTTTTTTAAATACTATTTATTTATACAATATTAAGAGTATGGTTAAACCAAAACAAATTTATTCTAAAATGTAAAGAAATTGGTACAAAACCGGGGGGTCTGGGGGGTATGGAATACCCCCCAGCACAAGGAACTAACAAGGTAACTTTTCAAAATTGATAAAAAAGCCAAGTTAATTCTTTAGTGAATATCTCCTTCTTATTTATTCTATCTGGGGGGTATTCCATACCCCCCAGACCCCCCGGTTTTACGCCAGTCTTTTTAAATTATAGGAAGTGTTTGCTAGATTTTCTAAAATGTAAAGAAACGGGCTCGAAACCAAGGAATCTGGGGTATTTCCCCCCAGCACATGGAATTAATGAGATGAATTTTCTAAATTGTCGAAGACGATAAAAACGATGATAATTCTTGAGAAAACATTTTTTTAATTGGAGTTGGGGGTTATTCCATTTTCCTAATTGCTTTTGAAGTTTACTTTTTTAACGTTCAACCCGCTAACGTCAAACTTTCTCGCTCCCTTATTGAAGAATTTGCGAGAAATCTTGACGGTAGCGCCTTTTAGCGTTAAAAAAGTGAACTATTTTAAAGTGATCACTTGTCATAAACTTTTATCGTGGGGGAGGGGAATCTTCTCGCTCCCTATATTGCTCTTGCCTAGCCGATTTTACACAGCTGCATGAATTCGACTGTTGATATTATTTCACGCTACTTAATTTGTAGCGCGTATAAAATGATATCACTTGTAAATCGTTAACGTGTCATTAAAATTTTTGTACGTGCCACCTCTGGCACGCGTGCCATAGGTTCGCCACCGCTGTCCTAGAGTACTCCCAAACTACCTGTCAAAATTCTATTAGCTTTGAAATATTTTCCACTTGAAATTGGGATTATAACTCTTAAAAAAAAAAGAAAAGATTAGTGGCAAGTTTCAAAAAGTAAACTTTTTACTTTTTAGTATAAGAAATCCAAAAAATTCAAAAACATTCAAATTTATTCACTATAACTGGATTCCGAAGTATAACCCTAATTACACTGGACTATTAATATAATTTTCAATTAAAAGTACAAGTACAAGAAAGTAATTATTAGTAAAATAAGAAAAATTTAACAGGGGTGGTCGGGGATACATTGTTATACAATTTTCTTTATATTTCTGAATTTTTCATTCTGAAAAAATAGGTTTGAAAATTGAATTTGTTGTCGAACTATTTTATAATATCATCAAAATGCGCTGTATCGCTTATTTTTAACCAATATTTTAGTACCAATCCGCTCTTGAATAGTAGTAATGGGATAATCCGAAAGATTATAGTGTAACAAATTCAATGAATTTATCATAAATTGGATTCGTTATGGAAAGCCTTATATTCAAATGAACTAAATTGAAAATAACTTGAACTCGTAACTGGATATGCTAGTTTTTTCTGTTAGTTAGAATAATAAAATCCATACATTACTGTCAAAGATGGAAAAACTATTTGCAGAAATTGATCATCAATGGCAATTTGATTTTCTTTGGTTATCAATTCTACGCTTTATATTTTGTGCACCGAAAAAATGGTAAACCTTTTTAACAAAACTAATGAAATTTTGAAAGTTAATAAAAGTTTTGCAAAAAAAAAATTTCTTTTGTTGAATTAGACCACCCTGTATTATTCAATCAGAAATTACTTCATTCCATTAAGTGTTAATGAAACTATAATTGAAACTAATTGTTATGATGAATAATTATTATATAATTTATTTAATTATAGTAAATGTTCGTCAATTTTTGCCTAGAATATAGTAAGTGTATTTTAAAATCACCGTTGACGTTTAGACAAAATGAGCACAGAGTGGTTGTAATTAATCCTGATAATTAAAGTTATGATACAGCAGTTTGCTGTTTTATGAATTTTAATAGGTAAACTTGACGCAAGTAAATTTCGTATTCATATACAAATATTCTTTCTTGATTCAATAGGAAAAGAAAAACAATAATGCACAGAAAAACTATAACTATTAAAATGTAAATTTTCTCCTGCAGATGTACATATTATTATCTTTTTATTCCGTCTACATATTCTTTATGTAAACTAATAGCATAAAAGCGAGTTGTTAGGTCACTGGTGAATGGGTTTATGTTTTTCTTTTTAATTTAATTCACATAAAATACATAACTTGACTGTGGTCATCAAGGACACCCGCCATCGTTTATTTATAATACTAGAAGTGCCGCTACATTACGTCATTACAAATAGTTCAGTTATATTATTGAAAAATTTCTTTTTGCATTGTTTTATTTTATTACGATTTATTGAGGTTATTGACACTATTTATCAATAAATAAAGTTGTCGTACTTCAACTAAATCATATAATGCCAAAATTTAAAAAATACAAGTTAGCACTAATAAAATATACAAGAACAATATAACTAACAAATGAAATATTATATTTGTGATCTAAATTCCAGTAGATTATGTACGCCTACAATACATTAATATGCACGCCTTCAATTTGCAATTATTATTATTGCTTAAAATTTTAAATTAATTAACTTGTAAATTGGTTCAAGTTTAAAATTACCATTCAATAGTGAAAAGTGCAAGATTGTATTATGATAATAATTCCATTAACAATTCTCTCCGCAATAATACAGAAAACCTCCTAGAATAAATCATTTTCATTTTGTGTACCATTGGATATTTTTATTGAAACACGATATGCTAAAACGATCAAAAAAACTTATTTACTGCAAAATTACAAAAAAGGTAACCTCAAGTTGCCAAACGAGTTAAGAAAGATGGACTTTTTTCGACAATAAAAAATTTAAATTGGTTTTGAATATAGTAACACCTGAATCGTCTCCAGAAAGATCCATATTGGCGTAAAAAAACTGATCCAAAGATGAGCATATCACGTCCGCGAATCTACAAAATGATTAACCTGCTTTATAAAATAATTACTTCCTTTGTTCATCGCTTTAAACGATATTGTAATATTTATGGCTCACAATAAAATTTAATAATATGCACTAGAAAGTAATAAACAAAGATTTAGTATTCCACTTTTTGCACACCTTAAAAATGCGTTCTCGCAGTCGTCGGATTCACGAAGAATATCTTTCATCTTCAGTGCAAGTTTTATAATTTAGTCATCAATAAACAGTAACCAATTTATTACGCAATTAAAGTTTTGAATTTTTCTAACATGTACTTCCAATAGTTTCCAGAATCTTGCAGATTTGAGTCAAGTTAACTCGTTTTTCTAATAATAATCGTAAAACAAACACTTTACTATGCTATAAGTTTTTTTCCATAAGTTTGTATATTTTATGGAGGCAATAAAATAAATATTAAGAAGGAATTGAATAATTAAAGTTTTTAAAGTTTTTAAGTAACGTTTGCTTATTTTATTACTACGAAGTTTTTACATAATTAACTTTGTTTTAATATGGATGAGTCTTAACTATATTCAAATTAATAAATCATCGAGCATTACGAATTATCAAGGTGTTGATACCCAAACAATTTTAATAAATTGGTTTTGATAAATTTCCTGAAATTGATTATGTTGTACAGGTACAAAAAAATTTAAATTTTAAAATAAAAAACTAATTTGTTATTAAGAGAGTTAATAAATGATCATATTTACCCAGATAATCAAATTGCTACAAGGTTTCAGTTCGACCTTTCATCCTATAAGCTCATTTTGTGATACTCTATGTGAAGTTATTTTTTGTACGAAGGTATTTTTCATCTAAATTGTTAAACAATGTGTACATAAGAACTTGAACAATGTACAATTCCTATACATTTCTGTAATCGCTTGCAAGACAGTTGTTGTTCTTGTAGATGAACAGGTATATGGAAGAGGTTAAAAAGTGGCATTAAAACGCGAATGGTTAAATTGTAATACAATGGCAAGTTTGGTTATCTTCTGGATTCACAAATTTGTATCAACTGTCAAGATTTTCTATTTCAAAAACGTTACTATTACTTATTTCTGCACAAAAAATTATTATATTCGTAATTGGAATAAGTGAGAGAAAATTCGAGCAGTTAGCATTTAACTTTCTTGTCGACATCCTGCTATATTATTTATATTTGTTAAAATCTTAAAATTTTAAATTTTATTAATATCGCCACAGATTACTATTGTGGTTTTACGATATAACACTTTACATAACTGGTTACGTAAATAGCGTTTAAATGGTGCTTAGTAAATTTCAAATTAAATAACTTTTTATTTCATAGAAGTTAATTTTGCTTATTATCTATCAGAATAATAAAATTGAGAAATTTTTTTTATCAAAACCATCCAAAATCAAGTTATAGAAATATTTCAAAAAATTTTGTTAGGTTTGTTCGTAGTTTGACTATGAAAATTAGAACGCCGCCAATATATGGACGTCCAGTTCCCAAAAAAACTATTAAAGGTTATTGAAATTTTCTCATGTCAAAATTTATGAAATAAATTTGCAAGAATAAAATTCAACAAACCCTTAATCAAAAGTCTTCAAAATGTTTTACCACAACATTCAAGCAATCTCACCCTGAAATATTTTAATAATTAGAAAACACCCCGTATATGCGACCACTAAAGAGTGCATTTTTTAACATGAAAAATTTTCGATTTTTTTTAATTAAGAGTTTTAGAATTTTATCGCGTTCCGCACCTCCCTCAACATCTTTAATGTTGATAAGTGTCGCTTTCTTAAAACAATCGGCTTATAAAATTTTTCACTTTTTGCAAATATTTCGGCTTGAAAATGAGATAATTTAAAAAAAAAGTTCAGAATTAATTAAAACTAAAATTTTTTCTGCAAATTTCATTTTTCAGGTTAAAATGTCTCATCAGTAATTTTGTAAACCAATTTTTTGTAAACAAATTTCTTTTAGCCGCATTTTGATGGCATAAATAGGGACTGATATATTTCTGTTTATGCGAACCCTTTAAATAAAAATAAAAAAATTATATAGTCGCTAAACAAAAAGAAACAACAATAAAATTTAAATAATTTTTATTTTAAAACGGTTTACCACGTTTCGGGCCGGATGATTCGGCGCGACCAATTTGGTGCAAGACGATTCGGTGTCATGACTTTTCTCTTTAATTAATTTACGTCACTAAAGTTTTTTTAAATTTAACAAATATTCTAACCTCTGCGTTCCAAATTTATTCATATTTATGACATATATTGTAAAATAAAAAAATGTTTTTGCGCTTAAACATCTCACGCTAAAGTCTCTCGTATCCAAACGACTCTATCAAATTATAAACCACGAATATGTTAAGGCGATTGCACAAAAATACAATTTTGTTCAAATGAAATAACCTAGCTAATTCTTCCTACTCGAAAATTGCCTAACTTGAAATATTTTAAAACACATCCGTGCGATAAGGTAAACCGGTCCTGATTAGGACACAAAATAAGATGGTTTATATTAATTAAATTAGTTAATTATAGAGACGGTCATTTGCCTTGGAAGTAACGCGATCAACTGCTAATACAAGGTACCGGGTTCAAATCCGGAGAAGGGCAACTTTCTTATGACTGGTCTCCGTGCTTCGGAAGGCACGTTAAGCCGGTGGTCCCCCTGGGTTAATGAATTGCCATCATTAATATAAAAACCAGGGTTACAAGGAAACAACGCAGTGGCTGTTTAAGGCAAACAGGGTTGACACTAGCCAAAAGTAGAAGAAGAAGAAGAAGAAGTTAATTATAATTAATAAGTTTGATCTTGTTGCTAGCACAAGTAAACGCTGACTGCGGTAACTCTACTTTTTTTGAGTCATGTTGTAAGTATTTACACCGAACGCACAAACCGTCAATTTAATGCAACATCCAGAACCAATCAGACGCAAAATATCAAAATTTTACTCTCAATTATTGCCCGAAACTAATCGGCATTTGACATTCATCCTCATCTTAAATGCTTAATTATATATAAGCAAGCGCTGCGGGGCATGTAGACCCAAGGCTGATTTGACTATAAATCTCATTTTTTCTGCTTGAATTTATCTTGGAGACTTCTGTGTGTGACGCAGCTGCATTTATGGTAACGACGTTGACACAAATATCCGATTTCACCACAAAAGGAGAATGTCCATCGGAAAGCCAAGCTAAGAAATTTAGTGCAATCCGCGTTTTTGAACCTAAAACTTCCGCTCTGTAACTCAATCAGCAATCACATCACTTCACTGTATTTTTTAGTAGATTGTTTAGTACAGAATAATTATTAAGACATGAATTAGAACAAGTGGCGTAGTGTTAAATTTTGGATCTTTTAGAAATTCTTTTAGGGTTCTCATTATACATTATTTTTAATAATTATTTTGCAACCAAAATTTAATACCTCATAATTAAAAGGTTTTGTTTTTAAATTGCGATACACTTTGTGAAAACAACGCAAATCGAATCGTAATTTTTATAATGTCCTGACATCGTCGTGTACATTGTAGTAAATGCTAAGAGAATCTTAAACATGAACATTGTTAGTCTGAAATACTACAGCAAAATGTAAATAAATTGACGTAAAACCAGGGGGTCTGAGGGGTACGGAGTACCCTCCAGAACAATAAAAAATGTAAAAAAAGTAAACTACATTGCACATTAATTTTATCATATTAGTTAAATAATTTATTTAATACATGATTTAAATACTGTGATAAAATAAATGTTAAAACGTAAAACGTTCAGCGCTACAACCCTGACGAGTCTTGGCTGACTATTATGATATTTTAACATCAAATAGTCTTCACGGCATTGCATTTCTTACCTACAACGGGGAGCCAGCCCGACGAAGAACCCCCAACCTGGAAAACCAGAGAGACGACCAGAATAAAGTTCTTACTTAACCCGGATATAATAAGTCACCGGACATAAAATAAATGTGCAATGTAGTTTACTTTTTCATATTTTCTGTTGTTCTGGAGGGTCCCCAGGCCCCCCGGTTTTACGTCATTTTATTTACATTCTACTCGAGCACTTCAAACTAACAATATTACAATAATAAGTACACAAAGATGTTAGGACCTTATGGAAATGTGTGATTCGATTTGCGTTGCTTTTACAAAGTGTATAGCATTTTAAAACAGAACCCTTTAATTATGAAGTATTAAATTTTGGTTGCAAAGTGATTATAAAAAAAATTACATGATTTAAATAATAATCTGACAACTTCTTCAACAATCCAGGTTGAACTCTACATTCAGCCCCACTACCTACGCTTTTGATCACTAATGGTAACAAAATTTTTGTTTTTTTTTAATTTTATTATGTTACTAATTTCTTTTAAAAAATAACACTCAGGCTACAAATTAAAAACACAGCTAATAAAAAAATTAGATAAAAAATGTACACTGTACGTGTACAAAAAGTAGGAGGAAGACCATCGGCTTTTAGCATTATTAATATTATCTGTTATATTGTTGATAAAAAATCTTGGTAAATGAGGTGCTGCAAATAAAACGACAACGATTCGTCGAACGGTTTCGATGCCTATCGCATCATCATCAGGACTGTAATATTAAAAACAAAATACAATGTAATTCGGCCAAAAACAACGACATTATCTGAAAATTATATGGAATTTGTTTTATAATTTTTTTTGATTGTTTTTGGTCGAGTTGCATTGTATTTTGTTTTTAATATTACAGTCCTGATGATGATACGATAGGCATTGAAACCGGTCGACGAATCGCTGTCGTTTTATTTGCAACTCCTTCTTTACCAAGATCCTTTATCCACTTTTTGGGGTGAGAAGTTTTACCAATTATTTGTTATAGTTAACTAAGGGTGAAAATAATTGATAAAAGCTTCTTTTATCATTTTTGTTATTACGATATCAAATTTGTTTTATACTTTATTGAGTATACCGTGGCTATACCTGGTGACCTACCTTACACCCGAACATAGATGAAGAACAGGGCAAATTACTTTTTTTTTTAATTCTTAATTTCCATGAAATTGATACCATTTTCATTTGTAACTATCAAAATAGAAACAATAAGAATCTTAAAAACTAATTTATCATGTTAATCTCGTATTCTAAAGCGTAAGTTTGGCCAGATTTTAATCTTTGTAAAAAAAATCTTTCTTTTTTCAGAATAATTTTTTTTATTCAATAAAATTTTTAGGCTAGAAAATTTCATTGGTCTTTTTAAACTTCTAGAATTGCAAGACGTCAGTCAAGGCGTAGGTCAGAACAGTGGCGTAACCAGAACCCGATTTTATGATTTTCAAACTTTTTATTATTGTTTTAAAAAAGACCCAATTTGATTCACTATTACCATAAATTGAATTATTATTTCATTTGTGATTACAAAACTTTGTTTAACTAAGTCAATTTTTTTAGAAGAATTGTAACTTAGGAGTGGTAGGGGTTTGTTTCTCAAAATAAAAAAGTATATACTAAAAATATATAAATTTCTTTGAGTGAGAGTTTACTTAAATCTGAAAACAAAACTGTGAAAAAAAAATTAAAAATAAACAATAATAAATATCTAATTAGCATTCTTCAAATGAAAATATTGAAGAACGCTGGCGCATAAAGCAAATGATTAATTTATAAATACTAATCATATTGGTATGTAAAATGGTTGCAAATTAACTATCGCAAGCAATTGATACAAAATATTCAGGAAAACATGTAGAGTTACATTACGTTAAAGCGGTAAGCGATATAATACCAAATATGGAAGATGCAGATTTCTCAAAGTAATAATTTAATAGAGGTAATAAAAAAATAATAAAAAAACAAAAAATAGATAAATTATTTTAATTCGCATTGATACTTAGGTACAAATTACCTAATGGATACCATAGCTTTGAGCTTGAGGCAAAAAGTTAATTTCTTGGTGTCAATACTTGGTTGCTTTTGCAGTACTTTTTCACCAATTTTATCCGTTACTTACAATAATAATATGGATAAACTTTTTAGTTCAACTGTAACGATTTCTTCCATCTTTTATTTTAAACAAATTTTTACTTCCTTGCTGTTCTGTAGGGCTGCTATACCTGAGAGTTGCTTTTGGTACTTAGTCCCAAAACGAACGTATTTTTAACTTTCAACATGTACTGCTTTTCATTTTTAAAAAATAAGTATGGCAAAAATGAATAATATTTAAGTAATATTATAATACTTGAGATGCAAATGAGTTTGTCTGCCGCTGCGGGCGACAGACAAAGTAAAGCAGCTTGTTTGTGTCATTAAAAGACGTGCTTTTGTTATTTCAAATACCATTATTTGTTTTTTTACTTATACATGGAAACGGAATTTATTTTTACTTAAACTTTTGGTGAGTTAAAAGCTTAATAATTAAAAATAAGTAAACCAAAGAAGAAAAGCTCACGTTAGGTATATTATGGTCAATTGGGTAAAAAAAAAGTGTGTCTATTTGTAATTAAGTACCTTTTATAATATGTAATCTTACACAACAATTATTTAATAGTACAAAAATAAACACGCAATTTTAAAACAGTAAAATAAAAATAAAATTGTGCAACAATTTAATTAACTTTGTTTCCGTGACTTCGCTACGTTTATTTCCCATTACAGAATGTAGGCCGATAATCGATAAAAATTTTAAAACACACTAAATTGCTATAATTTGCTTTGCAGGATTTTAAGATCTGTGAAGGAGTAGGCACTTATTTAGTTTTTTAATATTATTAAAATTTTCTGTAAGAATTTTGTAAATTTTTATAGCAATAAATTTTAGAACCCTTGAGTTCTAAAGTACCAAGTTTAAAAAACAAATTACTTATAAAATAAAAATGATAATCAAAAATGTTATGTATTACTGTAGAAATATATAATAGGTAAATATAACATTTACATATTAAAAATGATGTTATACCTAACTTTATCAAATAAATTAACATCATTTTGTATAATAATCGAACATTTTTTAATTTTAATTTTATACAGTTTTCAAACCAATTAAAAAGCTATAAAACTTTAATTTATGTAGTATTTTTAAAAATTCAAAATTTTTATTCAGAATATCTACACATTTTATGTCAAAAAATAATTATAAGTTTTTGGAATAGATAACACTTATTAAGTTATTTACATAACTAAAATTTACATAAATTTAGTTGCAAAATTAATTAAATTGCCATACATCGTGTCAAAAAATTCTACAATGTAATTAAGTTTAATTTACCACTTATAAACAAATTACCACATTATAACGGCTGATAAGTTTTCCATAAATTTCGTACAAATTGGTGCATATAAATTGAATCATTTTGGGTACCAGAAATACTTGAACCAACAAAAAATTTATTATAAAATTGATTGGGGATGAGCTTGGGGGCAATACATAATTTTAAAATGGTGCCGTTCCATAAATAAACATGAGCTTGAATATTTGGTGGCGATTAATGCCAGATGCTGCGATAAAAAAGAATTTTTAAATTTTGTGGAAAAGTATCAAACGTGTCTAAGGGCTTGGTACTTTAGGAAAGCTTTAACAATATATTTATTTATATTCACAGTTTACAACATTAAGTGAGGCTATTAATAACAATCATAAATTGCATAATGATGTAATTGCACTTTTGTTCGATGAATATTAAATTTACATACTCGGACTCACGTATTTTCATTTGTTATTTATTGTACAATTCAATTGTTGTCAAAATTGTTAGGATAGGTAAGATTGTACAATGAACTTATTTCAAAATATGTTATCAAATGCTATCGTTTCAATACTAGTACAAAAAAGTTAAAAATACATGTCATTTGTTTGAAAACAAAAACTATAATTAAATTTTTCCATTAGAAACAAAGTCGATTATTTGCTTTCTAATCTGTAATGTATGAGATGAATCTTTTCTAGAATTTCAAGCTTTTAACTTTGCGAAATAAAGCAATTTGTGATGAGAATTAAAAGTGCATAATGCAATGTTTGTAATAGCAATGCGTCTAGAAGATTAATGTGCAAGACAACCTTCTACTTAAAAAATGAATCACAATCAAGGAAGATGATTAAAATTGTTGGATCAAGGTTTATAAAAGGACTTAACGCATTTAGTAGCAATTATGCAATAAATTAAAATAGCGATTATAAAAATCGCATTTTTGTAACACTAGCTTAAAATTTCCGTTATAATCTTTCAAACTAACGTGGAACTCACCATATAAGGAATTATTAACAAAAAAATCAATATTTCAAAATAGTAATTAGAGTCTATTCAATTTATTTTAATACCTAAAGCGCAATTAGTTAAACAAAAATTATGTTGATGAAACCGCAAACCTTGGACTTAATTTGCAAAATTCAGCTTGAAAAATTATTCGCAAAAATTGATTTTAAATTTTGTTAGATGCACCTAATTTATATTTTTAGAAGTCGAAAATGAATTGCTAAAATTATGTTTGCTCAATGAAACGGTAATTACAATTCACCTCTCTTATTGATTTTTTAACCTTGGTCTTCTATTTATGTCTACTTTGATACTCATCCATCGAGTAATGACAATTAGGTTATTAGGTATTTTTATTTCAATACTTTTTTAATATAATAACTAATATCCGGTTTAATTATTGAAAGTTTTGTTGTGCTACCTGAACATTTTTTGCTTTACAAGGGGAAATAAAAGCGAGGCTGCAAGGAAATAACTGCAAAATGAGAATGAGGAAGTACGTTGAGGCATCCTATTGTTGGTACTCATTTTTTTTTCATATTGTTCCGTTCAAATCGTTCTGTTTTCGAAACAATTACTTTTAATTGTGCTTTTGTAAATCTAAACAAAGATATAAAATTATTTAGTATTTTTATACTCAACTGAAAAAGAAAAGGATTTAAAATTATGGTGCTCTATATTTTCCAAAAAGCTTAAATTTCTTTTCTCGAAGGAAATTTGAAGTAACTTGCTTTTTGAAAATAATTACCAGTGTTGCAGTTAACAAATAAAAGAAACG
Organism: Rhagonycha fulva; assembly: GCA_905340355.1. Classification (NCBI taxonomy): domain Eukaryota; kingdom Metazoa; phylum Arthropoda; class Insecta; order Coleoptera; family Cantharidae; genus Rhagonycha; species Rhagonycha fulva. The sequence continues at coordinate 9,953,588 of HG996555.1, forward strand.
TTCCGCTAACTTCCAGTAGTCTCTCCTAACAGATTCTTGTAGTAACTATCGTCACAAATTGAGGAATGTTCATTTGTTCATTATTGTTATATAAAATTGATTTCGAGGCATCCAAAGTAATAAATTCGCAAGAGAAACAATGACCATAATGCAGCTTATACCATAATTAGTGATGGATTAAGTTGATGAATTGGTTATTTTATTTTATTGCATACTTCAGTGTTTTCTCATTCCTGATGTTTTTTTCTAATTGTTCTCCGGTTCTCTTACTACATTCCATTATGTGCTTTACAGTGTCATAGAAACTTTTATTAGCTATTGTAATAGATAAAGCTTCGGAAATGCGCAACAACATTTCGTATGGCTCTAAAGCTAATTTTATTACTTAATTTTCTTAATATTTCTATTACTTACAAGGATTTATTGTAAAGTGATGGGTGATAGTAAATAATAAAACAGTTTTACCATAATACAATGGACATCAAATATGAGAATTTTTTGTGAAAAAATTATTACATTTTTATTTATACTTTTAATCTTAATAAAAAATGTGGTGTCGAGGAGCTGGCTAATATTGGATTTTAAGCCCACTGTAGGTCAATTTGTATTCTATCAGCTAAGCATAAAATTACGTTCCATATTTAAAATATCAACGGTGGAAAGGAAGAAAGTCTTAAGCGTAAAATTTGATATTACGTATGAAAATAAAAACCAGTGCAGTGCATAAAATTTAATTAGCGTAACTGAGGTTTATTTATTCATTTACTTTATTGTAACAATATTTGATTAATTGCTAATAAGGGACATGGGAGTCTGAAATAATTGTCATAATTAGGCTAAGTACATTATCAGCAATAATTATTGAACAATTATTGTTGGTAGATTATAATTTCAAAATTGCATTTTTACGGTTTTTAATAACATTTTTTCAGTGTTTCAATTTTCATCTATCAAAAATTACCTAATTTATAAATTGCAATAATCTAATTTACTATATTTTCGTTACTTTATACTTCTTTATGAATTTGAAGTTTTAACGTTAATAAAAACTTTTCAACAAAAAAAGTAAACCGACAAAAAAGAAAGCTGAAAAGCAAAAAATTAATAAAATATACCGTTTGAGTCTTAATAACTTAGTAAGTATGAAACTAATTTTGAGTCGAATTGAGTGAGTTACTGCTACTGTTTATAGCTGGAGATTTCATGTTCCGACTATTTCTTTAAAATATAATGATCTTCGACGATTGCTTGTTTGGCGCCGACTTAAAATTAGTTACTTACATTAGTTTAGGTCAGTTATTAAGACACAAAAGGTATAATATTATACTAGTTATTTTTCGCTTTTCAATTTCCATTTTCGTTGGTTTAATTTTTTGTTAAAAAGTTTTTATTTTTTAATTTTTTGTGGCTAAAAACCACTAATTACTATCTAAATTTGCCAAGTCTAAAGTTCTCATTGATGCCAAGTTTCACCAGAATAGATCCACATGTGGAAAATCAGTGTGTGAAAAATTAATCATACTTTATTTTTCTACCCTTATAGATAGATTTTTTTTTAATTTACATGGAACTAACTTCGAGATATATGCTATCCAATAAAAAAGAATCATCAAAATCGGACTTTTCTGTAATTATTTAGTTTCAACGGAATAAGTTCACAGGTGAGAATTCAATGGATGAAAAATCAATCATCCCCTATTTAAATCCACTTTAGGATGTAATTTTATTTAAAATTTAAATGGAACTAATTTGGAGGTATACACCCTATCAAATAAAAAAAAATTATAAAATGATACCATTCTGTAAAACGTAATGCCCAAACACACATAAAAAAATACATGCAGACAAACATAGAATCGCCTCTTTTTTATTTTTTGTCGGTTAAAAATTGCAGTACACACAAACCACAATTGATTATAACTTTTTCCCTATTGCATAAGCCACTTTTTAGATTCCTAATTCTAACTCCATTTAATTTTAAAACATTGTCCTTGAATATTTCTATCGCGCTTGCAAATAAAATACTAAATTTTAAGTCATTTGATTTAAATTTCCACCCATTTCTCATTATACTCCACTCCGATCAACTATTTTAATATCAGCATCTTTACCTACATATAATGCCTTTTTTTTTCAAAGTTATCATGTACTCATCGGTTGCTTTCTTCGTCCTTCAAACAACCAAAAACATCAATATCCGATCCTTGTTTAGATTGGTTTAAATTGTTTGTCTTTTGTAAGATTCCCACTTCTTCGACACCTCGTATGTCTGCACAAGTATCCTTTTCCTTTTCTTCCACAATGACTTTTTTGTTATCAAAGCCGCTCAAAAAGTCCATTTCTGTTTCTTCAAAATGTTCGACTTTTCCTGACTTTTGCTTTACAACTTTCGAACTTTTTTCTTTACAACTATCAGAAAGCTCGTACTTCTTTTTAACATTTTTGTCCAACCCGCAATCCACAATCCATGTATCAACCGCTTTATTTCGATTTCTCTTCTCAATGTTAATATTTCATAGCTTTTTTTTTAGTGTTTAATATCGTATTTTGATTTATTTAGGACGAGCCCCCCACTGTAGCATTAATTAAGATTAATTAATTAAAAGGTCAACTAATGGTAATACTAATTATATTTATTTACATACACTAAAAGCACAATAAAACATCGTTAAGACACAATCACTGCAACTACTCAAATCTTCTGAAGTCACCTTCAATCCATCAGATCTAAATCTTTAATTTGTCCAAAATTAGTATAATATGACATCAAATATATTTTAATATAATTACTATTTATTAAACGGGCCTTGACACATTTAAAGGTCAGTTCATTTGTTTACCAGTGCGTCGTCCTGCGTCTACCTGCACCCTTAGCACTTGCTCTTCAAAACCCAACGAACTGAAAATTACCGTTGAATTTTCTAGTTTTCAAACCACCTCCTTCTTGTAGCTTCTTTACATCAACTTAATCCTTACATATTTGTACTTACTTCTACGTACAATTAAAAATCATACAATAAGCTCTGTGAATTCGTAATTTCAAAATTTTATTTATATATTTCGATTTCCATCTCTTGAAACAAGTCTAATTTATCAATGGAATTTTTTCCGTCCAGAATGTACCGTTCCAATATTAAAACTACATTACACCCAAGACTGAATTTAAAAATTGACCTAATATCTTTAAAAAAATAATTTTTTTTCTCAAAAAATTGAATTATTTTTGTAAAACAGCGGCAGAGAAAAGCAAACGTAAATACTTACATTATGAATTTAATAACTACCTCATCAGATTCAAATGCATAAAGATCTTTTTTTATGTTGGTAGCTCTTACCGAATATTGACTTAAAATAACTTATTTATTTGTAACATAAAGAAATAAAAAATGTAACAATTAAGTTGAAACACAATAAGCCTAGGGACCTAGCGATGACTACCAAAGTACGAATGCTGATATGGTACATTTTCCTTATTCTGCTGTATGGGAAAACAAGAGCGTAGGGCAGACGAATAATATCCTTGCCAAAAGAATCTGCGTATTTGATTCAATGCAACTAAAATTGGTTTATTTAAATCAGCAGTTAATAACGTCGAAATGGCAATCATGATCGTTAACATCCGAAAAGGATGCGCACTCCAAGAAGAAATTCAATATTAAGACAAAATGGATAATATTGCATGGATGTACAATACTGACCCAATTTGGCGCCAAAACTGGGTATTGCATAGGTACAAATGACACAATATAAAAAAATATTTATTTAGTTGAATAAAATTAAAAGAATAAATTGAAAATCTCATTCTTCTGACAGATAGCTTGAGCATGAAAAAAGCATATAAACCTTAAAATAATCTTTTGGGCTTACATAGCTTTTGACTTAGATTGTTATTTTTATTTGACGACGGTTATAACCTGGTTGTTAGCACGACTAACTGCGAATGCAAGGAATCGAGTTTAATTTTAGGGAAAATAAAACTTTTTTAGTGTGCAAACACCGTAGATGCAGATTTTATGCTCCGGTTTACTAGATTTGGTGATAGTATTGAAATATCTGACCGGTCGCCTGCTTCGTTTATATTTAATTATTATTGTAACCGTGTAATTAACCCCGAAAAAAGATGAAGATGGTTAGTCGTCCCATAAAACCTGCATTTACTGTGTATACACACTTATAATCATTTCTATGCTTTGTAGGACGTGCAATGCCGGTGGTCTCTCTGGGTTGATGTTGCCACCATTATTGACAAGAAACACCAGGGTTACAGGCACATCTGCAGGTTAGCCCAGCAAACCGCTTACCGTATATAAAACAATTACATGCTTAGCAAAGCAATAGAGTCAAGTGAACATGACATGATCGATAATGACAAAACATAGTTTTAAATTAAGAAAAAAAGAGGTTTTTATTTGGAGAACTTTGCGTTCTAATATGTAAATTGATTATATTGTAATTGATAATGGTAAAAAAAACCTTTGGTTTCCATGCCTATAATGTTAAATAAATAAATTATTACCATAGATCATTTTAAATTTTTATTTGGCTCCCGGTCCATTTGTCCACATAATTTAAAGCCAATTACATTAAAGCCACAACATTCCAAATTATGATCTCTTTTATTTTTATAGCAGTTGATCAAATAGTTAATCTAATGGTAGTCAAATGCTAGGATACGTTGATAACATTAAAATCTATAGTAACCTAAAAACTGCGGTCATTCTAATTTTACCTAGTTTATTTAAAAATTTTTTGCTCGAGTTAACTTTCTTGTTGAAAAGTGTATTTAAAAAATTTTAAGTTTTTTAAATGGTCTGCTCTAAGTCTGAAAATCACAACTGTACCAAATATTTTAAAAATCGACTTAAGAATTCGATAGTAATTCAATTTTTTATTCGATATCGGTGGATTTGGTTTAAGACTGCAGTTTGAATTTGAGAAAGTAGAGGGAAAAAATTTATTTGGGCCTAATTCGTCACCCACTTTGTAGCGTCATTACTTTTATTTGAAGTGACTTCTTCTAAGTAATTTCACTCATATCCACATTGTCAAAGACCCATGCTATTTTTTGAATCTGAAATCTTCTAATTTTTAGTACCAAAAAGGATTCCTTTTGTCGTAGTTGAAGTTTGAACTCGCCTCACTATAATATCTTTGGTATACGAGACAACTGACGACGAGGAAACGACCAGATCACCTCAGTTTTGTAATCTAACAGATGATTTTTTTAGAACTGAGTTAAGTTCATCTAGACTGTACTAATGGATCGTAATCGTTTGAAAGTGATTTATTTATTTTTATTTATTATCTAGCGGGGTTTGTAGAATTAACGCTAAAATAAAAATTTTACGATTAAAATCTCGATTAATTCTGAAAAAGTATATTTAGAAAAAAAATAAAGTGAGGAAGAATGCCTTAAAACCACTAGTTTTTTCAAAAATCGATTTTAAAAAAGCTCGATTTTCATAGCAATTTTCAAGTTAAGTCGCTCGTGATTGGTGAATCAATGCATTCTGTGCTCCGTCCGTGCACTTTAATGCATAAGAACACCGCTGATGATACTGTTTCGCGTGGATCCTACTCGTGCCATGATGATTTTTATCAAAATTAACCCTCAGGACCGTTCGGGCGCTTCGGGCCATTTTGATAAAAACTACACTCATTATAAAAATACCCCTAGGCTCGTGGGTTAAGGAAAAAGGTGGATCTTTGAGGGGTAAAACTCGTTTGCGTGGATTCTAAGAGCAGGGTGGTTGTGCAAGGAAAAATTTTTCTGGCACATTTACTATTGAAAACCGTGATCTTTGCTCGAAGTGCACTGTTGAAGCATCCAAATGCAAGTGTCGCTCCGGTTATCGCCGCTCTGCGCAAAGCCTTAAGACCAGTTAAATTCACACGCACCGACAATAGAATGCATTGATTCGCCAATCCCAAACGACTAAACTTGAAAATTGCTATAAAAATCGAGCTTTTCTAAAATTGATTTTTGAAAAAACTGGTGGTTTTAAGGCCATCTTCCTCACCTAATTCTCTTATTTAAAATATGCTCTTTCAGAATTAATCGAGGTTTCAATCGTAAAATTTGCATTTTAGCGTCAATTCTATAAACCTTGCACCTATCTAACTTTGCCAGAAACGCAATTTGAACAATAAATATAAAGAATTATAATGATTAGTTACATTGTGCCAGGATGTCCCCCGAGAAAATTCTCAATTTTTTTGCTTTTATTAAATATTAATATTACTGCGGTAGATTTTGGAAGAGTACTCATAATTTTTACTAATATACTATAAATTTCAGCTTCCTGCAGCTAAAAAATCAGATCTGTGTGAAGCTCACACCCCAATCAAAGCCGGTAGGTGCTACTGACTTTGTCATTGTAGTTCATTGATCAGCCAATATTCGATTCCGCGCCCATGGAAGCCGTGCTCGATTAAGCCTTCAAAACCCGAACGCTTCTGTTTGTTTTCTTTACCAATTTTACAAACAATTTTTGACCTTGTTAACTGGAGCTATAACCGCATATCGATGTACTTCTGTTTTACATCCAGGATTAGGATCCCAATCTCATAATTCAAAAACGGCAATGCATAATTTCTACTGATTTGTGTAATAATCTAAATTGGGTTTATCGTACTCTTTTGTGGTGAAATTTTTTTGTACGATCTAAATTTGACATTATCTGAGGTCCACATATTGCACGAGCAAAAACGTGGTACCAAAATAATTACACTGAAATGTACAAAGGCTTAATATTAAATTTGTTTTAAATAGTATATACAATACACCTATAATTATTGGAATTGTTATAATTTCTATGTCTGGCATGCAGTAAAAGCACAGACTGCTAAAATATTAAATTGATTTCAGTGATATGGTGTAAAGAAATCTTGCAATATCATCTTTTTGTTAGCACACCAGTCCCATTTACTATTGATACACCTTATTATATTGTAATATACTAATAGAAACAATTTTTTGCATTATTTTATACACAGCTTGATACAGGAGTGGTTTTAACAATAGAAAATTTCTTTCGCAACAATAGAAATATATGGTGCAGAGGATGAACTTAATAAGTTGTTCTTAACAAAATATTAATACAAATTGAACACAATAAAATTTTTCTTACAAAAGTCGACACTTATGATCATTGATGAGCATTCACATCAAAAAAGTTTATTGCCTCAGGCACTTGTACCTTTGTTTCATTAATAAATTCTATTACAGAATTAATTCTAAGTGTTTGTTGGCTTGCATACATCGAATGTTTCATTCAATTTCAAACAATAGGTATAATATATTATTATTATTATAATAACTCTTTTAAACCGTACTCCGAGCAAGTTGCAAGAATGGCTATTTTTAATTTCGTCGTTTAAAAATTTACGTATTATAAAATAAATTGGAATGCACTTATATAGATACCACGACGTACAATAAAGTTTATACCGTCATCTTAGTGCTATAATAGTAATAAAACTATTAAAAATGATGAACCGAGATGGCTATTACCTACATAATTTAAATATTTAATTCTGGATCATAAATAATATGGCAGTTAACGGTAAATCTAAAATTACAATACAAATAAAACTATTTTGCAAACTCTCAAGGTAATCAACTTTATTAAAAGAAAGAATTAAACAATTCAAATAAATTTAAAATTTTCTAAATAAATAATAATTCAAAAAAATATGATTTATATACCCAAATCTTCATAATATTTATAAGTAATGTTAACAACTTTATTAATGATAATTTTTAAGGGATTCTTAAAACTTAATATTTCAAATAGTAGAGTTGATACGGTGTAAATTTTAAAACGAATATGCAAAGTACCTGGACATTACCTTCAAAACATCAATATCGATATTTTTAAAAAGGAATTGCATTAATATTAATTTTACGACAAGAAGATAATTTTTCACTTTGATTAAATATGGATTGTGTGGGTGTAGAATAATTACTGGTGTCTACTTATTTATATTCAATAGAAATTCTTCCAAGATGCAATTAATTAAGTAGTTAATAAATTTGCAAATATTTTACAAGTGATAAAAAATTTGATTTGAATATTTTACTGCAGGTAATAAAATTATTGTCGCTTACATTGACTACTGCCATGTAAATCTGCTATACTGAAAGCTAAATCTTGTCCAAATGAGATGTCATGCTATTTTTAATAGCTCACACTTTTTTATAACAGGTGGTTTGATGGAGAGTTTATGATAAGCGCTGTTGTCTACTTCTTCGAGATTTTCATCACTGCATTGAAACGATGAGGAACATCTAGGAATTATTAAAAAAATTCAAATTTACCACAAGTCTGTAATCGTTCGGCCTTCTGTCTCATATCATAAGTAAGGGCCACATTTCTAATGCATCAGGGGATTTTCCACGATACGTCACCTTCGACTTTAGGTGGGTAGCCGCTACATGTGCGGTTGGGGATTACTTACACAAATATTTATGAATAATTGGAAAGTTTATAATATTTTTATAGTATTAAAAACTTTATTAGAATATTTTGTTGCATAATGAGAAGCTGATCCTTGGTTCGGATTCCACGTTGAGCTGTATGTCTTATTATCTAACTGTAATCTTTTAGCGTGGGTTGATCCGTTAATATCGTGCGAGAACAATAAAACATTATTATTAATATTGTAATAATGAGAAATACGTTCTTGGTATCCATTTTATTATTCTTGCTAAAGTATGCAGGAAAATCCTGTTATATGCTGTTGATAAAATTTTAGTGCATTTATCATAGCTTTTAAAAAGTGATCTAATATCACGATCTCGTTTATAAAATTTAATATACAAGGATGCTGTCAGTAAATGTTCGTTTTGAACAATGTCATTCACTAAATAGATACGTTTATGCATTGTTAAAAATATTTTGTATAACCTCATAACTTAATTGACATGTATTAATGATTACAAAATTAATCTTTATTTCTTGGTATTGTGTTTTGGACAACTGCTTAGATTTACGCTCACTAAAATATCAGAAGTGTTGCCTATATAGTTTTAAACGCATTGTTTTCTTTATTGTATTACAATTCTTAGTGGCTTTCAAAAAGATTTGAACAATATTTTTAATTGTCTGAAGTTTTGAGCTGTTAATTTATGGAACAAATGTAAAAACAAGAGAATAGTCGAGTTAGAACTTTATTCTGACCGTCTTTCTTTGACAGGCAATGGCAAAACATAGATGTAAACTACAAGAAGAATCCTTTCCTAAATCTTGTTTCGATTGTGAGAGCTTTATTTCCAATTAAGTAGATTTTAATAATAATTTTAGATAAAGGCTAATATGCAATTTAAACTAATTAGTTTTAGTTTCACATTTGTATTTCGGATAAGCGAGATTCTACTGTATAATTAAATTACACAAATCCGGGACAAATAAATGTCCCGAAAGACCCGGTTTTCCGGGACAATATTGTGTTTTCTAATTATGAATTTACACTTATTAGTAATTTATAATTAATTCACACTTAAAAATTATTGTTAATAATTTGTTTGTTTAATTATTTAGGTTTATGGACATGTCCTACTTAAGTAAAACTTTAGAAAATTTCTACTAGTAGGTAATAATTAATAACGAGAATTTTTGAGAAAAAAATTTATTATTTCGATTTTATTAATACTTAATTCCATACTTCCTTTCTCACTACTTCCATACAAAGTATACAAAGTATGGAAGTAATGCTTAATAATAGATAATTGGTAATTATACCTACGTATAAATTTATAATTGTAAGTATAAATTGTCAATTAAATAAAAAATTACATTGTGGCCTCAGGATGCTTTCAAATTAACATATTTACTTATTATTAACCTTTTTTAAAATGTATAGCTTAAATTAAAGAGTAATGCCATTTATTACAGAATTTTTAAAAACTGTCACCTCATATTTATCTCGATTATTACATTCAAAATAAACACAAGAAGGTCCTACAGCTTTGTGGATTCGAGATTTGGTATGGAGGGTATGATAAACTCATATCGAGTTCACTGTACTGCTTCCGATTTTCAGCTTCTCCGACCTTGTCACTCACTCATCAGGCTATTTCAACTGTAGCATAATTTTCAGAATCTTGATAGACGGAGTGTCACTGATTCTGGCCTCGTCGGGTCAGAAGTCCGATAACACGGATTCTCTCAGTCAGCTGTTTCTTTTTCTTTGTTTTATCCACGGCATATACATAAGGTCTGTTCCACTCAGTCAAAAAACAGTACAATACATAGTCACGTGTGTGTCATGGGTAATAGATAAAATTAGTTTTGTTTTATCTATTGAGCAAAAGCGTTACCTTTCATTGTACCATTTCTTGCCAGGTTATTGGAACAAACCTATAGAGTCATCTGGATATCTCGTCGCGTTTAATCTTCAGTGTCTAGTCAAAATCTCTACAATTGTCCGGATAGCTTTAAATGTCTCATAGCTCTTGCAGCTTAACATTAGATTCTGAAACAAAAAAACAGTCAATTTTTAAATTTTCTATTTCAAAACTAGTTAATACGTATTAAGGTCATTTTTATACTCGCAATGTTATTTTGGATTGAATTGACATGATAAGTCTGTCAGTACTATTGATAAAGTATTTCATTTCCAATTTTATTGTCGGGATAATGAGTTGCTGGAATTTGTATTGGCGGAATTTCTATTTTTGTTAAAATTTTGTAGGGGATTTTGCACTACAGCTTTTAGGCTTTTTTGTCGGAATTTTAGTCAAAATTGTCGTATTCGGGATTTGTAACCAGTCCAAATTCAGACTGCGTTTCCTTTCGACGTTTTCATCGGGAAAACTAATCAAAAGTAAAATTGTGATACGTATACTTTTTTATAATGTTAAATTTTTTAGCAAAAATCTACAATCAGCATATTATCTCCATATCCTTATTATGTGAGTCTTGAGAAGCATCCGAAGTTCTGATAATTTTTATTGCATTTTAAATGCAAAATTATTAATGACCAGGAACGGATGAGCTATCAAAAATTTACCGGGAAATTGATGGTCGGCGGCCCAAAAATGTAATGATCTCACCCCAAAGTTAGCGGTTAATAATGAAAAACATATTAAAAATTGCAAGCAAAACTGCGCTCCAGATAAAAATTTTCAAGAGGAACGAAACTCCTTCACTTTTCTCCTGCATAAACAATCTGCAAAAAAATTTGTTAATTTAAGGAGAGAATAGTGGGGAGTGAGCCCCCTAATCTCGAATTTCTATATTTTCAAACTGTTTTTGTGTTTTTTATGACTTTAAGGCGTGATTTATAACACTTTAAGTTAAGTCATCAGCTGTTTTATTTTTAAATAATTAAATTACAATGAGAGGTGAGATACCCAACCCGGCTACAAAATTTATCCAACTTCATTATGACTCTCTCTTCTCGGAAGGTAATGGCAAACCACGGAGAGTTATCTGCCAAAAGCATTATGATCATGTTGTCTAGTAATCGACTGCTCGATTGGACACACTCGATTGAAAATAATCATTACCCGTCTGTTAAGACGGATAGACTGGAGGAGAGGGAACTACATGGAAATTATTGCAATTTTGTTGGTGCTCGGGTTATTTGCGACTCACATACATTAATTTTTTACGATTGGGTTTTACTATTGGAGGCAGCAAAATAAGTAATTTACGATATGTTGACGACACCGCCCTCTTTGCCAAATCTGCCGAGAAATTGACACTGTTTATGAAGCGACTATAGGACGAAAGCTGCATTTGCGACTTGATTATAAATAATGACAAGTCCAAGATAATGATTGTGGACAGAGCCAATAATAATAACCTACAGATACAACAGATCACGTGCTATTCTGTTGTTAACCAATACGTATACTTGGAGGCACTCATTACCAATAAAGGTGGAAATACTCAAGAAATTAAAAAACGCTGAAATGCTGTTAGAAGTCTACAGAGTAACACAGTCATTTCAATAATCATTTCAGTCGTTCAAATCCGGAAAAGGGTTAACTTTCTTATGATTAGTCTCTGTGCATTGAAAAGTACTGTAAGCCGGTTAATAAACTGCTATTTATTAAGTGCACTTATGTGCTTGATAACAGATGATTAAACATAACGTGGATTAAACATTAGAGGTCAGAAGAAAAAGACCATTAATACTAAAAAGACTACTGGTGAAAAGATTAGTTTTTCCCATCGTATTTAATCTCGGACTCTAAAAGCGCAAGATCGGAGAAAAATCGCTTCATTTAAGATGTGGTGCTAGAGAAGAATGTTGTGCATATCATGGATTGAGAGAAGAACCAATGTGTCTTTCGTTAGAGAAATGGCTGATCCTCAAAAAGGTTGTCGCAAGTTGTGTATCAACGCGTGCTTAAATACTTTAGACACATAACGCGGAAACGTGATGACGGATTGGATAAATTAATAATCCAGTGCAAAGTGGAAGGAACTAAGATTGAGGAGTCGTTCTCCGAAGCGTTGGTCGAATCAAGCAAAAGAGACACTAATAGCTTCCCTACAGCATCTTTCAAGAGTGGCCTGAAACAAAGAGACATAGCTCGATGTGGTGTGAAGAGTCAGGAGTAAGACGGAACGGATAAAAGTAGTGAACCTGAGATCACGACTTCTCTTTCCAGTACCAGTTGGCTTTACCTCAATAATTATGTATATTTAGTTAGAAATGGGCCGTGGTCGTGGCCAATGGCTATTAGGGTGGCCGACGGCCGTGCCAATTTTTTTCACAAAGCGAAGGCCCACCAGAATATTTCCCGATATTTCGGTAGGCCCATCCGCCCCTGTTAATGACCTAAATTATGCAGTAAGTGAAGCAAAAAAATATTTATCTTGAAAGCTTTTCACAAGTTTTAACCATTTACTTTTTATGTCGTTTGTAACTTTTTGTATAGACTTTTACGTTCTGCTATTTATACGTGTTGTTATTTACAACAATAAATAGTCCAATTGTCTTGATTAAAAATAGGCTGAACTTTTGTAAACATTTAGATTTTTGTGTCTTTACCTTTCAATATTTTTCTAACAACAATGTCGTGAGCGTCCGCCTGCATTTGAAATAAATGGCTCCCAAAATCAAATTGAATTATATCTGACTTATAAAATTTCTAAATTTATGATTTATTTTATAAATTTTCTTAGAAAATAAAATTTTAAAGCTTTTTTTTCTAAATTTGATTGTTAGTTTTTGTTCTTTGCTAGGCTATCGCCTAATTTTCCATCCGAATTTTTGTGTTGGTAAGAGGATTTTCTTTTATATTTAGGGATTACAGAACAAAAACAAATATTTATCATCAAAAGTGGCTTTATTGTGTTTCAAAATATTTTCCATAAAGATCAATTTACATGCGTTTAAACTAATTTTCAAAGCACTTTTTCCACTTTGATTGAAGTACCTCCAAAACATGCATTTTGAACGCTTTTTCAGGTTTGCAAAAATGTTGACATCGTAATGTAGTTTTGATATGCAAAAATAAAAAAAAGTCATTGAGTTTCAAATCAGGACTATAAGGCAGATGCCCCATGAAATCGACGTTTTGAGTGCTCAAAAAGTCACTTGTTCGAGCCGATATGTGATAGCTTGCATTCTCATGCTGGAGAAAGATCCGTCTTTGGTGGTTGGCTTTTATTATTTCTTTAAAGACTTCTGTCAAACAAATGGTTGTGTACTATTTAGAACTGACTGTTTTACGTTGTATCAATGGTACCTATACGGTTGCAACATGTCCAGATTTTCCAAAAAAACAGGGGCCCATTTACTTCGAAGTGCTTCGTAAGCCAACATCTTTTTTTGGATCTCACTTATTTTGAGAAAGCACCACAATTAACTGCTGGTTATTTTCAGGCTCATACGCATAGATTTACAATTCATCACCTGACACGAGCCTTTTTTTAAGCAATTGTCAAATTATGTGCAATCTAAAGCAAACAAATCTTTTTGACGACCAAATGTGCATGCAATATTGAATATATGCTGGTCCCACTAATGCCCAAGAAGCCTCAATCTTACGATAAGTTATATCACGATATTACAATATCACTTCGCGCACAGCATCAATGTCTTGTGGAACAACAACCAATTTTGGGCGTTCTTTGCAAAATTCTTTGTTGAGCAAACTACAGCCACAATCGAATTTAGTAAACCAGCAATAAACACTGGTCCTTGATGATGTTTCATCACCAAAAGTTAAATTATGTTCATCGAAACCTCGCGGTTTAATTAATCCACGTCAAAAGTTGCAAAAAATAATTGTACTAAAATGTTTACGATTTAATTCCATTTTTTATTTTTAAATTATTTTTAATTTTATTTTAATTTAATTTATTTTTAAAAAATTTTTAAACAACACAAATAGCGCTCGTACGTCAAAAATTTTCGAGTATGTATAGCGTCGAAAATGTTAAACTTTGCAAAAAAATGCAAGAGCTGGAAGTATTCGCATGTTCAATGCATTTTCTGCATATCGACTTTGCAACTCATTTTGCTGCGATTGTTTCCATATAAACTGCGAAAAATAGAAAAAAATAAAAAAACATTTGGAAATTGGGTTCTTTCTTTAATTTGGTCTAACGTGAGTTCTCCAAGTTGGAGGTTGAGGCATCAGACCGGTTCCATAACACCCGGAAAAAACGTACAATAGTAAGATTACTTTATTATGAAAATTTGAAATTCTGTGGAGAAATTTATTTTTATTAAACAGCACTGCTAAGAGAGGCAAAGTCAGGATTTCTCTTGTCTAGTGGATTAGCAAAATCAATATAGGTACTACCTAGACCTAAACGATTAGCTTTTTTTGCTCAAATCATACGATTCTGACCAAGTATGAATTGGAAAGAAACCAACGACTATAAACCAGTTGCCACGGAGTCCCCCGTCTAAGTGGTAGCCTTGCTTGAACTTCGTAAATCATAATCTTACAAGAATTACTTTGCCGCTGCAAAGTACCATTATAAAAATTAACATTGGTCAAGTCTATCAAAATGAAAAATTCTCAATAGATTACATTATTTCAACCTTATTCACGATTTCGCTTGTGATACTAGTAACAATAGAAAGAAAAATATAAGAACTTGTCAATTTTTCTTTCTCTTCTTTACCCACAAGAGATAAAAACAATAAATTCTTATATTTTTTCGTTTGTTCTTCAGATGATGTTGATAACACTTCGGGTGTTATAGGTTTGGTTAACTTTTCAAGTAAAAGTATTTATTGCACACTGCATGTAGTTAGACGAACGCTTAAATTAAATTTTATATTATTTAATTATTATTTTTAGAATATTATGTTAAATTTTATTTGTTGTTTTATAACTCGGTAAATCTATTTTGTAATTAAATTACCTGGCGTCGTGTTAAAACCATAAAGTTTATCATTATAGCAATAAATAATGATTATAACTTGTAACAAAAATTATAAATTTTTGCAGCAACTACATAAATTATGTCTTAAAGAATGACTCATAAAATATCATTTTTGTTGCAAAAATTTTTAGTCTCTTTTAGAGAAGAAGTAAAAATTCTTTATCATTTCATGTGCTTGGGGAAGTATAATAACATAAGCTTTTACCTCACTCCTGACAACATCTTACATTCATGAAAATCTTTTTTATTGTTTTGACAGTCTTACTACGTACTTCAGACAATAATTTTCTACAAAATTGCTTTTGGCGACGCGACATAAGAAATAATTATACAGAATGCGTCAAAATCAATGTAAACAAACAACGTGCAAGCAGATTCAAAACAATTACTCAACATAACAAGCGATTTTACCTTCTCTCAGTTTACTTTTAATTTTGTAAATCACTAAAAATGCAATACAGTTAAACGTTTGTTCAAATTAAATAAATTACCGTTTTTTATTTTTTAAATTTATGCAAGACTTCGACCTTCTAAATAATAGTAGCTTAATCGTTTCTGTCGTGAAGCTTCCTTCTTTATCCTTACAACTTTGAAGGTCTTTGGGAAGTTGCTTAACAAGTCCGTTTGCACTCCCCTTTTAAAATTCTAACATTTTATAATGAAACGAAGTTAGAGGCTTCTCGGTAAAGGATTTTTTATATATTTTTGATAAAGAAAACCTTAGATTTATATCGGCTAGTCCTTGATTTAACCACGTTTATACCTCCGCGTCGCTGCGGCACTTTTGCCCAGCGGGCGATCAAATCATGAAATTTATTTAAAAAATCGTGATTTACTTCATGTCACTTGTTAACAACCGTGATTGTTAGAACAAACAATAAAATAATTGAATTTATAACATTTATAAAGATGTTTGTGTCAACTTATTGTAATATCAGCGCGCGTCTTATTTATGACAACTCGTTAATTATTTAGTGTGTAAATTAAATCGATATAACTTATCTGCACAATAAATTTATGATGTATTTGTAATTTTATTAAATGTTGTTTAATTAGTTTCATTAATATTGATTTATTAACAATAGCAGGTTGAGCTACAAAAGCAAGTGCTCCCATGTTAATTATTATTAATCCTGATAAACAGTTGTTATGATTACGTCAATTTAATGAATAATATAAAAGTTTTATTATATGTTCAAATAAATTAAAAGAATAAGCATATGGAATTGCAGAATTACTATTGGATACGTCATTATTGCTTGATTGAATTATAATAAAATTTAAATTTAATGTTTGTCCGGTTTTTAATGGTTTTTTAATATTATAACACCTACATTTTTTAACACTTGCGATGATTAGTATAATAAAATTAGTATATTAATAGCACATAAATAAAACCAAATAAGGATTCAGGAAATCTCCACGATGGCCTCTCTAACGTTTCATTATCCATTCAGGATATGGTGGGATTTGTTAAAATCGACAATAATTTCTTAAAAAATTGCGATGGTAACATTCACGTGTCATGTAATTGAACTTGCCTCAAAAACCTTTAAGACGACTATGCTTTTATTTCCACTTTTGGAGAGCGACAACTTTTGAATTCTTTACACAGGTGTATATCTGGTAACTAACTGGCGAGCTCACACCCGGCAATGAAAAAAAGGAATGCTATGTTATCAAAGATTCTGAGTTTCCAGGCAAACGACTCGTTACGAATCACCAAATTATCTGTAGAAGTAGCTGAGGTATTGCAGCTTTTAAAGTGTCAAAATTCCTATCAAGTGGAATTAAATGGAATAAAAAATATCACAGTTGAAATAAACAAAATTAATAAATTTGTTGCTGAAAACTAACATTTGGAATTTCGTACTTTAATATTTCAACAGTAGAAAATCCAACAAATTATAGAAGTTATATATAAAAAGTTACTGAAAGTTAAGTATTTAATTGTAACTGTTAACAATAGCATAGCTTCAATTTTTGGGTCCTTTCGCAAATTTTGTTCAGAACCCTTCATTATATTCGTTAATATTTACTTGATTACCCAAATTACATACATTTACAACATATCGCAATTAAATCATCTCGGATAGAATTTATTTAAATGCGGCACAATTTGTCAAAACAACGCAAATTGAATCACATATTTTTATAAAATCACTCCTCTAGTAATAAATTAAATGTGTTCTGCAATCGTTGTAAATTTTGTGTTAAATGCACTGATCCCTCAGTACTTGAGATGTCAAAACTATGGGTGGAATGCCTTCAGAGAAGAACTAGATCAACTAATAAATCTGAAAGTTTTCTTGAAGTCAGAACAAGACTTGGAAATCGCAGTTAACGAACTTACAGTCAACATTCAGCAAGCTGCATGAAAAGCTACAAAAAAGAAATCAAAGAAATAACGCCACTCATAGTTCAACAGAAAATAAGTGAAAAGTGCAAATTAAAAAAAAGATGGCAACAAACAAAACCTCCTAATAGCTAAAACCAACTTTAACAAAAGCGATAAAGAGTTATCTAAACGTAATTTTTCTGCATTGTATATCTGCTTGTGCAGCTCGTTTACACTTTTTGGCGTTGCTGTGATGGGGTACTCGTACTCTGCATTTATATCATGCTCTGCGTTGTTGGCTAGTCTTCTTGTCCAACTTTTTCTTCTTAACGTGCCGTCAGGTCCATTTCCCCAGCCCCCCCCCCCATTTTGATTTTTGGATCACTTTTTAAGTCATTCGTTTGTGCATCGTTTGTGTACGTTTGTGCAATTATTTGTTTCGTTTGTGCATTCACCGTTCGCGAATTATTTAACAAATAAGTTTGGGGGGCTGGAGAAATGCCAGCCCCCCCCATCGCGAATTTTGGGTCAAAATTGGTGTTAATCGTTTGTGCATCGTTTGTGTACGTTTGTGCATTCAATATTTTCGTTTGTGCAAACACCGTTCGCGAAATATTTACAATTCAAATGGGGGGGGGGCTGGAGAAATGCCAGCCCCCCCATCGCAAATTTTGGGTCAAAATTGGTGTCAATCGTTTGTGCATCGTTTGTGCACGTTTGTGCATTCAATATTTTCGTTTGTGCAAGCACGGTTAGCGAATTATCTTCAATTGAATAACCGGCCATCATTTCGCCAGCCCCCCCCCATTACGAATTTTGGGGCAAAATTGGTGTCAATCGTTTATTCATCGTTTGTGTACGTTTGTGCATTTATTATTTTTGTTTGAGCAAGCACGGTTAGCGAAATATTTTCAATTAAATAACCGGCGAACATTTCTTTACCCCCCCCCCCCCATTTCGACTTTTGGATCAATTTTTGTGTCACTTGTCTGTAAATATGCCATTGTGCATTCACTATTCTCGTTTGTGAATTCACAGTTCGTGAATTATTTAACAAATAAATATTTATAAAACTCCGAGCAACAACGGCCATAGTGTCTAGATTGCAATTTATTCTAGTCTACTGAAGAATATGTTGAAAATATTTTAATTTTCCAGAAATCGTCATCGAAACAACACTTCTCTGCGTATCTACGCGCAGGGAAATTGAATTATACTGACTACTCCGGCAATATCAGTAATTGATTTTTGCTGTTTTGACACAAATAACTATGTAGTCAACAAGTTGACAATTTTGATTTTTGCTCATTTTAAAAATGTTATTCAATTAGTGTTTTAAAATTTCGATTTTATCGAAATTGGCAGTACAACTATATTTTTAATACTTAGCGGAAAATAAACTGCGACAAGCAAATTTTCTCTTGAAAATACGTAAGAATTTGTCAAATCAGCTGTAGTTTTAAGTGCATGTCAGTGCCCCCGTTTTCGAATTTTCGAATTTAGTGTCAAACGTTAGAGCATCGATTAAGCCTGAATAAACTTCTATTATTTTCGTTTCAGCCTCTAAGGTTGCGAAGTTATTTGCGAAAAACTATGGGGGGGCCGTAAACATGTTTTGCAATTTTCCTTCTCATTTTGAATTTATGTGTGCAATTGATGTCAATCGATAGAGCTCCGTTTGAGCCTGAATAAGTTCAGAGAGCAAGACTTTATGTTAATTTTTTACAAAGTTATGGATAGTTGTAATTTTCGACTAAACTCCGAGCAGCATGCGTTAAATCTTAAGTTTTTAAAGTTCTTAAGCTGATAATCTACATACTTTGAATATATAAATTTTTTAAATAAGCAACATTTTATTCTTTACAAATATAAAATTTTTTAAATAGAAGTAATTTATCTAAATAGAAATCATGCCGATAAAATCTAATATTGATTTGAAGCAGCTTAACCTTGTTGTTGCTAATAAAGAAAAAATTTATGATCCAATGGCTAAAAAGTTTTGGGGCCTTTCAATTATGTGTTTGTCGGAAATAGTAAAGCATTGGGTAATACTACCGTTTATCCAAAATAAAACTTTTTAAGAACTTTACGATTTAACGCATGTTGCTCGGAGTTTAGTCGAAAATTTCAACTATCCATAACTTTGTAAAAAATTAACATAAAGTCTTGCTCTCTGAAGCTCATTCAGGCTTAAACGAAGCTTTATCGATTGACATCAAATGCACATACAAATTTAAAATTATTAGGAAAATTACAAAACATGTCTACAACCCCTCCCCCCACCAGTTTTTTGCGAATAACTTTGCGACCTTTGAGGTTCAAACAAAAATAATGAAAGCTCATTCAGGTTCAAACGATGCTTTTGTCACCTAATTCATCCAAAAATTCGAAAGTGGGGGCTATCATGCCTGCAGCCCCCCTCCTCTACTTGTTTTTCGCGAATAACTTTGCGACCTTTGAAGCTCAAACAAAAATAATGGAAGTTTATTCAGGCTCAATCAATGCTCTAACGGCACTGACATACACCTAAAACTATAGCTTTTTTGAATGCACAAACGTACACAAACGATGCATAAACGATTGACACCAATTTTGACCCAAAATTCGTAATGGGGGGGGCTGGAGAAATGATGGCCGATTATTCAATTGAAGATAATTCGCTAACCGTACTTGCACAAACAAAAATATTGAATGCACAAACGTGCACAAACGATGCACAAACGATTGACACTAATTTTGACCCAAAATTCGCGATGGGGGGGGCTGGCATTTCTCCAGCTTTCCCCCCCATTTGAATTGTAAATATTTTGCGAACGGTGTTTGCACAAACGAAAATATTGGGGCTGGCATTTCTCCAGCCCCCCAAACTTATTTGTTAAATAATTCGCGAACGGTGAATGCACAAACGAAACAAATAATTGCACAAACGATGCACAAACGAATGACTTAAAAAGTGATCCAAAAATCAAAATGGGGGGGGGGCTGGGGAAATGGACCTCGTGCCGTCTCCTATCGGAGGTTGGCGACCAATTTAAGCAGAGAGCAGATTACTCTCGGTGGTTTGCCATTGCCTTCCGAGAAGAGAGGGTCATAATAAAGTCGGATAAATTTTGTAGATTGGGGATCGAACCTAGGGTTTCTAGCTTAAAGTCCGGTTCTCAGCCCGTTGACTTAGCTCACCTCTCGTCCAAAGCTCGAACATTTCATGTGACGATTGGCCAAGTGCTGTTATCTTTGCGTATTCTCACTGCAAAGTCATTTTGCTTCACTCCAAAAGTACTTTTAAATGACAAGGATATGCTATCGATAATTACCTAAACTAATCGATATTTGGTTTAAACGCTTCATTTTAATGGTACGTTCCCATTCCATTGAGTTTTTGTAAATAACCATAATATCTTTTGGTACCGGTTAGCTCGAACTGAAATGCATAATTTGAAACGACACCAATTGAGACCCTGATTGTACAAAATCAAGAAACAATCTTTCATTTTAAAAACTGACACAACAAAAGAACATAATTTAAATTGACGTAATTCAAAACATTTTCAAGTTTTATTACAGTGCATTTAGGAATTACAATAAATTGCTAGAATTATACTGGCAATTAAGTAAAAGAGCAAGCAAAAAAAAGTCTAGAATTATGCAAAATAGGAATACCGTTTATTATAGGTTACAGAGGTTGGAGAGCTTGCAGTATTTTAATAATTCAATGTCAGCAACTGCAATGTATAACAACCAAAATTCTAAGGTTTGTTATGTAAATGTCATAAATATTCATCTAAATAATTGAAAATCCAATTTCCTGATTTTAATAAAATTCTCATTTTCTAGAATTGGAAATTGAGTAACCATAGGGGATGATAGCTTAAATTTTTTTTAAAGCTTGTTGATTGGTTAAGATGTACTGCCATCTGTAGGTCAGTGTTCACAATTCCATTTTCTACGTATTGCTTTCAAAGATTCTTTAGTGGTATTTGATACGGTACATAAAATATTTATAAATGTATTACTTCCGATTTGATATAGCCAATAACCTCATGTAGACCGTCATAAAACTTTAAAACACTTCAACACCTTGTCAAAATGTGACAAGTAAAACACAGTTCCAAGTATATTTTGTTCAATACTTTCCGATATTCATAAATATAATGCCAATCCCAGTCTTGCAAAATTTTTGCTGAAGGTTAATAATTTCCTATATATTTGAGTTTTACATGAAATAACTAAATTTAAAAGCTGTAATAAACCACAATTTTAGCAATCCTACCTTGATCAGACATTTAAGGTCACCAACTGCAACTTTTTATCAAACCAGTACTACATTAAGTACGATTTTTTAAGTAAAACGTCAATCAATAAGTTTGAAGTGCTTACTTGTAGAATACGTAATTGTTCTCATTACAGCTAAAAAATTTATTTACAAAATAATGTGAAGTGTTTGTTAGTAGTTCCGTCAGATAATATTCATCTTCTATTAAATTTATCATTTTTTACTTTATCCTACGGATTTTATTTCCTTGTTTGTAATAATTACAATCAAATATGGAATTATTCAATTAACAATTCAAATTCTAATTACCACCTCGGGGCATGTCACAAGTTTGTCAAAAACTATAACAATTTGTAAACGTAGCAGTCTGAGCATCTGAAGTTTATAATATTATTATTTCTTATATTCGATAGAAAAAAAAAGTAATAAAGAAATAATACAATCTAAAAATAGATAATTTTGTACTATAAAGAGTTCGTAATAAACTGTAAATATTTTTGTATTGCCTATACCTACACTATTAATTGAGTGCATAAAATTATACTATTAATACTTTCATTGACCATTCAGATACAAAAAACCGTAATTGCACATAATCACTGTCTGTTGCAGTAATGCACGAACACATAGGCAAAGACTTGCATGTTGGTCATGGTCCAGTGAATTTTATTTGCATCACAATAGTTTATATAACAAGTTATAATATATTTGTCTCACTTAACGCAATTATTTGGAATCAATTGAAGGAAAGAGAAACAATGATGATTAAATGTGTAGTTTTAGCTCGGTGCGAGTTCTCACAACTTAAAAATCGTGATGCACAGGACCTCGCCTGTCCTATCAGACAGATTTTGAATCTTTTTTCTAATTGCTACACGTTAAACACAGTTACGTATTCGGGATCGTTTGAAAAGCATAATTTAACATCTTATAGGAAAAATTACTGAACTAAATTAATTTTTTGCTTCCATCTCGCTTCAGTAGATACTAATTCTATGGCGCCTAAATAATTGCAGTTTTTCGTGATATGTTAATACATCGTTTGAGAAGTAATTTGCATGATTTATGTAATTTTATAAACAAAATCTTAGTGAAAGTTTTGGTAAAATTTGATATACCTAGGTAATTTTAACACAAAACGAAAAATCCTGAAACAAATATTTTTTGTCAATTTTTCGTCAGGAGCTGTATCACAAAAATTTGTATAAACAGTGTTCTTTTATTTTTCGAGATGAACTGTCGCCGCAAAGTTCAAGATTCAAAAAGAATTTCCGAGCTATAACTCAACTTGCTACAATGTAATAGTTGCATTTATTTCAAGGAGTTAGTGGTTGACGTATGTATAGTCGGCGGTACCTTTTAAAATAATCAATCACAAATTTTTTCCAAAAATAAATTTTTAAATCTTTTTATTGTCCTTGCACAAACTGTTACATTTTATTATAGTTGAACGTTCCGACAAGAAAATAAAGAAGTTAATAAATTTAAACAATAACTAATAGTGGCACTTATTTGCTTTTCCATTAACAATAATAAATTTATTATTAATATAGGTACTTTCTTTAATCTGAAAATTTACTAAATTGTTAAATTATTAACTCGTGAAAATAAATAAGTGTGATTTTTTAAATTGTAGGTTATCGAGTTATAAATAAATTAATAACAAAAAGACAAATTTAATTATCATGAATTAATTCATTCATGCAGAGTTAACCCGCTCAGAGTCCACATAAACTCATAATCGTCGAAATAACTTAACCGGTGATCAATGAAAATTTAGATTTCTGAGTGTAACTGAGGGTAACTTTTAAGTATACCTACGTTAAACAATCAATGAATTTTCTTATCAATTATAATAAAAATGTATGTATAATAAACAATTTTTAAAAACATTAAAATAACTATAATAAATATTATACAATAAACGATAAAGCAAAAATGTAATATTTTAAAAAAATGTAATTTATTTTTAGTGTTTGGCTCAAAACGGATCCCGTATTCCCTTTTCCAACATTGTTTATAGGATAGGTTTTGAAACTAGTAATTCCACGGAAATGTAATCGGAAATGTTGCAAATATCCATTAGTTCGCGAGGCAACAAATCAGGCACATACAACACATGCTCAGGAGACATCTTGGGATAAAACAAAGATTTTTTCGTTTCCAAGTTATCATTTGAAAATAGGTTATATAAATCAAACGTGCAATCTTCTGAAGTTTCGTCTTCGATTCTTAAGACGTTAGAATCATTTTCACCGTTTTCATAAATAAGCAGCACATTATTTAAGTCCTCCCGATCACTTCCACTTTCTTCTTCTATACCTTTCCAATTTTCCATACTTTCAGTATCTGAAAATCTAAATTCTTCTAAATTCCCTGCAAAACTATGCTCACTACTTGTTTCGTGAACAACTTCACTTTCTACAAAATCATCAAATCTCTCCAAAAATTCTTCATTTGGCGTTTCAAAATCATCAGTTTTCTCTTTTTTAGTTACTCCAGTTCCAACACCAGGAGTTTGTGTATTTTCAGTGTCTACATCTTCTTGCTCCACTACGACAAAAGACTCCTCTAAAAAGTACGGAAAAATATCTTCTGAATTTATAACTTTAGCAAAAGATTCGTCGGAACCATCGTTTTGGAAACCATGAGCACAATCCTTCTCTGAAACTATCGGAAACGATTCTTTAGATGCAGAAGTTTTAACATTTTCTTTATCACTTACATCTATTTTTGAAAAATCTTCTACGATGGTTAAAAATTCGGGTGATTCTTTGAAGTCGGTTGGATTGTTATTTAATTTTTTAACCATTTTTTGAAATGATGAAATTTAGTAAGTTATATTTATGTCCCATTTTGTTTGCTTTAAATAATAATAGGCAGGAAATTAATACTTGTACCAACTTTATAATACTCATACTTACCAACCGTGTAATTCAAAATGTATCTAACAAAATACGAAAAAAATAACAAACTCCAAAACTTTAATAGATTTTAACCATAAAATGCACCTACATTTTTTAGATAACAAAAATTATAATTTTAATATACAGGATGTTAATAAATTATTATTGAATTATAATAAATTTATTTTAACCAATGGTCAATTAATTTATGTTTAACATTTTAACATTTAAGAGGATTAACCAATGATTGGATAAGTAACGGTTAAAGTAAATGGCTATACGCAATTCTATTGATTAATTTCTTAAATGATAAGTGATAAATGAAGTGAGGATAAATGGACCATAACCAAAACTGGAAGTTTATACACTTTGTTGTATTGTTTTATTTTATTATGCATTTTAATTAAATGAAAAATTAGGGCATTTTAAAATGTTTATGTACATATATAAATAAATTATTATAATTAATATTTTTGCTTAATTTCTAATTGCGTTAATTAGAATTTATGAATTGGGGTTAATTTTCTTCAAATCTAGTTGAGATAACCGTTAAAATACTTATGGAAAGATGTGGACAACAACAATAAAGTACAATAGTGTAATAAACGATGAGAAAATGTTAATAATTAGTTATATTGCCTTTTACAGTAACACACGCATTGGCTGTCGTGGCATGTCATTAATTAAGCTACATTTCTTCTTCGGGCATTTTAGCAAGCTACTTCAGCATTATTACGCAATTACTCTATAAGGTTTAATAGATTAAGTAATAATCGCATTCATTTTTATAAAGGCCTTTAATAAATAACAAGATTGTAGGTGGAAACGTCAATAACTTGTGATTTAAAAATTAAGTACATGAAAAGCAACACGTAAATATCAATATGTATTAAAATTTATTGATGGTAATCAGAAGAGGTTTTACTAAGACTTACCACTAATGTGTTTATTTAATTATTTTGTGGGGATGTAGTAAAATATTATTGTTTGAAAATATTTAATTAGATCATTTTCTCAAGTTCTACTAAAAAATTTTTGACGTCAGAACCGTCTTGAGCCATATATCTTTTTTGTAGATTTAATGAAATGTTTCTTGATGAAAATGTAAATAAGATCGAAACATGTTTATAATTTTCTTATATTAGGTCTGTTTGGCATGTTACACCAAACTACTCCAAGGTTAGTGAAAAAAATTACAAAAATTGATTGATGTAAAAAGTGAGTTTGTGATTTTACACCAATCAATTTGTAGTTAGTGTAGTTCAGGTTGCACTAGAACTGTGATACTAAACAAAATAATGCAAAGAATATGTTATTATAATATAATATAATTTCGGAAAATACTCCAAAGCCAATGGAATTTTGGCAAATTGTTTGAGGTACTCTAGAATGTCTATCCTAAGCTTCTGACTTTGAGGGCCCTGTACTAACTTAAGGGGGAGTCAAAACCTTCAAAAGTTTTAAATTTTTTTTAGTTTTTTGCTTATATGTTGTAAACTAATCATATTTTGTGTACATTAGTGCAATAAAAAGTTGTAAAGCATAAAATTTACTAAAATTTAGTTAGTAAAGCAAATTTTTATACCCAATATTAACCGAGATATACTGCCGTGTTAATTCTAAAGGGCGTATCTGCAATTTTTGGCTTTTTGAGTTATTGCTGGCAAACGCTTCCCTGCATCTAAATCTATCATTTCGTTAAGTTCAGAAGGCTAAACTATGTATAGATATGCTAGAATACATCTTTAAAGAAACGGCGTATCTGCAGTTTAATGTAGAATTTTAGATAAAAGAGACGTAACCAACAATGTTAGATTTAAAAGACGTATCTACAACTACTATTTTGTGTAGATACGCCCTTTCTTTGTAACACTCCATTACTTGAATGGCAAAAATTATCTATTCTGTGATTGGCAGATACAATTCAAATTTTGATGGTTAAACTTGTGAAGTTCTGTTTGTTTTTTATAATTTAAATATTGTTACGTGTTTTCAGTTTTTTGGTTATCAGTTCACACAGGAAAAAGTTCACATAGTGTCTCATTTTGCAGATACGCCTTTTTTTCTTATGAGTTTTATTAATATATGTTAGTCAGAAAGGGCGTATGTATCAAAAGTCCTATTTATAATAAATATTTTAGAAAACGGTTTATTTCATTAGATTCTGCCACAGATATAATATGAATCTAAAACACTAGTTTTCTGTTTAATTCAAACCATGTGATGGCACACGGAAATTTATAAAAACACGATTTCCCAACAATTAGCTTTTTGCAGATACGCCCTTTAGAATTAACACGGCAGTATAGCCGATTAAAGTTAGGCACAGTATCTCAAAATGTAAACAAAAAGACAAAAAACGAAGGTTTTGCCCTTATTACTTTTTATTATCATCATTTCCATGTTTCTTATGTTAATCACTCATCAATATTAACAATGACTACAATTTTTGCCAAAGGGTGCTACTAAAAGCTTTTTAACTTTGGTCAGTTTCTGAGGATTTATTAATATTTCTCTGTCCACCTGTGAAGACTTTATTTGATTAGACCTCTTTCTTTGTTTAAAAATAGATTTGTCATCTCCTAAGTCCACCACGTAATTTTCTTCAGCTCTAACAGTGACAATGTTTTTCTTATTTTGTTTTTCAATGAAAAACTTCTTTGCTAAAGAGATCTTGAAGTGCCATGATTGCACATCTTTTAGGTGATATTTGGACATCTTTTTCCAGTCTTTCACTCCAGCATTCTGCAGTTTCCTTACAGTTCCATGTTCTTTAAATAAAGTAATGTATTCTACTAATATTTTTTTCAGTTTCCTCTCTATGCCTCCAAATACTCACAGAAAAAAAGATGTACTTAAAAGTAGAACAATTTGTGCCTATATTGTCTACAAGTACAAATTGTGTGAAAATTAGGTATACAATTGTACTTAATTTTAGTCATCTCTAGCGCAATTGTACTATTTTATAGCACAAATTGTGCTAAATTTTTACACAGTTTGTACTTGTAGACAATCTAGGCACAAATTGTTCTACTTTTAAGTAGTACACTTTTTTTTCTGTGCTCGATCAGAGGGTAGAAACGAATGTTCTCTCACCGGTAATACTAACTTAATTGATTTTAATTTTAAACAGAAGAAAATTGACTTGATTTTTAAAATCGAGGGCGTTCATTATCTGTTTGAATAAAACTAGTTATGAAAAATGTAGGAAAAACACCGCGAACTACTTCTTTTTCAAATATGGGTAAACTGAGTTTATATTTTAAATTATTACGATTACTCGACGTTTCTCGGAAAAGAGTTTGGTAGGATCGCATTTACTACCCCAAACTCTAACCAAGATGGATTAAACATAGAAACATTACTAACTTATAAAAAAAATTTACATTAATTTTTTAGAAATTCTTTATTTATGTTTTTGATATTTTGAAATACATTCTGAACTAATTATACTTTTTATTACATGTTTATAATAACAATATACTTAGATATAGAGTTAATGCCTCACTAAAAAAACTGTACTTAAAGGTAGAACAATTTGGGCTTAGATCGTCTACAAGTCCAAATTGTGTTAACATTTTGTACATTTGCATCTTTTCTATAACACAATTGGACATAATTTTAACACAATTTAAACTTGTTGACAATCTAGACCCAATTGTGATATTTTAAGTAATCTTTTTTCAGTGGCTCGTTTCGGAAACGATAGTTAAAATTTTATCATTAATTAACTATATTCAACAAAGAGAAAACGTCTAGTAGAGAAAATTAGCTTGGTTGTTAATTATCAATTAAATTTTTATAATTGCCGTTTCTGAAGCCGACGGTTAGTATTCCTAATATTACTTTTTAGGATACTTTATAGGAGTATATACCTCACTATAAAAATAAAGAAGTGCCGTTGGTTTATCTAAATACATAAATTCCAAATCACCTCTATATATACCATCGGGAAAAAGTGGAGGAAAATGAGTTTCATCGATTGCAAAATTGCACATATGGAAAGTGACGTCCTGTAAGCAGAAAACTTTGATTACTTGAATTAGGAAAATGAGGTTACAAACCTTGTAAAAATAAAATGTTGTAAAATTTCCACATTTTGCCAAATTAGCCAAACCAATCGCATTTGTTTTCATAGCTTTTACTAAATTTACCTGATAGCGTACTGGAAAGTGGCGATATTCATTACTAAGAAATTTATAAAACTGCACTACTACCTAAAACGAATGAGTACGTAAAAATTATTCCTTCAAATGGGGCATTCCACACCAAATCGACCACTTTTGAACCCGACTCCTTTTGATTTTCCTGAAATTTTTACATATTATACTATCGCACCAAAAACAGTTTTGTGAATTTTTTCAAAATCTTTTACTCAACCCAAAAAAAGTTACGAATTTTTAGAAAAACTGATGTTTTTTTCTTCAGACGATCATAACTATGTCAAAAATTAACTAATATGAAAGTTTTTTTTTGGTTTTTTTTGTCTTTAAACGTACTTTTCAGAAAAAAATGTAAAAAAATATTCAAACTTGAATTCTACAAAATTTTTCATTTTTTAGGAAATAATCATTGATTTTTCAAATTTCGACACTTTTGATTTTGATTTTTTTATTTCAAAAAAAAGCTCTGATTTATTCCGCATATAACAACGCAAACCCCTTAATGGGCCGACATTTTTTTGTAATCTTTTTGTTTAATTAAAAAATATTTTGTTTTATTTTTACGTAAAAATATTTTTCAATTAAACAAAATAAATAGAAAGAAATGTCGGCCCATTATGGAGTTTGCGTTGTTATACGCGGAATAAATCAGAGTTTTTTTTTAAATAAAAAAATCAAAAATCAAAAGTATCGAAATTCGAAAAATCAATTATTTTCTCGGAAAAAATGAAAAATTTTGTAGAAGCCAAGTTTTAATATTTTATTTGTATTTTTTCCTGAAAAGTACGTTTAAAGACAAAAAAAAACAAAAAAAAAAGTTTCGATTAGTCAATTTTTGACATTGTTATGATCGTTTGAAGAAAAAAACATCAGTTTTTCTAAAAATTCGTAACTTTTTTTGAGTTGAGTAAAAAATTTTGAAAAAATTCACAAAACTGTTTTTGGTGCGATAGTATAATATGTAAAAATTTCAGGAAAATCAAAAGGGGTCGGGTTCAAAAGTGGTCGATTTGGTGTGGAATGCCCCATATATAAAATATTTTAATTTGTAGGTACCTCAATTTTGTCTTTCATTTCTACTTTACACCTCATTGTAATATTGTGACCTGTTACAGTACGGTTGAATTTGAACGGTTTTAAAGTAAAAAAATGATAAAAATCTTCGTCATAACTCATGAGCTGGATTCGAATATCTTTTATTTTATATCCATGTTGGTGAAACTAAAGTGCAATTTAGTGCAATTAATTATGTGTTAACAAATAAACAAGAATTAGTTACCTTCGACAGAAGATCATCGCATGAGGTATATGTTACAATAACTGCCAATAAAACTATCCAACTGATATTATTCATGACCGTAGAACAACTTCGTACACTTTGAACAAGTTTTCAACTCTAAATTTACCAATACTGGTGCATTTTTTACTAATATATAACAAGGATCATCACATGACCACAAATATATAGTAGTTAATAGTTAGTATCTTTTGCAATCTAAACTAAGCATCATAATAATAAAGGACCTTTATTACTCGGATCTCATCCTGAACAAAACTAATAGAAAATTTTAAAAATGTTTCCGTTTTGTACTCGGAAATAATAAACATCGTAAAATTTTGACAAATTAGGAACAAATCGAAAAGTATTATAGATAGATACTCGTATTTATTTTAAATTAAAAAAAATTGTCTTTCTTTAAATAGTGCCAGGTTAACTTTTACGCACTTTTGAAGTTAACAATTAATAGACATAAAACGAAAATCAAATAAAATAATACGTATTCTTATTTTTGATTATTATATTATGTATTTTTCAAAAAATTTTGTTTATGTAACGTTTAATTTTATATAATTATATAATGGACAGTTTCATGGATATATATTATTTAAAAGGAAGTACGAAATGTAATTTAATATAAAATATAATATAAATATATTTTACATGGAACATTAAGTTCATCGAAAAATATTAGGTAAAAATATAATATTTTTCATATACTATTTTATAAATTTCATTAGTTTTGTATTATAATTACTGATTACCAAATCGGGTTCTACAAAATTTAATGGGAAATTTTCGTCCCAATAAAATTGATCTTTTTTAATAATAAATAACTCAATTTGTTCCAAACTTTTAATAAATTTTGCTGCAATGTCTCTTACAAATGTTAAAAAATTGTTAAATAATTATGACCATTCTGCAGGTAATTTTCACGCTGGATTTTCTAGTGAATATTATATACCTAATACAAAATAAATTTTAACAATTAAATTTCCCACAAAAATATATTATAAATAAAATTAATAACTACATTTAAAAAATTTATTTCATTTTTTCGAGTTGTTAGTTTTTGTAAATTTCTCGTTTTGAAAATAATAATTACCTACTACAAATTATGTATATTTTTGTAAGTTTTCAGCAACATTAATAACTTTTATTAGATGTTTACTTGAAATAAACTAATAAAAAGTTTTATGAAAACATAATTTACATTTTTATTGTTTAAATATAATTCAAGTATTATATTAATTTGACAGGTTAAAATTTTTGTATATTTTAAGCTTCATCTTTATTCCTTCTTTTACCAGCTTTCCCAATAAAATGCTCCTTTCTCTGCTTAAAGTCCGTATGATACGATGTTAAATTTTGCTTAAAATTTAGGATGGAAATGTTAAGTAACCAATCAAAAACGATGATGGATTTACGTTCTTTTTATTTGTTTAGAAAATTTTTATTCTATGCGGTTAATCTCAAAATGTTTTGTTTTTAGAATATCTTAAATTAATAATTAGAAAAATTATTCAGCCAAATATCAAACTTCAATCACTGCCCAATCGAAATACATGAAAATTTCCATATTTTATTCATAAAAACATTCCATGCGGATCCCAACTTATGAATCGGAAAAATCAACAAATTTTCCAAAACTTTCCACCTGGCTCTACAAACACTAGCCAGCACGTCGGTTGAATAATTCTTCCCAGGATCTACTTAAATTCCAAAAAAATTTAAAAGGATTACTCAAAAATTCTTCTACAAAAAGGAAATCTACCGGAAGTCTCTTTTATCAAGCCGACCTGCGTCTTCAAAAACCCCAAAATTAATTTTAATTTTAAATAAAAGAAAATTGATTACGATTACTATATTATAAAAAAATTTACAGTGGTTTTTACAAATTCTTTATTAATTTTTGATATTTTGAAATACATTCTGAACAAATTATTTTTATTATTATATGATTATAATTACAATACTTACTTATACACTGAAAAAAAACTGTACTTAAAGGTAGAACAATTTAGGCCTTCATTGCCTACAAGTCCAAATTGTGTTAACATTTACATTTGTATCTTTTTCTATAGCACAATTGGACATAATTTTAACACAATTTGAACTTATTGGCAATCTAAACCTAATTGTGATATTTTAAGTAGTCTTTTTTCAGTGGCTTGTTTTTATTAAAAAAAATTAAAATTTTATTATTAATTAACTATATTCAACAAATGGAAAACGTCTAGTTAAGCCAATTAGCGTGGTTGTTAATTATTATCAATTAAATTTTAATAATTGTCGTTTTTGAAGCCAACTATTAGTATTTCTAATACTACTTTTTAGGATATTTTATAGGCGTATATACCTCACTATAAAAATAAAGAAGAGCCGTTGGTTTATCTAAATACATAAATTCCATATCAGATCTATATATACCATTGGGAAAAAGTGGAGGAAAACGAGTTTCATCGATTGCAAAATTGCACACATGGAAAGTGACGTCCGGTAAGCAAAAAAATTTGAATCCTTGTAAAATGTACAATGGAGTTACAAACCTTGTAGAAATAAAAAGTTGTAAAATTTCCACATTTTACCGAATCAGCCAATCCAATCGCATTTGTTTTCATAGCTTTCACTAAATTTACCTGATAGCGTACTGGAAAGTGGCGATATTCATTGCTAAGAAATTTATAAAGCTGCACTACTACCTAAAACGAATGAGTACGTAAAAATTATTCCTCCATAAATATAATATTTTAATTTGGAGGTACATACCTCAATTTTGTCTTTCATTTCTACTTTACACCTGAATGTAAGATTGTGACCTGTTACAGTACGATTGAATTTGAACGGTTTTAAAATAAAAAAATGATTAAAGTCTTCGTCATAGCTCATCAGCTGGATTCGAATATCTTTCATTTTATATCCATGTTGGTGAAACTAAAATGCAATTCAGTGCAATTTTATGTGTTGTTAACAAATAAACAAGAATTAGTTACCTTCGACAGAAGATCATCGCATGAGGTAAATATTACAATAACTGCCAATAAAAATATCCAACTGATGATATTCATGACCGTAAAATAATTGCATACATTTTGAACCAGTTTTCAACTCTAAATTTACCAATACTGGTAAATTTTGCACTAATATATAACAATGGTCATCACATGACCAAAAATATTTTTCATCGTATTTAGTATCTTTCGAAAATCTAAACTAGGCATAACAATAATAATCATAAAGACCATAACTACGAACAACAGATAAAAAAACCGAGCAATATAATACTGAGCAAATGAACCGCATCGCTTTATGATTACCATTAAAATCCTTCGAATCACATCCTGAAAAAAACAAAAACAAAATTTAATAAATGTTTGAGTTTTGTACCCGGAAGTAATGAACATTGTAAAATTTTGGAAAATTAGGAACAAACCTAAAAGTTTTATTTTTCTTTTAAATAAAAAAAATTTGTTTTTGAAGGCAAAAATCGTCGTAGATTTGGAAGTTGCTTTAAATATGATTAGGTTAACTTTACGCCCTTTTGAAGTGAAAAAAGTAAAATCTAAAACAAAAATTAGATAAAATAATACGTAGGTATTCCTATTTTTGTTCATTACATTTTATATTGTCTAATAAATTTTGTTTATATTACGTTTAATTCCATATTATAATATAATGGACAGTTTCGTGGATATATTTTTTGAAAGGAAGTATTAAATGTAATTTAATTTTATATTTTATATGGAACATTAAGCTTCATCGAAAAATATTTGGTATAAATAATATTTCCCATATCTACTATTTTATAAATTTCATTAGTTTTGTACTAATTACTGCGATTGCCAAATCAGGTTAAACGTTAAAAAAATAATTGAGAAGTAAGGAAATTTTTTGCACCGATAAGATTGAACTTTTGTAATAATAAATAAATTAATTTTGCTACAAATTGTTACTAAATTT
Source organism: Rhagonycha fulva (assembly GCA_905340355.1). Classification (NCBI taxonomy): domain Eukaryota; kingdom Metazoa; phylum Arthropoda; class Insecta; order Coleoptera; family Cantharidae; genus Rhagonycha; species Rhagonycha fulva. Next base: position 9,987,869 of record HG996555.1, read on the forward strand.
TGCTGCAATGTCTTTTAAAAATGTTAAGAAATTGTTAAATAATTATGACTCTTCTGGCAGGTAATTTTCCACTAGGTTTTTCAGTGAAAATTATATGCCTAATACAACATAAATTTTGACAATTTTATCAAGTTTATTTCACTTTTCCGAGTTGTTATTTTTTCTAAATTTCTCACATTAAAAATAATATTTACTACAAATTATATTTATATACGTTTTCAGCAACATTAACAACTTTTATTAGATGTTTACTTGAAATAAACTAATAAAAAGTTTTATGAAAATATAATTTAAATTTTTATTGTTTAAATATAATTCAATTATTATATTAATTTCACAGGTTAAAATTTTTGTATATTTTAAGCTGCATCTAGTAAAATGTCACTTTCCTTGCTTAAAGTCCGTTTGACACGATGTTGAGTTTTTAAATTTTAAAATTTAGCAGTAAATAGTAACTAACCAATGAAAAACGTCTGATGGATACCAATACGCTCTTTCTATTCGTTTAGAAAATTTTTATACTATGCGGTTAGTCTCAAAATATCCTGTTTTTAGATTTTTCTTAAATTAATAATAATTGGAATAATTATTATTCAACCAAATATCAATCTTCAATAATTCCCCAATCGAAATACATAAAAATTTCCATATTTTATTAATAAAAACATTCCATGCGGATCCCAAATTATGAATCGGAAAAATTTTTTGAACCCTTTACCTGGTCAACTCTACAAACACTATCCAACACGTCGATTAGATAATTCTTCCCAAGATCCACTTAGATTCCAGAAAAATTCAAAAGAAAGAATTCTACCGAAAGTTTTCTTTATCAAGCCGACCTTTATACAGTTTAAAATAAAACAACGACTTCAGAGTATTAGTCAGGAAATTCTTTTAAAAGGACAATTTTGTCGTATTATTAAGAAATCTGTTACCAGTAGCTTTTTTCCATTGGAAATTTGGTCCTCTCAATCAAACTCAGCGTTTAAATTTGTAAAATTATTTTTCTTTCATTTCGAAAACCATGATACAAATTAAATCTATTTTTAGTGCAATTATTACAGCTTTTCATCCAAAAATTGAGAAATATTACTTAAAATAATACGACAATATATTTCAAAATAATAATGTTGGAAAATAAAAAAATAAAAAGGGGAAATAATAATGAGGGAAAATGAGTTTCCTCCATATCCAAATTGCAAAAATAATAAGTAACGCTCTGTGAAACGTAATAATTTTAATGTTAAGTTTGTCAGGTATGACTGAAGATGATAAGTGCCTTTTTTCAATTAAAAGTTACTAATATTTCCACAGTTTAGCATAGGTATTTCTCCTGTTTTTCATAATAAATTTTATTTTACTATCAAATAAAATAAAAATAATTGTTTTAATAAAGGATTCACGAATACAAAACGAGTAGTTTTACAAGGATATCGTTATAAATTCTCCATGTCGCATTTTTTTGATTTTTAATGGTAAAATTTTCTGTATAGATTTCTAATATTTTCATCAAATCCTTTAAGTTTAGTGTGATTTTTCAGACCCTTGGTAAATATATAAAAAAGAAAGAAAAGTAAATAATAATTACGAGGGGTTGGGAGGAGGAGGAGGGAGTTTGAAAACCTAAAACACAGCTCTCTAAACGAATGTTCCATTATTGTCACAATTTCTTATCATTTCTCTTGCTCATTTTGAATTTTTCTTATATTTTCTTCAACACTATCTCTTTTGCTCATTATATTTAATCCATTTATCAATGTGCATTATCCTTACCATCTCTTTTACAGTTTTGGGTGTGATTTTGTTTAATTTGCTATATTTCTTCATGTACCTACTTCTGTTCTTTCATTTCATCTTTGATCAAGATGCACTCATCAATTTAAGATCTTCTATCACTGAATCTATCCTTCGTATATCTTTGCCTCTGCATCTGCCTTGTTTTTCGTTTGGTCTTCATTCTCTTATTTTTTTATTGTGTCATTTTCAAGCTTTCTAACAACATGTCCAAACCATCGTTTTTTTGCCTTTTAATGTATTTCAAAATATCATCATTGTTGCTTTCATTCTGTAACTCGTAGTTCATTCTTGCTCTGTATAATTAATATAATTATACAATATAATTAAGTGTTATACACTTACAAACTCTTAGCTTCCCTTCTTTATAAAATTTTAGCTTTGTATTCTTGGTTATAGGTATTTTTACTTTTTTGGGTTTGGAGGTTTTAGTTGCATTGATATCATCCGTCCTATTTGCCAATTCTAGGACATTTTCTTACTTTTCCCTACTTTTCGTATCACCTTCTCGATTTTATTGTGTAATTTTTGCCGCCATACTTCATTATTTCTTTATATAATAATATTTTATATTGCATCCGGTTCTTTCTCAATTTTTATTTTTCTGATCTTGCTTCTGATTTCTGCATTAGTCAGTTCTTTAATCAACTGTTCATCTTCTTTATTTATAGTTCTTCCGCATGCTTGTAGGACCGCATTCTCACTGCTGTTTATTCTTCGTTATCTTCTGGAAAACTACGTACGTCTTTAATTCTTCTAAGTTGAACCAATCCTGCTGTATACTTCTCTCCATTTATTCGCTTTGCTGTTTTTACCTGATCTTACCAATTTTTTTCTATCTTTTCTTGTATTGCCACTTCTGCTTTTTCGTGCTGATTATACCACCTTTTTGATGGTGTTTTCTCGGTATGCCCAATTATTTTTCAATAGCCTTTTGCATTGCAGCTTTCATCCTTTTCCAGTCTTCATTAATACCTTATTATTCGTCGTCGCCTGTGATTACTTAATTGCTTGACATATAACCGTTGACATTATCGTTAAATTATCACATCATACATCTCGCGTTATTTATTGCACGTTTTTTGATGTTATGAAGCTTCTGTTTTGCTGCGCTACCACCAGATTATGAGTTGAGTCCGAGTTTACACGTCGCGACGCGTCGGTTACATATTTTTTGGATATCAGAATAGGATCGATTTAATTTCCGTCGTCGTTATTTAAACCTTTATTCACCAAAATCGAGCTTAAAAATGTTAGAAATTATGTTACCAAAACCTAAAGTAAAATAAATAAGGGATCAAGTCCTTTTTTTATCTTCCTTATTTTTGTTAATTTTGGACATTTTATTATTTGCTACAAAATAATATAAAGTCTGATGTAAATTAAATTTGTTATTTTTGTGCAATTTGAATATTTTTTATTGCAATACATTAAATTAATTAAAATAGACAAATTATACATTGACGAATCCTTGAAAACATGCGCTCATGAGAAAAAGTAAACTAAAGCAATAATTATCATAAAAAATTGTTTTTAATTTTGATAAAATAAATTAAAAAGTTTTGTTATAAATTATCTAATATTTTAAATTTGTTTGCCTTTCTCATAACTTCTTTAAAGACAATTTTATGTGTATATATTATACATAGAAAATCTTTATGCAAAAAATCAATTTATCAAAACCACTTTTTAATGAATTGCCTTATCTTGTTCATAATTTTTATCATCAATCGGATTATGGATATTTAATGATCCAACTTGGTTCATGGCTTTTTATTTTCGGCAGGAAGCTGAATTTGAATTTTTATTATTTAATGCATTGTTGATAGCTTACCAAACCTTGGATGCTGACAGTAGAATCATTTAAAAATTAGAAAAAATTGATTTATAACATTTGTAATAAAAGAAAATATATTATAGTTAAAATATAACACTACAATTTTGGATGACGGAGTCATTAAAAAAAACTAACTAATAAGAAAAATTACAATATTAACGGAGACACCACCTTATCCAACGTCAATCCTGATTGTTTTTTTGTTTTATTGATTTGTGCTTTAGCGTCTTTTTACCAAGAAAATTTTATGATTTATAATATTAAAATTTAGTAACCGGCAATCTTAAAAATCATCAAAAAAAAAAGTTTAAACATAACCTATTTTATTATTAAACTGAATTATGTTAATTAAAATTTTGTTATTTGTCTACACATATAAAGTGTAGTTTGCTATGCCGTAACCACTATACATTTATCATTTTTCCACTAACAATTAATATTTAATTGTAGTTGTTAATAATTATAAAATTATTCGCAGTGAAATAATTAACAGATTAATTAAGAACTAATAACCTTAAGAATGTTGAAGTGTAAATAAAACACTTTTCGTATAAATAAAACATTATGTTATGTATATTGGTATACATAACAGTTATATTCGATATTATTAATAACGATAATTTAAAGAGAAATTATTAGTACCAATATTGAATTATTACTTGATCAGTTGAGATTTTTATTCATTAAATTTTGAAGCTATTAATTACTAGCCAGACGTTTATTACTTTTTTTAAGACTTCACGTAACGAATTAATTTTGTTTAAATATATGCACTCGATGATTTTTATTAATGAATGGAATAGTTTTAATAGTTAGCACGATTAATCGTTCGATGGTCATCTGCTGCCCTTTTCCATTGAAAAAATTGCCGCTAATACGCAGCATGAAATCGCAACCCTTTTACTTTTTTCACATCAAGGATTATAAGTGCACGAAACATCCAAATATTCCACGATTTCGAAATTTGCAGTTTATGTTATTAATTTAATAATACAGATCGTTGCAGTTATCGTTGAAAAAAGTCATTTTCATAATAAGCCACTTACTGAAACAATCAATTTGATTAAACTGTCACTTACTTTTTTTAAATTTTTTTTTTAATACCAGACAAAATTAAGAAATCAGAAATAAGAAATTCTTTTTAACTTTTAATTGCAATTAATGAGAGCTTTTAGCAAAACGTAATCGTACATGTGCAAATCACAAATAACTTGACTGGTTTAAACATTAACCCACTTTTTACAGTCTTTTAGCAACTTTGGTTGTCTTTTTATAACCAACGTGAAATTTGTATTTAATTTTTGAGCAATCAATCAACATCAACTCTTATGATAAATCTGTGTTAATTTTACTGTTTTTAATGTAGGTACATCTTTACTTTTACTTGTTGCTAAAATAGTTTCCCTCATTGATTGTTTAATTTAATTAAATCGAATGCTTATCGTGTTAAAAAACTAAAATTTCAAGTTGTTGCAAAATTAATTTAAAAAATACCAGAGATTTATTGTAATTATAACTTTTTTAGTGTCGTGGACCATTATATTTTCAATGTGATGATTTTGTATTTATGCTATTAATAAATCAAGGAAATTTTTATCAAAATTTGTTTAATTTTTAAGTGATAATCTCGTTAATCTATTCATGCGCGTTACAGTAAACATTTCATAAAAATTGCTTAGGTATTTCAGGCTCTGAAAAGGGGCAAACATTGGTACGTACACATTTTTCTGGTAGTTGGGTAAAAAATGAATCACGTCGACGTTTGTCGTAATAACGTGATGCACCTATTTGCTTTGCTCGTTTGTACACATTAAGTGAATGAATAATTATAAATAGTATGCTGAAAGACAGGTGAGTTTTGCAGCCAACAAATGAAACAACCTATTTACTGTACACAATCACTCACCTGATTAGAGCATTTAGAACCTCGTAGCACGACTTTCATGACTTTCGTGCATGCACTTCTATGTTCTGAAATTCTTGAATACAATTTTTTAGTAAGAATAAAGTTTAAAAAATATTTATTAAAATGTGTTTTTTTTAACATGATTTTGTTCACATCTCAAGAGCAATGCAAGAAATAACTAAGTTGGTGCGATTTATGATGATATTCTAACAGAGTGAAACAGTCAATTTTGTTATAAAAAATACGATTAAAAATTAATCTAAACTGTAAATCAGTTGGTCATTTGCCTTGTAGTTAACGTGATTAGTTGATAATGCCAAGGTCCCAACTTAAAATGTAGAAAGAGTTAAGCATTCCTATAAGGAGCGAGAAAGCTGAAGTTTACTTTTTTAACGCTAGAGGCACTAATGTCGAGCTTTCTTGCTCTGTCATTAAAAAATAATTTGAAAATTATGCATTTATTTTTTTTCTTCTTAGTCGTATGCTTTTTGACAGAAGCGTCGTGACCTATTTAAAAAAGGTTTTTATGGCAAATTACACCCCGGTGATTTACCATTGCGGCAAAGTGGAGTGGAGAGAGTTAAATAAAATTGGGTAAATTTTGTAGCCGGGTTGGGGATCTAATCTGGATGGGCCTTCTCATTCATCTTCTCATTTTTACTGCTGTTTGGAAAATATAGCCAACTCTAGCTTTTTACCAAGAATTGACTCAAAAAATAATTTTTGCTTAGTTTGTCTCAAATCTGGCACCAGAACTTGGCCACTTATAATGTAGAAATGACCATTAAAATAATATGTCTTTAAACTTCTGTCAAAGCCAATTACAGTCAAGAATATTTAAACGGAACGGAGACGGAACGTATAGGAGGAATGGGCCATTACTCTTCAAAAATTTATTGCCGTAAAAAGTTTATAAATTAAAGAACTGTGATTAAATTTCAAGTGAAACTTTATCAAGAATCGTCACAAAAACATAATATAAAATATTGTAACAAGTTTATGGAGATGATTTTTAGCAAGGACAAGATTCTTAGGCTGGAATAAACAAATTGGTGAAAAAAAAGTTAAATTAGTTTTTTTGCTTCGGGGGCAAGTTAGATTGCATCCAGAAAGTGCATATTGCATTGCTAAACATCAAAATATGCCAATTTTGAATTTTTCATCTTCTTTCTCTTTCCATCATATAGAGTAGTCTTATAATATCTTTCCTTTACCACCTCTTTGATATTGTTTACACATTTTTGTTTTGATAAATATGCAAATTTTGGAAACTCTACCTGACCATAGGATTTTATTTCAAATTCGATGTTATCGCGGTTTCAATAAGTTGAACCACCCAAATGCTATCCTAAATTTAGAACCATTTTTCAAAACTCAACAACTAAATAATATAAATTATTCAGAAGAACGTTTAATTTTGAGAAAACTGAAAAAAATAAAATGTAAGCAATAAATTTCATTTTATCCATTTTAGCACAAAATTTAAATGATAATTGAATGAAAATTGAAAATTTTTTATAATATGTCAAAGTTCATCTGTTGTGATTCATTCGAAATATATTTTGGGTACAGCTAGCGCGTGTAAAATGGAGACATTAAAATTATCATAATTGATAAAATATTATAATAATTCATAAAGGAAGTTTTCGCACACCACACGTGCCGCACGATGGGACAATATTGAATATAGAACAATAAATCGACTAAATAACAACTAATTTCCATCATTATTCTTTTGATATTTCCAAAACACAATTTTCTAATTTCGACTATGACGTAGTTTATTAATCCGCGTTTGGAATAAATCCAAACCGCAGAAGACATAATTAAAAGACCAAAAAAATACGGAACAGTTATGATGCAGTTACTATTTTTGTTATGTAACTTTCAACACAGTTATTAATTTAATGTGCTACACCTTCAAAATATTTATCTTCGTCTTAACTAATTATTGTAGATCGAACAAGCTGTTCCTTTTGCCATATTAGTTTTTTAAACATTTTTACCGCCTACAAGACGAAAAGCTTGTTAAGTAAATCTATTAGTTAAATTGAAATGAATCAGATAATTTAATTAAGTTTCTATTTAATTATGCACCGCGGACTTGTAGGTACAATTATTGGCCCACGTATTGCCACAATTAAGTATAATCAATCTGAAGAATCTAGAAATTTTCCAACACAAAGTTATGCAATTATTTAAGAAAAAAAAGTAAACATTTATCGTGTTTTATAATTTGATATTACTAAAGTTTTGTTAATAAAGTTATAAGTTAGTTTAATGATTTACAAGATAGCATCGCTCAATGCACGATATTCTTTGACAAATTAATTTACACCAACGGAATTGTGTTGTATAAACTCAAACACGATCAAAATAACTCAAAATAAAGTGTGTTGTAAACTTAAAAGAAGTTATGATTCAACCCAATTTGCCATATTTTAACAAACGTGTTTGATCTTTGAAGCTTCCATGCTCGAGATTGCATTAATTCAAAGATGTGGGCTTCAAATGTAATTTATCTTTATTATTTTTTAAAGAACTTCCAAATCGGTAAATTACAAAAAGGAACCTGTAATTAATTAACCTTCAATACTTTATTTTATCTTCTTTAAATTGCTCTTCTCCAATTTACACTGCATTATGAGATACCTAAAGGCAGTGAGCAATCAATTACGAGATGAATTTTTAAATATTTATTTAATGGTGGTATTTTATTCTCACGTGAATATTTAGCCATAATTCTACCTTTTGACCTGGTAGTATTTCAAACTACATAGGCCCTACCTGCATGTAAACGCTTTTAAATTATAATATTTAAGTACACAAACGTTAAATTACAAGTTAACCGAAGTATTAGCCTTTTTATCTACCTTATAAGATAAACTAAATTACATCTCAGTCTATTTATAGTAAAAACATGGTGTTTTGCAGCACTAAGAAGTCGAACCGTAAGAGGAAGCTTTTAATGTGATTCATTTAACATGGAGGTCTGCACATAATAACATTTTTATAATTACTATTAATTTGTACTTCAGTTGTTATTAAAAAACTTAAAACAAGGCTTAAATGTTAGACAACTTCTTCATTCGTTTTCATTAATTTTTTGTGTAGAGCGGGCGTTTCTATAATAATTATTCTAATTCCGACCATCAGATTCACCTAACGAGCCACCTGCCACGCATAGGTCAGTTAGTTGTTAACTGGGTTAAAAGAAATTTTCATTGCAACCAAAATAAAATATATTCTTATATTTTATCTGATGAAGATTATAACAAAAGTGTCGTTAATAAAAATTAAAAAAATGAATGGTCCAATTACAGAACTTTGTGAAACAATGCATGCCATGCCATTTGTCTTATAGTCGAGGGAAAATTTAATCACTCTAACAAACTGTTATTTGTTTTTTAGGTAGGATCCAAACCAATTTATTTGACAATACCTAAATCCAAAATGGAGAAGAAGTTTGACTTGAATAGTGACGTCCGATGCCACATGCAAAGCAAAAACTGGTACTGACGCCAATTAGGTAATATGTAGTATTAAATTTCGAAAAATGTCTTTCTTCAATAATAGACACCAGAAAATCCTATTCCCATGATTACGTCCTTTCTCCTAAGGGTAACTGAAGAGAAACAGTAAAAGGCGAGCTTTCAGCGCTTTTGAACCAAAACACATTAGATAAGCAGCAAATCTGGTCTTTCAAGTTGGCTATTGAGGCAGCTCTCGTCATCAATAAAAAGTCAACTAGCAACAGTTAAACAAAAAACAACAATTGGAGAAAAAAATAGAGTTTGTGTTCATAGAATGTTCCAAAAATTGAAAACATTGATTTTGCTGGTCAAAAGAGACTTAAAAATAATGGATAAAAATTGTAAACATATTATATGTAATACCAAGATGCGTTGGTATTATCCGATTTCTACATTCACGTTATACAGGAATTACGAGTAAAAAGCAGCACATCCAATTTTTGTTACTTTTTTTTAATAAGAGTGACTTAAAAACCAAATTCTTACAAAACACTTTACAAAAATTTTTATCTAACAAATTAATGATCAACAAAAAAATTTTTGGAATGAAAATAAGATGATAACTACTACAAACATGGGCGCCCATAGGGAGGGGGGCAGTAGGGGCCTCTACTGAGAAATCCACCAAAAGTATTCACTCATACTAAGGCCCGGTATTTCAGTAGGCAGTTAAGCTTTCGCTTAAGCTAATCTCAAGTTAAATTCAGTTCAGCCAATCAACATCTCGCATTTAACCATGTTAAGGGTTAAGAGAAAAGGTGGATCTTTGAGAAGTAAAACTCGTTTGCGTGGATTCTAAAAGCAGGGTGGTTGTGCATTTTTCCTGCACATTTACTATTGAAAACCTTGATTTTCGCTCGAAGTGCACTGTTGAAGCATCCCAATGCAAGTATCGCTCCGGTTATCGCCGCTATAGCATAGCATAGCATCACTTTGTGAACAGAGTTTGTTTGGAGGCGAAACCTCTATTACCTCTTTCAACATCTGAGAACATCGCGGGGATGATTAAGAGTATGAAATACTTTAGCGAGCATAGAGCCTTGTATCGCTTCAAAGCAGAGTGTTGATTCGCGTAAGGCGATAATCAACCTTTGATAAATAATTTGAGTGATTTGATTATCGTCGCTCTGCGCAAAACTAAGACCAGTTCAAACTACACGGACTGTCAATAGAATGCATTGATTCACCAATCCCGAGCGACTGAACTTGAAAATTGCTATGAAAATCGTGTTTTTTTAAATTCAATTTTTGAAAAAACTAGTGATTTTAAGGCCATCTTCCTTATTTAATTCTCTTATTTAAAATATGCTTATTCAGAATTCATCGAGGTTTCAATCGTAAAATTTGTATTTTAGCGTCGGAACTACTTACCCTCAACCGCCTGTTTCCAACTTCTTCTAAAATTTTTAATTAATTGAATAAAACTAAAGATTCATTTTTTTTCCATAAAAAATGCTTAATTTTACTGTACAAAAATATATCTAAATATTCCTAAAGTCTATCTAAGGGCATTTGACCTTGAAAAAGCCAAAATTTTTGCCTGCGGCGAGTTTTCCCAAGAATTCGATGGGAAACGATACACGATTAAATATACAATGGCCCCTACTGAAAACATTTTATATGGGCGCCCATGGCTACAAAGTTGGTTTTTACAAATCGCTGGCTTAGAGTTACAGGGTTCTATGTATATAAAAATTAAGTTACTTGCTTTACAAAGTCCTAAGAGTGCTAATTTACCACCTAAATAGAATCCCAGAATCCCAATATAATAAATATATTGTACTCTCCCAATCCCCTTTTTCAAGTAGGTAATATAAAACGTTACAGAAAATTTCTCAAGTGCGAAAATGGAAATATACTCTCTGTATGCTCCGACTAGCAACGACTCTTATATTTAATGCATCAAACTGTGACAAATCAAAATAATAAAACTTTTAATGATTAAGAAAAATTTATTTTCAAAGCAAAAGACAATTTTGTGCTGATATTCTTTATCAAAATTAAACAGATTATAAGTCCCTGAATTGCACCTTGAACATGGTTTGATATTTTGTATTTTCGAAAATACAAAAAAACATTTAATAATAAAGAAAACCACCCTACTGTTCTTTGGATTAAAGATGGGATTAACTCAACTTAATAAAAAAAATTGTACAAAAATTTAAATTTTTATAATGAATAAATTGTTTTTCTATACCTGTAAACCTTGATATCATGCGCCTATGTTCAATTAATCATCGAATACAAATCACCATCTGATGTTCTGTTTTAACACTTTTTTTTATACACTGCAAGCTAATCTATCTCGTAATTTTGAAAAATCAGATACTGTTTAATTTTCACATCAAATTTTTTCTCACGAGGCGGCGTTTCAAAGTAGCTGAATTTATCCATCGAACTATGCTTTCTTAACACTTAATCTCAAAATTTCTTTTTCTTTTAAGATACGATTCATCAAGAATCATTCCTTAATTTATAGATCAATAAACTTTTTCTTTAACCACAGCACATTCCGGACAATCGGCAGTCCAATTAAGTGATAATTTTCCACTTTTACTCATGATAATTTTCAATGTACCTAACTCGCAACTCAAATTTGGTAATATTTCAAATTTTCAAAAATATCTTTGATTATCTCCAAAATCACTTTTTAACAAACAAAAAGTTCAACAACTCTTTTCCAAAATCAAACTTTAATTTCCGGAAAACTCTAAAATTTCAAAGATCCTGTATCCTGTATCTAGAAAAATTCCGTTTATTCTAACATGGATCCCAAAACCAACAACTCCGAAGTGTCGGTCATGCAGTTATTTTTAAGAAAGACAGTATTTCTATCAAATAATCTGTTTATTTTAGCTTTCCTGCATTGGAAACTCAGTTTTACCAACTAAATTCAACATATTGTAAAAATTGTCTTTTCTTATATCAAAATAATTACACAAATTCAATTTTTTGTAGTGCATCTACCACAACCAGGTCAACACCTTAAAATTAAGAAAAAGACAAAATAATACGACAATATTTACGCCTGATGCCTGATTTACAAGTAATTAATAGTCCAGTGCAATTAAGTTTATAAATACCTTGGAACCCAGTTATAGTGAATGGATTTGAATGATTTCGGATTTTTTAAATTTTTTATGCTTAAAAATAAAAAGTTTACCTTTTGAAACCTTCTGTTAATGTTTTTTTTTAAGGGCTGTAATCCCTTTTTTAACTGGAAAATATTCCAAAGTTAATAAAATTTTGACAGGTTGTTTGGGGGTACTCTAGGATTTTTATCCTAAGTTTTGGATTTCAAATATCCTGTAGTAACTTAGGACATGCTCAAAAACCTGAAAATTTTTGGATTTTTTTTAGTTTTTTGCTTATCATATTATAGATACCATAATTCATTACAAAGTTATAGAAAAGTAAATTTTCTAAAATTTGGATAGTAAACCGAATATTTAGATCCAATATTAACCGAGATACAGCCAATCAAAATTAAACAAAGTTTCTCAAAATGTAAAAAAAAGACAAAAAACGAAGATTTTGCCTCTATAACTATTTATTACCATCATTTTCATGTTAATTATGTTAATCACTCATCATCAATGTTCATGAAAATCTTAGAATATCTATGACTATCTTCCCCCTTCACCCCTCCTCTTCCCCCAAACATAAAGATGCCTTATATTAATTAGCATTTCTTACATAAAAATGAGGTATCTTCACGTTTGATAGAATGAGAGCGAGAAGAGTGAGGGGAGGGTGGTCATAGGTATTTCAAGATGTGTATATTAATTAGTGATTACCATAATCAACGTATAAATGATGGTAATAAGTAGCTATAGAGGCAAAATCTTCGTTTTTTGGCTAATTTTTTTACATTTTGAAAAACTGTCTAACTTTGATCGGCTGTAGCTCGGTTAATATTGGGTCTAAAAATTTGATTTACTAACCAAATTTTAGCAAATTTACTGCTCTATAACTTTGTAATGAACTATGGTACTCTAAAATGTTAGTTTACGAGATATAAGCAAAAAATTTCAAAAATTTTAGGGTTTTTGCCCCCTCTCCTAAGTTAGCACAGAGTCCTTGAGGTCAAAAGCCTAGGATAGACATCCTTGAGTACTCTCAAGCAATCTATCAAAATTCCATTAATTTTGGAATAATTGCATGATCATCGTTTTTATAAAAATTTATATTATAAATTATATTTATTAAATTTTGATTATTTTTTTAAATTTACGGATTTTCAAAACAATAGTAATTTTTAATAGGTAAACTTTTTAGTTTATAGTAGGTATTAGGAATTAAAAAAACAAACATTCAAATCCATTCACTATAGCTGGGTTCCGTAATTTTTCATTTATAATGGCTAATTGCACTGAACTATAATTGCAAGTAGAAAAGTTTGTATTATCATTCTTGAAAAACTTTTTGTTTTTGAAGTACATCTCTTTCATCTTCGTTAACCTTCACATTTTTCTCTTCCTGTTTTTGGTCATCTGAGTACTTTTCTTTATCCACTTTGTTCACTTCTTCTCCTTCATTAGCGTCATCTCCAGTCACTTCATCAGTCTTCCAGGTGTCGGCCCTTTCTCGGGTTGACGTTTTTCTTCTTCTTTTTCCTTGCGCTGACTAAGCAGTGAAAAACTGGGTTTGCAGCACAGGTACAATAGAAAAACAACTAAAATGCCTTGCACTATGACGTAAACTCTCCATAACAGTGGATTTTGATTTGTTAGATTGGCTAACTTCTGGTCAAAGCTCTTCAAATTTTGCGTGTTCTTCTGCCGTTTTCTGTCAAAAGTTTTGCTTGTCCAATTTTCTGATACGCTAATATAGTCGGTAATGATGATAATTTCGAATAAAATATCTTTGGACATTTACCACAACTCGAATCAAACTGCAGATGCTGTGTAAGCTTAAAAATCGAGAAAAAAAACTAATGTTTTTATTCTGCTCAAAAAGTAAATTAAATGATTTTCTGCTATGAGTCAGATCAAAATATAATGATTACCATGCTTACTATAAGACGGTTATAATCAGAGCAAAAAATGTTTATATTCAGAATATAAAGAAGGAATTTTACCAAGATCTAACAGATGCATGCATTAGCTAAAGTTTAAGAATATCAACAAATGATCCTGAGTGAAGACTTAAATGCAAAAGTAAGAGTAGAAGGAAACGAAATAATTGTGGGAAGATATGGTGAAAATAAGGTAAAGGTTCAAAGGAAAAACTAATAGAGATTAACAGAGTAATAGTCATGCGAGTTGACTACGAACGCTCAATACCAGGTTCGAATCCGGGTGAGGTACAACTTTATTCTGGCCGTCTCGCTAGTCTTCCAGGTTGGGAGTTCATACTTCAATTTTTTTTTATTGCTTTTATACGAAAGTATGTTTAAAAAAATCTCCTACTAAATTAACAAATTTGTTTAAAAAAATCCACACATTTTTTCAAACGATTTCTCATTTCAACAACCATGCAAGGACAATTAATCGGGCATTGCTGTTTGATAATAAATTCTCACATCTTTGAAAAATATTCAGCCAGATTTTGCAGTACCCAAAACTTCAGCGATCTATTGCTCTGGCATGATTTTACCTTCTATTGGCAAAATACAATGCTTGCTTTTTCGTAAAAAATAAATTATATAAAATCATATTAATTTGGTACTTGTCCAATCGAACTCAGCCGGCCAAAAAATTTGCTCCCATAACTTGGAGCCTGGTGATCACATTTTAGTTAAACAAAAAAATGTGATCTACATTTACGTAAAGTTAAATTCGATTTGTGTGTTACATTTTTTTTAGAATTTTATTTTGAATTGACGAAATTAACAGGTGAAGGTCGAAAAAACTACAAGAAAAAAATTTCCATTGAATTGTTACTTCCGCAAGTATTTGTAAGAAAATTTCAGTGGGCTTGCCAAATATTTAATTAGTCGTTTAAATAGCACTAAAAGCTTAGACAAGAAAAACTTCAACTGTTAGTCTTGGAATGTAGTAAATACTACTATAAAAATTTTATTTCTTTATTTTCTCCAATTGATTAAACACAAATGTACAAAACAAATGAATGAGCAAAACAAGTTTGTTGTACAAGACGTACAATAAATAATGAATTTATAGAGATTTTAAATTATGTTTGGGTCTCTAGTAATGCAGAATATATTTAAGTTGGTAAATAGCCAACTTTTAGATTTTAGCACAATTCAAGTAGACCAAACCGTCATAAAATTCTTCATTTATACAGCGAATAAATTTTGTGCTGGTTTCCGTGTTGAGGATTTTTTCTCAGCTTTTACATCGCAGTGGACGCTTACTGTGTCGGCTTTTCTATGCTTTTGTTCTTGCGCTTTTGTCAGATTTAGTGCGAGTATAATTAAATTTGTTACAATTTCTAACCAATTTGGATTTATTTTTTAAAAATATGAAGATGTACTTCCAGGTACAAAAAAGTATTATATAATTTAATTCAAAGCTATAACTGAACTAAAACCGGATTGCTATTTGATGCCTACATCTTATCGAAAACCTAGTCGCGTTCAAAAAAATGCACCTGTCATTTGCTCTTGTTCTAACACAGCATGATTTGTTTTGCTGAACAGAGAATTTGATGTATCGTTTAGTGCTCTACGCGAAATCCAAATTGATTTTACTGCATTATTTGTTTCACTGCCGCGATAGCATCGTTAAACCTGTCAAGGATTAGTCTTTCTTGCGGACTTGCCTATGTATGGCATACATGCAACTTATTCATAATTAAAATTCAATAAAAAATTTAATATAATAATTTAATTTAAAAATTAATGTTCGTAATAAAATCACAAATAGCTGAAAGCTCAAAAATATTAAAATTGAATGCAATAACTGCTGTAGTTTCTAGACTTTAATTTGTGGAGAAATGTAATTTTTTGCAGCTGTTTTCAGTAAATTTTCAGCTATTTACTAGTTCGGATCCTTATACTCAAAACACTGGCGTAACAAATTTGCTTGGCGCCGGTGTGCCAGAGCCAGAGGAGCTTGTATATTATAAAAAATGTTTGTCGGTTTTCAAATCAAGCGTCTTCTCATGTAGCGAATTCTGCCGGAGCGACTCGGTGCTTTCTTTTTACATCAAACTAAAGCAGCGGAGACATTGGTTATCCGACCTAAACAGCTTCTGTGATTGGTTGGCGTATCTTCAAAATTTCTATGCAAGAACTGTAGATTGTTCTGATCAATATAAATTATTAATAAGTACGAAATAAATGGTGCGTAAAATAAAAAACAGTATTAAAGAAAATAATTCTACTTTTGCTTATCATGGTGTAATAATTAAAGAGGTAGGTTACACTCCACTATGTATATGTAAAAACTAATTCTTGTTTTAAAATTAATTAGAACTTGGTAATCTGAATTTTTGCAATGATAATGTATTAATTAATTTTACAAAGTACACCTGTGCATGTACTAAGGTACCTACAATCGAGAGGAATTTTTATTTTGCTTAATTCACATGTCGATATATATCTGATATATCTGCCACTTTGACAAATCTAATCTAAGCTTTCAATCAAAAACTAAGATACGCATACTAATGAAACCTTTAATAAAAATATAATATATTTCCGCACTGTCTCTCTTGCAAAAGGATACGGCGTTGTTCGAGTTTATGTAAAATAATCACGCAATTTTTTGGATGTTTGTTGTAAAGTGCATCCTAAAGATGTCACTGAAGGAATTTCATATTTGCAATTGAATAACCTAGGAAGTCGATTTACTGTTTTCGACTTCACATTTAAAAATACACAGTTTACTGATATGACTAAACAATTTTGTAATAAATTATAATTATTAAAATGCAACTGTTGTTTCTGTTAATGGTTAATTACAAATATATCTATTTATACAAAATACAATATATAGGTACTAATTATTTCACATTCTTGCTTTAATTCATGCGATTTATTGCATTTTATATTCATTTATACAATAAGTAGCAATAAATTTTATGCAAATGATTTAGAATCGACAAATATAATTCAATAGTGTGAACCAGAAAAAAGTGTTCAGTTTATTGAAAACTTTAATGATACTTATTATGAAAAATAATTCGAATTACCTTGATTAAAGGAAATAATTTGAGTTTTTCCTCAAGGCTTATTGCATATCTTATACAAATTATTTAAGATTATTTAATTTCCTATAAACAAATTTAAATTAATTAAAACATTTCTTCGGCTGGATTACCTTATTCTCATTTAATAAGAGAATGTAACCACAGCAGGGGCTTGATCTTGGTGCAAATTATAAGGTGGCGACGCTGAGCGGCTAATTTTGAACTGTTAGCGTAACTAGCCAATTGTCGTAAAGAAGGGGATATAACAACCAATAGAATCTTGAGAAATAGCACAACAATAGTTCTTTAAATCGTCACTCCGAAATTCAATTGTTATACTATCTAGAAGGTAAATAAATAAAGTTATTGTTTATTTTAATAATCTTATAGAATTACTACTAAATATTTTTCAAAAATTGTAAGCTCATATTTTTCATTTTATTTGCTATTGAACGATAGAAAAATTATTAGCATAAAATGTACACTCTCCATTGTCTATTTTAGAATTTATTTGATTGAATAGCTTTATATTGCAAACTAAAAAGAAACAATAAACTAAAATATGTAGGAGACTTACAAAGCATCCTATTGTCATATAACAAAATGGGAGGTTTAAACTTTCATTACACTTGGCAATTTTCAATAACTATTAGAACTGTAAAATGAATATGCATATTTGTAATAATTTTACTTGCCACGGTTTATAATTTAAATATTTTTTACCATAAAATATCTGAGCTAAAATTTTAATTACATGCACATTAAATTATTCATTGTAGGTATATGCTAATTTATTTATAAAAATTATTATTAACATTTTTGCATATGTAGCATATTAGTCACTTTGTCTCTTTTTTGAGGACAACTACAATTTTTAATTTTGAGTCATTATTCAGTTTATCTTCGTCCTTTCATTATCTGTATTTGGAAAACGAGTTACCTGCGGAAATTTCTGCATAGAATCGGTGGGACCGCTTGTCGTTTTTTCAACCCGTCCGTAATTAAACCATAAATTGCATAAAAGTGGTACGGTTACATCAAAATATTTTTCTTTTTAAAATAACAAAAAACGTTTAAATTACAGAGATACATTCACTTTGATCGAAACAGACAATATGATTGCCTGAAAAGTACCTACGTAACTGTTGAAATTTTTAAGTACCTACATAATTAGAATAATTATAAGTTTTCAGATGTTAAATTTATCAAACTATACAGCTTTACAATTAAAAATAAAGTTAATAACGCAAAATTAACATAATTAAATAACTTGAAACCTCGATTTTTCATATCTTATAAAATACAGGTTTTCAACGTAAAACTTCGCATTGATAAATATGGAAGAAAATTTATTACTAAAAATAACTGTCATTACGTACAGTTTACATACAAAAATTTAAATTGATAATTATGGTTTCCGAAGATTATGATGTTAAAAAAAGATATTATAATCTAATCAACACCACAACACATTTTACCATTCTGATATTTAAACGTGATCCATAAACTGGGCTGGGTTACTTTATGTAACCTTTGACCTAACCATCCCCCCTGAGATATAAACCTTTCACTATTACTTCCACGATAAATGCACAATTTTTTGAAAAACTTAATTGCGAAACTATAACTCTAAAGCCTTATAATCTTCGGTTGTCTTAATTATAAAAATTGTTTTTTATTGCTATAGCTTCATTATTAGCCCGTTTTTCTACAATCTATGTTATCTTTATTGTTACTTTTATTACTGCTATTAACGTTAGAAAGTAAACAAACAAACACAGTTCAAAATGAATAAAATTTTTGCAAGTATTGCGTAAATATTGTTTTAATAAATTACAGGGCAGAGTGTGACCTTTAGAAAACCTAATTGAATTTTGGCTATAGTTCTAAGATGATTAATTAACATTACTGATTTTTAAATTAATTAATTTTATTAAATTTAAGGTGCTATAATAATAGATTTAGTTTCTTTACATTGAATCATTAATTTTCGTTAGTCAGATTTTGGTTCACCGATGCGCTAGTAATTGCTTTCCAGTATCCAGTCGCTTATTCTCAAATTTGAATTTAACATTTCGTTTTCTAAAGTCTTTTTTGTTTTTATTTTAACCATGATGTTTTTTCGACATCAATTTTTTTCTAAATTCAAGTATTCTAGAAAAACTGTGAAGTAATTAAATTCTTTTTCTTCAATAAGGTCTATGGTTATTGAACCATCACGAAAGACTCGTTAATTATTATTTATTATTCTTGTTTGTGGAATTTACATTATTAAATTAGAATTACAGTGTAATTTTTTCAGTGTTCTAAAAGAAGAAAGATCATTCAACTCATCCACATCACTAAAGGGTACTTTCAGTACCAAATTCTAAAACTGTGATTTTTCTAATCAGGGTCTACTTTTTTTCTATGGAACTCGGTTTCTGCATTAGATATCTTGACAAATTTAATGGCATATTTTGAATCCTTTTGGGGAACTTAAAAACCATACCTTTAAAGTAAAAATTACATGTTAAAAATATTTTCCTGAATAAATCCTTTTCAATTCTTTCTTTTTCTAAAACATCTAAATTCAACGATGGCGTCCAATTCTTCCAGGAATTTTGAGGTTTTTCGACCGACACCGAGTAATTAGTAGGTACCTATAATTCTGATAGTAAAAAAATAAGAAAATTAATTTGACAATTTAAAAAGTTAAAAACCTTCTACATGTGAAGTAAAAATTATTTTCGTTTATTCATCGACAACTTTTTTGGCACATTCGGTAAGGGTATAAATACATACAAAGACGTGTTTTTCAATCTCGGAAGTTGATTTTTATGGATGGAAAATCTGGAAAGCGTTTTTAAAATCATCCAGTAAATACGTGTTTGAAGAGATTATTTTGTATTTTGGATAATTTGGATTTATTTGGAAAATACCAGACCATCCTATGTTCAGAAAATTAAGAAAACACAATAATAATAATAATAATATATTATTATAATGCTAATAATAATAGTTTTTTAGAATATATTACTTATGCAATGAGGGGGGGAAAAGATTAAACCCCAAAATACTCCTTTACTGACTAATATTATAGTACAAAATTTTTTTACAAAAATCTTTTTGTTTTTGCCATTTTCATCACAGCTCTACCTCAAAACCCCACAAATAAGACTTGGGTGAAATTCTAAAAGGAATATTATAGAACATTAAATTTTAACTAATCATGTCTAAATTTTTTTGTGTCCCGTCCCCTAAAGAGCTAAAAATATATAAAAACAGCTCCCGACCTCCTCAGGAACAGAAATAATTTTTTTTTACCACTTAACCCTTAAAAAGAAAGGTGCTAAAGACCGGACTCTAGACTACAAGCTCTAGGTTTGATCCCCAACCCGGCTACAAAGTTTATCCGACTTTATTATGACCCTGTCCTCTCGGAAGGCAATGGCAAACCACCGAGAGTAATCTGCCAAGAAAACCATTTAATAATAACATATTAATTTGTTCACGACGCTTCTGTCAAAAAGCAATACGAAGAAGAACCCTTAAAAAGCCAATCAAATTATTGTATTTACACTTATACTAGATCGCAACTTCCCTGGAGTTTGACAACCGCCCATTATGCTTCTTTGCAATTCCCAGGTTGAGAACCGAGAAGCTATAGTTTTTCGGCATTACTCAGGAAGATTACGACCATACGTTATCAGGTTTTCTATCTGATTTTCAGCCATCTAGTGCAATTGTTGCTCGGCATTCGACCTCACTTGGGAAAATTATCATCATTTATATGGATTTAAATAAAGGTAAACTACAAACCTTTTGGAAGGTATTTCATACCCCCCAAACCCCCCGGTCTCAAAGCCCAACATAGTGTACTTTTTATTACTAAATTTTTTATATTGGAAACGTCTCAAATAGATATATCAAGATTTTTGAACGATGAGGAGGAGCATGGAATACAATCCATTGTCTGAATGTTGAAAGTTACATACCTATATAATTTTTAACGTTTTGCAGCACAGTTAGTCAATTAAATTTTGAAAAAAATTATATAAACCGAATCGACGTCCTAGAATATTGCAAAATATTAGCTCCCCCACAGGAAGAAAAACAAATCATAGTCATTTATTTTCAATATAACAAACACATTTTAACGTTTTAAAAAAATATAATCTTAAAAAAAAATTCAAGAGTAACTGTGATATATTTTTCAAATATTTTCTGGTTCTACTCTTTCACTAAGGTATAAAAATGGCTTTAACCCTTTCAGCGCTTAATTTGACTTTAGTTCACTTCTTATAAAAACCATTAGTTTTGCACGCGGAAATAAGACCTTTGGCGCCACGCCCCCCAGACACTGTTTGTTAGTATAGAATAACAAAGAAAAGGAATTTTATAGAACACTATTTTATGTTTTTAATAAAGCGTTCAAAAGGTTTAACCCCCCTATTCTGTTTTTAATTTATCTTTTAATAATTTTAATGTTTTAGCGCTTTTTTAGTTAAATTTATATTAATGTTTTAAACTTATTCAATATAATTTTGCCAAACACACTGTTTTAGGAAATCTCGAGTGCTAAAGAGAGTTAAAGCTCCTCAGAGTAGGGTGCTACGTGTGCAATATTAATAAATTGGTAGAAACCGAGAAGTCTGAAGAGTATTTTAAATTGGGATAGTACAATATTTATAAAATTAGCAATTTTCAACCAAATAACCGAGTGTTGCGAAGGAGGGAGGGAGAAATTATTGAAAAAAACACTGATTAAATAACAAATAGCAAATTTTGAGCAAAAAAAACAAAAGATTTTTCTACATTTTTTTATTAAACTTTTTACATTTTTCTAACTGTTTCCCACGATTACTCAAAAACTAATTATTAAATTTTATTTATTTTGGATTGAATCGATTTGTAGTTAAATACACAAAAAAATCTTAACCTGCAACAATTAATTCAAATTTTTATTTTTATTAGCATAAGAATTTACTAAAATACTTTTAATGACATTATTAAAAAACTTTAGTTTTAAGCAAATTTTTTCGATAACTCAAGAAATAACAAACGAATTTTACTCATCCTGAGCTCGTTAAATTCCTAATGCATTCTTTAAATAAGATTAACGTGAAATTTTTATTTCTTTAACAACTTCAACAGCTGCTTCTCCTCTTTGATATGAGACAATCCGACGTCAATACAAACAGGAGCATCCTATATAACCTAAAAGAAAAAAAAGAAACTTTAAAAGCGATTTCGAAAAAAATTGCATTTTTTAAAAGTTACCAACGGTAATTCATAAACTCATAAAAAATTAACCGATTTTATTCATCTTAAAGTTAATCGATTTGTAATTAAATTAAAATTTCAAGATTTCAAGGATGTGTTTAGAATTCTAGATTGTTTACAAGTACAAATTGTGTGAAAATTTATTACAATTATACTTTTTTTTTAATACAGTTTTACTCATTTGTAGCGCAACTGTATTATTTTTAAACAAATTGTACTTAATTCTCACACAATTTGTTTTACTTTTTAAGAAAGATTTTACTTATTTTTAGTTCAATTGTAATATTTTCAACACTAATTGTACCAAATTTTTACACAATTTGTACTTTTAACAATCTAGACACAAATTGTTTTAATTTTAAGTACAAATTTTAACTGTGCAGTTATTCATATGCTTCTGGATAAAAAATGTATTGTTAAGTTTTTAATGATCTGTTGATCATTATTTAATTAATTTAGATTTCTATGATCAAGAAAATTTAGTCAAACAAAGTAGATGCTTATACGTAAAAGAAAATGTTGTGTTTAAAAAATGTAACTAGCAAAAAAGTTCTAAGAGTTAAATTTTTCAAAAAGTTGATTTTTTTATTTTCTAAAACAACCCCCTTAAAAGTTTTTCACTTTTTTAACCATATTCGCAGGTTTTTTATTAATAAATGTAAATTTTTGTATTTTTCAAACAATGTTTGATTTGTCTTCTTCATAAAGCATCCCTTAAATATTAGAATGTTTTCTTTACTTGTGATGTTTTAAAGATTTATTCTTATATATTGATAAAATTTCTGAATTCTCAAGCAATGTTTATTTATATTTTTTCTGAAAACTATCCCTTAATGAGAAAATTTTTAATTGTTTGGCTGCTTAAATCTTCAAAATAATCCATCTTGGTGTTCTCTTATTTTGAAATAATATTTAACTGTTATATGATTGTTGTACGTCAGTTTTAACGAAATCAGCCGTAAAAATTAAGTAGTAGCGATTTTAGCACATGGTTCTTCAAGTAAATAATATTTTTTTTTGTATTCAAGTAAATTGTAATTAGGTTACAGCAGTGGTTTGGTGTGTCACTGGAACAATTACAGACCAGTTTACCAGCTTCATAATCTTTCTATTTACTGCATTATACTGTAACACAAGTATAATGCAAAGAACTGTAGACTACCTTTGAAAATGTTAACGAAATGATTTATAGCACCCAAGTCAGGTGTTAGGAAGAATGAGCTAAGACATTTAAAGTGTTTTAACAAAACTGTAAGTAATTATTATTATTCCTTTCATGGATTTCAAGTCACAAGAATTTAGCAAAAAATGTAATAAATGTGTATTTTAGATGTCATAAAAATAATTTAATTTTAAAAAAGTTTATAAGTGCATAATTAATTGTTTGTTTGATTTATTAAATGACAAATTAAACATAAAAGTATTCAAGGTTACCTGTACCGCAATATTCCAAATACCTAAAAAATTTATTTTTCTCGCTGGTGCCAATTAAAATTCACTGCGTGCTTTTGTGTAATAATTTCAAAAATGGCACTCCTAATTTCTCAACTGACAAAGTTTACATTTAAAAATAGCAATAATTATCATAAGATAGTCGATCTTCGATTCGAGAAAAAAAATTTTTCAATATTTAATGAAGAAGAAATTAATTGAAGTTAATGGACACTTACGCTGTACTTGACGTAATTTAGATTTTTCTTTTAGGTTCTGTCACGTTTGTAAATTTTCTATTAGAGAAATTTAATGAAAATGGGTTTAATAAAGACGATTTATTGAGAATTTAAGTTCTGTCATGGAATTTCTCACACCTTTATTTGTGTTAGGTCACGATCTTCACTTCCTGGTGTCTTGGTCAACCCTTCCATCACGAATTTCTATTCATCTTTTTTATTATGTCCAAACAGTGGTTAATTATTACTTATGGCACAAATTTATTGAACAATTAACGTAAAAAGTTATCTAATCGTTACGATCAATTTAAAATTATAACAAGTAATCTTTATTACAGCATTTAAAGCGCCTTTGAAGTTCTTGTAAAAATTGTTTATAAATAGTGGTAAAGTTGAATTTTACAATAATTAATATGCGATCTTCAGATAAAGCCTTATTAACCTTTTTTTTAGCTAAATTAATCATATCTAACTATTAATTGGATTCCTATAAATACAACCTACATCGAAAATAAATAATTCTAATCTTTTGGATGATTAATTTTAATTTGTGATTGCATCTTAAATATCAATTTAAAATAAATTGGCCAATACATTTTTTGCTACAATTGTTTTGCATACGTAAATTTACATAAATGAATTAGAATGTCGAATATTAATACAATTTTTAATGTTTTAAATGAAATATTAAGGTCGGTTTACTTCATAAGCTAATGTGGGATAATAATTAATTGTCATTGCAATTTTCCATCATTTTTACCATAATGTAATTTTTACTTACAATACTTTCTAGAAACTTACTGACAAAACATTTATTCGACTTGACAAGAACTTAATAAGTTTAAGCAAAGTGGACACCAGACACCAAAGGTGGTAATAAATTTTTCCAAACGAATGAAAACATTTATGAAAGGGTCTAAAATTTATATTGTTTAGTTCGCTGGTATCGATCCTTTTCTGTGAGGCCTAAGGCCGAACAATTATCATTCTCGCTTACTAGAAGGTCGTGGCCTTGCTAGTCAATTTAACTACATAATTATTTGTCTCAAAACAACAAAACACATAAATTCATAGATTTATAGTAGATAAGAAATTTTTTATAGTATATCCTGCTGTTGTTCTGAGTTGACAATTTCCTTATTTCAACTTGAAGCGACATGTCCTATAAATCTCGGTTAATACTTCTGTCAAAACATAAATAACTTTTTGTGGATTTTGTTGATTAAATTAACGCATACTTAAGTGGCATTTTGCAAATTGCTACTACAGGTAGGATATGCTTAATAATTTTTTCTAATTTTCTAAGTAGTTTCGTCTATCCATTCTCATCTCCCGTCGCTCAAGCTAATTCAATTATTGAAAAATTATTATTGTGTGATTGATCGCTACCAATTATAAAAAAAAAATACTTATTGCAACTACTGCAAAATAAATGGACCCCCTACTATTAAACTAATAGTAAACTACCCGTTGTTGTGCAGAAGGTAAACCACTGTTTACATTATATAAAATTTATTTTATGTAGGAGAGAGACCACCATAGCAGAACCGATTACTTTGATCATGCTTAGTGCTATAAAATCGGGCAATAAATTATTATTGCTTCTATATACGTACGTAATCTATTGAACTTATTCCTTTTTATCAAATTAGTTTACAACAAAAAATAACAATACAAACCAATAAACATTTATTGTGATGTTAAAAATTTACAAAACTTAATTGGTTTTGATAATTATATAATTTATTGCAATTGTTTGACTCAACTAATAATTTAATAAGTAAAAATTATTTTTTCATTATCATTAATCACTTTTTAAAGGTAATTAAAATTAAATTACCAATTTGATGCATAATTACTAACAAATTGTGTAAGATTTTTCGTTCAGAAAAAATTACATAGGTACTCCTGACACTTTTAATTTATCTATCAAAACTTTACAATAATTGCGTAAAATAATATTAAACCTTGAGAAAATTAATTTAGGTGCATTTTCTGCACCTCATCACTCTGTTTTTTTTTTGTTTTTTTGTTCTTAGCTGGAGAGGGTCATATAATTTCTGGGGAGGTTATTTTTAGAAATAAATTTCTGATCGGTCTGTTTGAAATCAAAGTGTTAATAAAATTTGTCTGAAATAAATTAAAAGCTGATTTAATTACGGAACGTTTTGTACTTTGTAATATAATAATGCAATTTATTGATACAAAGCAGCAATAAAATTTAATAAAATTTGTTGAATACAAGAAATGTAAAAGAAATTACGTTAAATACAATTGCATAAAGCAACGCAAGTGTATCGTAAATTACTATAAAATAATTGACTCCATAAAACATAAACTTTTTAAAATTTATGGTTTCTTATGCCTAAGTTAAAAGCATTCTCGTATTAATATTGTGCAACAATTACAATGAAATCCTTGATTAATTTACGATTTAATGTTAAAATTACATCGATGTACTTCCAGAGGTGACGAAGCTGAAAAGGATTATTTATTTAATCAATTAAGTTTGATTATTTTAAACCTTACTGATGAGCTCGTTTTAACAGCGAATTTTTACCTAATTTTATTAAATTTTAATTAATTAATTCGAAAAGCTCTAATATATAATTTAAAAAATTATTTAAATTTGAGGTCACATTTTAAAAAATAACATTAAAACTCTTGAATTAATTGCGGATAATTTTGATTAATGATTACAAGTTTTCTTGGAGAATACAAAACAAGAGGGCAATATTTCCTTTTTAATGCAATAAAAACGCATTATAACAATCATAATAATTTATAATATTTAAAGGTGTGCAGAGTAAAGTATGTAAATTATTATAAAATAATTCTTATTTATATAGCCTGGCGTCTGATTCTTTGTCACGAATTGCAATCTAGAATTATAATATTACGGATCTTTGCAACACTTTTTATGATTTAAATGTATTTTAATTATTTAAAATGGTCATTAATTATTATTATTAAAACAGCATAATATTGACTTAAACAAAATCTATTCTAGCACCTGATGAAGAAATATTGTAAAAACGGTTCCGCATTATTATAGAAAATATATCTAGTGCCCTTGTAGGGATCAAGGAGAGCCAAGTACTCGCCCCCCTCGCTCATTTTGTTTTAGTTAAAAAGTCGATTAGGGTTTTAATTTTTAAATAATTTAAATTTAAATTTTTTCAATGAAAGATGCAAGTTTTACGTTGAATATTTACATCATTATATATAAAATTTAAAAAAAAAACATTTTGGTTTTAGGACAAATTTATTAGATATAATCAAAAGGCCAACAGAAATAGATCAAAAGTTAAAATAAAGTAGGTAAAAAGTTATAAATGCGATAAATGTTTAAAATTTGTCATAAAAAATCTTGGTTCCTTTTTTAAGATTTTTTAATTTTGTAATTAATTTAGTTGATTTCACAATTACACAATAATATGTATTATCAAGACGGTAACAAATTGCCATTTCTAACCTTTCAGTTTTAAAAAATTACAACAAATTAATTAAATTGAAAACTTAAAATTACTAGAAATTGTTTGAATCTACCTGGGTCACACTTATCCTTTAGGCGCACCATTTAAAAAAATATTTTCAAATGTTTATTTTGTTTTTTTATTTTTTGTTATAGCCACTTGCATTTATAGTTCGTGTGTACTTCTTCAGGAAAATTTATTGTGTCAAACACAACACGAACATTTTAATATTCCATCATTAATAAATCATTCATAATATTTTATCCATCAATACCTACCTCGACTTTATTATGAATGAGTAAAATATTGAATATCGCGATTTATGTACGATACTTGACAATATCGATAAATCCTGCATGATCCTCATTAAATATAATTAATATCTGAAGTTTAGATATTATGCATTACAGTAGGTATATTTAAAATTGAAAAGTTTATTTTCCAATATTGTTAATGCTTAGCTTGTGCCCTTAAAACCGTCGGTCTCCCTGGGCTGATAAATTACCACTATTACCAAAAACCCAGATTCACTGACATATTATTGAAGGCCAGCATAAGAAGCTACCACAATAAGTTGCTTTAGTACACCGCTGAGACTACCGCTACTGAGGCTAACGTAAGAAGAATACTAGAAAATTTGGAAAATTCAAAAGGGTTAATTAATTGGCTGCAGTTGTTTCAATGTTATCACGATTTATTGATTTAAGTTTTGACAAAATATTTTTAATATAAAAAAAGGGTGGAGATAGAAGCGATAACTTGTACATAAGAAGTTACTCTTATTGCACACTCAGATTTAATTAATAATAATTGAGACTACTAATAGTAACAATTTTATTCACGTTGTACTGAACCGTTCAACTTTTTTATTCCAAGAGATTATCAGGACCCTGTTACCATATCGTAGTAGTGTCTCACGATGTCTCTCGATACCTTGTGAATTGTTATGTCCGTGCATAATAAGGATACTGTATTTATGTGAGACAAAATTCGTTTCCGAGTTTCTGAATTTAAAAAAATGCTAACTTAGCATTAGAGACTATTTCACTATTTTAACTATTCTTTCAGTCCATTTTTTGCAGAAAATAAGTATGTAGGATCAAAACCCTATATTCTTTGACATTTTCGTGATGAGTTTTCGAAATTTTTACATGTACAAAATTCTTTGAGTTAAAAAGTTGGTTTGAAGTTTACTTTAAATTGAGTACCTAATTATAATGATTTTACGTTTGGTTATAGTTAATTATAATTAACCCAGTAGATTCAATACTTTATTGAGATAAAGAAATTATATCATAAAATTTCGTTAAATCAAAACTAGAAATAACCAATCCTGCTTTTGAAACAGCAGCTCCGTCTGCAGTCAGACTAGATGAATTGCTTAGTTCAGTTGAAGCTGTTGAGAGTCTCAAGCCCGAATAAAAGAGGAAAGTTGTGGGTTAGGTTAGCATTTTCGGCCAAAAAAATGAGAGGAAAATTAAATGGTTAAAGACCGCCAGGAAGACCACGAACCAAATAGTGAAATGGTAATCAGCATTACAAGACAACACAACAAAATGCAATCCAAATGAACCTCAAGTCAAGGTGGATCGGTGTAAACTCCGCAAATTCGGCTGGTAACCAAAAAAAAAGTGTAAACTCCACTCTGAGCAAAAAGGTCCACAGTAATCTTAGATGTAAACTCCTCAAATGTATTAGTGAAGTTTATATACGAAAGATTAGAGAATTAAATTGTTTCCAAACATTAACCTAAGCTCGACCAGTAAATCTCTTTTTTAATGGTCCCCCCTCATTAAAAAAAAATTGTTTCCTAACACTAACCTAAGCTCAACCCGTAGAAATTTCTTCAATGGCTTGCTCTAAAAACAATCGTTTTGTAACACTAACCTAACCTTGATTAGTAGATCTCTCTTTTAAAGATTCACTAATAAAAATTAAAATGTTTCTTATTGTTAATTAAATTACTACCATAATCTCTTGCTTACAACGTAAGTAGGTGACCTATTGTTAAATGGATGCAAGCGGAGTTTAAAAGTTGGATTAAATAATAAAATAGCAGAAAACGAAATGCAGGTAGTTTGGAGTGGAGTTTACATTACCCTGAAACATCAGTCTGCATCTTTGTTTTCCAAAGCATCAATTTCCTTGAAAGCATTGCTCGCTTCTTTTGCCACGATTGCTAAAGAACTTATCTTATCTGCAGCGATTGACATAGTATCAGTGATGATTGGAGATTCAGCGGGTAAGGAAATAAAAAAATGTCTTTCTTTTTAACAATACTATTAGTCGTCGCATTCACGACATAGCTGATGACATTAATGAGCAAATTGTTGAAACATTTTCTAGTTTATTTACCATTCAACTGAATGAAGCGACAGATAGTAATAATGACGCTCAATTAATATTTTACGTGAATAATGACGTTTTGCCAAAAAAATATTGACACCGGTAAGGCTTGCAATTTGTTTACGATCATAGATTTATACAATAGAGAAAATAACATTCAAATGGAAAACTGTGTCGGTGTGTGTACGGGTTGAGCTCGCGCGATGTCAGGACAATATAGAGGACTTCCAGCTGTTATTATAACTAAGGCACCAAGTGCAAAATGGACATATCGTGTCATACATTGGAAATTCCTGGCTGCAAAAAATATATCACCTGAATTAAATGATGCCTTCAATACAATTATCAAAGTGGTGAACTTAGAGGTTGATAAAATTGCAGAGTTTCAAAAGAAGTTGTTATTACGGACAAAAAAAATAGAAGAAGAGCAAGAAAATGTTGAGTGTTTTCCTGTTTTCTGCGAGAAAAATCTGTTCAAGTTCTGAAGCCAAGTTTGTAATAAATTGATATTAGTCCAACATTTGTCAACCTTAAGCACCTATTTTGATAAATATTTTCTAGCGAATCTTGACCAATACAACTGGATTATAGATCTATTCCAATCGACTTCACCTCCGTCTGCACTTTCAATAGTCGAGGAAAAACAGCTGTTAGAATTATCTTGTGATACGATCTTAAAACTACGGTTCGATAAAAACAATGTAATTCAATTTTTGCCCCAAAAAAATTTTAACATATACTAAAGGGAGTCGCAGTATAAAAAAAATTGCGAACTTCTGATCTAATCCATTGAGAAATATCTCTAGAAATATCTCCACAGATTTAAAAGAGCATCGATCAACCATTCTGATGAGTAGAAAAGAACTCGATAGAGCATATACTTTTCAAATGCTTTTAAATATAAAAACATTAAGACACGATAATGTCGTGCAAAAAATGCTTGATGGCACGGAAAAATAGACCAATATGCAAAACCAAGTTCAAGAACATACCAGGGCAAAAAGACAATTACAAAATATCAGACGACAAAAACCTCCTACTAGTCTAGAACAGTGGTGTGCAAACTATTTCCATTCCCGACCCTCTATTGTGTGTAAAATTTTGTCGGGATCCCTGGATAGACAGTAGATGTTTTTTTAATTGCCAGCATAATCAAAGTCGATGCTTAGGGTAAGTCTGCGTGATAGGATATGAAATGAGAAAATAAGAAGAAAAACGAGAGTGACTGACGTGATGAAGCGTGTGGCACGGCTAAAGTGGAATTGGACCGGGCATGTGAGAAGAAGGCAGGACTGCAACAGATGGACATCAAAAATAATAAATTGGAAGCCAAAAATGACCAAATGACCTCGACGATGTGAAAAAAGTGGCGGGTTGGGAGTGAATGAGAAAAGCACAAAATAGAGAGGTTTGGAAGGAATTAGGAGAAGCTTATGTTCAGGAGTGGACGGTTACAGGCTGATAAAGAAGAAGAATAATCAAAGTGAAATTTTTTCTATGTTTTTTTCCCATTTCTGAAAGGTGACTTACAAATTTTTTTTGTCATTTATCTGGTGGTTGCGACCAATAATAATTTATAATAAACCACTGAACTAAAGCCTTGAGAAGATGCAAACAAAACTATCTAAAAATGATGTCGAAAGAAACGGCAAATTATGGGTTAAGCACTTATACGCTCAACGATTTCATCAGAGAGGTAAAAAGATGTAAAATGTAGATTATGAAGAATCTACATTTTTAAAATACATTTTGCCATTTTTTTATTTTTATTTACTTTTTTTAATAAAAATTCAGCTTTTTATTAAATGACCGCATTGATAGGAATTTTCAAGAGTTATAGAAAAAATTAGCATATCAGTCATAAAAATCAAAAAAAGTCAAAAAAATCAGTGATCAAGATTGGAAAAAAAGTATCAAAATGCTTAAATACGAATAAAGGACTGAGGCAGAGTTGCTGTCTATCGCCAACTCTGTTTAAAATATACATCAACACAGTCCTAAAGGAATGGCAAAGAAAGTGCAAATCAATGGGGATAGAAATAGAAGGAGATATGCTTCATACTCTTCTGTTTGCAGACAACCAAATAGTGATAGCCCAGGACGAAGACGATATCATATACATGTTAAAAAATTTGACTAAAATCTATGAAAAATGGGGCTTAAAAGTAAATTTTAGCAAAACTAAGTACCTGGTAGCAGGAGGAAAAGGAAGAGACTTAGATATAGAGGGAAAAAAATAGAAGCAAACGGAGAGTACAAATATTTAGGAGTGGTTATATCTGAAGAAGGGAATTGCCAAAGCGAAATATCGAGCAAAATTAGAAAAGCTAAACAAGTAGCGCAAAAGTTAAATGCACTTCTCTGGTCAAAGGATCTAAGAAAAACACCAAAGAAAAGAATATATAACAGCATGTTTAAGAGCATTCTTACCTATGGAGCAGAAACGTGGGAAATAACAAAAAGAAATAAAAATAGACTCTTGGCGGCGGAAATGGATTTTTTACGACGAAGCTGTGGGATAAGTAGGCTGCAACACATCAGAAATGAAGAAATAAGAAGAAAAATTAAAATGAAGGAAACAA
The DNA here is from genome assembly GCA_905340355.1 of Rhagonycha fulva. Taxonomy (NCBI): domain Eukaryota; kingdom Metazoa; phylum Arthropoda; class Insecta; order Coleoptera; family Cantharidae; genus Rhagonycha; species Rhagonycha fulva. The sequence goes on from HG996555.1 coordinate 10,020,375, forward strand.
TAACGAAGGAAGTGGAAAAAAGGCAATTGCCACCTCAGAGATGGCCACAAAAAATATGGTACTGGACCCCCCCAGAACGAAGAAAACGAGGTCGCTCCCCAAGAAGATGGGAAAATGAGATTCACGAAGCTATGGAAAGGAGACAGCTAGAAGAGGATCAATGGCAGGACAGAGACCTCTGCCACTTAGAATGCGGAACACGGCCATAATGTATTAAATTATTATTATGTAAAAAGCTGTAATATATCCGCAATATAACTATATTGTCGTGAAACGACTTTAAAAAAGTCATTTTTTTATAAAATTGAGTCGAAATTGATAATTTTGCTTTTTCTTTCAAGTTTTATGTTATTTTCGATTTATCAAAGAAACGCTCGAATGAAAGTTCATTGTAACACAAACACACAAACAAATTATTTTAATTTTGAAATCTAAATTTATTTTGTATTGTGAACTATTAAAAGTTTAAAAGTGAGCGCGTGATAAAAATTGTTCGCACAACGCAAGCTCAAACGTTATCAAAAATTAACGAAAGGAAGAGAAAATTTGCAGAGAATCAATCGACTCAGTGTCGTGAGAGTGTCAACATTGAGCCATTTTGTTGAGTTATTTTTGGCCGCCGAAAAAGGCGTTAATTTTGAGTGAATAAGTGAGATCGTCTTGGTCTTGTGAGGACAAAAATTCTTTTTAAAGTTTGGATTGGCGTTTGACCAAAGTTATTGGTCTGCAATTGGAATTGTCCAGAATTGGAGAAGAGAATTTTTTTGGTTTGCAGAACTTGCAATTGTCTGCGAGGATCAACGATTTTGGAAAATTTATTAACGTTTGGTTGATGGTTCGACGTTCCTGCGTGTCAAATGAGGAGTTTCTTCACAATTATAAGGTATTTGAGCTCAATACAAATTGTTTAACTTTTGAAATACGCGTTTGTGAAATTAAAGTTTTTGTGGCGCCGAATAACATTTTATTTAAAGTTCACTTATTTGATTAAAAAAATTTATTTTTTAAATTTTATTTATAACATTTTTATAATTATTTACACGATTACACCATAGTAGATGCGAATGCGTTGTTTTGCTGTTTTTGAATATTTGATTATCATTTTTAGCTACGCATTAGTATTTACTAACACCATACACCACGCTTTCAAAAACTCAAGTTGTGAGTAACAAAGAAGTTTTTTTAATAAAATTTTTTTTATTAATTTTGAATAAATTAAATTTTTATTATTATCAATTTTCGACTTGATTAATTTCATTTTTGTCTTGAAATCCACGTACCCTCGAGAAGATTTTCGAGTGTTCCATTTTACGAGTTGCCGGCGCACTTTTTGGAGGTATCTCGCCGAGATCACTTCAATATATTGACGTGGATTGTAATAGGTTGAAGATTCTAAAATTATCCACAATTAGATTTTCAGTTTGTTAAAGTTTTCGATTGTGAAATTTCCTTTAATTTAATTAGATGAGTAGTAACCTGTTCATTTTTTCAATTACGTGCCAAAGGGATACGTGCAGAGACGAGATTTTAGGCTGGGAGATTTGTCCGTATCGCCTGAAAATTAAACATTTCAAACATGAAAAACGTTAAATTTTTGATTAATTTATTTTTTGTTTGTTCTTAAAATTGTAAACTTACGTTTAAATTGAGTTGGTACAAAGGTAGTTACGATCATCAATGCAGTGTTTTTAATTTAAAAGTGTAGTTCGCAATTTAAAATGTAGTGACTTCAAAATGTTGAATTTGGCATCTGAAAATTCGAATTTCGCTGGAAAACCAACCAACCAGAGTGCGACACGATTTTCCGATGAAAAATTAGTACAGGAAACGAGATAAATGGTCAGTTGATATAGAGTGAGGGAAGTGTGAAGTCTACTACTTAACGGCTTCAAGGTGTTATCTTCGAGTGTTTGAAAATTACAAATTTGTAATTAATTTTAGTGAAGATGATGAGCAACTGGAATCTTGTTGATTGTGTGTGCTGCTAAAGAAGAGGGTTATGAAATTCATTGTGATCAATTTGAAGTTTTGGAAAAATTTACTTACTGATAACATGAGGTCGCCATTTTTGTAAAATCGTGGATGCAAGGAACTTAAGAAAATCAATCATCAATTATTCAAGCCATCACCTTGGTAAATAATTTTTTAATTGTTTATTCACATTATATCAACGATGATCTTTGAAATTTGTCACTATGCAACGGAATTATTTGAGGTTAATCACATTTGACATTAAATTCGTACTTCAAGTCGCATTTATCATCGGATTTCACGTTTAATTAATTAAGCACAACAGTGGAACAATTTTAATTGAGTCGCGTTATTTAACTGCAAAAAATTAAATTTATGTGACAAACTTTTTTTTACACGAGTTTTTGCGTATTCGGTAATGACTATTATGTCGTCGACGAGTATAACACGTCTACCAACTCTTTTTAACAATTAAAAGGCGCCAATATTTAAAATTAAAACAAGTTTTCAAATTTTGTATAATTTTTATTACAGATATTTTGTTTAAATTATAATATGACGTTGATTATCTTACAAATTGGAGATACTGTTATTGAAGTTTAAATGTGTAAATTTGTAGGATAATTCTTCATGATTTTGGAATTATCAATTGCAACGATAAGTTTAATTATAAGGTTTCGTCTCAATTTTTTTTTATTAATTTGATTATGACTGCTACTTTCGTCGAATTAAATTATAATTTCATCCCAGAGTTTTTTGTTTCATTTGTTGTGGATAATTTAAGCAGACCCTGGAATTCACTACCTGAGAGAGCTCATTAATGCAGACTACCGACTATAACAGCTACGGCTTTTAAAGAGTTGTTCGTCAGAACACGACAATATATAGTCATAAAAATCTATTTTAAAGATTGGCTAACTGAGGTTAGCCTTGAGGTTAATTTAAATTTTAGCCGCTACTATGTTTCACTTAATTCTGAATCTGAGGGCATCTTTAGCCAAAAGGAGGGTGATGAGTACTATGTTGAAGATTACCTATGTATGTATATATATATATATATATATACCTATACAATATACTCGTAGATGCTAGTTTAGTTTAGTTTTTAGTTTTTTTTTAGATATTCGTCTGGAACACAGATTTATAAATTTTTCTTCTTGGCTTTATTATACAAATTTCGGCAACTAATTTTACAACTCAATATTGTAGTGGTGTCAAATCATTTACATGTAGTAGACCAGACTTTAGTCTCTTTATGTTTATTTCAGAACAGTTGATTTTTTATTTTGTACTGAAGTGCTCCTTTTCAGTATTTCTGATTTTATAGCTTTTACATTTGTCTTTTACTTTGTAATGTAAACACTACAATCCATCTTTAGCTCTTTTGGTTGGTGTTTTAATATGGCTACTTCTTCTTTTCTTCCGAATATTTATTAAATTACTTGGTGTCCGGTATTTTTTAACATTTATTTTCCAGGCACACACCTAAACAAAGAATCCATGAATTTGATGGGGTATGGGGTTAAATGCCTTTATTGGTTTTTATTCAATCAACATTTCTATTGCTTTTAGTAAACTTTCTGTCTTTTTTTAAACTAAAAAAAATAATTCTAATGTTGCTCTCGTTTTCACCTTTGTAAAGACAGTTAAAAATTAAAAAGGTAGAATGTAGACGCACCAAGCGTAAATTCTTTCCAAAACTCGAAGATTCAGCAGTATTTCATAGTAACTTTCTCATAATTAAGCTATCAATTGCTATCTGGTTTTAGAATTTTTTCAATAATTTAATTGATTGTCTATGTGTTGATGTAACATATGCATAAAATCTCACGCGATTGAATTTGAATTTTACCTCACCACCACTATATAATAATAATTATCGATGTAATGAAAGATTAACGGCGTAAAGACATGTAATTTATAAATTTAACACCAGAAATCTTTGTAGAATATTACAAACAAGCTGAATACAATGTCTCGCAAAACAATTTATTATGGTTACCTGATTCAACAACATAATTTGTTGTTCTAGCACACAGACAAAAATAGTCTGTGTTACTTATATCCAATATTGTGTAATTTTTTAAACCAAATTGTGCTCTTTTAGAAAATGCCAAATTGTATTAATTTTCAATCAATTCTTTGCAAAATTTTTACTTGAAATTGTGCAACTTTTACATCCAATTTGTGCTTCTTTGAACTTTTCAAATTTTTGCAGCTGACGAATCCTGTTGAATATTTAAAAAAATTTGAATTCAACTTCGTGAAGCCTAAATAAAATTATGATACATTTTGGTGGAATGATTTTCGTTAATCTTATTTGAAATATTATTTAGGTACTATTTGATAATATAAACCGTAAGATTTTATCTCTCTCCACAGGTGGAAAAACGTATGAAATTTATCAATTTAATAATTAATAAAATATAATTCTGTTTGTTGAAAATTAAAATTTTAAAATAAATCAATTTTAGTATGGTACCTATTAATTAATTTTATTATAATTTAATTGTGTTGGAACTTCGACAAAGTTTAAATTAACAATCGGTTATAGTAAAGTTGGTTTTTCTGTATAATATAATATACTAAAAATAAATTAGATTCAGAATAGAAAATAAAATTTCTGGAAGTGTCTGTAAATTTAACCCTGAAGAACGCCATTTTGTGCAGTAAATTCCCAAATTATCTGTCAATTCTGAAACCCAAAATCATAGAAAAATGATAATTTTCAAGCAATAAAAACTTTCATTATAAACCTATATTGAAAATTCGCAATCACATTTAACTTGTGTGGACATAAAGTAATGCGAAAAATAGGTATCCAACTGAGCAGGACTCGTTTAAGACAATTAATCACACGCTTCTAATAATGTTCATGCATATTTACATTTGTAAATCAAAAATACTTAAGATTATTTTAATGAAAAAATCTATCAGATTTAATGACTGTATTACATGCAAAATGTCATTTCGTTAAAAATCGCACATTTGTTAGCCGTTTTTTCTATACTATTAATTCTCTATATGCTCAACGCAATTTCAAAATTTTAAACTTACATTATTCGAATTACATAAATTACAATCTATTAATGCTAATAATGCTGATATATTTGATTAATTTGTATTCTCTTTATTTTCTAATTATAAAATCAATTATGTAATATGAGTTATATCTTTGTCATAATTGATGATATAACAACTAGTAATTATAAAATGAACTTTTTTTTATTATGGGATTCATTATTATTCGAGTTTGAAAAATGAATTCATTTTTGTAAACTAAAATTTTAATTATTTAATATTAATATTTTAATGATACACACAATTATTTTGCTATAGTTGGCACTACGGTTAATCATAATTTTTCAACCAGTGCGCATAATTTTTTGGGGGTGTTTTCCTGATTAAATCTTTTTTGTTAAACTAAAAAGTAAATTTTCTTAATGTTTCAAGGTCAGTCGATCTAACATTAGAAGTCAGAATTTTTTAGATCAAAAAATTTGTCTTGAAATCGTTGGTTTCGTTAAATAAAATTTTTTTGTATAATTTATTACATCAAAATAATTTTGAGTTTACTACTACCATATATTGTTTTTTCATATTAACATAATCATTATTAATGAATTTAATTTCTGATTACAGTTCCTAATTTAATGCATTGGCCATCATCCATCACATCAAAAATAAGACGACAGTATAAAATAACTTTTGCATTTCAAACACATAAAATTTTAATTTCGATTTTTTAAGTACAAAAACGGCAAAATGGATAATCGATATTTATTATTGCTGCTGTTATTCTTTTCAACCGTAGCTTGTTCAAAGAAGTTTTAATTTGGTACAACAAAAATATGTACATTTACATTGATTGCTGATCTCTCTCTGTTTCCTTCAGGGATTTTTTGAATGCTTAGTGGGAAAATTACACCTCGGTGGTTTGCTATTGCTTTCAGAGTGGAGCCGGTCAGAACAGAAGAATTTTGTTTTGTTTTCATTCTGCAAATATTAAAAAGCAAAATCCAGAAGCAATCTAAAATTTATTGATTCTATATAAAAATAATTAAAATTTAACGAAGTTCTAAAATAAAGAAATTTTATTATCATTTTACACTTATTTTAAATAAAATAAGTGCGAATAAATTGACAAAAAATTAGTAAAATGATGCAACATATGCTTAACAATTTGCAAATAATTACGCAATTAATTTAAAGTTAAAATTGGATTTGATTAAAAATAAAAGCTTCATTTATAAACTTTCAATTTTACAAAAAAATCGTTTACTTTTAATACAAGCAAATAATCATAGTAATTTCAAATTTCTTGGGGCTTATTATGAAACCTTGTGCTAAAAACGTCTTTCAAAACTTCTTCGGGATTACGTTAATTGCTTGTATGATTTACATAGTTTCAAAATTAAATAGGCCTAAATTTTTAATTTTAATTAAAATTTTCAAAAATCGTCACATACAATTTTAATTAGGTTCGTGTGCTGGTCTGGTTTTTCTATTCAGGCAATTAACGGTTCGTCTATTTAACGGTCTAATGAGACGTCTGATTTATGTATCTAATAATCAATAAAATGTTTTTAAATAAGTCAAACATGTTTATATTAAATTGTTTTCACTTATTACATGATGTTGCACGCATCTTCATAATTATTAGAATTTACTATGGTTGTCTTCCTTGATAAGTTATAACATAAAAATTAATACGCTTAATTAATATTATCGCATTGCACTATTATTACGTTAAAAACAGGAAATAATGTGTAGATGCGTTGTTTAAGATAAGAAAATTAATGTTAAATGCACACGCGTGGAATTCTGAAATTTGTTGTGGTAATTCATGGATCATGTTATGCAAATTTTTACGCATTTATTTCGAAAAAATTCTTGGGACAAAGTAGCTCTTTTAACAGCGTTTAAGTTACATTACTTTAATGACTTTATATTTTTTCCTTGCAACTTTGTAGCTGCGAGGTGCAAAAAGTTGCTGTGCAACAGTCATCCATTTTGCTTCAAATTTCTAACACGACCACAACACTTATGTAGATGTAACTCGGAAAATTTCATGCTATCGAAATTTATGCGATCACCAGGACTAAATACATACAAACTTACTATGGCAAATCGTGCCTTGAAAACAATAGGAGATTTGTATTTATTGATTTTCTATCGATTGGTCGACGTATCGCATAAAACCAAAAAAATAGAAATCGCCATACAATAGCAATATAAAGCTATCAGATTGCTTTATTTAAGTCAATTGTTGCTTTCGAATTAATGGTTCCGGTTTTATCTACAGACCAAAAAGAACAAGTTTTTAGACCAATAAGCAGAATAAAGCAGCCGCGTACTTAACGAACGTATCGATTAAAATTAAATAATTTTATTTATTAAATTTATAGTTGAAGTTATACATTAATTAATTGTAGGTGTTTAAGGAAGGTGTGAAAAATTATGTGTCAGCTGTTCACATGTAGTTAGCATCGTGACTACTGATTATACTTAGATGGACAATTATGGTACAGAAAGTAAACTGAAAAGCTCGGAAATTTTATAGCGTTCATTATCTCACGATTTCGCAAAATATAAATGCTGTGATCTTAAAGTGTTCTTGTGTAGTTTTGTCCACTTATAACAAGTTTTATCTTAAACTTTTTCACGTAGGCGGACCTTTTAAAAGATGTATGTTAATTAAAAAATGTACTATCCTTAATTTAATTTTGAAAGATTTATTTTAATGACGGTTTTGCAAAAAAGTTAATTAATTATCTACCAAATTAGAATTTTTAGAAAATTATTGCCTAGCCCATCAGTGATATACCGGCTAATGGAAAGCAACTACAAACAAGCAGTGGTCGATTTAAATCCCACATCCTCCTGTCGGATTATCCTAATGGCAGTAGTTGCTAAAAAATGTTATTTAATTAAAAACCAAATTACACTCCATTCGATTCTTAATTATACTGCTGCAGCATTCCATAATATTAAATATAATAGCTTCAACAGAAGCGTTCCTAATCCATTTTTTTTGGTAAATTTTATTGATCTCAAGTTTTGTTTCCATTCTTGACCTCTCTCGACTTGACTTAAGTTTTTACTCGGATTTCAACGGTCTTCCATTATTTTAGAACAAATTGTACTTTTTGGTTGGTAATATACCGTGGTTTGGATTCCACGTTAATTTTTTTTTTAATTAATGTTATTTTCACTCTCACTGTAATTTGCAACATAGAAACATAACCGTCTGATGAAACTATTCTGTTCTTGAGATTAATCTTTTTTAAAAAATATGACAACAATTGCATGTTGAATTCAAGCACACTACGTCACTGCTGGGCAGTATACTAATTATTAATTCTTTATAATTAATACATGTACTTGCTAAGTTGTATCGCACGCTGTTAAACCGTAAATAGTATTACATAACTCGTAGATGTCTTCAGAGCTATGCGTGTTTGTTACTTATAATTATTATCTCTTTTTTTATTTAAATGCATGAGTTTAAATACTAATAAATTATATTAACATGATCTCTCTAGTTTTTCATATCACGAGAAAATGTTATTTACATATCGGTAATAAAAAAATTAAATGAGGTTTCGCTCTGTTTACTTTGTGGCGTCACTAAATTTAATTCTGGGGCTGCTGAAGCTTCTATTTGACATTGGGTTGTCAACTAAAAAAGTGCATGAGACACCGAGACCATAAATATTGTCATCTGTTGGTCATTCAATTCCGAATTTACTTCCTTCTTCTTTTTTTTGAAAAACACATTTTCAAATTTTACTTTATTTTATTTTCAAAAGTTGCATAAAAATCGAGCAGGAGCAAATTGCAAAGTACTCAAAAACTGTCGTCGCGATTTTTCATTTATAATGTTGCGACAACAGTAAGAAATAAGGAATAAATTTTGTAGTTAATTAAATTGTCTACAAAAATGTCCATTACGGTTTATATCTCACTTTATTGTCTAAAGCTGAGTACACTACAAAAGCAGGATTTTTAATCCGGATCTTTGCATTAAAATATCGTTCCGGTTACCACCTTCGTTTGTGTTCGGCTAAATTAATAAAATTGAAGCGAAATGAAGCTTCTAAACCGGCGCCGATAAACCTGCCTTCAGTTCAAAGTGGAAAGTTACAGAAATTATTTTTAATCACTGTGATATTTTTATGTCACACCAAAACTTCAAAATAATTAATGAAAATCTGAAAAGTATAAAAAGCATTTGTTCTGTTTAAAAAAAATTTTCACAAGTTTTATTGTCTTGTTACCTCTTAAAATTTCAATTTCTCAAAAATTATAGCCACAGAAGTGGCGTAATATGATCGTTGGTTGAGTGATGAACTGGACATTCTGGGTTCAAACTCAGGACTTCACAGAATTTCTTAACTCGGCCTTTCGTTCAACCTATACAAATAATAACGGTGTTATTCTAAAAAAATAAATTAAATAGTATACCTATGTTTTTGTTTATTTTTCTAATTCCAAATAATGAAATAATAACAATTAAAATAATTTTTAATACGAAAGAATAAATATTTAAATTTTAATATAACATAAAATATTTTTTTATGAAAGAATAAATATTCTAAAAATTAAGAGATACAGTGAAGTCGTGGTAGCATGAACATCCCTTAATGTGAATATTCAAAAACCAATTCAAATTTAAAATTATGTTTTCATAACCCAAGTATAGAGAAATGAAAGGTTGATGAAAGCTGATGTCAGATAAGGAAATGTCGGTGAATCGCAACTGCACTGTGCTACCCGTACATTTGTAAAGATTAATTTGCAATGGGGGTGGATGAAAAGGTAAGGAAGAAAAGCTCCCATGGCACGACTAAGATTTGTAGTGCGTGGAGAGCTGTGGCACTATTAGAATCTGAAATTGAATAAATTTGACGCTCCTGGATTCCTGGATGATCATGGTCGCCAAAAATACAAGAGGACATACCTAAGAAGTTACCTTAACTCATGTGGAACATAGAGTGCAGTAGGTTAGCTCCAAAGGTAATCACTTTTAATGAACACCTAAGTGTTCCACAACTGGAAAATATTTCTCATCCCAAGATATTTAAGGAAGAAGGATATCTCAGGCAGTTGGGAGGATGCAATAAATAAAATTTATTTGTCCTTGTACTCGTTATCCGTTTTTCTTATCTTTTTTTTAGTCTTGTTAATGATTTTAAATTAAATCAGAACATAATATCGACGTTCCTTGTTGTTTAAATTATTTTGTCCCCCCAACTGCCCGAGATATCCTTCTTTCTCAACTCATAACAATATGGATTTGATGAGAGGAGAAAATATGAACACCAAATGTGCTCTCAAGAGACACGCGTTTAAATAAGTTGGCACTCGGCGTGCTCTCTCACTCCCCCACTCCTAGTTATGGCAGGCGGAAAGCCACACTCTAGTGAACTTCAAAAGCGACAGCTTTAAATATAAGATTAGCAAGTAAAATCTCTATAGATGTTTTACTGTATTATCCTTGAAACGTAGCTTTCAAATTAAAAACTACTACAAGGGTGGGAGCTTTGAGATAATTTTAGCACTATACTTCCTTGTCCTGCTTACCATAAGTGGTCGGACTTGTAGTGGCCGTGGTTCTTGGAAAAGTAGGCTTATTAATGCGCGTCCCTAAGAGTGATCTTCAGTGCTATTGGGGTTGCTGACCATCTAATTTTGACCCAAAACCCTCCACCTAAAGCCATACAGATCTTGCAGCTGTATGGGTAGCTACCCGGCTTTGCTGAGAACTCTTCCACAAAGCATAACTCGTACGGTTCTACTCCAATGGAGAGCATGCTGAATCTAACGAAAAAGTATTCAGCATGAAAATCTAATAATACTTTTTACTGCACTGGACTACATATTAAGGAAAACATAAATTAATCCTTTAGACCAGGCCTGTTTAAACTAAATGGGGTCGCGAAAGATTTTAATGTCAAATATTTAAATGTAAAATATTTATTTATCTTTCTTATGGGGTCGCCAGGAAACTCGCAATCATAAATGGAGTCGTAAATGAAAAAAGTTTAATGGCTGTTTTCACCGACAATTTTTCAATAACAATAACGTTAAGTATTTCCTAAAGTACTAGGTGTTACTTAGCGACTGCATTTTGGTTTTAAATTATGATTCATTCATACTTTAAGAAATACTTATAAGGATAGGCTCCAAGGTCCCGGTGTTGTTTCGCCACCACAAGACGGCGCATAATTCGGTATTGCAACGATTTTAACTACCTCTACAGTTTCCTACTTATACGTCTACCTCTAGTTAGGAACTTGTCGGTGAAAACGGCCATAAGAAGCCCTGGACTTTAAGCGATTAAAACGCTGGACTTTAGGCGATTTTAGTCTATCTGAGTGTCCAAAGGATTAACATCCCATGTAGCATACAATTTTGGTGCAATATTAGTTTCCAATGTTGGTACAATATTGAAAATAAATATTGCGTCAATATTGGTAACCTAATAAAATAAGGAGCATATGCTCCCGAGTTAGTTCTATTTCAATGCTAGAATCAATATAATTATTGGACTGTTTTAAAAACAATTGTTTAAAATAAACTTTTAATTTAGGAGAAATATGTTTATAAATTTTTAATGTGATATTTATATAAAGTTACTCTTATAAATAAATTTACAAATTAATTCTAACCATAGTTCTGTCTGCTTTATAAATTCTAAATACTAGTCAGTATTTACATCGTTTTTGTATTGTTTACTAAAATCCGAACGTAGCTTAAAACTGTTTTTAATATATTTACAAGTCTCGGACTGTTTTCAATTATTCAAAGTGAAAATTAGAAGCTGATGTAATTTCCACCGATGGTCAAAAAGTTAAAATGTAAGTAGTCGTTAAGTGGGGAAACAAGTAAGTCCAAATAAATTAATGTCCCTTAATTTATAGTTTTTATGTTTCAACTTTAATTTTATAATTATTATTATATGCAATTTTTCTTAGGCTAGTGGTAGTTACAAAAGAGAGAAGATGAGTGGCGTCAAGGGATTAATCATTTTGAATTTTAATGTTCCACTTTGAGCAAATATTCCATGGCTACTGTATGGTTGTTAGTTGCTAAGTAATCAAATTTTTAGAATATGTGTACACCGAAGGAAAATAGAATAAACATAAATTCATTACCGGGACCAATTTTGTAAATTTGATTTTTTTGTCACTTTCAAAATTAATACTTTTAATTCTGTCATTTGTTTATTTTTTTTGTTACTTACCTATATCATTCTATAAAATGCCTTAATCTAAAAAGATTTATATTTTTAATCTGTCTATTGTACCTACCCTTAATAATATTTATTAATTTATATTAATTGCCATCTCCATCGATGGCATTGATTGGAAGTTACTACTACCTTACGACAGCTCAAAAAATTAAAAGGATTAATCTTTGAAAATCGGTGAAAATTACAGAGGCGTTTCCAGCCAACGGGCTTAGGGGTGGTAATTTACCTATATCAATGTAAATTTCAACATAGATTGATCTTTTTTGTTGAAAAATAAAAAGTAAATAATAATTCTTAGGGGGGGGGGTAATTACCCAATTACCCACAACAAAAACCGCCAGTGGAAAATTATGTGTATTCCAAATTAGTACTACTTAGAGTTCCATTTTTGAAAGTTATTTTGCCTGTAGCAAAACCCGGTAAGTTAGATTTAATGATTTGTTCTTAGAGTAAAAATTATTTACTTTGTAGAATCCAAAAAATCCAGCAGGATCCAATGCTAATATGACAGGACACCAAGGATTTCTGGTAGACCCTGTAAATTTTTAAGTTGGTGCAAAGCGAACCAAATTCGGGTTTTTCTTTTTACGGTAAAAGGTTAAAACTTAAAAAAACAAAAGTTCGGTGTGTACTTACTTAGAACAAATAACAAATAACTGAGAAGTTTTTATGATATGATCGAATATAAAAATCGCTTCTCGTACCAGTCAACTGGGAAAATAAATTCCTAATACAGGATAATTAAACGTACAAACCGAATGCCCATGCTCCAGAGAGGAGCTTATAAAACTTTTCTATTTTCGGAAAAATCACAAAAAACTGGGTTAACTAAAGACGACCTTTATCATTTAAATGTAGGCTATTTCTTTTGCTTCACTTGTTCATTCTAAGAAATAATTTAATTTATTCTGTTTAATTTTGAAAAAAAAATTTATTTTAATCTTTTTCGGATATGAAACTTACAAAACTTTGGGATGGTTTCAGGCGATAATTAACATTTTTAATGTTTTTAAATAGACAAAACTTAATTTGTTAATTACTGAATTAATTAAATGATTTTACTCATGCAACATTAAACAAATTTTGTTTAGTTTGTATCCTTGCAATTTAAATTCTGTTCCGGTTCGGCTTGAACAATATGAAACAATTATTTTACAACGATTTTGGTTTTCGCTTCCAAAAATTTTAAGTGATCTTTTAAACAGGATTAATTATTTTAAATACTACAACATCTTTAAGGGAGTGCGTTTCATTAGAGTAAATAATAATTTTCTTATTAAGATAAAATTGAAGAAATTTTTACAGTAGTCCAAGAATGCGTAATTGTACTACTTTCCAATATTTGAGTTTTTGAAATTCAAAAAAATAAATAAGCTACTTAGATATGCAACAATAGAAGCATACAAGAATTTTTCTATAATATCTACTTCTTTGTACTGTCGAGGAGACGGGGGGCCATGCCAAACAACAAAACTAAGGCAAATAAATTTAAAAAGCAAAAGAACATCTTTGGTGTTTTGACAAGCCAAATTTTAAATCATTAATTTAACGTATAACATCATTCTTAACATGAAAAGGTTCATTTGTTAAGGGTTTTTCCAATTTTATGATTTTATTCATTAAAATTTTGAAGACGCCCTGAAGCATACTGAAGACAGCCTTGACCCTTGACCTTCGACATCTTTGATGATTTTGGAATCCATGCTGAGTAGGAACATAAAATATCTACTTAGCAGATTACAATGACCTATTCATTAATAATAATCTTAAAATTATCAATATAAGGTCAACTATGTTTAAATTTTCTTCAATTTTTTTTGAAGAAATTGTAAATGGGTAAAACTGGAGAATTATATAATAAAAATATGTAGCTCGTCCACGGTTATATAAATCTCGGATCAAAGCAAAATGATGATGATACCAACAAAATGATAAGGGTGGTTTTCAATAACCAACAACCAGGATTTTCAACTGGAATAATACAAAAATTCTAAACTTATTAGCAAAGCAGTGAAATGTTTAAATTAATGATCGGTTAATGATGACTCGTTTATTTCATCTGAAGATTAACTCATAGCGAAATACAAGATTTGACATAACACGCGGGTCTGTCATGTCATTTTCATCAAGATATGAATTTTGTTGCAGAATTTGTGTTAATTTCAATTTCAATTTTAAAAGTGTTCTTAATTTTTGACGGTTTATGAATGTTTAAAATATTCGCGATGCACGTAGCCTACTTTTCAATACTTTCGATTCAGCTTATTGCAAAATTATCGATTTTCTGCATTCTGTTTATCAATTTTATATTATAAATTATAATTTTATGGTTTTCACTGAAATTATTTTACTTTATCGATACTAAAATTTGCATAATTCAAATTATTGCTATTATTCTTTTTTGTACTTGAAAATTACATGAATGTAATTGAAAAATTGTAAATGCTTAACTTTACTTACATTCTTTTAGTTAGAAGTCTGTACTTACTTATGTAATGACTGTAATTTTACTTTATCTGCTAATATAATCAATGAAAATCGGTGATATCTGAAAGGTAAGGTAAAACTATAAAAAAAATACATCCTGCTTTAGATAGTAGTAACGTGAATATTTGACAAACTGAACCTTGAGAGTTTTTCTAAAAATTATATTGGTACGCATTAAATACCTATAATTTTCATTTGTTGACTTTTCCACTCAGATCTACGATTTAGGTCTTTAAGATCTACTTGATCCAAAGAAGTGACTTTCAAGTTTTGAACATTTAATGGGAAACATATAATTTTATCCTCAATGTCAAAATAATTGCAATATGAATATTAATTATTTGACAACATAGTTTTTTTATATTATAAATTTAAAATTGTTTCCTTACTGGCGCCTTAGTTCATCTGCATAAATTATAATATCAAATAGGTAGTAACTGTAAATTGCATCTGCTATGCGTTAAAACAATTCAAATTTTAAATCTTAGCAGCCAGTAGCAACTCGATACACGATAATATCTGTCAGATAAAGTATAAAAGGTAATCGTGACAGGGAAATTACGATTTCAAATGAATACATTATCGTGCCACGCCTTCTCAATGTTAAAAGAAAATTGATATTACTTATGCAATAAAAATAAAATCGTATCAATTTATTTCTACAAAAAGTTATTATACACAATTATTTTTACAATGCGAGAAATCTTTCGTAAGATATCGTGTCGAATATTAGTTAGTACAAATGTATATCGCGCTATTTGCTAATATTGTAACGCAGTTCTAACAATATTAATTTTTTTAGCAGTTAACGGATTTTCTTTGCATGCCGACGTAGTATGTAACGTCTCATTGATCCCAGTGATCAAGTGATTTTTTACTTCAAAATTCAAATTAAGGCGGTGTTATTATTTTTAGTTCGAACTGCCGGACGTGAGACACTTCCATTGAATAACGATGACACACATTCAGTACATTTTTAATTCTTCTTTTGCTTCTACTTGACATAACATGTCGTCACAGCCGACTGCAGCAATAGACAAATAAAACGCGAGAGCTTGTAAACTATACCTTAAGATAAAATAAGTCACTTTTCTGCCGACGGCGATAAAGCATGTCATTTCGTTACTACGTACACAAAGTTTAAGCTTTTTTTTCTGCTTTGAAAAGAATTTTGTCTGCCTCAGAAGATACATTTTTTTTGCTTGTCGTCGTTTTCTGTTTTTGTTGCTGCGGATATATTCAATAATTGAAAATATATCCGCCTATTAGCTCTAACTGATTGTAAAAAAACCAAACTCGCTACTGGTTTTAACGAATGACAACTCGAGATAAAATTAATTATCTGTTCTGTAAATACCGATAAAGTAAACCTATTAGTTCGTACTTCCGCTGAAGACAACTTACTTTCGACAATTCTGCGTTCATTTTTTTATACAAGATTTTGTTAGTACGAAGTTATTAAACAACGCAACAGATTTATTTAATTTTTGCGTATTAATATTGCCACTTTGAATAAATTTATTTTATAAATTTTTTATCAGATAATTTATTTAAATAATTTACATTAATGAGTAGGTAGCTTAAAAATTTTAATTCGTTAAAATTTGTAAAATACATAATCAGTTGACCAAATATAGTCAAATGTAATTTTAGATTAAGGTATCTTCTTAATACGAAATGTGTGATTTATGATTGATCGCTTTTTCTCAACTACATCTTCACCAGGGACGAAGTGTATAGAGGTGCCAGTTTTTACAGTCAATATGGGCCTTTTACTGATTTTACAAAAATGGTCAAGAAACCAGCTCTCGCTTTGTGCGAAGGCAAGATCGTAGATTCGAAAAAAAATGGTAATTTGGGGAAATCCCATAAAACACTGATGATGGTGTAACACCCTGTGTGTGCTTTCAGGTGTTATTTATTGAATTGAATTTTTAATAATATTTTGGGTTTGAAAGTATGCAACCATGAAATCAATTTTAGGGAATTTGGAAAACAGAGGTTGGTAAGAAAAAGGGGAGATCGAACAAGTAGAAGTGTGGTGGTAAAAGTTGAGAAGTGACTTTTTCATTGAGATTTTTTGAAATCAATTATTAATCCAGTTGTTTGATGGCTTTTTTTTGGTAACTTGGTGTGAAATTCTTTTCGAATATTTACGTAAGTGATTTTACACATTTTCTATTTAACATTTTTTTGGCTGCAAATTAAAAAATTTATTTTGTTGGTTATAAGTTTTTTATCGTCAACTGGTGCCCAAATTTCCATCTTTCGCAGATAGTGTCATTGAAGACGCTACAGAGCTTTTCGTGGTAAATACATTAGAGATTTTCTAAGAACCAACGAACCGCGTATACGAGACCCGTATATTCTCCGACTGTAGTTAAATACCAAAGTTTAGCTATCTTTTTTTATTTTAAAAGGATCAAGTGGCATTGTGACCAACTTCACTGCTGAAGTTTTGGTGCAATGGTAAAAGCTTTAATGACAAAAAAATAATTGAAAAGAGAATAATTGAGAAGAAAATAAAGAGAAGAAAAATGCAAACATTTTTATGAAAAAAATTCAAAATCGGATTGCGGCATTTTTTTGACAGACTTTGTTAGGTGATTATCCGTGGTTTAACATACTAAAAGTCTAAAAAACTTGTGATATACTAAAAGTCACCTATCTAAACCATCCTTGTCCTAGCGATTTCCAACTAAGTTTGAATGAGGAATATGAAAAACCACCGGTGCCGTAACTAAGACTTTTGGGACCTAGGGCCAAGTACGAAAAACCGCTTTAAACGGAAATAGGTGGGGCACTTAAGGAGGGGGTTCTGCGCAATAAATACATCAGAAGAACGTGCCAGTGCCGTGGTGTAATTTTAATGACAATTTTAAAAAGAGAGTTAACAATTTCATCTTTTAAAATTACATTTAGGCAAAAATGGCCAATAAGTGATTTTGTAGACCATTCTTTTGTGGCCATACTTTTTCTTTTCCTATGTTAATAAAATAAATTGGGATTGATATATTTTAGTCCTCATATACCTACGCATTAAATCTTAAAAAAAAATTGAACTAAGAATTTGACAATTAAGTACTTGAATTTATCTTATTATTAAGTGATTTTTTCTATTTTCTAGGGTTGCTGAATCCCCTAAACTTTTCTAAAATACAACAAAACTGTCGTAAAACCGGGGGGTCTGGGGGGTATGGAATACCCCCCAGCACAAGGAAGTAGCGAGATAACTTTTCAAAATTGAAAAAGACGCAAATTTAATTCTTGATAAATACTTTTTTCATTATATACTTACTGCTCCCCCCCTCGCCAGTTTCCTTATTGTTTATTTTTACAAGTACCCTCCAAGTCACAAAAAAATTTTTTAAGAACGTAAACTTCATCTTAATTCTTAATTTTCTCTAATTTTTTAAGTGTTTTTTCTATTTTCTAGAATAGCTAAGTCTCCAAATTTATTTTAAACTAGGCGTCCGCTCGTGGCCTACGCCACTTTTGTTATGTCCTAGTTACGGCTCCTTTTTTAATACTTACTTCCTTTATTCGAATCAAATTTTTGCTTTTCGTTCAAAATTTATGTTTAATGAAGCGTAATAATTAATACAGTAATTAATTATTACTATTATTAAAGTATAATTATTTTCAATAAAATAAAATTAATTAAACTTGTTATTGATACTAAGTTGGATTTCTGACAAAAAAAAACTCGATTTACCATAAACAGCAAAATGAGAAATTAAATTGCCACATAATATTTATAATCTAAGTTTCATCACTTGCTAATTTATGAGTTCCAAAATATTGAAAATATAAGCAAAATTATATTATGTAATACCAAATTATAATAAAATTTACTAAATTAAAGAAAAATGCAAGAATGACGGTTTATTTATCTCAAAAGAATTTTATGTAATCTTGCATCTAAAAAAAAGCTTTTAAAAATGTATTCAGTTGACATACTCATAAAAATGTCGAAATTAACTGTGCACGTGAATTGTGTGAACGTCCAGTCAATTACAAATTTATGACTGCACTTTTTGCAAATTCTTGTTTTGTTGCTTTTTGGGAATTTTGCGTTCTTTGCTATTTGTTTTTATATTTTTGCTATTGTCTGATGGCAAAATCTATATAATATTATTAAATTATTAAACTGCAGAGTTAAAGGGTTAAATTGGAGACCAAATATGGTTTTATAAAGAAAGCGTCAGATTTTGGGGTTGGTCGAGTTTTCGAAACTAAACAATTTTTTTCGGATGAATTTTTTGGTGGGGCAAACAACTTTTCGTATAAAAATACTAAAAATCTAACGCTAACGTCTGATAGTGCTCTAAATTAGAAAAACTGCACTTCACTTCTACATATTAAATTTGTTAGCATAATAGGACATTATATTATGATAATATAAATAAATCAAATGTTTTTAATCGACTTAAGTACCTAATTAATTGTGTTGTCTTATAATTATTTATTTATAATAAATCTGCATATAATATTAGAAGCTAAATCTTTAAATCATTAGTTAATTAAATAAA
Source organism: Rhagonycha fulva (assembly GCA_905340355.1). Classification (NCBI taxonomy): domain Eukaryota; kingdom Metazoa; phylum Arthropoda; class Insecta; order Coleoptera; family Cantharidae; genus Rhagonycha; species Rhagonycha fulva. The sequence goes on from HG996555.1 coordinate 10,039,623, forward strand.
TATGCAATTTTGATTACAAAATTAATTAACTCCATTAAACATTTACTTTCTATATGAACTCTCCTGAAATTCAAAAAGGTAATAAATTTAATTACTACACTACTAAATTTTCTACAATATAAACAAATTCTTTAGTACTAAATTCTAAAATATTGATAGATTATTTTATAGCCAAATTAAAATGTATAATAAATTTTAACGGTAAATATTTGTATTAACTGATATCGTAAGAGGTTCGTTTACAAGATAATTTGTTGCAAATTAGGTTTAATTATTTTCATATTTTCATCATCATTTCATTGGTAATTTTTAACAACAAAAGCGGTATAATTAAGAACCCATCACATATTTCATTATTTTGTAAAAACCATAAAAATGTTTATTGCTTCGGGGTTTTTACCGTAAACGTGTCAAGTTAATTATAATTTATTGTTACTTATCAGCTGTAAAATAAGCAAAAATTTACAATGTGCAGTGTCTGTTTTTTCAGTAACGTTCGAATGATGTAATATTTAATGAAGCCCTGCAACCCAAAAACAATTAAAAATATTTCAGTAATTTTGATGTTAATTAAAAATAAATCGATTGAGAAAATTATCGGTAAATCGGAGCAATCAGATATTCTCCATTGAAAATTAGCATCGCAGAATTGCACTACAAACAACTAGAAATTGTTATCGTAAATTAAAGAAGTGAAAGTTTCTAATTTATGGTTTGGACTTGTTCACAAGATTATTGTACCTTAAAGGCAGAAGAAAACAAAGTTTATGATAATTGGATAAAAAGCTTTCTGATTAACAAGAAGACAATGCTTAACTTACTGCTGCAGAAAACAAAGTTAAGGTTTCCTAAATCGGTTTCAGTGTGACATTTCAATTAGGAAAATTATGGAACCACTGCAAAATAATTTTCCTTGACTGATCTTCAGTACATCGTGTATTGTTTCATTTATCTTGTTTAACGTAAGTATATAATTAATTTAAACACAAATTATAAGAATATGAAACATAATGGATTGTTTCGTGTTTAACTTGATGACAACCTGAATAGACAACATAGCATGCAATAATTAATTATTCAAATCATTTGTCAATATCATTTCAGAGCACCTGACTAAAGCCTATACAAATTACAAAACCGCACACAAACCGCACGTTACATCGAGCTTTTTAATTATTCTATGAATATTATATCTGATTCGTCAAGTTTTTGAGAGTTAAACTGCGGTTTTTGAAATTCTCTAGATAGGTTGAAAAGTAATACAAAATGTCTTGAAGCCACTCAGGAAAGATGGAAAACGAATTGAAACTGAACAAAGAAGTTGTGTTCATTTCCTGGTTGGTGCAGCAGCTGCAGTGAATTTGGTGAAGTGCAATAAACTGTCTCAACTTTTGCTGTTTATTTCCGTATGAAATAAATAATGTTATTTTCACATATGGTTAAAATTACAACGCCCCTATCTTTATGATTGACAGGAATTTTAGGGTTAGTGGGGAGATACGTACACAATATCATTGGTTACAAGGGAAGCATGCGTTGCATGATTGTGGAAATTTAGAAAATTGCTCCACGTAAGCATATACAATCGGGGATCATACTATGATTTTATTTAATTTTTAATTATTTTCTTACCTTGTTGTTAAGCCAATCAAAGTAATTATTAGTATTGCAGTACTACGTATAAATAGAGTTGACCGTAATATCGTGTAAAATTGTATTGTAATGGAGATTTCCATATAAGTAATTTCTCAATATTGCAAATGTAACGCAAAGAAAAACATAGCAATGTAGTACATTAGTCATTGTCCGTGATTAGCAACAATTACAATTTTTTGGTTTTAGTACCTACTACTTAATGCGAAAAATAATAATAATACAACTACGTAATTTGAGAAATAGCTTTGTTTACAACGTTGTTACAATGTAATGGTACCTACTTATTTCATTATTGCCGTGCATTCGAAACTACATCGTATGTTGATTTGAAATCAAACCGCTTCAAATATCTCGTCAATCACATAAAGTAGTGAAATAGGAAACTCTCAATTTTTGCCCCAACTACCCCTTCTTTAGAGCCAAAAATACAGATATAACTTTTCAAATAGCGCATTCGATACAAATACATGGAACGAATTATATTAAAAAAAAAACGCAAAAGGAATCAAAAGTGCAACAAATTAGAACATAATAAAATTTTAATTGCATGTTATTATTTATAGATTATTTACACACCGATCCACTTATTTAGAAATTAAAGCTCTCGTTATTTATTACTATATGTATGTATTTTACATTATCAATTACAAAACTATGCTAATACGTTGAATTAAATTTACCAATTCGGCTATAAATTTAACAAAGCAGTTAAAAACGTTTGAGTGGATATCAGGATAGTTAAAATAATAAAATTAATTTATTTAGTAATACTAATTATAAAATAATTACACAACAATTTAATTTACTATTATGCTATATCTATATACTACCTATACCCACGGTATATTAAATAATCGTTAGTTTTAATTTTTCTCATTTATCACTAATTGAAAAATATTTTTCTAATTTGCTCCATTTTATATTTGCAATATAATAATAAAATTACAAGCAGTTAGGAAATTGTTGAGGTTCTTTATATCGTAAGTTTTACTAATTTTCTTAACCAATAGTGGCCCCATTTGTCGCTATTTGTGATATTATAAAAATCTACTAGGCATTTTCTTTATAGAATTTAATTAAATAACGTGGTACGGGCATCGAAGGGTTAAAAGAAAAATATATTATTACGTAGCTGCTGTATGTTAATCGTTTATTCTTCTACTTCAATTTGTTGAATTGTGTTCTGATGAAGTATAATTTATAGTCAGAGGCGATGAAAATATTTAATGTCTTTCAGTTTGGCTTATTTGAAGTTTGTAATCATTAATAGTGGATAAGATGTAGAAATAATAAATTTTATTAGAACATAAATAATACTCTTTGATGATCATAAATCCGCAAGTTATTAAGTATATGTATTTTCAATGCGAATATTAGGTTGTAAATTTATATTAATAAAGAAATTTCAACATTGTCTCCTTTTTTCAACCGTAAAGCATTTGGATTTCGATTACCGATATATAGGCTTAAGATTGGTTAACTTTACTCTACTTTAATGGACTTTGTATTTCTTAAGATTCTTAAGGCTATAAGCACACATTAAAATCAGGTTTTTGATCTACTAACGAGATGAAGCTGGTAAGCCGGCGCCAGTGAACCTGCCTTTACTGTGGAAGCACTCTAGAATTGTAAACAGGTGTTTTTTTAACAATGTTATGGTAGAACTAGTAATAAAAAAATTGATTATGGTTTTTACTTAATGATAATTAGAATGGGATCAATTGGACTAATGCAGTGAAGCAGATCAATATTTTCATCTCCCAGTCTTTTGATCCATTTTAAAATGTCGGACAATTAAAATTTTTGGATTTTATATTGGACGAACGATCCCCCCCCTCCTTTAAACTCATAAACAAAATGTCATTGCAGTTTTTCTGCTTTTTTTCAATCAACCACAAAGATCTCAAAAATTTATTCTTGATTTCAAAAAAGTTCAAATTCCATAATTGGCCCCCTCAATTTTTAAGACGTTTCTGTTTCTTACAGTATCGGTTTTCGAATTACATTTAATTTTTAAAAACTTTAATGCTAGGAAGTACCCTCTATTTTACTTGAAATTAATTTACTCGCTTAATCTACTAGTACATTTGAGACAATAATAGATGAAGTAACATAACAAGAATTTTTACAAATCTATTATTCCACATCTAAACACTCGGCAAAATAACTTCACCCCATTACATTTCTATTTTGAAATACAAACTAGAACTTTTCCAAAAAGATACAAATTGTATCATCATGGCAACGACCTAGGACACGTTTTGAACGTCCAGACGACTCGGCGTAAAAATAATTCGAACTGACCTAGGCAAACTTATCCCACTGAAAGTCTGAAAATATAGAAATATTTATATATAAATATTTAAATTTTGTATAGCTGTCTGAAGAAAATTATTTGTTTTTATTATGCTCGCACGTAAGCCGTAACTAAATAACATTATTCTATAATTAAATTAGATACTAATGACTAGTGAAATAGCAATTTTACAAATTGACCAAATTAACAATTAATTACAGTGGTTTATGCCCCAAAAAATTTTTAAAATGTCGGTCTGCCAATATTCGATAATTATTGATTAAAATTTTTTTTTTATTGCCTCTAAATTGTAACTAAAATTTTAGATAGTTTTAATTTTAATTAATAGGTGGGCTGTTATTACATAAGATAATTGAAAATTGAACAATAATAATAATTAATGCAATTAATCATGGACAATGCTAGGTAATACTTTCAAACTGTAAAATTGATATTAAAACAATTATTCAAAAAAAATAAATTAATTTTTTGTTTACTTTATTAATCGCCGCCAATATTTCATGTACTGTTAATTTAAAAGAAGTAACTAATTTACATAAAAACAATCAGTAAAATTTAGATTAATAATTGTGTGATAGACCAGCTCTTATTTATTATTAATGTTAAAATCATGGTTGTTCACCACTCTGATCGTGATTAAATTAAAAATGAAAGCTTTAATGCAGTCAAGTCTTTAAATAATTAGAAATAAGACCTTACTTAATTTAAGTCTTTTATGGGAAGAAAAAGAAGTCTTTTCATAATGATATGATATAGTATAAATCTTCATACTTGAGTATTACGTCATAAGCATCTAAAAGGAACTCTTTAGTTGACAGGCATTAACTTGACATTTGAGTTATTCCAACATGTTACCGATATCACAGACTATAACTCCTGCTGGTCTAACATTACTTTTCTTCGCCTAAATAATTCATTAAATTTTTTTCCATTTTAATTTATTAAGTTTTGATATTATTTTAAGCACAACAAAATTATTAATCAAAAGAATAACTAAATTAAACTTAGTATACTCGTGTATTATTAATAATTTATTACTAATTTATAATTATTGTTGATATCATTTATTAATATTAATATATTATTAATTCATTCAGAAATGCAAATTTTTTATTCACATAGTACAATAAATCAGAAATTGTAAAGTTTAATAAGTAAGATCTAAATAAAAGTTGAAAAAATACATAGTAGTATAAAAGTGAAAATAATAGAGATATTTAAAAAAAAATTTATTATTTTTGGTTAAATAAATACTTTGGTACTATAAAATCAACTGTGGTATAACCAAATAAAAAAAATTTTCCAAAATGTGAAAAAAAATTATTTTTTTTTGGTACAATAAAATAAAAAAAAATTTCTAACCCTTACAAGCCCCTACTAGCCCCCTTTAGAGTGGAAAATCATATACTATAGGATTAAAAAGTTTATTAACATTAATAATAATTTATTAAGCTAATTAATATGACATTTACTTAATTCGCCTTATTTGGGTAATAATAAATTTGCGGAACAAAAAATTACAATCAAACTATAATTTTTTTTTTTTTAATTAAAATTATTGCATAAACTTTTATAAACAAAAATTAAAACTCTAACTCTAAGGTGCCAACTTAACGATTTAAACGGCATGAAATAATATTTTGTAGAAAAAAGATCATTTTTTCGAAATCACAATACTTTATTCGCAATCCAATATAAATGACAATAATTTGAATGGAAGTAGAAATTCTAGCCCCAGCGCTGGTAATCCATGGTTTAAAACAAATATTGAGATAACAGCATAACGGGTTTGAAAATGAATATATTAATTCAAGCAATATTTCTACATAAAATAGATACCATTTAATTCATAATTAATTTTTTTTATTCACAATTTTCCTATAAAATAATATTGGTAAATTTCTATAAATGAAAACTAAGTAGTACTTAAAATACTAGTACAAATTTATATCGGCACATAAAACTAAATATAAACTTGAAGCATCGATAAAATCTGAAAAAATAGAAATAGTAATCCTTAATTACTTGAGTTCTTCACCTATTGACATTTTATTGGCACACATCTTTAAAATAAAACTAAAAAAAATATTGTTACAGCACTGTTACCAGTTACCTGTATGGAAATATCTAATAAAATTTGTTAAATTTTTACAAATTTCTGACGGTTTCATTTACATAAGACGCATATAAATTACTAATTAATTTATTGTTACTCAATATTAGTAATTAAAAAACCATATTTTTTTAAATACCTGTTAATTATTAAATTGTTATATAGTAGGTATAAAATTATAAAATGTTTAAAATTATGTTTCAAATATCTGCAGTTTCTTTGAAACGGACAGTTTTTTTGATATCTAATTTTCAAATTTACCAGAGGCGGCGTATTACCCCTTAAGCAGCGGTAGTAGTACTAATAATGTAGCGTCCACACGCTGAGAAAACCTAATTTTTTGAAAAAACATTTTTGGAAAAAATATTATATATTTTTATATAGAACCTTTTTAGTCCTGCTACGCTAATGATCATCACTTAGAAACTTGTGACCTAGTGCCGAAAATAGCAGGTCTGCGGTACAGACGAGCCCCAAGAATAAAAATCTAAATATTAATGCCATTAAAATTTTTTATCAATAGAACACTGAATAATTACTTTATTTATATATTTTTATATTTTATTAATTGGTGAAATTTAGCAGACAATTACGATAAATATTCAATATCAAATCGGCTCTTTTAAAAGTTCCAATTTGTTTTTTTTTTCTACCCTCCAACCTCCAACTCTCCATATAAAATTATCGAAAAAATTCCTCGTTCAAAACTCTTATCGATTTTTGGGTATAAAATAAATTAGCGAATAAGAGCTTGAATTTTCAGTATTTTATTTTCAAAAGTTATGAAATCGTTCGGCAAAACAAAGATGGTATGTCATTTTAACCTATCAATTTCCTCTGCATGCATGAGTACTCAGTGTTGATTTTCGCCTTTTCCCTTTTTTTCTAATTAAGCGCTGTGGATGACATTTTTAACCACTTTGCGTACTATTTTCTAAATTTCTATATGTTTTCTTTTTTTTACCTTCTACGCCTTTTATTAAGAGGATTCTACTGTATTCTTAATTCTTTTCGATGACCTTGTGCCATTAATCGGATAGTTAACAAAATTCTTACTGATGGAAACTTGGGGACTTAAAATCGATAAAACCTTGATTTTGATTCCAAAAACTTACTATTTTAATTGGAACTGTAAACTGTGCCTCATTTGTAGTATATTATCTAGATTTGTAAGAATAGGAATAGGGAAAATGTGCCAATGATGGACCCCTTAAGGAAATATCATTTTATATCTTTCTTAGTTATAGAGTTATTAATTTTTTTTATATGAAAATCTATACTTAATTTGAAGTTTATTTTAGTATAAAGTAAATTTTTTAACAATTAATTTCCTGTTTAAAATATAAGCATTTTTAAAAAAATAGTCGAGAGGTCCATCATTGGCACATTATGTGCTCATGTCACTTGGGCTCAAATGTGCCATTTGTGAACTATGTACCTAGTGTTTTATTTTGTTAGTTTGTTTTGCTGTCTGAATCAATCAAGCTGAATCAATGCAGAACCAGCAAAATTACATCATGCGGGAGATGCTGAGCTTCTGGCCATAAAGTTCGAGAATGCAGGGGTCAAAATAAATCAGTCAAATACTGGAAGTACCGCGCAGTAGGCTACTGAAGCAAATGGGCTATCAAAATTTTACCGGGAATTTGATGACCGGGGGTCCAACAATATGTAATAATCACATACCAAAGCAAATGGTCATAATGAGAAGCATAATATTAAAACTGCAAGCAAAACTGTGCCGAAAGCAAAAATTTGTTAGGAAGGGGACAAATTCTTTTACGAAAAAAACTGCAAAAAATTTGTTAATTTAGGGAAGGAATGGTGAAAACTAAAGCTCCCTATTCCCAATCAAATGCCCTAATCAAATTATGTTTATTTAACTAGAAATGGATTGTCAGCGCTGCCAATGGCCGTGACAATTGTTTTTTCTATTAAAAATCATACCAGTGGCGTACTAAGACGCTTTAGGTACAGCGAGTGACTTTTTAATACATAATAATTTTCAATTTTTTCTTAAAACTATTTTTAACTTTATTTCATAAATAGACTTACGATTCCTTTGCCTCCGAGCAACATGCGTCAACCAATTGACCACGCCTAAAGATGTGCATTGCACTCCCTGCACATGGCTAGTTACTCCACTAACAAAAATTTGTAAATTTGTAAGACGAAGACGGCATACGAACAACGTAATGGCGATGACCTACCGGAAAATTTCCCGGTATTTCAGTAGGTTTTTCCGCCCTTGGCAGGGCCGGATGGGCCCACCGAGCTACTACCCATACATTTTATGGCACCGGCCGCTAATTTCCCGGTAGATTTTCGATACCTCATCCGCCCCTGACCTCTGGTAAGCCATTTATGCAAATTCTGTAAAAAAATACCCACATTGTAAAGTGTGTGACCTGAAAAACAACAACATTAGCAAAGAAGAGAAAAGTTAGGTTAAAAGAACATCTGATCTTAAAGAAATGCATTAAGCGCTTTCCGGTGCCGCTCAAAAAGAAGATTTGAAGAAGGAAAGACTAGATTGGCGTCTTTCTTAAAATTTTCCTCTCTCAATACCAAATACAAATCTGGTGATTTGGAAATTGAAATGGAAACAAATTTAGAAAGTTGGTGGAACTGTGATCGATGTCAAAAATTGGCCAGAGTCTACCCATGATTTTTTGCGTTTTTAAATGTTGCACAATTTGCGGGAATTTTTTTTTAAATCTTAAATAAAATATGAACCGGGTGGTCCACCTTACACCCGAACAATAAGCGATTAGCATGATAAATTAATTTATATTTTAGACTTCTGCTTCCTAATGTAAAAGAGAAGAATAACGAAAATTTGATTTATTGATACTTATTTTATAGTTGTGCTATAGTGTAATTTTTCTTCAAATGCAGAGGTGCAACCATTTATATGTAGTGAACAATGTAAACATCGCGTCAGCACTGCCTTCAAAGAAAAATTATACTATGCTTTTAAGCATAATTTTTTTTTACTTCAAAAACAAATTTTTTCTTTTGCTGGTATTGCAGAGTAGGAACGATCGGTCAAAAACTATTAGTACCTACTAAAAGATAACTGGAGATCTCCTAACTTAAAACTGCTATGTACCAATGTGGCAAAGAAATTATACAAGATGATTTTCAATATTACCTTCTGTTACAGGCCGTGGTGTCAGATTGTGCGATTTTTCGCAAATTAGGCGATTTTTGTAGATAATTTGCCCTTGAATTCTTAAAACAAGAAAATGGAGGTCGCCCGACCCGGCATACGGATAAATATACATCATTTTATTGGCTTCTGTTGTTGAGGGTCGCAAGTTTTTTTTTTTTAGCCCATTAGGGGATTGTGACTCAAAAAGTTGAAAAGCAATTTTTTTAGAATGCTGCAGGTAAATCGCAGTTTGAAGACATTGTGTGCGTTCAGCGAAGCTCAGCGACTGAGAAGTTGATTAATCAGGCTTCGCTGAACGGAGCGCTTACTTACAACTGTTGACTATAAAACTTATGATTAGTTTAAAGTCCCTAGGCAAAGGTTGCTGACTGTAAGAACATCGTTCAGCAAAATTCAAACTACTGAGTGTCATCATACTCATCGTCATCATAGTTGACTGATGACACTAAGCAGTTGAGCTCGCTGAACGCACCCATTCCCTCTTTGCTTTTACTCTCCTAAACGCAACAGTTCAAAGAAGTTTTTCCATAATTAAAGTTGTTTAGAATTATTATGAAATATACGATAAAGCCTAGGAAAGGTTGAAAGTCTTTGGACTAACTAATAAATAAACTGGGTATTGGTTACGCTACTGCTGTAACCGCTACTTTATAGCACGTTCTGTTAAAATATGTTCAAAATTAATAAAATAAATAAATATTGCCTTTTCAAAACAAATAACTACATTCGACTTGAAAATAACATGAAATTTAAAATTTGAATTAGTTAATCGTCGTGCCATCTAAGGTTGGTTAGCAAAAGCTGTGCTATCAAATTATAGGAAATTCAGTTAATTTGAAAATATAAATTAAATAAAAAATAATTGTTGTAATATTTGTATATACAGTAAATTGTCTTGGTTTACATTAATCTTTATTAATTTAGATTAATTCTTAAGAAGTGTTTGAAAACGCGCAGTATAAAAAAATTTGAATTTAAGAAATTTGGTTAGTGGAATGCAGCCAATAGGAACTTTTGCGCTTAAAGTTTAACGGTCAAGCGACATCTAACAAGTCATCACTCGCAAGTGGAAATAGTACCTATCTAAGAAATCATTATTTGTTATATCGTGTACTTATTTCGTTGTAATTTTAAAGTATTTTCATTTTCCAGTAATAGCTCCGTATATTGTACGTTTTTGTGATAATTGTAGTGGTTAAATTAGACGTCAGATACACGGGGATAGTGTGCTATTGTCACCACGATCGGCGTAGTAATACATCTTCCTGCTTAACAAGGTTTGATAGTCTTACATGTGGAGTGCCGGTTTCACATCAAAACTTAAAGTGTAATCGGCATTTAAACGTTAATTTAAGCACAATCAACAAATCAAAATGCATCCAGAAACAATGCAACTTATACAAATTCTAGAAAAAACTGTTTCTCCAGGTAAGTAACTATTAAATTACAAAAACACATCTTCCCCTTTTTCAATTTTGCAAACCACTTACCTAAACTTTACGATTATTCTTAAATTTGTCATCAACTTACGTCACTGTTTCTATAACCTCTATCTGCATGTAAGTTGATTCTAACTTTTTTCCATTTTAGACAAAGCGGAATTAGAACAGGCTTCGAGTTTCCTTGAACAAGCTGCCAACAATAATCTGCCCGAATTTATCAAAACACTATCAGAAATATTAAGACATGGAGGAAATAGTCCTGTTGCCCGGATGGCTGCCGGTCTCCAACTCAAAAATCATCTCACGTCAAAAGATCAAAATCTTAAAGTGTCTTACCAACAGAGGTGGCTTTCTTTTCCTGAACCAATTCGAACGTATATTAAAAAGAACGTAAGTTTTATTACCTATATTACAAATTTTATAGAACATAATTTTGAGCAACATTTTAATCCGTACTTGGCTGCGGTCTGGATTACTGCAAATTTGATATCAACATTTACATCCAGTTTTGAGAAAAGGTTTTTGTAGATGACCCCTATTGGTTTAGAGGTCATCAACTTTTTTTTTTGATTTTGAGGTTACATCAACTTAAAGAAGTCACCAACGTTTTTATTGTTTTAAATTGTCTTGTGGCCTTGGGAATCATGTTTTAATGTAAACTTCAGAAATTGTGAGAATTTGTGAAGAATCATAGCAATGGAGTTATCAAATGATGGGTTATTAGATTATTATTGTGATCGGTTAGCTACAGTAGTTTGAGTACACTTATTTGCCTTCCCTACATTTCATTGTCCAAGTGTTTTAATCATTTTTTAATTGTCGGAACTTTTGAACTGCACTGAAATTTGTCAGCTTTTGTTTCACTATTTAGTAATGATACATAATATAGAAAATAAACAAAGTTAAATTATTCTGATTGTGATAACTAATTATCAGTTGGTGTCCAGTAAAAATGTTACACTTGCAGTGGCGCAGCCAAGTGGGTGGAAAATGAACTTGAGCCTCCCTCCACAATTTTGAATTTGAAAAATGGTGTACTGTATAATTTTTCTTTCATATATTATTTAATTCTGAAATAATAGTTTATAATACAAATAAATTTGTCTACAGACCCTTTGAGAAATTCTGACTATGCTACTGTATTATGTGCTATCATTGATTTAATTATTTCAATCTAATATATTTTAGTAACACATCGTGACAAAGTGGCCCAGATATAAAAGATATCTTGTTTGTCAATTATCATTCTAATACTCTACCCCTAAATTACCACAGTTTCTTGTAAAAACAGCCAATATTAATAATAGTTATTTTCAAAAATTCATAACTGGAAAACTAAGAGGCATTAGACTAAATGCCGAGAAAGTGATAATTTTTTTGGCTCCTATAATCATCAAAAAAATTGGGATCTCAATCCCAATCTCAGGCCCAGTTTATCAATCTGCAGTTGTGTCCCAAGTAAATTTATAATTATTACTGATGAATGATGATTGATTTTAATATTTTATTATTGTTCTTCATTTTTCGCAATTTGTAATTATCATTACTTATACATTGAATTAAACAATAAAAATATTTGTAACAATACTTCTGATAAATTTTTATAACAGTACAATAACAGGAAGACAATAACAGTTTTTCTAGAAACATTATAATATAAAGTCTATAAACTTATAATTAGTAAAATTTCCTGGAGGTTACGACTAAATTAAAAACTAGTTTTTAGAATGATGCCTATATACTATTTAAAAATGAGATACTTTTCAATATCAATTGATTTTTTATGTAAAAATACAGTAACTACTTTTTAAGGCTTAAACTAAAACTTTAATTCTATATCAAAATTTTATGAAAAGAAAACATTGTAACTTCAAATATATTGCATTTCTGTTTAAAATTTTACATAAAAGATTACAAAAAAGAAATAATTATAAAATATTCTTGGAACAATCAAAAACTTATTTGTTATTGTCATTTTTTTGATTACAAAATTAGAAAATTTATTTTCAATTGTATGTGCCCTGCAACATTTGATGTCCTCATGGGAGTCCCCCAATGATACTTGAGAATTTTGCAGATGAATTGCGAAATACATATAAATAATTAATTTACAATTTAGGCATTATTTGAATTTAGACTCTAGTTATTTGAAGTCTGGAATAGAAATCAGAGATTTTTATTTTCTCTCTCATCTTCGGACGAATCATTTTACCTTGAAGACCATAAAAAAACATATTTTCTTTGAAACCTTGATGGTTAACCTCACATCAGAGCTTTAATTATTTGTTGAACTTTGCACTTTTTAAAAGCTGTTATGTAATTTTATTGCATAATTTAAAATGGCCGCCGTCTGCTTGGTTTTCATTGGCGGACCAAAATAGTTACTAATAAAAACACTAAACGGCGGTCATCAGGGACGTGCCCAACCAACTTTTTTCAGGGGGGGGGGAGAAATTCCAAATTTGCCAACTGAATTAATTCAAATAATATTACAAATAGAGAAAAATAATATATTACAATTTCAAAAGGGGAAATTTTGGGGTGAAATGTTATTTCGTGCTTTCCGGGGTTATTTTTTTCAAAATTTAAAAATTGTTTTAAAAACAAATTGAGAACAATTGAGAGATAGAATTGCAGTTCCAAGAGCTTAGCAGGAAATCTTATTTTGCGTTTTTTGTGATTAATTTTTTGCCAAATTAAAATTTTTTGTTGAGAATAATCGAGAAAACTCGAAAAAATTGCAATTTCAAAAAGAGGGGGTCTGGCAACAAAGTGTTTTTTTTTTGCAAAATCAAAAGAAATTTTAAGAACAAATAAAAAAAAGTTACAATTTTGAACAAGGGGGGCTAAGTTCATTCACATACATTTTTGTTGTAAAAACAACTTCAGTCAACTTACATTTTTTCACTCAAATGGAAAATTTCCTATCTCAGGGTTGCCACAGATACACTTTATTCACTTTTTTGAAAATCTTACTTTTTTAAAAAATATTCACTATTTTCACTTTTTTTTTATTAAAAAAGTGATAAGATTTCACTTACAAAAATTAAATTTTCTGATACATTTAAAAATGCAGTAAATAGAATTTTAAAAATTGTCGACGCATATTGCTTGGAGCAAATATAGACTAGCTAATCAACAAGTAAAATTATGAAATAGAATTAAAAAAAAGAAAGTCATTTTGGAGGAAGTGGCCTACAGCTGGAATGAGTTTGGCACCTCTGACTCTGGCATCTCGTAAATTTATTCATGCGCGTCATCAGTGGCGTAACTACCAGTGTGCAAAAGCATACGGTCCGTTAACTCCTAGGGCCCTAAAAGCAGTGACATAGCAGGAGGTGGTGTCAGGCCACCGAGAAAATTAAACAATCATGTTGAGAGTGTAATTTTTTGTGAAAGGCTGAAGTATGGCCATTTATATGCAGTAGACATACGTGAAAATCGAGTTCCACAAAAAATTACGGAACAAATATTGGTAGTAGTACGGATGTTGCTCGGAGGAAATGTAAGCTGATTAAAAAAGGTCATTTAAAAATAATTTGGGGAAAAAAAGCCGAGAGGTACAAAATGTGTAAAAAATTGAATCGTTTTCATGTTTTGGTTCGCAAATTTAGCTAGGGAGTTAAAAAAAGGTCTTTTAAAAAATTTTGAGAACAAGTTCTCAAATGCCCAAAAGAGCAGTTTGAAACACTAATTCTAAAATCTAGACACTTTTCTTCACTTTTTTTGAAAATTTACTCACTTTTTTTCACTCACTTCTTGCTTAGAACTCTGTGGCAACCTTGTAATCTGTGATGGTGGGGGGGGGGGCATAATTAAAAGGAAAACTAAGAAGTAAAGTTGAAATTTTACTTATGTAGGTAAAACATAAAACCATTTTGATACAGGCTTAAAATTTTCAAATTAAAATTAATTTCTAAGCAATAACGTGATCAATAATGTAAGCGCTGTGATTTATCATACTTTAAGTTTAAGACATTATTGCTTCGAAATTAATTTCAATTTCAAAATTTTAAGCCTGTACCAAAATGGTTTTATGTTTTATCTAATTAATATTTTTTAAATCATTTAAAAATAGTTATTTTTAACAGCACAATCTCGACTTGTGTTTTTAGCATTTTAAGCCAAGAGTCACCTTAATTTAAATGCAATCAAATCTTCAAATATTACCGCGAAAGCTCTGAGAGTTGGTCACATGTTATTTATTTACATACATATTAGCTTTATTTGGTACCACAGTCCTAGTGCTACACTACTACAAATTGATTGGTGTACAATCACCAACCCACTTTTTACACCAATCAATTTTTGCAATTTTTTACAATCAATTACTCCGAGTAGTTCGGTGTAGCATACCAAACAGACCTATTATTGCTTTGAACTTAAATTTTGTAATTTCACTCTTACCTTAAATTACAATAGGTACTCCAGATAGTTTTGGAATAAAATAGGATAATTTTATATTCTAGATTTTCTAAATTTCTAGTTTCGTTAAGCAAAAATGCAATGACTTATTGGTTTATTTTCTGTATCACAGATTTTGGGAGCATTAGGAACAGAAACCAGTCGACCTTCTTCAGCTGCTCAATGTGTTGCATACGTAGCAGTAGCAGAATTGCCACAAGGGCAATGGCCCGATTTAGTGGAATCGATGGTAAACAATGTCTTACAAGAAAATTCGACAGAAATGCAAAAGGAGTCAACGTTGGAAGCAATTGGCTATATTTGCCAGGAAATCGATTCAGAAGTATTGGTGACCCAATCAAACAGAATTTTGACTGCCATTATATTTGGAATGAGAAATGCCGAACCCAGTAATCACGTTCGTTTGGCTGCAACTCAGGCTTTATTAAATTCATTAGAATTTACCAGAGCAAATTTTGACCAGGAAACCGAGCGTAATTACATAATGGAAGTTGTTTGTGAAGCTACCCAATCACAAGACACGCAGATTAAAGTTGCCGCATTACAATGTTTAGTTAAAATATTGTCACTTTATTATCAATACATGGAGCCGTACATGGCTCAGGCTCTGTTTCCAATCACTTTAGAAGCCATGAAAGCAGACAATGACGCTGTGGCACTGCAAGGTATCGAATTTTGGTCTAATGTAAGTGACGAAGAAGTCGATCTGGCAATAGAAGACACAGAAGCTGCCGAAGCTGGTAGACCGCCTGCAAGAGTTTCGAGACATTATGCTAAAGGAGCATTGCAATTTATTGTTCCAGTATTGATGCAAAAATTAACCAAACAAGAGGAATTGGACGACGAAGACGACTGGAATCCATGTAAAGCAGCTGGCGTTTGTTTAATGCTTTTAGCCACATGTTGTGAAGATGAGATTGTTCCGCATGTTTTACCTTTTATTAAAGTGAACATAAAATCCGAAGATTGGAGATTTAGAGACGCTTCATTAATGGCTTTTGGTTCGATATTGGGTGGTTTAGAGTCCCCCACTCTGAAACCTTTAGTTGAGCAAGCTATGCCTACTTTGATTGATCTAATGTACGATTCGAGCGTTATTGTCAGAGACACTGCAGCATGGACATTTGGTCGTATTTGTGAAATAATACCTGAAGCGGCCATAAATGAAACCTTCCTTAAGCCATTACTTGAGAGCTTGGTAACTGGTTTAAAAGCGGAAGCCCGAGTTGCTGCTAATGTGTGCTGGGCTTTCACAGGTTTAGCAGAAGCTGCCTATGAAGCCGCAACGCTCAACGAAGAAACTGGACAGCCTGATACTTATTGCTTATCACAATATTTTGAATTTATCGTTGAAAGGTTATTGGAAACAACTCATCGACCGGATGGAGCGCATGCTAATCTCAGACCAGCAGCATACGAAGCCCTTATGGAAATGGTTAAAAACTCACCAAAAGATTGTTACGTAACTGTTCAAAAAACTACCATGGTCATTTTAGAACGCCTTCAACAGGTAATTACTTCTTTAAAAAAACTTAAAATTTTTACAATTATTAATATTATTTATTCATTCTCAGGTTCTTCAAATGGAATCCCACATAGCAAGTCACAGCGATCGTTCACAATATAATGACTTGCAGTCTCTACTCTGTGGAACTTTACAATCGGTGTTACGCAAGGTGACTCCAGAAGATGCACCAAAGATTTCGGACACAATTATGGGGGCTTTATTAAGCATGTTCAACTCAAACTCTTGCAAAAATGGTGGAGTTCAAGAAGACGCCCTTATGGCTGTGTCTACTTTGGTGGAAGTTCTTGGAGACAACTTCTTAAAATATATGGATGCTTTCAAACCATTTTTATATATTGGATTAAAAAATCACCAAGAGTATCAAGTGTGTGGAACTGCTGTAGGTCTTACGGGTGATATATTTAGAGCTCTTAAACTTAAAGCTTTACCCTATTGTGACGATATTATGACGCTGCTGTTGGAAAATCTTAGTGACACATCTGTTCACCGAAGTGTAAAACCTCAAATCCTTTCTGTATTTGGTGATATCGTGCTGAGTATTGGGGCCGAGTTTAAAAAGTATCTTAACATTGTTTTACAAACTTTGGCTCAAGCTTCGCAAGCACAAGTCGATCGAAATGACTTCGACATGATTGATTATTTAAATGAATTGCGAGAAGGCGTTTTAGATGCATACACGGGTATCATACAAGGATTGAAAGGAGATGGACAGACTCCACATCCTGATGTTATGTTGTTGCAACCTCACATTCCTTTTATTGTTCATTTTATCACTGTGGTTGCTCAAGATCACGAACGTTCAGATTCAAATGTTGCTGTTGCTGCGGGTTTAGTAGGCGACTTGTGTTCTGCTTTTGGAAGTCCAATGTTGCCTATGCTGGATCTCGAATCTATTAATGACATGCTAGCTCAAGGTCGTCGAAGTAGAATCAGCCATACCAAAACATTAGCCACGTGGGCCACGAAAGAATTGCGTAAACTTAGAGCTACTACGGCTGCTGTTGCTAGCTGGTAAGTCATTTTATTGTTTTCTTTTAGTTATGTAGACGTGAAAGACAATACCCTGTACATATAATTTGTTACAATAAATTTCTGTAAGCTTAATCTTAAGTTTTATTACTGATTCTGTTATGGATCAAACTTGCAAAAAAAATTTGTAGCGAGAATTTTTTATTATAAATTTTACATTATTTGACAATACTAAAAATAAAAGCTCTTTATGCAGAAAAATCTTTATTTGAAAATTGCGTGTTTTTGCATAACTTAAATTTATTGTCTACAACTCTGGAAAATTAATTACAGTGGTTAGTTGTTAGTTCAGTAAGTGCTTCTAGAATGTGAGTAGTATGTATTTCAAATAGATTTTATTTGGTTAAGAGCTAAATACTGTTTACTGCTAAATGTTTTCAGTTGGGATTATTTAAAAAAGAAATGAGTTTTAGTTCATTTTTACTTTGCTAAAATGGTTAACAATTCTGTGCCTTCTTGAAATAAAAAAAATTAAACTTGTTGCTTGGTAAGGTGCATTGATGTTTGTTTTTGATTTTGTTAAAATGCAAGTTGTATTTGTAGAATGCTGCATTATTTTAAATAAACTGAATGCTTGAAGTTACTGGAACCTGCAACAGGTAAATAAAATTTTGCTCTTGATAAAATAAAAAGGGGTTGGTTGTGGTTGTCTGGTGCTTGTTGACTTGAGGAAAATTGAAGAAAATGTGCAGTTGTAAGTTAATTGTATTACTGTTTTTTAAGAAAACCATAACTTGGTTTCTGACCTTTCTGCATGGTTGATGTATGTCAGATATTGCTTGTTGATATGAGGGTAGAGAAATAAGGGCAGTATTAGCTGCTATACCTCATATTTTATGTTATTCACTTTTTGTGCCAATATCTATATGGATCATTCCACCGGAAATCCTATAGAAGAAAATAAAGTGGTAGCTCGCCTATTTTTCAAAACTTCTACTTAACTTCATATTTAGTCCAGGGCAATTAGGTTTATACCTTGGAACCCAGCTATAGTGAATGGATTTGGATTTTTTTGAATTTCTTATACTAAAAAGTAAAATGTTTGCCTTTTGAAACTTTTCCCTAATGGGTTTTTTTAAGGGCTGTAATTCTCTTTTTAACTGGCAAATATTCCAAAGCTAATGGAATTTTGACCGGTTATTTGGGGGTACTCTAGGATGTATATCTTAAGTTTTTGACCTGAAGGACCTCATGCTAATTGGGGGGGCTTATATCTCTGAGTAAACTGAGTATATTTTAGGTACCATAGTTTATTACAAAGTAACAGAGCAGCAAATTTTTACACCCAATATTAACCGAGACACAGTCAATCAAAGTTAGACCCCAAGTTTCTCAAAATGTAAAAAATTTACAAAAAACAAAGGGTTTTCCCCCATAATATTTGTTACATCTCCTTCCCCTCACCCTTCCCTCAAACATGAATATTTCTCATATTAATTAGCAATTCTTACATTAAAATGAGGCATCTTCACGTTTGGTGGAATGAAAGGCGGTGGGGGGGGGTTGTGGATGTTTCAAAAATGTTGATATTAATGACTGATTAAGGCTGTGTTCTCACTTAGAATGAAAATTCGATTTTAAATAGAAAATGGACTATTTGGTGTACAATATCAGTAGCTGACCAAAAACGAACGATAAAAAATTAAGTAATGTGTAAAAAAAATCGCGAATGCAAGAGATACGCGCATTTTAACGTTAATTTTATTTACAACTAGCTGACCCGGCGAACTTCGTTTCGCCTCAGAATTGATAAATGATTAAACTTTTTAGCGGAATGAAATTCAGTTTTTTATTAAGAATATCTACTTAAAATGAATTAAGTTCAATAAAGGTAAAAAAATTAAAGTGCGCTTCCTTTTTCGACGCCTTAACGCTTAACGGCAAAGCGATAAATAAGAAGTCGGTGCAAGAAGAGAGAAAATTGCCCGGTCAATAACATTAAAAATGAATGACGGCAGTACATAATAAACACAACAAAAAAAGAATTAGCAAAATCGGTCCAGCCGTTCACGTGTGATGCGATGACCAAGGAAAATATGGATTCATTTTTACATATAGAGATTTTCTGACTTTATTTTTTAAATAACGCGTTAAAATTTTTACAGTATGTCTAAAACGTTATTTTTAATATTATCTTGAAGCAAAAAAAATTTTAAAATTGCAATAAAAAAAATTTTTACGATTTATTTCTTCGCGATAAAAGCGCTTTGTTGTAAATATTGTAAATAATATTTCAGACATACTGTAAAAATTGTAACTCGTTATTTTCAAAAATAAAGTCAGAAAATTGTAAATAAAAAAGTGGTTGCAAGAGAAACTTTGTCTAACTTTGATTGGTTGTATCTCGGTTAATATTGGGTTTAATAGTTTGCTTTACCAACCAAATTTTAGTAAATTCAGTGCTCTACAACTTTGTAATAAACTATGATACCCAAAATATGCTTTGTTTACAAGACATACGCAAAAAATTAAAAACAAGCCTAAAAATTTTGAGGTTTTTGCTCCCTCCCCTAAGTTAGCACAGGGTTTTCGAAGTCAAAAACTTAGGATAGACATCCTAGAGTACCCCCAAACAATCTATAAAAATTCCATTAATTTCGGAATATTTACATTAAATTTTGATTATTATTTTTAAGTTTACAGATTTTTAAAACAGTGGTAATCTTTAATGGGTAAACTTTTTAGTTTGTGGTATTAGAAATCCAAAAAAAATCATTCAAACCTTTGTATAAGAAAAAAACTTAGTTTTCATGTTATTCATGTGCCTATACCTTGTTTAACCCTTTTCTGGCACAAGAACCTAATTTAATCACGAAATGATTTCATAATAATCAAAATAAGATAGTGAAAAATGTAAATTAATAACTTATTTAATTAAAACTGCATGGAAAATATAACGACACTTGAAAGGCAATTGGCGTAAATCTCATTTAAAATTTCATTTTTTTTTAGCCAGAAAAACTAAATTATTCAAGTATGCCTCGTTACGGTTGAAAACTTCAATGTTTTAATAAGTTTTGTTTTATTAATTGCTCATTATTCTGAAATAATGCTACCCTTGTAAATTTAAAATTATTAATAATAATAGTGCAGTTTTTAGACCAAAGTGCCCAAGAAAGTTGTAATAATAATTTATCTTTTTTTTTTAATATTTATCAACATTTTATAATATTGCAACTTTGTTTCAGATTTATTACAGCTGGCAACATCCAAGAAATGCAGCATTGGACAACCACAAAAATACCCATTTTAGAGCTACATAATACATATTAAATTATTCTTCTTTTGGTTTTGTTTCTTGGCTGACTAGGTTTGTTTTTATGTAAGCTAAAAAATTGAATTTTTCTCAACCACTAAAGAAAGATGCGGTTTAATGAATTTACAAGTAGGTAATTTAAGTAAAAAATAAAGTAAAAAAAAAGAATTGTTGGTTGAGATGATATAATTTTTTGGCTGCTTGATAAATGACATGGTACCGTCCCTCCTTTTTCGGTTATGGGGTGCCGAGTGCATGCGTATGACTTCTTCAGACGAGGACCAATGAATGTGTTCGTGAGTGTTTCCGTGATAATCGCATACGGGACGCTTGTTTACGTGAGTGATATCGTCTGTATGCTGAAAAAATAATTAAAAATAACGAGTATATCAAGACTGAAAATGTGAAACTATGCAATTTTTTTCGGACCGGTTTTCTCAATTTCGTTTGATAGATTCTTCATAACTGACTAAATAAAATTTATTCGCATGTCACATATCGAATTTTGTAATGTGTAGTTTATACTTGACTATATTAAATTTCATTAAAAACTTTATATTTTATAAGTATATTTAAGATTTTTCTATGTTCCAGGCCTCAGTATGTTTTACATTTTTTATTTTAAAACTATTTTTATTGTAATTGAGTGAATTTTTTTATTTTTATTGTTCACTGAAAAAAAATTAAATTATTTTGTTTTTGCCGAGGAAAAATTAAGACATACCGAAGTTTGGAGGCAATTTAAAAGAATTCCATTTGTATTTTGCATTGTAATGTAAATGTTGTACTCAGGAAGTTTTTTGAAAATATTATACTTTTGTGAATGGTATTTTTTTGAACGTTTTTGTGAGGCCATGTGTGCCTTGCGTGGATGATGTACGTGTAAGATCAGATAATTATTGTCAATCTGATTGATGGTACGATAGTAATAATAATGTAAGAATAACGAAGCTATCTGTGATTTGAGAAGGCTTCAATAGTTGCCAAAAATGAACTCAACCTTAAGTTGTTAATGTTCAAGTTTTAAGAAAATTAATTCTTTTTCAAAATGATAAATTGCAAGCCTTCTCAATGTTAATAAAAATAATAATTATAATGCAAAGTTATAATTATTATATTCCTGTATGTGTGATATTGTATTTGCAAGCCACATCAAAATGGACCGAGCCGTAATCATTTTTGAGCTTTTATTTATCAAGTGTTTTGTTAAATTTTTATTATTTATACGTCGGTTTATCTTTTTTGTGTTTTGTATGTGCATTTTAGGCTGTATGATATTTTGTATTAGTATGTAAGGCGTGTATGACTGTTTTAATTGTTTATTATAAATTTCATATTCCAAAAGATATATTAATTAATTTTATTTTGGTTGCTTATAAATGTTGATTTTAAAAATTTACAATAATTAGTTATTGTTTTTATCTATAACTTCACTTATTAATTTTTGACTTCCAAGTTAAAACCCAATTAAAACAAAGAACTGACTTAACAAATAAAGTGCCCCTTTTAGTATCTCTAATCATAGAACGTAAGAATCGTTTCCTTACATATTTTTTTCTTTCCTTCCAGATAGAGTAAGCGAGTTATTCCGAAGTGTATGTTTTGTTTGCTAGTCTTTGAATCATGTAAGCGTGCCATGATAGGTTTGTCTGTTTAAATAATAAAATCACCCCTTTCAACCGATGTTTGGCAATTTCTACAAGTGTGGTAAGACTGAAATATGAATTAGCATAAGTTAATAGGTTTAAATTTTTATTATGTAAATTTTGTGTGTGCCGAACTCTACGTAGCTCAAATTATGTGTGAAAGTATTTTTGAGCATTTTAATTATTGCAATTTAAAATGCAAAATTCCAATGTATTGTTAAACATCGGTCAATATTTTTCTTTTAATTTTTTTTGCATAATTTCATTTGCTAATGTTACCATGTCGAGGTGCCAAAAACGCCTTTAACAAAATTATTTCCTAACAATTTTTATAAATCTGCACACTTTCTGTAGATTTATTTTCAATATTTTTTAAATAATTGTAAGTTTCTTACCACAAATTCTGGGTTATTTTTCTGTAGTTGCAGAATGTTAATAAAATTATATCAATAGCATTTTACTTTTTTTATTTATTACACCATCTACAATCAAAATGTTTCCAATTTTATTTCAAATGTCGTATTTATAGGCCAGTGCAATTAACTAGGTGCTATATTTCTATTTTGTAATGTTTTATAAACTGGTCTCATGATGTAAAATCCATGTTTTTGGATCATATATCACCTTTGCAGGGCAAAAATCAAGTGTCGAAATTTGAAAAATCAATGATTATTTCCGAAAAAATGAAAAATTTTGTCAAATACAAATATGAATATTTTTTCTTGAAAAGTATTTTTAAAAACAAAAAAAAACGTTCGGATTAGTCAATTTTTGAAATAGTTATGATCGTTTGAAGAAAAAAACATCAGTTTTTCTAAAAATTCGTAACTTTTTTTGGGTTGAGGAAAAAATTCACAGAAC
This sequence comes from Rhagonycha fulva, assembly GCA_905340355.1. Taxonomy (NCBI): domain Eukaryota; kingdom Metazoa; phylum Arthropoda; class Insecta; order Coleoptera; family Cantharidae; genus Rhagonycha; species Rhagonycha fulva. The sequence goes on from HG996555.1 coordinate 10,063,071, forward strand.
TGTTTTTGGTGAGATAGTATAATATGTAAAAATTTCAGGAAAATCAAAAGGGGTCGGGTTCAAAAGTGGTCGATTTGGTGTGGAATGCCCCATATATTTATATCTCTATTAGTAAGTACAAAATCCAGGGTTTTTTCACCAATTCTCATATATTTGGATGAGATAAAATCGACTGGCGCATTTGCTTTCTTAGTATAATTGTAATATTTTACCCTTTAGGGGCAATTAAATTTAAAATTTTCAATGTCATGATTTTTTCACCCCAAAATGAATTAAAAGAATTACTTTTTCTTCTTATGTATTTCGATGAGATAGAATGGACTGACGCACTCGGTTTCTTGATAATTTTAATATTTTACTTTTGTTTGTTGATAATAATTTGAGTTTATGGACATTAATTAATTAAAATTACGTATTTCTTCTAGGTTTTGCTAATTTATTATAATATTTAATTAATAATATTTTACCTTTTAGGAGCGGATTAAATCAAAATTTTCAATTTCAACCCAAAATGTAAATTATTGAAAAGAACAGCGCTGTTGCACTGTATTTTACACAGTGTGCAAGACACACTGGCAGCCAAAAACAGCGGCAAGCAAAGGAAGAGATGCACAGGGAAGTAAACTGGGGTGAAAAAAAATTATTTGCTTTACGGCAAAGAAAAAATAGTAGAAATTTAGGAAACCGTATTAAAATATCGAAAAAGTTCACTGCAGGAGAGGCTAAATAAAGCTTAGCACATGGGCAGAAGTACCCCGAACACCGGTCCTGGGCGCAGTTAATTTGGTTTTACCAACAAGTCAATAAATAAGGCTCGGATTTATAGGAGCCGTCCACAAAAAAGTTGTAAACCACTGATATAAGATAGCATGAAACTCCTTTGACGGTGGCGAAGAATTTTCATAAACTATAAAAAAAATTCCAATTTTTTTTTGTATTTTAAAATCTGCATAGTTACCATTTGGCGGTAAAGAAAATTTAATTGATTTTGATATAGAAATCACCATTATGATTGGTGATTTCTAAATTGCTATAAATTTTGAAGTAATCAGCGAAATAGCTTGAATTTTTTTACCACCAAATGGTAACTATGTAGATTCTAAAAAACAAAAAAAATCTAAAATTTTTTTATGGTTAATGAAAATTCTTCGCCACCATCATAGGGTTGGTTCACCCATCTTGTGCCACGAGTGCGATATGGTTTCATTCTATCTCTATCCTTGTCCCGATGGTTTTTCAGGAATCGATTTTATTTAATCTTTCTAACAGGTGGGGCGCTTCCGAGAACTTCCGTCTGTCCTTGGTGACTTTTTGGCTGTAAAATCGAGCAAAACGTCGCAAAACCACTTATGACGTCACGGTGGATAATGTTAGATTGGGGGAACCGAATCTTCACAATCAATCATTTGATGAGTTTTGTGTGTATTTATATACACGTCAGTGTGAATACCGCTAGTGTAAGATGAACTGTGTTTATAAATACAAGTAATAACGGAAAACACATCATTTACAACAAACTATGCATGGAGGTTAATTTATAAAATAACAAAATTACAAGTAATTCATAAGGTTTTGGTGACATGTTTAACGCTTGTATTTTTTAGTACAAAGTATTATTTTACACTCAAGGAGTTCAGATAAGCCTCCTGAAAGGCAGTATTAGCCTTATGTGGTATCTGAATTAAACGCCTATGAACAGGTCTTATCTATCGTTTGCTAAACAAATTAGAAATTTTAGGATTGGTAGGAAAGATTTTGAGTAAATTTTAATTATAATAATTTTATAATTGTTTATTTGATTTATATGCTAATAAACACAAGTGGTGTATTAACCCAACACACAGTTGACACCAAAGTACAAAACCATCAAAACAGAATTTATACACCAACTTTTACCTAAATTGACTCTCAGTTCCCTTTGTACACTCTCACATGGATCACAATAAGTTATTATAAGTAACTCAAATTAACTAATTTGGTATTACGCATTTTATAATTCAGTGTGTATATGCTTAGAACCAAACTCAGGCGTATGTAGAAATATTCCTTCACTACTTTGCCAATGCACGGCACCACTTGAAGAATGCACACCAACAATTTCCATTTGTCCATTTATGGGTCTACCAAAAGTACGTCCTGATGCAGCTAGGTATTGGTCAGTATCAACATGTTTGAACATAACTGGATCATCTCTTGTCCAATAATCACCTAGCAACAACCCCAATTTTTTAAAATTGATCGAAAAGAAAAACAAAAAATCCTTACCTGTACAAACAACAGTCCAATGATCTCCGGTGTCACCCACACCATTTTCACCATAACAACTAATTTCCTGATTGGATGACAAGGGGCTCGAGAAGAAATGGGAATGCAAATTCTTCCCGGTGGGCAAATGTTCCATTCTTACAACAGCACCGCATTTTATAAGTTCACCTCTCGAATATGTTTTTTCTGTGGAAGCTTTTATCACCCAATGACTATTAACATCTTCGTGCAAGTCGGTACCAGTTACCGATTGTTGACCACTACCTGTACCATATTTAACATCGTGGGAATGTAACCGAACTCGATAATCGGTGTTCAACAATTTCATAACCGAGCCATATGTAACGAATCTTTGCCGAATACCTAAAAATTAAATTAAATATTTTGAAACAACTTAAGGCCACGCAATTTGAATGGGCCAATCAGGAAACGCCACAGTAAAGGTTATTGTAAATTATAAAAATTCTAAATTAAAATTTGACTTTAAAGTTTAATAATTTCCAGGAAATTACCTGATGCTTGATATACACATTGTAGTAACAAAATTACGGTAAAGTAATAAATAAATTGCGAATACGTGGTCATTTTGGAGTTTTAAATTACACCTAGCCGTCAAATGTCATAATATAACACCGCGATTACAGAGTCGAGATTGTCGCGAAACGCGGAACTAAAATAAGCAGTGGTGGAGTTTAAATGATTTTTCAAATTTTCATTATCTTTTATTGGTCCGAATTAAATGCTGTCGAATAAGGACTTGAACCTTAAATATTCGTATAATATATTAATAATTATTTTACGGAATAATAAAGAAATTTAAAATAAATGAAAAAGCCGTGCTTCGGAAGGCACGTTAAGTCGGTGGTCCTCCTGGATTAATGAATCGCCATCATTAACATAAAAACCAGGGTTACAGGCGCGTCTGTACGGTCAGTCTAGCAAACTACCTATCGGACGTTAAACAATTTATATGCTCACAGAACACAGATCTAGCACTGCCAAGGAAACGACGCAGATACTAGAAATAACAAGGCTTAAATTAAGAGGAGGAAGAAGAAAAAGAAAATAAATGAAAATTAATCGAAAAACTAATTATTATCCAGTAACATAACAAGTCAAGACCGGGTCTTGGTGCAAGACACACAGCGGGCTTTCTTCCATCAAAATTTATTTATTTTTAGCTTTCTCTGTACCGAGCCACAGGGTGTCTAATTTTTTTAATTTTACAGTTACTTTTAAAAAAATTGGCAATCCTGTTGTTGTTGGCAACCTTTGCAAAGTAATATTTCACGTTTTTGTTTTCTTGTGAAATCTAACCTCATTCTAACTTCTAATATTCGAAATGGCTAATAAGGTGGATAAAATTGCGACCGCACTTGTATATCAATATTTAATTAAAATAGATGAAGGTTTAGCCAAGAAATTCAAAAAGAAAAGTAAAACGGTAAGTTCGTAATTGTTGCGGTTTAAACGCGGACCTATAATTATTAGAGCGCCATGTGATCTTCATTTTTTTCTATTTGTAGGCGATTTTGGTAGAAGATTCACCAACGTTAGAAGCTGTGAGATTACATTATGCTAAAACTGTTAAAGAAATTAAACTCGAACTGAATGAAAGTGGTGAAACGGAAAGTGATAGTTCCAACGAGGAAGATGAAAACGAAGAGGTTGTTGTGAAAAAAAGTAGCAGTTTTAGCGAAGGAATGGTTAATAGCAATATTAACAGAAAAAATAATAACTTCAACGATAGAGGAAATAAAAGTTTTGGAGGTGTAGCTGCAAAGAATCCATATCAAAAAACAGGCGGTTCTTACGTGAGTTTATTAAGTTACGTTAAACTTTATTTAAAATTTATGAATTTCTAGGGAAATGCACCATTCCGAAGAGTTGATGACCGTAAAATCGAAGTAGATCCAAGACTACAAAGCAATTCATTTGCGGCAAAGGTAGTTATCAACAAGCAAACTTATTTTAAATATTATAATTTTCTTTTTAGCGAAATGCTTGGGGTTCCTATGGCGAAAAAGCTTATCATGACTTGAAAAACACAAAGGGAAAAGGATTTAAGCATGAAAAGACTAAAAAGAAACGTGGTAATTACCGAGGTGGTAAAATAGATATTCATTCAGTAAACTCAATAAAATTTGAGGATTAAAGAGTAATTTATTTTCCTTTTTTGTTATACATTTAACTTGTTTTTTTTTAAAGGTAAGCGAACTACTTCAAATGTTTTATTTACCCAGTATGATTAATCACCTTTTACAGAGAAATTCATTTTCGTTTTTAATATGTAAGATTATAATCGTTGAATGCTAATTCTTGTGCCTTTGAATACGTGCAACCATTGAATATTCGCATAACACATGAAAAGTTGCAGATGTAAACGTGTAAAATAGAAACCACAGCTTGAGCCATTTATCTTTGCCAATACTTGCTCTAGAATCTGGCCTAATTTTTATTATGTTATTTTTTGGATACGTTTACATTTTAATAAAATATCAGCTATTATAGGTATTTGTCATTTAATATATATGTGTGGATGTATTCCCATTCAGAATTATACATCTTATCTCAGAGCTATTATATTATATATGCAATTATTGCAAAAAAAAATCGTGAATTTTGTCGGATATTATCCCCAAAATCACGAAAAGTTGTTTATATTACTCGGACTCCAGGGTTTTTTCACCCTTCGGCTATTGTTATTCCCCTTGCCTGGCGGCTCGGGTCATAAACCTCTCCTCGGGGTGAAAAACGACCCTTTAAGTCCTTGTGATATAAACTACTATTATTGATGTAACTTTTAAATATTTGTTTTTCTAACACTAAATACAGCATACTTTGATGAATATGCAGTAGCAGCTCGATTATGTGAATTCATACAAACCAAAGATATTATTACAGTGTAATATAAGATCGATGGTACGAACAACTGTGGCACCAAAGAAAATAACTGCTGTCTTTCAATCTAACTTCTTTAAGGTCCATTTATAACTATCATCATCTGCACGTTTTAGACTTATTGTCCATTACGTCACTCTTGGTCGTCCCATCTTTTCTTGGGTTAGCCCACATTCTTTTTTCCTCTGGGTTTTAAACTAAATAAGCATAATTATTGAGGTAAAGACAACGGTTTACCAATAATTATGTTCATTTATTCAAAAATGGGCTGTGGTCGTGGCCAATCTGTACAGGGAGTTGTGTCAAAATTACCCAGGTACCTGATAAAATTGCAATAATTTCAGTTAATTCGAGTATTTAAAAAAAGAAATTTGACCAAGAGTTCAGCTCTTTTTTCTCTCGAAATTTCGGGGTATTGTGAATGAGGGCTCATGTAAAGTCCGTTCAAAATTACTTGTAAATTTGAAAACTACGCCGAAAGCAAAAAGGTGGCCAGTGATCCAATGGACAATTGCGAACTGCACCAATGGTCAAAGGGTCCTATAATCTGACATGTGGATTTCACCGTGTTTAGTTAGGGTACCTAACTTACGGGTTACAGATACTAATTTTTAACCCACGATCCAAAAAGAGGAGTATTATTAGAAGTTTAACATGTGTTAACAATTGTGGACGCCCGGCATTGTAACTCCCAAACGGATAAATCGATTTTGATTTAGTGTTTTTTGTTTGAAAGGTGACTTGATCGAAAGTTTTGATATAATTCAAGAAAATTTGTTTAGCCATTTGAAGATCATCTGCTCTTTTCCAGTTGATGAAGGCAGGGCCCCTCTAGTAATATATTGTCGTGAAACGACTTTAAAAATCATTTTATTAGAAAAATTAAGTCGATAATTTTGTTTTTTCTTCACTTTTATGTTATTACAATTTATCAAAGAGACATCTAAAAATGAAAGTTTATTGTAACTTTGAACACTAATAACAGACAAATTTTATTTTATTTTAATTTTGAAATTTGAATTAATTTTTGCATTGTAAACTGTTTTAAAAATTTGAAAGTGAGCGCGCGATAAAGGAAATTGACGAGGAGAAGAAAAATTTTCAAGAAAGTCAGTCGACCGAGGGTCGTGAGAGAGTCGACATTTAATAATTTTTTGAGTTAGTTTTGGCCGCCGAAAAAGGCGTTAATTTTGAGTGATTAATCAGTAAGATCGTCTTGGTCTTATGAGGACCAGAATTTTGTGAATTTTGGATTAGCGTTTTTGATCAAGAGTTCTTTAGTCAAAAATTTAGAATTTTAAAAAGTTTGTCCCGAGTTTGAGCGGCGATTATTTTTTGATTTGTCATTTTTGGATTATGAGTAATTCTAGTTTCAAGAGTACATTGGAGGAAGAATTGATTGTGCGTTTTTGGTCAATGGTTCGACGTTCCTGCGTGTCGAGTGAGGAGTTCCAGTTATATGGATTTTACAAGGTATTTGAGCTCAAGTAAAATTATTTAACATTAGATAAATTTTTCGCGTTAAGTGCATTTTAAAGTTTCGTGGCGCTGAATAACAATTTCTTTGAAGTTCACATATTTGATAAACAATTTTTTTTTGATTAATTTTATTTGATTTTGATTGGCAATAAATTTGTATTATAAAATTTTTGTGTTACATGAATACACCGTAGTGGGTACGAATGCGTTATTTTCCTATTTTCGATTGTTTGATTTTCAATTATAATAGCGCATTCGTATTTGCTAATACAAAATACATCACAACTTTCAAGACTCAAATTTGTAAGTGCAAAAAGGGTATTTTTGATAAAGGTTTGAATTAATTTTAAATAAATCACGAATTACAATTTTATAATACTTTTTTTGGTTTCGACTGGATTTCAATTTTTGTCTTAAATCCACGTACCCTCAAGAAGATTTTTGAATGTTCCCATAATTACGAGCAGCTGGTGCACTTTTTTGGAGGTATCTCGCCGATATCACTTCAGTATAAAGTTTAGAAAGCATGAAATAAAACTTTAATTAAAAATTTAAGAAAACCTCCAACTCAAAAAATTTGCCCAACTCACCACGCTGTGCAGACGGGTTGGCGAAAAGTTCCCAGATCAATTTTGGACTTTTTAGATCACAGCAGATATCCGACGCAACCAGGATTAGAACCGCGGTTTCCCGTTCTCTAGTCTATCCATATCTATCCATAGAGGTGAGCTAAGTAAACGGACTAAGAACCGGACTCTAGGCTAAAAGCCCTAGGTTTGATCCCCAACCCGGCTACAAAAGTTATCTAACTTCATGACCCTCTACTCGCCAACCCGTCTGCCCAGCGTGGTGAGTTATGGGCAAACCCCTCTCTCCCCCCTAAAAGAGATATGTAGTCTAAAAGAGGAGGAGTCTAAAAGAGATATGCAATGTTCAGGAGTGTACGTTTAACAGCACTAGTAAAAAAAAACTAGAAGAGGCCTATGTCCAGCAGTGGACGAAAGTTGGCTGAGAAGAAGAAATCTATCCATGTTTGATTTACGCCAGACTGCTAGTTCTTTGGCTCAAAGATCTACATTTTCTAATGTCCCAGTTGGGATGGTTGCAGGTTCATAAATTTTTTTAAATAAAACAAAACAAACGTTTTTTTATGTTCAAAACAGTTTTTTTATGTTTAAAACGGTTTTTTATTACCTTAGAAAAAAAACATGTTTTAAACAGAAAGACATGTTTAAAACAATGTTTAAAACTAAAAAGAAAATTTGTTCTCTTATCTATCTTTAGCTCTATACACCTTCCGAGTAAGCATGCAAAAACTGCCTCTGAAGATTTTTAAAAATCTATATGGCCGTTTGATATCGGAATCGGAAAAATACATTTTTCTGAAAATTTCAGCTTTCCTACTCAAAGATTTAATAATAAGAAAAAGTGTTTTTTTTTGTTTAAAGAATATTTTTTAATGAAACTTTTTGGTAAAGAAAAGTGTTTTTTTACCTTTTTCTCTTTTTTTAAAAAAATAAAAAAGTTTTGGTCGCTTTATTTAAATATGTAGGTACATACAGTGGCGGATTTCCCATTAGGCGCAGGAAGCGCGCGCTTCGGGCCTCCAAGATCCAGAAGGCCTTAAAATTCAGCCCCCAAATAAATGTCAAACAACTCGTTTACCACCAAGGGCCTCATCAAGTATTACACACGAGCCGCGGAGCATTAGCTAAAGAAAAGGTCATTATTACATACAAAATTGTTATGATATGGGGCCTCAAATTTGAATTGCGCCTGGGGCCTCTCAAGTGCTAAATCCGCCACTGTGTACATAATAGTATGTTCCTTAAATATGTTAATCACGAATTTTTTACAGAAAACTTTCCGTTTATTCTTCTGTACATGGTAAAATTTTGAACATTATCTGTTCGGTGGAACATAATCATAAAAATAAAATGTATTAATATGAGGGTATCCATAAATTACGTGAGGCGTTTAGGGGAGGGGTCGAGCCGAATCTCATCCAATCTCACGTGGGGCGATAGATTTTTTCTCGCAAGAAACTGTAAAATTGCGAGTAACTTGGGTTAAATTAATTGCGATTGTCTTAACTAGTCAAATAATGGTTTTTAAGCAAATTATGTTTTTTTTAATAAATCTAATGAATTTACACTAAAAATTTCCATTTAAAAAATCTCAAATAAGATTAGGGGGACGTGGGAGGGGGTCCAGCCAAATCTCACAAAAACTGCGGGGGGGGGGGGGAACCGCCAAACACGCTTCACATAGTTTATGGACCTCCCTATGTAGTTATGTCAGTGACTACTTAGAATGGTAAAGCGTGTAGGACTTAAAGGGACGGTGATTCCGAACCTCTGTAGCTAATTTTTTAATTTTTCATAAATTTTGAATAAATTATTATTAATAATCTTTAAAAAAAAAATTAAAAATGTAAAAAAAAACATGTTTTAAACTTACACAAAATTAAACACCTGTTTTAAACGCATTTAAAACATGTTTTAAATGAATTTTGTTTTAAACATGTTTAAAACACCTTCTTTAAAACAAAATGTTTTAAATACTACAAGCCTGGTCATGAGGGTTTTCGAAAAAAAAATGTTAGATCCTTCTTTTAATCCCTTGCTATGCCACGGGGGGGAGGTTGACCACCTCACTCCATATCTACGGTCCTAGATGGCTGTCGGGCTTGAGGGATGATTTTAATGAGTTACCTGTAAGCAGAGTTTCTGCTTTTCCTAATATCCACATTTAGGTTATTTATATCAATAAATGAAAAAATCGCAATCCAAGATCAATGGTAGAGTCCAAAATTGGACAACGACAATTGGGAAATTGAAAAAACCTTAAGCTGCTACAGCATTTAAAAAGGAAAGGTCAGTTTAGTCACTTTTTTAAATCCAGTTTCCACTATCGTTTGTAAGTTGTCGTAGTGTAATTTAGTTTTTCTCGTAATCCCCAAATTACTAACCTTTCGAGTAATTTTGTTAACAAGGTGACAAATTTTAACCAACGCATTTGATAAATTGAGTTTATAATTATTATAAATTGCGATAAAAACGGTTATTAAAAACCATCGCTTTTTCGACGGATTCTTATGTATTTTGATGAGGAAATTCGACTGACGCAGTTTATTTTCCATTAAGCATTGAAATTAAAGTTTTACGGTCGATTAAAGTCTTAATTATTCAGCTTCTACGTTCTAAGTAGAACATTGCTTTCCCTTTTTGGGAATTACAAATCCGATTGGCGGGATGGATTAGTCCCCATATTTCCTAGTTCACATAAATTAATATCGATTTCACTACAGCGTATGGATGCCCACTAGAAAGCCGAGCTAAGAAATTTTGTATAGTCCGCGATTTGACTCCAGAATTTCCGCTCTGTACTCAACCAGCGGTTACATCACTCCACGGCTGTGGCTAATAATAATCGATTTTTAATTTTTGAGCAATTTCCTGTCGATTCCGCAAGCAGAAAATGGGATTTTTGGATTCTGCGCACCCACTTGCGTCAGGCACAATGCTCAAAACGACTTGGAAATTTTGCTCAGATTTTACAACAACGATAGATTAACCCCTTTGAATTTTTTTCACCCCAAAAATTAAATATTGAAAAACCATCGCTTTTTCGACGGATTCTTATAATATAAGAAAATATATTATATTTTCATAAGGAGAACATTTGTAGTTATCTTAATGTAATTTAGTTTTTCAAACTTGCTAACCTTTCGAGTGATTTTGTCGAAAGAGGTGACAAATTGTAATTAAGGCTGTTCTCTCGCAACCACTTTTTTATTTACAATTTTCTGACCTTATTTTTGAAAATAACGAGTTAAAATTTTTACAGTATGTCTGAAATGTTATTTACAATATTATGTCGGAGCGCTTTTATCGCGAATAAAAAATTTTTTAACGCAAATTTAAAAAAATTTTGGCTCCGACATAATATTAAAAATAACGTTTTAGACATACTGTAAAAATTTGAACGCGATATTTTCAAAAATAAAGTCAGAAAATTGTAAATAAAATTAACGCTAAAATGCGCGTATCTCTTGCATTCGCGATTTTTTTTACACATTACTTTATTTTTTATTGGACGTTTTTGGTCAGCTACTGTTATTGTACACCAAATAGTCCATTTTCTATTTAAAATCGAATTTTCATTCTAAGTGAGAACACAGCCTTAATGCAGTTGATAAATTGAGGGTTTCTCCCCCCCCCCAAACAGTTCGTTTTCTAATATTTCCCTACTTAGTGATAAAAACGGTCTGTGTAACAAAAAAAGGATCGTATCATTTACATTATTGATAAAATTTATAAATATAACATAAAAACTAAAATTACTGGAAAAAGTATAGAGGGGGCTATCAATTTTGGTATTTTTCTTAATAATCTATGAAATCGCCACCCTTTGAAAAAGTTCCTGGATCCGCCCCTGCTCTCTTATTTTGTTAGTACATCACAAAGTAATAATATAATTTTGACCATAAAAAATACCGTTTAAACTATACAATTTGGTACTACTATATTTTTTAGCATAGATCCCAATTAAACATTTATTTTTATATCAATCATCAATATAATAAATATCTATTTTTTAAATCCATATTTTAGTGACAAAATGATGATTTTAACCGAATTTTTAAAAAATTATAACCGCATATAAAAAAACTTATTTGTACTAATTTTAACCGCATACAAAAAATTTATATTGATGTTTTTAACGCATATAAATCCGCGCTGTACTTATGATGCATTGATATTCAATTTTATTGATTTCCTCATTTGCTATTGACAAGTTTTTGGATTTTTTTTGCTTGGTGCAATATTTGAACGTTCCAAGTTCAAAAAAATAATTGGAATAATTGAATATTCGAACGTGGTCTATAAAAACTGAACCAAATACAATAGACTATATATACTATATATTTTCTTTGGACTGAACCCACTAACTGCAATAATAATAATTTATTATTAATAGGTTTATTTGTGAACAAACCTGTAAGTGGAATAAAAACACCATAGTAACAACATCATTTTAAATAGCAAGCTACAGTTCTTCATATTGATATTTTGACATAATGTACTATTTTATAAAATTAATCATATTCGTTCAGGTATGTTTACAATTTTGTACAAATCTATAACAAGGTAGAATCCAATAACAAACATGAAATTTAATTAATTTAATTCAACAAAATTTTACAAAACACATCTAAACACAACTATTTAATAAAAAAGAAAATACCACCGACTTGTAGGTTCTCTTAAATTGAATATATGCGTGGCCATTCATTTAGACAAAATCACAGATTTATAATCTTAGAACTATTTTCTTACGAACTAACCAGAAATCCATAACGTACTAAAATGAAAAGCATTCGCTAGTACCTAATATAAAATAATCAAAACAAAAGTCATATAAAAATAATAGGACGTAATGTATGGGGGATATAAGATGTAAAATATGTCAAATCAAGCAAGAACCACATTTCTTTTTCATCGTTTTCTGGAACATCAAAAATCAGGTTCTCACTAATCAATTTCTAAACAAAAAATATAAATTATTACAGATATCTCTTCAAGATCTGCTATCTCCTTAGAGTTAAAGACCTACCATTACATTAATCAAACGTAATTTTTTTATTCGCTGGCTTTTGATCAAAGCTTTTGTTAAAATCACCACCACTATTATCAAACGATTTCCTAAATCCACCTCGGCCGCCTCTAAATCCACCACCGCCTTCGTTATTATCAAACGATTTCCTAAATCCACCACGTCCGCCTCCTCTACCACGATCACCTCCTCGGCCACCTCTAAAACCACCGCCTCCTCGACCGCGATCACCACCGCCTCTACCACCTCCTCCTCGCCCACCTCTAAATCCTCCGCCTCCACGACCAAAACTATTGCGTTTTTGGAAACCATCTTCTCCATTTTCGTTACCGCTATTGTTAAAACTATTCCGGTTTCCCCTGAAACCACCTCGACCTCGGCCACCACCACGACCACCAAAACCGCTTTTGCCTTGTTCTTCGTTTTCATCATCGTTCTGAAAATATATTACATATTAAAATCGTATAAATCAAGAAATGAAAACTTTAGATTCACATTCAAATAATTTTGAAAACTTTAATTTGGAAAAATGTAAAAATTGTTTAGTCATACCTTACTGCCATTGAAACTTTCCCCGGCTTTTACAAAATTACTGTAGTTTTTCTTGGCTGCAGGAGTACCAGCCTCATCATCAGCTTTCCGTTTGACTCCTTTTGCAGGTTTTTCATCCTCATCACTTTCCTCAGAAGAAGAAGATTCCTTCTTAGGTGCAGCCTAAATATAAAAAATAATATAATTACACAAGGTTTTTTTAAAAACAAGTTAATTCTTACCTTCTTAGGAGCTGGAGTGGAAGTTTGCATCGGCGATTCATCATCGGAGCTTTCTTCACTACTACTTTCCTTCTTGGTAGGTTTTTTAGCAGCAACGACAGGCTTTTTGGCTGGAACAGCTGGCTCTTCATCAGAGCTATCATCAGAACTACTTTCTTTTGTCTTTTTTACGGGCTGTACTGGTGCTTTCGCTTTCTTTGCAGGTGGTGCATCATCACTATCTGATTCCTCCGAACTGCTTTTAGCTTTCTTCTGTGCAGGTGGTAGTACAGCAGGTTTCTTGGCAGGTTTTTCATCTTCGGACGAAGACTCTTCAGAACTGCTTTGGGCTTTTCTCACAGGTTGAGCTACTGGTTTTGCAGGAGTTTTCTTTGCAGGAGGTGCTTCATCTTCTGAAGAAGATTCTTCAGAGCTACTTTCTGCCTTTTTCGGTGTTGGTTTCACTACAACGGGTTTCTTCATTGGTGCAGATTTTGCAGGTGCTTCATCCTCTGAAGAATCGTCTGAATCACTTTCTGGTTTCTTTGATACAGGTTTTACCGGAGTGGGTTTCACTGGTGTAGCTTTTACCGGAACTGCTTTTTTTGGTGGTTCATCCTCTGATGAATCGTCTGAATCACTTTCTGGTTTTTTTGATACAGGTTTTACTGGGGTGGGTTTCACTGGTGTCGCTTTTACCGGAACCGCCTTTTTTGGTGCTTCATCTTCTGATGAAGATTCCTCTTCACTGCTTTCAGCTTTCTTTGCTACAGGTTTTGTGACTACTGGTTTTTTTGGGGGCGCTTCGTCTTCAGATGAAGATTCCTCTGAAGAACTTTCTGCTTTCTTTGCTACTGCAGGTGTAGATTTTACTGGGGTAGGTTTAACTACTTTTGTTGGTTCATCTGAATCACTGGAATCGCTTGAATCTGCTTTTTTAGCAACTGGCTTAGGTGTAGCTTTTGCTGGAGCAACTGCTTTTTTTTGTGGTGTAAATTTCGATTGTGTTTTGGGTATATCGTCATCACTATCTTCTTCCGAGGAGCTTTCAGCTTTTTTCGCAGGTGCTTTAGCGGGAGTTTTCTTTGGTGGAGACTTACACACTCCGTTTTGTTTTACTGCTTGTACGGCTCCTTCACTGCTATCATCGCTATCGTCTGATTCACCAACAAATTTTATTTTTTTCGCATTTTCATTTGTATTTATAAAATGTAATACAACATCGTGTAACGATGGAGAACCTTTGACGAAGCTTGTCTAAAAGCAAAACAAAAATTAACGATACTGTAGAAACCACGTGGTGGTACACGCGTAGTGCAACTCCCAGTTAAAATATAATAATTTTGCACGTTACTTACCGCTTTACATTTCTTTTGGAAGGTTTCGGCCAAACCTTGATCGAATTTTGTTAAAAATTGATACACAAGAGCTGAATTAACTTTGTCCACCTGAAGCGCCATTTCGAAAAAGAGTTAGGTTATCGTAATGCTGGACGCGTTCTTAAAATATGTAAAACAAGTGAGATGGTGCGGTAATATATAATAGTTATTTTCTAATTTTATGTTGGTAACCAAACACACGTGTGGTACAGAAAACTGCATTTTTTTAAAAATGGCGGTAAAAGTATTGATTATAATTTATTTTTTATATTAACTATTAAAGAGCGGATTTATAAGCGCTAACAGACCGATCTAAAGGTAACGGCGCGTCGCTTAAGCCTTCACATAACTCGCCAATAGAAATCGTTTATTAGCGCTAATCAACTTTTCTTAAAAAATTAATTGGTTAAGGGGTGCTACCTTTAGACCGGTCTATTATCCTTTTCGCATATAAATCCGCTTTTTATTAAAAATTTCAGTTTTTTAATAATCTTAGAGACCACATGCAAGCTTAATTAACTTTATAATTTTAACTAGGGGGGCTTTGCCCCCCTGGCCGCTGTCGCGGCCCAACCCCCCGGGCCGCTTCGCGGCCCTAATAGCACATAAACGAATTAACTTTGAGTTGTAAAACTTCTTTTCATACAACATTTTTTTCCGATGATTAATATATCTCAACGAATGAACGGATTAACATTTAAACGGATTATAACGTCATACAGCTTGAAAATTTAAAATAAATGTTATCGATTACTATTAGGTATTTTTTTATTTTTTGAAAACGTTCTGCAATTTTACTATTGGTTAAAGGGAAAGAACCAATCACAATCTTCCAAAACGTTGCATAAAAACGTTGCATATTTTGTCTTATCTTTTTACAAAATTAATTTTTCCGAAATATTGCACTGCAATATCGGCGTTTTTGCGTCATATCTCCGGCATCATGAGGTATTATTATTATTTGAGAATTATTGGCAATTTGAGCTACTGGCTGATTTTCGCTTTTTATGCATTCATTCAAAGGTTCCTTTGATTTTTTTGCTGGCGGATTTGATTTTGATAGTTCTTGTTGCTGCTGTTGTCTTTCCCTGAGTTCCTTGACACGTTCTGCTGATGTTTTAGAAGATAAAAGCTCGTAATTACTTTACCATACCGAATGGGAAAGTTATGTAATCGAAAAAAAATTTTTTTTCAGATTTTCACGGATTTATATTCCTTGAGGTCTAACGAGTTGAAAGAGACCCAACATCAAGAAATGTCTGTGTGTCTGTGTGTCTGTGTGTCTGTGTGTCTGTGTGTCTGTGTGTCTGTGTGGCTGTGTGTCTGTATGTCACTTAATTTTGTGTGCGCTCTAGCGCCCAAACTAATAGGAATTTCTCAACCAAATTTTATATTTAGTACTTTTATATTGAAACTTAGATTTGATTAGATTTTGGTTAAAATCGGTCCACGGAAACGTGAGATTGGGATAAATTAGTGACGCGATGAGTATGTTTGGTACTGTGGTCGGTAGAGGGCGACACCTAATAATGTCGCAAGTTATGTTATGGGCAACTGTCTAGATAAATCCACTTACCGAAAGAAAAATTTACGTGAGACCAGGCGTAAGCAGCGCAAAAAATCAAAATCAAGACCTGCCTCAAGCAGTGTGTCACGCAGCCGCGACAGATACTCCAAAAAGAAGAAGAAGCTGATTGGTGACGGACAGGTAAGTACCAATCTAACGGATAATTTTGTTAACCTCCCCCCACTAGAGGATTTAATTGGCTCTCAATTGGCGGGTGAGCTGGTCAACCTACCGATGGAGGTAGACGGGCAGATCATCCAATTGACAAACCATGAACTACCCGATCAAACACTCCCCTCTGCAAACACCGACAACCCCCGTAACACTCTCCCAGTCCATTCACCCCCCAGTCAGACGCCCCGTCAGGAATCCCCTTTGGCCGTTCCACTCAAAACTAGAATCCCTCCGTTAGTTCTAAGGGATACTGCTAAGTGGAGCAGCATAAAGAGCGAATTCGTGCGGCGGGGGATTCGTTTCACAAAAGCTAAACTACTCGCTGGCGGACTGAGCATCACTCCCGCCAGCGAAAACGACTACAGGGCCATATACAAGTACTTCGAGGAAGTTCTTACTCCCGAAGAAGGTGGATGGTACTTCCACCAATTGAGAGAGGAGAAGCCCCTAAAAGCGGTCATTAGGGGCATCCCCATCAACATTGATGTTAAAGAGGTCCAAGAGGACCTCATTTCAAAGGGATACGACTGCACGGTAGGCAGAATGAGGAGCAGTCGAGGCAGAAGACCCCTTCCCCTCATCATGGTCACTATGCCCAAAACCACGACCTCCGCCAATATTTTCAACGAGGATAGGGTCCATGACATTTGCGTCAAAATAGAAGTCCCCCACGCAAAAACCAAGATTGGGCAGTGTCACCGCTGTCAATCTTTTGGCCACGCTCAGAGTTGCTGCAAGGCCACACCCCGGTGTGTAAAATGTCCAGGCCAGCACTGGACAGCCGAGTGCACCAGGCCCAAGGGTACGGCTACCTGCACTAACTGTGGTGGTGTCCACCCAGCTAGCTACCAGGGCTGTAAGTCATATCCTAAAATGTGGAGAGCGCAAGCTCCGCTTCGACCAGTTTCCCTCAACAACCAGGCAAGACGGTACAAACCGGTCACCAATGAACGTTCTTACGCTCAGGTGGCCCGGTCAAACCCCACCCAATCAGCTCTCTCCCAGAACGTCCAGGTGACCAGGTCAAAACTCACCCAACCAGCTTCTCCCCAGAATGTATCTGAGGTTCCCAAAAAAGACAAGCCTTCTAATAATCTTCCTACCGACGACAACGGTAGATTCACCGCTTCCAAGCAAGAAATAGCCAGGGTTACCTTGGAGCTCGTCAGGTTCGGAATGTCCTCCGAGGAGATCCAGAAAACCCTCAGCCATTTTGCCAGGTCCGACTAACTTCTTTCCTGTCCTCCAGCTCACGCCATCACTTCTCGACAACTTTTCCCGCAGCCCTAAAAGTCGTTTATTGGAACGCCAATGGGCTGACCAATGAAAAACGACCACAGCCCCAGACGTCACGTATTCAGACACTGACTCCAAGGACGACGTGTTCCAGTGAGGAGTGTTCACGCTGCTTCGGGGAGGTTACAAATATCCGTCATTGTCCTGCCCAATTAATCTTCTTCTTTTTCAGCTTGTGATTTTAATTTTTATTTCTTTCAGCGCCTATTGTTAGATTATTGTTGAATTTGTAAATTGTAAAAAAAATTTTTTTTTTATATTTTAATAAAAACGCTGTAGCAACGGCGCGACTGAGGCTCTGTTATTGTAGAAGGGGCCCAAGGTAAGCACATCGCGCGGGCGCGGGAATTATCTCACGCGTGCGTGCACGCGCGGACAATTCGACGTTAGCCTCCGGCCCCGCAGTGCTTACCTTATAGCGCAATAATAAACAAGACACCGGCTCGACGCCGCTCCTCGGGTTTGAAATCCCTGTATAAAATTCTCAACGTCAGGTCTCAAAACCAGATGAAGGAGATAAGCGGGCTATCGCCCGCATCTGCTCCGCAGATGCCAAGTGTCAGCTACAGCTACAGAAAAATTTATAACATCGAGTTATCGATAAAAGGAATGATCCTTGAAAGGTGACTTGGTATAGAGTGACAGCCGATAAAATTTTCGCACATGGGCACCAAATCATAGGGAGCGGCCAAAATCGTTAACTACGTTTTTGTATGGTAAAGTCATGTGATGGCCACATCTCTCATCCAGTGAGGCCGAAGGCCGAACAACCACATCCGACTCACATCCACTCGTTTTTTTTAATTTTTATTTATTTATTTTTTGTAATGTAATGATCATGGGTATACTGTGCAAACTGCACATGGGCGCCGAATAATAGAGAGCGGCCAAAATCGTAAATCGTATTTTTTTGTAAACTGTATTAAAGTAGTGCGCAAAACATAATATCGTACCATAAGATTTAATGTATGGGAAAGTCATGTGATGACCACATCTCCAAATTTTTTGTTGATGGGAACGACGGCTGCGGACGATCAACGTCTCAAGTACTAAACAGATCAAATTGCCTGAGATCAGTTGATCAGTTTATACCATGGTATAAAGGTTGAGGCAGTAAAAATAATTTTATATCTTATATAGTATAAGCATTTCGGTTTCATAAAAATGTTACAAAAAAACGTTACATAAAAACGTTACATGAAAACGTTACATAAAAACGTTACATAAAAACGTTACATATTGAGCCCTTATCTTTTTATAATATAGGGTAGATATAGTGGTTTAGCCACGTGGGAGGTTAAAAAATTTTAGAATCCGGCTGTTAAAAAACTAAAAATTTTTCCAACAGTCAATTAAAAATTTCGAACGGACATTTGGGTTTTTTTGTATGTCCGTTTAGTCGAGAAAATCAAAAGTCGGTCCAGAAAACCGGACAACCAATGGTATTTTTGGTAAATACAATTTTTTAAAAGTCTTGTCAGGTTTTTCTTAAACACATCTGGCAACCCCATAAGTGTACCTATAAATTTACGTTGTGGGGGGGGGCTTAACAATACCGAATAAAAAGATTATGCCGCAGACGATTTTTATTGCGAGGTCAAACGCTTATTTAAATGATTCATTTTACCATATTAAATTATTAGGTTCAATTACTCAGGAAGGGAGGTTGGGGCTCCTTGATCTACCGTAAGATCTGCGGGTGGAAAGTCCGTAAAGAAAGGAAATTCAGTAATATTCTGCGGGAATAACATCTATTTCAAGGATTTTGCATGTAAGTCACACCTGAATAGGTGTCAGGGTCTGGCAAGAAAGATGAGATACACCCACGTTTGGCAGAATCACCTTACTAATTTGTGCCAGATATATCCCATCTTATCTCTTCACCTGTATTCTTTAAATTGACACAACCACTCACAGGACATGGCGAATTTGGTAGGTTTCGCCATCGCTTAGGAAAATCTGAGAATCGTCCATGTCCTGTCTGTAGTGTCCTCTATGAACTTTCCGACCCTATATACAATGATCCTATACATAGGATATGAGACGGTCGTTAGCATAGGAGACGGTCGTTAGCATAGCGATTAAGCGCACAGACTGCTAATACAGAAAACCCAGTTCGACTCCGGGTAAAGTAAGAATATTATTCTGACCGTCTCCACTCGGAAGGCAACGGCAAACCACCGAGGTGTAATTTGCCTAGAAAACATTTGAAAAAATGTCACTATGTCCTTTCGTAGGACGAAGGAATCTGAGAGAGAGATACATAGTATACTGGAGTGCAGGTTATATGATGATGAGAGAGCAGCGATGTAATCCTGACCACACAACTCGCCAATGACAACTATGTTTAGCAAATAGTAATAAAGTAGTACTGTTATTCTCCGATGACTCTGATATTTACCCTATACCTTTGCAACGTTACTTATGGCACACCCTGTATCTCTTCCAAATTCTTCTGATTTGTCGATGTCGTTGATGTGTTTCTTGAATATCTCTAAAACTATTATTTGTATACAGAAGCACAAACGATTTTAAACTATTTGGAATTTAAGGGCCCGATCTATCATTAGGACGAAAACTTTTTCAATAGGTGGCGTAGTACCTAGATTTACAGTTTAATTTATTATAAATGACGTCTTTCATTGGTTGGAAAAAATAAAACAAAAATTTTATTGGTTTCAAAAGGCCGCCCTTTGAAATTATTCAAATTATGGTTAAAAAAACTTCTTTTACAGAACTTACAATACTTGAAATTCAAACATTTTTAATGCAAAATATTAAAGATTGCTATTTTAACTGTGTCATGACGTGCGTTGTCGGTAAGGTCTTGTCAGGTGGCTGTCAGGAGAGGGTACAGTAAATTATAACGTTTCCATAAAAATCCAATTTTTGAGATTTGTAAGAAAATTATGCTTGAATATGCTTCAATATTAATTAGGCATAAAAATTCTTAAGAAATTTTTATTTGTTTAGATTTTAGAGATATAAAAGGGTTTTTGATTTGTCACTATTGGATGTTACTTGGGGGGGGGGAGGAGGCACAAATTGTGGTCCCAAAGGAAAAAAGTTATAAAGTTGAAAAAAAGCTGCGGATGTTCTTTACAGAAAATCTTTTAGAAAAAATTATTTGGTTCCTCCAATCTAAGAAAGGTCGCCAACTCGCGGGCCACATCACAAAGCCTTGTCTGACCACTTGCAGCTCATTGATCGCTTTTGTTTAAAACAATTTTTAAACCGACTTCAAAAAAAGGAGGAGTTTCTCAATTCGTCTGTTTGTATGTTTTTACTGTTGCCAATCCAATAATAATAAATAACTACTGTAAATAGTAACATTTATTCAGGAAAAAATTGAAATAAAAGGAAAATAAAGTAGAAAATATGGAAAACTCATTGTTAGTTGCAAAAGTGGAAAACGCAGTTGTATATGAATACCTATTAACAGTTGATAAAAAATTAGCTGCCGATTTTAAGAGCAAATCGGGCGCTGTAAGTTTGTTTTAAATATTAATGTGATTTCATGATTGTTTTTAACTTTTAAAACCAAAACCTGCATTTTGTATTGACTTGCGGTTCTTGGACTTGACTTCCATTTTAGTAATAAGCATTACCTTACCTTCATTACCTTCTTTTCAGAAAAAGATTCTTGAAGGTAAAAGTTTATGGTTAACCGATGTTGTGAAGAAATACATAAAAAACAATCCAAATAAATGGAAATTATTAGAAAACGATGAAACCGCTGCTAAAAGGGTTACGGCTGAAAAATCTAGTAGTACAAAAAAGACTGAAATTTTAGAAACTTCTTCATCGGACGATGACCATCCGTCATATTATAGTAGGTTAATTAAATCATCCAAAGATCCACAATCTGATTCAGATGATAGTTCTGAAGATTCCAATTTAAACAACAATAATTCGTCTAAAAAATCTGTGACATCGTCACCGAAAGAATTGTCTTCGAAGAAATCTAAAAGGAACAGCATTTCAGAAGACGAATCATCTGAAGATGAGCAACCTCGCAAGAAATCTAAAAAAAATTTAGTGGCTAAAAATGTTGAAAGTAGTTCAGCTGAAGAATCTTTTGAGGATGAAAAACCAATAAAAAAAGATTCTAACAAGGAGACTAAAGCGAAGAAATCCACGCCAGTTAAAACTACACAAGAAGCAATCAAGTCAAAGAAGAGAAATCGCGATTTAGAAAATGACGATGAACCACCAGCAAAAAAATCAGCAATTGGGAAGAAGCCAAAAAAAGCTGAAAGTAAATCGGTGGAATCTATCAACGAAAATTCGGTCACTAAAAGATCTCTGCAAGATAAAAATGAGAATGAAGATGAACCTCCGGTGAAGAAAGTAAAAAAGTCTACTGCAGCGTCCAAAACAAAAGTTGAAAAGAGTATTTCGGATGACGGATCTGGCGAAGAAATCGAAAAATCATCCAAACGAAATAAAAAATCTAAAAAACATAACAGGTCAGAAGAGGTTACCGACAATGAAGCACCGAAGGTTGCTCGAAAGGTAAAAGTTAACCGATTTTTTTGAATTATAATTATAAAATTACAATTATTTTAGAAAAGAAAAGATGATAAAGTGAGTTCTGAAGTAAACAGCAAATACAGTAACTTTGTGAAGGCGAGCTCGAAGGTATGATAATTTTTTGTATATGAAATAATATATTATTTTATCAATAAATTAATTTAATCACGACGTTATTTCATAATTATCAATGATAGTGAATAATTTAGACCAGTAGTTCTCAACCGGCGGTACGTGTACCCAGAGTAGTGATAAGTCTGGCGTTTTATACAAAATGAAGGAAGTTGAGCAGTATTAATTTTTATTATTAGATTATTACTAACTTTACGTAAGAAAATATTTAATAAATTAATAAAAATATAAAATAACCGCGGTCCTTTTTAAAAGCTTTTATTTAACTTGGGAAGACCGTTGTCCGTCGTCCGTCGTCCGTCGTCCGTCGTCCGTCGTCCGTGTGGGTCGACCGCTTTGAGGCCATTTTTAAGCAACTTCCCGACGTCCTAGAGATCTGAAATTTGGTACACAGCTTTTACCTGCAGAGCATTTTCATATTTTAATTTTGTTTTTATAAAATTCTGAAAAATAAGCGAAAAATCGGGAAAAAACTGAAAATCATAAAGCGCATGCGTCAATGCGCATTGAACAATTTTATCATACAGGGTGGAAAGTAACTTAGAATTCTAAATCTCATTTTTAAGGACCGCATTCAGGGTAAAGTTTTTCGTCGTAATGATTTATACAGGGTGAAGTATCAAACACCTAAAACACATAAACAAAGAAATCTGATAGGATGAACCTATATTAGTTAAAATACATAAGCTGTATTTGAAAAGATATGACTAAAAAATTAGAAAATAAAAAATTAAATAAAAAATTAAAAATTTTTAAAAAAAACCTTTTATTTAAAATTACAAAAGTGCACTAAAAAGTAGAAAATAATTTTAATAAAAGCAAACAAAGCTTCGTGAAAACATCAATATAAAAGCGTGGGGTTATGAATTTTGTACACCAATTGTTAGCCTGCTTATCCACCTATAAACAGCCCCACGCTTTTATATTGATGTTTTCACGAAGCTTTGTTTGCTTTTATTAAAATTATTTTCTACTTTTTAGTGCACTTTTGTAATTTTAAATAAAAGGTTTTTTTTAAAAATTTTAAATTTTTTATTTAATTTTTTTTTAGAATTAATTTCGAATATATTAAATTATTTATCTGCGCATGCGCAACCGGGAATTATTCTAAATTCTTTATTACCACAAACGTTTAATGAACGAGTTTTAGATTTTATTATCATCGATAGATTGTGCTCGAACTGTACAACAACACGAAAAGCTTTGCCCCCTCTCTAATTAAAAAATGTGCAATTTAAAATTAAAACAAAACTAAATTCCTTCGCAATATAATGCAGTTTAGGGGGCCCAAAAATCAGGCCACAAGAAATCCTGAGCCCAATAACATTTCTTTGTAATTATTTGATAACTTCAATATAATTAAATTTATTTTGTTTTGAAATTTATAGAACGAAAAACAAAAGTCAGATGAAATGAGTCAAGATGAAAACAATTACAGAAATGGTCAAGATGGTCAGGACGGTAGTGCTGGTCAAGGAGGTCGTGGAGGTCAGGGTGGTCGTGGGGGTAAAGGAGGTCATGGTGGTAGGGGAGGCCAAGGAGGTGGGAGCGGTCAAGGAGGTCGTGGTGGTTATGGAGGGGGTGGTGGTGGAGGTGGTGGGGGTGGAGGTTATGGAGGTGCTGGTGGTTATGGAGGTGGTTATGGCGGTGGTGGAGGCGGAGGCGGTGGTAGAAATGGTTGTGACGGAAGTGACGGTTATGATGGTAGTGATGGTTATGATGGTAGTGATGGTTGTAGTGGTAGTGGTGGCTACGGAGGTCGTGGAGGTCATAGTGGCCGTGGAGGGCGCGGGGGCCGTGGTGGTCGTGGAGGACACGGTCGCAGAAACAATGAAAATCCAGATGGAGAAACTGGTGGTGAAAACAATAGAAGTTTAGGAAGGCCAGAAGGTGGCAGATAATTTAATGAGAATAAAAATGACAGTAGATTTAAAAACAAAAATTGTCATATCGGAAATGAGAATTTTTGATTATTTTTCTATTTTTATGCATTTAAAAACTTTTACTTTAATCTTATAATACTTATTGTTAGTGATAAAATAGTTGTAATAAATAAAGATTGTTTTATTTATTTTAGTTGTTTATTTAACTATTTATAACTAAACGCGGAACCCACCTTTGAGTCTCGGATGTGGTTGTTAGGCCTCCCACTAGACATGTAAAATTAAATTAACATCGGCGATGTTAATTTTTTAATGTTAATACAACGTTACAATAAAACGTTGCGTCAATGTTACTTTAACATCTGTAACATTGTACCAACATTGCTTCAATATTGCATTACCACATCGCTTTAATATGAATGCAATGTGATAGGGATATAATTTAAATATCGTTATAACATAGTGCACATGTTATTTATAACATAAATTAAATGTTGTAGTAACGTTGAACTAATTAAAAATGAATTTATATAGGTACACAAAATGATAAAGGGGTACATTTTTTGATGCATCATTAAAATTTATTTATGTGATATTTGAACCATTAGCGTATATTTACTCATTAAAAATTTAATTTTTAATTAAGAATTTTTAATGTTGATACAACGTTAATACAAAACGTTGCGGCAATGTTGCTTTAACAGCTGCAAAATTGCATCAACATTGCATTGGCGACATCGGTTTAATATCAATGCGATGTGATAGAGATATAATTTAAACATCATTATAATATGGTGCTCATGTTATTTATAACATAAATTTAATGTTGTAATAACGTTGAGGTAATATTAAAAGAAAATTTATATTATTATACAAACCGTCTTTGGCCTCACCCGTTCATAAAATTCATAAATGCCACTAATGACAGTAGGAATCTTGTTAACCCAAATGAGCGTCAATAATTATGAAAAAACGCGATAAATGCTTTTTGGGGGAAGGATTTTCATAAAACCTTTAAAAAATTTGTCACAAAAAATTTTAGTGCTCACTTACGTCATGATCATGATATAAGGAGCCCATGTGTCAAATTTCACGCTTCTATAGACTCCCGCACCGGTTGTATACATCGTAAAAGAAAAAGATTTTAATTTTGCGCTTTTTTTGTAGCTTAAAATGGAAGTCTTGAAGAAGTCAGGATTGTGCTGTTAATAGTAAATACTACTTTTAAATGATTCAACAAAAATTCAACAATTTTCTAAAATTGATCATCAATGATGATTATGATAAAATTATTGAAAAAAAAAATTATCAGAAATTTTTTTTTGAAATTATCAGATGAATTTATTTGTTTGATTCAAAAATTGAATAGAAATTCAACGCTTTCAGGTCAAATAAGGGCGCCTGTGCTCACGAAAAGGGTTGAAAATTTTAAAATTTTACTGGAGGGAAGTCACATTGATATGTAAATTGTTGTATAATTAAACATTTAAAAATTAAAATAAATCAGGAGTGATCTAAATCCGAAAGTGAAATTTAATTAGTTTATTAGAAATTGACAAACAAATCAGAAAATAGAATTAATTTACTACAATAACAGTAAAAAGAAAAATTCAAAATTTGGAAAACCAAAAATGTGAATCTATTTTTTTCTACCCCCCCCCCCCCCCGGTTAAAAATCGCTTGCCTAGATTACCCATAATATAAATCTTTTTATTTTGAATATGAAAGGTAAAATTCTTTCTAAAAAATTTGCTTCTAAAACGAGGTAAATTGAGCTACATCTAGGTAACTGAGTTGTTTTATTGTTTTTATTTCACAATAAAATATATTAGAAAAAAAAATTCAAAAAATATTATGCAGGTTTCTCGTGAGAATGGGCATAAGTTTGGGATGCTTTGAGAATATGTTAAAAATTATTTATAGTAATTTGAAGAATTTAGTCCCGTTTTAATAATTCCATTGTGTAAGAATATCGAAGAAACTTAAATTTTAATTGAATTACGAAAGAAATACAGTTAAAAATTTGATCCATTAGTGTTCCATTTTTGTCAAAGTTGTGATCTAATTTTTATCGAGGCATGAGATCGTTTAAATTTTATATCCAAAACCAATTCCAGCAAATGTTGTTAATGTACCTTTTAGCACTTTGTTCTTAATATACCACACATTATATAACGCAGTCTCCCTCCACATTACCTGTTTGTGGTTGATGAGTCTTCCTCCTTCCAAGAATATATTAGTATTCTTTCATCAAGTTCAAAAACAAGGTTTGACTTTGAAGTTAGTCTTGTGGCACACTTTGGTGTTTAACCTACCTGTTCGAATTTTTATTTTGGTTTCAAAGAACTGTTATCCACTCATTTGCGTCACTAATCAATATTTAAATTAACTGTAACCAAAAACGTTAAACAAATCGATCCAAAAATTCGGTAATGAAAATAATTTTAAAAATTTCGCTGTGATGATCTTAATAAAGTGATACCTACACTCCAAGTTAGTTTAATTTATTACAAACTTTAAAAAAACATCATAAAAATGGATAAGAATTGCTCTTGTTTGATAGCTGTAAGTATTTTTATTGGTATTTTTTTTTAATTGTGTTTAAGCTACAAGGTATAATTACTGTTGCATTTATGAACAAATTTTAAATATTTGACTTATACACCTGCATTAATACCTTGTACAGTTATACCGGGGTCAATGATCATGATCGTTTATATTAAATCTATACTTAAGTGTACAGGTGAGTAAAATTCATGCAGGTACTAAACGAATAAGTTTCGTTAAAATGGCAAATTTAAGTCTGCAGGAGATGTACGAGGTGCATTCAATAAGTTGCACCAGTTATATATAGATCAACTTTTTTATAGATTGATGGGCTTTGTCAAGTTTTCTTTGTTTTCTCAACTATTTTCTTTTGTTGGTATCCAATTTGCTATTTTACTTTAGGAGTTCAAATTTTCGATCCTTGAAAACTTACCAAAACCATGTAGTATTGCAAACACAGACTAGAATTTTCCACAATTTACGTGAGAAAACGTCGAAAACAATATCTATGTCACTGAAATATTTCCAATTTTCTGTGCAACCATTGCATGATTTCATCTTTGGTAGTTGCCTATTGAACCATTTCTGAGAACAATACTACAGTTAAGCGTTCATCAGCCACTCAGACATAACGGTGATGATAGTACTAAGTATGCTATTGAGAAATGCTAAATTTGATCGGTTTTGTCTATTTCCTCTTTTCTAAAAAAAAAGGTTCCAAAACCCCTTAGGAGAGTAACTATTCAGCATATCTTCTGCTTCATCTTAATTGATATTTATATCCTGTCAAAAAAAAATCTTCCAATTTGTTGCTACTCCACCCATTACAACCACATAGAAGAAAAAAGAACATTGTTATTTTTTATAAGTTCGCTCGTTAGAGATTAATTATTCCATGAGTCCTAAAACCAGTAATCAGATTTCTTAAATTAGTTAAGAATTGCCTACCATCGTTAAGACAATTACACCAGTAAAATCATATTACTTTTAATTTGCCAGTTTCCTCTTCAAAACTGACTGTTAATTAAATGAATTCACTTTTTTGCTAATGCAAATAATACAGGTAGAGAAATTAATGTCAGGTTTGTTAACTTACTGTGTAATTTAACCAAAACACGAAAACAATTTAAGTGGCATGAAATTTTTATGTCACATAAAATGACAAAAAAGAAAATTAAACTATTAAAATTAATAGAAAAATGGAATAATGAGAACTGCCTTTTTATCAATGTCTTGCAAGAAAGTAACGAAGAGCAAGTACTAGTTACGAAGTCGTTAAATTAACAAACACAAATTGTTAAATGTGCTTACCTAATTACCTACATTTTATTGAAATGAAAACAATTTTGAGACTAAAATAATTTACAATTAAATATAATAAGCAAGCTTTAATTTGATTACCTTTTTTATGATGATTAAATTATTTCAAGTGATTATTTTCACTTACACGCCATTCATATTTTTTCTTCGATTTTAGATTTTATTGGAGGAACGAACGTATTACTGTGATTTCTATTCCCTAAAGTTTTTTCAAAAGGAAATTTCTGGAAATCCTTAGTAGTAATGTAGAATAAATTGGTTTAGTTTAGAAAAACCGGACTGTTGACCCCGACGACTACAAAGGCGGAAATAACATAAAAACCAAAATTTTATCTGCAGATTATTTTTCCCGCACTTCAGAAATAAATTCAAGCAGATGGGAATTAATGGTTTAAAAATTTTTTAACAGATATAATACGAAATTTTATAGGTCATATACCTTATTTATAATTTTTTAATATGTAAAGAGTTCTCTTGATTCTTATTCAGCGTTTGCTCTTGAGAGATTTTTTCGAAGGGTATTAGAAGAATTTAGAAGATTCTATTAAAATACCTTGAAAGTACAAGTAGGTGCACACTTAGTACTGTGGCATACATACTATTTTTTGCACTTTTGAATTAAAAATTAAATTAAAAAATTATTTTAAACAATAAACGCCAAATAAAAAGATTTTGTAGAAAACTAAGCAGGTAGAAGTGATGTATACTTTTAACTTTGACATTTGTTGTTATAGTAACATCATATTTTTATTTTACTCCTACTAGTAGTTCAATTTTCATGTATCTGTTTTATTTTTCGTCTGTCATCCGGGATCGTTCTTATTGGTTTAATGACTTTGACAATGACAGTGACTAAAGACCTGGATCAATGAAAAAGTTTTCAATAAAAATCAACTAAAAACTGTAGGCTCCATCTATGTACCTATCAAGCTTAAGACAGAAAAGTTATTAGCAAAGATGAGATCCATATTCAGCAGTGGCTGTGGGAGATAATTTCACCATCCAAGCACAATCAAGAAAATTGATAAATAAGCACAATTTGAAAGTAAAAAGAGAATTAGAAAAGATAAAAAAACAACGATAGAAAAAATAATTTTCTAATTGATTGGAAAAAAATTAAATTAAATTTGGAAATGTTTTTCATTGTCGTTATGCTTCTTGATGGAAGCATTGTGACCTTTTAACAAAGGCTTTCAAAGCAGATTACACCCCGGTGATTTGCCATTGCCTTCCGAGGAGAGACGGCCAGAATAAAATTTTTACTTTTTTCGGAGTCGTAATGACCATCTCGGAAATCTTTTAAAAGTAAGCAATAAAGTGAATAAATATTATAATAATAACAGCAACAACTAGAACAAATCAATAGAATAGATCAAATAGAACAAATTATCAAAAACATGGATAAAATTGCTAAACATATTTATATGGATCTGTGTTTGGTATGAAATGAGTACTCACTACTAGATAGTTTAATCTGCTAGACATACACAGATAGCGTGTACCGAATCAAGATGAAATTATATTTAAACCACCTGAAGCCTAATACGGTTATTAGTAACCGTAATAAGTAATAAAATTAAATTTTAGAATAAAAAGTAGAAAATAATACTTACCTTCTTCACACTGTCAAGAATTTCACAAATCTTATAGGTAAATAACAAATACTCCAATTACCATTCATTAATTTATTTAATAAATTAAAATTTTAGCAAATCTCTGATTTAAAAAAGTTAATGATCATTAATTTTGAATGTATCGAAGGTACCTAGATAAGTACAGCCAGAGAATTTTTATGATGGCAAAGATTATAGGGTCATTTTAATTACGAGAAAACAATTCTTTTTAGTAAAAATTTTAATTTAAATAATACTTATGATCCTAATGATAATTTATTATTATTGTCAAATTCAATTTTTCTAGGTCGAAGTAGAAATGATGTTAATTAAAATATTACTGTCATTGTGTCATTATCATTTTCTGAAATTTACTGATAATATAAAAGTTAAATATGTAACAGAAAAAAAAAATTTCCCAAGCTTTACATAGAAAATTTTTAACATATTATGTACCAGAGCCTCGGTTCCTAAAGTGGGTAGTTACCGGGGTTCCGCGAAATTATTTATTTTTGAATATTTTTTTGATTTTTGAAAATTATATAAATTTTTGAAAGTTACATTTAAATTGCAGGGTCTTTTATTTGTAATCATTTGATGTGGGGTTCCGTCAAATTTTTGGAATTTAAAAGTTTAGGAACCCCTGCACCAGAGCATCGCTTTTCAATTTTTCAACCTGGGGGTCCCGATCATATGAGGGTCGCTAAACCTGGCAGTCGAGACTCCCATCAGGGTGGTCGTAAACAAATTTAAGGGTAAACATGTTGCAAACGCGACCGATGTTGTCGAGCAGGGATGCTCAAAGTGTCGATCGCCATCAACCGGTCGATTCCGAGACATTTAAAAGTAGATCTCGGAATAATTTTCACATTCACTTTTTTTACGATTTCACTTACAAAAATTTAATTTTTTGATAATATTATCAAATTAATTTCCGATTTTGAAGTCGAGATGAAAAATTCAATTATATTATAATATTTACGAGACAGTAGCTCCAGAAATCAGCATTATGCACCAATTTTTTTAAAAAAAGCTCACCTCCTTTAGCCCTTGTTGGCCTACAGCCGACTTTCGATTGCCTACCATTTCCTCATGTTATGGTAGATCTTTATTTACATAAGTTTAAGCATCCCTGTTGTAGACCATGCGGGGGTTGTGATCTGGTATATTTAAGAGTAACTTAGCCTATTTTAAATTTAATCAATTTCAATAAATTCAGAGACTTGCCCATTCTAACTTGTAAAAAGTTGGCAAAAAGTTGGAAAAACCACTCAAAAGTTGGTCAATTTGGCAATTTTTTTGTCTAAATTTACAAAAAGTAGGCAATTTTGAATTAATTCAGTTGGCAAATTAGGGATTACTCCCCCCTGAAAAAAGTTAGTTATGCAGGTCCCTGAATAAATTAAATTCGCATTGGGTAAAAATAAAAGGTCATTTCTATTCTGGAAGGGCTCACACGGCTTTTTTGGCATTTAGGGGGTTCAGATACTAAATAGGTTGAAAAACTATGCACTATAAGAAGTTGTGAATCTTTTCCACTGGACATTGCATTTTTACATTGCAGATAAACTTTTTCCAGTATATTCACTTTATTGTGACTGGGGGAGGTGCTTAATGGTAAACCATGTAAGCGAAGTATATGGGTTAAAAATGTTAAGATTTACATTAAAGCCAAAAAATAATTTAAAAATTTTTAATTGCAACGTTGTAATTTGAGGCGGCTTTGCAGTGAGGCGCAAGAGCAGGTGGCACCTATGATATAATAAAATATGTAGTATTATATCATGGGTGGCACCGGCTTTGCTTACTGTTTTAAATCTTTGCAATATTGAGAAAATTATGTATAAAAATTAAGATCCTGTTTGCTGTCAGATCACATTTTTATAAAATCAATACTATGTATTTTGATCTGCCAATGAAAACAAAGTAATAGGTGGCCATTTTTCTGGTAAACGTGCGCACTGCCGATAGCCCCAAGGCCAGCGACAGTTTCTATCCCT
Source organism: Rhagonycha fulva (assembly GCA_905340355.1). NCBI lineage: Eukaryota > Metazoa > Arthropoda > Insecta > Coleoptera > Cantharidae > Rhagonycha > Rhagonycha fulva. The sequence continues at coordinate 10,094,531 of HG996555.1, forward strand.
GTCGTGAATATTTTATGGCTTATAGATAAACTAAAACCAATAGTAAAAAAATTTCTTTTAACAATAATCGAAATTACTTTAATTTCAAAAATTGGATGATTAAAATTAGAAAATATCAGTACGAGGCCGTAGGCCGAGCTATGTTTATGTGATATATGAAGTATAATGGCTCTAGGCTGAGCCAGACCCAGAAAACTAAGCAATTTTCTCGGTCGATTTTTAGTGCGCATGTTTACCAACAAAATGGCCACCATTTTTATTAATTTCAGGGGCGGTGATAAGTGGTAAGCCAGATAAAAGACGCAAAATGTCAAGGGGCGCTTCAGAATAGGTCTGTTTGGTACCACAGTCCTAGTGCTACACTAACTACACTACTACAAATTGATTGGTGGTACAATTACCAACCCACTTTTTACACCAATCAATTTGTAGTAGTGTAGTTAGTGTAGCACTAGAACTGTGGTACCAAACAGACCTAATATGTTATGATCAAGAAGTAATTTTTAACGTTTTCATTGTCATTGATAGTCACAACAAATAAAATAATATTGAAGTTAAAAACTGCGGATTTTGAAAAATGCACTTGTGGGCTGGTATGTGACCGCAGAGGTGGAAAGGTTGCCGTCCCGTGGTCTAGAACATTTCACTCTACAGAGATATTTAATAACTTTTATGATAATAGCTTTAAAAAATTGAAATGAATTTGTTTTGTTAGGGGAGACCGGGGCTACATTGAACAATTTTTTATTAAAGACGTTTAGAAGAATCAGCTATCGTTCGATGGCTCAGAATTTAGGTTATTCATTTCGGTATAAAAAATTGTCTCATTCTCTAGTACTATTTCGGATCAAAAAAGCGCAGAGATTAAAAATATTGCAACTATCTTCGTATCTGGTGTAATATTGGCCGTAACCAGTGGTGTAACAAGACGCTTGTGTGGTGTTTTTTAAACCAAATAATAATTTAAATTTTGAGACGTTTGGAGAGTAATGGTCAAGCGAGTTGACTACGAATGCTCAAAACCCGGTTCAAATCCGGGTGAAGTAAAAAAACCTAATGATAATACGTGCAGTACATTATTTAACTTTTAAATGGATGCAAAATTATAAAGTTACCATCAGAAAATTAAAAATTTGATTTACCTTTTTATTATGTTCAAATTTAAAACTGAGGCGTGCATATGAGCACTAATTTTTTTACAACCGTTCCACCAATGGAACTGTGGTCGGAATCGTAATGTATTCCCTTGACCAGATATCCTCGGTCCCATGAGAAGGTAAAATGAAGATAGGGTAAATTATTGTTTTTCCATTATTATTGACTGCATAGTACCATGTATAGGTTTAAAAATTTATAATACAAACTCGTTTCAAACGAGCATCTTCATGAAACGATGAACCGGTTACAATTTTTCATTTTTTTACTAATTTACCATACCAGCTATTTTCATTGCCAATTTCGTATTGAAAATGGAAAAGAAAATATTAAAACTTAATTTTAAATTATCAGATTATTACCAAAGATCCGACAATGCAATTTTATTTTTTTGTCTGACAGATTGGCCATGTGGAAAAAAAGAAAATTCCACAGCTTTTATTGAAAACTTTATGATGGGAAAATTTTAATTTGAATTTTTTAGCATTTATAAGCAAAACAAATACTTGTAGTTACCCTTAATGTCTTCAAATTTATTTATTGTAGTAAAATGTAATTGCACCAAATATTAATAAATCAATTCAGCTGTGATTACTGTGATTGGTAGTAAAACCGATTCGTAAAAAAAAACATTTTATTATCAGAAAATTGCCTGTGGTACTTCTCAATTATTTTCTTTTGCAGGTTATTATTTTTTCTAGTTATTTTTTTATGCAGCCCTAATTGATATTTTCACTTATAAAATATTAGTGTTATTATAATAATTACAATTGTTTAAAAATGCTCTCTTTCTCTCTCTATTATCTTATCACTTTGCAATATATTCTGCAGTATGACGCTCATGAATAGATATAAGAACAAACATCATGATATTATGACGATTAATGATCTGCAAAATTAAATTGTTTTTTACTTTCAATTTTCCAGTTGAAAGAATTTCATATTTGTGCTTTGTTTTTAAATTCCATCTCGGCTGACCTGCATACCTATTTTATTTAGTACATTGAAGAAAAACTGTCTTTTTGTCAGTTTTTCTTAGGTTTATAAAATTTAATCTAAAAGGATCCTTGTATCATTAACTTGGCCATTTATAAAACAATTTAAAAAACCTCAAAAAAAAATTTATGGTGAAGGAACGAGGAATTCAAAGTGAAGCTTATTATAATACCTTTTGTGGTTTGGAAGCCAAGTTAAACTGAAAGTAACCTAATTATGATGTGATCAAACTGATAACACTCGCACGTATACCTTACAATATGAGAAAGTTTATTTTCAAAACGTAACATGTCCAAAAATTGAAAAGTTTAGATACGGATGTCATTTACATAGTCTAAAACATTCTCTACAAGCTCGGTTTATATTATTTACATTGACATTTTATTAATGCTTTTTTTTGTGTAAAGGCAGAGTGCTATAAGACTTACCCAAATTCGAACTAAAAACGGGATTTCTTTGCACGTCTACGTCATGGCGGAGGTGAACGCCTCACGTGAAAAAGACAGAAAAAGACTATAGTTCGATTTTGATTAATGGAGAGGATAGTAGCGAGGAAATGCAATTGCCATTAGTTATAGATAATCATAACGACGCAATTAATAAATTAAAGATGTAGGTGCGAGACACGAAGGATCAATTTGACGAAAGACCGTTGCATTTTCTTTATCGAATCGACTACAGGCAGGTATGAGATACGCGACGTTCTTCCAAGAGCTTTGTCCGGATTTCCATTTCAATATCCAGGTTCTTTTATGCAGGTTATTCTTCGGGAAGTTCACATTCTTTGGAAGGAAGTGCACCTTCACTAGAATAGTTCAAACAGGTGCGTCAGTTATACGAAATCAAGAAAAAAAATGACCATATTTGTAGGTATAGGTAACATCATCAGGAGACTAGAGAATTTGAACCCACAACTACTTATTCGTAATCGCTGACGTTTTACTTCATGTCACGCTGATGGATAATTTTAAATCGCTAATACTCTCATGGTTAAAACAATAGATTCGTTCAAATCAAAAGAGGAGAAAAAGTGATGTGCGTGAAGTTAGCCCCCCTTTTTTTGAAATTGTGATTTTTTTTATTTGTGCTCAATTGTGCTCAAGTTGTGCTGAATGTGCTTAAAAGAATTTTTTGATTTTGAACAAAAATAACAAAAAAAATCGAAAAAAACACTTTTTGACGCCAGCCCCCCTTTTTTTGAAATTGCAACTTTTTTTGGTTGTTTTCAATTGTGCTCAAGTTGTGCTCAATGTGCTTAAAAGAATTTTTTAATTTTGATCAAAAATAACCGCGTAAAGCGCGAAATAAAATTTCGACCTGGCCCCCCTTTTTTTGAAATTGCAACTTTTTTTGATTGTACTCGATTGTGCTCAAGTTGTGCTCAATGTGCTTAAAAGAATTTTTTAATTTTGATCAAAAATAACCCCGTAAAGCGCGAAATAAGATTTCGACCTAGCCCCCTTTTTCTTGAAATTTTCTTTCTCATTTTGAATCTATGTGTGTAATTGATGTCAATCGATTGAACTTCGTTAGAGCCTGAATGAGCTTTAGTGAGCAAGATTTTAAGTTGATATTTTAAAAAGTTATGGATAGCTGAAATTTTCTAGTAAACTCCGAGCAACACGCGTTTAATAGTAAGATTTTTTAAGGCTCGCAGTTTACTCGAAAATTTTAAATATTCCTAACTTTGTAAAAAAATTAACTCAAAATCTCGTTCACTGAAGCTCATTCAAGCTCAAACAAAGCTCTAACGATTGACACTAATTTTATTCTAAAATTTAATTTAGGGGGGGGGGGAGCGGGCAGAGACATGCACCTGAGCCTGCTTACCCACCTATAAATAAACAGCCTTACGCTTTTAGATTGATGTTTTTAAGAAGCTTTGTTAGTTCTTATTGAAATTATTTTTTAGTATTTATTGCACTTTGAAATTTTAAATAAAAGGTTTCCTTTAAAAAATTTTAATTTTTTATTTAATTTTTAAATTTTTTAGTCATATTTTTACAAATACAGCTTCTGTATTTAAACTAATATAGTCCTATCAGAATTCTCCATTTATGTCTTTTAGATGTTTGATACTTTACCCTGTATAAATCATTACGACGAAAAACTTTACCCTGAATGCGGTCCTTAAAAATGAAATTTGGAAATCTTTTTACTTTTCACCCTGTATGATAAAATTATTCAATGCGCAGCTTTTTTTGCTCTTATTTCGCGCTTTACGCGGTTATTTTTGCTTAAAATTAAAAAATTCTTTTAAGCACATTGAGCACAACTTGAGCACAATTGAGAACAACCAAAAAAAGTTGCAATTTCAAAAAAAGAGGGGCTGGCGTCAAAAAGTGTTTTTTCGATTTTTTTTGTTATTTTTGTTCAAAATCAAAAAATTCTTTTAAGCACATTGAGCACAATTGAGCACAAATAAAAAAATCACAATTTCAAAAAAAGGGGGGCTAACTTCACACACATGAAAAAGTGAAATATATTACTACTATTTAATTTTTTAATACGCAGTTTTTCTCAATTTTTTATTCATTGCCCCCCCCCCCTTTCCCAATCTTTTTGGATGACTTTAATTACAAACCTTAAAAATAACTAAAAGTAGGTAAATTTATTGATATTTAGCGACTTATTCATATCCTCGCTTTCCTTAAGGGAGCTCCTCCTCCCCCCAGGGTGAGAATCGCTGTTGTATTAGAGTGATTTTATTTACTTTTTGGTTTGATAAAAAAAACGATTAAATAATATTTAATTCTGAAAGTTAATTAGAACAGTTTTTGTACTTTCCGTTTTATTTTTGTTGCGTCTGTAACGAAGGATTAAATTTTCCATGTTGTGCGGACTTGACTTTTAGTTTTAAAAGCTCTCTTTCATTAATGTTTTATGTATTTTATATGTTTATTACCCGTGACAGTTTACTTGATGAGGTCTAATTGCCTGTTATTTACAAGTTCCATGTGGAAATTGGTTACAGATCTTTTCAGTTATAAGCTCAATTACCATTAAATTTGAAAATTAGGGTGGTACAAAAAAAATTGATTTTTCTTAATTTTCTTTTATTTGTTGGATCCCGAGTATCTCAAATATTTGAACAAATTTTGTCAAGAATTTTTTTCGTAATCTTACAATTTTTTTTTTTTTTAGATAACCACAATTTTATTTACTATAATTACTTACACATCAGCCAAAGTAACGACAAAATGTGAAGGAGGGGCAGGTTTAAAATATTTATGGGGTGACGCACTGTCTGATTCTTCAGATTGTGTAGGTCCCAACAATTTACCTTATCCTTCGTAAGTACCTTTTTACATTTTTCTTATGTAACATAGCGTAGATAAATTTTTTCAAATTGCTTGTAACAGTTACATTTTATTTTGCTATTGTTCTCTTCCTCGTATTGTAATTACTCTTAACTGCATTATTTATATACCTACTATACGTATGTTAATTAAAACTAACAGTATTATATTGTCTAAAAATAAATTCTAAAGAAAAAAAAATCTGACAATAAGCGTAATTACAAAATTGGAACAAAAATAAGTAAGGAAGATAATTAACTATTTTCTAGCTTCTGGAGCTGATAGTAAAAGAAAAATACTAAACAGCGAATAATTTACTGCATAACTACTTTTATTTTCATAATGGCGAAACTAATTAGATAGCATAAAAACAGTATAATGGTATAAGTACGATGAAAGAAAGAGTAACAAAAGAAAAGAAACAAATCGCAAGAACGTGCCAAGTGCAGCTCTTATGTAATTTAATTTATAACTTTATCAGTTTTTTAATTTTTTAACAATATTCAAAAAAAAAATTTTAGCTTTTCTTTTATTTATTTTTGTTTTATTTTTTTATAGTGTCGTAGGAGAGCTCCTCTTCTTTTCTAATAGTATCAACATTTTTGTGAAATAAAATTTTTGTATTTTAGAGCAGCAATAACGAGATCATTTAGAAGCTCAAACTTATGGATGACAAACTCCAGAACTGGAAGATCGAAAAGAACCATCGATCCTTTCCACACGCGGAAAGCTCTTTTGGCTGCTCACGAGCACAGTTTGGGAATGGACAGCAGTCCAACCATGTCAAGAACAGGTTAGTTCTTTTTCCAAATTTGTCGCGCAAATTAAAATATTGATATCTACAAGAAGAGTATTGCACAAAAGTAGGGTACCTCTGCTTATTCATTGGTCACAGTTATTGACTCAAAGTGTGTCAGGTTACGGTATAATACTAAGGTTATTTTACTGTTGTCCAATCTTGGTATCTTTTAAATACCTCATGGTATGATACGTAAACTTGTTCTGTAATTACAGTTATTTAAAACTTACTTTTTATACGAATTTCCCACCTCGTAACAATAAAAACCTTGCTAATAAGATTTTTTCAATTTAAATTGAACGCCTAATTAGTTTTTATCATTTTCAGCACGAGCTACAGATATTAATTCTTCAACACCTTCGTGCTCTTCCACACCATCAAGATTATGTAAAACTCGTTACAATACAACAGCGCCGATGTATGGTGTGTCTCTTACATCTGGTCAGCCCGTGACCATTGTCCAGAAGTTCCCCGATTTACTGCAACAAGTTGTATTTGAAGTGAGTTCAAAAAGCTCAGCCAAAATTGTTAACTTGATCAAATTTTATGATTTTTAGGTGTGCGAAAGTTCAGAATGCGATGTAGTTCGAGGAGAGTGCACTCAGACTTATGTACCTTACTTATTTTTAGTGATTCCTTTGGGACCTGTAACATTAACCGGTCAGGATTATGTGTTGGTTGAAAGTGGTTGTGTGTGTAGACCAAAATATGCTTCGCAGTCAAATGTTGAAGCCAGCGCTATGACATCTATACCAAGACTATAGACAATTTAAAGTTTTCCTTTCCAAAAAAAAAAAAATATTGGAATACATGTCATGGTAAAAAAACTGCTCATGCATTGTTTAACATAATAAATTATTGTAATATAGGTAGGTTTTTATTTTTAGTTTTTTTTTACTGTTTTATTTATTAATTTAATAAAATTATTAGAAAAAGTGTTGTTAGTATTTTTCTTAGAAATTTTTTCGCTGAAAGAAAGAAAGAAAGAAATTATTAATTAAATAATTAATAATGTTAATGATAACTTTGCCTTTTTTGGTTGGTAATAAAAAAATAAACAGTTTTTAATGACTTCTTGTAATTAAAATTTAATTAACTAAATGCAAATCACAGTTCTCTAAGCACATAAAATGCAATTATCTTTTATTATAATTATTTCCAAAAAAAAATATGCAGATCTACCAAGATACTCTAAAATTAAATTTATTAAACGTTATATACATAAACTTTAAAATTTTTGGAATCTTATTTAACGTACGTTAAAAATAATTTTTTCTTTTTTTTTACATTCTCACAGTGGCATAGCATACAGAAATTGATTTTATCGTATCGTTCTTTTTTTGAAAATTTAAATGTTATGCTGAAACATAAGAACTGCGTTTATCTGACATGAATTGGATGATTTTGATCCAGACTATATGTGGTTCCAACAAGATGGTGCAACATGCCATACATTTCGTCATGTAAACCAAGGTATATGGATTGGATATGTTACTTGCGTCATCCTAACCTAACCAATTAAGCAAAAATTATTTGGTTGTATAACCAATGGCAATTTATAACACCAAAGTGCCAATTTATTTGGATTGTACTATAGCACTGCCTCCTATACTTCAAGTGTTTCTAGCAAGGACGTGCCCAAGGGGACACTCAATATTTTAGGAATTTGTCAAAAAGTTGGAAAAATCACTCGAAAGTTGGTCAAGTTGGCATTTTTTTATGTCCCAATTTACAAAAAGTTACAAAATTTACACAAAGTCGGCAATTTTTAATTAATTTAGTTGACAAATTTTGCAAAATTTGAAATTGCTCTCACTTGAAAGAAGTTTGTTGGGCACGTCTCTGGTTTCTAGCCCCAAAAACTTTCAATGTTCAATATAAATTTGGCAAAAAGTTGGCTAAATTTGGCATTTTTCATGTCCCAATTTCTTAAATAAAAAATAAAAATTTCTTAATTCCGATAATAAACAACATTATTCTCAAAAAAAAGTTGGGACTTTCCGAGACTTCCCGGGACTACCTCGGACTTCCCGGGACTACCTGAGACTTCCCGGGACTACCTCGGACTTCCCGGGACTACCTCAGACTTCCCGAGACTACCTCGGACTTCCCGGGACTACCCAAGACTTCCACAATACTGTACACCAGACTTCCCACGTGATTTACCCCTCGAATGTTCCTAAATTCACATGTAAATAGTAGTTAACCAATGAAAAACGTCTGATGGCTACTAATACGCTCTTTCTATTGGTTACTTAGCATTTACATATAAATTGTATGTAAAATTATGCTTTGTATCATACAGGCCACGTCATTAGCTAGACTGCTAGAGCACAAGTGTTTAACAAATACAGATAAAAAACTACTTTAATAAATTGACAGAAATTATGGACGACCTTAAGTTCAGTCCACAAGAAATATATAACATGGACGAATCCGGTTTGTCTACTGTCCAAACGTTTTGAAAAAATTTCATCCACTAAAGGAAAGAAGCAGGTAGGATCTCCGACATCTGCCAAAATAAGACAATATTTTATTGTGATTTGCTTCGCGAATGCCGTAGGAAATTTTATTCCTCTTGGACTAATTAATATTCCCAAGAAAAAATATGAAAATTGGACAGAGCGTCTACTAAAAAAGTGGCTGAATGACAGGACGTACTTGTTCATGGCTCAAACATATTGTTAAATATGCAAATCCAGAGCTCAAAAATAAATTAATTTTACTTAAATCCAAAGATTTAGCACTTATGAGGCTCCAAGTGCAATTCAATTTTGAGGTTCTCTTTAAATACTCTCACTGCTCCTACATTTTACAAATTTACAGCAAAGGTTTTTAACTTCTGGTACACATAGGGAAGGCCGTCCACTAGCGCCGCAGGCAATTTTTTTGAAAATACTACCTAATTTCACCTAAGACCTTGTTTTAATACCCAAACTATATCATGCAACTTTTCATAAAATTAGGTTTATCAAATTTTTACCTATTTAATTAGAAATTTATCGTAGACATTTAAAAGTTGTTTTTTTAAGTATTTTATCAAATTAACATTGAAAATTCTTATACCAATAATTTTCAATTTTTATAATTGCAATTAGCAAACCTTAAATTAAAATATATTCGATCAGTTGTCATTTTACATTGATTAATTTTCAATGTTATTTCTTCATATCTTACTTTTTTAATAATAAATTAAATAAAATAATTTTTTTATTTTGGGGGCTGAATTTTGAGGCCCTTTTAATTTATGAGTTGATTTGTCAACTATTAGTTAAACGTTAACTACTACTTAACTACAGGTGGTAAAACCGGCCCTTAGTCCTAGTGCTTCGCACCAGTCAATTAGTATCAAGTATTCTCAGAACCAATCCAGTCAAAGTTCTCAAAAGTAACTACAGTATTGGGTAAAAGAGTGGTTAGTATTGGTATATCGTTAAATTTAAAATTTTATGTTTTAATAAATGGTAACTAACCAATAGAAAGAGCGTATTAGTAGTCATCCTACGTTTTTCATTGGTTAGTTACCATTTACATGTAAATTTTATGTAAAATTATGCATCGTGTCATACAGGCTTTAGGTTTGTTATGCCAATTCTTGATTTCACCCTGTACGTGATTACAATATAAAAATTATTTCTGTTCCAAAAATTTAGTTTCATTTTTGTAAAATCGCGTAATTTACATATCCATACGCGTGCTCAGTTTAATATTTTTCAGTAATACAGAACATTTTTAAATTATTTTGGATTTTTAACCTAAGTTGTTGCGGCCTAGTAAAGATATTTTTTGTAGGTTGGTATTGTAGAGCGTTTTAGTATATTTTGAAGCCACGCCATGTTTGCCATTTTGTAATCATTGGCAAATATTTTTCGAATAACGCCTGAAGTTTGATATAAGTGGATATTAATTGATTTACATTTTAATTGTAACATTAAAGTAGTTTACGATTATGTAACAGTGCTGTAATTTCTGTAGTCGTATATTGCATTTTTGCATCAAGTGTAAAAACCGGCGTCAAGTGAAAAGTTGATTTCTTTAACGATGCACTTTCTTATGTTCTGATAAATTACATTGAAAATAATAATTCCTATATCACGATGATGTACACCGTAAGTATTTATAAGTAAAATTGGTGCTAGGTTAAAAATAGACTAGATGTGTGGTGTCATTTTTTTCTTGGATTATTAACCTCTGCGTTCATAATTTTTCCAATAAATTAACAAGTTCTAATTTTAGGGAACTAATACAGAACAGGACAATCGTTTCGCTGATAAAGAAAAAAAATTTATGAAGGAGATGGTTTTTAGCGATTGCTTAAGTCAAAGAGTTGACATGTCGAAAGTTAAGCTCGACGTTATGAGGCCGTGGATATCTGATAAAATTACAGAAATTTTAAAGATTGACGACGACGTTGTAGTCGACTTTGTTTACAATCAACTTGACGAAAAAGTTAGTTTAACACCGAAACATTCAACAGCATTTATTTAACCAATTTCATTTTCAGCAATATCCGGATCCTAAAAAAATTCAAATTAATTTGACAGGTTTCTTACAAGGTAAGAACGCCAGGGTTTTTATGGGGGAGCTCTGGAAGCTTCTTATCTCTGCTCAAGAAAATCCAGCTGGTGTTCCTGATTCTATGTTACGCATGAAGAAGGAAGAGTTGGCGTTAAAGAAGGAAAGGGATGATAGGGAAAAAGAGAGGGAGAAGGAAAGAGAAAAGTCAGATAAAGAAAAGAAGTACAAAGATAGAGACAGGGATCGTTCCAGGTCGAGAAGATCTCGATCCAGGTCTAGGCAGAGGCGCCGTTCACCTGAAAAGTCACGAAATAACAGAGGAAGGGATGGCGACAGAACAAAGGACAAGCGGTCTAGAACCCGGTCTAAGTCCCCCAAGGAGAAGACTAAAGCATTAAATGATGCAAAAGAAGAAACCGATGTTAATAATACCAACGGAAGGGCAGAAAAAAGAAATAATGATGATTCTGAAAAGAATGGAATTGCTAGCTTGGGACAGTCGGATGTTGGAATTAGTTCAAAATCTAGGTGAGAATTATTTAATTTCTTAAGTTTAAAATCAAGAAGTTTTTATTTCTTTCCATTATAATGCTGAAACACTTGGGAGGGGTGGAAATAATACGAAAAACCAGTTTTTATACGACCTGTTATATTTCTCACATTAGGAACAGGGTAGATTTCACTTATCATCTACCCCTTGTGAATAATACATAATAATTGTTTTGATTGAATTAATTCCATGAAATTTTTCAAAATAGCAATCTCTGGGTGTATGCATGAAGGGACCACCCAGTACTAAAAATTGAAATAAATATTCTGCAAACTTGGCTTTTTTTGCACTTTCTGATTGGTTCATTTATTTATTATGATCCTAAAAAATATCAATAAAAAATCAAATATCAGATATGCATACCTTATGGGAGCAGAGTTTTTGGAAACACAAAAATTATCAATAAATGGCGCTACTAAATTGAAAGGGGGTATGAATAGCTTCATCATTCATCAAGAATTAAAAAAATAAATTAATGTAGTACATCTGTTGAGTTATTGTAGCCTTTTAAAAATTTTCAAATAGTTAACAAATCTTCTACTATAATCACATTTAGCTAACCCTCTTTAGGTTGGTTTTTCATTACTTACAGGCTTACAGCCTTCTACCTGTACACATAAACGCATTTACATGGAGAGGTCAAAAAGTCCATGTCACTGATTTGAGCTCTTTTCACTGTACTTGTAAGCCATAGTTAGAACTTCAATAGATCCAAATTATGGGACATACTTTTCAATCATTTCCCAGAAAACGCGTATTAAATTTTTGTATCTTTGTTTTGATTTACAAAAATTTAATACGCATTTTCTCGGAAATGACTGTAAAGTGCGTCTTATAATTTGGAGTTAATGAAATCCTAACTAACTTCTTGGTTTCTCAGTGTTAGTCAAATGTTGATGTGGACTATCTGTAGTAAATTATCTACACAATAATTAATAGGTTCTTTTCAACCGACGGTTCTAGAACGGTACTTGGACTGTTGAGCATGCGCGTTAATAAATGTCCTTTCCAACCACAAAAATTACTAGTTCCTAGTTCTGAAATTACAACTGAAACGTTTTTCAACCACATTCGGGACTGTCATAGAACAGTTCTAACAGTCCTTGGTTCTAAGCAGTTACAAGTAGTCAGACGCAGACGCATTGTTGCTGTGTTTCTAAATTTAAATTTGATAGTTAGCAATTGTAACGACAATTCCGATTAAGCTCCAAATATATTACATTTTTTTCCCGATATTTAAAAAAATCACAAATTATTAATTATTATAAGTTCCAGAAAAGAATGCATAATGAAATAAAGTTAACAAAATTTGAATTTAAAAATTCAAAATTGTTTAAAGCTGTTTTTATTATGTTATTACTGTTTTACGATCTAGTAGCTCGTACATCGATGAAGATGAAGGGTGGCATAAACCCTAGAATAGTTTCGAATACAATGGTTCTAAAAAATATGTAGGTATATAAAATAGAAAATTTTTACGTACTAATTTTTACTTTTTTTTGTGATTTGTTAACTTAATTTTGTAACGTTTTACAATTGAGTTAAGTAAACAAAAAACTACAATTTTTTTTTACTCGCCAGAGTTCCACTTTGTAGCTGTACCATTGATAAATTGGAAGGGTAATTTTAACTTTTCTTAATGCTTTTTTGCAGCATTTCCGAGTCAGTTTAAAAAATAAACCTTTTCATGACATTAAAAAGTTCATATTCAATACAATGGTGAGTTATATTAAAATTTATATTGATTTAACTCTTCTACTTCTTCTGAAAAGAAATTTTTATTACTTCTTAGTCGACCCTGCCCTTCTGAAAAACGTTAACAATAACAGAATTTTTCAATATTTAATTTATATCTTGTTGGGTTGTGCCTTGATATTGTAGTGTGTTCTTGAGTTTTTGACTTGATTTCTGATATTACTTTGAAGATGTAACAAAAATTAACTCAATTACCTGTCTGAAGTTGAAGAAATTAAAATATAATAATCAAATCAAAATGATTTTAAACGAACAATTGTTAAACAGCAATTTGTTAATTCAGCGTTTGTTAACTGTTTACCTTTACAAAATCACTTTTTTGCTTATCTATGCATATATCAAACGTCAACGCCTACTACCACCACCACTAATATTTTAAATGGTTCTAGAATGGTCCTAAAACCTTTTCAACTTGCAATTTGTGAACTGCAGTAATTTTACAATATTCGTTGGCGCACGCGCATTTAACTGTCCCATTACAGGTTGTAAACTGTAACAGAACCATCGGTTGAAAAGAACCTAATATAACTAGAAGTATCAGTTCGATTTCATACTAACTTTTTTTTAACATTCTATTCCAGTTCATCTTTAAGATAATTTTGTAAACTCCTTTAATTGGGGGGGGGGGTTTGGACGTTTTTTATGGACCACACTTTGGGTAATTTTTTGAACTTACAACTGGATTACCCATTGACCACAGAGTTGTTCTAAAAAAAAGAGCAAAGTTCGACAAATAACCTAATTTGTCGTCTATAAAAGAAGTCTGAAATCTTCCCTCCCCCCGGAGTTTTACATATACAGTGTGTTCACTAAAAGTGGTAACAGTGAATAATTGTTAAATATTACTAGATACAAAAAAAAGTTTAAATAGTTTTTTATTCAACTGAAAATTTTTTATTGGAAACTGTCAAGTATTGTCTGTCAATTATTAATGTCAATTACTGTCAATTATTAGGTCACATAAGAAAAAATTCGAGAAAACACAAGATTTAAACAAATAATAATAATTTACTGATTATTTACACATAGGTATGTAGAGTGCCATGAAAAACCAAACATCACGACACCGAAAACACAACATTTCATTTATCTGATAAATTTTTCAAAATTGCCACCGTTTTGTTAGAGATATGATTATAATTTTCGCACAAGTTCTGGCGATTTGGTGATAATTGATAGATGCTAAATTAATTTTGGTTTTTAAATTTTTTAAATTCAAAGATAAATTTGCCTAAACTACCATTTTTAAATAACTCTATAGAAAGAGTCTAATGGTGTCATATCATAATAATGGTGTTTTGTTTTTCATAGCACTCTACATACGTAATTAATAAATTATTATTGTTTGTATAAATCTTGTGTTTTCTCGAATTTTTTCTTATGTAACCTTATGAAAATTTTATTTGTATTTATAGAGAAAAAATTGCAGATTACAAAAATGTTAAAAAAAAAGACATGTTGCCATTTGAAAAAAAAATTATGTTTACTTCCGGTTGAATTTGAAGTATAAAAAAATATAATTTGACATTTTCCAATAGAAAATTTGCAGTTGAATAAAAAACTATTTAAACTTTTTTTTGTATCTAGTAATATTTAAAAATTATTCACTGTTACCACTTTTCATGAACACACTAGGTCTGTTTCGTACAACAGTCCTAGTGCTACACCAGGCGTCGGCAACCTATGGCACGCGTGCCAGGCTTGGCACGCGATGGGGTTCTGAATGGCACTCTACAAATAATCAGGGATATATATTAATATATAATAATAGGGAAATAGAATTAAGGCGGCACCCTGAATCATATTGGTAGAGTGGCTTGGCACACCACAGCTAAAAGGTTGCCGACCCCTGTGCTACACTAACTACACTACTACAAATTGATTGGTGGTACAATTACTAACCCACTTTTTACACCAATCAATTTGAAGTAGTGTAGTTAGTGTAGCACTAGGACTGTGGTACCAAACAGACCTATTGTATACCTAACGTGACCATTTATTTTTTGACTCAAAACGGGACCTCCCCTCATCAGTAAATTGACAAGAAAACACTTTTAAGTTATTTATTTAAAAAAAGTTAGGTTTTATTACAAATTAAAAAAATATATCCAAAATGTTTAGTTATTTATTTATATTTATCATAACATTGCATTGTTATGGTAGTAACATAACACGCGGTTTCTGAAAACGGGACAATTTGCGTTCCGGAGTTCATTGTCGGGACACCGGGACAGGTAATCAAAAAAAGGGACGGTCTCGTTCAAAACGGGACGTCTGGTCACGTTATGTATACCCCATGATTATATTTTAAAAATATATCGAATTAAATCAAAGAGAAAATATTATTTTCATATACTGACTGCTCACTCACTGACTTTGCTGAATTGTAGTCTGAGTGAGTGGTTTGTAGCAGGGATCTTGTTAATCTATTCATGCGCGTCACTGTTTTACTTATAGAATAATTTCACTTGCTGTCGTTACATTTCTGTATTATAGAGGCAAAAGGTTATAAGTTGAGTTATACATTTTCATTTATTTACAATATTAGAGCGTATAATTTCAGCTTTAATTTTTCAACTTTTGGCTCTTATATTGATGGTTATATTTGATGACGTTGCTTCAAAATTAAGAAGAATAAAGAGAAAGAAATATTGTGGACTTTTTGCTTTTAATTTCAAAATGTTTGTTTCAATTTAATCTAAAAAACAAAAGAAGGTACTCATACACTCCCAAACCTTCTTTACAGAAATCAGTGAAATTTCTTCACTTATTTTTTATTTTCCATTAAGAGAAACTGTAAGAGTAAAACAATGACTAATTCTACAAATAAATATGTTATATTTAATCATTTCCTATAGATAATCTGAAGTAGCTAATTTTCTTTTTATCGGTTCGCCTACTATGGTTCTTACCGCCCAACAATAATGAACTATTTCTCATGATCATGATTGTTTTATATATTGCAGTTGAAAGCATTTATTTAAATTTAAATATTAGAACTTTACTGAACACAAACTCAAACACGAGAATGCGCGAGTTCAACCCCTGGACATAAAATCTGTCAAATGAAACCTTAATTCAGCTTAAGTAAATGTTTTGTGTAAAATGTTGTAAGTATTGATACGTAACATATCAAAAAGAGCGGTAGTTACCCCATGAATTAAATTTTTTTTTAAATATTGTTAAATCTGCAGCTTCTGCCCTTAGAAAATTCTATAAATAAGTAATACTATCCACTGATTCTTGACTCACCAAAATAATCCCATTTTACTGATTTAATTTATCTAACCTAATTTTGTTATCTCAAGTGATGTGCCACAACAAACGGTTTCAAAACTGCAAGCCAAATTGATGTCCATGTCTGGAAGCAACGCAAAGAAAGCCCATTCAAGTTCACGTTCGAGGTCTGGTACACGTTCTCGCAGCAAGTCACGCTCCCGATCCAAGTCGCTCAGCAGATCCAGGTCCAAATCAAAACTACGATCGTCTAGTCGTTCTCATAAATCAAAATCTGTTTCCAAAGAACGTGGTGCTCGTTCGCATTCCAAAGAAGCAAATAAGAAACGATCCCGCTCATCTTCAGGTTCCAAAAGCGACTTCGAGATCAGGAAGAAAGAAAACAGCGTTCAGAAGAAGCGTCACTACAGGTCAAACAAGGATACTTCTGACAGCGACGTGGACAACGATAAAAGTAAGAAACACAAATCTTTATCTAGGTCACCTAAACGTAAGAAGAGCGTTGATAGAAATATAAAACACAAAAGAAGTGCATCGCGTAATCGTAGTTATTCAAAGAGAAGCACATCTCGAAAGTAAGTCCATTTTTGTTGTAGTTTTTTAAAATTTTAATTCTAAATTTTTTTCAGACGTAGTGTTTCAAGGGGTCGAAGAAGTATCAGTAGACGAAGGAGGAGTCCATCTAGAAACAGATACAGCATAACTCGCAGGCGTCCTAATCGAAGTATATCCAGAAGAAGAAGTTTGAGCAGGAGAAGGCGCAGTTACAGCAGAAAACGAAGTCAGAGTCGGAGAAGAAGTACTAGTAGGAGACGAAATCGTAGGAGCAGGAGCAGGCGTAGTCCCAGCAGACGACGGCGTAGTATAAGCAGACGAAGAAGTAGAGATAGGTAAAATATTTGGTTTAGTAATTTTTAAACAAAAAAATTGCATTTTGTCCCTTGTTAAATAATATAGTATTGGTTTTCTTTTAAGATTCAAACAGCTTAATTTTGATCTTCTCTGTTGTGTCTACCACTGACGCGCATGATTAGATTAACGAGATAACCGCTACAGACCACTCATTAATACCGACCACAAATTTATTTTAAAAAGAGCACAGTTTAAATAAACTTGTGATCAGTAAGTGAGTGGTTAGTAGTGAAAATCTCTGTAATTTATTAAGCACGTTCGTGGTGGGCACATAACTGATAGATACCTCTTTTCCACGGGTGTAGATAGTCAATAATTAATGCTATTTAGTCTTTTATTATTATTGCTAGAAATACGTAAGAGAGCAAATGCAATTAGTACAGATCATGAGGCTGTGATTGCAATTATTCTGGTAGTTTCAATTTTTTAATATATTTTATAAACTGGTCATCTAATAAAATGTTTAAAACTTTTCAATTACCTATGAATACTTCTAAAATAGTGAAAAGCTTTTAATTACTAATGCAGTGGTGTTCAAACAACGTTACTATGCCCCCCTTAAAAAAATCTATTCTGGACGCCTTAGATTATTAAATGGTAAAAATGTATATACTTTTTATTTATTTTCATATTTTAATTTAATGAAATAACATTAACTTTTTGGACCTTTCTTTGCACCAGTCTGCAACTCCTATTTTAAAAATTGTTGGTGTAAGGTTGTACCACCCAATAAATCAATAAGGTATAAATGAAAATATTGATATTTACAAACTGCATCTATCCAAAAAAAGCAATGGTCAAATTTATTCAAACATAGTTGTGTAATGAAAATTTTATTTAATAAATAATTTCTTTTGTTTAGGCGCATTCGTCGCAGTCGCAGCAGGGACAGAAACTTTGTAAGACCCGCTCGTGAAGTCCGCAGATCTCGATCAAAGGACAGAAGATCAAGATCCAAGAGGAGGACATCAAAAGAGAGAGTCAGCATTCGTCGCAAATCACCAATCCCACCAAGATCCAGAGATAGGCCTGTTAATAAACCCAGCCCGAGCCCAATTCGTAATAAGAATGAACATAGAGAAGTTCGGGACAGTTCGCGAGACCAAAAACTCGCAGTTAATAAAAAACAAGAAATTAAAAAAGTTGAATTATCTTCGAGTAAAAGTGTAGAAGCGGTTCCTAAGTCGGACGATAATCGTAAGAGTGAACGTAAGGTGGAGAAGGTGGAAGAAAAACGTAAATCGAGTGCGAGTGCTGACGTTTCTAACGAATTGACAAAAGTTAAGGACAAAAAGAAATCTAAATCTCGTAGTCGAAGTGGTGAACGACCTATTCCACCTTACGGACCACCACGATATTCTAGAAGTTTGTCACGTACCCCCTCTCCTTTTATTAAGGCTAACGAATTTCCTCCTAAAGACGAAAAGCCTAGTAGCTCCTCAAAGGAAGAAACTAAGAAATCTACTAAAGAATCCGTGAAAGAGAAGTCCGAAAAGAGCGAACCAAAAGGTAAGAAAGTGGTTAAGAAGAAGAGCGAGAGTGAATCGGAATCAAGTAGTTCGGATAGTGAGGTGGTTAGGGAGAAAGAAAGTCGTCGGAAGGTTCGGACTAAAAAACGAACTAAGAAACGTAACGAGTCTAGTAGTAGCGAAAGCGAAGCCGACGTTCCCCCTCGATCTAAAAAGGAAAGTCGCGATACCGAAGTTTCAAATAAAAAAGACACAAAAAAATCTAAAAGGGACAGTAGTGAAGAGAAAACGAGGAGGAAAAAACACGTTAGTAGCGATTCGGAAGACGAGAGGAAAGATAGAAGAAAGAAACGAGTGCGATCTGCAAGTTCGGAGGTTGAGAAGGTCAAAAAGTCTCGTAAAGACAACTCGAGTGACAGCGACGAACCTCGAGTTGAGAAAAAGGGTAAGAAACGTGACGACAGTTCGGAAGCCGATTCCGATGTGGAAAAATCAAGCAAAACAGAGAAGGTGAAGAAACGTAAGAAGGAAAGCTCGTCGGAGAGCGAGGAGGAGGTAAGCAAAAAGAAAAAGCATAAGAAAACCAAACCGAGTAAATCGGCTAGCGATTCAGATGAAGAGGTAGAAACAAAAAAACGCAAAAAAGATAAGAAACATAAGAAAAGAAAGAAGCATTCTAAGAAACATAAAAAACACAAAAGGAAGAAGGTAACCACTGACGATTCTGATAATAGTGACTTAGAGGTTGTAGTTGAAGACGAAAAAAAATTGCGAGAAAAAGCACTCAAATCAATGAAACGATTGAATTCGAGTGATAAATCTGAGTGAATGGAATTTTGTGTTTAAATTAATTAAAACAAAACTGCTACTTATAGTTAAATTAGAATTTAAAATGCGTGAATGTAATTTTGTCATTCCGAATGTTGTTGTATCAATTAAGTTATATTGAATGTGAAATTAATTGCATATAAAAAGAAAATAGTTGGTTGACATCAAATTGTGGTAATTACCAAATTATATAACTCCCTTATTATTAATTTTACTTTAACTTTATTATTTTTGAATTGTTGTAATAAATTTTTAAGTGTATTGTAAAAATTACGATTGTAATAATTATTATGGGTTTAGACCATTTAACAAGTAATGCTTTCAGAAGTAAATTGTTGTTTTTTCTTAATGATTTTTGTGTCGTTAAAATGCAATAATTATTTTTTTTTGCCTTACTTGTGGACAGTGCAACCAATTCTATGCCGGATCCAAGTGACCCCAGATGTTTTTCCCTCCTCCAACTGCAGGAAGAACCAAAAGTACAAAACGATCAATCTAATTACACAAGAAATTTATATGGCTCGTCGATTATTTTATTACTTGTCCTGATAAATTCTGTGAAAGATTGAATGTATTTTATTAAAACGAAAAATTAAATTTTAAAAATACACCTGGGAACTAAAAATGTGAACTTGCTTTTTTTTTAATTCAAAGTGATGGTGGATGGGTTTACTTTGCAATTGTTTACACAAGCTCCTCCTATTTATCTTATCGTAAATTAATTAAAACTGACAAGTTTAAGGGTCAATTTTAATTAACGATTGCAAGAGCGCGGCTTTGAAATTCGCGGTTTTAATTGTCCCACTTGGTTACTTTTATTATTTTAATATTGGTGAATGTGAACCGGTGATCGGTAACCGCGAGCGAATGACTATTTGAGATTTCAGTTGTTTTGGTGCGTGAGTGGTGTGTGGTAGGTTACGTTTTTCGTTTATTCTAACCTATAAATTTTAGTTTAAATTTTTCTTTACTTAAAATGTTGAGTTTTTTGAATTAATCACTAACAATGTGTGACGTTACCGCTTTATTGTTTTGTTGCTTTTCGTGTCGAGTGCCTGTTTGATGTATTTCATGTTCAAAATATTAAAAACATGAGTTGTAAAAGAACACCAAAAGAATATTTTTCGGTTGAGGTAAGAAATTTATTATTTTACTTTTTTTAATTTTTGTTCATCAGTGACACTTGTCTTGTGTCTTGGTAAAAATTCCAAGACCGGTATTGCGGGACGTCGAACTAAAATCAAATTCAATTTATGTAAACGAAAACGAAAGTTTTTTAGGATGTTTATTTTTAGACTCAGGTGTATTTTGTTTGTTAATTAAAAATCTTTCAAACCGGTCTTCAAAATCCAAAAAAAATCCTAATTTTTTCTTCAAAATTTTGGACTTACGCAGGAACTACCTAAAAACAGTTTTTAAATTCAAAAAGGAAGTTTAAAAAAAATAGGAAGTATCTGGGATAGGCCTTTATGAACCATGTCAAGCAATTGAATATAGAAATTAGTCGCGATTAAAGCATGGAATTAATATTTTTATTTACATGTACCAAATGATATCATTTCTATATAAAAGTATGATTAAAGAAAGTATGGATAATCAGCAGGAGTAACAATTTTTTGTTTTGTAATTATTTTACCTACACTTTAAGTAGGTGGAACCATTAAAATTCATACAGCAACTTTTTAAACATTTAAGAATTGGTTTTGGTTTGGAAAATCATACAGAAACAAAAGCCATCTGCCCCCCCCCCCCCAACAAAAACCGGAAAAACCATTTTGAAAAATTCTGAGTCAGTTATTTTGAAGCTCAATTTTACAGCTAATTATTGTTGCACATATTTAAGCAATACCGAATTAATAATTATTTTAGTAGAAACGCGATACGGGCAGACAGTCCTGTAAAAGGTCGATAACTTTGTACTATCAAATTTATAATATCGTTACTATCCAGAAGGTATCTTAATCTGACGTTAGAACAAGATAAAGAATTATGCAGTAGAGGTCAATATAACTAAACCCATTTAAAGAGAATGTAAATTTTATACAAATGTGTTATAAATATTATAAATTACAATTAAGTAATTGGTGCTTAACCTTCTATTAAACCAACGAGAGTTATGTATTCATTAAACAATAATTGATTTTTGAAGTTGCATTTAACCGCACTAATATTCCACCAAAAATTAATTACACATCAGCTTGCCGCAGTGAATAATTGTATCCAAATATGGACAGAAACATTTTTGAGTGGGTATTTGAGCTGAAGGAGCCCTAGGCCATTATGATTCTGCCACTGTTTTTACTATTCGTATAATTTTCTTCCCAGCAGGAGATACTGTCGCTGGATCTGAGAGATTGCAAAGTTTAAAATAAAACCGACAATTTTAAAATGCATAATTATTTATGACCTAGCCGAAAATAAGCTTGAAATCCTAAATTCGACCATAATGTAACCAGGTCATCAGCAATTGACTGAGCATATTTGGCTTGGAAGATTCAATAATATTTTCTGTTTGTTTTTGGATAATGTTTTGGAAACATTCAAATAGCTAATCGACTGTATTTTTACAATATGTAATTAAAAATGGTACATTAAATTGATGTGTAATTAAAAACTTATTTCATCATAGAACATAGCAGAAAGTATCGGTCTTGATTATCTTATCAATATTATTATTAACTAAAATACAAAACGAATGATAAAAATTCGCTCGGTTAGGTCAATTTTGTAAATATTGTTTGCATTCGGCAAATATTTTTTATTAGTACAGTGGAACTTCGGTAGTTCAAACTTCTCATTATGGAATTTTTATTATGAACACTTATTTTTTAATGAATATCAATGTCCCTAATTCGAATCATCAGGGCTCGGGACTTTATACGCTAAAATTACTCCGTTATTTGGAGTCTCCAGGTGAATATATTTTTTTCGTGATTTTGGGTGTAAAGTGACTACTTTACACCCGATTTTTCGGGAGTAAAGAAGCTCTTTTCGTCACACTTTATTTTTCTCCCGGGAGTAAAAAAATTTCAAACAAACAAAAATTCTCAAAAATCATTTATTGACATATTTAATCTTCACCACACAATTGTGAAAAACTTGCCTGTCTTGCGTATCTACAACGTTTTGCGGTTGTCTTCGGCGAACGTGCTTTTCGTCGTTTTCATTTTTGATCTTCAAAATATGCGCCTGTCGGCGAATAAAAAATCCTGTAGGGGAGACTAGAACACGTAGATCGACTATCGTGGCTTTGTAGCCCCATAAATACCGCTTTTTGCTGAGTTCGATAGTACCTACCACGTGATCCATCGATATCGAATTTGCGATTTTTTTGCAACGTGTCCATGAACATCGATAGATGCGACCACAATGTCGTATTTATTGATTATTTAACGATTATTTCTTGGTTTTTAGGCATTTTTAATTGAAAACACACGACACAATACACAAACGTTCAAACATCACGAGAGCAGAAATCAAAATGAACATGGCGCCCCAACATGGCCGCCCTCCAGAGTACCAACTGGTGCCAAGAAAAACACCATAGGTACAAGTAGAAGTTGGTTTTACACTACCACGATGTCAATTAAAACGTGTTATAAATTTATGAAATTTCTGCAATTATTGCATAAAAATCGTGAATTTTGTCGGATATTATTCCCAAATTCACGAAAAGCTGTTCATAATACTCGGGCTCCAGGGTTTTTCCATCTCTCGACTATTATTCCCCTCGCCGCCTTGCGGCTCGTGTTATAAACTACGTCTCGTGACGAAAAACAACCCCTTACGCTCTCGTGATATAAACTACTATTTTAGCGCATTAAGTCCCTAGCTCTGGTAATCACAGATTAAATGCCTGCGGTCCAAATTTAAAATACGAACTTATTATTGAATCGAAACTTAATATTCCTGACAATATTTTTAATCCCTTAAATTTAGTGAAAGAAAAAGTTACCGATTACTTCCAAATAAATAATTAATTTTTTACTTGTGTTTTTGTGTATTTTCTAGAAATCGAATTTTCCATAAATTCAATTTGTTTTCCTGTTCCTTGAGATTCGATTTAGGGAAGTTCCACTGTAGTTCCCTACTACAGAAAAATATATTACTTAAATGTGGCCAAATATTTTACCATTATTTATTTGTATTGGAACCATAACATCGTTTCGTTTGTCACCCAATTTCTCAGTATCGTAACCAGGATTTTTATTTTGGGAGAGATGCATTCGTGGCTTACATAAATATGAGAGCTGTACACTGAATTTTTTTGATGGTTATATTTGTTAAACAGTCTATAAAAATAAATAGAGAATAAAAAAGCGCCACAAGAAATTTCAAGATAACTTGTGTGCTCCGAGTAACATCCAAAACATAACTGAGAGAAATAGGACGGTCATGGGACTGTCCCCTACGATCACCCTCTTGCTCTATACCGCGGTTGTCAGACCCATTCTAAGCTACGGTGCACTAGATTCAAATATTAACCGCAGTTCTTGATGCTCTTATTTGCTTCCTACTACTTTATCTTCATGTGCAGGAGGAGATGGCGGTTAGGGGTGCTTTTAGGATGCGTAATTGGGAGATATTGAGTTGAGAGAGGGGAGTACTTGAGAGCATCCAGACACTCAATAAGATATCTAGTCAAAATGTTCTTTCTCTCTGCTGGATAAGTAGGTACATCAAGTTGACGAAGGCAACAAGTGGACTGACAAGCTAGCGAGAAACGGCTCCAAAGGTCGTCTCTGCGATCCGGAGCCAATGGTCTTATGGATTCCCTCATCAAACAACATAACGTGCCAGTGGTGATTCAATGCGCAGAAGCGAAAATTTGTTCGCGCCATTTATATGACAGCACTGTCACCACAAAGCGTCTAAAGTCTACAAGGACTTGCATGTAACCACGCAAGAGCTGCAATACGTGCACCTTCGTGAAAATATTTCATATACTCTCCGAAACTATCCAGAGTCAATCTGTGAACAATCGCAGGGATCTTCACTGGACATACTGCAGATTAAAAAACATCTTCAGACGATGGAATATGCAGATGACAGTAATGAAGAGCAAGGAAACTGTACATGTACTTAGTTACTGTCCGACGTTAACTTCAATGATAGAGGATCTGCATTGGGGACTTCTGACCCGACAAGGTCAGAATGATTGACACTTTTCTTTTTATTTTACAGCTGGGATGGCTTGAGGAGTGACATGATCGGGGTAGAGCTGGAAAACTGGAAGTACAGGGTTTGATTTAGAGGGCTAAGTGCGTGTGAGTTTATATTACCCTCTACAACAAATTCAGAATACAATAAACGTTAAATTCGCAATAGCGATGGTAGAAAAAAGTACATGCGTTGTAACGTCGTTTGCGAACAAACGCCGCCAATGCCTCGGATGCCAGGACTCCTTTCGTCTGAGATCCCCATTTGAAAAGTATTCAACCATTGCCTGGTGGAAAGTAAAATTTCTAAAAGTAAAATAAGCACACCTAAGAAATTAAATTTACAAAAGTTTAATTGAGTAAAGGAAACCCGCAATGTCACGCCACTGAAATGCTGATAGTGAACAAAATTAACAAATGATTGTGTCAAACAATAATTAATTAATTGAAATTTTGGCATAGCAACGGCAAAGTCAATTCGCTACGTATAGGAACAGGAGGCGTCGGCGTCGTTGCAACAAGAATATTTTCGATGGGTGCAAAAAGAAAATCGCTACGCTTGGAGGTATCTTAATCGTTCTTAAAGTAAATCCAACAAAATCGACGATCAGCTGGTAACACTTACGTCTTCAATGTTTACGTCTAGAGTTCTTATCTCACAAGTGCGACGTGTAGCTACTGTCTTGTCGTTTGTAAAACAAACCTTTGTGAATCTGAGGTTGAATCGGCCTAACACATTTTCTGCAGCTGTAACGCTTCAGCTCGACTTTGGGCTAAAATATTTGGGACAGCCACAACTGATACCCAAGGAGGTGAAGAAAACCTTTCAGGAGCATTCTATGTTTTGTTGATGTCAAAATTGAATTCCTGAAAACCTAATTGGAAAGGTTAGGAATAAAAGATGAATAGTGGTCGCAGTTCTGAAAGGCTCTCGTAGCCAATCGACCTCTAAGTACAATACAATGGTAGACTAGCACTGAAAAATAGCGAAATAAAATCGAGCATCAAAACCATCAACTGCCATTGATTATCTTGGCCAATCCTAGGCGTTGAAATTTGATAAGCGCTTATCAAAATGTTTTACAGGGTGCGGCGTACACAGAGAAAAAATTGTACTTAAAAGCAGAACAATTTGTATCTAGATTGTCTACACGTACAAGTTGTGTAAAAATTTAGTACAATTTGTGTTAGAAAATAGTACAATTGCGCTAATGATGACTAAAGTTATGCTAAAAACAAGTACAATTGTACTAAATTTTCACAAAATTTGTACTTCTTGTAGACAAGTTAGGCACAAATTGCTCTACTTTTAAGTACAATTTTTTTATGTGTAAGTAAAAATGCAGAGCATATAGTTATGAATTTGAAATCTGTATGCGACAATGGTATACGCTCCGGAATTCGAACCCGTGGAGCTACATGCTATTCGTCATGGTTTACCACTCATCTTGAAATTTTAATTCACATCAGTTATCTAAACGAGATAGCCAGGAATAGAGATAATTCAATCCAACAGATATTTTGCTTTTAAGCACTAGGAGTCCAATTCCAGATGAACTGCACAGAGAAAAAATTGTATTTAAAAGTAAAACAATTTGTGTCTAGATTATCTACAAGTACAAATTGTGTGAAAATTTAGTACAATTATTGTACTTGTTTTCAGCACAATTTTAGTCATCTCTAGCGCAATTGTACAATTTTCTAACACAAATTGTACTAAATTTTTACACAATTTGTACGTGTAGACAATCTAGATACAAATTGTTCTACTTTTAAGACAATTTTTTCTCTGTGTGCGACATATTTCTCTGATCTAAACCTATCATTTGTTTTGTTGCTTTTGGTAGTTAGTTATACTGTTTTTTCACAAAAAATTAGTGTACCATAGTAACTTTCAAACGAGTAATTTGGTGTAGTATATGACAGTTAGGCTTTGACTCGTAGGTTGCTAGGTTACTACTCTTCTCTGCTACTCCCAGATTAGTTGTGCCGTGGTTCGAATTCCTCGTCAAACTGTCAAAGATGCAGAAGCAATGAAATACTGCTGAAAAAAACTGTTACAAACTTGAGATTTAGTAACTTATTTAATTGCAGTCTGACACTCATCTAATAAGACGATCAAATGGATTGTCGAAAGTTGGAAAAATGCATTATTATGCATACTTGGGCTCGACTCATACGTTTATAATTTATTTGTTCAAAAGTTTTTTTTCTACTTTTAGTTCCAGCAAGTTTGTTTTTCCGTTTTACTCCTCTATAATATGGATGAGCCCGACATAGACTTTTAAAATCACGCAATGGCGTGAAGACAGGCTTTATCCTAAATTTTATTGATTGCTAACGCGCTATATACAATTTCCTTGTGTTTTTTTTTATTACTATATTATTCCAACATAAATTTTTATTACAGGTTCGATTTCATCAAGTTATAGGTCTGTCTTTAACAATAAATCGTTACAATTGATTTATGTATTTTATTTTATAATCAAGTTTGTATTTCCAATTTTGTGAATGCATTGAGCAATTGATCCAGTTTTGAATTTTAATAATCGTTACTACGTCTTGTTAATTAACCAATTTAACTTCCTGTCTACCAATTCACAGATTTGCGATGGTACATACTACATACTAAATAGCAGATAGAAAATAATGTACTTTATATTCGAACGGTCTTGATACATAATTTTGATGTTGACCACATCTCTTGGAATTTAAATGACGAATTTATTATACAAGTAACTCGACCTAGCTGGGCTGATACTTTTTTTGTTATTTAAATATGACTTTTACATTTTATGTATTCGATTCAATCGAATGGTGATTTGGTTAGTTTCATCCGAGTTGACCGTGTATGGTAATGTATTGTGACGTCATTTAAATCATGTTGAGTAACGTTTTAACACAACTCGTTCACCATATGCTATTTTATTCTTAATTTGCATCCAATGCACTTGGATTTTGTACTTTTGTATGCTTTATATTACAATCTTGTCGTTGAAAAAAAAATTTTATTCGTATTTTGGACCATATTTTCTCGGCCGATGTCTTGGTGGGGATTTTATATCTCTAATTATACTAAATTTGGATGAAATTTTTTAACTGTGTGGTAATTCCAAATTTATTGCTTGTTTTGAAAGAACCGACGTTTTTAAAAAGTTCTAAATGTTCTTCTTGACTTATAATTCTTGGTTAATGTTAAAATTCTAACTGTGAAATTATTATAAAAGTACATAATATAAAATAAATTTAAAGTGTGGAAGTTACACGATAAAACAATTAAAAGTTGGTTTGATGTGATATAAACATGCAGGCAAAAATAGATAACATTTCCCAGTGGCGTATCCTGAAGATATCTACATATATCCTGATAAGATACCGTTGCTTATTACCAGGAAAAACTTGGCATTTTGTTGAAAGACAGTCTTAACAATTGAAAAAATAATGACATGGAACGTGCGATATTGCGCCGTATGACATAGAAACTATTGCCAAAAAATATAAATTATATCAAATTTATAATGTTTACTAAACAGTTTCATATTTATGGCAGAAACAAGTTGTATATAATCAAGTTATTCAAATAAATTTGGAGCGAGTACTTATTTTAATGGTTAATTTCTTGTTAGCAATATAAAATTTATATTTATCACAGCGTGACTATTATTTCTAATTAACTACCATTTTGTACGTTTATATTCTAATATAATTCCGTATTCTTTAATCTTTATATTTGCATGCCAAATTATTTGTGGTAGTAAAACGAAGCTCGTTTATATCTTGGCATTCCTCAAAACTTGTCGAGTTGGTACTAAAAAGATTATTTAAAAAATTGTGTATAATATAAATAAATATTAAACGAGAAGAAAATATAACACAAATAACGGATTGCTCGAGCCCTTCCGGATATGGTAAACTCTTTTCGGTTTTCAGTTTGAGTAACCCAACAAAAACGATCGCAACTCAAAAGTAGATGTTCTACCGGGTCCATAACCTATTAATATTGAACTTGATATTTAATTTAAAAATTTTTATATCTATTTGATGGGGTCGATTATAACTTGGAACTGTGACGTTGAGAAATTTACGACTGTGTCCTAAATGTTGATCTACAGTCCTAGAATCCACACAATTTAGATATACACAAATAGAGTCACACAATTCTAGACACAAATTGTTTTACTTTTAAATACAATTTTTTTCTCTGTGTATCATAAAATAATTAACGATTTATTTTTTTTTATATAATTTAATATATTATGATAATGTTCATGCATTTTTTGATCTTTTATGCTTATTTACAAGGATTTCATGATTAAAGTCTTAATTATTGTTAATAATGTGAGCATCACTAACAATAAGTGTACTATAAATTAAATTAATTTTTCTATTTTAATTCGAAGTGTCTGTTTTTATTAAGATTTTATAGTTTTATCATTAAAGTATAATTAAATGTGTTTATTATAATATTTGTAAACAAACCACAAATAAGATAAATAAATACATTTTAGTTATAGAAAGCTGAAATTGTTTAATCCAGGGCGTTGATCAAATGATTTTTTTAGAAGTAGAGCGTAATTTTTTGTGGAAGGCATTTATGTGCACCTCGCGTCATCACTGCCTTCCACGAAAAATTAAACACTTCACTTTTCTATGACGGGACTAATAATAATTGAATTGCAAATATCCAAATTTTCTGAGTGAGCGTGGGCCAGAATTATTTTAGAAAAGAAGTAAGTGTAAACAAAGTTTATTGGTATAAAAGAAGGTACAAAATTAAATCAATTCTACAAGGACAATTTTTTTAACAATCAGTACATTTGAAAGCATCAGTTACAACGAATGAAGAAGTAAACAAAGCATCCAATTAGGATATCAATGAAAAACTGAAAAAGAGTCTACACTTTCAAATAATTAGGGTCCAAATTAAACTGTATAAGCGTAATTCATAGCTGGTTGAGCCAGCTCCATGGTATCTTTGTGGACTTGATAACCAATCATTGTATTCGGTAACAGTTTCAATGCCTGTTTTAATTTTTGCCCAACTTCCATAACAGCTTCATTGTCGTTAGCGTCAGAAGTCCACAATCCTAAAGTACAATAAATTTTAATTTACAGCAGGAAAAAGTAGACAAATCATTACCTATTTTATCACCCTTTCCTCGAATATTCACAGTAACGCCGCACAAGTGGTTTGAGTGTTTTAATGTTCCCCCAATTAAGAGGAGTAACTGAAAAATAAAGTTAAATGATTTTTATTTCAAAATATAAGCAACGAAACAACGTACAAGTTCCAACCAATACACATCCAAATGAGTTGCACGTTGTTGCCTATCCAGATTGATTAACCATCTGCCTCCGTTTTTATTTGCCTCGTCTTCCCACATGGGTTTTACTCCTTGCCTGAAGATTGAATAATCGCATCCTTGTTTTAAATCGCTTGGTGTTTTGATGTGATGGTATAAACTGAATTAAATTTTTATTGTGAATTTTTGCGTGTTAAAAGTTTCTTACCACCAAAAATCTTCAACGGTTTTGAAAGAGTAAATTTTTTTCAAATTTCTTTCCCAGGTGTTATTTCGATCGTTAACATAATACCATAAAGTCCAACCACTTTCCAACGGATGCTTTATCACTTCCTTATCTTTTGACCTGACTTTCTGCAAAACAAGAATTGGGAGTTATTTGAAATTTTCCAGTAAAAAAAAACTCACTTTAATTACGCTTGCATGATTAATATTATTATCACTAGGTATAGCTTGGGTTTTCAACATGATGAACGATTGAATAGAACCCAACAAACCAAAGGTATAAATTCAAATGAACGATAAATATAATTTCGTGCACATTTGTTAAAATTATCCTGTTGGCCATTGCTATCAACCAATTACATTTGTTCGTGCGATATGTCCGTCTTTATTTAAAAAAAGGTATACTTTCTAACTTATCGTACTGCAGATGTTTTTCTAATAAAAAGGTCATTTTTACACAAATTTAATACTTTTTTCGAAAGTTATCAAAAACGAAGTAATAAAAATGCTTTGATGTCTCCTTGTATTTTCTTGAGAAGCGGAACAATTTCTAATGTTGGAATTATAATAAATTAAGAATCGGTAAAAATTCAGATTACTAGTTGAAATTTGTCTTAAAAAAATTATTCCGATTATTTTCATAACATTTATCTTGAATGTGGTCAATTATCATTTTGGCCTCAAGTTACATCAAAATTATCACAGGATGTAGACTGGTACATTTATTTTACTCTTTGTCAGACTATTTCTGTACTAAACATTGAAAATCTTGCAATTGAGTTTACAATAAAGGACCCCGCTACGGCCTTATGGGTTTTGGGTCTCAGTCAAATTTAACCAAAATTTAGGATATTGTAGTTCATAATATGCTGATAAAAAGTGTCAATGGGCACAAAGCCAAAAAATGGACAGTTTTCGAGATATACGGCATTAAAGAGTTAATCTAGTCATTCTATGAAACACACAATGATAAAGTCAAAAACGATACCTCCTAGAAAAAAAAATACTGCCGTGTAGAAGATAAAATTCTAAAGAAGATAGCGTTTTTTGCATCGCTCTAGCTAGTGTATTACATAACCTAAAAAATTAAACAAAGTCGAAAGAGCGGTTTCTTAAAATTAAAAAAAAAATGAATTTTCCAACAAAAAAAAAGTTAAACGAAAAAGTTGTAGAAAGTTAAAATACTGATTCATTATTTATTTTCTGAGAAAAACGAAAAATGCCGTCAAAATTTGCCGTTTTTGTTTTTTTTCTTAAATCGCAAGAAACCCCATTTTCGACTTTGTTTAATTTTTTAGGTTATGTAATACACTAGCTAGAGTGATGCAAAAAACTCTATCTTTTTTAAAATTCTTTCATCTACACAGCCCTATTTTTTGTTTCCGGGTAGTATCGATTTTGACTTTATTATTGTGTCTTTCGTAGAATGACTGGACAAACTTTGTAATGCCTTATATCTCGGAAACTGTCCATTTTTTCACTTTGTGCCCATGGACACTTTTTATCAACATGTTATAAACTACAATATCCTACATTATGGTTAAATTTGACTGGGACCCAAAACCCATAAGGCCGTAGCGGGGTCCTTTGATCAAGTAATTTTTATCAAAATTTGAAGATCTCAGTCAATCTGTGAAGTCCAAAAATTTCCTATGGGTTCCTATAGCAAAAAATAGTACCTACTTTTGTTTGTTTTTATTAATTGAAATATTAGAATTTCTTTGGAATTTATTAAAATAAGTAATATTTATGGTGCATAGTTATTGTGTAAGTCGTTTTTCATTGTTGGGAACATACATAACATTACATACCTTGTTATTTAATAAGATATATCTGTTTACTTCGGTGTTTGTTACACCATTGTAACTTTTTTGGTCAAGTGGGAAAAATTGCGTTCAAGGTGGGAAATACAATCATGACAAGTGTTAACCAAGACTTATTATTTATTGATTAGGCATGGTATAATAACAGCTGGTATTGTATTTCCAAGTTTCTATAGTGAGTTATTAAATAAAATAATATCAACCGGAACCACCTTTGGCAAGGTTTTATCAACACAAGACTACGAGGGTGGTTCAAGAAAAAACCTGAACCTCAACGCAAAATGAATTTTTAGAATTCCGGAAAAACCACAAATACAATTTTGTTAATTTTTATATTGTGTTACCCCTTAATCTGTGATTAAGACGATCATCTACTTATACGTAAACCTTTTTGAGTCTTCCATTGCTCAATTTAACCATTTTGAGATGCTCGCCGCATTCTTCGTACTGCATTTCATCCAATGATGTAATTTTGATTGTGTTTTGATGTGGTCGCAAGTTGAGTTGGAGAGCGGAAATTCTAGGTTTAGGAATTAAGTCAGAGAGAAAAAACAGATTGAATCATAAAAAAATTCAAGTTGTTATTATCAATAAACGAATAAACTATTACATAATAAGTAATAGAGATAATAATATTTTTCTGTGAATTAATTTTAAATAAATAAAATTAATTTTGAAATATTGCATTCTGAATGCTTGCAGTGTTACTTTTCATAGAAATGTAATCTTTGATAATTGATTATAAATAAATAGCTAAGATCAGCGGCCTCGCCCAATTAAATAGAAAGTGTCAAACGAACGAAAGAAATGTTGGTAAATAAAAGTAAATAAAATTTTCAAATTAGTAGTGTGCGTAAAGGACACCTGAAGTCCAAGTAAAAATCAAACGTGATTCTGTTTTAAAATGTTATAATAAATCATTTTGGATCAATTATTATAAATTACTAGGAGGTTCAGCGGCCTTTGGCTGCGTTGACTTCCGTTGAGTGTCAGAAGTGGTTACTTGGTCTTTGGATTCTCTCGTTTATAAAAATCTCGTTAATTCATTTATGCGCGTCACTAAATGACAGTGGGAATCTCGTTAATCCATTCATGCATCTTGCTATTTAATGAAAAAACGTAATATATAAATTCCTTTTGGATAGGATTTCTATAAAAATCCGTTCTTAGTGCTCACCTACGTCATATAAGGAGCTCAAGTGCCAAATTTTGCGCTCCCATAGACCCACCATTTTAGGCTGTGCGATGTCTGTTAGTCAGTCACTCTCAATTTTTTTATTAAGTAGATAATTTATTTCTTTTATATAGTAAACAATGTAAATTTTTTCGTTTAGAGTTTAATAAATATTCTACCAAACGGTGTTTAGTCGACTACTGTTGTCATAGTTTCTATTCTATTTCTTTCTTCCAATTTTATTTCAATAGCGATTTTTCAGTATTTTATGACGTTTTCTATAATTAATTTCAAGCTGAAAAATGAAAGAAAACTGAACGAATAATATTATAAATTCAAGATCTACTCAATATAAAGACTTGTTTATGTCGACTTTACTGTAAGCTACTTTTACACAGCAGAAAACATTCCTGGAATTTGCGTAAACATCTTTTTACATGTTTTATCAATATTTCTTAGACAGGCAGACAAAGCCGTAACGTGACGAGCGGTTTAATTTGCGCTACACCAAACCCCCAGTTTTCGATTGTTTATTTTTAAAAGTACTCGACATGTCGGGTGAAAATTTTTTTCGGGAACATAAATTTTATTTTCTATTTCCTAAGGTGAGTAGGCCCACTAGACTCCTCTAAAATGTGAAGAAACCGGGGGGTTTGGGGGGTATGGAATACCCCCCAGCACACGGAAGTAACGAGATGACATTTCAAAATTATAAAATTCTTGAGAAAACATATTTATTTTGTTTATTACGAGCTGGGGGGTATTTCATACTTCCATCAGCTCCCCAACATGAAAAATGTTTTTTTTCTATTTTCTAGAGTAGGTGATCCCTAAAATGTATACCTCCGTGGTTTATGCCACCTTTTCCATGCCCTAGTTACGGTTCTGCAGGCAGGTGATAAACCATTAAATATGTGGGTTCCGGTGCTGAAAGCTAAGAACATATTATGCAATATTTTTCAAACCATTAATAGTTGTAAAAAAAGTGTTCCAAGTTTGATTGAAATTAGTTCTTAAATTAAATGTGGGAAAAGCAGAAATCGAGAGGCTATAAAGCGGGAAAGCGATTTTTTTCCTGATACATTGCTGGATTTAAAGTTCAAGATCAATCTATGGACTGTAGGGAGTCAATGGAAAAACCATACTAACTTTGTTTATAAAGCGAATAACGTACTTCAACAAGAAGATGTTAATATTATATTGCACCATGTAAAGCACAATACTTGATGATATTTCAGTTTTAAAATTTGCATTAATTTCTTTTTGTCAATTAAATTTTGATATCCATTTAGATAAGACACCACTGGTTTATTTATTCATATATTCTTTACATATTAAAATCGTTATAAGTTTTTAAAAATATCATTAACAAGTTTACTGTAAAAATTCGATTTCAATTTAATTAACAGGTTTCCGATGATTAGTTTTTGTGGTTAACTTTTTACCGTGACTAATAACTAGAGGCCGGATTTATATGCATTTACATATTTTGCTTGTTTATATGTATTTTTCAGCCTGTTCTGTATTATACAATTTTTCAAAATTTTGTACTGTACATAATAAAATTTATTGTGGCTTTTCTTTTCTGTTTTAAACAAAAATTTGTAATTAATTGAAAAAACAAGTTAATGAAAGATCACAATATTTTCTTGTACTAGAAAAATAAAAAAGGAAAAGGGTTTATTTTGGAATCACATACACAATGAGGAAAGACTTGTTATTTGATATTCCTATAATTGGATTTGTCTCTTGAAAAATCAAACTTTCCTTCAGATATTCTGAAATTTTTAGTGCGTATAAATCCGGCTTCTACTAATAATCGAGCATTTTGTCTACTGAAAAAATATGTATCGAACAAGTTACGTGATTTGCATACTAACTATAAATGCAAATATTTCTGAACTTTATATTAATTATTATTATTAATAATCGGATTTAACTTGATCAAATTTTGTATAAATAATTTTTTCAGGGAGTTCAAATAAAGGAAATCGATGAAGGTCAACCATGTCTTTCGTGCAATGCATGCAAAATTGGATATAGCCCCCATCCCTGGAGGTAAGACCGATTTTTATTATTTATCGCATTCTTATGTAAATAAAAATTTTGATTGGCAATGAAATCGATTTTTCACACCTGTTAGTCATTTTTATATCTTACACAATAATGATTCCTAAAAAGGATTAAGAAGCACTCGCGATGATTATTTTGTAATAATTATTTTTTGAATTGAAATAATTTACGTGTAGGTGATTTATTAAATCCAAACAGGATGTCAAAACTAAATTTTGTGAAGGCGTGTTGAATATATGTATGTACACATAACTTGCATATTTTTGCTAATTTGACATTGATGGTTTAGTAAATGTAACTTACTACTAATTACTTAGATAAGAAAATAATTAAAAGCGAAGTTTAAGTATAACAATTTTGGCAGATATTGAACTATTAAAAAACACTTTAATTTACAAATTTAATTAAATGGACACCTTAATGGCTCCAAATGTATTAAACACAGGTTGCGTGTAGGTGATGTGAATTCCTTTTAGATTTGAAGCTTTTTAGTTGATTCACATTAACTCATTGCTAAAAATATCTTCTCTTAAATTACCCCGCTCGTACAACATTTTCGTTTAGGTGTGTTTTAGAGTCTACAGCACAAATTACTTGGCCACTCTAAAATTAACTACAAAATTATATTCTTATAGGGGGGCAAAACATCTGAATAGTAAAAATTAAAGTTATGATTGTAATTTTTTAACCTGGCACTTACGTCATATGATTCTTAGATCACTTTATCTGCAATAAGCTTATCATGACGCAAGTCCCAGGTTAGAAGATTACAACTCTACTTACAAGTATGCAAAACCATTGATTATAAATTTGGAAAAGAACCATAATTTATTCTGGATTAACTTAGATTATTTTGTTCAAATTTCGGACTAATTATTATAAACTTGTTTGAACTTGGAAGTGTTTGATAACCTATATTAATGGGTGTGGTGTAATTATCGTTGCGGAAATTAGCTGATCACGACTAAAACTATGCTTTTCATGAATAAAGATTATTTTTCTAATCAATAAACGAATTATGAAAGTAAATATCATTCCGAATGTTAAGACTCAAGCCATGATAATAATTCAAATAAAATTAAGAAACCTTGTTTTCTAAGTAAACTAATTTAGCGAGTAACGACTTTCTGTGATTATTTTCGATGATATGTGTTGAAATGTTAACTGTAAATCTGTTAAAATTAAAAATTACGAGCGCGTGCTGGTAATCAGGAAATGGTTTATAGATCGATTAAAATTTTTCTATTAAAAAAATTTAAAAGTAATATTACCTACCCTTTGATGTACTAAAGGTTTGGTGATAAAACGTTTTTGTTTAATATTTCCTTTATCGTTACTTTAGATCAAACGACGTTCTATTTTGGTGACACTGATTTGATTGATGCTCGTTATCACGCCTTAAAAGCTTTTCTCCCGATGTTTCTTTTATAAAAATTAAATACAAAAAGTTTCCGTTCTCTTTTAGCTTGTTTAGAGTGTAATAAAGCTTGAATGTCAGGTGATAATAAATTTCATCGCTCTTTCATGTTCTGATTGGATACATTAAATGTTCCTCCATTAGCTAAATTCGCTGTCAAAGAAAGGTTAAATTTTGACATTTTGCTATGTCTAATCGGGTGTTAATAGTTCTTAATAATATTATTTTAGGGCAACCAGGTTAATGAAGTCTTTTAACAACTTCCACCTAAAAAAACTTCTGTTTGGAATTTTTGTTTAGTTTAAAACTCCAAACTGAATTTTAATTAAGACTTTCGTATTGTTTTACACTTATGGTTATTTGAAAAGTTTTTTTTTTGTTTTTTTAAATTTATTTTCACAGTTTTTGCTGTTTGGGGGACCATGCTCACCACTATTTGAACAAAAATATTAATTTTTAATATATCATCGCTGTAACTTCCTCATACAAAATGCAATTAACTTAGATTCTGCAAGGTTTTTATTGTGACAACAATATTTAATATTTTTTATGTAATAAATAGGTAAAAAGAACACTTAACTGTAGAAAGCGGAAAATTTCTTATTTGCGACATTCATGTTCATACATAATTTTTGATTGACGGATCCATTTGGATTATTGGATAAAAACGTGCCGTTCAAAAAGATCTGCATATTTTGCAAATTTGATTTTACGGTGAACTATTTATTTTAAGTTTGAACTGCACATAATTTACGAGTAACAATAAAAACCTACGTTTATTTGCAACAACCAATGTTCACGTGACATTTTATTTAATTTTGTAAATCATATAATTGAGGTGATATTTTACCATCGCTTCGTCGACTTTCATGGTTTTTCACTCCACC
The DNA here is from genome assembly GCA_905340355.1 of Rhagonycha fulva. NCBI lineage: Eukaryota > Metazoa > Arthropoda > Insecta > Coleoptera > Cantharidae > Rhagonycha > Rhagonycha fulva. Next base: position 10,132,110 of record HG996555.1, read on the forward strand.
ACCATTGTTATTTAGGTTAATGAAGCGATATTCCTATTAGAGGCTTTGTTCGTTTTATTTATAAATCTTACAGCCGTTAATTTGTGTAATAGAATTTTTTAATTGTGGGTAATTATTGCAATTACACCTGTCGATAGGCAGAAAATTGTACTTTGGAAAGTATCGCCTGATAATTATTTAATTAACTGATATTGAAAACTTTTAAATTAAACCATAAAAATATATCTGTAATTACTTCCCTGATAGGAAATCTCTTGAGACTAAAATGATGTAAATTTTGGAGCTTTTTTACTACAATTATTTCCGAAGATTTTGGAGTTACTACGCCACTGGGTATGAAGTGAGCGATGGTTAATGAAAATATTTACCTATAGCCACTTGGGTATGTTTTTACAAATGAAAGCTTTTAGTATCTTTCTACGATGGTTAGGTTTACACTTTCTGTAATAAAGCAATCAGTGACAAGACAGTTCTAGGGTAATGTTAGTTGGAAATTCTCCAATAAACACAATATTTCATAATAAAACGTTTCCGAATTATTAATGCACTCGGGGATCGTTATTTATTTTACTTCGAACCTGTCTTATTGATTTACAGTCGTTTTATTCACTAATCAATTGATTCGCGATGCATATCGCTTGATAGTAACCATATCTGTATTGTAATCACAAAACGTGCATAAAACGCTAAATTAAACCTATATATTCTACACCATCTTTTCCTTAAATTCAGAAAGTATCAATTATATTCAGATTCAGGTCTAATACTGAACACCATCACAGAGCTAACCAGTAGGGTTATTGTCAGGGTGTTCGTATATAAGCATCTCCATTTGGTATGCCACTAAAACAGCTTTCAGTTAGGTTAGAACAACGTAACACTAAAGTTTCCTGACAAGAACTGTGCTCTGCTTTGTGGCTACTGTGGCTTCATGACACCTGTTTTTGTACGCATAAAAGATTAAAGGCCTTGCGATCTTACAGAACTATTGGCTGATCTGAATTACAATTGACACCTTCTGAATTAAATGGTCGAAATGGAGATACTGCTGTCACGAATAATTTACAACAAATAGTCAGCCTTTTAGATTAAATATCGCTCGCATTATGTAATTTATTTAAATTCTTTAATTACCATCTTTTTTTTATAATTTTGCTTATTTAAATCTGAGGAGAATAAAATTTTCTTATAATAGTCTTCACGCTTTAGAAGGCATGTAAATCTGTGGGTGTCCTTAGGTTTATGAATTACTCCTAATAAGAAAAATTAAATGAAAAGTAAAAACTTTTGTTTTTATAAACCGACGCGCAAGACTGGATTAACGAGATTTAAATAATTTTGCAAGAAATTAATTGTTACTTTCGCTTCAATTATTAATAATTTAAACCATTAATTTATTTTTTCAATTTATTTACCTATATATAATTTAAGCAAAAATTAAAATTAGTTCTTTGTAAGCAGATTTAAAGCTCATTAATCCACTCTAGCGTGCCAGCATCAAAAGCACTTTATATAATATAATTAATAATTCACATAATGAATAATTTTCTATTTCGTGTTATAAAAGAAACAAATTAAATAAAATCCGAGCCCTAGTCATTGGTGCAGAAAAAAGGGGTGAAAATACCTCTTTTAAAAATAAATACCTATCTGAAAATAGAAGATTATTAGTGCTTTCGTTTATTTTTATCCATTAAAATGCAAGTGAAAAGATGAGAATGATTCCTACATAATTGCTATAAATTTGAAAAGATCTTCTCTTTGGATAATTACTTAATAAGTACCAATCTTGGGTACCAACTCATTGTTATGATATTCTACTAATTTTAAATTGCTCAAAGTGTTCTAATTACATTTACTTTTCTTAATGTGAAGGAGGGTTTAATGGGAGCACCTTTTGTTTGATTTTGAAAGTCACCTGTTGCGCATTCGATTTTTATGTAGTGAAAAGGGCAAGATGGATTACAATTCCACACACAGTATTTCTGAAAGTCACTTCGTTATTAAAGCGACACGAAAGCCACCGCAAACTAATTAAACTTAAAATTAATAAATATAACAGTCACGTGTATCAACATTGCATAATAAAGGGTAAAGATGAAGTGTCCACCATAAATATTGCAGACGCTTTTTAATTAACATTTTCTTTCATTTTCCCAGAGCGAAAAACTTGAAATATAATAACAGCGTATTCTCATGAGCGTTGCCTCATTAATTGAGCAATATAGTTTTCCAATAGAACTTGACTCGCATTTTTTTTCTCAAAAATGGTTTTGGACTGGAATCGACCGCTACGGAAGCCTTTAAGTTATTCAAATCGTCCCTTAACCTTTTTAGTCTCTAATAATGAACTTGCCCACTTTATTTAAATAACTAATTTGTAAAACTTCTAATTTTTGGCAAGTTATGGTTTGCCCTGCGTTGTATATTTTATTTTTATTTGCAATAGATAAATATCAATACGTAATTATTTTCAGAATCCCGACACTGGTATTGATTTATTATCGATGCAATGAGTAATCCGAACGTGACTACTATAAAGGTATTTTAACAGTGTAAATAAGATGATATAAATTCTGTGTGAATCGAATGACTAATTGAGTGCATTAAAGGTTTTTTTTATCATGTGGAATTAAATATTTAAAAATCCAAATTTTATTACCCAGTAATGAACTAATCACCCAGAACATTTTGGCTTACAAATGGACTCAATTACCTTCTAAAAATAAGTTGAAAAGTATAGCAAGCAACAGTTGTTTTGTGTTCCCACAAGTACGGCTCTTGTAAGATTTTTAAAATATCGATTTGTATTCTTAATTGGTAAAAAGTTGATTTGATTAACCATTATTATTTCTTATTAAGGATTTATTATTAATTAAATTATGTACTTGTTGCCTTTTATCGATTAAGCGTTTCGCATTAAGATTTTATCACTGTCTAGTGGATTACAAAATTTTAGAAAAAAAGTGTTATAGAAAGTTTATCGGTGAGACGAAAGCGAAATCGCACCCCACTCGACGATAAATCTCAAAAATGTGATACGATTGTTGCGGTATTAGGGCTTGATTTTATTGCCCTTTTCCCTTGTTAAGCGTGACATTTCCAAACGAGATGCGTTGTTATCCGATTTAAGCTTCAAGGTGAAGATGAGGAATTTATTAATAAAAATAGTGAACATAAGCAGTCCTAAGTTTTCTATCTATCTTTTTCTCGCGACGCTGAACTACCTCTACCTATGTGTATGTATTTGTTGACGTCGTTTTATGAAACTCCTCGCAAATGAGCCACTTACATTACAAACTTGATAATAGACGTGGAAACGATATTTTTAGCTCAAGTAGTTTTGCTGTAGGTTAGTTGAGAACTGCTAATTATTGTAATGTACTAGTTGAATTTGATTTATTATTCGAATTTTATGTTTTCCTCCTGTCGTCTTTGACGTCTTCTGTAGTGCTGTAGCGTCTTTCTAAGGAGCGTCGCGCACGCTCTTCAACACTTATTTGCTGATATAACTCTTTCATTTTACGCGATGTGTTTCTGTCGCTCGCATCACTATTCTTCACAGGCGCCAATTTTAAAATTTTGCTGCCATTAAACGAGAAGCTTTCTGCATTGTTATTTTGGACTTTGACGTGTTTGTCAAGCTTCAATAGCCCAAGTTTGTGGTTGTTTTATCACTATCAGTTTCCGTTCAGCTTGCGATATTTCGACTTCCACAAATTAGTGTTATAGTATGTTGTGACGCCGAACTTACTGTGTTGTGTTTTCTAAATAAATAATGCTTTCGGAAAATAAACTACAACAAGATTTTTCCCTCTTGGGACTTAATTTAGCGTGCGTTAGGGTGCTTCAACTATACAGTAAGATCTTCGACCAAATAGACTTTAAAACTGCAAGGTTCGTCTCATTTGCGTTATCTTCTCGTAGTAACTCGCAGATTAGATATAATTTTTGTTAAATTACATAGTTTTATGTGTTTTTTTGAAGGTACGTGCTCTAATTAAATCAAACTGTGAGATAATGAATTTCGCACTGTAATAAAGTTTGTCGTTGACATTTTGGTCGTTTTCTAAAAATATGCACGTGCATATTTGTTTTCTAATTATGTTCTTCTATTTTTGATACGCACGTTCATGGTCCGAAAAAAATAGCTTACAGATCACATAATAAATTTTATTTTAATTATTGGTTTAGTAAATATAGTTAAATGATGCTTTTATCCTCACATTATGCTCTAAATTGACGTGACACGAATGTAAACAATACCGCGCGAATCGCAAGCCCCCAGATGAAAAATTGACTGACTGATCAAGCCTACGATTTTTTATATTTTGGCACTTCTCCACCATTCAATTTATAACTAATACTTGTGTCATCGTCGTTTCATCAAAATTCCATTATCTAATTAAACCTCGTTCCGTTAGCCCATGGTACCAAAACACCGCATTCTCGGAAAGATCAAATTAGCAATTTGACTCACGATTGTCTTGGTTAATTAGTTTTTTTAAAGCTTCACCACAAGTTAAACAACAGCACATAAAACAATTGCTTTATGAGATAATAAAATTTTAATGCTAACAAAATTAGTTAACTTAATTGTGCAAATATTAAATTCTAATTGAAGTTTTTAATAAGGTTACATCAATTTGTTGGTCAAGTTAATCAAGTTAATGTTTTGCAGAGAAGGTTAATGTTTGCTTGGTTAGTCTTCTGAACTCTCATTGAAATTTAATAAATCGAATTTTAATACAAAGACACCATTTCAATTTAACGTTCAGGAGAATCCGTTGATTCAATTGGGTCCTCGTTGTTTGTTCTAAATTTATTTGGCGAACACCTTGAATGATTCATTCGTTCTTATTTAGAAAATAAATTATTATACTACGTTTTACCACAAAGGTACGAGATACGTCTGAAAAATAACGAGAATGCTTTATTAAATATTTTATTGAATTCCGTGTATGTTTTTGCCGTTTCTGGCAAAATATTCCGTGATGGGACTCTTTTGTTTTACCTTTAGGAAGATGATGGTGATGGGTATGGGGAGCATTGGAATTTTATTCGCGGTTAAAAACTTTCTCGCTTACAATCGTCCATAAAGAAGATCGTCCACTGATGGACTAGAAGTAAATCAAACATTTTATCGGGAAGTCTTGAAAAAGATTTTGCGTGTGTGATCTGATATCACCGCCTCTTGGTTTTGCATGATGACAATGACCCCAGCCACACATTGTTGATTAAAGGTTTTGTTTCTGGTGTTGATAACTCCTTCTTCCGGATCCAAACCAATACAACTCAGGTTCTGAACAAAAATTTCCTGCATCAAGAAAGTTAAACTGTTAATTTATAAATCCAATGGAATATTTTAAATTAAATCATGGTCGTTATTTTTGAGACATACCCTCGTATATTTTATGTAAGTCCGAATAAAATATTATTATTTGGTAGGTCTTTTCCACAAAAGAGAAATAGCGAAAATAATAACTTATGCTGTGGTTCATTCGTTGAATATTTTGTGAGCTATCAAATTGAAAACGCCAAGCATCACTTTCAGATTTGCTTGAATTGCATATTTTAAATCAAACAGAGATTTTCACTTTCAGAAGTCGACATGAATTAGGATTAAATTTTATTCAAATCTTCTTTACGTCACATCGCATGAATACAAATATATACCTATACATTGTTTGTGTTTTTACAAAAATTGACAAAAATTAAAAACACTATTAAAGAGTAGTATGGTAGAAAATTTTACTAATTTTCACTTAAGTTGCTCCAAAGTTATATTTCTGGATTCTGTTTTAAGCTTTCAAATATTATTTTATTGATAGGGCTGAAGAAAAGTGTACAGAAAGTACACAGATTTACAAAAATAATACATTTTTTTTGTAACTGACAAGTTCCTTGTTTGAAGACGTCATTTTTTATTATTAACTTTATTTCTGATAATGACGGCACGTGGCATCCAAACGCTATCTCATGCATGCATTCTATGGAATAGAAACAAATCAAAAATTAATTTTTATTTTTTAAAATAATTTTCTGGTAGGTTCCGTACAATACGTAACAGCCATCGATGCAGTTCACTCCATTGTTTGTTACCGTTCTATTTAAACTGGCTATGGGAATTGATAAACATGATATAGAATTTAGTATAGATATACACAGTTTTTTAAGAAATACTTGGTATTTTATGGTCGTGGCTTTATAATAGCACTGGATAGCACTAAGGTTCATTCCACGGGGGTCTACGGGTGGCAAATTTTTGTTAAGAAAGCTTATCTACTTACAACGGGATTTAAAATAATGTAAATTATTTCTTAATAATCAAAATTTCTTGATATTGCGAAGATACTTTTTCTATCAGTGCGTTCCACTTAATCCCGCGGCGTGGTCTCATGATATTTTCCGTGGTCGTGGTCTGTAAATGGAACGCATTCTATATCGGCTAATATTTACTTAACCTTATATAGGGTAGGCCACGTAAAATTTGGAATTTAATTTAGCTTAAAAAAAATACTAAAGCCTGTATGACACGATGCATATTTTTGCATAAAATTTACATGTAAATGGTAACTAACCAATAGAAAGAGCGTATTGGTAGCCATCGGACGTTTTTCATTGGTTAGTTACCATTTACATGTAAATTTTATGTAAAATTATGTATTGTGCCATACAGGCTTAACAAACATTTTTTTTTTAATTATGATTTTATTGGTAAGGTCCATCATTGACATTTACGAAGAATGAAACACAACATCGTTCAAATGGCTTCCACGACTTGCTTTACAGTGCCTCATTCGATCTGACCAATTTTTCAGTACATTTTCGATTTCTTGGGCCTCTATCTCGTGAACGACAGCGTCGATTTCGTGTTTTAAGGCCTCAATGGACTCGGGATTGTTTGCGTAATAACTTATCTTTCACGGCGCCCCAGAGATAATAGTCTAACGGGGTCAAATCCCAGATCTTTTGCGCACTGTGTTCGAAAACCGCATAATCAGCTGAAACTCGGAAGTCTATTGGCCCTCTCGTAGTTGCGATTTGATCCCGTTAGACAAACAATCGAAAATGTACCTGCCTACTGAAAAATTGGGTAGATCGAATGAGGCACTGTAAAGCATTTCGTGGAAGCCATTTGAACGATGTTGTGTTTCATTCATAAATGTCAATAATGAGCCTTACCAATAAAATCATAATTTTGAAAAAATAAAAAAGTAGTTTTTTAAAAGCGAAATTAAATTCCAAATTTTACATGGCCCACCATTTATTTGTTGAAATACGACAATATTGTTTATAAAATACCAAGTATCTTTTGAAGAACTATAGCTAGTGAGAGAAATTCCGAATTTAGAACCACAACATAATAAAATTAATAAAAAAAAAACGAATACCTACTCAAAGAAACTCCATTTTTCATCAACAGCCTCTTCTAACACAAATTAAGACACACAAGATTATCTTTTACTTATCTGTCATTTGAAAATTGAAAAATGACTTGTCGGATAACCAACACGAACCAATTATTGTTTGAACAGCCTGAATAATTAATTACCTACCTAACACACGAATGGAAAAATGGTACCCTTTTAGTTACCAAACTTCACCCTATCATAAGCCCTAAGATTAATTTTGTTCGAACAACTTATGCTTTCTCATTAAGGAAATACACTCTACAGTGTATGTTATTAAGTTATTATATAATATATAAGCAAGCGCTAACAGGCCATGTAGGCCCAGGGCTGATGACGATAAATCGCCATTTTCCTGCTTAATTTCTCTCGTAAACATTTGCGTGTATGACGCAGCCGTATTTACGGTAATAACGTCGACACAAATATTAGGATTCACCACAGAGTGTAGATGTCCACCGGAAGGCAGAGCCAAGAAATTTTGTGCAATTCGCGATTTGAACCCAGAATTTCCGCTCTATACTCAACCAGCAATCACATCACTCCACTGCTGTGGCTACAGTGTATGTTATATGAAACTAATTTTCCGGTGATAAGTAAGAAGGGCTTAAGTCAAAAATTGGCAAAGTTTTTTTTAACTAATTCGTTAGTACAAAATCGAAAGAGCATACAAAATTAACTTAATTCCAATAGTTAAAAATTTTGTTCAAAAATTGGTTTGTTCCAAACCACCAGAGAATTATGAATGTATTTACTGTTTTACTTTGTTTAAGCCAGTGGTACGCAAACCATGGGTTACGACTTCCAAAGGGCTAGCGAGAAAATTTTTTTTGGGTTGCCAAATGCCAGAAATGGAAAAAAGTTTCAGGAAGAATTTCACTTTGATTAAAATAACGTTTGCAATCCAGGGGTTGCGATAAAATTTTTCACAAAAAGGGGGCTGGAAATGGAAATAGTTAGCGGACCACTGTTACAAGTACCTTGACCTTTCATCATTGGCATTCAAATTTTATTTTTTGTCCGATTTTAAATGCACGAAAAACCCGATCTGGGTTTTGAAAATTTTGTATTGAAATTTATGATAGTTGAGGGTGTAAATTAGGCCTAGTGTAAATAACAAAAATAAACATAAAATTTTATGGATCATTAAAAAATTTGGTCTTAATAATGTATCAAACTTTCAAGATATTGTGAGACATTTTGAACTCGACGATGCTGAAACATGGAATTACTGCCTATGTCTGTTCGATGTGGTAAACTGGTCCTTTTTATGCCCAATAATTATATGCTTTCTATTATTTTCTATTACTATTTAGTAAAAGCATCCCTGGAGCCCACATAACTCGAAAATCGGAATCTTCCACTTAAAAAAACTTCCCTAAAGCCCACGGAACTCGAAAACCGGAATCTGTATGCCCACGGATTTTCGTGGTATTTTAAATCCAATTTAAAATAAATTTTTAGTTTGATGTCACTTTCAGAAATAAATGATAACTGTCGTTGATCCCACCCTTTAATAAACCTTGGTCTAAGTATTTACATCAAGTGCACGTAACGTCAATATAATGAGGCAACTAGGCGGTTCTAACGTGAAAAATCGAAACTTTACAATTTATTATTTCTTAAATTAATCGATATTTGACTCTGGTCTATAGCTTAAACGCTTCATTTTGATGTATATCTATCAGTTCTTGTAGCATTTTTGTAAATAATTATAACATTTTTGATATAGGTTTTTCGTGCTCGAACCTAAATGCGTTGTCACCGTAGACTTTAAGTTCTATCAAGCCATGAAACAAATTGGTCCTTCGGGTAACAATTGCATATTTTTTCCCTTACCTTTTCTTAAGTTTTAATGGTATCTAAATGCTAAATTTTTGAAGGAAACTAATGAGTAAAATTTGCAAGGGACTTAAAGTTTTGCAGAGTTCTTTCTGATATATTTAAAAAAAAATCCAATAAGTATCAAGACTGGAAAATACACCAATAACATACTTTGAACTTCAACTTTTTTACTTGGAAGTTGAAACTGCCGTTAAATTGGACTATAAATTTAGATCGATTTTTAAATACCAACGTTACTGGAAATTAACGTAGCGCATAGAATTTTTATCTATTAACAATTATATAACCCATATGTTGCTAAAGTAAGATTCGTTATTTTGTTTGTTTGTTTGAAACATTTTAGCAATAAAAGCCGACACCATTTCACGGTGCATTAAACTTTTCTTTATTAACATCGAACTTTTGATGCGTGTTTATTTTGACGCCATTTTACGAGTTTTGAGTTGTAAAATAGGCCTAATCTGTTTCAGAAGTCGCGAAAATGTTAGTTTTTCATTTTTATTGTACACATTTCCGATTTACTCATTGATTTTTGACTTTAATTGCCAATGATTTATTCTAATTCATTTGTAAACACGTAATTGTTTATGTAAATTTTATCGACCGTTTTTCTCTTGAACATTTTATTATTCCATTACTGTAAACGAAAGGGGTGATACGTTCAGCCTGAATACGTATGTATTTGTCGTTTAACCCGTTTTGATTTCAATACTATTCATACCAAATCTAGACATATCATAAAATAGATTTTTATTTTAAAGCTAAAAGTTCTCATTCACTCATCAAAGAATCTGGGTTGATGAAACAGCATTGGGGGGGGGGGCAACTTTTGATCAGTTACAAGAGATTACACAAGTTGTTTGACAAACATACCACTGCAGTCTAATTATGCGGTTAAGTCGTCGACTTCATCGTAACCATTGTTCGAGTCTTGAAATGGTAGAATTTTGCGGTGAGCCTTTATAACCTGATTCGTTTCACAGGCTAAATTTCCATCGCGGTACTTGTAGGTCAAAGACAATCTCTACGTGTGAAATATTTAAAATTTGAATTAGTTATACTTACTTACCCAGTGGTTAATTTTACAATAGGTACATGTAGGTCAAGGTAGTAAAATTGATAATTCAATCTCCTTAAGGATTGAAATGGCCATTCCAATCTATTTAATGAGAAATCGATGATCCAATATGCAATATTGTTTACGGAACTGTAAATTTGTAATTTTTTTTTACAACCTCAGATCAACAACAATGCAGAGAGGGTTGTCAATATTAAAGTTCATAGCTTTTTTTGAAAGTGACTAAATAATAAACAATTTCATTGCGTACTTGCAACTGTGGTATTTATTTGGTTCTGTAGTGATTTCATTGCAATGAAACGGAAAGTTCTAAATTTTCCGAAGTCTGATAATGATAAAATTTTATCTACGGCTTAATGTAGGTACAACATATTTTTGTCATTACATCGTTTTATTAAATATTAACTAATCAATACATATGTTTATCCCGGTAAATATACGACATGTATCATATTTTTAGCATACCGCACTTTACGATGTGACTAGATAAATGGATTATTTCTACTTACCAATACAATTAAGAATCGATGGTACCAAGTAATGCTTTATTTTGCAAAAATGTAAAAATAAAGTGGGAATTGTATAATGTACAAAGTATAAATACCAATAATATGTTTTCATATAGTTGACAATTTGCACCAGTTCAAATGCTAATCATGACCTAAACGTATAGTGCTAATGGGTGAAATTGGAAATATGAGTTCTTCATTTAGGTGCAGGTCTCAGGTTCTACCGTTCATGGTGTTAGGATAAGAGAGATTCAACTTCCTAAAACTAAAAAGAAAACATTTCTAATTTGCCATTTTTAGCAGTAAAAATTTCTTGGGCACAATTAATTTTAGTAACTGTAAAAATATTATTAATCATAAAATTTATTATTTATAGGGTTTCTATCTTTCCATTTTCCCCATCAAACTGAAATTTGGTTCGAGAAAATTACAACCTTGTACAGTAAATAATAATATAATATGCCTAAGGTTTTACATATTATAATCAGTAAAAAGGCACTCAAAATAATTTAAAAATTTACTTTTTATTTCGCACAATCTACATTTTGATAACATACTTTTAGTTTTTACTTTTGTTATGGGTCAAAAGTTCACAAAATAATTTCTTGAAGATGTACTCATTTTATTAAATTTGTATACAATTAATAATAAAAAAAAAACAATTAAAATATTATTAATGAAATGCTTGTTCCATATTGTAGATTTTATATTTTAAAACTGCTTTCAGTTTCAAAGGCAACTTCTGTAACTAACGTGCACTGTTGGTTGCATATCTGCTAGCAATTTTCTAACAATTTTTTAAAATTCACTTGGAACTGGAACTAAATTTTCCTAAGGGAGATTTTTTTCACGTTTAGAATTTTTTATTTCATTTTGAAATGCTTTTCAAGTTCATTCTTATAAAAGTCACTTACCTATTTTTATGGATAAAAACTAAAGTACAACTTTGAAAAATATTGCTTTTCGAAGTCGGTGAGACTTCAAGCCATTTTGGATTTATGGCTTCGATAGGTATTTTCATTATTTTAAAAGTTAGATGCAAAAATAGTAATTCATGGTCGTGTATTTTGAAATTTATCACGGATGATGTGGTTTGGATACTGGGTTTACCATAGTATAATCAATTTCTTGGAAGGGCAATAAAGAAATTATACATTTGCAGAAGTTCGATAACTTCTAGAATATTTTTTAGATTTTTTTCTTTAGTTTGATTTATTTAAATCTGCATTTTAAACTTTTGTGTGTATAAGCTGCTCTTGTAACACATTTTTGTTGTTGCAGAAAGGATTGCACTAAATGCAAGTGCAGCAGAGACAATCATGATGTAATAGTCGAACATGGAGCAAGAGCCCGATTAGGTATCTCTACAACCAATGATGGACTCGATCCTAGAAGTTTGGGATATTCTTTTGTCCCCCCTGGACTTGTTACTGCTCGACAAGTAAGTAATTTTATTATTCTGATAGTAAACGGGATAAGCACAGGGTAGTAGTTGACAATTTGAGCATAAAGGACATTCACAAAGTTTTACACAAAAAAAACCTGCAAAATTGACTAAAAATTAATGACTAAAAAATGTCACTCGAATCAACGAGTTTTTTATGTTACGTTATAACAACGTTAAATTGACGTGTAATTGCACGTTAGATCACTATTGATTATCCTATAGGATAGGCATTTGCCCATAATTCCATTTCTTTCATTTATTTTTATATTTTTTTAATTAGTGTTGACTAATTTTTCATATTATACATTATTGAGGAATCCTTCCAAGTGTGAAAACAAAATTTCTTATTTTGCTATTAATATTTTACTTTTACTCAAAAAAAAATTTTTAAAAGAGGACATTATTTGGACTCTTATGTGTTTCTAATTTTTAAAATTCTAAAAATATTAATACAATATATTTTTTTTTATTCAAATAAATGCCCTATGTGAAAAGATAGTATATCCTTTTTTTTTTAGAATAAGTTAAATAAAAGCTAAGTGTGTTTTCAAACTTGAATAAAGGATTCCTCCTCTGCACAGTTGGAATGACGCGCATGAATGGATTAACGAGATTACATGAAGATCTTTTATTCTAGTGGAAATCTTGTTAATTCACGAATTCAGGTCATTTGGATATGTTTCCGGAGCATGCTTAGGAAACTTTTGGGAGGTTAATTCGGAAACTTTTACACTCATGTATGTCTGCCCAATTTCAGCTTGCCTGCATTTTTTTTCTGAAAAGATTACAAATTAAATCAAACAGACCCAGATTAAGTTTTTTTAATGTAACACAAATCAGAACCGAAATAAAATTTTTTTCGGGAAAAACTTAAACAATTTAATAGTTACATGAACTTCATGCGTTGTTCTTACTTAATGTTGCTCCGCCGCTGTTCTGTAATTCTTGTAAAACCATCACAACTGTTTTTTTTGTTTACTGATGCGTTAAAAACGTACGTTTTTATTGCCTACTATAATATGAAATTTTGGTCCGAAAAATTTTTGCGTTCCAGAAGCTAAAGATGCTCTGATTAGAAGATGAGGCTACTACAACCTTCCTTGTCCATTTCGCTAAAATAAAAAAAATCAGCAGTACCACTTTCCAGTGCTTTGCAAGTATAAATGATTATTCCATTAAATGTCGTTGCACTCTCTAAAATAAAAATCTGAAAATATAATTAGATGTATTTTGCTAGGAATGTAACAGTCAGGAGATCCATTATTTATTTTAAATTTATTATCTACCGTGTAATAAATGTATCACCGCTGTCTAAAAACTTAATATTTGCCCAAAATAACACAGCAGTTCATATTTTATCAGAACATACCTACAGCATGCAATTTTTGTTGTTTTCAGGTCGAATCTTTTTTTTCCAATTTATCTTCCTTGGATGTTCCTCGTTTGGGTACGAAAGGTGAATCTACACGAACTCAACGATTGGTCCAACAACTTCCAAGACAAGATCTGTGCCTTAGCGCTTGCAAATTCATTGAAGCAGAAAATAAAAGCAGCTATCAGGTTTGTTTTTAAACGTAAAAATGCAGTTTTACGATCAACTAAAGATTTTCTTTATTGTAGGATTTTGTAAGTGCCCGTAATGAAATAGCATTAGATGTGGGAATTGCAAAATTGGCGTCGCACAACAATGTCTGTGCAAAATGCTCGAAGATCGTTAATCCGCAACAAGTTTTTGTGTCCGCTTCCCGCTTGGGAAATGAGATATGGCATCCTAATTGTTTTCGATGTACATCATGTAATGATCTTTTAGTAGATCTTGCTTATTGTGTTCATGATGATAAGCTTTACTGCGAAAGGCATTATGCAGAACTGCTGAAACCCCGCTGTGCATCATGCGATGAAGTAAGTAATTTCTTAACATTTTTACAGCGATTAAACCGTTTTTCGTTCGTCAGTCTAATTAAACCTTTTTAAAATGATAATTTTTCGAATTATGTGAGTGAAGTTGTCAATAATTTTATAGACAATGAGTAAGTAGGCGAAAATGTGGGCCGCCGCCTCTTTGTGCCAGGTGGTTTGTAAAATCCTAATTATAGTGCTGCACAATGTTTTATATTAACAACTTTTTTATTGATATTCAAAATTGCAGTTACGAGGTCATTCTTAATTTTCAATCTAGCATTTCGCGAACGAACAATTTAAAATTTTTTGTTTGTGTTTGGCCTAATCATCCAGAGAAGGCTAATTGCCGGTAAAATCATAAACCTAATTGACTCTACGTTGGGCGCCACTATATTTCAAAATTGTTTACGCCATAAAATTTGGTATAATAATTCCCAAATCCTCTCATTTATTTTTTACGATTATTTTTATTCTAATTAAAGCAAGCATAAAATATAAAATTTTATGTATATTTTGTTGCCAATTTTAAATGTTTATTGTTATTTTGAATAATTGTCTGTAATAAAATCTATTTTCTCTGTCATTAGCGTCGATGTTAACAAATTCTGAACAATTCTAATATTTTGATTTATATTTTCTAAATGAAAATTTTTTAAACTTTTATGTTAAATAATCAAGAATTTGTTCCGCCTTTCACTAATTAAAAAAATACTGGGTTGCTATAGGTTTTTTCTAATTTCCAGTGACGTTTTGTCAGTTATATTTGTTATATCTTTATACAAATTTTTATTTTGGAATTTAATTGTACCTTTTGGAGAAATTATGAATAAAAAAAAGTTAAGACAAAAATTGGGCGATGAGGTCTATACTTTGTCGATTAAAAGGACGTATTTAGAAGTGGAATCAACTCGTGTAAGTGGATTCTCTGGACCATCAAACTGTAAATATTGAAATTTATCATCACATAATATCACCCTGGTCTTTCTATTTCTTTATGATGTCTAATAGACCAAGAGCCAGTAATGTTTTTATCCCATTGAAGTGATGATCACAATATTGATTACGAGTAATTGCTTGTTAGAACGGGGGGGGGGCAAACCATTCATAAAGTAGTAAATGAGTGATGTAATTAGCGAACCTTATGGAATAAAAGCTGATTTTTAGACTAGGAAATTAATAACTTGTTAATATTTTAATAATTTAATTTTTAGATTTTAGGAATATAAGCTGAATTATCTTATAAACAAATAACATTTTTAGCAACTAATTTATTTTGTTCATGGGGAAAAATCATTTTTAGTGAAACTTGTAATAGTCGACTTGCAATATAGAACCAGTAACCTCGGTAGCGCAGTTGGTTAGTGGTGTACCACTACAAACACCATTATATTATATACTAGAGTATTCACAGCTATTACGTTAAGATTCCAATCCACATTGAAAAAATAGTTTTCAACAATGTATCCTGATCATATTAAAATTAATATCATTTTCATTTCAATAAGAAACAAATTAATTTTATGCGAAGGTCAACTTGAGGATTTTTAAAATTGTGGTTTTCCACTTTGCAAACTTCAACCACAGATTGCCGTACTTTAATGAACGGTGCTGTTCATCAGTAAACTCCCATTAACTTTTCAAAAAATGACGTTATGGATACCAAAATTGATAATGTACCGTTTTTTTTCTATTTAATTGTATTTCCGTGGTAGTTAACCTCTGAGGGTCTATTTTAACATTTCGTCTTCTTGGTTTTTGTGCTTCTACATTAAATGCGCATAGAAATATGGCCTATGTGTGTCAATTATAATTATTTCTATTTTTAAAACACAACTACCATAGTTTAGTTAGGGTTAAAAATATATCGAAGTTTACTAGTAAGGATGCTGCCTTCATCATAATTATCTTTACCAGCTTGGTACTTGTTCATAGTGTAATAAGTGTTTAAACATTTTCGTGAAGGTACTAACTTTTTTCGCTCAAGTGTAGTACAAAAAATTGTGCGATTCATTAAAAAGGTGGGCCACAAATTATTAGTGTAGTATTTGCTTTTTCTCAATGAATCTAAAAATATTTTACAATCGTTATAAGTTGAAAGATTTGAGCCAACTGTGAGATGATCCCACTTGTTTTCAAATTTAAATATTTGCTTGTTTTTACATATTCTATACATTTTTAACCACGACGTAGTGCCGTGTGAATCACTTGACCACACATAATAATAAATCTATTATATTTTTTTGGTTTTTTTTATGTTATAATATTTTCTTGTTAAATTATTTCTTTCCATGTTTTTTTCAAACTTGGAAAATTTTTGTGATGGCTATGCGACTTATTTTAGTCTCACACGAAACTGCAGTGCAGCCACTTGCATCAGCAAACCGAGAATTTCATTTTTATGAAATTTTAAATTTAACGCTTTGGAATGACGTCGAATTGGAACTTTTAGGGCGTCTAATTTTTGGTTGTTAATTAATTAATTCATTATTGTCGATTCGAATGTTTTCTAATTTTAAGTTACATGTTGAATTTGAAATTGCACACGGCACTGAAGTAGTTCAAACGAATATTGCACATTTTTCATTCGACCAAAGTAAAATCTACAGTTGGGTGTAGTAAAAATCAGTGGTGGCCAAACAAGGCTCGGCTGCTCGGGTTGCATTCTGTGACGCTTTCCATTGCACCTAGAGCTGCTCTAGGAGCACGACGCTCTTGCATCTGCAACTTTGATTGCAATTTCATTAATCAAATTAAATAATCAATAAGAGCTTATTTTTGGATACCTAACCCACCAATTTTTCAGAAATAATTATGAATCAACCAGATATGTTATAAAATATAAATTTAGAAAGTATTTCAAACGGTCAACGTTTTCTCTACAATTTTCACTAGAGGCATGGTTACTCTGCTATTATTAATAATTGTTAAATTATTTGGCGTATCAAAAATAGTTTGCATTTTATTGCCGGTGCGTATGGTATTATTGAAAGAACATTCATTTTAAAAAAATTTTGGTTTGTGCTAGATGACTAATTCTATATAAATTTCTAACTGGTTTGATGACCATATAGAGCAGTTGTCGATCTCGTTTTTTACAACAGGAAGATACTACAAAACCACTATAGAAATATTTTATTCCATTTTAAGCATCGAGAAATTTTTTCCGTATTAAATTATTTTAAAACTAAACGCAAAACTTTTTATTTTGTCCTTATTCAAAATAGTATATTAGAGCGGTTTTTGCTTGGGGTTACTTTATTTTGTGTACTGGTTATTGTAACTGTAAAGTTGTTAATTAACTCACGCATTTTATAATCTTTAGAATCTGGCCTTTAGTAATTTAAAATATTAAAAACTGATTTTTATATAAATTTTATTACGCAACAAGTCAGTCATTATGGTAATAATTTACTTAAAATCCAGACAGTGTTATAATTCCACACAGAGAAAAAATTGTACTTAAAAGTAGAACAATTTGTGTTTAGATTGTCAGCAAGTACAAATTGTGTGAAAATTTAGCACAATTGTACTCGTTTTTAGCACAATTTTAGTCATCTCTAACACAAATTGTTCTGCTTTAAAGTACAATCTTTTCTTTGTGATTTCTATACATTGTGACCTGGCTTTTTTGTTTCGATATTGGATCTCTAAAGGAATCGTTCACTGAGAAAAATTGTACTTAAAAGTAGAACAATTTGTGTCTAGATTATTTACAAGTACAAATTGTGTGAAAATTTAGTAGGTACAATTGTACTTTTTTAGCAGAATGTTAGTAATCTCTAACAATTGTACTATTTTCTAACACAAATTGTACTAAATTGTCACGCAATTTGTACTTGTAGGCAATCTAGACACAAATTGTTCTACTTTTAACGACAATTTTTTTCTCTGTGGATGGTCAACGCCAGCAAACAGCCAATGAAGTTCACCGGCAACTACGACATTATCACAACAACTTGTCCCATTTTTCATTAATGGTGGTACCCATATATTTATTTAGCCTTTTTATCTTTACCCTCTATGACCAATCAATTATTATGCTGATAAATCGCATTGTTGGCGTTCAACGATAATCCGCAGAAAATTTGGCATTTGCAAATACCACCGTCTCGTCTGCATGTCTAAATACGACAGCATTAACGAAGTAAAGAAGTAAACTTTTCCAACTAATCAACTGTTATAAGTTAATTGATGTGGCTTCATGTTTAATCAAATCAATCAAGAGGTTGGTTGTAGTCATCGAACATCCGTAACCCACAATGATTAAATTGAAGTAAACCGATAGCAAATTTCCTTCACGTCTAATTTTAGTACAGGGGTAGTTTTATTAAGGTTTCGATTTCTAGGTTCGACTGCATTAGTTGTGATTTATTAAGTTTTCTCAGTCGTTTTTTAAAAATATGGAAATCATACACTTGAAAAATGATGATGACTCTTGATTAAATTACTCTTCATAAATTAAGAAAACTTAAAAATTACGACACCATGATTAACGATAACTTTGAAAAATTGAAACCGACTAATCTTAATGACGTTTCAACTTTTAATTTAATAAATGTCGGAGAAAATTTATTAGCGTGGTGCTCGCATTTTCAATTTATAAAGCTCAGTTTCCAATAGAGCAATTTTTAAATTTGAATTGGTCACGATTGCATTTTTAATATTCCACAATGGGTAAACAATTTATTATTTTGTAAAAGTTGGTTTTTCTTCATTCTTACAGTAATAGTAGGTCATTGAAGTGTACACTCAATTTTACCTTGAATTCCAAGAAATTTTATAATTAATTTATATTGTCGTTGATTAAACACGGTTCAAAAGCAATTTGATTTTGGCACTCAATCTCCAATAATGCAACAAACTTTTGTATATTATGAAGTAACTTTTGCATCTGTTTTAAACAATTTAAATATTTTTAGAACATTGCGTAATAATAAAATCATTTCACAGGTTAACTTGATTAAGATATGCATTTTAAAGAATCTGGTAAATAAGAAAGAGTTAAAATAAGTTGGATGACAGACATTAAAAATCCAATGCATATTCCGAACAGAAACCTTTCAACAATTATCTAATATCGAAATCCAAATTATAAAATCGTTTCTTTATTCTTCCTTGGCCACGTTCCAAATAATAATAATTAGATAAAGTCCACATCATCGATAAATGAAATGTAAATTTTTATTTATGTAGTAAATTTTTGGCAAACTTTATGGATCTTAAAATATAATGTGGCCCGGTTAAAAAATTATTGTTGAAAAAACTTTTATTAAAACTGCGATTTTCATAATAATATTTTAATTGCCGACTTTGTTTATCGCTTTTAAAAATTGGCAAAAAACCACCCGCACCTGACATTGAAAAGTTGGTTTGAAAAATTGAAAATTTCCTTTCCGATGGTTGTTATTAACTTTAATATCTAATTAATTGTTGTTTTTTATTACCTTCCTTGTTTCTGTAATTTGATTAATTGGTTTTTATCATTGTAATTTACGATTAAGTAACGACTTATTTAAATCCGAACCCCGGCCGAAAGTATTGGCAGTGATAATTTCCATCAGTTTGTTTTTCCGTTCGATATACTAACGACACGTACCTTTAAATTCAAAATAATAACAAAAAAATTACTCAACCGTTAAATTTAATAATAATGGCGTATCTAAACGAACGAATAAATTTACCGAACGCGCGTGAGTTTACCTAAATTATTGTCTTGCATAAAAGTGTGTCACTTTGGATTACCTACTGATATTATAAAGGAGCAACTTTACTTCGAGATGGGGCTCCTTTTATCTATTTTAGTTGTTTGTGTTGGCGTTGTCGAACTTTTAAGCGTTTACTCAAATTTTCGACGGAATACTCAAAACGTTGCTTTGGATAGCGACCTCTCTCCTTTGGTTCGAAAATATGATCGTTGGTACGAAATTAGTTTGCTTAAAGAACGACAGAGAATTTTAAAAATTATTCGAGATAATCAAGATTTGGAGGAGGCCGAACCAGTTTTGGAATCGAAAAACTTAAGTTGTGTCGAGCAAGACCCAAATTTTCTAACAGTAAGCAATACTGAAGACGAATTGCCACAGAGCGATGAATTCATCGACACCGATGATAGCTCAATAGAAAATTCCGATTGCTATAAAAATAATTCCAGCACAAGTTTGATCGAAAGTAAGAAATCAAAACGTTTCTTAAAGAAAACAAAACGGATCAAGCTGAAATCCAGCGGACGGTCCAAAAAACGTAGTCCATACAGAGTTTTATCTCCTTTAAGTAAATCAAAAGCTGTCGATTTTCAATCGCTAAGGATTAGTGACCTTAACCAACACATCGTTAGTAACAATTACTGGACGCACCCTCCTCCTTTTAATCGGTTTACTGAACTAAATACTTACCTACGCGAAAAATCGTGGGATGTAAACAAAAAAGTGGTGTCGTCTGATGAGGATGAAGGGTGTTCTCATTATAATAATTTGAATAGTTCGAAAGTACTTCCACGTTTTGAGTATCATTACGATTGGAAACGGGAGAACTTATCATCCAACGATGTTAAAGTGAACTCCTGTTTGTTAAATAACAATTACATAAGTGATATTGAAGCTTTCCATCGATTAGAAACTGAAAAGCCCAAATTACTTCAGTTGAATCAAAATCCACAAACTTTATGTATTAACGCTTTAGGCTTGGACGACAACGCCAATTTAAAAAATGTAGAGTCACAAGTTGCAAAAAGACCTACGTGTATTGGGAACGATAATGCGGTGTACGAGGAAGATTCGTTGAGTGAGGCCGAGAATTCAGCATCGAGTGCTTTTTGGGTAAATTGGACCATAAGGACCACTTGTTCTAGATTTTTACAATTTTTTTAACTTAACGTTTCTTAGAATTTATTCTACTTTTTGTATATGCGAGTTTAAAATAACGAAGGCACTCTGCCAATGGCACTAACTTGTAATGTAAAGATTTTTAGAAAACCGATAATATTCATAATTTATTACGCTCATTGACAGAACATTCAATATTAAGGCGGTTTTCAAATTACTTGGACGCATTTTGAGTCGTCGCTCGTTATTATTTAATATCAACAAAATTCTAATTTTATTGTACGGAAATTAATAGGCTCGCGAGCTCTAGACGATCAAGAAAATTGTAGATTATTTGGTTTCTAATTTGATCGACATTGAACTTTCAGTTTATGTAGTTAAAATAAAATCGAGAAGGCTGGTGTATAATTAACGCACGTTCTCGGGGACGCTTTACGAACTTGAAAGCTTAGTCTTATTGCATTTTCATTGATACAAAGTGATCAATTAAATTGTTTAATCGATTAACGTTCGATACATATCTTTTTCACTACTGATCCACATTTGCAAGTATAAATAACAAAATTCGTCAAAACATTTTTGCTACTTTCTGGCTTGTCACGATTCTGTCGCTAATGATTATTTTGTAGAATTTGATGTAAACAAATTCTTGCCTTTTGACAGAAATTTGAAATTAAATATCATGCGATTTGGATGAAGATATTTTGTTCGCGTGCGGGTCTAAATTGTTAGTAGTAGGTGGTCCAATTTTGTGGTTGACTCATTTTTGTTGTATTACATTTTTGATACAACAGGTGTCGAAAAGCTTTCTGGCATTACGTGGTTCTTATTGAAACGTTTTTCAATAATTTCAAGTTTAAAATCTTACTGATGTTTTATTTTGATTATCTCGGATAGCGCCGTGATCAAATTTTTATGTATGTGCTTCCTTCAGTGCTTGATAGAGAATCTATTCCTGGATTTTCTGTCATTATTGGGATGCAAAAAGAAAAACAAAGCTATACACCAATCACAGTGTTTGGAATGATGAATTATTTTTTAGCTCTCAGCGTCCAAATGCATTGTTCTGAATGCAGCATAAGAATTTATCTTATTTTAATTCTATGAACCTTAGACGTTCTCCATTTTAATCACTTTATCCCAATTTATTTTATGTGGGTCTTAAAGGACCAGAAGAATCTTATCGCATTATTTTAGATAAATTTGTTGGTTTTTAAGAAAAAGTTAAGGTCTTTATGATATATCATCAATTTCACACTGTTATGTTTTGGACAACCTTATCAGATTATCAGATTATTGGGGTTGGTATGAAGTCCAAATACTATATAAGAGAAATCATTTATGTTGTAAAGATAGAATGAGCAGTGGTGAAGTGTACAGTAAATTAGTGTAATTATTAAGAAATAAAGGTTATTAGAATATAATTCATTGGCGACAGGATGGCAGGACTAATTGGATCAATAGAACAATTTGAAGGAGGGGCAGATGAGTTTGATTGTTATTGCGAACGTGTGGAACATCTGTTTAAAGTCAATATAGTCAGTGAGGACATGAAGAGTTCAATGTTTATTACGTTAGCGGGTCCAAAAGTATATAAAACATTAAAAGATCTAGTTGCACCAAAAAAACCGGGTGATCTAAAATTTGCAGAAATGGTAGAAATATTAAAAAAATATTATTCCCCGATAAAATCTGAAATATGTGAAAGATTTAAATTTCACAAATGTCATCAAAAATCAAATCAGACAATAGCGGAATATGAGGTGGAACTTAGAAAACTGGCAAGCACGTGTAATTTCAAAACATTTTTGGATGAAGCGTTACGAGACCAATTCGTGGTCGGAGTAGAATCAGGTGAAGTACAAAGAAAGCTGTTAGCCGAGTCAGAGTTGACCTTTACAATGGCTTGTATGGTCGCGAGAAAATGTGAAATGGCGGACAAACAAGTGAGAGTTATGAGCCAAGGGGAGATCCAGTACGTAGAAAGGTATAAAGATAATCAAAACACAAGAAAAGAAGTGACTGGACAAGCGGCAAATAATCCGTTAAAACCGGAAATGAATGGAAGGTATCAAAATGACGGTAATGGGCGTAATAATCCAAGTAAATGTTTTCGATGTGGTAGGCAACATAATCCGAGTATGTGTCCAGCAAGGAAGTGGGAATGCTACAATTGTAAAAGAATTGGTCATTCCGCAAAAATGTGTCAAAGAAAGGTTGTAATTAGAGCGGTGGAAGAACGTCAGAGAGAAGAAGAAGACACATGTCGAGAGAACAGTTTAATGGATCGAAATCTGCATTCATCAGTTGGTAATAATAAAGATATTTATTCATTGTACAATATTAATGTGGTTGGAGAAGTCATTCACAGTTTGGCGCATAGGGTTAATTTGAAAGTCAATAACAACTTAATTAAATTTGAAGTTGATACTGGGGCATGTAAAACTATCATGCCATCAAGGTTATTTTACGAAACATTTTCAAATGTAAAGCTACGACAGGTACACTTTGGTCTTACATCGGTAACCGGACAAGAAATTAGTGCGTTAGGAGAAATTACAGTTGAAGTCGTTAAAGAGGATCGGAAATATAATTTGTCATTAGTGGTAGTTAAAACAAAACATAGTTTTGTGCCTTTGTTAGGAAGAAATTGGTTGAATA
The DNA here is from genome assembly GCA_905340355.1 of Rhagonycha fulva. Lineage (NCBI taxonomy): Eukaryota > Metazoa > Arthropoda > Insecta > Coleoptera > Cantharidae > Rhagonycha > Rhagonycha fulva. The sequence continues at coordinate 10,155,785 of HG996555.1, forward strand.
TATTGTTTCCGAATTGGCAAGAAAATTTCAAGGTGGCAGCCATTTCAACGGACGTGGATAAGCTAAAAGAGAAATTTAGATCGGTATTCGAAGGAAATTTAATTATTCCAATAAAAGAATTTGAGGTCCATTTAAAAATCAAGGATGGAGCACAACCAATATTTAGAAAAGCATACAGTATGCCTTATGCGTTGCGACACAAAGTAGAAGAAAAATTGAAGGCACTTGTGAAAATAGGAATTTTAAATCCAGTTCAAAATAGTGATTGGGCATCTCCGATTGTAGTAGTACCCAAGAAAGATGGCGATATTCGCATTTGCGTAGATTTTCGAGTATCAGTAAACAAGGTTCTCATACAAGATCAGTACCCGTTACCAACCGCGGAAGATATATTTGCTTCGTTAGCAGGAGGATCTGTATTTGCGGTGATAGACTTAACAGGAGCATATACTCAAGTGAAGGTAGCAAAGCAATCGCAAGAGTTGTTAACAATTAATACTCATATAGGGCTGTTTCGCTATACAAGATTAACTTTTGGTATGTCTAGTGCGCCATCAATATTTCAGTCAGTAATGGATCGCATATTAATAGGGATCCCAAAAGTGAAATGCTACCTCGATGATATTTTGATTACTGGTCAAGATATGAATGAATGTAAGATGTTGGTCGATACCGTTTTAAATCGTTTAAAGAAATACGGAGTAGCAGCTAATCTATCAAAATGTAAATTTTTCGAGAGCAGTGTGGAATATTTGGGCCATAGAATTGATAAGGAAGGTATTCATCCAACATCGAGCAAAATTAAAGCAATTATGGAAGCACCACAACCAAGAAATGTTACAGAACTTAGGGCGTATCTAGGGTTATTAAATTATTATTCAAAGTTTATACCAATGTTATCGTCTCAACTTAGGCCGTTATATAAGTTGTTAGAAAGGAATTCAGAGTTTGTATGGGCTCCGGAGTGCAAGGAACGTTTTGAATGGAGTAAGCGTCAGATTTGCCAAAGTAACGTACTGGTACATTATGATGAAAAACTACCGATTGTGATAGCCTGTGATGCTAGTTCGTATGGAGTGGGTGCGGTATTGAGTCATCGTGTAGACGGAGTGGATAAACCAATATTCTTTGCTTCAGGAACGTTGTCGAATTCAGAAAAAAATTATTCTCAAATTGAGCGGGAAGCATTAGCAATAATGTTTGCAGTAAAAAAGTTTCATAAATATATTTATGGTAGAAAGTTTACGTTGTTGTCGGATCATCAGCCGTTGCAAGTTTTGTTTAATCCAGACAAAGCTATTTCCGTAGTGACCGCATCAAGATTAGTTCGGTGGAATTTAATTCTGTCGACATATGATTATACAATTGAATACAAAAAAGGGTCGCTATTAGTAGAAGCAGATGCATTGTCAAGGTTACCATTATCAGACACAACCAATGTAGACTCGTCGATTAATTCATTTAATTTAACCGAAGAAATTCCATTAGCAAGTGAAGAAGTAGCGAGGATGACGGCTAAGGACGTAGTATTGGTAAAAGTTGCAGATTTTTGTTATCGGGGGTGGCCAAATAAGGTAACAGAAGAAGTTTTAAAGCCATATTTTACAAGACGTAATGAATTATCCATTGATAATGGCTGTATAATGAAAGGCAGTCAAGTGGTGATACCAGAGTCGTTAAGAAAGAAAGTAATGGAATTACTACATGCCGAACATGTAGGTATGGTTAGATGTAAGATGCTGGCAAGATCAGCAGTATGGTGGCCTCGTTTAAATGAGGATATTGAACTATTAATCAATAAATGCCGAGTATGTCAACTTACTCATAATAATATGAAAGAATCGAATTTAGTATCGTGGCCAAAAACAGAGAAAGCATGGCAAAGAGTTCATATAGATTTTTTTTCACTTTCTAGGAAAAACATTTTTGATTATTGTGGACAGTAAATCAAAATGGTTGGATGTACACGCGATGACAAGAGGATCGGACTTGTTAAAGACAGTAGAAAAATTAAAAATTACATTTGCAATTATGGGAATTCCAGAAACGGTGGTAAGTGATAACGGGCCGCCATTTAATTCGGGGGAATTCCAAAAATTTTGTCAGGTAAATGGTATTAAGGCGTTGAAGTCTCCTCCATATCATCCACAATCTAACGGATTAGCGGAACGACATGTGCAAAATGTAAAGAGCGCGTTAACAAAATACTTAGCAGACAAGTCAACGTTATCATTGGAACAGCAGATTGTAAATTTCTTATTTTCATACAGAAATACTCCTAACACAACAACAGGAATGTCACCAAATGACGTAATATTTAAATACAAACCGAGAACAAGACTGGATATGTTGAGACCGACGAGTGGTAAAATATCAGAAAGAAAATCAGAAGAATATGTCAGTCCGAAGACATTTGCAGTAGGAGAAAAGGTATTGGTGTCAGCGTTAGGACCAAACACATTGAACAATTGGGAAGAAGGAGTTATTCTCAGAGTATTAAGTGGAGTAACTTATTTGGTAAAAGTTAGAGACAAGATACTGCACAAACATGTAAATAGTTTACGTAAATCATGGTTAGAAAGTGTGGAAGATTTGGTAGAACCCAAGACAGAAAGTACAATAACTCCGGTGGAAAGAAATATGGAAACGCCGTTGCGAAACTATTCAGATGAAGATAATATTCAAAAAGAAGTTTTAATAGAAAGAGAGGCACATCTAAAACCGAGTAATGAAGGTTCGGAGGATGATGCTGAGTTCATTATTAGTGAATCAAGCAAAACAGAAAGTACGCCTATGCTACCAGCATTAAGAAGAAGCTCGCGTGTTTCTAGGCCTCCGGATAGATTTACATACTAGAAAAATAAGAAGAGAGAAGATGTTATGTTTTGGACAACCTTATCAGATTATCAGATTATTGGGGTTGGTATGAAGTCCAAATACTATATAAGAGAAATCATTTATGTTGTAAAGATAGAATGAGCAGTGGTGAAGTGTACAGTAAATTAGTGTAATTATTAAGAAATAAAGGTTATTAGAATATATTTCACACACTAAGAAAAAATATTGTTTAATTTTTTTCAGTTGAACGAAAGCTACAAGCAATACACCCAATAGAGCAAGTCGAAATGAGAAAATGAAAAACAGTACCTACTCACTTTACAAGATTTAGTTTTACTTTTTTGTCCTAAGGCATAAAAGTAAAACCATCCTTGGCAATGGACGGAAAAGTTGGTTTTTTTTACCAAATAATCCAAATTTCAAAATATTAATTTATAATTTTACAATTTAGATTGATTGGCGAAAAATAGAGTACGTTCCGAGGGTGATGTTACTTTGCAACCCATAGCCGGTAATTTAACTCCCAGTAATTTTGTCTCCGTTAATTTGATCCGCTGGTAACTTCACCCCCGATAATTTGATCACTTGGTAATTTTGCCCGATAACGATTTATATTATTTACTATTTACGAAATATTTCCTATAATTTAGGAATTTATAGGATTTGTTAGGAATCGATTTTTTTAATGAGGGGACTATTAAAAGTGCGAGTTACCGGTCGAGCTTAGGTTAGTGTTAGAAAACGATTTTTTTTAATTAGGGGACCGTTAAAAGAGAGATATCGAGCATGTAGTTGTATGTTGGGCTTAAAGTCTGAAAATGGTCTTATGGCCAATCTTAGGATTGCACGTTTCATTTAGACCGAAACCTGAATGAACTTCATCTTCGGACTTTGGCCGCATTCAATTTGGAGTTTCATTTTTCTTTATCTTACAGGTTAATTATTAGTTAAGGTTAAGTGTTTGTATGCTGCGACCCAAGTCAAAAAACGAAAACTATTTCGGGCTTTGGTCAAAATGAAACGTACAATTGACCATAAAAATGTTTAATTTGGTCTGTCCATGAAACATAAAAATTCAAACTGTACTTCTTTAGAATTTAAATGAAAATCCTGAGAAGGGTCTTGAAAATAGATGGATTATGGATTTGAAGCATTCTCTACATGGCCAGTCCGCCCCTGTGCAAATTATTAACAACATTAATAATTGGGATAATAAACGATGCAGGTTTTTGCTCCGCTAGACCACATAACTCGTGCAAATAATGAAAGTACCGGACAGCTGCTTTTATAATTTGTCCTCCATTCATTGCCGAGTAATTCGACAATCTCAACATTTTCCCGTCTCTGGAGGTCGCTTTATACTTTTCAGCATAACTTTTTGATTGCATCCACTCTTTCACGTTAAATTTCCAAACAAAGTCGCATGCGTAAGATGATATTGGATCTATCACAACTTTTTGATAAATTTTCCAGAATAATTTCAAAAAAAGTATTTTTATAAAAAGATATTAACCTGGCGTTTTTCAACAACTATAATTTTTAGTTTTCGCACTTATCAGTGATATGTTGACACGCTCCTGATTTCTCTGACACCTTCAATTTTGTTCTGCCAAATTTCTTTGAAATCTCGACGATTATTGCTATCGACCTGCATGACGAATTTTTCGAGTAACGAATCAGCAAGATTGACGTAAAAAATATTAAAAAGCTATTTATGCCGATAACCGAAAAATGCTATTAGAAATTATTGATTACCAATGGAATGAAATATTCAGAGTTAATTTTAACCGGAATTTAAAACTAACTGAATTTTTTGTATGCCCCTGATGAATAGAAAAAAAATGTGTGAAAAATTAATGGAGTATCGCTATTTAATAATAGAGTTACTTACGTAAATTAAGAGTTTTGTGATTGAGAAATCGAAATTACCTAATTAATTTCGTTATTTTCAAAATTTGGTTAAAAATTATTTCGGTAAAATGAAACACTAAATACTCTGCACTAAATCAAATTATTTGGTGTATTTAAAATGTTATGAAATATTTTTGAATTTTGTTGTTTTTCTACTGGAGACCGATATTATTGCGTTTCTCTTGTATTACTCATAGAATCAAACCGATCTATATTAAATGCAAGCAACTCGAACACGGTGATGACGATAGATTGAGAGACTTTTAATTCAATTTCGCAAAAATTGGTATATTTTTGCCGATTTCGACGAGGCCCATCTCAAATTCAAACGTTATAACATATTGCACGCGGCACTACGTTCCATATCATTTGCTAAAAATACCCTCCGAATGCTTTGCTCTTTTACCCATCTAACACAATTCAGTCTTGTTCTGGAGTTTGAACAGTTTGTGTCAAAATGGGAGACGTTGAAGTTCAATCGAATTTTACAATCACCGAAAAGAAAACGCGTAAAGTGAAGAAAACTACTAAACGACGAGAAAGTGGTGATGGGGATGTTACGATTACCGAAATCGAACGCACCTCCAATGGGGTGTCTAGTAATAAGGGGTACGTGTTGGATCGGGATGAAGATTTTAGTGCAATATCAAGTTTTAATTTAAAACAAAAAATACTTTTGGATATTCAAACTTGATATTATGGCCAACACGTACCCCAATCTCATAAAAGGTAGCTAATTGCATTGATCTTTTAAATTAATTTTTTCTTCATGTGAAGACTTTTTAACCGCTTATCAAATAATAATTGCAAGGATAACGCAATTTTTCTGTTCCATTAATGTTGAGAATGTGGTTTCTAATGTTGAGTTTTTCTCCAGCTTATTTTCAGTGGCGAGTACACCAAGGCCATGAACAAGGATTGGCATGGACAACACTTCTGCTGTTGGCAATGTGACGAAAGCTTAACAGGACAACGTTATGTTCTTCGCGACGACCACCCTTATTGTGTGACTTGTTACGAATCTGTTTTCGCAAACAACTGTGAAAAATGCAGCAAAACCATAGGTATCGATTCTAAGGTAGGTTATCTTTGATTTTCCGGTTCTCATACCCTTAACTTTTGGCCCCGCATTCACAAAATTGAAAGTATTAAAATGTAAGCGTGAAAGTTTCAAAACTTGTTTCAATTTCTTTTTTACGCCCATAAGGATTATGAAAGTATATTGCCATAAAAGTAGTAAATTTAATATTAGAAAATGTGTTCTACATACAATTGCAAAATTTAAATATTTTGTTTTATGTTTAGGATTTGTCCTATAAAGATAAACATTGGCACGAAGCATGTTTTCTCTGTGCAACTTGTGGAGATTCGCTGGTTGATAAGCAGTTTGGATCAAAAGGTGATAGAATTTATTGTGGTCGTTGCTATGACGAACAATTTGCATCTCGCTGCGATGGATGCGGTCAAATATTTAGAGCTGGTAAGTTTGCTTTAATTTTTGCAAATAAACTTGCACACTTTTGAACATTATATAAATATAGCCCACATCAAATTAGAAAAGCATAATCAAATACACTTGTTAGGTTTTCTCATAAATCAAACTCGCGCATCTGAAATACATTAAGGTGTCTGTTTATGTAGTCATCGATATTAAAATAACTTTAGTGTTGCAAATGTACCGATAAAATCATCGAACGAATTAAAATTCCAGAACAGTTTATCTTTTTGCAATTATTACAGTCATTGTATGAAAGTGTTGCCAATAGGTGCAACTATTTATAGCAAGCAAACGAGCGAGCAACACCTTTTTAATTAAATTTTCCCATTATTCAAATGCGTATTTGCGTTTTTATGAAACCAGGTCTCGAAAATGAAAAATTATGGACAAGTACTAAAATAGATGTGATGTAGGTACATGTAACACCTGTTACGCGAATTTTATTTGTTATTTTCATTACTGGCACTAAAATTAACATTTATATTATAAATAATGATCTTTCTGACAATTATCGCTACGTGTCACAACTACACATAAATATTTTTTTGCACTGTAAATGTAAACATCCAAAGGTAGGGCCAATATTTGTAATGTCATTGTTTACGGCATATTTTCACTAATGCGAATTTTATGATAAATTAGTAAATGGCAAACCACCAAGTAATTGTATTAAAAAGAGAAAATCTTGCACACCTATACCATTACTTCTGATTTATATGGGTGCTCAGGCCTGAAGGTTCCTCCCATCGGAGTTTTCATATCATGACAAATCTGGAAGACAACAATTGAAACATTCAAAAATTCTGGTAGTGATGTAGGGACTATCAAATTTGTGATCGATTAGCTTTTCCAAACAACATCTGAGGATGTCATCATCTGTTGTTTCCATTCGTAGATCCCTAAGAACTTGGAAAGGCTGCTTTGCCAAATTCAAACAATTCAGATTCGAACCCAAAGGTTAAGTTCCAATTTACAACACTTTTATATTAGGTATTTCAAACTCGTTTTTATTTTTTTCAAATCTTCAAGGAAATCATAATATTTGGGCAACTGTTTATTTTGGCAATATTTGACATCTGAAAGCCATACCACGCAAGTAAACGATTCCAATATTGTTTATTGTATTGACAAGATTTCCACGTTACTATTCTGCCAAGTTAATCAAAGTCAAAAGCTTTCAAATTCGATCTAAAAAATCTTTTCTCCACATATCGTAATTAAAAATTGAAATTTAAGATTATTTTACAGTTTTTTTTTCAATTTTTTGCGAGTTGTAAGGGCATCAAAATCAACTTTTAAATTTGAAAACTACGAACATCACCGAACGCTACACGAAGCCTTTTGTGACGTCATAGGTCGCGGTTATAAACAAACAAATTTTATTTACTAAATCATTACTTTATGGAATTTTTAAAGAATAAGAGTGAACCCAATAGTCCTGAATTCTAATTTCAGATAATTTTGAATTATTTGTATCATAGGGTTTAGATTCCACGTTAAGATTATGAACAAAAACGGGTTCTAGGGCGATAGTCATTACTCGAAAGGATAATATTTATGAAAGAAAACACAAAGGAATTTGATAGAAAACATTAAAATAAAACGTTTTAGATATGGAGGAATGTTGTATATCAATTAGTTTAGCTAATAATTAATTTTAAAGTTTGGAATTTTCATTCAATTTTTACCTCTATTGACGCATTGTGTTGGCAATACGTGCAGAACGAACTACATCGTACAGTTACATCGAGTAAATTTCACTTTTTAGGGGTATTTTTGACTTAAATTTGACGAAAAAAAAATAGTAACAACCACCCCCTTCTTAGGAGCACTTTTTGGAAGGTTAGAACCGCAGGGATGTCGAAAAAGAAAGTTATATGCACCCCTTCCTAGTAGCACTTTTTCCGAGTTGGAAGGCCCTAAGGGATTTTGTTACTTAATAAATGTAATGTCGTTAGTCAATTTTGACAACTCAACTGTATCCGACAATGATCTATCATCGATAAATTAATTTAAAACCTTAAATACTTTACGCGGAGAAGGCGTACAGTCGATTTTTATAACGCTACTGCGTCCCATTAGGATCCATAACGAAAAATCAATTTAAAACCTTAACTGACGTTCAAGTTTTGCTTAGAAGGAGCTACTAATATTTTAGAATGCGGCGATAGTGCAGTGCCTGTGTATGTGAACAATTTCATAATAACGCCTATTTACAACGGTTCACATTTTTTGTTTTATTATTGTTCTTTGGTCCACTTTGTTTTTCATAATTTATTTCAAAAATTTTTAAAATCGGAGTGCTAGTTATCGCCCTTTTCCACAAAAACGTATTATAGTCTGGGTTTTACATCCAAAAATGGTGAGCTTACCCCTTAGTAAAATCCTTAGTAAAAAATTATAAATAATTTTCGAGGAAATGGAGCACATAAAATACAAGCCAGGGTAGTGCGACCTAACGGCCGCTTTTTTGGCTTGCTTTTAGCTGGGTGGCTTACGCACTTGGAAACTATACAGTTAGGACGTTAATATCTACCGAGCACCGTTCTGATTAATTTTAGAGGTTCAAACATAATCAATCGGCTTGGCTACGATCACTTAGCAAAATCCGCACGGCATTGATTTGAAACCATAGAATGAAATGGACTACTACACATTAAATCAGCATGGAACCACTCAGTCAATGTGCGTGCAACTTAAGAGCATGCGAGCTTGTGGGTATTTTTGGGCGGCCAATAAGCATAGCTTGGCTTGCGGCCTTCGCACTTAAATCTTCTTTTCAACCTTTTCTCTATCCACTTTTGGATATAGGCCTCCCTTTTAGACTTCCTCCAATGGGAGGAGAGGGATTTTTGCCCATAACTTACCACGCTGGGTAGACCAGTTGGCGAGTAGTCCGCAGATCAATTTTGGACTTTTTAGATCACAGCACATTATCCGACGCAGCCAGGATTAGAACCGCGGTTTTTGATTTACGTCAGACTGTTGGTCTGCACTTAAATAAATTTTATTAAATAAAAATTATATTACCTATGTGCATCATTCTGCAAGGGATTTATCATGTGTTTTTATAATTATTGTCGCCCATGAGTGGGTTAGCGATGTTCACACTATCATCCAGTGATGCGCATGAATGGATTAACGAGAATTTTATAAACGGTTGAAGCCGAACAACCACATATTACTGTATGTTTGCAAGAAGTTCTTGATCACTTTCCAACAAATACAAAAATATGCTCAATATTTGTTTGGATTATGGAACCCTTAAGAAATAATTCTTTAGAGTGCAATGTAAAAGTGTCCAATTTTGTTTTTTGACGAAAAATGAACTTTCTTTTTGGTTAATTTTTCTATCTCTGATTTTCTGCTGTGGATTACATCTCTATATCTGGACCTGGATTCCATACCCATACCACAATCTTCCGTCCATCAGTACAAAAGCGTATTATATTTAGGTTATATCCCGATGATGATTGAAATTAATTGGTCATTTATATTTTCTTACACCAATACGGGTCTGAGGAGAGAAATTCTACTGTATGACGAAAATAATACCGAAACTGCGGTCATTCATTAAGGTTAATTTAAATTAGCATTGAGGTTTGCATATGGAGGATCTATAGTGTATTGGTTTTAAATGACAAAATTATTATTAGTATAATAAAAAGATTTTAATATTGAGAAAATTATGTGTGGTTGGTTGCAGCATTTTCTATCAAGAATCGCCCTTGGTACTTTCACCTACAGTTGAATGATCTACCGCATGAAACTGCATAATTCATTAACACTTTTTTTGAGCAATTTTGAATTGAACCAATTTGAAGCCAAGTCAAACAGCATTGAAACCATTAAGCTATATTTGCAACCTCTAAACGCTGACGTCAACTTTCATATGTTATCCTTTAACTGGTAAACGACACTGACACTGAAAACTAATGAAACCCCGTATATTATCCGTTTTGCAAAGCTGACGACTTTCAAATTTTGTTGTTTTATTAGTAAGCTGAACCTTGCTACTGGAAACTAATGAAATGATTTCTCTGCGGTCACTCTAATATGGAATCTTAACCACACTACAAATAAACTGGAAACTAGACCAAACCCAGGCAGTGATGACGCGATGTGCAGAAACGAAATTTGCACCGTTCCTTTAACGACAGCACTTGAACGTTCTCCCTCTGCACCAAGTACGCAATTGTTGTTAATCATCACTACCATCACAATCGAAACACGAGAAGTTGTGGAAACTCAAAAAATTTTCAAGATAATCTTGGTCAAACAAAAACTGAAACAACCAACTTCTATTTTAAAAATGCAAATTTTTCAACATTATTAGGCATACCATGTTCATTCGATTCCCAGTAGCTAGCATGTGCAATGCCTTCAAATTTGAATGCCCATACAATTTAAAAAAAATATTGAAAAACTTGTCGACCTGTGATGCTGTACAGTTACTTACTGAACGTATCTCGTATATACTTATTTTATGAAACGTAAAAATGGAACTTTTAATTTGTTGTCAATTATAAAATTGACCATCACAGACAAGTAATTGTTTGTAACGCAATTTAATAACAAACGTGTATTTATGTTTTATTATTCAATGCAAGCCATATGCAGCAGTATTTTACTGCATAAACGTGACATTCGCAATATTTGAAAACAATAATCGATCAAGAAGGACGCGTGAATTATTTACCAAAACGGTAATAAATTCCTTTTTTTTGCGTTCACATATGAGGTGTATTTATCTGCCTTATAGGGCAGCTAGAGCACTCTCTTTCATCATTTTTCTCGTATAAAAAAAATTTACAAGTCTTCTTTCCACTGTACTTATTGAAAGCAAACATTTTTGTGCAAATATGTATATTGACACTGTTAGATAATCGCATGTTTGTTTTTACCTCCAAAGGCGACACCTTCACCTTTCGTGCATGTCGCCCAGTGAGTGAGTACTACTTGTCAAGTACCTCGTTAACATTATTCAGATCCAAAATAATTACGTTTGTTTGCACTATTCGAGTGCTTTTAAACCAATTTCTTTCTAAACTGTAAGTCAAAAGTGACAATTTCTCCGCAGATGTGTGTAGGTAGGTTGACTCGATCCATCTCTCAGGCTTTATAATACAAGTCATATAATGTTATTCGTTTTAGTTTTGCCTGGTACGAACTTAGTTCTTTTCGAGACTCGCTTGTGATGAGTCAAACAAATTTTTTGTTATTTCTCGTGTTTCATTATCATTTTTGATCCGGCATCGAAAAACGAATACGTAAATATACGTGACGAACAACATTCCCTCGTATATCGCGTCAACTTTTTGGTGGAGAGGACGCTATCAGTAACTGGATAATTAGTCGTGTTTAAGTTATTAAATGGTGCAGTGAACAGTATAATAAATATAAACTTGAAAATGGCTGGAGTGTTAAGTGATCAATTCAAAACACAGTTAAATTTGAAAACCAAAACTGTCGGCGAGGATAGGATAAGACGTGCGAAGGAACGCAACGAAGATGTTGCGATTCTTTCGATGGATCTTCCGGGCGCTAAAACGGATTTTTGTTGTTGCTTAGGAGATGACTGTTTAATTGGAAATCCTAGAGAATTATCATTAGGTGCGTGCGGTTTGTTTTTGTTTTAATAATGTGGAAATTTTATGTTCATTAATAATTAATTATATTTAGGATGCGTTATCACTTCGTGCGTCCACACAATATGATAATTTAACTTTTGCAATTTTTTTTTTAAATTACAAAAATTATTAATAACTACATGCATAATTTATTAACTTTTACGTAGTTAACATTGACCTTTTTCTGTAAACCCACGTGACACCAAATTTGGATAATTACTTACAAATTATTACTCATACGGAATCCTCCCACACTTGCGATATTGAGAAGGTAATTAAATGCGCTTTTATTTTAATAACGGTCCAAATTAATTTCAATTCGATTGTCGAGATACCTCCTGATGTATGCGGTGCCAGAAACCACTCCCGCGCCACAAATAATCAAATGATGACATGCTCTCACCCCCTTATTATTTGTTGATGATTATAGTCACGCTATAGCTACTGGTACTGTATGTTACGTAAAATTTTAAAGTATATTTTAAAAAATTAACTTTCGTTAAACAATTACTTTGGAGAAATGGTTGTACCTTGAACAAAAGTTATAGGTGATTTGTTTAGGTTGAACAAATTATATGGTTTTGAATTTGTTTACGAGGGGAAGTCCGGAGGTCTGAGCTTAGAAACTTATCAGAATTTTTTTTTCAAAATGTAGAATTTCCTGCGGTAACTCTAAACCATTGTTGTGGTCTAATTTAAAAAAAAAATAAATTGACAAAAACTAGCAAATTTTTATTGGTTTTGGTTGAGAAGGACGTGCATAATTAGATTAACGAGATAATTGACACCCCCATCTTCTTTGAGTGTCCCAAATTATTAGTGCATATTAATCCCACCTTTAGCATCACAAATGGTGTGAATAATTCTCAGCTTTCGGCCTCATATAAGGCCTGTTCAACTTGCGGAAGGTCATGACTAGGGAGCGGATTTATAGGCACTAAAAAACGTGTAAAACGTCGATAGCGATAATAAACGTTTTCTATTAGTAATATATATATATAGTCGGTTTTAAACGTCTTGCGACGTTGTCCGATACCAAACTACCAACCTTGCGAGTTGGTGCTTGGTTTTTTAGCATTTTACATTTTTTACCTACGACGAGGATCCAGCCCGTCGGTAGAACCCCCAACCTGGAGGACCAAACGAGACGGCCAGAAGTTGTTACTTACCCGGATTCGAACCGGGTATTGAGCGTTCGTAGTCAACTCGCTTGACCATTGCTCTCCGACCGTCTCTATTATTATTATTATTCTATTAGTAATAAACCTTTACAATTGGCTGAAGGGGATTTTTTCCTAATTCGGATTTGTTAGTGCCTATAAATCCGTTCCCTAGTTATGACTACTTAGCGTAAATGGGAGACGTTAAAACTGTGAAATGGATTACATACAAAGTAACAAAGCTAACTGTCTGATTTTTATAATTTGCCTCTGATTGGTTCGTTTATTTATTACCAATCAAAACGTTAAATCTTGAAACCGTACAGCCAGTTTATTATTGGGTCATTCTACCAAATAAAATTTTTTTTGAAGTGTGACCTCCGCGGATTTTTTTCAAATTTTGTGGGGTTATTCTTTGTATAAAAATAATGACTCACTGAAAAAGTTAGCTATTAAGTACTTTCGTAGTAATGATTTTTTGAATTTTGACAATATTGAAATTATTAACGTTTTCGTTAATTTTTTTGAAGTAAAAAGAATATTTATAAAAATACGAGAAGTACAGTTTCCTTTGTAAAAAATCCTCAGCTTTTCAATGAAGATATTAATTTTTTATAATAAGTAGCAAAAGACCCCCAAAATTTTAATTGAAGTAAAAAAATTAATTTTTTTGACAGTGCGGCAAGTTTTTTTTTAAATTTGATATTTTTTTCTGAAAGCTGAGATTTTTTTACACAAAATATCTAATTTTCACAATGTGCATATTTTTTGTTTAAATATAAATAAATAAAATGTACGATTTTTACGAATAAAAAACTTTTATTTTTGAATATTACTCATATTGAAAATTCTCTGTAAGGTTTATGTTAATTATTTACTTTTTGTTTTTGTTACTGTATGTGATGATTTATTTACGCTACAGGCTATGCGTGGCGAACGAACACGAAAGCAGCAGTAGCACTTGCACCATGGTAGCGTTAACATAAATTTCACTCTTAGGGGTTTCACGTCGAGGGTGATCTAACCCCTTCCTAGTAGCACACTTTGCCGAATTGGACCGGCCTGGAAATATCTTTAATAAGTACAGCGTTATTCAAAACGGCCCGGAGGGTGCTAAGCGGAGCGCTGGAAGAGTAAATTTCGTTTTTAATCGTATCTCGCTAACCGTTACAGATTTCGGAATTATGTGCCAAAATGAAAAATGAAACTTATAAATTCTCTACAAAATAGTAATATTTATTTTTTCCGTATCAATTTTTGTTATCAAAATATAAAAAAAATCCCAATATTGCCTATATAACCAAGCAATTTTCTGTTTAATAAAATCTTTCTCCTCGGCTCCATATTATTGCACTTTGTTGAACAAAGCACATGAGCTACAATAATAACATCTTAATTTATGTATCTGTAAACTGTAGAAAGCTTCTGACTACAATAATTTATTAAAAAAAAACCCATTAAACTTCTCTTGGAAATCGAATATTGTTTATTACATATTGAAAGATTTTCCATTAACGTTAATGACTAAATCCATTATTGAACGAATGCAATAAAAAAATTACTACTATTAGAAAATTAAGTGTTACAATTTAATTATCGTTTGTTGGTTCACAAAACACATAACTCTCATCCAAAACACAATTATACAAATTTTTACTTATTAGATACATTCTTCAAAATCCATATTGACAGGTCGGTGTAAGACCCGCATTGTATTGATTATGAATTTCTTATCAATAGAAAGATATTAAAATTTGATTAACGCATTGTTTTTCTATTAGGTACGAAAAAAATGGAATATAAAACCAGGCAATGGCACGAAAAATGTTTCTGCTGCTGTGTGTGCAAAACTCCGATTGGAACTCAAAGTTTCATTCCTAGAGAACAAGAGATTTATTGTGCCAAGTGTTACGAAGAAAAGTACGCAACACGTTGCATTAAATGTAACAAGGTAATTATTAAAATAGGTTTTTTTTCAGTTGTGATTTATTAAAAGATCCAAAAAAGTATGGGTTGTAATGATAGCAGAGTAACTTGACCAAATTGAAAAAGGATTATTTTTCTGAGCTTTCATTTGTAACAACCATAATTTGGAATTTTTGAATGGATTTTCAATATCGTCAAATTGTTTTCTGATAATCCCGTTATTCTGCTAATTGTATTACTCTTATTTTCATTTACTAGGTGATCACTAGCGGAGGTGTAACTTACAAGAACGAACCTTGGCATAGAGAATGCTTTACTTGTACTCATTGTAACACCAGTTTAGCAGGAGCACGTTTTACGAGCCGCGATGATAAGCCCTACTGCGCTGAATGCTTTGGAGAATTATTTGCCAAACGTTGCACAGCTTGCGTGAAACCAATCACGGGCATTGGAGGAACTAAGTTCATTTCGTTTGAAGATAGGCATTGGCATAACGATTGCTTCTTCTGCGCATCTTGTCGTACCAGTCTAGTTGGACGTGGATTTATCACCGACGTAGAAGATATTATCTGTCCAGAATGCGCTAAGCAAAAATTAATGTAGATTAATAATTTTTTTAAATGTTTCGATCGAACTTGTAAAATTTATTTAGTCATGTAAAGAGGACAGAAAGTTTTTGCTTTGATATGTGTATGCGTTTGTTGTGTCCTTATTTATTGTACACTATCACTAATACACAGTAATTATTTATATTTTATTTTTTAGTTTATTTATGATACATTTAATTCAGGTGCTCGAAGTAAAAAAACGGTGAGAACCTGGCGAAACTTGCTCGGATTTCCGACAATTTTGTTTTGGAGGAATTTGCAAATATTCGATGGAATATTTTGTGTAATTTGTTCCACTTTGAGCATCATTAGCGACACAAGTCACGCATAAGTAAGCGATCCCCCCAACATATTGTTTTTAAATGTTAGATTTCTTTGAGCTTTGAAGAAGTATGAAAGTATAGATATATATTTTAATAAATAAAGTATTTAAATAAATTATATTATATAATAAAATGTATATGTTCATAAAATAACAAATTATTTAAGCGCGTGTAAGTAAAATATTGAGAATTGAATGTACACGGTCTTAAAAAAAAATACGTGATGATTCATTTAGTTAATTTGTGAGTGATTATTAAACATAAAAAGAGAGCGTGTACATAATTACTTGTGGCCTTATTTTCGGAAACAACTTAATAATAAATTGTAACTGTAGGTATTGCAATCATCGTAATACTAGTCAGGGTACTTATATTGTATACTGACCGACCGCATTATGGTTTTTGTTGTAGATAATGTGTATACTGTGTGGAAAGCATTTATTGAGCTAATTTTGGTGCTACATAAGTAGTTAGGTTTTAATTTTTTATTTACTGTTATTTTTTCGAATATGTTTTATCTATTTTTTAAATTTAGGTATTGCAATGACATTATATTAATAATATTTAAGGCTTTGTTATCTATCATTTACTATATTGTTTTATAAAATATTACGCATCACATTTGATGGTTACATCAAACTGGAGCACATAGGACCGCAAATTTTTTAATTTAACATAGCATTAGAAAAAAACAAGGTTTATTTCAATTTTTGATTGATCTTCAAATGTGATAAAACCTTTCAAATAAGCTACGTAATTTTTTTAAATTATAATGTTGCTATATGTATATTTTATTTCTCATTTTTATTTTGGAATGTTTTAAGGTATTTGTTATGCTTTTAATACATATTATATTACATAGATGGCTTTTGCTTTTAGAACATTTGTTAATTATAATAAAAAAGAAATAAAATGTTGAAATAATTTGGTATGATTTTAAAATTTGAATTAAAGGAAGAGTACGATTTTATATTAGAGATTCTAATCTACACTGTAGGGTGTAAGTCAAATTACCTGAATCTCCAAAGTCAGGCTAACACGTAACTAAATATTTGTATCTTTATAAACAATTGGATTAATCGGTTAAAACTGTGTCATCAGACGATTCAACTAGCGCTAATCCTTCCCATGGTCCTACACTCAGCATAAAAAGGAGATTTGAAAAATAAATTTGGTAAAAGTTTAATTTTAATACCTACCTATTTAAAAATATACTGCATCAGATGAGTTTTCTGATCAAAATACATAAAAATGCGATGTATTTCCGATATCGAATTTTTGGGGTGAAAAAAATTCAAAGGGGTTAATCTATCGTTTTTGTAAAATCCGACCAAAATTTTCAAGTTGTTTTAAACATTGTGCATAAGGCATTTGGGTGCGTAGAATCCAAAAATCCCATTCTCAGCTTACGGAAACGAGCGCAAGTCGCTCAAAAACCACTATAAAGGTAAATGAATAAATTTCGATTATTAAGACTTAAAACCGACAGTAAAAGATTAATTTTAATACTAATTGCAAAATAAACTGTGCCAGTCGAATTTTCTGATCAAAATACATAAGAATACGTCGAAAAAGCGATGTATTTCCGATATCGATTTTTTGGGGTGAAAAAAATTCAAAGGGGTTAAATCTCTCGTTTTTGTAAAATCCGACCAAAATTTTCAAGTTGTTTTAAACATTGTGCATAAGGCATTTGGGTGCGTAGAATCCAAAAATCCCATTCTCAGCTTACGGAAACGAGCGCAAGTCGCTCAAAAACCACTATAAAGGTTAATGAATTATTAAGACTTAAAACAGACAGTAAAAGATTAATTTTAATACTAATTGCAAAAGAAACTGTGCCAGTCGAATTTTCTGATCAAAATACATAAGAATACGTCGAAAAAGCGATGTATTTCCGATATCGACTTTTTGGGGTGAAAAAAATTCAAAGGGGTTAATCTATCGTTTTTGTAAAATCCATCCAAAATATTCAAGTCGTTTTAAACATTGTGCATAACGCATTTGGGTACGTAGAATCCAAAAATTCCATGTTCGGCTTGCGGAAACGAGGGCAAGTCGCTCAAAAACCACTATAAAGATAACAAATTAAAAATCGATTATTAAGACTTTAAACCGACAGTAAAAGTTATTTATTGCAAAATAAACTACATCAGACGAATATTCTGATCAAAATACACAAGAATACGTCGAAAAACCGATGTATCTCCAATATCGAATTTTTGGGGTAAAAAAAATTGGAATGGTTACTCTATCGTTTTTGTAAATTCCGACCAAAATTTTCAAGTCGTTTTAAACATTGTGCATAACGCATTTGACTGCGTAGAATCCAAAAATCTCATTTTCAGCTTGCGGAAACCAGCGCAAGTCGCTCAAAAACCACTCTAAAGGTAAAATAATTAAAAATCGATTATTAAGACTTTAAACCGAGAGTAAAAGTTTAATTTTAATACTAATTGCAAAATAAACTATGCTAGTCAAATTTTCTGATCAAAATACATAAGAAAATTACGTCGATAAAGCGATGTATTTCCAATATCAAATTTTTGGGGTGAAAAAAATTCAAAGGGGTTAATCTATCGTTTTTGTAAAATCCGCCCAAAATTTTCAAGTCGTTTTAAACATTGTGCACAACGCATTTGGGTGCGTAGAATCCAAAAATCCCATGTTCGGCTTGCAGAAACGAGGGCAAGTCGCTCAAAAACCACTATACAGGTAAAAAATTAAAAATCGATTATTAAGGTTTTAAACCGACAGTAAAAGTTTAATTTTAATTCTAACTAAATGTAAAATAAGCTGTGCCAGTCAAATTTTCTGATCAAAATACATAAGAATACGTTGAAAAAGCGACGTATTTCCAATATCGAATTCTTGGGGTGAAAAAAATTCAAAAGAGTTAACTATCGTTTTTGTAAAATCGTACGATAATAATTTCCAAGTTTATTTTATCATTGCATATGACCAGAGACGGATGGGCCCATCGGGCTACCGGGAAATTTCCTGGTGGGCCGCCGGTCAATGGAACCGTGGGCCGTGAATAAAATAAAAATTTCGCCTGCGGCGCTATTTCGGGCAGCTACAATTACATTTTTGGGCCGCCGGTCGCAAATTTCCTGGTAGATTGTTGATAGCGCATCCGCCTTTGCATACATATGACCCATTTAAGTGATTCCTGGTTAAACCCACGGTCGGACTCGAGCAAATATTGTCCTGGGGCCTTCCTATTTTTTTAACGATTTTAATATAAACTTTTGTATTATAGTATGATAGTTTCGATGGCGAAATAAGGTCACCATAATTGTATTTTATTTGGAATAAATAAGATAACCTTTTAACACTGCTTTATGTAAGCTAAAAATAACTAATTTATTTATAATGATGGAAATGTTTAATAAAGTGCTGTTTCCAAAGAAAATTATTAATATTCAGATATTAATTAAATTATGTATAATCAAACTAACTGAAAAATGTTATTATAGATTAACGAAATTCCCACTTTCTTGAAAAATGACGTGCATGAATGGATTAAGAATATTCTCAATTGTGTACTAATTCACTGAATTAGCAGTAGATTAAAAAAATTTGTTAAAATAAAATTTTTTTTATATATAGATTTATGTTTATTTGTCTCAGGAACTATTAGTACAATATTATCAGACACAGTAATATGCAGGTAAGGTACGTAGAGTAAATAGGATGTAAATAGCATTTTGTAATGAGACTAGCATAGCAGATACAATATATAAAAGATATTCTCTAAAAATTAAACTTAATATTTAAAAATTCAGTTCAATAAATTAAAATTTATGATGCAAAGATTTATTATAGCATAGAAGGTCCATCATTCTCGTTATTTTGCGATTTTTCGAAAAACATCGCATCCTACAAAATAAGGGTTAACATTACTTGGATATTTACGAAAAATAAAAATCTTACTATCAAAAAGCAAGCACCCATCAGAACGGCCTTGATTCTAACATCAAGATCCATAGGAAATGTTATACCAAAAGTGTCTGCATCAGTGAACGTTTCTCTAATCAATCCTGACCATTGTTTGGAAATTTTACCTACTTCTGTACTTCCATCCACAGACATAACTTTAAATTCTACATCACCACAAATGCTCCATCGACAGAGGGGACCGTCGATTCGTAACACAGTTTCTCCATTACTATCTTTAATTGCATAAGAAGGACAACAAAGACTCCACTCCTGTTCAACCGAACCAATAATATTACCAGGTGGTGATGAAACTTCTATACTCTGGAACACATTATATTTTTAAATTTAACACATGGGCGATTTAAAAATTGGTCACCTGTAAACAGCACGGAAATATGCAAGAATCACACGCCAATGGCCGGTGCAACCGTATAACTTGATTACCCATATTATCTAAAATTTTCATATCGAATTGTCTGAGTGGACCACAACAATTTCTACTACAGCAGTCAGATTCTTCACCAGCAAAATAAATTTTTTGTCCTAAACTATTCTTAATTGTATACTTATTTGCAGTCTCAAAACCAGTAAATGCTGAAATGTGTGTTTGAAGAATTTTAAAAATTAAAAATTTTATTATGTTTACCTTCTAGGAGTTCAACCTTCTGGTGGACGAGAAGGTGATCGATTAAACTAAGGTATTCCAGACCTGGTGGACAATTCGGTACATTGTGTGGCATATTCATCCAACCACCTTTAAATAAAGAAATAATTTTTTAAGTAAATAACTTGAAATAACAATAAAATATGTTGTTTATTTGTAAATTCTTGAAAATCAAGTAGATATAATAATAGGTAAATATTCACGGGGGCCCCTGGAACTTCCTGGCTCAGTCAGATTTAATTCAGAAAAAGTAAGATGTACTTCAGAAGATTTTAATTGTAATTCAGTTTAGTCCATTGAAATTCAGAGAGCGTCAATTATAATTCAGTTTAGTTAATTGTAATTCAAAATAGGTCTATTAATTTCAAACACAGCAGTTATAATAATTTAGATTAGCAAATTAAGTAGCTATTCGTTTTAACCGATTACAATTTGATCAGCAGTTTTTTTTAGATAGGTACCTTAAATGTACTTCAAAAAAACTGCTGACTTACGGCATACGTACGTAAATACCGTTAATCCAATTTAATATAGCACACGAACAATCAAGTTTTATCAAAACTCAAACCCTAAGCCTGCCCCCATTTAGAAAAAACTTGACAAAAACAAACCTTTGCTTTTCATCACTAATTAGATGTTGATAACCGTCACGTTTTAATAATGATTTTCTTGATGTAAAGCAATTTCTTAATTTATCAAGGACTGTATTTTGCACTTCTTTTAACGTGGGGCCCTTTTTTGTTTTAGGCATTTTTACTTTTTGAACATATAATTATTAACAAATTTAAACATAATTTAACTATTCAACTTGTAGTATAACGTTATACTAAAATATCTTATGCTTCAAGCTTATCACTTTTTAAGTAATTAAATGTATAATTACGTCAAAACAAAAAAGATAAATAATTATTATGGTTAATTTCTTAGTACATATTTACTATATTTATTTAATAGTTAGTAGCATGATTTATCACTGGATTACATTTGAAATTATGTTATGAATAAACCTGAGAATTTTGTTAATAAAATTGTAAGTAATTTTTTTTCTTTTTTACTTTACTATCCCAGTTAGTTTTAATCGAAATTTTTTTTTCTTTTCAGATTTTGACGGCTTCCTTGAGGTCGCACAAGTTAAACAAGGCTATAAATATTATCTAGGAATTTCAGTGTGCCACTGAATTTTGTGTGCGCTTTATATCCCAAATCAAATTATAGTACATTTACATTGAGATTTAGAGCAGATTAGATTTTGGTTGAAATTGTTCACGAAAACTTGCGAGTGGGAGTGAAGCGCACGAATAGATTAACGAGATTCAGTTTTTTGCAAAATTGTTTAGTAAAACAATTACTTAAAAATTTTATTATTTTTACCTTCTAGGAGTCAACCTTCTGGTGGACGAGAAGGTGATCGATTAAACTAAGGTATTCCAGACCTGGTGGACAATTCGGTACATTGTGTGGCATATTCATCCAACCACTTACTTTACCAATTACTATTACAAATAGTAATTTGTAATTTAACTAATGAACTACGTTCTACATATGAGCACTTATACAATTAGCAACTAAGTTTTAAATTATATTTCGATTATGCCCGAGAGTTGTAGAGATGTCATGTTCCGCTGAATATTTTTTTTACATTTCACTTTTTTTAAATTATCTTTTTCTAATTACGGATAAATCAAAAAGATTCTTTGAAGTTTTATTCCGTTTGTTTTTGTTTGTAAATTTAGTTCAAGATCTGGTTGCCTTTGGTTTTTATTAGTTTTAGTTGTCTTGGTCAATTGTTTTTGTTTGTTGGAATGTCAATTCAACTTTGTGGGCGCCGATTTTACTATAGTTGCGTGTTTTGGGAATAGTTTTCCAGGTGTGTTTCCGAATTGACCGGTTTATTTCGAGTTTGAATTATTTTTACCATTATCTTGTATACGTGAGTGCCGTCTTTCGTTACTTAATACACCACAACTTAGACATCCCCGTCCGTACCTTTGTAAATATTGTTCTGAATAATCTAAACTTTTAAATAAGTGAACTCTTTTCGTCTACCGTACAAATTTGTGAAGTATTTCGAATAACTGTAATACTACGGTGTTGTTCAGTTCATTCAAATTTGGCAACATTAACCCCTTTTCGTACGTCGTCAATCCCTGCTGATCTGAACCTCATCAGCATATTGAACAATAATTAAATTGTCAATTCGAATCACCGACGCTCTGATCCAGAAAGTGATGGTGGCTACCGATTACATCACTCGCCGTAAAGTTACTTGCTGCTCTAGAAAGGTAAATTTACTATTTGTTCTTATTACCTTTGTTTGTTAAACTTAACAAGGTGACGTTACTCTCTACGTCTATACGGATCTTGTCCGTTATGTGCCCACCACTCAATCGCATGTGAATGGATTAACGAGATTCCCGCTAACGACCGCTCACTCACTCACTGACCACAAATTTATTTAAAAAATAGAACAAAGTTGAACAACAGTTCAAACGTATCCGTATAGATTGCAATTTGATTACAAATTTATTCTAAAAAAATAAATAAAATAACAAATAACCTAAGCTCTTACGTTTCCAAACCTATCAGATCTAATGTGTTCTTATTTTTAAAACAAATTTGAAGTCAGTGAGTGAGCGGTCGGTAGCGGGAATCGTGCTAATCCATTCAAGCGTATCAGTAGTGAGCACATAACGGACAATATCCGTATAAACACAGAGAGTAACGACGCATGTGTGCACAGAGCTAATGTTAGGTACCTAATTTAACGATTTATCAATTTGTAATCGGTGGATTCATTATAATTATTAATGTAGACGTTCAAATGCAAATTATTATTATTATTATATTAGATAGCTCTGCAGGCCTAGAAGGCCCATGGCTTCATTCCCTGCCTACCTAACCTGTCTTGTAAACTCTCGTGTGTGACGCAGCCGTATCAACGGTAATGACGTCGACACAAATATCAGGGATCACCACAGAGTGTGTATGCCCACCGGAAGGCCGAGCCAAGAAATTCTGTGCAATCTACGATTTGAACCCAGAATTTCCGCTCTATACTCAACCAGCGATCGCATCACTCCACTGCTGTGGCTTATTATTATTACTATTGTTTTAGATTTAGGCTTTATTTTTATACCTTACCCCCCTCGTTTCTGTAATTTCAATTTTTCTCTAGCCATCTCTACTTCTTACTGCTCGGCTACCAAATCGCAGAGTTTAAGTATCTATCAGCAGATCCAATTTTTAGACGTGACAATTAGGTAACAAAGATTTTTATGCGAAATTGGCAAAAACTAGTAGAATCTTAGGATATATTACGCCAAATTTTTTTGAGATTTTCTCCTTTCCTCCACGTAATTTAAAAATTGTCTAATTCTCCGCCTCATTGTAAATATTTCGGAGCCCCAAACATGTTTTAATTTTTAATTAAACACAGTTTAAAAAAATTAGAAATGGGAAACTTACAGGAAGCGCTTTTGACTTTCTCTCTCTCAACGATCATTAAATTACTTTAAAAACATTATCAAAACAAAAGTCACTCACGCTGCACCGACTCAAACTTAGTTACTTACATTACTTATTAAAACTAAAAATATAATATGTTTATTTTATGCTTTTTAGTTTCTTTTTGAGGTCGGTTTAATTTTTTGTTAAAAAGTTTTTTATTGTAAGAAAGATAGCAGACTAGAAATTTATTAATTTTAGCACAGTTTTTAAATGCTTTATTCATTTTCAAGGGCGAGATAAACATTTTCTAGGGTAGACTAAAGCCCCCTTTTCAGTTATGTCCCTGGAATTTAATAAAAACTTCTAGTTATTTTATTGTAGTGCTAATTTAAAATATTAACTGCAATAATAGTAAATAATGTAATAAATAACTACAATTTGTAGAACTACAAAAATTTCTACAATTTTTTTGAAAAATTACTACAAATTTGTACATAATATAATCAATAATTAATAAATTGTAGTACTTCTTCCTGCAATTGTAGTATAAATTGTTATACTTTGTTTTAGTGTGAAAAGATTGTTTTAAACATAAATTCATTTTTTTACTCCCCTGGGGTAGCATATCATGTATCTAGAATTGTGCACGATCTTATCTGTTATGCGTCCACCCCTGACGCGCATAAATGGATTAACGACATTCCCGCTACCAAGCGCTCACTAACTCACTGATCATAAATTTATTTAAAATAAAGCAAAACTGAACAATATTCCAAACGTATCCGTATAGATTCCATATTGACCACGAAGTTATTCTAGAAAACAGATATAAAACATCAACCTGAACTATATAAATGACCTATATACAGAACAGTTCAACTACCCCCCTCGTCATAAGTAATACTAAATCATTATTACTTAGAAAAATATATTATTATTATTAGCGCTACGACGTTGCATGTCATAAAATATTAAAAACATTTTTAAAATGCAAAAACAATTAAAAAGGTAATAACAATTAATAAAATAAAATCTTATTTTAACAACAAAATTTCACGTCTAAACAGTTTGAACATCGCTGCCTTAGCAAATAAGATTTTTTCACTAATTTTTTAGTGTCGCGGGATAAATGGTAATAAATTTAAAGTTTCAAAATTTTTACTATAATACACACCCCCTCAAAAGCTATCCCCATTTGGCAGTGTTTACAAATTTATACAAATATACAATTCCCCAATTCCAAATATTTCAAACCAGAATTTTGAAAAGTTTCAAACATGTTAAACAAAATGTTACAATTTAACTTCCTCAAAAAGTACCCCATTTCCGCTTAGATTTTTTTATAATTTTTGCATTGTTTACAAGTTTAACAGTAATATATTTTCAAAATATTATACAAAATTTTTATTGCATTATTCCCCCAAAAATTCACCCCTTTCAGATTAAAATTTTGCCTATATTTTTGCAGTGTTCACAAATATAACAGTAATAAATTTACCAAGTCTTAAAAATTGTAAAAAAAACTTTTTTACAATATTTAGTTGTTATAATTATAAGTTATAACATTATTAAAATGCCATGATTAATAAATTTACATAGTTTCAAAAATTTTAGACAAAAATAACCCCTTCAAAAACTACCCCCATTTTGTTTAGAACTGTTTAATTATTTTTACAGTATTTACAAATTTAAATAACTCTAATATATTTACCAAGCTTCAAAAATTTTAAACAAAATTTTTGCTGTTTTATCCCCCTCAAAAATGATAACTTGGCGCAGTGGTTTCCAAATTTTATGTTGCTACGTCTCTCTTAAAAAAATTTAATCCTGGCGCTTCTTCCCTTTATTTAATAAAATAATATACATATAGTTAAACGGTAAAAAATGTACCTATTAATACAATAAATTAATAAAATTAAATTTTTTTTTTTCAAAATTTCGCCCCCAGTTTGGAAATCGCTGGCCTACGTTATTTGTTTGACTGTGCTCTTCCTTTTAAAATAATTTGTGATCAAAGAGTAAGTGGTTGGTGGCGGGAATGTGTTAATCCATTCATGAGCGTCAGTGGTAAACACATAACAGATAAGATCCAAGACAGTAACGGCGCATGTTCGCACAGAACTAGATGCACGGTTTGCTCCTTGAGGTCCATCTGCAGGGCGCTTTACCTCAACCTCTTGTGAAGGTAAAATTTAAATATTTTATCGTTTAATTCAAGTTTTTTGTTCAATTGTGAATATTTTTCTATCACTAACATTTTCAAAAATTTGAATTAAAAAAAATGGAAATTGTAAGTTTATTTACATTAGATTATCTTACCCCCAGCTGTTGGTTGGTTTGTAATTACAGGTCCTGGTGGATAACCACCTGGTAGTGGCGAAAAGCAGCCTTGTGGAGGTGGATAACCACCTTGTGGGGGTGGATAACCACCTTGAGGGGGCGGATAACCACCATGAGGAGGTGGATAACCACCTTGTGGGGGTAGATAACCACTTTGTGGAGACGGATAAGCACCCTGTTGAGGTGGTGGATATCCTCCTTGCATTGGTGGATATCCTGGAGGATAACCTACATCTGATTGCGGATATTGTGGCGGAGGATATCCGCCTTGGTGTGGAGGATACCCACCTGGTGGTGGTGTATAATTCCCTTCATAGCCAGGTGCGGTTGGATAATCTTTAAGAAAGAAATTATAAAACGTTATTATTATGATTCTCGACACCTACGGGTAAAGGAGATAAAACGATTATATATATATATGGGGCATTCCACACCAAATCTACCACTTTTGAACCCGACCCCTTTTGATTTTCTTGAAATTTTTACATATTATACTATCTCATCAACAACAGTTCTGTGAATTTTTTCAAAATTTTTTATTCAACCCAAAAAGAGTTACGAATTTTTAGAAAAACTGATGTTGTTTTTCTTCAAACGATCGTAACTATGTCAAAAATTGACTAATCAGAACGTTTTTTTATTGTTTTTGTTTGTCTTAAAACGTACTTTTCAGGAAAAAATACAAAAAAAATATTCAAACTTGGATTCTACAAAATTTTTCATTTTTTCGGAGAAAATCATTGATTTTTCAAATTTCGACACTTTTGATTTTTGATTTTTTTATTTCAAAAAAAACTCTGATTTATTCCGCGCATAACAACGCAAACCCCATAATGGGCCGACATTTCTTTCTATTTCTTTTGTTTAATTGAAAAATATTATTTGCGTAAAAATAAAACAAAATATTTTTTAATTAAACAAAAAAAAATAGAAAAAAATTTCGGCCCATTATGGGGTTTGCGTTGTTATACGCGGAATAAATCAGAGTTTTTTTGAAATAAAAAAATCAAAAATCAAGTGTCGAAATTTAAAAAATCAATGATTTTCTCCGAAAAAATGAAAAATTTTGTAGAATCTAAGTTTGAATATTTTTTTGTATTTTTCCTGAAAAGTACGTTTAAAGACAAACAAAAACAAAAAAAAACGTTCCGATTAGTCAATTTTTGACATAGTTACGATCGTTTGAAGAAAAAAAACATCAGTTTTTCTAAAAATTCTTAACTTTGTAAACAATTTTGAAAAAATTTACAGAACTGCTTTTGGTGGGATAGTATAATACGTAAAATCAGTTGTAAAATCAATTAATTAAAAACATCATAATATTATTATGATGAAAAAGCAATAAATGCAGCCGTTCAAATTTTTGAAAACTTGCGCGCTTTTTTGTAGCCGCGCTTAGTGTAACAATAATATTATTTGGAATTTATTTTAATGCACTTTTTTGAAAATATTGAAAATTGTTTTAATTTAATGCTGTTAATATTATTGATACAATAATTATAATTACTCTTGAAAATAATGATTAAAAAAAAAATCTAATAAATTAAAATAATATTTAAAAAATTATACTAACTCATTATTTTATGGTCCATCACTATTAGTAAATCACGATATTCTTTGTTAACCAAATTTTTATATTGAAACTATTTAGAAATTCCGCTTGATGAAGCAAGAAGTGACAAAAGTTAAATTGAAGTTGCATGGTAAGGACAATTTATTAAAAGAATAGGTAAGCTATTTTAGTACCACACCCCGTGACAATGTTAAAAAATTTCATAATGGTTGCAATTTTAGGCATATTAAAATATTTTTACGTTTAAACATTTCCAAAAACCTGCAATTTAGTCACATTTTTATAGGAACCAAGAACTAGACTTTATAGGAATAACAATCGATCACAACACTGCGGTTATGCAAGCACCCACACAGGAGTATTTGAAAGGTGGAATATTTGAAAGTTGGAACTTCAAAGTTGAAATACCCCAGATTTGAATTTACAAGTCAAATTGTGCTTTTTGCGAGAAATGATTTTAATTTTAATCAAACAGAAAACTGACAGTTTCGTACAATTTTTTTGGTAAATATAAAATCGCAAGCTAAAGTAGAGAATTTTAGTTAATACTTTTGAATTTAAAATCGAGTCAGGTACACCAACCTAATTACTAATCGCCGTCTCTGATTTTTAGTTTAATTTCATTCCATAAATGGTTGGCAAGGTGACCATTGGTGCCATCATCCATCATGTCAAAAAATTATTAGACAACAAAATTTTCCCAGTTTTATGTGTAGTTGCAACAATAAAGTCACGATAATGTCTGAAAATAATTTGGAGGAATTCGAGGCCAGTCTTTTTATATTTTTTACGTAATTTCTTTGAATTTAGACTTTTGTGTAGAGAAAGGCATGTTGGTGACAGTGAATCTATTGACAGTCCCAAATATTTGTAAATAGATACTTTTAAGCTTCCTCGAGTAGGTTCTATATTTTAGAATGAAATTATTACTATTATGAAAGAGGGCAAAAGGATATGGAACCAATTTTGAGGTTATGTGTGTCGGCGACTTTCTAATTTCTCTTCTAACCGCCCAATTCTTGCTCATTTTAAAAATTATTGCAGTTAATTACGAGCGATTTGGATTCTCCGATCGATTTTGCAATAAAGCACCCGTTGGAGCACTGTTGGACCCTGTGGTATTATGAAAACGACCGTCAGAATACATGGGAGAGGAATTTAAGGGAAATTGCCTCTTTCGAGACCATTGAAGACTTTTGGGCGTAAGGTAATTTAAAAACTGAGATACTTAAGCCTTCACAACATAATTTCAGTTTGTACAATCACATTAAGTTGCCCAGTGATTTAAAGCATGGGTGTGATTATTCATTGTTTAAAAAGGGAATCAAGCCAATGTGGGAAGACGATGCAAACAAATATGGCGGCAGATGGTTGATTAATTTAGAAAAGAGACAGCGTAGTAATGATCTTGATCGATATTGGTTAGAAATTGTAAGTTAATGGTGATCGATAGGTACATGTCTCTGATTACCCCATTTTGAATCCAAAATAATTTAATTATTTGTACATCTTTTATTTTTGTTTTGGACAATTCTAAAAATTTTGTTGTAGCCCCATTTCGAATTTAGAAGTCTACTACAAATTAGGTTGCCTAGAATTTACAGTTTTCCAGTTACAGATCACATTAAGCAAAGAAATGTGGGAAAATTCGAATCTTTTTTTCTTCTATTTAATGGTCTACAACTTTCATCTAATGAATTTTTTTCAACAGAAAATTTTCTTTTTTTACAAAGCTACAAAATTTGAAATGAGGGGTGGTAGAGCTAGCATATCTCTAATTCTCTCGGTCAATTTTGGAAATAAATATTTCAAAAAATCAAACAAAAATAAAAGATTCTAGTACCTATTTAGATTAAGAGGGGCATTTTTTTCAGGGCCCTTTTAATTTAATCAACAGATGGCGTCTACTTAAATATTTTTATAAAATAAGAGGAATTTGCTATATTTAAAATATAGCAAATTCGTTGAGATAATACTATTCTATAAACAATATTCTTGATCTTAAGCTATTTTGAGTTCGTATTGAGTATGTCAAAACACACTCACTTACAAAAAAAGATAATTAAACTTTAATTATGAATTGTGTTTTTATAAATAAATATTACGAACTCAAAATAGCTTAAGATCAAGAATATTGTTTATAGAATGGTATTATCTCAACGAATTTGCTCTATTTTAAATATAGCAAATTCCTCTTATTTTATAAAAATATTTAAGTAGGCGCCATCTGTTGATTAAATTAAAAGGGCCCTGAAAAAATGCCCTTCTTAATAATAATTAAAAAGAATGTTTTGATTTGAAATGACTGATTTCAGTTACTTCTTTTAATTGGTGGAACTTTGAGAAATTATTCTGATCAAGTGTGTGGTGTTACTGTAAATATACGTGGAAAGGGAGATAAAATTGGTAAATAAAACTTTACGATTGTTGCTACCATTTTTGGTGAGTTAACATTGATTTTGTTGCAAGGATTGTGGACATCTGATGCAAAGAACGAAAATGCAGCTCTGGAAATAGGACGAAGACTGAAAGAGCAGTTACACATTGCCCCAAAATTAATAATTGCTTACCAAATTCACAAAGACACAATGGATAAATCTGGTTCCAGCACAAAAAATACTTACACCGTCTAACATAGTATTATCATCCAGTTTATTGTTGTGATCCTTTTTTATAAAAAAGTTTAAATTTAGTATATTTATTATTATTATTATGATAACTAATAGTTATTTATTTTCAAATTTATTAGTCATGTATTTGTGTTACCATGCAGTCATAATTTTTACTAACCTTTTTGAATTTAGTTCAAGAATTTTTGAATCACGTATTAATTTTGTGTTTTCTTTTATAAAAAAAAATGTCCAATTGTTGATTGAGTCCAACTATAATGTTTTTAATGTTATTTTGAATTTGAATAAATTTTATTAATTACCCCCTATGTATTTTTGTGTGTTAACCTTCAGCTTATTGGTTGGTTATTTTTAAAAGTATTCATTATATGATTTTGAATTTCGTTCACTTTTATTCACCTCTTACTTTTTACGCCATTAACTGATTATAAAAATTATTTTTTATTTATTTAAAAGATTTATATTTAATACTTTTATGTTCATACTTAGTTAGATTGAAATTGGTGATAACGCTGAAAATGACGCGCATGAATGGATTAACAGTAACGAGATTCTGCGGTTTAATTTATGGTTATTATATCCATTTTCAAAACTAATATTTTATCATATTGTTCAGCAATTTCTCTTTCTATTGAACAACGCAGTATTTTGAGACTAACTAAAAATATACTAAAACACTTTTAGAACTAAAAGAAATTATTTTATAAATAAGTATTTTACTGCATTTTTAGTTAGTCTAAAATACTGTTATGTTTATTAATTATTATAAAGTTGCTTCATGATGTTAACCACGAATTAATTGATTATTCTTTCTACTGAAACAGATCAGCGTAATATCTGGAATTATTTTGACAAGTTTTGCAGATACAATCACTGCAGCATTTTAAGCCCCTCTTTCATATTATATACTATGGTGATTTGGGTGCAAAAATTTCGCTACCTACTTAATCTTTTAAAGTGCCTCGGCCACTCTTTCTACGGTGAGCTTGAGATGACTTTTCACCTCCACTCGAGGGGTAGTTCTGACTGTGTGTAAAATTTAAAAAAAAAGGAAAAACGCTCAATTAGCTATGTAGATTTTGATTAAACAAATTAATAGATAAATCGCGATATTAAACAATATAATTGAAATTTTACTGTGTGGTCACAAATTGGTCGAAGACTTGTGTTGAATTGATAACAAAACACCCTGTTATTTACGATCTTCAATTTCTACTACAGTTGTTTTGTTATCAATTCTCGGTGTCAAAATTAAACACAAATATCTCTTCAAAATTAAATCCAAAAACTAATCAAAAACAACCTCGCGTTTGTTTACATCGTTGCGTTGGTTGTAAGTTGAAATCTCTCACCCCTTTCGTCGAATTCACTCGTGGTTCAAGAATTCACCCTCCTTCACGCGTTGCTGTGATCTCGGGCATCTCTTGCTGGTTTCACTCGTACAATCGCACTTTAGAACTTTCTCTGGAATCGTGGTCGTCTACGACCTCACAATAAAAACTCGACTTTGTTACCCAAAAGGTGAAAGGTAACTGTTTTAATTGTGTTGTTAAAATTTTATTCTCCTTCCAACGGCACTCCAATCGATCACGTCTTCCAGACTCCCACTATATTTTAATAATAATCCAGAAACAATTCTTTTTTCTCTCTCTAACACTCAAAAATGGTCTTAAATAGAATTGGTTGTGTATCAGTTGTTTTAAAGAACAAATTTCTCCTTTTATTTTATTTTATAGATATCTTATCTGCTGCTTGTTTGTTTGTAATATCATGGTCAATTCATTTATTTATTTAGTAATTGTCTCTTCACCTCTAGTACCAACATGGCCGATGGCGGCGCTACAATCTTAAATTGAAACGCTTATAGACAAATAAATAAAATATAAAATTTCTGCTTTCTTTCCTGAGGCGTTCCTTCCTTACTCTGGATATCTGCCTAAGTTTTCATGTTATTCATATCTACTAATTACATAGCAGGAAATTGTTACAAAATTTTCTTTCTGTTTACTGTACGTGTAGGGTAGGCCATAGTTACGACTTCGATGACCCAAAATGCGCTTTTCAGTAATTTCCTAGAAAACTTTAGGAATTTGTTTTTATATTGTTTAGTAAATTCAATTTTTGAACGGTTTCGAACGGTTTCTTCTTACTAATTAATACAACAAAAATTATTTTCAATCAGACACTTTTTTACGGCTCTAGCTGCAAGTTTTATGCCATGATCTGTTTCCATTTTTGTACAAGGGACCCCTCACGTTTTGTATAGGTAAATCCGGTTTCGGTTAAATTTCCTAAATTTTTTATATATTGAAGTTAATGATGACGATAACAAATTTTCAAAAAATTAACCTCCGGCATTGAGTCGTTTAGGAATTGTGCGCAATTTATGTTCAGATATAATTTCCTAAAAAAATTCAACTTTGATGTTTTAATAATGTTAAAACTTCAAAATATCGAGTTATTAATAAATTAAAAATTAATTAAAAGATTTATTGAGCTTTCAAACGATTATTTCGTTCGTCATCAGAATAATATACAGATATTATGATGTTTTAAGGCTGTTCTCTCGCAACCACTTTTTAATTTACAATTTTCTGACTCTATTTTTGAAAACAACGAGTTAAAATTTTTACAGTATGTCTGAAATGTTATTTACAATATTATGTCAAAGCGCTTTTATCGCGAATAAATAAATCGCGAAAAAAAAATTTTTTATTGCAATTTTAAAAAAATTTTTGCTTCGACATAATATTAAAAATAACGTTTTAGATATACTGTAAAAATTTTAACGCGTTATTTTCAAAAATAAAGTCAAAAAATTGTAAATAAAATTATCGCTAAAATGGGCGTATCTCTTGCATTCGCGATTTTTTTTACATATTACTTTATTTTTTATTGTACGTTTTTGGTCAGCTACTGTTATTGTACACCAAATAGTCCATTTTCTATTTAAAATCGAATTTTCATTCTAAGTGAGAACACATCAGCAAGTACCCATAATTTGAACCATAGGTTTTCTTTTTTTTAGAGGGTGAATTAAATCTCGAAAATTGTCTATTTTTATATAAGAGATATTGTAGTTTAAAAAATTCTGCACAAAAAAGGATGCTGCACTTTTTTTATAACATCAATCGTTTTGAAGATATAATAGATTGAATTGTTATCTGAATATAAATTGCTCACAACTCGTAAACGACTCGGTGCCGTGGGTCAATGTTTTGACAACTTTTTATGAACATAATTAATTAGTTACAATATTATAAAATATAATAAATCCAACCATTAAATCTTAAAACAAAAATAAAAAATTGTCCAAAACTTTTCCAAAATAATCCAAATTGTTGGATTTATCGACTCATATGCGACGACTAGCCTAGTTAAATTTTCTTGTTTTGCAGCGGTAATCTAATCATCGCTTGACGGAACTTGCAAAATTCTTTCAAATTATTTTCATAAATTTAGTCAAACTTTTGTGAAAACTTTATTTTCTCACTGTCCAAAAAATCATAATTTTTACACCAGAAAAAAAGAATTTTCGAAAAAAAATTTTGACCAGTATTTCCCTTTTGTCATGTTTGGTCTTTTCATTCCTGAGTAACATAGCTCGGTCTAGGGTCTTCTCACTTTAGACTTTATAACGTATTACTTGACCTCCAAAAGGAAAATGCGGTCTGCGTTAAACCAAAATTAGCATTTCCGAAAATCTACCAACTTTGTTTATTTTTAACTTAGGACCAATGATCATCCGGCCAGCTCCTGCAATAGCGGTGTGTGAAGGGATGTGAGTTGATAACAATTAGAAATCCCACAAGAATGGATTAAAATTTAATCACATATTAATTACTTTTAGGTGATGCTGGAGTAATTCACGTCATCAAACAGTTTCAAAAATTACAGCAGTCAAAGAGAAATCTTTAGTATACAAATTATATCACTCAGTTTTTTTTCAATTTTGGCATTAAAATCGGATGTATTCAGAAATCTCTAACGGAAACGATGGACATGTACAGTTTTGCATAGACGCTCCTCAATTAGAAAATAAACAGATTAGACTCTTATTGTACGAGGTGCGTGCACAAATTTTGTAAGTGATGAATTTACAAAAATTCGTTACAACTTCTTATGTCACATAACAGAGTTCGGCTTACGGCATTTTCACTTCTCTATACTCTGATCTTTTGTAATTTTAATTCTCAATTATCAGTCAGTAAGAACTCTTACTATTGCACTATTTAAGATGATATTTCGTGAAATGTGAGGCCGAAGGCAGAGCTATGTTTTGTGATGATGCAGGACGGCCTCAGGAAGCTAGATAAAGAGTCGTCGTTTTTAAGTGCACACGTTCTGCAAAACGCCCACCCTTATTCTTCCCAAAAAACGTCCAATAGTCACAAATTAAAGACCCTCTCTAATTTTTCTGAAATCCAACTTAACATAAGCTATTTATTAATTTAAAATTTTTATGGTTAATTGAAAGTGAATTTAAACACTCAAGAATATTTCATTTTTTTTTGAATTGTGAAACTTTTTACAAAATAGTGATGTCATTTTTAAGTATTTCGAGTTACAATTATTTCAAAAAGTTAATAGTATAACATTTTAAATAATTTTTTTTATAAAATATGAAATATTCAATCACAATTTTCTTAGAAATTTAAAAAATGTGATTTTTATGCTTACGTCAAATTTATCCCCTGGTAACCCTAGTCATATTTTGTGACCCTTCGCCCGGTAGGCATGTGCAAATTCCCTTTTTGATAAATTCAATATCCTTCCATAATTGCACTTGCTTCTCGTTAATCCATTCATGCGCATCCTCAATTTTATAATTTTGAATAACTTGCAAAGTAATTTTTTTACAAGAAAACGACTTATCATTCTCTTGAAAACGTTGATTATTGACCATACAGCAGATCTGACAGACAATCCCTCTCTTCTCTATTTCAGCTTACAAATGAAATGCCATTGTGGCTTTCTTTGTTTCAAAATGTTCATTTTACAAGGCAACTTGAAAATTATATTTCTTTTACATTTCATTATTGGCCCGGTTCAATATTTGAGACGTTCCTACACACCCAAATATAATGATTTGTACAATACAATGTATAAATACTTTATTTACTGTGAGGGGCATCTACTAATAAATCAAGTTAAATATGAAGATATATGTGTAGCCAAATCTATGTAATACATTAGGTACTCCAATTGAGGGTAACTTTAACTTTAATTTTTTAAACGGAAAATTTATAAAATCTTTTATAAAAGAAGTATAAATTTAAAATCTACTTGTAGATTTTTACTTAGACCTCTTCTCAACTATAAATTTTCCGTTTATTTTGTATAAGGTCAACTATTACACGTTTTTATGAAATTCAAATTTCATTTTAAACTACTTTTTTTAATTTTTTAATTGAAGAAACATTTTGGGGACTTCAGGATTTGATTACATTGTAGGTTTGTTTTGTTTATAATATAAGCAACTTACAATGTTATTTTTACTTTACCATACCGAATGGGAAAGTTATGTAATCGAAAAAATTTTTTTTTTCAGATTTTCACGAATTTACAGTCCTTGAAGTCAAACGAGTTGAAAGAGATCCAACATCAAAAAATGTCTGTGTGTCTGTATGTCACTTAATTTTGTGTGCGCTCTAGCGCTCAAACTAATAGGAATTTTTCAACCAAATTTTATATTTAGTACTTTTATATTGAAACTTAGATTTTATTAGATTTTGGTTAAAATCGGTCCACGGAAACGTGAGATTGGGAGTAAATTAGTGACGCGCATTAACCAGATGCCATTTTTTTTTAAATTTTTATTTATTTTTTGTAATGTAATGATCATGGGTATACTGTGAAAACTGCACATGAGCGCCGAATAATAGAGAGCGGCCAAAATCGTAAATCGTACTTTTTTGTAAACTGTATTAAAGTAGTGCGCAAAACATAATATCGTACTATAAGATTAATGTATGGTAAAGTCATGTGATGGCCACATCTCCAATTTTTTTTATTTTTCAAGAGCTTTTAGTACCAGACTAAAAGTAAAACATGGAAAAGTGGGCCAACGTTACCCCAACTGGCAGTAACTACAGACAAACTGAAGCATAGATATATCGACAAAAGCAAAATATCTGACTAAAATGTATGTTTTCCCCCTGTAAATAGTTAGCGTTACCAATTTTCCCTTCAAAGAGAAAATTTGCATTTTATCTACACAAAAATGTATTATATAGCATTTTTTCTTTCATGATTTGACTTTGGTCCTACTGAAGTTGTGAATTCTAATTTCTTACTCCCCAAAATGTTCTCTACAAGGTGTTACTTTGTAATCACTCACAAATTCGTCCAATATTGCTCCATTATTAAGTTAGACCATAACAGAAATGAAAACAAAAAAGAATTTTTTGTGCTTATTTTCAGCTTATTGGTTGGTTTTGTAATTTGAACAAAATAACTAATATAAAAAATTTAATTTATTTAAAAAAATTAAAAAGGAACAGCTTTGTACAAATGTAAAGCATCAAACCGAATTCAGTTACTGCTCAGAATTCTTTGAACTTGTATAGATAAATCTTTTCTGCGGGTTACATTCAAAGCATTGAGTAGTCCAAAACAGGTACCATTTGCATTATACCTTTCATAATGAAGCAAAATTTCTTTTACTCTTAATGGAATTGTAGGGTACAATTCTTCGAAAGTATCTATTTGTCCTTCTTTTACACCTAATGCTCTGGCCAGGTCTTTCCATTTCTTGCCAATTTCGCTACATATTAAACTATGGATTTGTTCAGTTTTGGTAGTTGGACTAAAATTTAACACTGAAAGGTAAGAGATTATTAGAAATCAATCAAATTTTTAGAATTTTTAGTGCAAAATTATCTACCTAAATGTGGTGGTTCGACCAACACAGGTTCATTTCTATTAATTTCCATATCTAATATCGAGGCAATTCTGGTTAAGAGAGCAGGATTTTCTCTAGTAAGCAAGTCTCGTTTTTCTAAAATAGCAATTAGGCCTTCAACACTTCTAATACTATCAAGTCTTCGGGTAGAATTTATATCATTTCTAAATGATTCTTTCAAAACGTTCAACAAATTTTCCGAACAGATACTAGCACCCAATCTTTGCTTTGTTGCAAGGAAATAACTTTCAGAATTCATAGTTGATAAATTCTAACCATAATTTGATAACACAAATAATTAACACTTCGGGGACATTAATAAAAACAACATTGTTGCATGAATTATGATTCATCTAAAAAAATACGATATCCAATCACCGCGTCGTATAAAAAATAAACAAAAATGCTTTTCAAATTTTAAAGCCCCACTATATTTTTTTGATAAAAAAGTTGCCTATTCGACAGTGCAAGTAATGAAACTTTCATTTTTTTTGTAACTTTTGACCCACTTGGTGTTCAGGTGTTCAGAAACGTCATGAACTGTCAAATAAACGTCAGCAACGTTGTTTTGGTTTAGTTCTTATGGCCTTCTTACATCTTTTTGGATCGTTTTTCTTTTTTCGGTTTGTATGATTTAAAAAATTTACTTATAGCTGTAAGTAATTCGGGGAATTTTTGAAATCGATTTTTGAAAATTAGGACCTAACCTAAAATTAGTGTGGGTAATAAATTTAAAATTGTTAGTTTTTCTTTGGGGGTTTGATTTTAGGTAGAAAAAAAGAGGAAATTTCGTTTGTAAAGGGAAAATGGGAAAAATGTGTTGTGCAAATAATTATCGCGAAAATTGTGCGAGCGGTAAGCGCAAGCGCTCGAAGTGGTGGTCTGAGTTTTGGGCGTGTAAACCACTGTAAAAGCCGGTTAACCCATGTAAACAGCGGTGATAGCATTTATTCTACTTTTAAGTTGAAGAAGTGCGGTAATATAACGGTTTTCGAATAGTAGTCCGCGATCGAAATGAGAGAGTACAAAGACGTGACATTACCTAATTATTCGTATATGTTCAATTTTGAACATGATTTTATACATCAGGAAACCCTCACGTGGATGAACAAAAATTGGACGTTAGGTTTTTATTATGTGGGAATTTACATGATATTTGTATTTGGTGGCCAACATTTAATGCAAAATAGGCCTCGTTTCGAGCTGCGGAGTTTGTTGGCAGTATGGAATTCTGCTTTAGCAATTTTTAGTATTATGGGGGCTTTTCGCACAGTGCCGGAGTTCGTGCACATTTTGAGCCATCACAGTTTGTATCATTCCGTTTGTGTGCCTTCTTACGCCGAACTGGACCGAGTTTCAGGTTTTTGGACCTGGCTATTTGTTCTTAGTAAACTGCCTGAATTGGGAGACACGGTTTTTGTAGTGCTACGAAAACAACCGCTGATTTTCCTTCATTGGTATCACCATGTGACGGTGCTTCTATATTCATGGTTTTCCTACACCGAAACGACTGCCAGTGCTAGATGGTTTGTAGTAATGAATTATTGTGTACATGCAATTATGTATTCGTATTATGCTTTGAAAGCCATGCGGTACAATCCACCTCGACAGATAGCAATGCTTATCACATCTTTGCAATTGCTTCAAATGATAATCGGATGTGCTGTTAACATCTGGGCCTTACAGCTGTTGAATGACCGAGTGGACTGTCGAATATCTTATACAAATATAAAATTGTCACTGGCTATGTATCTAAGTTACTTTGTACTATTTGCAAGATTCTTCTACAAGGCTTATTTATCAGGAGCAAAATCCAAAAAAGAAAGGAGTGTTTTAGTGAACACCGATTATCCACATCTAAAATCCAAGATGCATTAGGTTTTTAAATTTTAGTAATTTATTCGTAAAATTTCACATCAACAAATTGGGAAAAAACCTTATTTAATTTCCTGTATATATTATGTGTTAAGCGTTACCTTATTATTGTAAGCTTTAAAGAAAAATTTATTTATATTACTCACAATTTGGCTTTATACAAGAAAATTGTGTTGAAAATTTAGTGAGATGTTTGCTTTGTGATTAATTGTTGGCAATAAATTTTGGACTTGTTATATTTTTGAAATTGTTATATTTTTACATAGTAAAAAATTTTGTAAGGAAAAAATTGTAAGAAAAATTTAGTGAAACAATATGTATTTTTGTTTATTATTAAACTATCTCAAAGATATTAAGAAAACCCATGTTGTATTTGTGTGTTATTTGGAGATAAACTCATTTGCTTACAAGGACCTACAACTCAACGTGGAATCCAAACCACAGCACAAATAATTCGGAAGTGGCCCAGATTAGAACGCACAACTTTATTATTCAGTTGTGTTTTATTTTTTAAAACTAAAATTTCACTTATTAGTGTAATTTGTGCTGGCACCTCGTATGTTTACAATTTGGTACCAACATGCAGGCATGTGAGCTATTATCGCCCAAACAACGCTTAATTCAAAACTGACTACAGTATTTTATGTTTGCACATTCAAATTATTTTATCATAAAGTTTATTAAATACCGCTTTTCCAGAAATATCAAATATTTTGATGTATAATTATTCTTTTAGTGTATTTGTTTTGTAATTTATAATTTTTCTAGATCCCCATTCAAGGCCTTATTGTGCGTCGAGGACGCAGGTATCATTTCCAGCATTAATTCAGAAAGTGCCAATTACAGTTCAGATTAGCCAATACTTTTAGTCGCCCCCCTACATAGCAGTGTTATTTTAACTAACATTGTTACTTTGAAATTAATTTTAATTTCCAAAATAGTTCTATGTTTCACCTAAAAAAAATTTTTATCCTTACCTCGCAATCTTGACTTGTTGAAGACCCTGCATTTTAAGTTACCAGAACACCTTAAAGTTTAACTGCCTCAGAGTGGGTGGCCGCAAGTACCTACTGGTTAATCAGATTTATAATTGATGCTTTCTGAATTAAAAATGGAAATGGTGTAGAACCATTGTTAATTTTCTTGATTCTTTTCAAGTGACATATCAGGGCACACTGACATAAGCTACTTCTCTCATAAACTTTTGTTATCTGTAAAAGTGCTATAACACATGAAATCTATAGCTAAGCTCATCCTACAATTTTAAATTCAATTGCGAATTTCGAAAATGGCTCATCTCCAAAAATTTAAATTTTTCAAGAGGAAAAAAACCTGAATTTCTGTTAAACTATTTCATTTATTTGTGGAGATTTTTGTTCTTATAATTACCAAACGCTGTGTACGTTATGACAAAACAAATTGAAACTCATATACCCCAAATGGTTCAACAGAAATTCAGCTTTTTGTGTCTTCTGAAAAATTTTAATTTTCAGAGATTAGCCCTTTTCGAAATTTGCAATTCAATTATTGTACTCGAGATTAATTTTCATTTATCCTTATATCCAAAAATTAAAACTGTCACTTTGCTTCCTTGTATAACGTAGTTTTCCTTCTAAAATTTGAAAAACTTTTAAGAAAGGATATGTGATGTAATATTAGGGGGTTCACGTTTGCCTTATAATAGGGGGGGCGGTGGAGAAGTAAATTATGTGATGTAAATTATAAATGACCCCACTTTTTGGAAAGGTTCTGATCTGTTCCCGCGAAGATGAACATAGCAACCGTCATATTATGTTAATTTTATCGTAAAGATTACAAAATTATTTTTACAATAAAGTAATTAAACAATAAATAATTGTTTTGTAATTCCGAAATGCGGAAAGCTTTATCTTTGATCGTTGCGTATCGCACCATTAGTTTAACTTTATGAGATCTCCAAATAAGAAATTCTTAGATAAATACGTTTAAAGTTTTACCCCCTGATTACATAAAACTTTTAACGAACCGTTAAAACTGACGGATCATTTCATATTGGTCTGTTAGTGCTGACGGACGTTTTGTATTGGTTAGTTACATTAACAAAGTTTTATGAAATCGTCTGTAAAATTGATACTACAAGCTAGAATTGTAGTGGTTCTCAACTTTTGGTCATGAGTAATTTTTGGTGATTTCGTGAAATTAACGTTATGAAATCAATAGCAAAACCAACATCAGAGCTTTTATGGTTTTTGTGTTGAAAGAAGGAAATGGTTGGGAACCACTGGGCAACAGAGTAGAGAAAAAGTAGAGTATTGCCACCATGTGGTGGCCCCATGCCTGAATTTACCCCTTCGCAAGCCCTAGGCTTTTTTTCTATTTTTAAAATACTTAAAAAATTATATTTATAAATAAATATTTTGTTGTTATTTTATCATAATAAATGTTGTTTTATTAAAATTAAATTTTCGTACTTTTATTTAATTTTACAGGTAACAGATCGTTCATTTTACAATATTTGGATCCCCCGCCCCCCCGGAACAAAGACTCTCCCTTATTTCTCTAAAATCGAATTTGCAACAATTGGAATTGGAAACAAATGGAATTTTTATATGGACGTCACATTTGGTTAACCCCCTTCTCTGGTCACACTTATTGGTCTACATTTTGTGACACTCCGCTCCCCTTCGCATAGGCGACTCCGTGGAGAAAATGTTCGTAAGCCCTAAAAAATTTATAGTAGGCATTCTGTAATATACTTCCTGTAGGATAAAATGACTCTTGGTTCAATACAATTTTTACAATTACAATTTTTTAAATCCCTTTAGGATTAAAAATTACACTTTAGTGTTTTAGTTCCTCAAAATGAAGGTGCAAGTGTAAACTGGTAGATGAAGGAGCAAAATGACACTTGTCAGAGGGAGAGGGAATTAAAAAATTTCCCTGGCCATGAATTGAACAAAGCAAGTTAAAATTTTATTCAACTTTATTTTTGATAATATGGAGGTGGGTCCCGGGACGTGCCCAACCAACTTTTCTCAGGAAGGAAAAATTTCAAATTTGCCAACTGAATTAATTCAAAATTGCCAACTTTTTGTAAGTTTTGCAATTTTTTGAAAATTTAGACATAAAAAAATGCCAAATTGACCAACTTTTGGGTGTTTTTGTCAACTTTTTGCCAACTTTCTAAAACGTTAGGGAGGGGGAAAGCTCCCCCACATGAGCACGTCCCTGGGTGGGTCTCCTATTTCACTTCCGCTGTTAACCCAGCAGAGTGGCACGGAGTGAAAAAAAGCGACTACGAATAAGTAGTTACAGGTTCGAATCCACAGTAACTTGGTTGGGCCAGTGCTAATTAATAACCTAGTACTACTTGATGCATCGCAATTCTGGATCTTCTTTTTTTTAAAAGTTTTTATTTAACTTGTTAGGTACTAGCTGGCTCAGGTGACCTCTGGACACTTTTAGTTATCTAGTACCTGACAGCCATAGTTGCTCAGCCTTCGGCTTCACTTGGGCGGGGAAGGGTTAATTCGGCAATTTAAAATTTAAGTAAATAAAAACACTTCAAGATCGTGCTGTTCAACCGCTAGAACAACCTAAGAAGTTTAAAATTACAAAGATAAATAAAAATTTTAAAATGAACGAGGGGTCAGTCACTGGAGAAAATTTGTACAATAATACTATAATACAGAATAATACAAGTAATACAAAATAATTCAAGTAATACAAGTAATACAGCGTAATACTAGTATAATACAAAGTAATACACCGTAATACAAAATAATACACGTAATACAACATAATACACGTAATACAAAATAGTCTATGTTGTCATGAAAATTTTGTTTTTAAAATAATTATCAGAAAAACCGAGACAAACGTAATTCTACAACAAACATGTACAATACAAATTCAAAACAAGTAGGAAAATTGCAAAACATGTCTACCCCTCACTAGTTTTTGCGAATAACTTCGCGAAAGGCTTTTCTAAAGATAGCAAAGTTATTCGCAAAAATAATGATGGAGGGGGGAAGGGCTGTGGACATGATGCCCCCCCCCCACTTTTGAATTTTTGGATGAATTCAGTGTCAAACGTTAGAGCATTGTTTGAGCCTGAATGAGCTTCGATTCTTTTCGTTTGAGCATCAAAAGTTGCAAAGTTATTCACGAAAAACTACAATTGGGAGGGGAGACGGGGGAGGGAGTTGTAGACATGTTTTGCAGTTTTTCTTCTT
The DNA here is from genome assembly GCA_905340355.1 of Rhagonycha fulva. Taxonomy (NCBI): domain Eukaryota; kingdom Metazoa; phylum Arthropoda; class Insecta; order Coleoptera; family Cantharidae; genus Rhagonycha; species Rhagonycha fulva. The sequence goes on from HG996555.1 coordinate 10,199,268, forward strand.
ATTTTGAATTTATTTGTGCAAGTGATGTCAATCGGTAGAGCTTCTTTTGAGCCTGAATGAGCTTTAGTGAGCAAGAGTTTAAGTTAATTTTACAAAGTTATGGATAGTAGAAATTTTCGACTATTTTTAGTAGTAGAAATTTTTATTTTGGCGAAACGGTAATATTACCCAATTGCTTTACTATTTCCGACCAGCAGATATTTGATGGGCCCCAAAACTTTTTACACATTGGATAATGATTTTTTTTTTATTAGCAACAATAACAACGATAAGCTGCTTTAAATCAATATTAGATTTTCTCGGCATGATTTCCATTTCGGTAAATTACTTCGATTTTCGTCGGTTCCCCGACGCGACGACGTTTGGATTTTATTTTTTACTTTTTAAAAATTTTCTTTGTCGGGGGTTTTTTAAGTTTTTAATTTAAGTTTTATTTGATGCTTTTTAAACTTTAAATATTACTAGTACGGCCCTGCCTTCATCAACTTTTTATATTTCAAGTACGGCCCTGTTTTTATCAACTAGACTAGAAAACAGCAAATGATCTTCGAACGGCTAAGCAGATTATTTTAAAATCATAGCTAATAACTAATAACACTTTCGATCAAGTCACCTTTCAAACAAAAAAACTAAATCAAAATTGGTTCATTCGTTTGGGAGCTACGACCCCACAGACAGACACACAGATACACACGTTAAACACATAACATCCCTCTTTTTGGGTCGGTGGTTAAAAAGAACTAAATCTCATGTTCAAAAAAATGACAACCCCTTCTTCACTTCTATCAGCAAATTTGTAACAAATTATCACAAATAGAACTCAGCACACTAATCATCCAGTAAATCTCTTGGCAATGTCACGTAACTATTCGATATTACTATTCATACTAAACGTAATACCAAATAATACTGGTAATACTAAACATAATACACAAATTACAAAAAATAAAGGTAGTAATACAAATAATACACGTATAATACAAGATAATACCTGTATAATACAAAATAATACACGCAATACAAAATAATACGGAATTCTAAATAATACAACGTAATACCAAATAATATAAGAAATACTGAACGTAATTCACGTATTACAAATAATACAAGTAGTAATACAAAATAATACACGTATAATACAAAATAATACCTGTATAATATTAAATAATACACGTAATACAAAATAATACATGTATAATACACGTAATACAAAATAATACATGCATAATACACGTAATACAAAATAATACGGAATACCAAAGTAATACAGGTAATACTGAACGTAATACTCGTAATACTCAATGTAATACTGAAGACTTGTACAAATAATACTCCAGTGACTGACCCCTCGAAAATGAACGTTGTGTGACGTCACAATTTTGGCCCTCTTTTACATGCTTGATGTAATTTATGAGCGGCCGCTAACTTGGAGCACACCCGATGATGAAATAGTAGATTATGCAACAAGAGAGCAAAGTGAAACTTTTCTTCAGAACGAGAGAAAAAAGTTTATCCCCAACGAAATGATATTTTTTGCTTGAATTTTGCTCCCGACGCGACGTTTGACTAATGTAAATGATTTGGAACATTTTATAAATGTTCAACGTTGGAACGTCATTATCCTGTTGTTTGAGAGTTTAAAATTACATTTTATCAGATGATAAAAACTTTCCTGTTTGTATGTACTATACATTTTCAGTTTTTTTTTAACAGAAATAAAAGCACTTGTTAGATAATGAAGTCATTACTGCACTAGTTTTTTTTTTAAGTAAAGTAACGACAATATAACATAAAAAAGAAGGAAGTTAACAATTTTCACGTTGGTAAATAACGAACAACTCCATAAAACAGGTATAAAGTAATAAATAGATCATAAAAATAAAATACCATAATTTTTCCTTTTTCATTTCATTTTTCAACTATTTTAACATAAGATTTTGCAAATTTTGAAATTGAAAAACTGTGCTCCATGAATTACTCATAAAAATAGTAAAAAAAATATTTTTTTTTGATTATTTGTACCTCTATTTAGGTAAACAAGATTTACAGTTATTGAATTAATTCTAATTTAAAGAAAATACATAAGTTATTAATTAGATTTATCGAAATTTGACTGTAATTTTTATCGATTATTCTATAATTAATCTTATCTCTTCTTACTTAATTGCAATTATAATCATTATGTGTGTTAAGTAAACGAATACAAATAAGTAATTTAAATAAAAAGTTAATATTTTTACCTAAATTAAATTCAAAGTAGTGCATTTTATGCTAAATGCATATCTAATTTTCAGTTGAGAGCACCGGAGTTTTTGATGATTACTTTTTAAATTTTGATTTTTAGTAGGGTCTATTTAATTTCATTATGCTGTTTGAGCAATTGTGGAACATAAAAGCTAAAATTAAACTAATTGAGTTAAATATTGATAATTTTTATATAACATCAGTTTTATATTTATTTTGTAAGATTTGTAATCAGATACATAATAATTTTCTCAATACTTTCACAATTCCTGGTTTAAAAGTGTTTGCATAATTGCATAAGCTGCGATAGGTTTTATTGGTTAATTTGCAATTTAAAAGTTACTTTTCCGTGATTCTTAGTCCACATTTACGTGCTTATACGAATTCCGTTTTGATGACATAGATCACTGTCTTGTGGTCAGCCTTGATGTAATTGCACGCTATGTTATATTTTTTCCTACTTGCACGAAAATCGACCCTCTCTTTCCATTTCATTATCATACAAATATTTACAAAAAAATCAAAACATAATTTTACTTATTGATAATTTCGTTTAATGGTATGAAGGCCAGTGAAAATATTGGGTTTCCTTGTACATAAAAGTTGCGCATCCTGTTTGTTACATATTACGCGTCCATGACACTGATGTATGTCAATGTCAGGTTAGTATCAAATTTGAATATAAATACACTGAAATTGCTATTTCACGAAAATAATTTAAAAAATATGACGTTGCTTTATACTTTCAAACAAAATTACCCAAGATTCACTTTTCATGCCTTGTCAACTAACAGTACTTTTGTTTACAATTTGGCTGGGAATTGAACTCCGGTTTCCCCCGATATACATTATTATTAGGTAGGTAACGAAGACTTGATTTTTCAAAAGAAAAGTTTTAATTTGTCCTGAAAGTATAAATAAAGATATCTACTAACTGCTATATTGCAAATTGGGAATCCCCGAATCCTAGTTTTGATGAGGAAATAAAATTCTCTTTGCATGCTTTCATAAACTAACGTATCAAAATTGTGGGAAAATAGCGATAGTATTAATTTTTCTACAATTCTATAAAAAAATGACGTAAAACAGGAGTTTTTCTGGACAGGACTCGACATTGCTCCTAATATTGGACATTCCTTTGGATTGAAAATAGAACAATTAGGTGCAAAGTGGAACATATATAATTAATTGCTTTCATTGGTTTGGTTTCAATTTCTAGAGCACTGAGTAATAAAAAATATAAACTTCCGTTTTTGCGTTAAAATACAATTTATTTTAAAATAAGTACTTTATAACCTTTGCTCTGCTGTACGTCGAGGTGATGAGTTTTCAAGTATCTCGTATTATTAGCGACATACTACATCCTATAATACTACTTGACTATCCTTTTGTTAAAAAAATGCTCCAATTTTCAAATTTCAAGTATCTCTTCACACAAGCAGAGCTACACATTATTGATTTTTTACTATTCACAAATAAAAAATATATTTGTAAATATCTAATTCATATTTGATGAGGTTTATTATCTTCTAATTAAAATTGTAATTTTTATTCCTTTGCTACAATTCCTGTTGAATAATACCTATTGATACATTTCAAAACATGTTATAGCAAATTTTAATAACAAAATTAAAATTGTTATTCGTGACAATAACAATAATTATGTAATAAATTATTTAATGTATAATTATAATTATTTTAATATTAATTAGAAAATTATAAAATACGTAGGTAAGTACAATAGAGTACAGAAAAATAGGAAACATAAAAGTTTAATTAAATCAAATCTCAACTTCCCCCTTAGAATTAATTTATATATTTCTTTTTTTGGGTGGCATTGTTATTACTAAAATTTTAAAATTAAAAAAATATATAAGTACCTATTAAAAAAAAATTAAAATAACAGAAGCTAATAAATTAAAAATATATAATTATTATTAATTAGAAACTATGAAGCTTTCACTGTAGGTCGTACGTGACAGACAAAAGTGTGATTTCATAAATATGATGTAATTTTAATATTTTACGTTTTACAATAATGGGGGGCGGGGGATTTTTTGATTATATTACAGCAAGATAGATAGATTTACAAGGTACCATGGGTATTGCGCATCTTTAAATGTCAAAATATTCAATATGGCGGACGGCTTGTGACTGCAATAGCAGCATATTATATATGTATTGCCATTTAATATTTACTTGAGTCAATCAAAATCAAAGTAATATAGATTTCAAGATATGGTTTTGCACCATCTAGTCTTAATAATGAAATCTTAATAATTCGATATAGAGAACGTTTTGGGGCAATGCGCAGTATAAGACAAGTTTTCGTTCACGTATAGATCATACCGTGTAATTGATATACCTTGATATTGTAATACTTATTGATAAATAAAAGAAAAAGAATACATTTTTTAAAACAATTACTTAAAATTGACTTAATTCCAATATATCACAAATTGTGGTTGTACAAAAAGACATTACAACATAAAACTTTGGAGTAGGGGTGGGTGTAGACATATTATTTTTATTCCCTCTCGAAGTGGAATTTTTGGGTAAAATTGGTGTAGGTATAGTTGGAGAACCCAAGAGCTTCCAAATTTCTTGTTTGAGCCACAACTGTCAAAGACTTATTCGCAAAATACTCGGAGGAAGGACATGCTAACCCTCCAAGTGGAATTTTGGGGTAAATTTGGTGTCAAACGATTGAGTATCGTTTAAGCATCAACGAATTTACAATTTATTTTTTTTATGTTCATACGTACTTTTGACACCAATTTCACCTAAAAATTCGACTTGTTTTTCAACTATTGGCTAGTAACTGTAATGTTTGCAATTCTAACGACAAAATTTGGAAGATTTGGTATCAGATCCGGATTTGTTCTTGAAAATAATAAAAATATTTGGAATTATTATTATTCTGATGAAGGAACGCGTTAGTTTCCGAAAGCTTAATAAATAATTTATTTGATTTTGAATCATTTATACCTAATAACTCGTATTAATTCAAGTTCTCAAGATTACCTATTTTTATAAATTAAAATTTTTTTGTAAAATTAATTTTTCTAGATTTATTCCATCAAAATAATGAAGATGGATCGTTTACACATTTAAATAGGATTAGTTTTTTAATCGGATTAAAGTTTTAATTTGAACAGATAAAATTAAAATAGAGGATTATCGTACGACACTAGCTCGGAGAACTCAAAATTTTAAGTACTCGTAACCTTGAAAAAAATGAAATTATAGTGATAAGAATGGAATCTGGATAGACTTCGTTTTCATAAAAAAATTTGAAATAAAAATAAAAACAGAAAAATATGTCTACAACACTCCCCAAGAATTTTGCGAATAACTCAGCGACGGTTGAGGCTCAAACGAAAAATTTGAAAGCTCATTGATGCTCAAACGTTTAACACCATTTTCACCCAAAAAGTTAACTTGGGGGCGGATAGCATGTTTACAACCCCCCTCGAAGTTTTTGCGGATAACTGCATGACGATTGAGGCTCAAACAAAAATATTAGAAGCTCATTGATATTTAAACGATATTCGAACGTTTGATACAAATTTCACTAAAAAATTCGATTTGGGGGGGGGGGGCAGAAAGGCAGCGACATATATCTTGCAAAAAATTCTCTACAAAACTGCGACCAATTCTATAAATTTTAAACTTACAGTCCCACCGTAGGATCCTAATTCGCTGTATCAATTTTGTATATTACGTTCGTAGCTAAGTTTTTTTTGGAGGAAGACACTTATGGTTTTTGAAGATTTTGTACTAAACTAACCAGCTATAAATTTTCCAAATTAATTGTCAACTAAAAAATTACTGTTGTTTTATTAGTACTATTGACAATTTATTAAACTGCGAAGATCGAGGTACGTGGAATCAAACCTGAGCCTCCTCATAAAAAAAGAGGTCTAGTTATATTATTATTATTGACAATTGAAAGTACTTTTTTGAAATAAAATAAAATGATAACGTGCAAAGCTCAAGGCATCTAAATATTTTATGCATACAAATAAAAATATTCCCATACCGGGAATCGAACCCGAGCCTCCTGGGTGAAAGCCAGGTATCCTAGCCACTAGACCATATGGGAGTATATATCTTATAGCCAAAAATGTGTAAGCTCACAGATTTATTATTTAATAAATTAGTATTTATATTAACTTGTTTTAAAAGCGATTAACATTTTTTAACAGTTTTATTTGCGTCAATAGACTTCATTTAAATATCAACCTTGTAGTTGTCAAGAAAACAGATGAATAAACAAACCGAATATTATAAATGTCTAAGTAGGTGCATTATCCAGGCGTATTTTTTTTTTCTAAATTTAATAAATTAATAATGCCTGTGGTTATCTTGGAAATTTGATAACGTCAATTTGATATCCACATATTGTGAACGTTTACTTTATTGATTGGTTGCTTTCGTGACAAATTTAGAAGTTTCATATCCGTAGGTAAAAGATTCAGACAGAAAATTTTTCCCATACAAGAGAATTTCTTAGATTTTTCAATAACAATAACATAATATTTTCTACAATCATTAAATTTGGAATTTGAACTTGAAACCATTTGAATTCAAATTTGAAATTTGCCCGTTTTTGCATTTCTAATTTTTACCATAAAATAAATTTAAAAAGTTACTTATTGTAAACATTTATAACAATTATATTTTTAAATGAAATTCCATACTTCCAGTTATTTATGCTTCCCCCATGGCCAGTCAAATAATTGCTTAAAATTGAGTCTCATCACCGATTTTATGTTGTCCTTCGAATAATATAAAAATTTCTGAGCAAAAATGGACTCTGGAGTTAATCATACCATAGTGACCACAAACACAATTTATGTTTATTTACAACTTTACGCCTTGTTTAGGAAGAATTCATGCTATATTATTTTAAAATACAATCGGTACTTATTTATAAAGCTATAAAATATTTATAATTCATTAATTTTTCATAGGTAAATAGTAGATAAAAATTAAATAACCAAAACAAATTTTTGTTTACTTCAAATAAACTGGTAGGTATGTCATTTTCTCTGTACCTAGTAGGTATGTCACTTATAAATTTGATTTTGTTCATTATTATACCACCTTTTTAAACTCATATTTTGTGTTCTTTTGCAGTATTTAAAAAAGTGGAAGGTTTTTACCTTCTCTCTTAATTGGTGAATTGCATTGGAACATTTTTGACATTTTCTTAATAAGTAGGTAGGTATATAATTATTTTGTAAAATATGTTGATTTTTCAAGTTAAAAATTATTCATTGCTTTATTATAACGCCGTAATTTTTAAATTAATTTAATTATTTATAATTATAATTATACTAGTATTTTGTTGCGAAATTATTTTGAGTTTTGAAAAGTAACTTTTATGATATGTATTATTATGCTAATTATTAATTATTTCGTATTTATACTTTTAAAGTAAATAAATTAAAGTAATTAAAATTTTAAAATATCATCAAGTTTAACTAGAATTACAATAAATAGATCAATTGGAAAATGATTTTGAGTTTTCAGTTGCGTTTGCAACTTTCAACAGAAATGTTTAATAATTCTTTAATTGATCTAATTGTATTGTAATTAACTGGATAATATTTTAAAACGTTAATTACTATTAATTTTAAGTAGTTAAAAACTTATGCAATTTAAATAAATTATATTAAATTATTTATATAAGATATATAAAGTTTTTAACTTGTGAAATTAATAATAATTTGAAAAATATTACAATTGGCTTTATTGTATTCTTAACTCTATAATATTATATTATATTAAGTTGTAATTGTTAATTAACTATTCTATTTAAAATGGCAATTTAAAAATATGAAAGGTTTTGGTACAATTAAATAATTTTTTATTTGAAAAGTCAACACACTGATATGTGGAATAAGAAAAAGTAATAAAATGACATTTTAAAATTAATAAAAAAGCAAATTTAATTCATTAAAAAACATCTTTTGCTCTTTTTACGGTTGTGGAGTATTCCATACCCCCCAGACTCCCCGTTTTCCGATTGTTTACATTTAAAAATATTCTCCAGGTGAGCGAAAGATTTTTTCAAGAACTTAAACTATATAATATTTACTACTTGAACTTATCTCTTTTAAGAGAGGCATTTTTTTCAGGGCCCTTTTAATTTAATCAACAGATGGCGCCTACTTAAATATTTTTATAAAATAAGAGGAATTTGCTATATTTAAAATATAGCAAATTCGTTGAGAAAATACTAAAATTTGTGGGCCCATAGTCTGCTGCACTTTTTCTCTGCTCAGAGAACCTTAAAATTTAATTTCATTCTGTGTTAAAGAAGTAACTCGGCAAAAAGTCATTTTGACTCTTGGTTTTGGTTACCCATCAATTACTCAACTGAGTACTCGATAATAAATTATTACGTAATTCCATGAAGTAAGATGTCGCTTATCATTAGTGCATTTTTTTTGCAGAGGTAACATCTTGAAATCTCGTATTTGAATCTCACATTTTCACATTTTATTCAAACTTCAAAGTATGGATATTCTCGTGGGTTTTTACTAAATCTGAATTTTTTTGGGCCATCAACAGTGACGGATCATCTGGAAAATGTTATGAAAAAATAGCGCATAATCTAGAAAAAATACCTATTTTTGTATAAAACCTCTGTACCCTATACGTAATTTTGAGCATTATATTTTAAAATTTAGATGAAGGGTTTGGCAACCTTTGGAATCAATGTAAACCGCACTTTTTGGAAAATACACTAAAAAGAGCTAAGGGATGTGTCCAAGGGGTGGGGGAGGGCTCCCCCCAATATTTTAAAAATTTTGGCAAAAACATTCAGAAGTTGGTCAAGTTGACATTTTTTATGTCTTTTACAAAAAACTGCAAAACTTACAAAAAGTTAGCAATTTTGAATTAATTCACTTGGCAAATTTGGGATTGCTCCCCCCTGAAAAAAGTTGGTTGGACACCTCCCTGAAAGAGCTTTTTAAAAAATGAAATGGATAGTCTTGCGGGCTGATAGGCGTTGCCGACCACTGATCTACATGATTCGTCAATCATCATTGATGACGGATAATCTTCCAGTGTTTATCATAGCTCTTCCTTTGATTCCATTGATTGTTGAAATCCAAAACATTTTTTTTTTATATCTTCGTGTTGCGTTAATTAACTATATGCACTAATTGTGATGCTAATGATTGGTGATTTTAAGCCGTCAGCCCACAGTTTTTCCGTTATTTGTATAAATAATAATTATAATTCCTCCTTGCCTTCGCCGTCATTATCTCAATATTTATATGTAATTTACTTAAGGCGCCTCTCTCGTAGCATAAACTGAAGGTCTTGAACAAGTTAAAATTGTGCTGTTAATAATAAATATTTTTAAATAATTTCAAAAAAATTAAGAAGAAAAAACATAAAACTATTTTTATTAACAGCACAATTTTGGCTTGTATTTTTTGGATTTTAAGCCAAGAGAGGCACCTTAACTTTTATTATATTACCATCTCATTCTTAATATAATTAGAATATGATAGCAAAAACAGGCAGTAAACAGAAACTTTTCTCATTTTTATAGTCATTATTGTTTGCCTATTAAATGTGTATTTAGTTATACACTCTGGAATATGGGTCAACTCATCCGTTACGGTCTAGGCAACTCTCGCTTTCCGCAGCATGCTCATAAGATGTCGAGTCGATATGAAAAACATTTAAAATGAATTACGGTTTCAAATTCTGAAGAAAATCTAATGTAAGCGGGGTTAATTTTTTCTTCGATTAAAAAGTCAAAAAGAATAAGGTCACATAATAAAAGTACTTTGTTATTGATTTTTATTAATAATCCAATAGGTATTAGTTATAATGAGCAAAAATCTGAGTTCTATTCTTGGTTCAATTATAATCGAGTTTTCGAGCGGCAGTGATTAATTTGGAAGCACAGCAAATTTTCGATTAAACTAATTAGGGAAAGCGCTATTCGAAATTATTGAACATCCGGTAAATTCAAATGTAGATACATGGTATATTGATAAAAGCAAACTAAACACGTCACATCTGCACAATATATAATATAATAACGGTTGTACGATCGAGACATATGTCACGGTAATTCAAGAAACAATTAAGATTAATCATTTTGCTAATTGAGAATTAACAAGGGGTGAATATTAATAAAAATTATAGGAATTACAGCCCAATATAATTACTTTACTAATTACTATACTAATAATAATTTAAGGTAATGTAATAATAACATTGCTAAAAATGGATCAAGTATCCCTCTGCGTGAGATATCTGATCTCCAGCTGCGGTAAACTTGAATTGATTGATCCCAAAAATACAATTTGTTACAAGCAGAAAAAAATTTATTAAAATGGTTAAAAATCACAGGTGATCAAGTCTCCCTCAGAGGCCCTAGTAATAACATTATTTCATTTTTCCATGTAATTTTTCTCATAAATATGGTAAATTTCTAAAACAACTCCCACAAATTTTTCGATTCAAAATTGTAATTTGTTACGCAATTTGTTGTTAATTTAAGGTACTTTGCTAAATATGCATAAAAATATCAAAATAAAACAAACCGATTAAAATAATAAACAAACATTTGTTAAAAAATTGTTGTTTACATAATTTTGTTTACTATCTGGTAAAAATCTAACTAACGGCAGTGATAATTTTTTTGAAAAAGTGTTCATCTCATTATACTTGGAAATACTTACTAATAAATATGAATACTAATTATTAAATTAGATAGTAATTAATTCAATTTCTAAACAATAATTAACTACATCAGCTAAAATATTTTTGTAGCAACAAAGTAAGTCAAAAGGTCAGATCGAATAAACTTGAGATAGTGAAATCGAAAATTTGTTATTAATAAAATCAAATAAATAAAACGCAACAATATCCTGCTAGAAATTATTTTGCTGTGATTTGATTTTGAAGGTAAAGGTAAATTTTAGGAATGGTTAAAATTCAAAATTTTAATTCCTCCAATCGGTATTAATTAATTTAGTAAAATTGTTTTAATCCTGACTGAATTTATATCTTCTCTTACTAATTTTTTACTTTTAAATTTATTCCAAAAAGTGCATTTGTTTCAAGAGTCAAAATTTTTCAAAAATTTATTTTTAAAGATATCGTTCATACGCAACTAACCTATAATAAGGGGGTTAAATTGATTTTGTGTGATGAGATGTGGGGCTGTTTTTTTTTAGTTAGGATTTTCAAGCTTTGGTACTAATAAGTATTTCAATTTTATGCACGCTACGATATTAAAAATTTAAATGCGAAATATTTCACGGTCAATTTTTTGTCCAAACCAAAACTTGTCCAACAGCAAAACCATTGACGTATATATTTTTTTAATCTTCAGAATTTATATATCGTACGTATCACTCTGTTGTACCTACAGCCTTGAAAGGTGGCTAAAATTTTATTCAACCTATCTGCGGGTCAGGATTTTTTTTGCATACCTTGTTGCTTACTTTTTTGCAAGGTTACATCAAATAATATTTTGTATATTGTACAAATTGATGAACAGTGAAGAAAAAATTAGTAATATTGGAAATGGAAGGATTGATAATTGTTTTACTTTTCCGCGTAAAACCTAACTGTAGTTTGCTTAGGCTCTAGATAACAAAGAAAAGTAAATAGTAACTCAAATAAAAGCTTCAGATTAGTTTATTAGTGCAAATAACAATTAACTGAATTTATTTGGGCACTGCGGTCCCCCGACTTCAGAGGACTATTTATGAGCTTTATAATTATTATAGTTAACCTAAAATAAAAATCTAAAATTTTGCCAGTGGCATATTTTTTTATTTTTTAAATTATATCTGTAAAAAGTCTTTTTACTTAAATTTCCAAATTTGCCCCCCAAGGATGGGACGGACCCCCAAAGGCCAGGTTTTGTTTCCTGGTAAAAGTAATGATGCGAGGCTGCAACCAATCACACATTTTCCCAAACCGGTGGAGATAGCCATGAGGTCTAAGTGATTAATCTCAAATTCCCATGCGGTACCTTAAACCACTTTTTTGAAAAGGAAGGAAACCTCTTTTAATAATATTCCAAACCCAAATAAGAGAAAATGGCGATATTTGGCTATTTACATCAAAAATACAGTTCCAAATTGGCCATTGGCCACTTGGCGTCGACACTCTATTTTGCATGAAGTGAATTGGAACTCATTTTTTGAAGGCCACTGTTCCCATATTGGAAGGTTTTAATGCCTAAAATACTCTTTTCTAACATGAAGTCGTTCAGAACCTACGCTATTTACAGTAATCCTTCCATATTTAATAAAATAACGCAGGTGTTATAAGGCCAGCTCAGCGAAGACAGAAACCTCGCGTAGAGCAAAATGGAAAGCATCGAAGAGATCATTTGGCAGAAGAAGAGGTTCAACCCCCACTTGACTTTTTTTATATTTATCATAAATAATATAAGAGAATCTGCTTGATTTATTAATATTATTAAAATAACTATTTTTTGTGCAATAAATAAACAAAAGTACAAAAAGCCACCTTTGTTTATTATAAAAAAAAATATTTTTATTGTGGATTCCAGATATTATGCTAAAAAGAAATATCTGTATAACAAAAGAGCCGAATAATAATAAAATTTTACTATAATAAAAAATAACAATTTTAACTCTTGCATCTCACACTGGAGCACATTTGACCCCAACTGATTTTCCAAAATCTGCAAATTATTTTATATCACGGTAATTTGATAGTTTGTGAGATGCACGGTGCCCCAGAGTTATCATACCGAGGTTACTAATATAATATTATAGTAACTCCATCTAAAAGCTTAAATGTTTAAAAAACACTAAAAATAGAAAATTTTAACGTAGATCATAATAAAAAAGTACAACATAATTTCCTTAATCATTAAATATAATTACGCGTGTTACGTCATTATTGTTATATTATTTGCGTATACCTGGTTAAATATTAAAACAATTCTAATAATGATGATTGTTTAAGTCAATTATGTCACAGTTGAGTTTAAAAATGATCATAACAACATTAACCTTCACATTGAAACAACAAATTCATAGAGATGTGATAACCTTTTCTAAGTTAGTATTAAAAAACTTAGTAAAAACTAATTTTTAATAGTTAATTTCATCATAAAATTCAGGATGTCTCTTATTTCATAATCTGTCCAGTGCGACCTGCGAATACCAGACTTGTCTGTCTGTTAGTAACGCAAAAAGTCACGTATAAACATACGTGAACAAACGGACGTCCATGCCTTGTGGGGGTTCAGAAAACGTGACTAATTGTAATTGTAATCAGGGAGGGCTACCCAAATGTGACGTCCGCATAAAGGTTCCAATTTTTGGGATTTGTAAGAAAATAGAACTTGTAAAAATGATTTACGGTTATACCTATAATAAAATGGGCACTTAATCTTTGTAAAAACAATTAAATTTTAACTGGAAGTTCAAGAATTATTTATTATATGAAATTTGTTAACTAAAATAAAATTAGAATTATTCCAGAAAAAAAATCAAAGTTGAAACAAGATAAATTATGAATTTCGGGGGGATCAAAATTGATTAAAATGAGAGAAACGATATCAACTTTGCGATCTTTTTATAATCTCATAAAGTCAAACATAACCAATAAATCAATTAAAGTTACAGTAGTTGTAAAAATAACAAATTATCATTTATAATGGTGCAATTTTTATTGTGAAATAATTATACTAGGTACCTACGTTAAAAAATTATTAACAATTATTGCTATCTTATCAAGGTACTAACAGTCTAAATGCGTAATCATTTGTTCCCACGACTTAACAATTACTTTATTACTATTTACACACTTCCTACTTTTAACAGTTCGGATAATTGATGTTCTACTGTATAATTTCTTTTTGTCTTATTTGCACTGCAGTAATCAGTTTTTAATAAATATTTTCACAATTCGAAAAAATCTTTATTATTATTATTATGTTTGATATTATGATATTTACATGCATCAATTGCCAAGTTAATGAATTTATTCAAGTTCACTCATGGGTGGATAAACTTTCAAGGACTCTTTGAAAATTCGATATTCATTATTAATTCTGCAATTTTATACAAAATGCATTAATGGTTCAACAAAACCTGAATGGTCTTCAGATTTTTATAAATAAACTTTACTTATTTAAATTACAGCAATTATTATTCAGAAACGATAATTTACCTTGAAAATTAATTAGCAATATATTCAGTACCAGGTTCACACCAGGAAAAAGTTTAACTTTGTTATGATCGTTTCCCGGCTTCGGAAGGTGCGTAGAATCGTCAGTCCCCCTTAGACACATTTTTCGGATGTAAAATACAAGTAGCGCTAACAAGATACGTTGTCTGGTAGAATTTTTTTGTGTAACTGGACCCCTAGTAACGCAGACAATACAAAATTGAACTATGAGAGCTATAGTTTAACGTGCAATCTTAACCATGGCACCATAACTTGGGATAGCCACTAACTGTCTTCATTTTAAGGGCGTAACGGCATTATTTGAAATCAGAGTTTAATTCGTAAAGAACAAGACTTACCAGGAACGGGGGGGGGGGGGGATTACTGAAATAGACATGTTTGTAAAAATTTTGCTTATCCGGATGTATTGTAAGCTCTAACCAGTAATTTTTGGGCTATCTTGGTAAAAATGTTTTCTAACCAAGCAGGACTTCATTCCAAAATATTAAATTAAAAATATTAAAATATTTTCGAATACACTGTGTATGTTGTATATTTTTGTACTACTTTATTATGTATTAAATTAGATAATTTTACTTGTTATCTAGCAATATTGAGAATGTAATAAATTGCAAGTACTTTAGTTAAAAGATTATCGATTTTTCAGAAAAATTGCTTATAGCAGCTAATCTGGTACGATTTTATTTGTACAGCAAGTTTTCAAATTTCAAAGTTTAATTGGATATTTAATTAACCACCTGCATTACCTCGTGTACAATGAACAACGGTCAAAAATTGCGTACTTAATATTATTCCAATTTAAATTTTCATTTAATTGGTAATTCGAGGAGCACAACTTTCTCGTATTTAAATTCGCCCGAATCCTAAAATGGTGAAAGTAAAAGTTTATGTAAACAGGGCCGTAGCTAGCTATTTATATTAAAATTTTACTGCGCATTCCAACGACCATTGAATAATTTATTGATTCCAGTATAATATTTAAATTGGGTTCAAAAGTTACTAAATTATGCAAACCTAAATCACTGTCTGGAAATTATACCGTCTCCATGCTGGGACGCACAGGGCTGTCTTATCTTTCTCCATAGTTTCTCCAACTATGGATGCTTTTAAAGGATTTCTCTTCAGAAATTTAAATTTTGCCCGAAATATAGGTTTCTAAAGTAACGATTCTGAGAAACCATTTTTGAAATGGTTGAAATATTTTCAGAAAATCTCCTATGTCGTTTTAATAGTATAAGTTTTTCCTAACTGTTCAAATGCAGGTTCTGCTTGAAATTTTTGCACGGTAACTTTTGGAAAGCATCGCGCCCTTTGAACCTTATAGTGTAACTGTTTGAAAAGGTTCAATTCTCGTTCGATTAATTGTTTTCAATAAAACGAATTCATTACCAGATTTTAAAAGCAAACACAATAAATCAATCAGGCCATAAATTTTAAAGTTCAAAAATTAATAACAGAACACGCGAGGATGTTATGAAAATTGTATTAATAGTGACATAAATTATTCAACCTTTGAACAAACGAATGATTTTGATCAAAATATTGAAGTGCTAAGTATACCTTCCATAATATAATCATTAGTAATCATAATAAAGATTGATCAAATTTTTATATCTAAATCAAATACATTGTAAATATTATTTTATGTTTATTTTACCTGTACTAGGATAAAAAAGTTGCTTGATTTAAAAATGAAATGGATGCAACTGTTACATATTCTGAAAATATCTAAAGCCGTTACTGTTTAAACGCTCATTAGCATACCCAATTAATAAGAATTATTTTTAATAAAAAATGTAAACAAATGTGTTATAAATTATCAATAATGCAGTTATGGTAAAATGCTGACATGCGTAGTATTTAATATAATATCTACCTACTATAATTATTATTCCATATTGTTATGAAGAACACACACAGTCACGGTATAGCATTTAAAATTAAAATCACAATAATAAACTAGATCAATATTATGTACTTACTTAGTTAGAGTCTAAAAAAATACTTTTAATATAAATAATATAACTGCACACGTAGAACTATGTAACGTACTTTCACCAACATCTAAACACAGCACTGCTGCTGCCAAAACGCCCAGATTAACCGTAGACAACTCCGGGGATTCACCGGCAGACAATGAACTACCGTGACCCGGCAAAACATCAAATAAAACAAAAGGGCAGCCAATGGGGTGACTAATGGCTTCCAGCCTTTCCGAAATCTTTAAAATAAATTTTTTTTTATATAATTTGATATTATTCCGTTGATTGCTTCATCTACATTCCAAAAAGTTAGGGAAAAATAGACAACTTGGAAAAAACTCTGAAAAATTTCTCGGTAATTTAAATTTTAAGAAAAAACTAGTAATATAATTTAAATTATTTTACATATTTGCAATCAATAGATAAAATGACACGCGATTATTCAGCGTATAAGTGGGTCTCAAGTGCTAATCTAAACGGCCAGATATGAGATCGAATAACTATAAAATTAGCGAAAATCTTGTGTAATTTTAGTATAATTGTTTTAAGCAAGTTGTTCGCAGCAGTTATTAATCATGAAAGAATACGCAGATTTACGGTTACGAAATTATTCGTACGTGTTCAGTTTTGAGAGTGAATTTGTGCACAAAGAAGCATTGGATTGGATGGTTAACAATTGGAAAAATGGTTTTTATTATGTTACCTTATATGTTTTGGTAATTTTTGGTGGAAGATATTTGATGAAGGATAAACCACGATTTGACTTAAGAATTCCGTTGATATTATGGAATTTAGGATTGGCAACTTTCAGTATTATAGGAGCAATTCGTACAATACCAGAATTTATTCACACCTTATCAAATTACGGTCTCTATTATTCCGTTTGTGTGCCGTCATATGCTGAATTGGATCGAGTCTCTAGTTTTTGGACATGGTTGTTTGTGCTCAGTAAATTACCTGAATTAGGAGACACTGTTTTTATAGTTTTGAGAAAGCAACCTCTTATATTTTTGCATTGGTACCACCATATTACAGTACTTTTGTATTCGTGGTTTTCTTTCTCAGAAACCGCATCTATTGCTCGATGGTTCATAGTCATGAATTATTCCGTTCATGCTTTGATGTATTCATATTATGCCTTAAGAGCTATGAAATACAATCCACCTCGTCAAATAGCTATGCTTATCACAACTTTGCAACTTCTTCAAATGGTGGTTGGATGTGCAATCAACATTTGGGCTTTAAATCTACTGAATAATAACATCACCTGTAGGACTTCCTATGACAACTTAAAATATTCGCTGATAATGTATAGCAGCTATTTTCTATTATTTGCCCAATTTTTCTACAAATCATACATCTCTTCAAAAAGGAAGTCAAAGATGGATCGAGATTCTAAATCAAACAACTCTTCTGTTACCGAAAAAACAAAAGTGCAGTAGAGAAACGTTTGGAAAGTCTTTAGTTTCACATTTTTATTTAATTTAAAATTAATAGTAATAATTTAAAAAACTATTTTGACTTGATAGTTTTTATATTATATTATTTTATGTTATCTATATTTTTGTAATAAATGTTTTTTACCATGTGAGTATAATTGATTATTAAAAACCAATTTTTTGTACATGATGTTGTGGATTATATGCAAGGAAGATAAAAGGATAAGAAAAGGTGAAGTTTTCCTACCTAAAATTAGCCTTCGAATATGGGGCATTTCACGTGAAGCGGACAATGAAAAAAGTGAGGTTGTGAATTTCGTTCATTTTGGGCATATTTGTACTTCTAGGGGATATAAACGTGTACTCATAATATTTTTTTTATTTGAGGTTTAGTTGTTAAGATATGAGATCTTAAAAATTCACGTAATTGACGGAAGAGTTTATTTTGAATTTTATTTTCACATTGAAGTAAATTATAATAAAATAATAAATGTAGTGTTTTCTATAGAAAATTTACTGTTCTTTTTGATTTTTAAATCTGATTTCAAATTTGAATTTTTTTTCTAGTGTTAAACCGGAAGTAAATATTTAAAAATTTTTTTTTTAATAACTTTGACCATTTTAATTTTAATTTTTTTTACTTCAAAATAAAGCTTAACATTTATAAATTTTGCTAAAAAAATTTTAGAATGGGATCTCAATTAGTTTAGAAGATACATCGATTACAGTATACGTACATGGCACGCTGGGCGCTTGATCAAGTTGGCTGGACTAAGTACTTTTACCTTGGAAAAGGAAAAAGGAAGTTTATATTTGGCATCATTGTTCAGTTAAGTAAGTTAAATATAAAATTTCAAGTTATCGACCTTGAGGGGGTGTCTCTCGCGCCGCCATCTTAGTTTGAAAAGGTGGAAAATCGCCTTTTGCTACTATCTCGTTACCAGTACTAGATACATTAACTAAGGTTATTATAAGAATTTTAGAGCGTTCGATTCTGCATATTTTTCTTCTTATGCATTTTTTTGTAAAATTAATACTTTCAGAGTTATAACGAGTAGAAAATTAACGTTTTTGTCAATTTAATACCACTAATACTTTGAAATTGACGAAAAACTATTAATTTTAGAAAAAAATACATAAGACAAAAAATATGCAGAATTGCACGCTCTACAATTTTTATAATAATCTTAGTCTAGGTATCTAGTACCGGTAACAAGATAGTAGCGAAAAAGCAATTGTCCATCCCTTCAAACCAAGAGGGCGGCGCGAGAAGCACCCCCTCAAAGTCGAAAACTTGGAATTTTAAATTTAACTTACTTAACTAAACAATCATGCCAAGTATAAACTTTTTTTTTCCTTTTCCAAGGTAAAAGTACTTAGTCCAGCCAACTTGATCAAGCGCCCAGTGTGACATGTACGTACTGTAATAATTGATGTATCTGCCAAACTAATTTAGATCCCATTCTGAAATTTTCTTAGCAGAATTTATAGCCGTTAAGCTTTACTTATAAGTAAAAAAAAATTAAAATGGTCAAAGTTATTAAAAAAATTATTTTAAAAATTTACTTCCGGTTTAACACTAGAAAAAAAATTCAAATTTGAAATCTGATTTAAAAATCAAAAAGAACAGTAAATTTTCTATAGAAATCACTACATTTATTATTTTATTATAATTTACTTCAATGTAAAAATAAAATTCCAAATAAACCCTTTCGTCAATTACGTGAATTTATAAGATCTCATATCTTAACAACTAAATCTCAAATAAAAAAAATATTATGTGTACACGTTTATATCCCCTCGAAATTCACAACCTCACTTTTTTTTCATTGTCCGCTTCACGTGAAATGCCCCATATCCCTATCAAAATTATTTATTTTGTTTCATTTTTTTTTTGCACACAGATACAATGGACACTAATTTTTTTAGTACTTACCTACATGTAGAGCTTTTGAGAGAAACCCGGACCTGGAGAACAAAGCGGTGGAGTAATGAATTTTGCCCTAAGCTGGAGCCAGAACACAAAAGATTGGTCAGTTAACAATTTCAGTAGTATAAGAAACATAGGCCATTTTAACTTTCTATA
Organism: Rhagonycha fulva; assembly: GCA_905340355.1. Lineage (NCBI taxonomy): Eukaryota > Metazoa > Arthropoda > Insecta > Coleoptera > Cantharidae > Rhagonycha > Rhagonycha fulva. Next base: position 10,219,241 of record HG996555.1, read on the forward strand.
TTTTTTGTGACATGAAACTAAATAATGGTGGTCTTATAATCTCTTTGTCCACTCTGCAAAAAATAATGTTTTTTTGTCCTACATTGAATGCCTTTCCATTCACCAAACTTTCTGATTTTCCGATTGTTTATTTTTGAAAGTACTTTAAGTCAGGAGAAGATTTTTCAAGAACATAAACTGGGTAAAGGTACGCTCACGGGTCCCTAAAATACAAATTTTACGATTGAAACCTCGATGTTTTCTGAAAGAGTATATTTTAAATAAGAGAATTAGCTAAGACGCAATGCCTTAAATGCACCTGTTTTTTAAAAAATCGAATTTAAAAAAGCTTGATTTTCGAAGGTTAAACGCTCGTGATTGGTTAATCAAGTTCGTTCGTTCGAGGTACGTGCGCTCCTATACATAAGAGTGTTGCACTTGACAAATTAGTCAGTAACTCTTACGCTATGGTAGGAATGCGTTCTCCTTTTTTATTAATTAAAAATTTTAATTTAAAAATTTAAAATTATTTAAAAATTACTTCAGAAAAGGGTTACTTAAATTTAACGAACGGTAGTTACTTTTGCGCGTGGGTCCGACTCTTGCGAGGGTGATTTTGATGAAAATTGACTCGAAGCACCCCTCGCTGCGCTCGGGCGCTTCGAGCCATTTTCATTTAAATGACAACTAATTTGAAAATATCCCTAGGCCCGTGGGTCAAGGAAAAGGTGAATCTTTGAGAGGTGAAACTCGTGAGAGTGGATTTTTAACGCAGGGTAGTTGTGCGAAGAAAAATCGACTTAAAGCACCCCTCGCTGCGCTCGGGCGCTTTAAGCCATTTTTCCCGCACATTTAGGGTTGAAAACCATGATTTTCGTTCGGAGTGCACTGTTACTGCATCGCAATGCAAGTGTCGCTCCAACTCTGCGCAAAGCTAAGACCATATCTCGGTGCACGTACCGACAGGAGAATGAACTGAATGAATTGATTCACCAATCCCGAGCGACTTTGCTTTAAAATTTACTGCAAAAATCGAAGTTTTTAAATTCGATTTTTGAAAAAACAGGTGCACTTAGGGCATTGCGTTTTAGCTAATTCTCTTATTTAAAATATACTCTTTCAGAATTCATCGAGATTTCAACCGTAAAATTTGTATTTTAGGGACCCGTGAGTATACCTTGAACCCATAAACTACATAATACTTAATTTTATCTAATTTCAAAAGCCTGTATGACACGATGCATAATTTTGCATAAAATTTACATGTAAATAATAACTAACCAATGAAAAACGTCTGATGGATACTAACTAATACGGGCTTTCTATTGGTTAGTTACCATTTACATGTACATTTTATGCAAAATTATCTACCGTGCAATACAGGCCTAAGTGTTGTTTTCTGTAGTATAAAGTGAATAAGTCCGCTAGCCCCCTAAAATGTGAAGAAACTTGCGTGAAATGAGGGGTCTGTGGAATACGAAATACACCCAGCATAAGCAAGTAACGAGATGACTTCTCAAAATTAATATTTTATAAAAATACAAATTTAACTCTTAAAAAAACATTTTTATGCATAGTTTTAACCGCTGGGGGGTATTCCATACCCCCAGACCCCCCGGTTTTCTGATTGTTTATTTTTAAATGTACCATCCAGGTCAGGAAACGATTTTTTTCAGAAACATAAAAAATATAAAATTTGGTTTTTAGGCTAAGGAAATTTCACTGACAAGAGTGTCTTATCGTCTGCGCTGTCAGATTATTCCTTTTCTTAGATTGTATTGCAGTCAAGGTTTAATTGGCTTGTGAGAGCCTTTCAAAACTGCGGCCAGCTGTGTCTTTTTTTTTCATCTTTATGGGTGTCACTTAAGTCGAGCTAAAGCGGTTCAACTGCAGAAAATGTGTTTTTGAGATTCAACTTCCGATTCGCATAATCTGCATCAGTCATTGCCTTCCAGTTCCATTTTTTTGAGGTGGTATCTCACTGGGAAATGTCCAGTAAGCAACACTGCAATGAGTCTGATTTTGCTCTTTGATAAAAAAAAAGCTTTCTAGCATCTGCAGTCGAGTATTTACTCTATGAATTGTTTCGCCTGTTTTTATCTTGGTGTATTGTACCAGAAAGTTTCTTGATCTCTATTTCTCACCCCTGGATTTCCACCCTTTTGTGTGTTTTGGATAGCTCATAAAACGGTTCGGGTTCAGTCGGAGTCATTTTTAGTATGATCCAGCTAGTTTTGGGCACCCAGCAAAGGGAAATTTTGTTGTTTTTGGGCCAGTACCTTGAGAGATGTCTACATTCTCATGTGAATAAAGCTTCAAAGCTATTAGCCATGAGTAGTAAACCATGAGTTTCATCGTAGCTTACACTAGTTAAACGATTTTGTATCCACTTGTATTGTTTGACTTTTAGTCATTTTGCGGTCCCGAATGACAACCTCAAACAGTGTGTGAAAGTCAAAAGTTCTCGGAATCATATCCAAAGGTTTTTCAAACTTTGGCTGTAAGACGTCCAGTATTTGCAGGACCTCCCTTCTCATCCGTGGGTGAAGAGGTAATAGATCTAAAAGTTCCAGATCCTTTCAAAAAGTTTGGAAATACTCTTATTGTTGCTTTGGAAAGAGCTCTATCCACATAAGATTTGTAGGTGAATTTAGCATCTAGAGTTACCTCCAAACACTTTTTTCTTCTTCTTTATGTGCCTATCTGATTTCAGATGTTGGGGATCCTCTTGGCTAAGCGAGAAAACTTTACTAGAGAAATGTCAATGGAGTGATTTTTCTTTGCCTTTCCCATAGTCCACAGATCTATTTTGGACTTTTTAGCATATCAGAGTCAATCAGGATTTGAACCGCGGTTTCATGCTCTCTAGTTCATCCGTGTTTGATTTACCCCAGACTGCTGGTCTCCAAATACTTTATCTCGCCAGAAAAGTGTAGTGACAAAACCGGATTTGTTTAGATACACTACACCATCAGCTGACAGAAATTCCACCAATATTATTTTCAATCTTAGGAGCAAAGTTAACCTTCCTCATTGGATGAAAATAAATTCTTCGGCTAAACATCAAAAATGAATCTTGTTTATAATTTATCCATTGGACCTTTGCACTTTTTTGTCCCAAAATTGCAGAGAAAAACACGTAGTTTTCTTGTGCTGAAATAAATAGCTTATATTTTTTGATTCTGAGCCATCGATTGGTAAATTATTCAGACGGATAAAGCGCTTACCAATTCTTCTAAAAATCTGTAATTAAAATTTGTCCCGTGCAACCCCGATTTTGCCTACATAAAACAAACGATTATTTATTTGTATCTGGCAAATAAGCGAAGAGTATATCAAAATATCTTTGTTGCCTAAGACCAGATGCTTTGTTTTTATTAAAATCTGATCTATTTTCATTATATTTTAGCATTTTAGTCCCCATTTTAAATTTATAACTGTCACACAAAAATGGAATAAGTAGAAGGGCTAAGCAGCTTATAAGTCATCAAAAACAGACAGATTATTATTTGCTGGCCCAGCAAAGCTCTAAGAGCTTTACCCCACTCTTCCGACTTTTAAATTTAATTTGTTGTTTAGATAATTCAGTTCGTATTTTTAAATAATTTAGAAATAAGTTACTTTATTTTGCTAGGTACTAGAAAAACAGATTTTAGCTCCCTCTTTTCAACAATCGAGAGATAGTTAATGGTGTGATCACTGATCACCACTTAAATTATGAACTTTCTTGGTAAAACAAGATAACAAAATTTTCAATGGCTCTCGGTCTATAAAAAGAGATTTAAGTTAATTTACATACCTGAAATCAAATAGATAAAATTGATACGTAATTGTTTAGTGTAAGTGGCTTCAAGTATGTATATAAATGACCAGATAATATCAAACCAAATCACTATAAAATTCTAAAAAAAAAATGTAAAATTTCAGTGTAATTGTACTACGTGATTTGTTCGCATCAATCAAATTTAACTTATCAGCATGAAAGAATACGCAGATATGCGGTTACGAAATTATTCGTATGTATTTAATTTTGAGAGTGAATTTGTGCATAAGGAAGCATTGGATTGGATGGTTAGCAATTGGACAAATGGTTTTTATTATGTTACCTTATATGTTCTGGTTATTTTTGGTGGAAGGTATCTGATGAAAGATAAATCACGTTTTGAATTAAGAATTCCGTTGATTTTGTGGAATCTAGGATTGGCATCTTTCAGTATTATGGGAGCAATTCGCACAATACCAGAATTTATCCACACCATATCAAATTACGGTTTTTATAATTCCGTTTGCACATCAACATATATGGAATTTGATCGAGTTTCTGGTTTTTGGGTATGGTTGTTTGTACTTAGCAAATTACCTGAATTAGGAGACACAGTTTTCATAGTTTTGAGAAAACAACCTCTTATATTTTTGCATTGGTATCACCATATTACGGTACTTTTGTATTCGTGGTTTGCTTTCTCGGAAGCGGCATCTATTGCTCGATGGTTTATAGTCATGAATTATTCCGTTCATGCTTTGATGTATTCATATTATGCCTTAAAAGCTATGAAATACAATCCACCTCGTCAAATAGCTATGCTCATCACAACTTTACAACTTCTTCAAATGGTGGTTGGGTGTGCAATCAACATTTGGGCTTTAAATTTATTGAATAATAATATAACCTGTAAGACTTCTTATGACAACATAAAATATTCGCTGATAATGTATAGCAGCTATTTTCTTTTATTTGCAAACTTTTTCTACAAATCCTACATTTCATCAAAAAGGAAGTCAAAGATGGATCGAGATTCTAAATCAAGCAATTCTTCTACAGCTGACAAAAGAAAAGTGCAATAGTGAAAAGTGGAGAAAACTCCTATTCGTTGTATTATGCAGAATTAATATGTTTTTTTATTTATATGTTTATCTGAAATTGAAGTTTTCACTTGAGGGTGGAGATAAAAATTATGTATTTTTAAAATAAATCTATTTTTACATTATCAGTATAAATTTATTTCAATTATCGTAGGTACAACTAGGTAACATCCTATTAGTTGATTAAAAATTCGCTGATCCAGAATTTGATGAAATTTGCAAAAATCAATATTAAATATATATTTTATATGCATTACAAGATAATCTGAAAAGCTTAGATAATTTTTTCCATCTTTTCTAGCTTTCCTCATTTATTGTTAGTTTAAATATTGCTTTAAATCAAAGAAATTGTTAAACGGTTTAACAGGTCCAATTTTAAAGAATCAATAGAGATAGAAAAGTTTTTGAACAAGCTTTGCATTTTACTTTTGTTACTACATTATTTTTCAAATTATATTTTCAATCTACTGTATTTATTTAAGATTTTACATAAAAATCTTTTGCTTGTATTCAATTTATTATCTTTTGATGTTTTCCATTTAAATTTGCAACATATGCAATGCTACTATGTTGCACTACTTTTCTTATAACTTTATTTTACTGATTTTATTCCCATAATATTCTTGAGCAACAATTTTCATAAAAAATTTTTTTTAACTAGTTAAATTAATGTTTTAATAATAATTTATAGCATAACTTTAAATAATTAATTATAACATACTATAGCTAATTTCAAATTATCAAGTCAATAAAATCAATTTTATTGCACTTAAATTAAAATTTAATTTAAAATGAATTATTAAGTTGTGTATGCTTTTGTTATGGATGAATTGTACCTTGTAGTTTGTACTTATTAGTCAATCAAATCAAATTTTTGTATATAAAACACTTTTTTATATTATTTTTTTTATCATTGGATCACTCATTTCAAATAAAATGAAATTCTGTATGGGAGCGTCCATTAATTACGTAAAGACAATTTATGAAATTTTTAACCCCCCCCCATTCTTCTGCAATGATCGGTAAGATTTTAAACGATTTTGCTAGACCTCCTTCTGTCCTTAAGGACGTAAGGATTGGAATTTGTACCTCCCACCCCCACCCACAAAATTTGAAATTTATTTTAATTGTAAGAAAACATTATTTTATTTATACAATAAAAAAAACAAAATTTAAATATCAACTCAACACAAAAAATAAATAAATGTATTTATATTTGTGAACCATCAACTGTGCCTGTGGTCCATGTAGGAGTTAACCATTCCAAATCTTTGTGAAGAAAACAAACCCCGATCGTTAGTGTCGTCTTTCTGGTTATCCAGACAGAAACGTTCCCATGGGGGGGAGAAGTTTCCCCCCCAATGTTTTAGAAAGTTGGCAAAAAGTTGACAAAAACACCCAAAAGTTGGTCAATTTAGCATCTTTTATGTCTAAATTTACAAAAAATTGCAAAACTTACAAAAAGTTGGCAATTTTGAATTAATTCAGTTGGCAAATTTGAAATTTTCTCCTCTCCGAAAAAAGTTGGTTGGGTACGTCCCTGTATCCAGAACTCCAATTTCTGCATCGCCTTTCGCCTTTATTAATCCACTCGACATCTTCTACTCCCGTTGTTTCATCATGGATTATCCATAAAATATTTCAATTTATAAGTAAGAAACACGTGACTCCTCTTCTTAGGGATTTGTAAGGTTTTACTGTGTTTACCGATACGTCCCTCCCCCTAAGAGTCGTAATTAATCAACACTCCCTATGCTTTGATTTTAGGAAATCATAAAAATGACAAATTTATTTTTTGGACCCCGCCGGGTGTGTATCCCCCTTAACTAATAACTAATAAATTAAACATTGATTAAACACTGGAGACTATCGCGATAAACTGCTTGAGGTGCCATAATAGGCATATTTTCATTATTATTACTTAATTACAGATAGAATTATAATAATAATTTTATAATTTATAATTATAGTAGGTATGTAATGTATAAAAGTACAAATACATGTTTTACATAAATTGAGAAAGTCGGATGTTATCCAGACTTAACAAAACATTCTGAAACACTCCGATGATATCTTGTTAATTACTTTTAGTTTTAAAACTATTAGTGGTTTTTTTAAAAACCTTATTTAGAAAAAATAGTAAGTATAACTTTCACAATTATCGGATAAAATTGAAATTGAACGGTGGTGATTACTTCGCAGAGCCCCGTATCTTCTTGATCTGAGGGAGTTTGCAGCACAGTTGCTGTGGACTTGGTGTTTTTTTGAAGATTTATCTCAGAGGATAATACAGGCCTTGACTGACGCGGCCCACGGGGCTTTGTAAAAGCAATAATTAAGGTGGCCGAGAACTTCCCTTAGCAAACTAAATCCGTATGGCGTCGCTACTGTAGCGAATAATTCATTTTTATTATATTTCTAAACTCACACTTACAATTTTGACGATCGCCTGCAGTCGAGAATGCACGAAGGTGTAAATATAACACCACCTGTGATAATCGGGCACCGCAAATTGCGCCAGCGGTCAAGGGTTTGAGTCAAAAAAAGGTTGTTATATTTTAATCCATTGCTTGTTTGACAAAAGGATTAGTACTACTGAAAAAAATTTGGGTTGGAATTTAACAGAGGTGTATTTAGCCCGTATTTTTACACTGTAGGAGTTTCAGTGATTTTTACGTTAATTTAGACATTTTCTATTTTTGAATTTTAGCAGATAAGTCACCCTAACCGTGTTTAATATTCAATTCAAATTTAAATTTAATTTAATATTTTATTATTTATCATTTAGAGTTATTCAGCGGATACAGATTTCTTGCGGATATACTACTCTTGCTTATTTTCATCATTTTCAGAATCAAAACACCGTAATTTCCTAGGAATGCGTTTTCTTACAATTTCTTGTAAGAGACTGTTCACATAAAATTTTGATAATTTTGGTAGCATTTTGTTTTGCCAAAGTTCTGAATCTTTGGTGATTTTTTCCACAAAAAGCTCTCCACCTGTATAAACTATAAAATAACACGTTTTACGATTTGAAATATTTAGTTGACCCTGAATTTGGTAATAACAGGTCTGTTTGGTACCACAGTCCTAGTGCTACACTTACTACACTACTACAAATTTATTGGTGGTACAATTACCAACCCACTTTTTACACCAATCAATTTGTAGTAGTGTAGTTAGTGTAGCACTAGGACTGTGGTACCAAACAGACCTAATAATTGTGATGCCTTTTTAACTGAAGTTTTCCGTCACTTATTTCCAAACAAACAGATAAGTTTTTTGACTGCACTGCTTCTACCAAAGTAATATTTCTCTTGAAAATTGAATGTAAACATTTCACTTCAACTATGGCATCGCTATTTTTCACTAAACCGTCAGGAGAGGCTCCTAAATATCCCGTTTCAAGGTCTATAAAAAATCCACTTCTTTCAACCTCAACTTCTTTCAGTTTTTCAAATTGTTTTATAGCTATTAGCTCATTTCGTTTTCCCCACTCAGTAGCTTCGTTTCCTTGGAAAGTATTATATAAAATATATTTGACCAAATTGTGACAGTGAGTTGTTTTCCTTTTATTTATGACTACACCAAAATTACTAGCTGTTAGACGATTTTTTCTCTCTGTGATGAACAGCTCAGAGTCAAATTGATTTTTGGTGTTAGCTTCAATGAACTGTGCCATTTCTTTAGAAATTTTTAAATTCTTACGAATTTAAAATAGATTTTAAATACGATAGATGTGTGAACTTCTTGGGAGGTTTGATAGGGCATCCGGATCTTGATAGAATTGCTGGTGGTTGGCGTTGAGAAGGTTGTTTTTGAAATGTGACCTTCTTTTTTGGTTTGGTGATGAATGGTCTTATTTTTCCTGTTGATGTATCGCAATAGATGGGGTAATTGATGTTTGGAAACGTGCAAAATTTACAAAAAAATCGTTTCAACCTTCTCGATAGACATCAATTTCACAAAAAAATTCGAAATAAGAACCAAAATAGAAAAACATGTCTACCCCCCCCCCCCCAAAAATTCCACTTTGAGGTTAGCTACTCCCCCCCCCAAATTTCGCAAATAACTCCGATACGGTTAAGGCTGAAACGAAAATATTAGAAGCTTATTGATGCTCAAACTTTTTACACAAATTTGTAAATTTTTAAATTCAATTTGGGGGGGGGGGGCAGCAACATGCACCTTAACTGCGGTTGAAATAGACATTTTTTCAATAAATTTGGAAATGTAAACTTCTTCTTTCATTTTCATATTTCATGAATCATAAATATACAAAAATAAAAAGTTCAGAAAAAAGGAATAAATTTCTTTTGTCATAAAACTACAGGTATAAAAGATCATAAAACTACAGGTACATAATTTTAAAACGAATTTTTAGCCGGGCCGAGGTGTTTGGTTGCCTACATACATGTACGACTAGAAGAATTTCAAGACATTTTCTGTTCGACGCAAATCTAAAAAAATAGAAAATTTTAAAATATGGACTATGTCAAATAATGTTCTCCAAGGTTGACGCTACAACTAGAATCCAAATTTAGGCTTTCAAAATTTATAATAAAAAAAATATTGATAAAAAATGCTCATTAAAAAAAATTTTTTTCAAAATTTTTTATTGAAAAACACTCATCTTGTAGTTTGAAAGTCAGGCTTTTTGATACTGTTTTTAGAATTTCTTCAAATTTATTCGTTTTTAAGATTTGCGTCGAACAGAAAAAACGAATTTCTCGGCCACCTTAATAGCACTATCTGTAGGTGCTCTTTTGAGTTACCTAAAATATTTTGAACAATTCCGTTAAGTTTGCGTATCTGATTTGATCTGATGTAAAGTCAAGTGTTATTAGTGATTTATTGACTCATCAAAAAATTTATATTGGTTTGATGTAGGGGGGGGGGGTAGCTAGCCACATTTGACTTCCGTAACCTCCCATCTAATTTTCTACTTTTGGCTATTGATCTAATAGAAAAAGGTAAATTCCTATTTATTCCACTTGAAAGAGATAAGGGGGATCTTTGATTTGTAATTATCAGACGTTCTTTGGGAGAAGTCCAAAGATTATGACTAACCGTGACAAAGGAAGGGGGTCCAAAGTTGGAAAAAATTGTGGAGGTTTTTTATGGATAGAAGACTCTCAACATAAAAATTTGCATATGGTTGTAACTTTTCAAATCAAGCTCAGGACTTATATTAAGGACAACTTAATATCTGGGGTGTATGGGGAAACGCTATAGAGGTAGTACCCTTCATCATGTCGGTCACACCAAGTGTGTTAGACAGGAGGTGGACATTGATGACTGGTCCTCATAGGGTTTCCAGCGCTCACTTATGGCTCCTCGTGCCACACCTTGGAAACTGCATTGACTTGCAGGCTAAACTAAGTGAGCGTAACCAGATAATTATGGTGATAAAAGGGCAATTTTTTGTCCTAAAGGCGGATGAACCTATAAAATATGGTCAACGGCATAAGATCAGGCAGGCAAGGGGAAACCACCTGATTATCTTCCCACGAACGCATCAATGATGACAATTAAATATAAGGTTAATGTTTGGCCGAGCGATCCGCGTAGCGACCGGCGCCAGCCTGGGTCCGGGCCGACTGGTGTGAAATTGGCTACCGGCCATGCGAAGGTGGAATACCGGGCTGCGCATGGAAAATTGGCGACTGGATCAAAACTAAAACTTAAGAACAAGAGGCGGATTGGTACATGGAATGCAAAAGGACTGTTGCAAACCGGCAAACTACATATCATGGAAAGAGAGATAAAAAGGGTAGAAGTGCAGATATGTGGCGTGTCGGAAACACACTGGAGGAGAAGTGGGCATTTTGAAAGTGACAAACACTGTGTGTACTTTTCGAGCGCAGAAGTTGGTGGATACAAAGGTGTGACAATACTCATTGAGAAACAACTGAAGGAGTATGTAGAGAGCTACAAACCAATAAACAAAAGAATTATGACATTAACGCTGAATGCTACACCAATGAAAGTGCACATAAATATCTAGGACACGTTGCGAGGATAACCGACGCTATGGAGAAATTAATAGTAGAAGGCAAGATAGAAGGACGTCGACCAAGAGGTAGATTGGCAACACGCTGGATTGATCGCACAAAGACCCTAATAGGATGCGGACTACATGAATGTATAATAACAGCGCAAAACAGAGAAACCTGGCGACAAATAGTCAAACAAACAATACATTGATGCCACCACACCCTGACGAAGGGTTATGGACTGAAGAGAGAATATGTTATGTAATAATGCGTTGTATATAATAGAGAAAATTATATTTATTCATTTTTTAAAATCGATTTTCTGCAAATTGGCTGAATAGTTAGTTTTTAACTGTAACCTAATGATGTCCTAATTGTTATCTACACGTATAACGATAATGAATCAAATTGGTGACGACCATACCTGGCAGTCCCCTTGTACTGATAATTATTGTAAGTCAAGGTAGTCGATAGATTGCCCAAACCTTCAAGCAATAAATAAAAACGTTATAACATAATTTTGCTAAATTGGAACATATTAGAAACAGACATTAGCTTTGTTTGGTATCGCAGTCCTACTGCAACCCAAACTACACTTTTTTTTAATTAATTTGTGTAAAATCACCAATCTACTTTTTACACCAATCAATTTTGGCAATTTTTTACACTAACTTACTCGAAGTAGTATGGAGTAACATAACATAACTGACAGACCTACTTTGACTTAATTTAATGGCTGGCGCCTAAATATGTAAAATTTTACACTTTTTTTTATTAAAATTTGGTCCAAATAAGCGGCTGCATGTAATCTTATAATTTCACATTTTCATTGGTCGTCTAACAGCCAACAACTATTTTGATTTAACCTCTTGGGCCCGTACTAATAGTCGAGAATTAATTCTCGGATCAATCCTAGATCTACTAATCCTTATAGTCAAACCAATATTCGATTTTCATTTAGGTTGACTTGTATAGTCCAAGTTTAACCGGTAACTATGGTTTAAACTCGGATTTTGACTATTGTGATTGGTTAATCTACAGTTTAAAATTTTAAACTAGATCTATACAAGTCACCCTTAGTAGCATTTTCGAGCGATCCGAGAATTAATCCGTGATCTCGGATTAATCCTCGACTATTAGTACGGGCCTTAGAGCTTAGACCCTTTAGTTCTTATGTGCATGTTATTTTCTTTGGTGCAATTGTAATTTTAACTTTTAGTGTCAGGTGTCACAGACAATAGAATAGAAATAAAATGTTTTGTTTTTCTAAAAATTTTCTATATTAAATTTGAAGAAAATAAATATTGTGATATTTTACAGTGATATTTTTGTCCTAGGTACCGAATAATTACCTACTTACCTACTATTTATTCTTAAAAATTCTAAAATGCTCAGGGAGGTTATTTTCTGCATTAGAAGCAGTGATAATTTGATAAAACGAGAATTACATTTGTTTTATTTTTATTTGTGGTTGACATCTAGCAAAATTGACAGTTGCTATGATTGGTTGAATTTGGAATATTTTGTGTTCGTTCGATTGAAATGTAACAGAACTAATACGTAATAATTTATGTATAGGAATAACTACAAGAAATAATCATGAACGGCGAGAATTATACACCTTATTTTTATAATTATCCACCAAATCAAACGGTAAATAACTATTTTTATTTGATTGAAAAATCGTAGTTAAACATTATTGAATTTACAGCACAGTCAATCATGGAGCAATTGGAATTTCCAACAACCGCCCTACATGCAACAAAATTTTAGTAGAGCACCACCGAACCACAGTCATCCACCACCTCCTCCACCACCAACTCATGTACGTCCTCCCTCAAGTTTTCATAAACCACAAACACCAAACAACATAAACAGACCATACTTTCGTAACAAGTTAGTGGATGTAAACTTTAAATTACTTTTAGTTATTTTCGATATTGTAGTAGGTATCCTAAGGGCAATCAATATCCTATAAATGGCCCCCCAGGACCATCGCCTGTTAGATATCCTAATCCAAATATGTATAAACGACCACGGTCAGATTTGGAGCAAGGCGAACCTCACTTAAAGACGTCAAAAAAGAAGAAAAAGTCTTTATCACAAAACGTTCCTAGGAGAGATTGGACTCTGGCCGAAGCAGAAGTTGCTTTAGCAACTGAAAAGGAATTAAATAAGAAATCAAAACTGTCTTTGATAGTTAAATTTCCCGATCAGGAATTAAATAAAGAAATAGTGACTCAGTTCAATCCTGCCATCGATAGTGTGCATTTTCAACAACCGTGTACGCCTAGGTTTTGTTACGTCACTTTACAGGTAAGTTTCAATTGTAATTGATTAGAATAGTTAAACTAAAATATTATTATTTATCGTTGTATGTACAGCTGCGGTCAAAATAATAGCAGTTCTGTTTTATAACGCAAACTTGTTGTAATATTCGCCTTATCTGCGTTTTATATCTAAAAACAGGTATGCAAAACTATCAGATAACAACCAATAACAACAATGTTATTTTACAAATCTCAGTTTACTCTCTATTAGTCGTCATTATATCCATGCAAAATAACCAAATATAATTGGGTTGTTCTATCGGAAATCATTCAATGCTGGCCGCTCGATCATTTTAGAAAAATCGTCTCTAATGCAGACTCAAAAAATGTTGAATTACTGGCTCTTGTTCTCCAAAGTGTGCATAAATTTTGGAATTTTATCCTTGAATAAAAAATGATGAATTATCACTTAAATCTGGAAATATAAGTATCTACATACAAATGTATAACTTTAATGGGACTTTTCATATGTAACTCACATTTTTACAAAACTTTTAGAAAACCTGCTCGAACGTTTGTTTTTAACCACTTTAGGGGTACCTATTTTTTTTTTCAAAACTTACTTCATTTTGCTATTGTTCCCCAGAATAGAATGTAATTACATTTTTTTGAAATAAAATTGCAGGATTCAGCAAATGCAGAGGAAGTGATACGCGAACTTAACAAACAAAAGTTTGGTAGTGGTTATATCACTGCAGAATATAAACGTGATAGGGAGGAAGATTTGGTTGTAAATGCAGAAGACATAGATCCGTTAACGTTATACGTAGGTAATCTTGCTCAAGAAGTCACAAAAGAAGACATTCAGACAATGTTTCCAACCCATAAACGCATGGACATTGGATTTGCGAAAAAAATGAAATTCACTAGGTACGCTTTTATAGTGTTTAAAACAGTGAAAGACTCGTTGGATGCGTTTAAAAGTGCACACAATAAGGAACTACACAGTAAAAGTCTAATAGTAAGGTTTCGACGTTTGCATGGGACTGTTGGTATGCCGGGTGAAGCGAAATTACAAAATGCTCCAAAAAGTAAAGACGATTCTGTGGATAACGTTTCGGTTGCTACGACTCCAAGTTCTGTTTCATCTGATAAACCACCCACACCTAGTGAAGTTAACAACGAAACTGATAATAGTTCGCTGGTTGATATTATGGAAATGATACCATCGCCATCTTGGACGGTCAGAACGCCGTCAGTAGATTCATCCACGCTTGATACAAGTGAAGTTAATGCTAGTGCTATTGTTAAACGTGAACAACTCAGTCCCATAGAAGAGCTTGTATCAGATGTTGCTCAATCTAGCAAAGACATTTTTAATCACAAACCCATTCAGAGTGATGTGAAGTTAGAAATAAAAGAAGAGGTGGAGGATAAGCCCGTTAAAGTTAAAACTGAAGTTTTTGAAGATGATTTGTTCTCTCCAAAGAATGTGCAGATTAAGACGGAACCTGATAATTTAAGTGACGGTAAGTTTTATTTTTTTGGTTTTTGTAGCACCATAATTTTGTTGTTGTTATTTTAGAAATCGACTGGAATAATGTTTTTCATCACAACGAAGAAGGCGAGGAGGATGATAATAATATCTGCATGACTGTAAGTTCTCAAGCTACGTTGTTTTTAGTTACAAAATGTTCCATATTTTTTTGTAGGATTTTGATACCCTTTATGAAAACATGGTGGACCGGGCTAATAGAATAAATTCGTATTATAAAGAAAAGTGATCGAATCTTGTACAGATTAGTAAAGTATGTGATAGATAACTTTTTTATATATCGATGAAACAGATTGATTTCTCATATTTTTTATGACAAACGGGCACTTTGTAAGTTTCAGTAAGTACTATTGTTGTATTTTTTAACTAAGAATTATCTAGGACGAAATGAATTGAATTGAAAAGATTTTCAGATCAATGTTTTATGGAACGAAATAAATAAAAGTTTTAAATAATTTTACTGATGTTTTGTTCATTAATGCTGTAATTCAATTGTGGTCGAATGAAAATACATTATTTACTAATTAATTACACTGCATAAAGAAAAATCAGAAGATAAGGCTTCAAATTTGAAATTAGTATTTTGTATTAATTGTTTAAATTTTATCAATTTTAAATTATTTTTGTAAATATAAATCGAATAAAACCAAGTTATATTATCACAAAAGTGATATTTTTTTTAACTTTATTTTCTACTCTATTTGTGTAGTGTAATGAATTAATAAATCTGTATTGCTGTGAGTGCACTTAAGCTTATGATGATTTTACAGTTCAAAATAAATTATGTGCTTTTACAGTTGATTTATATTTTTTCTAATTTGCATAGAAACTGTGCATTCTTTCATCGAAAATACAGGATGCCTCACTTACGGCAAAAGGTTTATTTGGGAGTTTTATTTAAAAAAATTAATATATTCGTTTTTAGGTCGATTTTTTAAATTTTGGCTTTTTTAAAAATTAAAATAAAAATTAAAGAATTAAAATATTTATGTGATGTTTTTATGAGTATGAAAAAAAAAAACTATATAAAACATAATCACTCAAAATTATTTATTTATTTATAAAAAATTTATTTTAAAGAAAAATATTTTTTTACACATTTTTAATCTTTTTCAAAATGTTATAAGGTTTTTTCTAGTTTAGATTATTCGTTTTTAAATTTTTTTTTTATTTTTTTTCTGATTAATTGTAATAAGTAACTTGAAAAGAATCGGGTATCAAAATTTGGGTTAGTAGGTGCATTTTTCTATGAAGAACTTATTTAGAAACTTCAAAATAGTTAAAATGAGAACTGCACGAGTAATTCTTTGATACAACATGGAAAAATAATTTACTATTGTTACTAAATGTTAAAATCTGCAGCCAACAGTTTTAATTGAATTGGCATCAGCAAACAACATTTTTTGTTGTAAGTTAAGAAATCTGTTCAAGAAAATAATTTTGTTTGCTGATTTATAATAATAAAAATTATTTTTGTCAAATTATATACAGATATTTGTTATTAGTAGTGATAAATGTTTTCTCCTTTTAGTAATAATTTGCCTTGTTATTTCAAATTATTATTGTATTATTAAAATGGGGAACAAAATAAAAACAGTTATGACAAAAATTTGGATGTGACCATCAAATTATGACTACTTTTTCGTACAGTAATCTTTTGATGGTAATAAAAATGGTTATTTAGTTATACCTGGTGAATAAGGAGAATATATCTGAATATAAGATCTGTATTTACTTTTAAAGGGATTTCGAGTAGACCTGGATTGGTTCATCTGCAAATTCCATTTGCCTATGCTGCACTTACTCTCAGTTTTTTTTTTAACACTGAGCTAACCCATAATTAACAATGATGTATTTTAATGATTGTAAATGGGGCATTCTACACCAAATCGACCACTTTTGAACCCGACCCTTTTTGATTTTCCTGAAATTTTTGCATATTATACTATCCCACCAGACACAGTTTTGTGAATTTTTTCAAAATTTTTTACTCAACCCAAAAAAAGTTATGAATTTTTAAAAAAACTGATGGTTTTTATTTTCAAACGATCATAACTTTTTTCAAAAATTGACTAATCAAGACCTTTTTTTTTGTTTTTTGTCTTTAAACGTACTTTTCAGGGAAAAATACAAAAAAAATATTCATACTCGTATTCTACAAAATTTTTCATTTTTTGGAAAAAATCATTGATTTTTCAAATTTCGCCACTTTTGAAATTATTTTTATTTCAAACAAAACTCTGATTTATTCCGGGTATAACACCACAAACCTTATAATGGGCCAACATTTCTTTCTATTTTTTTTGTTTAATTGAAAAATATTATTTTTATTTTTTTCTCAATCTAACATTGTATAATAATAATTAGGATTATTACAGGAATAATTCAGTGAACAATCATTAAATTTTTGATATAAATAATAAACAATTTATTTCACTTCTGTTTGCCGTTATAATTTACAAACTATATTGTTTTTAATTCAAATAATTTCTTACAATAAAACAATCATCTGCATTAGTATCAGATTGCTGCAATCGTTTTTGTTTTTGCAAATTTGTCAATTACGTTATTTGCAGCTTCATTATAGTCCTCTGCAGGCGAAAACTTAACTTTCACATTTGAAATATTATTAGCTGCAGAAGCCAATGTATACTGCTAATAAGGTGTGGTAATTTGTTGATCATCTGGTAGTTGAAGACTGGCTCTCGCTGCTGCTATTTTTATAGTAGAACCAATACCATCGCAACGACCTTTTCCGTGAGCAGTCGCAAAAAAATGCTATTCAGCAGGCATTCCAAAATCACTGTTGTGATAATACAAATTAACAAAAATTATAAATTGTTGAGGAGCCCCGTCCAAAAAATAATAAATTTTGCTAGCGCTCTTAGATACATTTTTATCACATATATAAAAGACCAGCACGCTGCTGCTGCTGCTCCTCCAGCGTGTTATTTTTCACTATGATTGGTTGTTGTCTTTGGTCGTACCAACTTAAAATTACCTTAGTACTCCATTCAGAAAAGGTTATATATATTTCTATATGGAATGGTAAAGTAATTTTAAGTTGGTACGACCAAAGACAACGACCAATCAGAGTGCGCTGTGTGTTCTAAAAAAAATTACACGTTGGAGCAGTAGCAGCGTGTTATTTTTTAAAAACACACGACGCGCTTTAATTGGTCATTGTCGTTAATTATACAAACTTAAAATCACCTCCCCTGGGATCGAGTAGCACACCAATCAACTTTTCAACCTTGATTTCAGGTGGTTCAGGCCCGTAGCCAGGGGGAAGGCACCTTGGGGCACGTGCCCCCCCCCTCCCGAAATGTTCAAAATTTTTTTTTAAATTCTCGGAAGGGGAACCACCAAAAATTAAAATTTTTTAAGTGCCCCCCCCTCCAAATTAAATCTTAGCTACGGGCCTGCCGCGGTTGAACCAGCTGTATTAATTAAATGATCCAATTTTTTACCAATTTAAAATCACCTCTCCTGGCATCGTGTTGCATACAAAGTAAGTTTCAACTGGGGTACTTATACAGGGTGGCCCTTTGAAAACGAAACAGACGGGATTGTGGCCAGCAGAATTTTTTTCTTAAGAAATACAAAAGCACGTCAATTTTATCATTGAGGGGGACAACTTTTGCGACTAATGTTACTTCCGTATTGCTTCATCCCTTTGAGTTGCGATGACAACCCCTAAAATGATAATAGGGATGATATGGCAAGTAACACCTCATTTGAAAGGTCTTGCTTCCCTGAATTCAGTTCTATAATTTTTTTTAAAATTTTATCAATTATTCAACAAAAAAATTGAAGCTGCAAAAATGCGAAATAAATCCGATATTTCAAGACATTTAAGAATAAAAGAAGGAAAAACGCTTGGACAGGTCTGTTTCGTTTTCAAAGGGCCACCCTGTATATAAATTTTATCTCGGTTAATCCAAATTCGACTTTTACATTTTCAATAAATGTATTTCACAATAATAAACGGGCAGAACATACAACTTCTTAAGCGTGTCATATTTTTAAGACACACAACGCACTCGGATTGGTCGTTGTCGTTGGTTTTTAGCAACTTAAAATCTACTCCCCTGGGATCGAGTTATCGAATTTTCTTCTTCTTAGTATGCTTCTTAACAGAAGTGTCGTGAATAATTTAATACGTTATTAAATGGCTTTCTTGGCAGATTACTCTCGGTGATTTGCCATTGCCTTCCGATAGGAGAGGGTCATAATGGTGTGGAATGTCTCAAATATAGCAACTTGGAGCTAAACTGCAGCTCGTGTTTTAGAAACCGGGCATTAATAGACCAGGCTTAAAAGGCATATTTGAACAAGCTAATATTTTTTTACGTTTTACTTTTTTTAATGTCGAATATAAAAGAGCGATTAATCGCGATTTTACTGCACATTTGTAAAAAATAAAATTCTCATAATAATTTTTGGGTTCATCACTAATTATTTTGTCAAAATTTCTTCTTTTTTCCAATTTAGTTTCCTAATTATGAAAGTAACCGTGTTGTTAAAATTTAAGAAAATTTTATTTTTCTAAAAATTTTTTATAAATCGCTAAAAGATACATACATAACATTGCAATTCATTTATTCTTATCCTTAGAACAGGACACGAATGATCTCTTTCTTTTTTTTTACTGTTATCAATAATTATTGTCAAAAATAGGAAATTACCAATTTTGTTGGATTCTTTCTGAAAAAAGAACGTTTATTTTGTTAAATATAGTACAAAATTTAAAATGTACGGCGGATGGTCACCGCACCTATAGCTGACGAACCATTTGTTATTAAATTTATTTATTTATTTTTTTAAATTTAAATGAAAGTAAGTCGAAAATAAAGAGATACATGTCTTAGTATTTATTATTCTAATACGCCCTATTGTGGAAAAATATAATTAATAACACTACAATAAGATCAACCATAAATGTGATCTTTTTCTTTAAATAGGGCACGTTACAATAAATGCCGAGACATTTATTTTTTTTCTAAAAAAAGAAATTATGGATTTTGGTGAGTTATTAGTAGAGATGAGATTTTTAGGTTTTTATCTTTTTTTTTATTTTACGGTATTTTTATTTTATTGGTACCAAAATTCGTTTTCGTGATTTTGGGTGTAAAGTGACTACTTTACACCCGGTTTTTCGGGAGTAAAGAAGCTCTTTTCGTCACACTTTATTTTTCACCCGGGAGTAAAAAAATACCAAAAAATTTCAAAAAAACAAAAATTTTCAAAAATCATTTATTGACATAGGTATTTAATCTTAACCACACAATTGTGACAAAATTTGCCTGTCTTGCGTATCTACAACGTTTTGCGGTTGTCTTCGGCGAACGTGCTTTTCGTCGTTTTTATTTTTGATCTTCAAAATATGCACCTGTCGGCTCATAAAGAATCCTGTAGGGGAGACTAGAACACGTAGATCGACTATCGTGGCTTTGTAGCCTGAAATAGAAAATAATGTATAAATTCGCCCCATAAATACCGCTTTTTGCTAAGTTTGATAGTACCTACCACGTGATCCATCGATATCGAATTTGCGATTTTTTTGCAACGTGTTCATGAACATCGATAGAAGCGACCACAATGTCGTATTTATTGATTATTTAACGATTATTTCTTGGTTTTTAGGCATTTTTAATTGAAAACACACGACACAATACACAAACGTGCAAACTTCACGAGAGCAGGAATCAAAATGAACATGGCGCTCCAACATGGCCGCCCTCTAGGTGCCAAGAAAAACACCATGGTTACAAGTAGAAGTTGGTTTTACACTACCACGATGTCAAATAAAACGTGTTATAATAGGTCTGTTTGGTACCACAGTCCTAGTGCTACACTAACTACACTACTACAAATTGATTGGTGGTACAATTACCAACCCACTTTTTACACCAATAAATTTGTAGTAGTGTAGTTAATGTAGCACTAGAACTGTGGTACCAAACAGACCTAATTTATGCAATTATTGCAAAAAAATCGTGAATTTTGTCGGATATTATTCCCAAATTCACGAAAAGCTGTTCATAATACTCGGGCTCCAGGGTTTTTTCATCTCTCGACTATTATTCCCCTCGCCGCCTTGCGGCTCGTGTCATAAACTACGTCTCGTGACGAAAAACAACCCCTTACGCCCTCGTGATATAAACTACTATTCATGAAAAACTACGTTATTTAAGCCCTATTTATTTTTACCTTTTTTGTCCTTTCTTTAGTTTTTACGACCTATTTTAGCATTTTGGAAACATTTATTTAATTTTCAGTTTAAATAAAAAAAATCTCACTCTACGACGCCCCTAACCTAAATTAAATTTTTTTATTGTTTTTTTTTAAATATGAATTTGTTGCTCGGTGGTGGCAAGCTTATCATATGTGACAACCTAAGAAAAATTACAAATTTTCAGTGGGTATCTAAGAATGCATAGGTATAAAATCTTTTTTTTATAAGACTTTTTTTGTGTTTATAGGACCTAAAATCGCTTTTTTTGGAACCTTTTTAGGTACCTTTTTTTGATTTTATACGACCTAAAAATCTCACCTCTAGTTATTAGACAGACATAGGAGAGTTTACAGTGAAGATATCAACGGTGGAAAGGCAAAAAGTCTTAAGCGACATTAGCGTTAATGTTCATATTAATGGTGGGTAGTCAAAGTCCCATTAATTACATCTACAGTACATTAAAGAAGAACACAGCGCGAGTGGGAGTGAACGTTTAGACATGTCAATGAGCACTACAGTTAATCGCATTTTTTTTTTTTTTTTTTTTTTTTTTTTTGCCTTTCCACCGTTGATATGGTCACGTTATATCATAGAGCATAGACCGTGCAACTAAAGAGATTACACTAACTTGGAAACTGAAGATCTGCAATAGTTACAAATCAGACTTCGTTAAATGATGTGCTATTATACACGAAAACTAAAGTTAATTAAAGTAAAATATGACTAGAACCCAATGATAATATAACAACTTACTCCAAATGTCACTAAGCTGCATATTTCTTGTATGAACCCATCGTTGACGAGTTCCACTTAAAGCTCACGATTATCACGGTCGACTGCGGTGCAGTTGCGCTGTTGTGTGATTGGACTAAGATTGTCGTGGGCTTTAAGTGGAATTCACTGCATGTGTAATAAAAATGTTAAATATATGCCTGATTGTAGAGAAATTTTGATGGTGCTTAACTTAAGAATATTAAGATCTGAATTTTATCATTCACAAAAATTGCTCAATATCCTAAATAAATTTTAGTTTTGTAAATTAAATGTTTATTAAAAAATAAATATTCTGTCGTACCTATATTACATTTCAAATTTTAAAACAGGAGGAAGGGTCACATTTTATGTAGTAATTGTAAACTTTGACTGTATTTTGTTGTAATTAATTGTACACTTAATTAATTTTATCTGTAATATCTTAACTGATTTGTTTTCTTTTTAATAAATCAAAGTGATTGTGTAAAAAATTAGTTTCATATCGAGGACGTACCTATCTACTGGCGAATATAATAAATAATAATATCACAATATTTTTACTCCTGACTGGGCAAAAGTTAGACTAAAATAAAAAAACTATATATAGTTTTTCTTCTCGCATTTTGAGTAAATTTTCAGGGAGCAATTTGCCATTTTTACTTCCATAACAAAAATTGAAATCCAATGAACTTTTTATTTATAACTACGAGATTGTCATAAATAAAGTGAAATATTAATTTATTCGTTAAAATTCATTGAATCAATGAAAATTTTTATTATATTCCAATTGAAAGATTTTTAGAAAATAAAATTTGATGACGATTTGCTAAAATTACCCATTAGGTACCTATTATATTAAAAAAATATTCGGGATGTTCAGAATGCAGGATAATTGTAAAAGTTTCGCTCGTTATTGTATAAATCAGAATAAACAATAAAATTGTTGTTTTATAACATGAAAAACAATAATAATTAACTTGACAATTTAAACAATAAATAAATGTACTTTTTTTGCGATTTTCTTCACAAAAGTGACGATAAAGGGTAGAAAAAATTAAATCTGTATACTATAAGTTTATTAGTTCTACAGATGAAGATGCTGTCTATGACAAATTGTAAGTACATTTTTGGAATTATAAATTTTACAACAATATATTATGTTACTAAAAAAGTACGTACGTACTGAATAATTTGTGTTTTATTATAATTTTAAATTAATTATTTTATAATACGAAATCACATACAACTCGCGACCCAGAGTTTGGGAAGCTCTGTTTTAACGGTTGCATTTAATAAATTTCACATCTGTCATAGGGTGGCGCATTGTCTGTCAAACGTTCGATACGCAAATAACAGTTAATTACGTTAGTCATAATTATTATTAAGGAATATTGGTAAAATTTGTAAAAATGATTCCTTTACCACCGGTTCCCGATCTGGTGAAACATATTGCCCATTTTTTGAAGGTTGCTGATGAACATGACAACCGTAACATCGTCATCAGTTACTGGAGTAATTATTACTTTAAAAGGTTGAGGTAAATCATGGTTAAAATTAACACTTAATTATTACAGGTCGAATGTTTGCATGTCAAGCTGCAATGAATTCGATCGATGGTGCGAAGCCACCAGAAGTAACTACTCTTCTTATTGCGATAATGGATTGGTTGGAGAAGACTAAAAAGGCCAATCAAGATTTGGATGGTATTGTAAACGACACCTGTGCGCAAGCTTTTATAGAAGAGTATTGCTTACAGTTATTTAACTATGCCGATGCACAAGACAAAGCCGAAGTTTACAACAAGTCGGTGTTTTTATTACAAGGTTATAACTTCACATGATTACTAATTTTTAATTTCAGAAACGTCATAAAGGCATTTTATACGTGTGGTATATTGATGGATGTTTTGACGCAGTTTGGACAGTTGAGTGATGAGTTTTTCCAAAAAAAGAAATATGCCAAGTGGAAGGCAGCTCACATTCACAATTGTCTTAAGAGAGGTGAAAAACCAACTTCAGGACCACCTAGGGACCGTATAGTTGATAGCGACGAAGAAGACAGTGACGAAGATTATCAGAGGATTAAGGCTGCTCGTAAAAACATCCCCATTGGTGGTTTCAGTAACTACCCTCAAGATCCAAACGTATCAAATGACTTTGGACAACCACCACCGGCACCAGAAAGTCCAGTTGAACCGATAGTACCATCGCAACCGGCACCTGTGATTCCAACACCTCGAAGTCCTTCTCCTCCAACTATTGCACCTCCACCTGCTGCTACACCCCCTCCTGCTTCTGGTGGTTCATCGGTTACTATTGGACCAGAGCATATTGAAAAAGCACAAAAGTACTGCAAATATGCTGGTTCTGCTTTAAATTACGATGACGTGAAGTCTGCTGTTGATAATTTACAAAAAGCTCTGCATTTGTTGCAATTTGGAAGAGAAAAGTAATCTTGTAAAATTAACCTATTTATGTTGAATAGTATGTAAGTTTATAATTGTAACAACAATAGTTTAGATAATATTATTTTAAGAATAATTTAGTTGATTTTTTATTAGAAATAAAAATGTTCATAGTAGAACATAGTCAACATTATATTTTTCTACAGTGGTATGTTGTTTCGACTTGATATTTACTATTAAATTATTGAAAACTTGCAGTTTGGCATCGAATTAAAAGGGTCGATAATTTTAGCAGTAATTTTTGAATTTATTGTAATAATTATAGTACCGATTATAACAATCTAATGTAAAAAGCTTGTGTAATTATTTGTTAACATAATAAACTACTGCTTTTATTTTTACAACTTAATTTTATTTATTTTAAAAGTTTTGTTCTTAATTAAAAAAAATTGAATTTTATTTTTGGATTCAGCTCAATATTTGGTTATTTGCAAGTTACATTACAGTCCTCGGTAGTATAGTGGTCAGTATCCCCGCCTGTCACGCGGGAGACCGGGGTTCGATTCCCCGCCGGGGAGGATTTTTTTGCAAAATATTGTACCGGCTCTTTTATCACTAGTGCAATAAGGTCATATCGAATTACTTTTCTGATTTATTAGATTGTACGCTTTGGTACTTATTTTTATATAATCCTCATACGCTTTTCTAAAAGTTTTAGTAACAATGTCCCTACCTGCAAAAAATTATCTGGGGCACAAAGCTTAAAAAGAAAACGAAAAAAGCAAGGTGAAACTAAAAGGGCTTCAAAATTAATGGCAAAAGGGCCGTTCCACGTAAAATCAACACACTTTTTTAAATTAAGTATCATCTCGGATTTTGTTAAAATTTGGAATTAAATTTTTAAAATTTAAAAAATTAAAATTTTGATTTTGAGTTTTGAAAATTATTTTTACAACGAAACATATTGTGTTGTATATCGTTGGAAAGGTCATAAAAAACTGAGTAAAATGACACTACTCCCGCCTCTCTATCTTAATTAGGAAAGCTGATAAATTTTGAAAATTTTACATAACGATATTTTGAAAACCGTTTGAGATATTTAAATAAAAATTTGTATTTTTGTTAGTTTCCATAAATTCTACCTGTATACCAAATTTTAACAAAATCTGAGATGATCATTAAAAAAAAGTGGGTTGATTTCACATGGAATGACCCAAAAGACCAAATTTTTTCTATACATGCCTTTATTACCGTATACAGTGTGTTCACGAAAAGTGGTAACAGTGAATAATTCTTAAATATTACTAGATACAAAAAAAAGTTTAAATAGTTTTTTATTCAACTTCAAATTTTCTATTGGAAACTGTCAAAGTATATTTTTTTATACTTTAAATTCAAGCGGAAGTAAACATAAAATTTTTTTTCAAATGGCAACATGTCTTTTTTAACATTTTTGTAATCTGCAATTTTTTCTCTATAAATTACATATAAAATTTTCATAAGGTTCATAAGAAAAAATTCGAGAAAACACAAGATTTAAACAAACAATAATAATTTACTGATTATTTACACATAGGTATGTAGAGTGCCATGAAAAACAAAACATCACGACACCGAAAACACAACATTTCATTTATCTGATAAAATTTTTCAAAATTGCCAGCGTTTTGTTCAAGATATGATTATAATTTTCGCAGAAGCTCTGGCGATTTGGTGATAATTGATAGATGCTAAATTAATTTTGGTTTTTAAATTTTTTAAATTTAAAGATAGATTTGCCTAAACTACCATTTTTAAATGACTCCATAGAAAGAGTCTAATGGTGTCATATCATAATAATGGTGTTTTGTTTTTCATAGCACTCTACATACATAATTAATAAATTATTATTGTTTGTTTAAATCTTGTGTTTTCTCGAATTTTTTCGTATGTAACCTTATGAAAATTTTATTTGTATTTATAGAGAAAAAATTGCAGATTACAAAAATGTTAAAAAAAGACATGTTGCCATTTGAAAAAAAAATTTTATGTTTACTTTCGGTTGAATTTGAAGTATAAAAAAATATACTTTTACAGTTTCCAATAGAAAATTTGCAGTTGAATAAAAAACTATTTAAACTTTTTTTGTATCTAGTAATATTTAAGAATTATTCACTGTTACCACTTTTCGTGAACACACTGTATAGACCAAATGAAAATATGACCCAAATTATTCACAAAATTGAACAAAATTCAAAATTGCCATTTTTGAACTCCCAAACACCACGAAAACTGCATTACATATTGCAGCAGAGCCGGTCCTGTTATTTGCTTAATTAATCATTGCATAATGAGCACTGTAAACGTTATTTCATTACCAAATCAAACAAGTACTATTATCAAAAATGTAAATTTATGTAGGTATTTAAATTTAAATTCCTCATTAAAGTTCCCGTTGTATAAACACTTAAATTTTGTAATTTCTTAAAAAACTTTAATTTAAAAAGAAATTAAAAATATCTGTTTATAAATTAACTTGGTCATTAAAAACTATAATGTAAAAAATAATTGATCCCAATACCTATAAACTGTAACTGTTTCAAGGATGTAAACTGGTAGGTAAGAGAGCACAAATCTATTCATTCATTCGGTCAGTGTTAAGATCAACACTGCAACGGTAATAATCTTAAAATGTACAAAGGTGTAATATTAATTTGTTTTTTATTATTGTTAAATTCAGGTAAGATTTGGCTTAACAATTGAGTTACTTTCAAAATAATGTGGTTTGCAGAGGCAATATTTGACGAAAACCAATTATACGTCGAGTACAAGTATGTTTTGCAAACTGTTAAGCCTCAGGAAAAATCGTGGTGGAAAAGAGGAAATCATCGAGGAGATAAACGGTACGGCCACTCGGAAGTGATCTACGATTAAACTTTAATTCAATATTTGTAAGAGTGATTGCATGTTTTTACATTTTGTAATAATTTTTGAACAGCAAAATATGCTCCAATAAAGTTTTCAAATTTGTATTTTTTTATACGCGAGATGTCTGACAAGAATGTGGAATTTAGTGCTGTAGTTCTTAATAATAGACGCTATCTAGGCTGTCGAAAGACCCAAAAAATTAAGTATTTGAAAACATTTAATTACTATGGTATCTTGAATTTTACATCCAGCATCGAGGGCCGGGAATTTGTGAGTTTTTACAAGTTAGTACGGTTGATTTTTTTTGGTTAACTGTGAAAAATGTTGATGGTATTGCCAAACGTTAGATGACTTAAATAGAAAAGGGAAGAAATACACGGAGGAGGAGGACAAGTAGATACTTTATAACAGACTAGGTGGAAATCTCGTCCACGGACGGGTAGCTAGCCGGTGGATCTCTATTTTAGCAGTATTAATTAAAAAAAAAAAATGGTTTTCAAATATCAACACTAACCTAAGCTCAACCTGTGGATCTTTCTTTTAACATTCTTCATTAAAAAAATATATACTAACAATTTTAATTGTTCGGGTTTAAACGTCCTCGCGTTCAAAAATAATGAGGATTATATAGCTAGCTCAACCGCGAACGGGCGTCCCACCGAGGTTGGAACGGTGATTTTAGGGGAGGTGATTTTAAGTTGCTATATAGACCAACGACAACAACCAATCAGAGTGCGTTGTGTGTCTTAAAAAAATGACACGTTGAAAGAGAAGGATGAGGTAGAGAAATAGCGTGTGCTGGCTGTTTATTATTGTGAAATATTTGTCACTTATTGATTAGGATTACCAAATAATAAGTGAGCTAAGTAAACGGGCTAAGGACCGGACTCTAGGCTAGAACCCTAGGTTCGATCCTCAACCCGGCTACAAAGTTTATCCAGCTTCATTATGACGGCTTCATTATGACTTCATTATCGGAAGGCAATGGCAGACCACCAAGAGTAATCTGCCAAAAGCATTATGATCATGTTGTCTAGTAATCGACGGCTCGATTACACGATTGGACACATGAAAATAATCACTACGCGTCTGTTAAGACGGATAGACTGAAGGAGGATTGCTTACCAATAGCAAACTTAAAATAAAATTTTGACTGTGCCGATTGGTTTGAATTGGAGCTTCTCATATAGCACACAACAGCCTGTGGACGTCCGTTAAAAATCCATTTTAAGTACGTACGTCCATGGACTATAAAGGACATACAGTGAAATTTCTCTTGAGCAGACATCTTCGGGACTATTAAATATGTCCGCCTAAGGGAGGTGTCCGCGTATGGGAAAAATGAAAAAATACATATGTACATACATATTTTTTATTTACATAATATATGTACATAATAGGGTAGGACTTTATTGTTTTCTCATACACATTAGTATTTTCTCTTTAAAACTTAAAACACGACGCTTTTCAGACATGTTTTTCTCTATTTCTAACACGATGTGTACATACAAGACAAATCAACGAACTAACTCAACTAATCATAAAAATGTATTCGTTAATGCTTGCGGGAAATCACACACACACAATGGGGAAGTCCCCAGAATTTATATCGCCACACGCCGCGCTGGCTAATAGTGCAGCGTTGCAACATTTTTAATTTTGTGTCTGTTTAAGAGAGAATTTTACAAGTTTTGTACCTAAATATTGTGTCCGCGTCCGCCCAAGAGAAAGTCCGATCAAGAGAGATTATGTCTCATTGAATTCTCTATACTTCATTCCGGACTATCAAATAGTGTCCGCCTAATGGAGTTGTCCGCCCATCGGAGATATCCGTTATGAGAGATTTCACTGTACTTAAAACCTATTTTACTGTAAGGGTGGCTCATTTTCGATCCTTCTTATGGGGAAATCGGTAACTATGGGAGATATCAAAAAATGGATGGCGCATCCTCGATCTCTTTTTTTGAGAAAATTTCAATGGCGAAAACCAGAATTTGCTATCTCTTTTTGTTTTCGAGTTATAGCCAAAAGTTCGATAATTAGACTTTTCTATAAATGTCGATATCTTGGTTGTTTTTGAAGTTACCAAAAAAGTGTTAACACTTTCTTCAGACACTTTTTTAAGAGCAACAAAATGGGATAAACAGATTTTAAATATCTAGATTAGTTTCCGAGTTATAACATAAAGTTGTGTTTTTTTAAATAGAAACCATAGTTGGCTATGACATTTTTAAATTGCGTTTTTTATCCTCTTTTCAATGATGTATAACATGTGGGGTCTAATATTTTAGTTTCATCCCATTTTATTAAAAAATGTAATAAAAATAAAGAAGAGCGAAAAATTAAATATAATAATAACTTTTTTTTAGTAAATAACAATATAAAATATTAAATACTTAACAAAAATTACAATAAGTATTCAAACTGAAGTCCATTGTTTTGAATACATAAATTACACCTCTTCCTAACACTTTGAATTGCATTGTGTATGTGGACATTTGATATTGCATTTACACAGTCTGTAAACTTTTGTCTTAGTTCGTCGAGGTTATTAGATTTATGTTTATACAAATTGTCTTTAAGATAACCCCAAAAAAAGAAATCCAGTGGTGTCAAATCAGGGGAACGTGGTGGCCACCTCACTGGACCGTTGGTTCCTATCCAATTGTTTCCAAAACTACCATTTAGTAATTCTTTTACAATTCTGGCATTATGGGGTGGTGCACCATCTTGTTGGAAAAATAAGTGTCTTCTTTCACTCAAGGGTAAATCATCCAAATAATCTTCAATTATATGTTGGTTTAGCAGTTCATAATATCGTTGGCCATTTAAATTTTCTCCATACATGTAGTATACCAAAATACGACTGCTAAGTAGGGCACACCACACACTAAAAGGTAGTTCACACTACATGATTTATCATATGACTTGTCACATGACTTCTCATATGAGGGATTTTTTTACGTTCACACTATATGATTTTTGATATTATAGAAGTTATGGCTTTTATGATTGGCTGTTGTGATGGTATGATTTTAGCCATGACTTTTCTTATGACTAAGTCATATGATAAATCATGTAGTGTGAACTACCCTTAAAACCAAACCGTCCTTGCATTTGAACGTCAACAGTACGGTGAGGATTCACATTGGACCAATAATGTTCGTTGTGCCTATTAAATATTCCAGCACTGCTAATGTAAGCTTCATCTGTCCAAATCACACGTTTGGAGAAATTTTGATCTGCTTGAATTTTTTGACCATACCAAGTACAAAATTCCAAGCGTCTCTGAGCATCTCCAGGGTGTAGATGATGCTTTTTCCGTATCACAAAAGGTCTAAATTTTTGTTTTTTTAGTATTTTCAAAGCTTTACATCTTGAAATTCCCGATTCACTTTCAATTTGACGGCTTGAAATTGAGGGATTTTCAACAACAGCTGCAATTACATTAATTGCAGTTGCTTCAGCATCTTGAATATTATAATTATCTAATCTGGGCTTCTTAAAATTTCCATGGTTGATAAGATTTTCTTTTAATCTGTTGAAAATACTGATCTCTGGTTGCCTTCTTTCGGGATAATTATTGAAATATGTCGTACTTGCAAGAACAGCATTATAACCACTTTGAATAAAGCACTCCAACATATCATATTTTTCAAAGTTTTCATAAACCATTTTACATTTACCCACGTGAACTAATAGGTAAATGTAAAATATTAATAAATAATAAAATAATAAACAATAGAAAAGCTAGAAAATATTTAATATTTTAATGACAACAACTAAACAAACTTTGCCTGCTATAAAACAATTGGTAAAAGAATTTTTTAGATGTCAATTTTGTAGTGTTTTGTTTTACGACAGTTATGTATTAAAAACAATAGGCATCAGTTTGAATACCTAGTTATTTTACTTTTTGTTAAGTATTGAATATTTTTTATTGTTATTTACTAAAAAAAGTTACTATTATATTAAATATTTCATTCTTTTTTATTTTTATTACATTTTTTAATAAAATGGGATGAAACTAAAATATTAGACCCCACATGTTATACATCATTGAAAAGAGGATAAAAAACGCAATTTAAAAATGTCATAGCCAACTATGGTTTCTATTTAAAAAAACACAACTTTATGTTATAACTCGGAAACTAATCTAGATATTTAAAATCTGTTTATCCCATTTTGTTGCTCTTAAAAAAGTGTCTGAAGAAAGTGTTAACACTTTTTTGGTAACTTCAAAAACAACCAAGATATCGACATTTATAGAAAAGTCTAATTATCGAACTTTTGGCTATAACTCGAAAACAAAAAAAGATAGCAAATTCTGGTTTTCGCCATTGAAATTTTCTCAAAAAAAGAGATCGAGGATGCGCCATCCATTTTTTGATATCTCCCATAGTTACCGATTTCCCCATAAGAAGGATCGAAAATGAGCCACCCTGTACGTTTGTAGACGGTCCAAAGCAACATGTTCCATGTATGTCTATTTAAGTACGTACATTCATGGACTATAACTGGACATACTTAAAACTTACAGTTTTTTCCGGCTTTTTTGTGGACGTTCTCGGTACTTTAAATGGACTTTCACGAACGTTGAATGTTAAACGTCCAGTTAAAGTCGTTTTAATGACGTCCGGTTAAGGACGTTGTGAGAAAGCACAATGTTGTGCCAAACGGCCTTTTTGTGGGCATTCACGGTACTTTAAATGGACTTAACGGATGGTTAATGAATGCACAGACGTACATACGTTCATGGGCAACATCCGGATGTCCACAAAACTACTTTGTGCTATATGGGTTAATTTATGGTCAAGGATTATCCTCCGTTATGCAACTGGTCCTTAATCTCCTAGACGAATTACCATTGAATTGTTGTTCGGTATCGCTCAAAAGGAATGCGACCATAATACCTATATGTAGTCCATAATTATTCCGTTTTGGTCTCACTTGGTGGGATTGTGACAAATCTGATGTTTGGGTCTACATATATTATAAGTTTAAACTTATTTTAGGTTTGTAACCTTTGCTGATTAGTAATAAATGTACGAATTAATCAAATGACAGAGAGGAAAAGCTTTCTAGCAAATTATTAATATTATATTAGATAAACTGATCATCTTAACATTTTTTAAAATTCCTGTAAACGATTGATAAATGCCACATTTTTAAATTTGTAGCTACAGTAAAACGCTTATTATTGCTGAAGTATCAGGACCGGGAGTTTGAGGAGTAAATTTAAGTAGGTTAAGCGTAGACGTATGTAAATTCCACCGATGCGATGCCTGTTATTGATCTGATTATTGATCCTGTTGATACTAGTGGAGAAGAAACCACTACTATATAAATAAAAGACATATGGCCATGATATTACAAACAAACAAGCAGCAGATGAGATATCTATCATATTAAAAACATAAGCAGTACGCAACTGAACACTTATGCCGAATAAAATTGAAGGTAAACAACCATTGCAGCACATTAAGTCTAGTACAAAACTTGCCACCAGATAGCGTATCGCGTCTTTTAAAACGCCTATGCTGAAGCAAAACTCTTTTTATTCCGTCCATTTTTAATCAATATAATGAAGAAATTGAGACGGTCGGAGAGCAATAGTCAAGCGAGTTGACTACAAACGCTCAAAACCCGGTTTGAATCTGGGTAAGTAACAACTTATTCTGGCCGTCTCATTGGTCCTCTATGTTGGGAGTTCTACCGGCGGGCTGGCTCCTCGTCGTAGGTAAAAAATGTAAAATGCTAACAAACCAAAAGCCAATCTGCAAGGTTGGTAGTTTGGTATCGGACAACGTCGCAAGACGTTTAAAACCGACTATAAAGAGAGATGAAGAAACTATTGCTAGGGTTAAGATTAAAAAGTTTACCATTTTCTATGTATGTTAAAAATTTTACTAATCATTTCAATTTTTTCATATTGATAGGATCTTTACCTCAAGATGAGATGGCTGAAGGAGATTAATAGTTGGCATCGATGGAATTGATATGCGTTCTGGAAAAGTTTTTTGCAGAACATTTGTACATCGTACAAATACCATGACACAGTTATCAATCAGGATGAAGTAGTTACTAAACTATCGCACAGAATTCTTGAATTTGCTTGAATTGTCCTCACAACTTGCAAATAAATTTAGGCTGAGTCATCATCATAGTATGGCAGAGTAATCTGCCAAAAAGCCATTTAATAATAACATATTAAATTGGTCGCCCACCTCCAATAGGAAGCAGCACCTTAAGAAGAAGAAGACATCACCACATTGCGTAACATCAATCAATCTCGACTGTTTAATGGAACTAGATTGGCTGTGAAAAAGCTTATGAACAACGTCATTGAGACGACGATTATCAACGGAAAATACAAAAGAAAGGATGTTTTGATTCCGCGCATCTTTATCATTCCAACGAAATTTACCATTCATCCGTCATCATCATCATCATAATCATCATTACCACCATCAACAAATCACAAGGCTAGTTGTTGGAAGTTTGCAAAATTAACTTGGAGTTTCCGTGTTTCACGCATGGACAACTGTATGTTGCGTGTCGGCAAGCCTTCATCTTTGTTTATTTACGCACCGAAAAACAAAACAAAAAATGTAGTTTACCACAAGGCTTAGCATTGAATGCTAACCTCATTTTTTTCCATTCCATGTAAATTATAAATGAGCTTCATTTAATCACAAAAAGAAACCGGACATAATGCGGCCAATATTCCCGATCTTAATGAATTGGAGTTGGAAGGTTGATTGGGACTCATAATCGCTTATGAAGAGTTACAATCAAATTGATTATAGGTGGTACGAAGTTCACGGGGTCAGATGAAACAGACCTATAATAACATATCGTGGTGGAAAGACCGGGGGGTCTGGTGGTGGTATGGAATACCCCCCAGAACAGGAGGTTAAAACTTTTATAATTTTTAAGCGTCCGTCGGTTCCACCAGCTCTGATTAAATACTTTAATGTCGGTTAGTTGGAGTTAATTACGGTTAAATAAAAAAAGTGTTCCACCAGATTTTTCTATCATGGTTAGAACAAGTTAAGGAGGTTGGGTCGCGAAAGCAAAATATTAAGAAATCTTTCAAACTTTGAATATAAGTCATTAAATGTATAATACACACGCTGTTAAAATTTTTAGACGATTTACCACGTCTAATAAAAGATAATTGCATTTAAAAATGACATTTTTTGTACATGTAGCATGAGAGAAGAGTGGGAAAAAGACAGGTTTTTTAAGTTTTTTCTTTGAAGGAGTATTACCATTGTGACAAAAAACTAGTATATTGAAAAAATATATATTTTGAACAATTTAGAAAAAAAATGAAAATTATTTACCATGTAATTTTAATAAAATATTAAAAATAATTCCGTATTTAGAGGAATATTTTTAGTGGAAAGGGTATAAAATAGAGCCAAGCGGTGTGAGTACAATAGAGTGGTACAGTACAGTAGGGTGAGGGGTACACTACCTTTAAAAAACTTTATTAACTATCTTTGTTCCGCAGGTACGTATAATATGGGTAGTAAGCAGGTAGTAAGCCATAACTTTTTAACTGGACTGTAGGGAAAGAACTACCTTAACTAGCCCTGAAACTAATCGATCAATTGTGGCTGATTAGGTGAGTTTAAGCAAGCCTTAAAAGCAAAACTTAAACAGTGTATTTTTTAGTGTTCAAAAATCATCAGATGATGAGGATATTGTGGATGTAATTTATAGAAGAACACGAGTATTAAATTCAAAATTTAGAGTTTTTTTGATGTTTTGTTTCACTCATTGAAGTATACCAACGCAAGTTTCACTAAAGCACGACAAAAGCTCTGTTCTTTCAGCAGTTTGAAACCGTTTCAAATTTAAGTTATAAATTTTAATTTGCGCATGCGTCTGACTGATTCAAACTGTTCAAGTCCAAACAGAATCCTAGTGTATTTTGTAGATCGCAAATTCTTTTAGGTTGGTAAACTTTTTTTGGTTGGTAGTAAATAACAAAAATAATCAAATGTGGGGTTAAGAAGACATGAAAGAACAAAAGGAGGAGGAGAATTCTAGTTAATTATTATATTGAATGGATAATTGAAGGAAGAAATCACTTAGATGATAACAAATTTAGGAATAGGTTCAACACTTTAAAATATATCTGTTTGGTGTTGAAAGAAACAGAATCTTACCTGCATTGATGAATAAAGGTGTAAATAAAACAACGTATTCTATAGTCAATATTTTTTTCAAGAGAAAACAAGCTTTTTATAATATTGTACAATCGAGTCTTAAAACAGTACTCGATAAAGATTAAAATTTGAAAATTTTAAGAATAAAATTCGTTTGAGCGAAATCGTCATTAAAATTTATATACATAACAATTTAGCAAGTCGGTATATCCGACTCGCCTACAATAGTTGTATTTTACACATAAACTTCATTTCAATATTAATAAAGATCGGGAGTCACATAATATAGGACCTAAGAGGTTTAGAAATGAAGTAAGTAGTAACAAATAGATGAAGTTGATATGTAAAAGATTGAGAATCACGCATAGATTTTGACCAACCTTTAGTTTAAGTACCACTTGCCAAAAATTACATCACGACTATAGTATGTACAATTGAAACAATATTTTATCACGACATAACAGCAGAAAGTTAAAAAGGCAGTATTTTTGATAACTACACGTAACTAAAATTAATTAATACATAACAGCACGTGTTTTCGATTATTGGATGATGTCAATATTGTAAATACAGTCTCATTATCAAGTTCAGTAAAACACGTGCTGGAGTTTGATTTGTAAAAAATTACTTTAGTCACAACATTAAAATATGAAGTACGATCAAGCTTATTACGACGTTCTTCGAAAATATTATTTTTGAAAGACAAATTAAGCCAACCAAGCTTAATTGCAGCTTGGTCGGACTGAAGTAGTACATCAATAGCGCTCAAGTTTTTGGCATCTTTCGTGATTTATTGCTTCAGTATTCTTCTCTGATTTAAACGACTTACGATGAGCCACTATTGAAGTACGTAACCATAACAACAACTTTTAAATTAACAATAATAATAGTAATACTGTTTTATTTTATTTAATGATCTAATTTTGTAAGTTTACCTTTAGTAACTTTGGATAGGCAAAATGTGTTTTAAAGGTAAACTTTCAAATTTCAAGTCAATAGATTTCGTTTTAAATTTTAACTCCTCTTACACCCAGAAAAATATTTGGCATAACCTGTTTGTTCTAACAACAATACTCATATTATATTAATAACAGTTTTTTTTTAGAGAATTGAAATATTAAAAGAAATGTGAGAAAAATATAGGGGGCTGGTGAACCGAAGGAAGACACTAGAAATAGAGATAGTTATAGTTCACACATTAAAATGGGTACCGAGTACTTGGTTGATGCGATACGGAACAAACAAGCTATGATAAAAAATTACAGCGATTAAAAATAATCGTTTAATATTCTATTTACATGATACTTTTATATTCTATCAACAGTAAAACATAACGTATCTTGCACTTCCGAGAGTAAAAGTGCTACTTTACTATTCATTTACAAAGACTAAAGTGTCACTTTTGCTCCCTAGAGACTAAAGTGTAAATAAGGTTTAAATGTCAAATGTTTCCCCATTGGATACTAATTTGTTCCATTAAATAAACACGGTAAAGCTACTAAGCGGGTTTTGCAAAAATCATTAATTTTAAAATTATATAAAAACATTGTCAACTTATGTACATATTTAATTTAAATAATAAAATTTTTACTTCCTGTAAATCATTTTGATTCGGATTGTTTGTAAGTAGCACTTTTACTACTGGAAGTGCAAAAAATAGCGTATGTAACTCGTTACTAAAGTGCTTAAATCTTAAATTAAAAGATGCTCTTTAGTAACATGTACTATTATAATACATAACCTAAATTGGACATCGTCATTGTAAATACATTTAGAAGTGTTGATAATAATATGCAAGGTACCTTCTTCCATCGTTTTATCAAGTTTCAACAATACTTATTCAATATAATATGTTTTAAAAAATTGATTTTGAAAACGATCCAAATATTTTTACTCAAAAAATTGTGCTAACTATGTAACAATTTTAAAAAGTTATCTACAATTTTTTTAAATCTAAAAGAAAGTTTACTTTTCGACATAACACGAAACTTGGGACTATAAATTTTTGGGACCTACTCTTCACATATGAAGAGTTGATTTTAAAAAGTAAACCTTCTCAAGCAAAAGGATCAAAAACCCAATTTTTGAAGTAGGTGTAATTTTTGGTCAGCTACCGTTTATAATTTATTATTGATTATCGTATTCGAAATTATTGAAATCGTTAAACAGAAGCCGCGTACTAAATCTAATTGTGCCATAATAGTATAAGGTATCATTTTATTTCTAAATGTTCAGCCATTTTTTTTTATATATTGCATTGATAAAGTTACATTGGAATATATAGCAAGACCTCATACACCATGCCGCGTGTATTTCCAACTACAAATGATTACTAAATTTCAGCTCCTTTTTGGGCTAATCAATGTTTTATGTCGCTTTTAATTGCTTAATAATTTGCGCAAATTTTCACATTTTGTTTAACTATTTGCTTATCTAAATATAAGATTTATCCCGACGCAAAATTTACATTTTTATTTGTTAACCATAAGCATGCACAAAGAGAGTACCATCTCCCCTCTCGTAAATATTTAAATTAGATTGCTACCAAATTTTTATATATTATCGTAAATAGTGTGTTTTATATGTTTAAACATTTTTTAACAATCACTACACATCTACCTCTTGCGAATTTTGCCTTCTATGCTATTCTAAGGAAAAGACTTAAAAAGCAATGGTGGCGTTTTAATGAATTTCAAAATGTTACCCATAAAAAAGCCTTGCGCACGCTTATGATACGGATTTATTGTTAACGACAACAAATCTTCCAATATTTTCACAAATTCGTCAAAACTTGCAGGACAAATCGTCTTATCTAATTTAGCACTGCGTGTGTAAGTTAATAATATACAATAGCATTTTTATTATCAATTCATTTTTCTTCTAACTTCAACGTATTGTATTAAATTGCCATCTTTATATCAAAATTTCGCCAAACTTCACCTGGTTTCATACCTGTGT
Organism: Rhagonycha fulva; assembly: GCA_905340355.1. Taxonomy (NCBI): domain Eukaryota; kingdom Metazoa; phylum Arthropoda; class Insecta; order Coleoptera; family Cantharidae; genus Rhagonycha; species Rhagonycha fulva. Next base: position 10,257,344 of record HG996555.1, read on the forward strand.
TGGACTAAGACTGGTGACTTTTTTATCCTTCTTCTTGTAGGCAAAAGGTTCAATAGTACATTTTGGCCCTTCGTCAGGACTGTACGTCCATTTAACTTTTTCCTTTTGTGGCTTGTCATCGGGAGTTTTTACTTTACGAGTTTTTACAAACTCGCTGACCCTTTGTCACTGAATCTCACAAAATGGCAGTTTTTGAGAGTCTTTGGATTCGATTTCAGCGGCGCTGCAATCTTCTTCTTTTGGACTTTCTGCATTACTTGTGCCTCCCTGGCCACCACTGCAAAAAAGATTTTTGTTAGGTACTTGGTAGTGTAAAACAGACACCTAAAAAAATTACCCGATCGAGCCAGGAGGGCACATTGATTGTCATCTAAGCGCCAAAGTCGATACCATGGGCGGTCTTGCTGGTTTATTATCTAGAATTCTTTCAATTTCAGCTACCATATTAGTATTTAATTTTGGAATAAGCTAAAATTGACATAACTTTTCTAGCTTACTACTCAGATTTATCGTTTACCAAAAACTTACCTGTAAAGCTTGAATATTATCATACAGTTGATCGGTTGTTATAGCACCTAGCAAAAGACATTGAACCGATTCATTTTTTAAACACCATGCAATCGATAATTGTGCTAAAGTACAACCTAACCGTTCCGATAACGCACCAAGTTCTCTTATCTTTTCTGATTGTCTTCTGGTTTCTTCAGGCTGAGTCCGCTCTTTCACCCAACTGAAACCCTATCGGAAATTTTATTATCGCCTAAGGAAACTCGGAAATTGATTTTTTCTTACTTCCTTGTTTATTGATGTTTCATCTTCAGTCCAAGAGAAAGAACGATATTTACTTCTAAAACTGTACCTAGAAAATAAGTGAACCCCACCGTCTTCTTTATTTTGAATTAAACCCATTGTTACTGGAGACCAAGCCATTAAACCTGGAATTGAATAACGATTCACCAAATTGAAAGAAAAACATTTTTGAGTGACTCACCAACTCCTATTTTATTGTATAGTTCTGGTATGTACAGTTCGGTTTTTTCTCTGCAAAACATGTGGTATTCTGCTTGTTCGACGATCGGAGTGATGCAATTAAATTGTCTCGAATTGGTGTAAGCTTCCATAATTTCCACTGGCGACCACCTCGCTGTACCCCAATACATGGCCCAACCTTGCGATATAATGTAATGCATGGCTCGGACAATTTCTAAAAATAAATGTGTGTTGAGTTTAATTTACTAAATAAAGGAAAGTGTCATACCTTCCATTGGACACATCGGATCCGCTTTGTGTACTATAACAACATCAATGTAGGCAAGTTGTAACCGCAACAAACTGGCTTTTACACTTTCAATGATGTGTTTTCTCGAAAGCCCACGTTCTTCGGACCTAAAATGGAAATAAAATTAAGTACGCTAATGATACGGTTAGAGAACCGAGAACCGTATACCTGGTGCTCCAATAAATTTTCGTAGTAACAATATAACTCGATCTCTTCCAACCCTTACGCATCAAAATCCGCCCTAGTTCGACTTCCGCTCTAGTTCCTAATCAATAAAGCATTTGATGTAATTGCATTATGTAGTAATTTAAACGTTAATGTGTTTTGATAAGTTACTATTTAATGAAATTTACTAAATGAATGTTTTACCCGAGTGCGCTTCGGAAAGGTCGAAAACGTTGATTCCACTATCCATTGCCATAGATACAATTTGTTCAGCTTGTTCCTCTGTTATTCCAGGTCCAAAAATAGGCCATGTACCTAGAAATCGAGAGTAAGAAATACTGAAAATCAATGGATTCCTTGCGGTTTACCTAATCCTATGTTCGAAACACGGAGTCCACTTTTTCCTAAATTCCGATAACGTAATCCCGGTGTAAGTGATGTTTGACGAGATAGTTGATATGGGTTTCCAGGTGTCGTGTGTGTCAACCCGCTAAGAAGGAGCTGTTCCTTGGTAATAACACCATCTCCAGGTCGATCTCCTAAAGCACTCAGGGCACTTCCTGCACTAAATTCTTCCATGCAATCTAAACTTGCTATCGGTGCTCTGCAGCTACGAATTATTTATTAAGTTTACATTCCTTCCCATAAACATGTTTAGAGTAATTCAAGTAATAAAGCAGGAGTTAAGAATGCAGATTTAATTAAAAAGCTTTTAGATTATCATTTAAATGTGTAATTTTAAAGTGATGAAATTTAGTTTTTTGTTGGAATAAATTTCAAGTTAGGGATACCAAAATTAATAGATTTTATGTAAAAATTATGCATAATTTTAAATCAATTTTGGCGGTGCCTGATAAAATATTACTGCAGGCGTAAGAACTTTGAGACTCTGTTAGTAATTTAATAGTAATTTATCAAATATTTAGTGTTCATGATGTGTCTCTCGTTTGATAAACTATTGAAATCGATTTAATCGCTCTTCAAGAAAATAATTAACAAATTAACGCTTTACTTAGTTTCCCATTATCTTTGAGAGTTTTAATTATAACTAACATAATATCAAACATCAAGCGAATTTCAGGACTAAATTAATTGGAAACAAGAAACAAGGCAAATCATACTAATTTTTTTCTGACCCCCCTTTTGAACTCCATAAGTCTTGGCACTATTTTTATTGAATTACCGAACGGTCATGTAGATCCGAATCTCACAACGCATTTAAATTTACAACGCAGCATGAACAAGGTTTCTGTGCGTGTAACCAATTAATTTGTGATTGAATCAATGTAATTATTAATTATTAAAGTTAACTAAATTAACTGTTGTTGAAAAATTTTTTTTTTAAATTTATATGCAAATAACTTACAATTTACCCTTAAAATAACGCACGTTAACTGAATAACGTTTTGTCAGTCAACACGAACTGTTTGCTATTGTAAGTATAAATCATAAATGAACCTACATACATAACAAAAATGAATATATTGATCGGAAGTAATTATGTTGAACGTCATATTATTTTTAGTATCCGAAGACCCGAAGAGGATTTTCTGTTCAAATTTCGATTTTATAAAAAATATAGTTTTTTTTATAAGTGTAATTTCACCGCTCCGTAGAAGATATGAACCAATTACTGCAGTGATTATACTAGGTAAAAAATTGGTGACATTATTGCAGAATTTCGAAAGGTCTTCTTGAACTTTAATTAACCGAAGTTGGAGGTTTTCAAGTAATAGAATAGGCATAATCATAGTTGATCGTGGGTCTTTGTATTCAGTAGATTTCAACCCTTATAACTATTTTCCCTTAGGGTCACTTTAAGGACATCATCTTGAGGAACAATGCTCACTCGAATGAAAAATTGAAAATACAAATTGAAAACGTATTGATGACTTTGACAACAGGATTTTGTGTGCTAAATTTGCAATCTCAATCAATAAATGAGATAATAGAGGACATACATTAAAATAAAATTCATAAAATGCTAAAGTTATTACTGGAATTGTAGTTATTTTAAAATAGATCCGAAACATTTGGATAGAAACGTAGCGAAATCTAACATTTAACATGTAAATGGTTTGCAAATAAATGACCAAAATGTTATTCAATAATGGTTCGTTAAACAATTCACAAGACTACACAACGTTTAAATTGAACGGATGCTAAGCTAAACTAAAAATTAGTATTTAAGATGTATAAATGATTTTAGTTAGCTTAGTTTCTGGTGGTCGTTGAGCTTTAATCTCGACAATGCAAACAAATAATCAATTATTGCCAATGGTGGCGAAACTACCGGTGTTGCTTGTGTTCCGTGGAACATTGCCCGGAACAACAATAATATCCATTATCTGCTCTAGATTCAAAATAATTAATTAAAACTTTTAAAATAAAAAAGTACTTTCAGGTACTGCAGTTTTTTTTGTTAGTGTTTTTATTTATGTTATATTAAACTGATGTAAAATTTATTAATGAAAAATCAAATAAAAAATTATTTTTTTATTTATATGGAAAAGAGGAGAAGGAGCAATAATGATAACGACTACCTACTTTGTTGCTTGGTATTAATTCCATGTAATTTTAGTTTTTTAAATTTCTTTAAAATATTAAAAAAATTGGGTAACTTATTTAAAAAAAAAAAAATTGAATAGGTTTGAACATTTAAATAATTTTATTTTAAAAATATTTTATTATTGTGTTATTTTTGTTGATAATATTGGTAACGTAAGCAGCGGCCAATTCATGAAGACTGCAGCGGTCTTAGCTTGTAATTTGGTAATAAATTTGTAAATTATGTACTATGTAATTCTAAAAAATGTTTCTAAAAAATATCCAAAAGGGGCGAATTTATCCACCAGCTAGCCCAGGCAAACAAATAAACCATTAATTTTTCTTCGTTCCAAATTTACTTTTCTATCTTCCACACGGCGTTTTATCGCTTGACCTTCCAACTTTTACAATAAAATTACCATTCATAAACTTGAATTATTTATTCCCTTCAAAACATCAAAATATTTTAACAACCAAAATTCACTTCCTCCGGCTACAAAAGAAATAAAACTCTAACCCTCTTTACCGAAATTTTACTTTATTACACTTCTTTTCACTTTTTACAAAATCAAAAAATAACGACTATCCATTCCAACTCGCAGTTTGCTAATCTTTCTCAAACTTAAAATTACCCACATTGGCTATCAAAACTAGGAGCGTCACAAAGTCAAATTTTCAAAAATTAAAATTGCAATAAACGAATAAATTTTCTTGATCGCAAAATAAGACGACAATACAAACAAATAATTGATGGATGTTCAAGTATAGTACAAGTAAGATTCAAACAGTCACCAATCTCAAATTTTGGGTGACAATCTAATGGCAATATTTATTCTTAATCGTCAATTATCGGCACTGTATCAGCTAAATCAAAAGTATATCTCCTTTGACGGTGTTGTGCTGGTCAGGAGCAGCAGAAGAAAAGTTTCCAGAAATATAAATTGTTTGTGAATTTCAGGAGTAAACCTTTAAAAAGAAATCAAGTCCATTATATAGACCCAAAGCCATCACACTTAATTAAATTGCTTTTTTCAAAGCGTTGCTTTACCAAAAGGAAATGTTCTTAAAAGTTACACAATTTTGATCTACATTTTTTCAGTGTATTTCTACCGTTATAAAATTTATCCCTGTAAAGTCAAGAGTAAACTCTGCAAATTTATTATAAACACCCAAACTTTGAAGGATGGAGACTTTTTGAATCTTCATTGTACTTCAACATCCATCGATTATTCATACTAAAATAATGTTTTTCAGAATTAGTTCCCCATTTCTTTTCTAACAGCATTCCAAATGAATTCTTAACGCAAAACTTGAATTCAGTTTAATACTAAAATTATGTGGAATTGATACCAAGCACCAATGTAATTTTTACCATTGAACAATCTTCTCTTTCCATTCTTAAATTCCCCCAATAAGTAAAAAAAAAATCATTTTTTGTATAATATTTAGTAAATTTTATATCATTTTAATATATAAATAAAAACTATAAATGAAAAACGTTGGCAAATCAATTTAATTAAAAAACAAACATCCCTTTTATTATAAAAATTATGACATAAAGGGTAGTTCACACTACATGATTTATCATATGACTTAGTCATAAGAAAAGTCGTGGCTAAAATCATACCATCACAACAGCCAATCATAAAAGCCATAACTTCCATAATATCAAAAATCATATAGTGTGAACGTAAAAAAAATTCCTCACATGAGAAGTCATGTGACAAGTCATATGATAAATCATGTAGTGTGAACTACCCTTGACTTGATGTTTAGGGTGCGTTCCACTTAAAGGCCACGACGACCGCAGCGTGGTCCCATGGTTCTTTGATTGGACTAAAGATCGAGAGCGGTTATTTGATTGGACTGACGAACGACCGTGGTCGTCGTGGGCTTTAAGTGGAACGCACCCTTAATGGTCAAAAATTGACCGCTTTTAGTTTCTACAAAATTAGAAATCCAGGGGCACTCTAAGGAGAAAATTCAGTCAAGAAGAAGTTTATCAAAAAAATTATTTTAATTATTTTTTTGGCTTATTATTGGTGAATCCAAAGTTTAAGTATTTTATTTAGAACTTTCAATTCCCCCCCTCTTAAAAATTACTCATAAAAATTAGTAATAGTGGTTTATTCCTCTATTTCTCTATAAATTATTTAGCTTAACTGCCTCTGTATTTAAATTTTCTTGGATTTTGTTCATATTTTTTGATTTATACCTCCAGAATCCACCTCAATTTATCCATCAAATCACAAGATGAAGAGATTACATTGAACTAGTTTTAGACGTTTAAAATTTTTGAGAAAAACGTTTTAACACAACGCAGTGCGCAGAGAGGTGAATCAAATAAATATTTAATTAAAAATAATATTTAATATACTATATAATTTCGCTTAAAAGTGAAAAATTTTCTATTGCAGCCCTTTAAAATTATGTGAAATAATAAAATAAATTAAACAAAAAAAATAATTACGTTAGGTAATTAATTATTATCAAAATTATTATAATAAATAAATAAAGATTAATGAAATTATAAATAATAAATTTTTTTTTTTTTTGGTTAATCTTTTTTTTTGTGGGTATATTGGACTTTTTAAAAAATTTTTTAAATAATTTACGTTTCGAGGTGATTTATTTCCTCTTCCTCAGAATTACTTAAAATTAAACTATAAATGTTATAAATATTTTAAAAAACATAATTTTTTACGTTATTTTTAAATTATTATAATTATTACAGCTGTTTTTAGCTTCTTTCTGTTTTTATTTAAAACAGCTAAAAACAGCTGTAATAATTATAATAATTTAAAAATAACGTAAAAAATTATGTTTTTTAAAATATTTATAACATTTATAGTTTAATTTTAAGTAATTCTGAGGAAGAGGAAATAAATCACCTCGAAACGTAAATTATTTAAAAAATTTTTTAAAAAGTCCAATATACCCACAAAAAAAAAAAAGATTAACCAAAAATAAATTTTAATATGGACGCTATTACCGAAATTAATCATTTATAAATAATAAAGTTATTTGTAGTTGAAGTAAAAATTAAAAAAAATAGCTGAGGCTAGAATACACCGCAATATCTTCATTTTTTAAATTACATAATAAAATTTGAAAAATAAATAGTATTTAAAAAATTATTTAGCAGTTATGCAATTTTAATGGAATTTTGATGTTCAAGTTACATAATTTTTATCAATAATAATTTGTTACAGTTATTTTATTAATTATACCCTTATTTTTATTAATAATATTTTATTCTTATTAATTCTCAGTTTATTTTGGATTTGAAGTTTTTAAACTGTCCTAAATTTTTTTAATTCCATCTTTTCGTTTTCTATTTAAATTACAAATTTACTTTTGTATATTTGAAATAGTAGTACTAGTACCTAATAATTATTTTATTTTGATTAAAAATGTATGCATTCAATTAATATAATTAAGATTATTTTTCCCTAATGTTTCAGTTAACGAAATTTTTATTTAACTTTTAGGAAATTTAAAAAAGATGTTCTTAACACAAATTTTCGATCATACCACGTGATTTTTGTGAATCAATTCATCTTCAGTAAGATATCGCGATTGGAAAAAGTTATTCGAGTCAAGAAAATAAATTATATCACCCTTCATAGTTTACATGCTATTTGAGCGTTTCTGTGTATTTTTATGAAGCAAAAATTAAATAATTTTAGTTAGTATTTGAATAATTTTACTTATAAATTTTTAGAAAAATTCGCTTATTTCATATCATAAATAAAATGTGGAAACATCCGTTCGCCGCAATAGTATCCAATGTAGCGCAGAATTCAAAATATATGAGCTACTTTGAGAATGGGTGGCTGTAAAACGAAGGGAGCAAAATAATAACCATCACCCAACATTTTTTAATATTTAATTATTTGCTCCGATTTTCCATTTTACAGAAAGTAAAATTTAATAAAAAGTTAAATTGTTATTTTAACAGAAATCAGTGTTGTCTTGGAAAGATTAAGGGTTAATAAGAATATACATCAAAAGTGTGTCTAAAAGGTCCTGTAAGTAATGTAAATTTGTCATTATCGATGATTGGAGAAATAACCAGAATATACACAGCTACTTTACCAAGTCGGTTATAAAATAAAGCGACATTTTTTTAAATGAACATTAGCTAAGCTGCCCAAGTCTAATGACAATGTGCAAAATACATCAACCACATTCTGATTGGTCATAATAAGTATTTCAAAACAGGTGTAGATACAAATTACAGTTTAAAATTACTTTGTATGTTGTGATGTCTTAGTTACGATGAATAATAGCTCCACTTAGAAAATTCGTTGTCAGTCTAATTTGCCCCAAATTTTACATAGTGGTAGCTACTAGGTTAGCTTCAGGTATTACATAATTATTTACAAGAAATTGCATTATTTATCGCGACATTCCATTTGGTTACTGTGATGCTAATTTAATAATTTGGTTTAAAAACTGAGCATAGAAAAAAAAGTTTTGACTAAACGGAAATTTTCTGCTCTCCTAAACTGCAAACATAATGTCGTTAGTTTTCACTGAGTTTACAGAAACATATGAGAAAAGTTGAAAGTTGCAGCGTCAGTACTTTCAGCGCCCCGGTGTCGAAACAGAACGAAAAAAAAAATCAAAACGGTATTTATTAAATAATCTGTTCAGAAGTTGTTGTAGCTTATTAGAGTTTTCCAGCTACAATTTTTTGTTTTGTTTTTACCCTGATTTCGATTTTCAACGAGATATTTTCTATTGTTTCCAGTCACAATAAAACATTGCACGATTGGCTAATTAAAAAAGGAACAGAAGGGTTAAAGTGAAATTTGAGATTTGAATCCGGAATTTCCGCTTGGTGATTTGACCAGTAAATGGTCAAAAAATACCAGTCGGCGGTTTCAGGAAATTACTACTTTATAATATCGAGAACAATATAAATAATAAATAGTAAAAAAATAAATAAATCAGAGTACACACTAAAGGTAAATGTAAATTTTATTGGATTAGCTTTAAATTTGTTTTCGAATGGTATCATTAATTTTCCGCATTCCATCTGCCCCATTGTTGTAATTTTTGTTATGTGTAGAATATCAGTTTGCTTATTTACAAATTCCGGACGTGGTATATTGATCCAATGCAGTGTGATGTGACGAAGGCATCGATTTTTGTAAGCCTTCGAGGGCCGCAGCCGTCCAAAAGACACCCCAACCCAGGCATGGCAAGCAAATGTCAAACTTAGTTTTAGTATTGTTTTGAACAGCATTTATTCATTTCTTGCAGAGAACTGCTGAAAAGTTATTTGTGTTTTGATAGGTGAGAGTCAAGATTTAGCCCATTTTTCATTATACTTATAGGGTACGTGCACTTGATGAATTGGCAATGCCAATAATTTTCTTTTTAAATTAAAATATGGAGAAAATAGTGAAAGTAAAAATCTTGTTATTGCAACTAATGGAAACTCTCACTGCTCTCATTTTCCGGTAAAAAAATATATAGAAATTTGTCATTCGTTAGCTAAGAGCACCGGGATATTTGGCTTAAGTTGCTATCAGTCGATTGCTTGGCATTAGAAAACTCATAGTTTAGGCTGATGAGTTGTAAAGCAAAAAAATTATTTGCGTCTGCTTACTACTAGCTACCTGCGCGTAGAATGGATAAGAATAATCAGTATCATCCGCATTCAGAGCTACTTTTGTTTTAATAAATGTCAGTACGTCGTTTACAGAGAGTCGGAACTAGTCAGAATGCTCATGTAGAGGTTTATTAGTAGTCTAATATTACACTGAAGTACTTGATGAAACGCAACCACAACATTGCTCTCTAAAATTAACAGCCTGACACAATCAGAGTACGAAAAAAATTAACTTGTACGTTTGAATTCAAAACCTTCTAATCATCTAACCTACATCTAGGATTCTATGCAAACAAGAAATCTAAATAAATACCGTAAATATGCTCTTCGTTGTGTCATTAGTCGCTCTAAATCCAGAAAAAACAATTGTGGACAAATTTCACAGAGGAATTTATGTAAAAGTTCACTGAGCACTGAAAATTATTATTAACAACGTTTCATCCGTACAATGAAATTTTGAATAATTTAATCACGAGAAACGATCCCGTTTAGCTGCGATGCTGCTGTCTGTAGCTGTTCTGGTAAAGATTCCTTCTTGAAAGTTTTCGTATCGAGTGATTTCAAAACAACACCATATTTCTTTATATCCTTCATTTCCTTGAAAATAATTTGAGAACGATAAATTGTTGACGTAAATCCCAAATTTGGCTTGTTTCCAAAAATACAAAAGTAGGTTAAAGCTTTTTTTGAACAAAGTATTGAATTTAAATGTAGATGTTCCATTTTATTTTCCGAACTGCGTTAATTTGCCAATTTCGATGTCAACACTTCAATGTGTAACTGAAATTGGATAGCACTGTGGATGTCATGTTTATTTAACTTATTAAAATGTAATCATTTCGAATTTAAAATAAAATTTTTAAACATAATTGAAAAAAAGTTTTTTAAGATTTTCAATGTGGATATTCATGAATAAAAATTTTTCATACATGAGCGTGGATCCGATTAAAATTAATGAGTATTCTCTGTGACATCGGATGAAGGACTCTTTTAATGGGACTTGCAAAAATATTTATACTTTTTAAGGGTTTCGTGCACTGCAAATTAACATTCACTGGATGCAGGTGGTAAAAATTCCAACTACAAATACTTTCCACAAGGTAAAAACATCTCTTGAAAGTACCAATAATAAAAGTTGTCGTAACAACAAATTTGTTGAAACAGTTGTAAGGATAAAATGAAAAATAAAGTTTAAAGTACAAAAAGTGATATAAAAGAAAGGAACAACAGTGAAAATAAGCTCAGACTAATAAAAATTACTTCAACGTAAAATATTTTAGTGTACTTATTACTAAGTAAGGAAAGTTTCGGTGGAAATTTTGTATGAAATTTCCTCGAGTAAAGTTCAAAAAATTATTTATACTTTTGTAAATATTACAAAAAATTATGAAGATGGATGCAATATTGGTAAACTAAAAAAATTCTTAAAAAAATCTTAGAGTAAATATTTTCTAAATAAAGTTCTTAATCTTAAATAAAATTTAAGATAACCTATTTAGCATGTTAGTCTGGGAGCTACCGTCAAATTTTATTGATCCTTTGCTTTCTATTTTTCTTACAGTGTATTGTCGGATTTATAATTGCGTATACAATAAGCAGTTCCGCTTGATAAATTTTTTAAGAGTTCCCTGTGGATCTTTTACTGAAAATTATACATTATGATTGTCATCTCTGAAGTTAACATCCTGCTAGAGATAAAAGCTTTTTGAAAACAGGTTTTTCATTCACACATGCCACTTCCTTTCAGTTCTCTACTATTTATCTTTCCCGCAATATAAATTTCAATAAACTTTCTACGATTTGGTTTGTTGATCGCATCACTTTAAATCTAATACCAAGATTGGAAAACAAAGCTTTAAAGAATTTCTATTTAACAGAAGTGCTTCGTATATGTTGTTACGTAAACTGAAAATTGTCTTTTTAAAATTACTATTGCTATTGTCAGCATTCCGTTCTATTTTCTGTTAAAAAGCAACATTTCAGTAATTTAAACTATAACCTACGGAAATTCTTAAACCGCCACTGGAATCCAACTCATGAATGTTGGCACTAGAAGCTAACACGGTAACAGTTCGGCCATTTGTTCACCAAACTCATTATTATTTTATTATTATTAAAGATTACTCGAATTTAATCAAAGATAGCGAACAGCGGTAGAAATTTATAGTTAAACTTTGCATCGAAATCTTTAAGGCATTGTAAATAAAATACAAAGAACCTCCCCCTAACAAAAGTGTGAAAGAAAGAAAGGATTAATTTTTTTAATTTCCCGCTTGCCTCATTTTCGTCTTCCGTTTCTTAGATAATAATTTTGCAATTTGGTATTCTTCGGGGCACAAAAACAATTTAATTGTTTCGTAGTTCTTTGATGAATTATTCATTTCAATAGATGATTTTGGTTGTACTATTTATTTATCAATTTAGATTTGCTGGTTGTATCTTCTAACAGCTTTCTAACTTAAAGCTCAAGTTAAACTTTTGAAGTGAATTTACTGAATGTTTGGGGTTTTGTATTATTTAATATTTATACTTAAAGTTGACGTGTCTGCGACGCGACGTAAAGCTTCGTTTTTTTTTGGTCAAATTTTCAAGACTTTACGGTGGTGAAAATTCAATTTCAAGAATAAACAATACTTGAGGATTATGTTCGAGCTTAAAATTTTCAAGTTCGTGTTTGTCTCTTATTTGCATAGCGTTATACGCCCTGATGGTGTCACAAGAGTTCTAAAATATTTAAGGGTTAATTTTTTTAAGTTTAAACCTCAATTTGTCAAGTCAACATTATAAGCGTAATCTTGAGTGTCTTTAATGATTGTAGATAAGTAATAGACATACTTAAGAAGAAAGTTTTCCAATTTAAGTTAAACATTACAGTTTGATATTTTCACCCTTCGATCTAAATTTGGTACCGGCACGAGAATCGTTACATTTATAGGATTGGAAAAACATGCAATATTATATTGACCTACATAGTGAAAACCCTAACCGAACAATAATTTCCACTTCGATTTTTTTGTAGGTATGAACTAGGAAAGCATACTTTTATCTATGTAAAGGAGTCGTATAGAAAATTGGACAAATAGCGTAATCTGCAAAGGACGTCAGAGGGAAAGTGTAGTGCCAATTAAATCAATTATTGATAAAACGGAAAACGTCATAAAAATAAAACTACTACGTTAATTTTTACTTGTTAATGATGGTTCAGTGATAAAGCTAAAGGCTTGCCAGAAAGTGTAACCGGAAGAGGATTTATAAAGCGAAAGCAGTGATGCACAAAATCTACTTTTAGGATATCAAAATCGACAGAATGGTCTTGATGTTTTTGACAGGTAATTTATTAAAAATATTGTCGATATTTATAAAAAAGGTGTAGGTACTTTGAAAACAAAAGTTTTTTTGAATAATAATAATAGATAATTCTAACAAGAAAACTACATGATCGTGTTTGTGAAAAAATTATATGGTGCCTTTTAAATATATTTAGTTATATAATAAATTTTAGAGTTGAATTATTGTGCAGTAAATAAGTAAAATATTTTTATAATTACCGATAAATGGTAGGTAGTTGATTGGAGTCTTCACTGACATTATCGTTATTATTATTATCATTATTAGCAAGATTACACAGAGCAATTTGCGACATTTTAAATATTTTTGGCGTTGCCAAAGCGGTTATGATTTTTCCTTTTTTTTCTTTAAATTCGCGCAAGTATGATAAGCAATATAGGCACTAAACGTGTTTTCTTAATAAGGCAATAATGTTAATTTTTAAAATTGTCAAATCACAATCGGCGTTATTTGAAAATTGTCGCTAGATAGAGGAGTTATTAGAAAAATCTTAAGCCGAATTGTTAGCTACAAACGAAAAATATAGCAGGTGCTTCCAGGTCTCTTAAATACAACATTAAATACTGAATTTTACATACCAGCAATTTTAAGTGCATACATAATTTGTTGGCACAATTTCAAATCTAGGATCAAGTAATTTTCGAATAATTTATGCACTATAAGGTCGATATTTGAGCGCCGTGTACCTGGTCATTTAAAAATTGTGTGTTTTAAAAAAAGTCAAAATTTGACTAGAAAATGTGACGCTATTATAATAACAACAATTTATCATTATATTAACTACCCGTATTTAATTAATCATTTTTTATTAACAGTATGTTCATTACACAATTTATTAAATTTCCAATTAATCACTAATTATTGCCTTCACATTAATTGTTCCGAATCTCACTTTTTTATTATTAAACTTTAAGATTAAATATTATTGACTATAAATTTTGCTAAGGAACTACTAACAATTAACTTTTTAACGGAATGAGGTTAAACGCCCAACAAATTTTCGAAAAATTATTAAATCGTCGCAAGTCCCGCGTCTTATTAGTCGAAAACTATTACACTAACAAAATCAGATCAAAGATTACATGATTAACAACAATGTAACAATAAAAATAAGCTGGTGCAGGGACGTCAAAGCGCTCACAGTTATTACGTCATTGCAGTGCTCCTATATACAGAAGCATGCGCCGAACAGCGTCGGAATTTAATGGAAATTGAATTTATTCAACTTTTAAAACTTTATTTAATTAAATAATTTTAAATTATTTCTAACTAAAAGCATCTTTAAGATTTTCAAAAAAGCCATTTTCGATTTTGTCTTTCTTATAACAAAACATTTCAATTGCCCATTAACAAGAGACACTTCCAAACTTATAAATATCAAGTTTAGGCTATTACTTTAAAAACAATTTTGTTTTGTTAAAGAAATATATCTACTAATTAAATTAGCTTGCCAAAGGTTGCGTCCACGCCTTATACGCACAATGAAAACCGACAGCAGCTCTCGATCCAAATCAAGCTTTTCTATTGTATATTATGAGGTGGTGCAAAATACACTTTCCTATCGGAAGTCACCCTAATTTGGTTGGTTCGTATTTGGCAGTAGTGCGCTATTTTTGTATAGTAGTTGCCAAGTAGGCACTACATTGTAAATTCAACATCATCAATTTTGAAGTTTTGATTAAAAATTTCATTTTTAGCCTTAAATAGTCATTTCGATCTGCAGCCCAAATCGCCTGAATTATTTAGGGTTTGTTAGTCAGCAAGTCAGCAACTCTGGAAAAACTGAAGACCAACATTACCAACGTAACTGTGTTGAAGCGGTCGTTGGAATATGCAGAAAATTAATAAATTTACAGATCGAGAAGGGTAATTTGGGTCGGCTTTGTATGTGACGTAAAAAGCATGGGATGATAGTAATAATAAAAACAAACAGCAATTTTGATAATAGCATAGATGCAATCAAGAAAAACGTTACTAATTTCTGTTAATTTGAAATTAACAGTGCTACCCACAAAAAGGTCTAAAAATATGCAACTATACGCCTTGCAAATTTGTTAAAACTATGCTGCTTATTTTATTGTTACGATAATAAGAAAATTGTGCTTAAATACCTAGTTTAGAACGAACATAGCCTAGGGTAGTTATATGCAGAGGATGCAAGGCATCCGGGCCTCAAAATACCGAAGTTCCGGTTTTGATTGTTGTATGTTTGAAGTATAATTTTCCTAAAATGTTCCTCTTTGTTTGGTATACATTAATACGTTTTGTAAATTTATATTTATGATAATAACTAGATCACCTAAGTAGTGCGGCCTAAAGACCGCACAAGTTTTTTAGGTTAATACTAAATATTAACAATCAAAGAGAAATGTATTACAGCGACGTGTGTCTTATTTCCAATAAAGCTTTTAGTAAAAATTTAATCAATTTTTTTTGTAGATAAGTAGAAAAAGGTTAGTCCTTTCTAATGCACCAAATTACTTCAATAATTGGCGCTGCTTATACCCAAGTTCTACGGTCAGTCTGGATAAATCCCGAATGCAGTAGAATTTCTGCAGTTTTTCGGTATGTTTTTAGCTAATAAACTTTTAAAGTCAATAATCCAAAATTTAGAAACCGATGATTTTTTTTTAGATATTTTTTTCTTGTGTTCAAGTAGTACTTTTTTTTTACTTTGTATTTACAATATCTTTATCTAAAAGTGAAAGCTTTGAGAAGCCACTAAGAAGTTTTCAAGCTCTGTAATATTCTTTATTAATTATGTAATTCTAAAATAAGTAAAATGTGATCTACGAACTCAAATCTAAGAGGCCTATAGTTTATCCTCAAAACTGATGAAGTAAATACTTCAAGACACTTCAAGTGTGAGTGGATAGAAAACTTTACTATAAAAGTATTTACTATTTTTCGTTTAAATAAAAAGTTTGTGTACGTATAAATTATTTTATCTGACAAAAATAAGTCATTCTGAAAGCCTAACAGAATTTTTTAATAAAGTGATAATATTTAGTAGGCAATACAAATTTGCTGAAACTGAAATGTTCAAGCACATTAATTTTAACCGTACGACGAAATATATACGTATTTCAATCAAAATGCAATTAAAGATATTACGAAACTGTAATATTTGTAAACATCAAATATTAATAAAGTATTTTTGGAATGCCTCTAATTGTGTTTTGATTCACATTTTTACGTGGTACTCATGTCAACTTACAGCTAAAATAAATTTCGTTTAAAATTCCATAAAAGTTAATTTTGCAAATTTATATTTTCAAATGTATATGTACCTACTAAATACCAGCATTAAAAAAAAATCCTTTTGAATAATTTAGAAGTATTCAAGGCATTGCTTGTAATTGGTTGTAGATTTAAAAGGATCTTAATCTCCTCTAATCGTTTTCAAAAAATTTTGTTAAAATATTGTATATTTAGGAGTTTGCCTGATAGTATCAATATTTACTTAAATTTTAATTAATATTTTGGGAATAATTAATTCTAAGTGCATGTCACATATTTTCACTTCGTTATTTTTAAAACAAAATTTTTGTTTGTTTGAAATTGTTGATGCTTACTTGAGACAAAAGTATGGATGTAGTGGTGATCCCACTTCCTTCTGAATCTTTGTTGAAGCTACAGTTTAACGTGGAATCCAAACCACGACACAAATAATCTGAGACCAAATGAAAATTTCATTATATCCGTTCAATCACTTGGATTATTAAAAATTACTATTATTGGACTAGAAACGCCATAAAATAAAGAATTGCATTTTTGTTTATTTTATTTTGTTTATTTACGAATAAAAGAAAACTAAAATGTTGACTTCACTTCAGAACAACCAACAAGTAAGAAACTTTCTTAGCTAGAGAATTCCTCTTATGTCAAGCAAGAAACTTTGAACCACAGTAACCAACACAAAGACGTTGTGTCGACGATGTCAAATTTTAATAAATAATAATTCTACGATGTCATGCCAAAAGGGGATATCAACAAAACTATAATTTTGCAGAATATAAATCTCAAAAAAAGACATTTTTCTTTTTTAGTGACAGGGTAGAACCAGAAAATATTTGTATTAGGTATATAAAAAGAAACGAAAAACCGTGATTTTTTTATGAAAAAGTTGAAGAAATTTGAAAAATTTTTACTATGTTTTTAACTTTTCATAAAAACACCACTGTTTTTGTACTCCCCTTTTCGTTTTTCTATGCAGCAATTTAGTAGCCAAATTTATTCTTGCACACTAGCCTAGTGTTGTTAGGCCTTTGGGGCCTATAAATGCTTTTGCATCAAGTCCTCCTCTAATTAAACGCATTTTTTACGTTAATTAATACTCTAGTTAAATCTTCAAACGCTCATGACACTTTTATTCTACCAGAAAAACGGTTGTCATTTTTGGTTTTGTATTTAGGGGGTGTCTATCTATAAACCATAATATTTTCAGGACTTCTAAAATCTGGGATGGAAACTGTCGCTATCTCTTGGTCTATAATAAAAGTTAAATTTCTGTTCCTAATCCTGAGAAAAGTACAGAAAGGCTTAGGATTATTTTGGACTGTGTAAATATCAGTATTTTATCTTGGAAGTACTCAATCCAAGTTTGGAATATTTAGCCTGCAACAAAAATGTCATTTTGGCCATACATTTTGGCTATTTATAGCGCTCTTTTCATGTGAAAACTTTAATTTTTTTTAAACTCATATTATACGGTTGACTTACACCATTTTCAGCTTTAATTCAGAAAGCGTCAATTGTAATTTAAATTAGGCAGTACTTCCGACCTTACAGACGCCCATCGGGCTAACTGTACAAAACTGAATACCAACCAGTACCGCAGAGATAACCAAAATGGCGGTTTTAAGACCGGAAATACCAGTTAATCTGAATTACAATTGACACTTTTTGAACTGTAGCTGGAAGTAGCTTAGTTAATTTTTTTGCGCTTTTTATTGGATTTAGGTGAAAGGTAGGAAACGTAGACCTTTAAATGCAAATTTTACGATTGAAACCTCGATGAATTCTGAAAGAGCATATTTTAAATAAGAGAATTAGGTGAGGAAAATCGCCTTAAAACCAACAGTTTTTTCAAAAATCGAATTTAAAAAAGCACGATTTTCATAGCAATTTTCAAGTTCAGGCGCTCGGGATTGGTGAATCAATGCATTCTATTGACAGTCCGTGTAGTTTGAACTGGTCTTAGCTTTGCGTAGAGCGACGATTACCGGAGCGACACTTGCATTGGGATGGTGCAACAGTGCACCTCGAACGAAAATCATGGTTTTCAATAGTAAATGTGCAGGAAAAATGGCTTAAAGCGCCCGAGCGCAGCGAGGGGTGCTTTAAGTCGATTTTTCTTTGCACAACCACCCTGCGTTTAGAATTCACTCAAACGAGTTTCACCCCTCAAAAATCCACCATTTTCCTTAATCCACGGGCCTAGGGGTATTTTTAAAATGAGTGTCGTTTTACACACACCCTTCGGGCGCTTCGGGCCATTTTGATGAAAACCACCATGGCACGAGTAGGATCCACACGAAAAAATAATCATCAGCGAGGCTCTTATGCATAACAGTGCACGGACGGAGCACAGAATGCATTGATTCACCAATCACGAGCGACGTAACTTGAAAATTGCTATGAAAATCGAGCTTTTTTAAATTCTATTTTTGAAAAAACTGTTGGTTTTAAGGCCATTTTCCTCACCTAATTTTCTTATTTAAAGTGTGCTTTTTCACAATAAATCGAGATTTGAATCGTAAAATTTTTATTGTAGGGTCTACGTTTCCTGCCTTTCCCCTTGGATTTATCTAACCGCCCACTAAATCTATTTATGTGATCATTTCAAATTAATTCTACCAAATAAAAAAATATATACTATCGCTGTCCTGAACTACTTATTCCGAGTGCTTAGTTAGAAATTTATCGGTACTATCAATTTTTGGCTGGTGAATGCCGAAAAAACCAATCAGAAGTTCCAAATAACGTCACAGATATAGAGACAGAAAGATAGGGTGACCGAGAAAGACAGAGTTTTCTACAACATTTTAATATTTCTGGAAAGAAAGATTAATTTTGTGCATAGACAATTTTGGTCCAAAAATTACAAAAGCTGCAATTTTATAGTTTGACTATAATAATCAACGTAAAAGAAAACAAATCACTGATATAATCTTCAAATCAAGATTAACTATTTACGCAAATAATTCGGTGAATAAGCAGTGAGATTTACAATTAACTACAAAATGAAATTGACAATAGCTAGAGGATGAAGTCACTAAGTCATGGAGCTTAGATCATTGAAATGTAGGCTAACCTTATAGAGATGAAATTCATATTATCTTTTATTCAAATAATTTTAATTTTACGTTTTAAAGAATATTTTTAAAACTTTTTTTAGCAAAAGTCTCCTCATTAGTCAAAAAATATTTAATATGCACTGAAGCAGACGTTTAAAGTTAACCAAAAATTTTCAGATAAAGAGATCTTAATTTAATCATGCAGTTATTTCATAATAAGCAAAATAAAATATCCAAACAATCGAAATATAATTTTGTTTTCAATTTAAAGACTTTTTTTTCGGAACCCTGATACAGTCGACCTTCGTTAATTAAATTTTTAAATTTTAGTTTTAAAATTTACTCGATGCAATTACTGAACTTAAAACAATTTCCGGTACATTTTTAAGCAACTACCACACTTTTTAAAGTATGTTTTACGTTATAAAATTGTTGCAAAACTTTGAGTTCAAAAGTTTCAAGTTATTTAATGAACGTATTACAGACACAAAGTGAAATTCAAAGGATGTTGCTACTTGCTACCAAGACATTTAATTATAAACATTATTTCCGAGTTAAGAAAGTTCTAAAAATTTAAGAAAATGCTTTGTGCAACATTTTTTAGATATTTGCAATATTTTGCGGGATACATAATGAAAATCGTTCTAACTAAAAGACGGCGACTCTTATTATTCTACTCTCGTACAACTAACCGTCGAAGGCTTCTGTTTAATTTTCATTTTACTTTCTGACTTTCCGCTGGCACAACACGCAATATTTGCACTGTTTAGGATGATCCAATTGTATAACAACAAAAAATATTACCCTATTTATTGTAAAAGTAAAGAATCCTTTTTAAACTTATCGGTGATTGAGTCGATACCTAGGAAATCTTAAAATATTGAATTTCTTTAATAAAATCTTAAGTGTCTCTTTGAAGAAGCTTGAGTTTCACTAAGACGTTGGTTGTTAATGTGTTTGTTTATTGGTTACTTTATATTTTTATTTGCAAACGTTTTAAAATTGTACGAATTTGGCTTGGATTTCTTTGCTGATTTGTTTCGAACCAATAAAGGTTGATTAATGAACCATCATTGGGGAACTGTTCATGGTAAGCAGAAAAAGGAAAATTAAAGGGAAATGTCGGTAATAATATCGAACAAAAATAATTTTCCGCTGTTATATCCTTCTAAAAGGATCTCAAATCAATGCAGTGATGTCTCTGCAAAGCAATACATAAATGTATTAGTTATTAGGAGAAACTGTATAATTGAAGCACTAATTAACATCGAAGTGGTTTCTCTTGTGTCCATCACCATTTGTAATTATGTATCGTTAGTCTATTAATTACTAAGCAATTAGCATTGATTTAATTATCATTTTCTGCATTTTATCAAAATGAACGGCGGTGTCTTCTACAGTTCTTCTATTATCCGACATCTTAGCATGTGGACAAGACTCCGCATACACAAACAGAAATTACTAAAATCTTCCCTAATGCATATTCATCGACTTGGGTTTTAATCTAGTAAATATTTAAAGGGCAACGATAGGTCAGCAGAAGTTTACTTCTTATTTCTGTATATTTGTAAGTTTCCCGTCACAAACCGAGAGAAACTTTTGCTGCTCCATAATTTATCATCTAATTTCTCCTCCATTTTCTTGCCATTGTCGTTTCACGTAATCACTGTTTCCATCTCCCCATTACTTACATCATATGAAATTTTCTCCTGCATTTTAACCAAATTTAAGATAGCATTTTACGTCTTTCTAGAAAAATCCTTGCAAATATAAATTGTAATTCTAAGAGCAGTTTACGAAAAGCGTGGTTCTGTTTGCCCAAATGAAAATAAAATTAGAAATGGTAATATAAGTTTAAAAAAGTTTGCGTGTACATTTTAAAAGGGAAATTAAAATCGGTTTTTGAATGTTACCAGATATTTTTCATCGATTAAAACTTTATTCCAACGTTTTTGATCGTCGTATCTACTTTTTAAAATTTAATCAGTTACCAAATAAAAAATTAAATACTTTCAAGTTCGATTTCAAAGCTAATCGAATTAAGAATTCTGAGGCTATTCAAATAGAGCAAGTTTAGCCAACTTTGTTAAAGGCTTGGTCTACATGATTAATTGTAACCAAGCTAAACATTTTGAGTTTTTGATGGGTTTAACCTACAATAAGCTATAAGCTTACAGTAAATATATTGATAATAATCGTAGATAAAATGGAGGTTTCCTAACACTTAAATTAGAGCTTTTATTCATAGAATGGAATTAAGTCGAAGAACCACGTTAATTCGCAGGTTGTCTGCAATTGCTAATGTACTCCAATTTAGGATTATAACGACATAATTCTCTTAATTTACGTTTCCAAGTTTTAAGATTAATCCACGCATTAGAACAGATTATTTCATTGTGAAAGCCACCTTGAAAGCTGCGTCCTAAAAATTTGTTATATTATAGGAATTTCGGAATAAAAGTTCTAGTTTATTTTTTTAAATTAAACAGTAAAGCGGTTCTTGATTGTGAAAACAACTTACATATGCACACAATTTATAAAAGAACAGTTTAAACAAAGGATTTTCCCAAATCTCAGATAATAAAACTTTTTTAAGGTTTGAGCTTTATTGCACTTTTGCTCTCTTTTATTTAGTTACGCCCAAAATGAAGTTACATATTTCTTTTTTGTATATCCTTTACGTCATTTCAAATAAACGCTTTTCACATGGTACAATTTTATATCCGTTTGATTCTTGAAAAATGATACTATCGCAATGGAGTTGGAAGAACACGTTAAGGTGGAAAATATCGTCTCAGCTTGAGAGTTTAATTGCGATACGTGCTAAATATAGATTAAATTTTCGTTCAGTTAATTTAAATTTAATATAGGCAAGTAATATTCGTTTGTATATTTAATGTGACTAATAATTTCAAAAGCAACTTGAAAGTGGATATTCAGCCACTTAGCTAATCAAAATAGTTGTCAAATTGTGAATTGCACGCTTATTCCAGTAGATAACATAATAAATTACAAAAACAGTAGGGTCCAATATGAAAATACAAGAACACCATGTTTTGATTACGTCTGTTAAATAAACGAAATTTTCCGCATTCAGCGTTTAAAAATTTTATGGGGCTGTATAATCAAAAATTCGATAAAATATATAAGCTAAAGTTATAAAATTTGTAATGACCGAACTAATAGTAAAAGTAATGAACTAAAGTAAGTGTTCAAGTTTATGGATCTTAGCAATTTGGCAATGGCCGGCGAGAGAACGCATAAGTTCATAAAATTTCCGACATAATAAAGTCGTCGCAAAAACGAAGACTTTTCCTTATTTAAGTTAAATTGTATAATTTTGTTAAGATTCATAATTAAACTTTGCATAAACAGTCTCAGAAAACACGTAAATAATTGTATAGGTAAGCTTAATTATTTCAGTTGATGCGCATGAAAAGATTAACGAGATTAATCGTTGCTATAAGTAATTGCAGAAAGTACGAATTAGAAGTATTACATTTAAAAAAATAAAATAAGATTTTTAGGTGAGTTTATAACAGCCAAATTCTTCCACTTTTGAAAGTGGCGCCCAAAGCAAAGTACTCTAAGTAATCAAAAGTATAAACTTTGACCCGCATTTTTTAAGCTGAACGACCCTTTTAGAACTTGAATCCTTTAACGTCAAGTAATTTCAACTTTAAAATTAGTAATATAAAGGACATTTAAATGATTGTCTTTTTATGTACAAAGTAACAAAACATTTTTTACTTCTTCTTGTGTTAAATTAAATTAAATGTGTTTGATTACGATTATATTTTATTTTTAACATTTTAGAAGTACCTGGCACAGCTTATAAGGATGGTGCAGAAAATCTCATTCAATAAATAATATAAAATATGTGATTGTCATCGCACCTTCAACGCCATATGACTGCAGAAAAAAGTTTATCCTACAGGATCAACGCATCCGAAGGCGTTCATCGTTAAATACAAAGATTTTTAAGTAAATAACCTTGCAAACTAAGTAAAAGTTTCCAGTGTAGTTCCAGACTAGTTTATGTTAAAACGCTACATCTAGGTTCCAAAAGAGACACGGACAACTCGGCAGCGGGCAACTCGGTTCCGAATGACTCGGCACCGAATAACTCGGCACCGGGAAAACTCGGCACCGAGAAAACTGGGCACCAAGACAACTCGGCACCGGTTTTTCGATTTTCACAGCAAATTTTAAGCTAAGTTGCTCGTGATAGCTGAATTCAGGCATTCTGTCATCAGTTCGTGTAAATTACATTACTCTAAGATTTACGTAGAGAGGGGATCACGGTAGCCTTACTAGCATTCGTATGCTTTAACAGTGCACTTTGAGCGAAAATCATGTTTTTTTATAGTTAATGTACAGTAAAAATGCAATTTTTACTTGCACAACCACCGTTCTTGTAGAATCCACGCAAAAACGAGTTTCACCTCTCAATGATCCACCTTTTCCTTAACCCACGGGCCTAGGGGTATGTTTATAATAAGTGTAGTTTTCGCAAAAATGGCCCGGAGCGGCCATAGCGTAGCGCAGCGAAGCGTAGGGTCAATTTTTGTAAAAACCACCATGGCACAAGAAGGATCTACGCGAAAAAGTATTAACCGTACGTTAACATTGCGTACGACTAAGTAAGAAAATTATCATCAGCCGGACTCTTTTGTATGACCGCACACGTACCGACAATAGAATGCATTGATTCACCAATCAATAAAAAATGTTTCCAACTGCTGCCGGTTATTCCAGTGCCGAGTTGTCGGTGCCGAGTTGTCCGGTGCCGAGTTATCCTGTGCCGAGTTGTCCTGTACCGGTTCTAAAAAGCTAAAGTACAAAATGCCCTGTAGTTCTGATAAGGGTAAACGATTGAACAAATATGGAATAAAAAGGCCACACACTGTAATTACAAGGGCTAAACAAACTAAAGATGTATTTATGTTTATCCTAGGCAAATCTTGGAAAAGCTAAAATTACTGCAAAAAAGTATTGAAGGGGTTACCAATTTTGGTATTTTTCGTCCTCCCTCTTCTTGAAAAAGTTGCTGGATTCGCCCTTGTGTTTAGCTTCCAGTTCAGGGGTAAAATAATAAACCTGCGTCTGAGTCAACATTATTTTTGTAACCGGTCAAATTTATCAAGTTAAACTTTCAGTTAAATAAACATCTAAGAGAAGTTCCAATAACACTAAAATACAACAAAGGTAGCCTTCTCGAGCAGTCCTTCAGGAATCGCATATTTTCAATGATTCTTTGATTTTATGTCAGTAATTCTCATTCTAGTGAGAAAATTCTTCTACATTTTTATAATTATTTATTAAATTACTTATCTACACATTTTATTATGACTGATGGATTATTATCTTTCAAAAGCAAATTTTGCGTTCCGATATGAATTCCATGTTACCACATAATAGTATTCAAAAATTGAATAAGCAAGTTATGCCGCTTTCAATTTCCTTCAATCTTACCAATTTAAATGGCATTCTGTATAAGCAAGATTTTGTGTCATATAGTATAAATTCCTTTAAAATTTTCGTTTGAATGGCACCTACATCATAAAAAATAAGTTTCTTTAGTGTTTATTCATGAAGACACGTACATTCCAGAACTAAAAATATTATGTTAAAGTAATCATATTATAGTAAATTCGCTAGAGAAAACTTTATATTTTAAAATTTAAAGACAGCTTTTAAATATTCAGGAAAATTTAATCAAACAATTTCTTTTAATATTACAAAATTTTAGCAGACATTTTTAAGTTTTAAATAAAACAGATTAGCTCAATGAAAGTAAGTGAAAAACAGAAGAAAATAAAATAAAAATTTTGATCAACAAATTTTATACGAAACAAATGCTGTCGGGTGATACTGACGTCATAGTAAGCGTCACGACGCAGTCAATAAGGCGGTTTCTTCCTGCGATGCTGCAGTATGCAGTCTCTGCACGATTTTGTTAAGTAAACACCTGCACAAAATCTTCACATGGCAATTAAAGTACGTTTAAACAATAGAACAAAATATTCCGTTTATAATGGCTTGAGTTTGCTAAGAACCAAGTCAATTAGCGGAATAAATTGCTTCCTTATAAAATTAAAATTTAAGTTTAACCAAATTTTTAATTACCAAATGTAAATACGGTTTTCACCAAGTTCGTTTAATTTCTTTTCTTAATATAAGTAATTTTAAGGTCTTGTTATTTAAAGTGGTTAATATATTTTAGGTTTCACCGTGGAAGTTCTTTTATTGGATTTTGAAATGTAAATCTTGATGATTCAAAAATAAGGAACAAGCAAAATACAATTTTCAATTCAAAGAATGTACAAGAAAAGTCGTTGAGGTTTTGTCATCTATTCCAACAATAAGATAGAAATGCATACTCTGAGGTGACGCTCATAAAGGAGGTACTAAAGAAAGTGTAACTAGGTCAGTATTAGTACTTATTATTATTTATGTGCAAAATTAAAAATATTTCACTTTTCAGGTTTCATGGAAAATTTAACATAACTGAAATTATTGAAATTTTGATAAATTTACATTCTAAGTTTGCCGGCAGGCAAAGCTGTGCTTAATTTACTCGAAATCAACCATAAAATTATCTAACAACCTCAAAATCTTGTTAACATGAGAACCAAATATAAAATTTAATTATCAACAATTTTTTTTCATTTTAAGGCTGTTTATGTAATTATGTGCATAATTAGAACGAAGTGAAGCGTAGTCGTTTATCTCTAAGCTTTTTTTGTGAACTGAATTTGTTAATTAAGGTGAATTTGCAGCTCAAATTCAAATACTGTTTTTCCAAAACTTAAGGAAAAATAAAAAGCTGGGCATAGCTATCAGCTGTTTAAAACACAAAGCTTACTCTTAACATTTTCGGCAAATTCTTGCCTATTTTCTAGCCTATTTTTTTAATAACTTTTAATTATTTAAATTTAAGTTAATTATAGGTAACTAAGCACAGGATAAGAATACTTTCTATATCTAGGTAAAGTAGTAATTGATTTTATACGGTCGAGATTTTCATCCTTTGCAGACCAATTCAGCCGCAAAAACCGCAGGACAGTGTTAATTGTACATGAAAGTGTGGTTACTGGTTAGTTAAACAAAAATGTAATATCATTAAATTTGCTAAACTAATAAGCACATAAACGCATTTCTGTTTACATTAAAATTTTATCAGAGATATAAAGAAAAAATTAACCAATTTTTGTACTATAAGCAGATATGATGTTGATTTTAATTTAAAACAGTTCAAATATTAAATTAGTGTAAGTAATATAAATTTTGGCATTTTTTCCAAGTTGTAATAAATTAACCTTCAAGTAGTCGCACGTGATCTGACGAAATTTTAGTTTCAGTGTTTTCCCACGCTCCACAGGGGGGAAATTTGACTGTTAAAAGGGAAATTTGAAAAAGGTTTTTTCAACAATTTCATAGTGACTTCATTCTAAAATTTATCAATATTATAAAAATTATGTATGTTAGGTGAGACATGGCACAAAAAAGGTTGGAAAACACTGATTTAAAGAGTTCCTTTCTTCACTTACAGTTAAAATTATGACACCAATTCTTGAAAATTCTTTTGTAAAATTAATTTATAACAATAATAAACTTTATTAGGATGGATATAAACAGATAACAATAAGGGCTACTACTGGAAGGTTAATAATTACTTGAAATACTTAAACAACCACTAAATTAATAATTATGTTTTGCTATAATAATTGAAATAATTATTGTATCACGAAATAAATGGTTTCATCTTATTCCATCAGAATCTAGAAACATAAAACCCACATTAGCAATAATTAAACAATTATTAATTATGTAACTACCAAATTACTGCAAATGGATTGAACTCTAATATTTGAATAATTTATTAAAAATAAAGATGAAAGTAAATCGGGAGGATAAGCATATGAAATAATTATTACAAAATCTTATTCTGTTCAAAAAATACAATGTTTTCATTTACAAAAATTTGAGATAATAATTTCTTTTTCTTATAACAGTCAATATTTATATTCTAATTAACTACAATGATAAGCTATTAGTTGGAATTCAATTGGTGTGCTAGCAATCAAAAGAACTCCTTTGATTTTTAGAAATTTTGAAAATTCTTTTCTTTCTGAAAACTTAGAACTGTTGTCAATATTATAGTTATATCATATCTCTGTGTTGAAGTTCTTTTTATCTATGTGTTTTGTACCTAATTTTGGAATTCAAATGTGTCAGCCCATATAGTTAAGTTTTCTCATTGGTGGTTAATAAAGCAACTTTTTCTTTTTTCACTCGGATTTATCGGGTTGTTTGGAATCCAGCTAAATTTTCGCAGTTGGACCTGAGTGATGAATCCAAAAAATAAAGACTTAGTAGCACTTCTGATCAAAGGTTACATTGCATTTTTTCCTGTTTGTTTATGAAAACTTCCTAATGCAAAGAATTCATAGAATGCAGGAATTGGTATCAAATTTGATATTATAATCTTTTACCAGCGTTTGTGGTTTAGCTGAAGGAACTTATCTATTGTCTTCCAATTTATATGTGGTAGATGCTCCAATTTTGTATAAATTGCAGAAACAACAATTCGAGATTTAAGATTAAGATAATATCACAATAATTAAACGTGGGCTAAATTGCATATTGCTATAATTGTAATCTTCCAACTGAGGTCTTGCGTCATGGACATCTTAGGCAGTATTCAAGTTAAAAGATTACAACTACCCATTTTAATTCAGCATAATCACTTTTTTAAAGTATTTAGAAAAATCTTGATTTTCGCCTGAAAATTAAAAGCGTAACCCATAATCTTTTCATTTGATAGAGTACAAGATTAAAAAGCTTCAGAAAATCTAACAAGTGAGTACTGCGAATAAAAGAATGCGATGCAAAAAGAAAAGAGGGTTGAAACCGTCACACAAAACCAGTGATTCCTAACTTTTCAATTTTGTGATTCTTTCATAAATAATTATCAAAACCCGTTAAATCACAAAATTTATATTTATATTTTTGTGGAATTGGATGAAAGAATATCAGTGTGTTTATTCGATAAATTGAACTTTCCATTTTTCTTAGAGTGCTTTCTATTTTGTTAATACTTCACTATTTCATTTGTATGCATACGTTAGTCCAGTTATGTCTTTCCCATGGAGATGGAAATTATTATTCAGAACCGCATGGAAAACTTTGTAGATTCTAAAACACCTTAAAGTTATTGGTAAATTACAAGTACACAGCTACAATTAATAAAATTGACTAATTTTAATATTTCATAATTTAAATATTTAAGAAATTTTATTTAATTTTAAAAGAATTTCTGCGATTTTCATTAACATCAAATAATGTAATCTATTTTATGCTACAGTTCAATATATCGCTTTTTCCACCGGTCCCTCCCAGAAGATGCGGAGTAAAAGAAGAGCAACCGTTCTGAGCCTCACTTTTCAACTTTTTACTTCTCACCGCAATAAAAAAATAAATAAAAAAGATATAAAACAAAAGCTAACACTTAATGTTTTTTCCCATAATTTTTAAATTTAAATGAGAATGGTCTCAAAAATGTCAGTTACCTCGGGCGTCGCGTTTTCTTTGAAATTTTAATGTTTTGCTCCGGCTAACTTGTTGAAACTCTAAATTTGTTTTTTATTAACAAAAAATATGAGAAGTGACTCTTCTGTTAATTCAAATAAATTCTTTGTTAAATTAGTAACAATTTTAATATTTAATTAAAAGAAAATTTGTACAATTCAAAACTCATTTATAAATATTTGGACTTTCAGAAATACAATTTTCCACTATTTACCTCGATTGTTCATAAATTTTAAATTTTGCTCTACCTCTTGTATCAACAACTGAGCAAAAAAAATTTTAATAAAAATGTTACAAAAGAAATATGATACATTATTTGTCCGTTGTGTACGTACTCTTAAGAAAATACCCCAAAATTATAGTTACTTTTTAAGTTGGTCACAAACCAATAATTCTTCTACGGTAGCTGCTTGACGTAATTTCTAGCACACGATGAAGATTTCAACTCCCATTAAATCGTTACAAAATTAAACACGGAGACGGTCATTTGCCTTGCAAGTAACGCGCAACTGCGAATGCGAAGTACCGGGTTCAAATCCGGATAAGGGCAACTTTCTTATGACTAAGTTTCCGTGCTTCGGAAGGCACGTTAAGCCGGTGATCCTCCTGGGTTAATGAATGGCTATCATTAACATAAAAACTAGGGTTACAGGCTCGTCTGGAGGCAAGTCAATCAAACTACCTATCGGACGTTAAACAATTTATATGCTCACAGATCTAGCACTGCCAAGGAAACGACGCAGTGACTGGAAATAACTAATCATAGGCTTAGGCTGAATTTATTCAGTTGAAGAAAAAGAAGAAAAAGAATTATACAAATCTAGTGCAAATGAGTAGTAAACACTTATTTCACCATTCGATGTAGCTTCTTGTGTAATTTTATATCAACTGGTAAAGACTCCAATGATTATATCTTCCAAACAAAATTTTCATCTGCTATTATAAAAAAATTTATGTTATCTGTTGGCATCTAGCGTTTTTATGTGGAAAAATGAAACCAATTTTGCACAATTGAGCTCGATTCTCATCAAAATTGGAAAATAAGTCTGTATTTTTACCAAATCCGGAAAATGTGACTACTTCACGAAGATTTTACAATTTCCACCTTCCAGAAAACTCGCAATTTTTTCTAACCAGAAAAATGTGACATTTAGTGCAGAAGACTTCACGTTGTCCAAAACTATAACGAAAATTTCTTGAGGGATAAATTTTTCTTAATTTGTTTGAAAAAGACTAAAGCGTCATTCACAATAAAATGAGGTCTTGCCTTGCGTCAATTAGATTAAAGTATTTTTTTCTATCTTTTGCTATGATTTAAAAATTGATTATTTTGATTGGCGCTTGCCAGTTTTCTACTGAAGCAACTCAAAAACGTCCGAAATTCCTTTACTCGTTTTTTTCCATTTTTAAAATTAAAATTTCCTTAAGTTTCATCTCATTTTCAGATAAAAAAATCAAAATTTACCATAACATTGATCTTTAATTACTACACTTTGAAGTACTAAACGAAGCAAATTCTAACATTTCCACATCAAAGAAGAATTGAAAATACGTTCTGCTACTTAGGGGATTGGTCATCCAAATTTTCTTAAGGATAAATTACCTCTTATAAGTCAGGTGAGTTGTTCATGCAGTTTCTACACTAACGAAACTCAACTTGACGAAGAAAACGGATATAAAATGAAAAATTATCCTTTTATTTTGAACTTTTTATATAAAACTTTACAGGACTGAGTTCTTATCATATTTTATTGTTATTTTTTTAATTATTTATATTATTAAAATAAATAATTCGATGACAGCTAAACACTTCAGCTGAAAGCTTATACAATAAATTTTTATTTTATTGCATTAAATTTACTTGAAAGGCAATTTTATATTATTGTATAATATAGCACGAAGTGCTACAATTTTTATTGGATTATTGACACGTATGTAGGTACAATTGAAGTAATATTTTATAAAATTTTGAAAGAGTTTGTAATATTGTTACTTTTTGTGGTAAATATTATTTAACTAGAGCATTTATAATAGTTGCTATAATAACTTCCATAAATTTAAACAAATTGTCTAAATAAAAATTACAAATTATTTAAGACAATTTTGTAGAAATTTGTATACTGTTGCTTAGTAACTGTCCGGCGTACTCTGATTGGTCGCTGTTAAAAATCTGCTCAACAATCTAATTAGTCTAACTTTTACCAACTTAAAATCACCTCCCCTAAGATCTGGTTAAACACAAGTAAGTTTTGTAGGACTCTGATCCACCTGTCAGTAAGAATTCAGATTGGTTTGTCAAAAAACATCCTGATTGGTCTAATAACCTGACTCAGTACGTCAAATTATACATGCTAACGTAAACATAAAGGAAAAGAAAACTGAGCAGAAATTGTTTGCCAAAAATAAAAATGAGGCAAAATTATAAACTGAAAAATATCAATACTCTTAATAAATACTGAAAAAGACGAATTGGTCGATTAGTGATCATAGAGGAAATAAAAGCAGGGCTGGCAATTTCTGCCGTTTCAGAAAATTTAGTATTTCACTTTTACTTTTTTAATAAATGTATTAAATCATCATCATCATCAAACATCTGAATGTAAATAATAAAAGAAATATCCACATGTCGAGCTTAAGTTAGTGTTAAAAAACAATATTTATTTAATTAATACCGCTAAGAAAAGAGATCCATCAACTAGCTACCCGTCTGCGGACGGAATTTTTTGCTAGTAGGATGATAATTTCATAAATAGAGTAAATTTGTTGCATTGGTTGATATTAATTAACTCAATGAACATTTTTATTATACACATTATGTCTTTTGATTCAGTGTGCAGTTATCAACCATATGCTTTTATCTAATTATGATTTTAGCAATTGAATCCATAGAAAACTTCTTTCAAAAGTAAGCTGGATTATCTCACATCTTTTCTACCAAACAATATTTAGTTTCCTTTTTGAATTATCAACAGTACTCTCTTTAATTTTATAAAACTCTCAATAACAAATTTCTTAAATTAATAGATTTTCCAGTTCATAACTAAAAGGTTTGATTTTTAGAACTTTAGATTCCTAGTTTCAAGATTAACTTGGTAATTTATGGTTTCTAATTAGGTATTTTTATTTTGAAGGTAATAATAATAATTATAAACTTGGTAATTAAAAGTTTATCACCACAAGATCGAATTATAAGAACTTTAAATTCCGATTTTTAAGGTAATTATAATTAACTTGGCAATTAAAAGTTCATAACTACCAAAACTGATTTCCAACACTTAAAATTTCTGTACTATCGAGGGATTAAACAAATCACATAGAATGAAATAGAAGGTTGATTTTTGGATATTTTCCTCTGATTCTACTGAAAATGCTTCAGAATTAATGAAATTGTTTACTTAATTATTTTGCTTTTTACTAGCATAACACAGTTGCCGGAAATGAAGGTTGAATATTTTTAGAGAACATTTCCCCATCATCACAATTTTCCAATACCCTTCATCAAAAAATGTCTGGCAAAGAAGTCAAATTATTGAAAATTATGCGAAAATGTTACATTTTTTACTAGTAAACTAATTTCATCAGCGAACAAAAATCTCTTCTGATCACAACAAATTTTATTTTAACCGCATCTTCCAACAAATAAAATTTTTTAAAAATAGAACAAAAATATTTTGTTTTGATATTTATCACTTGTTACATCACATTTTTCGGTTGATTAGGTTTCAGACCACCGCTATTATTATTATTAGCAAATGTGGGTATATTTATACCCTCGTTTTAAATTTAATTTCATTAAAAATAAATTTTGCACGATTTCACAAAAAGCATAAAATGGAAATTAAGATTACCTTATGTTACTTTTAAATGTTTATAACTTGCAATTTGCACTTAATCGAATTTTTACACCACTTTGTGCTACAAACACCGTCTACTTCGTACCGAATTAAAGTTGTGTGTATTTTTGAAATTGACTGAGTAAAAATAACACTGGACGATATATTTAAAGTGTGATCGGGATTTGTGATAAAAAAATCCATTGAAATCTAAAATTAGGGGCAGTGATAAAAATACTTGCAGAGTTTAAAAATTAGCAGAAATTTTAGCTTTAGTTAACGGAATTGTCGTTGTTTAGTTTAAGGAGGGTACGTTACATAACTTTGTTTCATAAATTGCACAGTTTGAGAACTGCTTGGATAACAACGGATTTAAGAAAATATTATATCCAATATAAAGTTTTTAAATTGAATTCAATTAAGGTTACAAACTAACACTTGACTAACTTACAACTTACACTGATTGCAAACTAGAATCATCTTGGTCGTCAGCCAATACTCGATGCTCTGCCAATTCTTTACGTTCCCGTTCTCTTTCTCTTTCAGAATGTCGTTGTTGTAAAAGATCGTGATCTAATTGTCTAATTTCCCATTGCTCTCGTTGATTTCTATGATGTTCCTGAAACGTTTCACATTATTTTACCAGCACTCTTTAAGACGCTAGCGCACGTATCGCGCGTTATAATTAGCTGAATTAATTTTACCTTAACGGCTGCATCGTAGTCAAGTTGCCTCTGTTCTTTAGTAACTGAACGTTTATCTTCTTCTTGTTGGATTTGTTTTTCTTTATCCTTCGAACTGGTCGAGCTTCCCGCCCCCGGCGGCGGGTATGAAATCCAGAATTGGTGTGCCAGTTTGATTAATAAAGTTGATTCACTCCGCTGCAGTATCCTACATAAAGAAACCAAATTAGCGTTTGTATGACAACATTCTATCGAGTGGTTGTTACTTTTGAGCTACTAACTTTCGAAATAAACCTTTAATGCAAGCAAATCTAATTTTTAATACTTTTGGCACCCATTTAAATTTTTATATTTGTGAAAATAATGCAAAAAAATACGGCGGTTGTTTGGAAATTTGATTCTCAAAGAAAATATAAATTGTTTTTCGTTTAATTTCGTTTAAACAATCTTTGATTACAATAAGTGGCGGAACTTCAATCAACGCCGTAAATCTTCCACAAAAATTTAGGTTTATTTTATCGTTTTGAAAAATGAGAAGTTTAAAGTTTATTCAACTTCTATCTAAAATTATTCAAAAAGTACTTTTCTGAAAATCAATGAAATGGTTAGTGAAAAGCTAATGCGGTTTTAAAAATAATATTATAAAAAGCTTATTAAGTCACCCTCGTATTTCGTACTAGATCAAATTAATTTCAAAGATATTTTGAAGTAAAAGTTTCAACAAATTATTCCGAAGGAAACTTTTGTTAAATTGTTAAGTTAAAACTCGACAGAGTTTGTTGAACTTTGGGTCAAATTGATAACTTTTGATAGTGAAGATTTACTGGTTGTGCAAAAGAAGACTAAAGCATTTCCAATCATTGGAAAGCCCAATGACTGCTCTTTGTGACGAAAATCTTAAATTCGTTGTGGGTTAGAAAAAACCTGGCTACCACATCTGCATTATTGACCAGATTACTATCCAGCATTGGAAGAGCAAGTTAGTGTGTAGGGGAAAGTGGGGCACATTTGGACACAATTCCTTGCATGGCTTTTTTTTGCAAAAAATTGACAAAAACAAAACTGTTTATTTATTACAAATTTTTGTGTAAAAAAATCCTAATTTGTCCACAACTGCCCCACCGTCGGATAAATGTGGACTAAGTGGGGTGCATGTGAACTAAGGGTCAAATAAAAGAAGAAGAAATTATTATCGAATTTTTCATTTTTTTATTATTATAAAAGTAATTTAGTTCTTTGTTTCTTTGTTTTGTCAGTACAGACCACTCCGCAAAAAAATAAGATTGTTGTAAAAATTATTATTATACATCAAAATAAGCAAAATTAATTTTCGAAATTTAATTTACCGGTTTGTTAATTTTATTTACAAGCGTAAGATTTTATTAGTTGTGCTTAAAATTTGTTAGTTACTAAAACTGTAAACTCATTACCCACATTACCCCAGCCCGTCATTAAAATTAATATCACTTAGGTGTAGTAGTTGTTCGTGCTGTTTATTTGTAGTCATTAGACATTTTCTAAACAAAGTTTTCCAACTATAGCGACAAAGAGTGGTACAAAAAGACTTTCGTTCATATTAATTTTCATATTTTAGTTTTGCATATGAAAGTTTTTTTTTTTTAAAATGCGCTTTGTAAGAATTAAATATATTTTCCAAATTCAGAAACACTTTCGTATTTAAATGATGTTTTAATTACGTAACAATTAGGTATGCCGCTCTGGGATTAATTAACCCTTAATAATAGATAACGAAACCATGTTTTTACATGGAGATGGTTCTATATTAAAATGACCGATCATTATACACGCAGATCATAATTAGGCCTTAACCAAATTCAAACTTTAAAACTCACCGTTGAGTCAATTTCGAGAAAACTTTTATAAATAGTGGAAATGACGCGCAGGAATAGCTAAAGAAAATTTTCACTGATGTACTAACCCACTTGATTAAAGCAATAGATTAAGCAGATTCTCAGTAAATCAGTAGAACTGCTTAAACTAGTGATTTCGAAAACGTCGGATAGCTACGGTTCCATTTACGTGTAAAAGGGGCGACGGCGTTCTAATAACATCACCCGAAAGAGAAATTATTTCAAATATTATGAATACACGAAATTACATTTTGAAAATCTAATTGCATTAATAGTTAAACAATTTAAAAATAAAATCTGCTAAATGCAATATAATATTGACTATGCAAACTGAAGTGTAATTTTATTAATGGTATTATAACGTTGCCGTATGTTGAAAATGTGTTACATTTTATGTAGGTTAAATAAAATTTAAATTTCAGTTCTAAAAAGGCACAAAAATATTTAAATTTATGATGCGTAATTTATTCTAAATTTTACTACAATATTTCAGTACCACTTAAAAGTGCAATTAAGTTGAAACAATTTTACTGTAGAGGAAAATGTTGCATTAAACTTACAGTGCAGTTAACCAATATTGATTTGAAATTTATCCAGGTCGGTTATCGTAAACTATAAATTTTTGAAAAGATATTTTTAATAGTATACCTACCTATAGAAAATATTCAATAAAAATCGTAAAAAGTGTAATTTCTCAACTACTGATGATAACTTGGAATTCCACTCCAAGTTTTCTAGTTATTAAAAATTTATTGTTATAAAATTAATAAAAATATAATTTTGTACTTATTCTTTTACAAAAACTCTATATGAATTTTTTATGAATGAATTGTTCTACTTATTTTTTGTAACAATTTATTTAATATTGTTAAAGGGAAAATAACCTAAGAATATTGAAAAAACTCTGTCTCTCTGTTCGTAACACTTTTTAATTTGCACTTGTGGTTAGTCGTTTGTGAATTATTAGCTGATTGCTTCCTATCGTTTTAACTTTTTAGTTTGTTATAATTAAAAAATTACTTTGTTTATTCAGTTATAATTTGTATATTTAATTTTTTATTCACGTTTTTAATTATGACTGTGATTGGATGGATGGTATGAGAACTTTGCTTGAGTTCATTTATCTAGCTGATAAATGATAGATTTATAAACAGAATTAAAGAAACAAATTTAAAACTTCACAAATTTTCATCAAGTAACCGCAGAGATTAATGGTTAACCTTTTAGGGAAAAATTGATAATTCCATCGCTGCCAACTCATATCACAGAAAAATAACATTTTTTATAATCCTAGTAAGTCGTAGCTGTAGTAAAAGAATTTATTTCAAGGAAGTGAAAGTTGGGGCAGAAATACTGGTAGCAGAACATCTCAAAATTTTATACCCTACCAAATTTTTTAAACATCCTAGTGTTAATTTGCCAGTAGCTAGAAGGAACTAAGTGTCTTATCATTAGGGCAATTCTAAAACAATTTTATAAGTGCATCAGATCCTCGCTGTCTTAAAATAACTAACCCGATGCGACCAGATGGCACTGTCCTGCGGCGATGATAATAAAACTGAGGGGATTTTATATTAGAGATTTGTGTCATCTGATTGGGGGTCCTGCTATCAATATACTGCATTTGTTCTTCTGAAACTTTCTTAACAATAAATTTCACACCGGATCAAGTCGAAAGATGCATTGGCGAGCTGAAAAGCAAAACATCTTCTAGTTTAGATGGCCCTTCATAGAGGATCATCAAGCGCTTCTTGGCAGTTAGCGTCTGGCTTCAATTTTTAAGAAAAATAACAAAGTTGATGTTACTCCAATCCATTATTGCCTAGAATATGACACACTTTTTTACTGTTAACAACGTAAAACCAGACTTGTTGATCATTATCACTTTACACTGAACATAATTTAACTGAATTTTTGGAAAACCTTTGATAAAGTAAATGTCGCTGCCCCCCACCAAATCGAATTTTTGGGTAAAATTTACGTCGAACGGTTGAGCATCGTTTGAGCATCAATGAGCTTCCAATATTTTTGTTTGAGCATCACTTCCAAATTTTTCGTTTGAGCCTCAACGGTTGCAAAGTTATTTGCGAAATTCTTGGGGGGGGGCTGCAGACATGCTAGCCCCTCCTAAGTAAAATTTTGGAGTAAAAATGGTGTCAAACGTTTGAGCATCGTTTGAGCATCAATAAGCTTCCAAATTTTTTGTTTGAGCCTTAACCGTTGCGGAGTTATTTGCAAAATTCTTGGGGGGGGAGGGGCTGTAGACATGTTTTTCTGTTTTCATTTTTATTTCGATTTTTTTTGTAAAATTGATGTCTATCGATAGAGATTCGTTTGAGCTTGAATGAGCTTCCATTTCCATAATTTTAATTTCATTTTCTGCAAAGTTACGAGCATTTCAAATTTCAAGTACTCCGGGCAAGTACCGTACAAACATTTTCTGTTTTAATTCTATTTTCTTATTTTCTATTTACATATAAATAATATGTTTTTTTTGGTTTTGTGCGTAATATGATTGAAAAAGATCGAAATGTGACTCACAGTAGATGGCATATCCAAGACTACAATACGTTTGATTTTGCATGAACATTTCGTATAATTTAAAAGGCTTAAAAAGTTAAAAGGTTTAAAAGGATTGAAAAAAAAGGTTCGTGTAAAGAAATAATCAAAATATTTGACAGAGAAACTGCGAAATTCAAATAAAATATTGTCACAGGTGATAAAACTGGGATATCTTCATACATATAAACTAGAGATGAATGCGGGACTAATTTTTTTGTCCCGTCCCGTCCCGCAGTGCCGCCTCGTCGTGTAAGTCCCGTCTCGTCCCGCACGTTCCGCACGCCTCGCAGGTCCCTCGGGTCCCGCAGGTCCCGCGAGTCTCGCACGTCAGACGCATGCGCAGATTAAAAATTATGACTTAAATTTGAACTGCGCATGCGTCTGACAGCGTCTACTTTCCAACTGCTGATAAACTGGGCTATTACTAGGGCAATTGTTTTGTTGAAGTTAAAATAGAGATGAATGCGGGACGGGACGGGATATTCCGCGGGATATTTTTTTTGTCCAGCGGGATATTTTAAATATTTAGTCCCGCGCGAGATATTTTGTCAACTCAGTCCCGCGCGGGACAGAACCCCGTAGTTCCGCATTTGATTTATTTTATACAACGCAGCCCGAATAAATTTTTTTGATTTTTTTGTTTACGCATATTACTTAGAGTAAATGTAGGGAAAGGATTCAATAAGTTAAATTATGAAATAAGAGGGGAAACAATTTCGTCCCTCGCGGGACTGCTTTAAAATCCCATCCCGCGCGGGACTGAGTTGATAAAATGTCCCGCGCTGGACTAAATATTCTAAATATGCCGCGGGACAAAAAATATCCCGCGGGATATCCCGTCCCGACCCGCATTCATCTTTAAAATAAATTTATAAATCAAACGCGGGATTGAATTGGTATCCCGTTTTACGCGGGACTGAATTGGCATGCATCCCGTCCCGCACGGGACTGAATCGAAATCCCGTCCCGCGTGGGACTGAATGGAAATCCCGTCCCGCGCGGGATTGAATCGACATCCCGTCTCGTCCCGTCCCGCGCGCGGGACGGGGCGGGACGGGACGGGACGGGATTTTTTCCATCCCG
Organism: Rhagonycha fulva; assembly: GCA_905340355.1. NCBI lineage: Eukaryota > Metazoa > Arthropoda > Insecta > Coleoptera > Cantharidae > Rhagonycha > Rhagonycha fulva. The sequence continues at coordinate 10,296,231 of HG996555.1, forward strand.
CATTCTTCTCTAATATAAACCAGAAACTAAGCAACAATCCACTGCTTGGATGCAAGAAACACAAGTTGTGTTTTGGTGGTTAAGAAACAAATCCTACAAAAGTTGTTCGTTCACGAAGTACTTCCAAAGAAATGATCATTTTTTGCTTCTGTTTTACATGGACAATGAACATGTCTGAACCATTTCTTTAGAGAATCGAAGAACAGTGAACGCTGAATCGTTTCAAAGAAGACAACCAAAATTGTCGAATTATTGTTCATCATTGCAATGTCAGGTCTCCTATATCACGTCAAACGATTGCTTATTTAATAGAAAAAAACATCAAATTAATGATCCCCAAAAAATGGGTAAACAGTGGTTTTCATTACCTCCAGATGCTGTTGAAGTCTTTAAAACCCATATTTTTGAGATAACAACTTCAGAGTGTTGATTCGAATATTTTGAAATTCAATTAGTAAAACAGTTTGTTCCAAAAACTATGTTTTCTTTTTTAGTTTTTGTAAAAACTAACCGAAAATTAAAATTCTAAATTTTTATTTTAGAACATTTGTTATGATACTCCGTAACCATTTTTTGTGTTAGGTTTAATCGTGCATTATGATTAAAATTATTAGAGCCGAAATGAAAATAGTAAAAATTGGTTAAAAGAAAAACAAAGGAAATTAACAGCAATAATGGCAATTACTTTTTCACCACCATTTTAGTAATTTAGATTTTATTTTACGGTTTTCCTGTTGGAAGTACGAAAGGAAATTGGAAAATAACTTTTGTTGTAATGCTAAAACTTTTATTTGATTTGAAAAACTAATGACAGTTTTTGATGCTGTTTTTAATGGTTTCCTACTTAGTTTAGCATAAAATTAATCGAAAACATAAAATAAAGGCACTATTAAGCAAAATATGAAATCCTTGTTGATTTTACAGAAAAATTATTATCTATTTTAGGTATTGTAGTTCTATTTTGTTAACAATTAACAATCCAATTTCTGTTTAATAAGAGTTTTTTCTTAGATGTGTACCTATGGGAAAAGTACACAACAATTGTTTAAAATCTACACCGTTTCCCGATTCTCTAATAATTCATATTCCCATATTTGTTACCTGATTCCCTTGCATTCGATCCTGTATTTTTAATAACATGTCGCACTGAAATTTGTAAGTAAATTAGTTCACACTTGTTACTTGCCCTACTTGTAACTGAACGATTAGTAACTACATTGCAATTTACACTATACTTGTTATAATGAACGTACATACTTCATACACGATCGTTTATCAAGTGTTACATGAAACAGGTAGGTACTATGTACTTGCCACTATTGGAGTACTTGACAAAAAAGATAAATTTACTCAAGAAAAATCGATGACACAATTTGCTAGGAAAAAACACCATATAGTTAGACTTCGTTATTTATATTGTTACGGTTAAAATTGCATGATTAAATATAATAAAACATTGATACACATCTAAAAAAATAATGAAAATTAAAAATTTATGCTATTCTTTTTTGTTATTTTATGTCCCAGTGTGGTTCATCAAATGTTTGTAAAACACTGGCATTTGCTACTCATCAGGTAACTTCACGAATAATGCGGTTTTTTACAAGTTTTTAAATAAACTTTTTAGATATATTTTACATCAGGATTGAGTTCGAAGAACTCATGCCGATGGAGCATCAAAATTTTAACTATTTGGATGTGAAATAATTGATACGTATTGAAAATTGGTTAACCCCAGGGATATCAAGCACTGAATGGAATCTTTTCCGTTATTTTACACTATAGTTACTTTTGTGATTGCGTATTTGAATGGCTTTCGTACTAATCAGTTTGATCGATGATTAATCTTTGTTGATTTGTAGGTATTCAATTTTGTTTTGTAGCTACGTTTCACTTTTGAAAAAAATATTTCCCATGAAACTTATGAAAAAAGAGAGAAAAAGAAAGAAACAGGTAAATAAAAATTTAATAGAGTAATAAAAGTTTAGTAAACACTTCAAGTCTATGTAACTTTAAAAATAAGTCATCAGAGATATCTACAATCCATGTGAGAGTCATTGAGAAACTCTTCAAAAGCCGTAGTATAACTTTTGTAGCAACTATCCGTGTGAGGACCCACTTTAACTACTTCATCGATTCAAGCCTGCAGGTACCAAGTGTAGAGCATAATATACTATTATTTGAAGTATTTAATGTTCTCGGGCTACGATAAATTTCTGCATTTTTCTTATCTTTTCATCATTTATTGCAGTTATGTGGAATAAAATTATCATTCTTTCCATTTGTGTGATTAACTGCTGCTAAAATGAAAATACTTGCAACTGTTATAAAAGAAACATGCAACTCGTTTGTGCTATTTCCTGCTGTAAAAGGCATAAATGAGACAGATATACCGCGATGTTTTATATTATATTAAATATTTTATGGCAGGATGCGCTCGGCACTAAAGCAAAGTACATCAGGGTCTCAAATTGCATTAAATAAAACATTTCAGATCAAGTATCTGATCTGTGTATCTGATAGTTTTATTTCGTATAAAAAATTTAATAACTACAATTCTTGCCAACGTTTAATGTTTTGTTACATAATTTTTGAGGGGTAAGTCACTGTGAAATTGCATTAACAGATGTGTAATTAATTTCAAAATTACTCTCATTTAGTCTAGTTTAGATACAAAATTGCTTGAATTGGTTTATATATGACGCTAATTAAAACTTCAAAAATAACTACATTTTTAATTAAAGAAAAAACTAAAGCTTCACTTATTAATTTATTAAAGTCATCCACTTTCGTAAAATTCAACAGAAAATAACTTGAGAAACTTGATCAAGTTAATTTTTATTCAGTAATTAATTTGAAAAATCTATCAGTAGGAAAATTATACAGTACAACTTTTCCGTGCTTTTAAGAAAAAAAAATTTAAAATAAACTTTTCGTAATTTATAAACGGTAAATAATTAAAATTGAAATTAATTTCTGAATGCTGCCGAATTTTGGAGACAGCAATAACTTAGATTTAGAGATAACCGCCGTCTCTCCTCCCTTAAATTTTTGTTTTTTTACTATTTATTAATCGTAACTTTTAGTTACTAAGTTTTCGTCTTACTTCTTGGCCTCCTAACAATCGTCATTTGTAAATTTTCAACTTTTTTAACCTATCTGCTTCGACTTTCAATTAAACAACTTTCAACTTCAATTTCACTTAGTTTTTTATTTTCCTATCCAACACATCAAGTTCTTCTTATTTTAATTCAATTTAATTATAAACTTATTACTTCAACTTTAAAGTTGATCCATTTTTGTAAGGTTAAAGCCACGTTTTGAGATTGCCAGCTGTGGAATTTTATTAGAAATGACGGGTCTATAAAGATGACTTTGTTAATAATAAATTATTTAATAGTATAATTTTCACACGTTAAAAACTTAAAATAGTATGTTTTTTTGTAATATTTAATTATGACTAAAAGTGGAGTTTTTAATATTATAGAAACAAAAAAAAGCCAAGCACGCATAAATGGATTAACGAGATTCCATTTGTCTCAAATTTTGTGATAAATACATAATCAAATATTTTAAATAAATCAAAATAAATTACCAAAATTTTTTAATATAAAACAAATTCAAGGTTTTATAGAAACCTAGTAAATGAAAATAATTTCATGTATTGTGAACATCAAATTTTCCAATCAGCATTCAATATTTGCCATTGTGTAGTATTATTTATTTATTTTTGACAAATTAAACGTAAAATTGCCTCACTGAACATCATTTGACAAAAAGCTTCAAAATTTAAATAAATATTTAACAAATTAACTTGAAAGAAATTTTCTCTTTGTTTACTGTTTGAGTTTTATTTTATGTGAATTGTATTTAAAAATAGCTGCAACAGTAACAATTACAAGATTTTTGTAAAAGTGGAAGGTAATAAAAAATTCCGTACATAAAATTCTCAACATTTTTATAAAAGTCAGGGTGACTTTTAAAACTTTTAAAGCTTATTAGTTACTGCAGTTTCACGTACTTAAGTCCTATAAAAAATTTTACGTTACTTTGATGAAACCACTCTATCCGAAAATAGTTCAATTTTGCTTTCGTTGGATTCGTTTTAATGGAAACAACAAAAGTGGTTTCTATTTGCTGTTTAAAAAAATTAAGAATTAAATGTTACATTACAAGCTCTAATTGAAAGTTTATGTTACTTTATTATACAAACATTGTTAGTAATGTTTATTTAATGTAACTGTAATTTCGAATATTAATGTCTGTTTACAATTAACAATTTTATCGTTTTTTTTTTAAATATGCAAGGTTTGTTTTATTGGTAAAAAAATTATTTAAAACTTTAAACGTCAACAATAAATAATAATTTTCACATTTGTGAATATTTACAAAATGTTTACTTTTTATGTAAATTAGAATCCCGTCATGAAATTACTGACATTTTTATTGTTATAGCTTTATTAAAATTTTTGTGTTTTCAATTGCATGCTGAATCTTATCGATTAAAATTTTAATTAAAAGTTACGTGAAAAATTAAATTATTGACTTTGCCATTAAACTTCTTTAAATAGAAATAAGGATAGGTATACCTGCATTCATTTTCCGTATATTGTGACCTAATTTTTACATCCCATAAATATTATCTACTACACAATAGTTTAAAGCAAGAAGTTTTGTTTTCAATAAATTACAACATTGAAACCGTTTAAATCAAAGTTTCAAAATTTCTCCCGTTAAACGGCGATTTCCAATGTTTAGCTATAAATGCTGATTGATGATTTCAGTAGAGGTTAATTTAGAAATACAATTGTAAAACACGGTTAAAAGTCATTTATGGATTTGGAATCAAAATAACATTAATTATATTAATGCATTCGTGCAAAAGTTCTCGATCGTTTCAATATCATCGGGAAGGCGGGGTAAAATGTACCTGACTTCGATTGTCGAATTTCTTCGTTTTTTTTTGGTAATAAACTACCCCACAGCATTTCTTCTGTATTTTTAAAAAACCCATGATCACAAAAGAAAAAAAAAATAATACAATATTAATATTGTTGAATGTTGTTTGACATTCACAATATCGAATACAAGCTGATGTCTACGTTGTACGTGTGTGGAAAGCTTAAAACGATTTAAATCTATTTTATCATTTAAGAAGCTCGAAGAAGAAATAAAATATGAGAAAAAATATAAAGATATAAATGTCAAAGGAAACAGAACAAGGTTTAGGATAAATGATTATTCTTTAGGGAATCCAAATTTTTTTTCGATAAAATAGTAATATTTAAGAGAAACGACAAAAATTATTTTGTCACAACTTAAAAGTCAAAAATTTTCTTGCATTGATAGGGAGGTAACTTTTATTTTTTATCTGAAATTGTAATATTATTCACGAAAGTGTTATAGATCTCATTGGGGTTTTGCCGAACGTGTCGACAGGTTTAAGGAAATTGAAATTCATTTTAAGGGGTTACGAATTGTATAAGGATACACGTCGAATAACGGTTCGACATTGTTCAAAAAGTTTAACTTCGGCTCGTCTATTGTGCACCGAAAATAAATTTTCTAATTTATACAACATATTATACGAGTAGCCTTAATTTAGCTACATGTATGTTGATTTAATTGAGAATATTTTAAACAGCTGCTACATTTTAAAATTATCCAGTCATATTTTTTCTAATGCAAAATTTTACTTGTTAATTAAGTGCGTAACAGTAAAAATAGCTGGCTATTTGAAAATATTTATGTGTAAGTTTTGGTATGTTGAAGAAAATGACAATAGTTTTCAGACATTGATATTTATAGGATATGTTGCGCTTTTTCTGCCAAGATTTATATGTTATGAAGCTCCTTTTCGTTATTTCATTCTAAACCTTTACGCTTCTGTTATTGCTTTATTTATAAAATTGCAATTTTCTATAAACTACGTATTTCAACGTTCTGGTTTACTTTTCAACCGAGGCTTAGTTTTTCTAGGTTGTTTTAAATTGATTTAATCAATCAATCAAGTTGTCTTTTATTATTTTAAACTTATTTTACAGTAGTTATAAAAATGAATTTGTTAAAAAAAAATTAAACAAAATTCAAAACAAAATAAACATTTTTTAATATTATGGTAACAGAAATAAATAAATAACATGACCGATTACTTTAGGATGCAATAAATTAGCGTTTACATGATGTGTTTATTTTTCCAATTTTCCGTTTTTGGAATTTTCTGATTTCTTTAATTGTATCACAATTCTCTCCATTAACAAGTTGATTGATTGAATACTTAACACAGTACAGGGTTCGTTCGTTCACCAAGCGGGAAATTGGATTACTTCCAACAAGAAGCAGACCATCTGCTGCATAAACTGAAAATCGTCAAACATATCGCACTCATTGATTCTGATTAATTAGATTTTGATGTAAATACAATTAAGAGGCACTAGAAGAGAAAAGATAAAACGAGGATTAACGCGTTTTCCTAAAAACTCAGGAAAGTTAATTCGTAATGTTTGCTGAGGATAATAAACGAAATGTAACACAAAATTTTTATAAGGTTATCATCATAAGCTTACTATTTATTTTGATGAGCTAAATGAGAAAATCTGCATAAATTTAAAAAGTTGCGTGGGAATATTATATCTCAATTGAACTATAATTTTATAAAATGTTTACACAATTACGTGATTTCATTGGTAGTATATTATATATTCTATTTATATCATTAACAAACAAAAATTGGTAAACAATTGAGAATAAATTATAACGTAGAAGTATCACAATAACATTTACTAGTTAGTACGCAAAGTATGGGTAATAATAAATTATAGAATAATAGGTATTTACCATTATTTTCTTATCTGATAAAATTAGATTCGCTATTTTGTCACGCTCCGTATTCAAGAATTTTTAGGTTATAAACAATTTACATTTTTATTATTGCTTGGTTTTACCTAGGATTTAAAAAATCCCTACTTGTTCTTCTGAACTAATGATTTAAGCTTTCAATATCATAATTTTGATTTTTATCTTTACTTTTTGGTTCCATTTCATTGGAAAGCTGCTGAACGCGTGCTTATTTTAAATTGCGTTTCAAAACCCCATCATGATATTGATTGCTTTTTATAGCATCAGTCAATTTTATCCATATCTTTTGTTGTTAGATGTCGCATTTTATAAATCCCTTAACGTCCTAGAAAAATTGGTTTTGGATTTCCAAATCATTTCAGACCCTATATTTTCCACTATACTTTTTCATGGTTTTTGTACTTTTTTCCAGTTGTAACACAACGCCATTAATAGCATAATCTGCAATATCTCTGCTCTACATGCTGAGGTTTAAATGCTAGCTTCCCGAAGATCCAGAAGCTCATGCCTTCATAAATCAGAAGCTGTGTAATCTACATGTTGTCATAGTTCTACCATTTAAATTACTTATTTGTTGTTGAAACCACTTCGGTTGATGTATCACTGTTGTTCTTTATGATGTTGATTTTACCGATAAATTTTCGTTGTAATATAGACAATTTGAAGGAAATGGATGGATAAGAACCTGTTATCGAATTCGCGGTTATATCCCGAATCCACTAATTGTGATTTAGCGAGTTCCCCACAAACGCAATTAAGTTAACTTCCCTTGTCGAAAAGAAAACTTCTGGCAACGAAAAGTTAAATATTTACGTACCTACAGGGTGTTTACAGTACAAAACCAGCTATAAATTATGAAAAAATTATGAAAAAAAATGTAATTTTACATTGAAAAGTTTTAATAGCTTTCAGTTTAATTTTCTACTCTTGAGCATAAGCTTGACGTTAAAATTTTAAAATTTTAGTATTCTTTCACTTTAGTGACAGTTCTCTTAGTAAGTATTAGTACAGTAATCCCTAAAAATATTTTCATAAAAAGGAAGAGTAACCAATTCCGAATAGAAAGCTGATTCAGTTTTCGTAATATTTTAGTGTGCATTTCACTCTTTGGAATAAACTACAATAAATTACCAAAATATCAAATGAGTAGGGATGATAGATGAAGGTAGGGGTAAGTTAAAATCTTTTTATGTTTCTATAAAAAACCAAGTTTTGAAGTATTTTCATTAGCAATTTTTTGTGTCTGACTTCACCCTAAGAATATTTCAACTATCCACTGCTATTTAAAAAAAATTGCATAATATGGTAAAAATCCGTCACATGAAAAGTTATTTCAGGATACCATAAAATGTTCAAAGGATAAAAATTTCTATACGAAAGTTTTTAAAAAACGAATGGTTAATTAGAAAATATAAATATTTTCAATTGAGAAAGCAATTAATACGGCAATTTTAAATTTACGTAATTGCTTAATTATTGTTTCAATTATATCATTCCATTATGAAAATGATCAAAGATCGAATCTTCCCTTTTAACTCTTGACTGAAGAGAAATAATGCCATGCTCTATCACTCTCTCACAGGATATAATATGTGTACACTTTCAACCAAATAAAGAGAATTTTATGTATGTTTTTTAATATTTACAATTAAAAAAAAATTGGTATACAAATACAATAATTTTCCTTCTTTTTCTTTTTCTCCTTGTTTTGTCAATTTTTAATTCACATTTGTTTAAATTTTTGTTATACTGTAGAGTACAGCACAATTTCAATAATCTTCATTAATTGAAATAAAAGCAATAAGAGATATCAGGATTTTTTAATCATTTCTTTTTTTAAAATGTAGCTTTTAGAGTTAAGAACCTGTGTACCATACAGAACCATTTTGAAAACATTGAAATTTGATGAAATATAAATAAAATAATATAAAATTTTCTGATAAAATTACAAAACAAATTTTTATATTACTAACTGGCACAGATAATAGCTCGGGTTTTACGTGTAGGCCATAGTTTTTTGGCTTCATTTGGGGAGAATTGTAACAAATCAGATGGCGTCTATTTCGTACGTCGCAAACTTTTTTAGATTGTCAAACTTTGTTTGGTTGGTAATACAGAAATGCATCAATTAAAATCAGGTCTACAAATAACAAGAAAAAAGGAAAAAAACTTTTTGATACATTATTACACTGGATGGATTATTATAGGTTCTTTTCAACGGATAGTTCTGTTACCGTTCACAACCTGTAATCAAACAGTTCAATGCGCTTGCGCTAACGAATCTCGTAAAATTACTGCAGTTCACAAAATTGCAAGTTGAAATGGTTTTAAAACCATTCTAGAACCATTTAACATATTAGTGGTGTTGGTGGTAGGCGTTGATAAGCAAGAAATTAATTTCTATTATTTATTGAGCTTTGGGGACTAATTCTTCTATTTTTCTCTTCATTAGAATAATTTAACTCGCATTACTTAAGAATTTATCCTATATTTATTTACCTGTAAAGTTATTTTCTGAAGCCATTTCAAATCAAATGAAAACTAAAAAAAAAACACTTTAAAAGCACGGAATACAAGAACTCAAGAACACACCACAACATTTCTTCAGAAGGGCAGGGTCGACTAAAAAGTAGAAGTCAAAAAATCATAAAAAAAAATAAAAATTTCCTTTCAGAGTGGAAATGGAAGAGTTAAAATCAATATGAATTATAATATAACTTACTACTGTATTGAATTTGGACTTTCTAATATCATGAAAAGGTTTATTTTTTAGACCGACTCGGAAACGCTACAAAAAAGCATTCAGAAAAAAGTTAAAATTACCCTTTTAAGTTATCAATGGTATGTAGAGCTGTAAAGTGGTAAAAAAGGTAAAAATTATTAAAAATTATAATAATTACAAAGAGTTAATTGTCTAATTACCCCCAAAACAATAATATAATGCTTTAAAAACTTTTTATAAAATATAAAATTAAAAGCTTAATACGTTCTTTGTTGTAGAAATAGTAGGTATATACCTAAAAATTTTCTATACGTAATTTTTGGAACCACTGTATTCGCAACTATTCTGGGGTCTGTGCAACCCTTCATCTTCAACGATGTACGAACTACAAGATCATAAAACAGTAATAAAATAATAAAAACAGTTTTAAGGATTTTCAAATTTTAAATTGAAATTTTATTTCATTTTACATTTTCTTCTCGAACTTATAACACAAGTCAACAAAAATTTTGCCTTTCCAATTAAAGCATGAATTACGATAGGTTTATCGACAGTCATCAAAAAAAAATTTATATTTCAAAAAAAAGTTTGCTTTTGTAGCCAGGAGAACGTTTGGAAGATATCTTAAAAAATGTATGATTTTAATTTTCTTTATTTTTTAAACCAAATTAAATTTATTTGTATATTACTTTTATTAGATGTAACTATTAAATTACCTTATAAAATAATAAAAAAAATTTTAAAAGTGGACCCTGTTACTCTTTCTTTTATATTAATGAGTAGTTTATTTTATTAAACCTCAAATATATTCTTTCAGCATATTTTCATCATGTTGGCTTTGATAACGGCGTTTGAAGTTCATAACGTTTTGACGAAAACGTTCTCCTTGTTCTTCTAAATCTTTTGAATGCACTCCCATGCAGGGGCGGATTCAGCAACTTTTTCAAGAAGGGGCAATTCTATTGATTAAAAAAGAAAATACAAAAAATACTTTTTTTTCAGTAATTTTAGCTTTTTATATAATAATCCTTAATTTTTCTGAAGGCCCCCCCTATCCAAGCCCTCTGGCTCCCATCTTGTTCTTAAATTTATCTAAATGAGCCTGTAGCATACGCACTTTCAGAGACATCCTTCAACCACTGACCTCTTATTTTAAGAGGTCCATGCCTAAAATCCAGAGCCTTGAAATTTCTTAAAATATTTTTATCTAATTCTTGGTAATTTTTGGCTTTGTTATTTCCTAAAAATCCAAAGACTACTACTTTGAAAGTAAGCCAACTTTTTTTTTGCATTAGTAAGAAATTTTGAAAATTCTTTACATGTGAGCTCCACATGGCTTATCTAAATTTCAAATAGGGCAGTCAAAGTATGTTTCATGGGCTTCACAGAGCTCTTCACTGTTGTTCAATTACATTTTATATCTCGTACTTTAATAAATTTGCCACATATATAACAAAATGCACCAGCATCATGTTTATACTTTTTCGATGATATTTGCACCTTTTTGAGATCTGTACAAAACACTTTAGGGTTGTTTGCGACTTAAGCGCCATCTGGAGGTACCGTATGAATGTAAAAATCCCTTTCTTTTATTTTCGGTGTGGTTAAATATACCAAAATTAGTTACTGTTTCTATAAAAACTCAAAAATTTGCATCATTGGTATTATTAGTATTAAAACTACAAAAGCAAACTTTAGAGGGGATATGGATATTTTTCCTTCCTTTTGGAGCATGATGAATAGAAAAATCATAAAATAAACTCTAGGACAAGAAAAAATCATTTTTTTGTTGAGTAGTGTAATAATTAATAATTTGTGATTTTTTTTAAATATCGGAAAAAAATGTAATAAATTTGAAGTTTAATCGGAATGGGAGAGTTTCACTAGTCACAAATTCTATAAAATAATATATAAACATGAAACTTTAATAAAAGTGCTATGTATATGTATAATTGGTTGGTCTCAAAATGTACCCTTAGATTTTTAAAAAATTATTGAAATTTGAAAGAATGTTTAAACAGAGCGCCATGTTTGACCAATGACAATTAAGCATGACTATACGCTGCCGCCAAATCATTCAATTTCATGATTATCTGATTATTATCTTACATTATTTATTTACTATATTATAAAAATTTGAAAATTTTTTCAAATTCAAAATATATTCAGCTGAAATTTTGAAGAATACCATAATTAAACCATGAAACTCAAATTCAAAATTAATATTTAATTTAAATTTCTGTCGATGTGACAACAGGGCAATCCTGATTGGTTCACTTTCGTGTGATGTCAAGAACCGTAGTCGTAAAACTACCGTCGATTTTATAACATTTAACTCAAAAAAATTTAAAAAAAATTCTGTAGCTTCAGATTGACCTCTACTGTCAAATAAACAAATAAAAAAAAATAGTAAAACTCGTCCATTGTCATAACGTTGATAACTTTCAAATTTAAATTTACAAACACAGCAACAATGCGTCTGCGCCGGACTATTTGTAACTGCTTAGAACCAAGAACTGTTAGAACGGTTCTATAACCGTTCTATTACAGTCCCGAATGTAGTTGGAAAACGTTTCAGTTGTAATTTCAAAACTTGGAACTAGTAATTTTTGTGGTTGGAAAGGAAATTTATTAAAGAAGAAAAGAACCTTATATTAGATTTAAATTTTAGGTGAAATTAGACTCTTGAAGCTATATATCAAATTAGCAAATCAAAATCCGGTAACTTCGTGTGGTATTGGAGGGTATTCCATACCCCCCAAACCACCCGGTCATACATACCAACATAGTGTATGTTCTGTCATGGCTTTTATTAATTACAACTATTTTTCATGTCAACATTAAAATCGATTTTTGGGTGAACTAATCATATATTTAGAAAGCTTCATTTTAATGTTATCTATAAGACAGAAGAAGCCACACCAGTAGAGTGATGTGATTGCTGGTTGAGCATAGAACGGAAATTCTGGGTTCAAATCGCGGATTGCACAGAATTTCTTGGCTTGGCCTTCCCGTGGGCATCCACACTCTGTAATGATCTCTGATATTTGTGTCGACATTATTAGCGTTGATACGGCTGCGTCACACACAAGAGTTTACAAGACAGGTTAGGTAGGCAGGGAGTGAAGCCAAGAGCCTTCTAGGTCTGTAGAGCTATCATATATATAAGACAGAGGAAAAAACCAGTCCATTTCTTAAGTAGATGATAAATTTATTTTAAGTTTGAAATTTAATCAAATTAATTTTATATTATTTAATAGTGAATTTTGTACGTTAGCTGCTCAAAAAGTATTGGTGTGAAGAAAACATATGTAAATGAGGATTAGGGTGAAATTAATGAAATAAAAAGAAAGCTTTTACTCTTATTAAATGCTCCTCAGGCATCAGGCATAGTCTAAACATAAAAAGCAGTTAAAGCGTAGAGTTTTAAAAGAAAAATTTTTAAATATATTCTAAGAAAAATCCACAATTTTAAGTAGAAAATAATCAAAGTACAGAATTTTATTTAATTAGTTTTTAAAAATTTTAATCCATGCGGTTTTAATGCGCCAATGTAAAATGTGTATGATAAGTTTGTAAAAGTAACAGATTAAATTTTAGTTTCAGCAAGGGAGTTGGAAAATGGAACGTCGGCGTCGCATTGTATCAAATGGATTTAATTTAGAAAAGTTGCAAAATTACTATTGATTGTTTGAAATTTGGATGTATTACTACTTATTAGTTATTTAATTGGATTTTGTATTCAAAATGACTAAATATTTTTTGTTCGAAAATAATCAATTAATTTTTTTTTTAATTAACTGGAGTTACTAATAGAAAAAAATCTTTTTTAAATTTAAAATAAATAATAATTGCTGTTGGTTGTTTTGCAATTTTTACTTGGTGAAGTTCTAATCCTGGCTTACAGGTACATATGTAATTTTTCACTGAAAGTAATACTGATATTAAATATAATAATTTTGAAATTGTATCACGCCATCCTATCTTTATAACATTTTTCCTAAAGATTTGATAATGTAATTTCTTTAAAAGGCTGTGTTCTCACTTAGAATGAAAATTCGATTTTAAATAGAAAATGGACTATTTGGTGTACAATAACAGTAGCTGACCAAAAGCGTACAATAAAAAATAAAGTAATGTGTAAAAAAAAATCGCGAATGCAAGAGATACGCGCATTTTAGCGTTAATTTTATTTACAATTTTCTGACTTTATTTTTGAAAATAACGCGTTTAAATTTTTACAGTATGTCTAAAACGTTATTTTTAATATTATGTCGGAGACAAAATTTTTTTAAAATTGCGTTAAAAAAATTTTTTTTTGCGATTTATTTATTCGCGACAAAAGCGCTCCGACATAATATTGTAAATAACATTTCAGACATACTGTAAAAATTTTAACTCGTCATTTTCAAAAATAAAGTCAGAAAATTGTAAATAAAAAAATTTATTTATTTCAGAAAACTGGAATTTAAAAAAAAATAAAATCCAATCGATATAATTACATTTCTTTTTAAAAAATTTATTTGTTGATTAAGATTTATTCCAGGTTAATTAAGTGAAAGGACATAAAACAAAGAAAAGCGTGGCATCCGATAGTTAGCAAAAATATTCCTTTGAGACTAATTAAATTCACCTTAGGTCTAGTTAAATAAATTTTTTTAAATCCTATTCAGCATTTTCGACTTTTTTAAGTTAAGAAAAGTAGGCATTTACTTAGTTTTTGTTGTATGTATTTCACAAGTTTTCTAATTTAAAATTAATGATTTTGTAAAAGCGTCACAAAACAATGCACGTAAAGGAAACTTCATTCGTACTGTAACTACAAACCATAGAAAATTAGAAACCAGGTTTGTGATAAACGTTTTTATTTGTTATAACATTTATACACAACACAGTACAACAAACACCGACACCATTCTATCACTCAGAGTGAAATTCAGAAAACAATAAATTTAATATAAGCTTCATAATTCAGCTTTCAGGTTACTAAATTTATTGCAAAATTTAATAAATACTTAAATTTCATAATTTATTAATTTTAAAATGTTTACAGTTTAAATTAAGTGGTATACCGACTATAGGTAATAATAAAATAATTAATTAAAGTTAAATGAAATTATTATTAAACAGAGATTTTTATTAGATTAAACAAAACTTAGTAAAATATTAATTTGGAAATAATAAATACCAGATTTATCGAACTGCACTTTTATAATTATTAAAAATCAATTCAACGCCATTTTAATAATTCACGAAAAATTTTCACGAAAATCTCCCTTGCTACATTTTGTAATCAATTTATTATTAGTACGTGTTCATATGGGCAATATAATTGAATGTCCTACACTAATTATGCTCTGAAAATTGTAGTTATAAATTTAAAATAAAGGTAGTTAATTGAAAATCAAAATTAAAATGATTGGCTTAAATTACGTAATAACAAAATTATTTAGAGAAACTCATAAAAGGAGTTCGTAAAGCAGTTTTGGATTTAAAGGGCGATGTTTATATTAATAATGAAGTTTACTTGTATTGTGTAAATATTGCATGGAGGTGATCATTTCTTATTATTTACATAAAAGTTATTCAAATGCTAATGTACACATTTTCTGCAAAATTTTATTTTTTCTGTGAATATTTTTCATCAACTTGCTCGTTTATGAGATTAAATGAACCAAAATAAAGGTTTTGAACACTCGGTATATGTACATATTATGTATATTAAGTGGCACTTTCAGAAGATAGAAAAACGGTAGTTGTAATAAAATAGATTAATATTTTGTTTTATTTTATTCTACTCTCGTTAACAAGCGCCCCCTAGCCCGCACTTTTCATTATGTTTGAAAGTTTCTTTTTGCAAATCAAACAAAAAATTAAGTAAAAAAGTTGTCGTTTAAAGTATTTAAAGTTACTCTCGTCCAATGTTTTCAAAATATACCAGTAACAAGGATTTTGCGCACAGATTTAAAATGAAAGTGAAGTAAGTCATAAAAACATGAAAATACACTATTAATCCCGAATATACGAATTATTATTGTTAGCTATCACAGGATAGTATTACTGTCAAAATCAAAAGTAGATAAAAAATAAAGTAAATATAACAAATATAAAATGAATTTACTGTTTGTTGCAAAGGGAGCCGCAAGCATTGTTTTACAAATATTTCAAAATCGCTCTGTTTTTTACAAAAAAACGTCAATCACACAGAATCCTAAAGGTCACAAAACTGAAAAGGAAATATGAATTTCGACGGGGATGACCTCGTCCTCAGATGA
Organism: Rhagonycha fulva; assembly: GCA_905340355.1. Classification (NCBI taxonomy): domain Eukaryota; kingdom Metazoa; phylum Arthropoda; class Insecta; order Coleoptera; family Cantharidae; genus Rhagonycha; species Rhagonycha fulva. The sequence continues at coordinate 10,312,086 of HG996555.1, forward strand.
AAACGAAAAGAAACCAAAACGTCCTAAATTATTTTAAAATCTATCACTTTCAGTTAGTCTTAATAAATAAATCTACTGCTTAATCTCATTACCAACTTTATAATCTTTTTATTTACAAAAATGTACTTAAAACTTTTAGTGAGAATTAAATGTAAAATAAGCAACTGTGCAAATCCATTAAAAAAAATTTTCCATTTAATTTCACGCTTTTCAGAATTAACTAATTTATTACTTTATTTTTTAAAATACATAATAATGTAAAAAGATACATAGGTACATACAATTTTAATGACAGAAATGCAAAATGAGCGTTTATCCAAGACACTTTTTTATATTAACGTAATTTTAATTATGATTTGAAATTATTTTGTGTTGAAATCCATTTAATTAGTTTTTAATAAACAGGGGTTGTAAAATATTATATTATGTAAAACAATATTAAAAAATACAGTAATATTTACTTTTATATAAGCACAAAGACCAATTGCAAATTTAAGTTTAAATTAATATTTGGATCATATTTTTTTACGTATTAAAAGGAGAAACTGTACAAAAAACTTATAAAGGTATCAAGAAAGATTTTTGAGTAATTATGAAACATTCGATAATAAAAATAAAGAAGAAGAAGGAAGCACAATTTAAAAAAAATAATTGATTTAAAATTTCCTTCCTTAACTCATCAAAATAATAATTAATTTTTGATGCCACATCGTACCACTTTAATAACATCTGCTAAATGCATAAAAATTTAGAAAATAGAAAATTACAGTATAACATGTATATCTATAATGGCGAAAGCATTAAAATAAAATTAAAATTTATTAAAGTTTAGATGGCTGCACCTACAGGGATCTGCATTCAGCAGGCCACACCAACGTTTCCTGTTTCCGGGTATAGGATACTAACTTTCAATCAGGTTAAACGTTTTATTCTTGAAAAACAATTTTTCTATAGGAAAACTGTCATAAAAAAGTTAAAATTGAATTTTATATTTGTCAATTTATTATTAATTTATTAGCAATTAGAGAATATTGGCAGAAACGTCATAAACAGAATAAGTTCTTGATATTGAAGTCGATCATTTTTTTAGAGGAAAAAATGGTTAAAAAGAAAATTCATAATTTCCTCAATCATTTTTATTAATGCTAGCTTCCGAAAAAATGCACAATCAATTGATGTAGGCTCCGAGCAACATACACAGTATTCACTAAGTACGAAGCGACAACAATTCCTTTCATGTCTAATTTTGTAAATTTTAATTAAGTTTATGAAAATTAGAATTTACAAATTAAAAAAATTTGAAGAAGCCTATTTATTCAATATTATTAATTAATTCGTAACTGCAAATTAACTGAAGGCTTATGATATTATTACAATACCACACCTAATTAGTTTTTCAAACAAGATTAGCACTTCAATTAAAAGTTTGTAATTGTATATAGAACAATGGTTTTATTGATTGTCACTATAATTATTAATTAATATACTTGATCAAGATTACCAAAGTGTTAGAAGTTGCACTAAATTTAGAATGATTTGGCTGATATTACAATCGCATCCATGGATCATTAAATTTAATAAACAAATTACTAAAATAAATTTGTGAACACGCAAAACTCACAATAGCAAGCACTGATAAATGATAACCTACTTTTTTTAAAATTTATTTTTTAATTGTTCAATTTTGGGAAAACATTTTTGCTGATTCTTTTTAAATTTCCACGGTAGTACTGAAATTTTATGGTTGTTCTACTAAGTTTGAATCAACAGTGCAACTTTTTATTATTACTAAAAATCGTTTGAATGTGAAAGCCTCGGGCTTCAATAATGCTCAACAAATTTTCAGTCAAACGTTTTTCAGTATTAAAAAAAGTTTTGCTATCGACGGGCTTAAAGCGCTAGTTGCTGTTGAACTTTTGTGCACGCATTTTAACGTTGACGGTGTGTACTGGTTCAAACATGAAAAACAAATTATTATCAATTCAATAAATCGAATATCAGAATTTTTTATAACTTTTTAAAGTTTGAGCAAAGTTGCACTATGAAAACTCTAATACTTCAGCTGCGGTGTAGCTTTTGAACTTAGATTCAACAAATATTGTAAGTTTTCTAACAAATAATCATAACCGTTTTTCAGTAACAAAAATGCTTGGCATCAAAGCTTAAAAATGCTTTGGTAAATTTCAGAAATCCAGTAACTGTTAATTTCTTCCCAACAAACCAAGGACAGTTGGTTCAGTATCAATGTCAATAGTAGGAAAGTTTAAGGTTAACAAATTATACATAGATAATTTGGAAAATCACGTCTACGTGGTAACTCATAAGTTTCGGAAGTTAAAATAGTTAGTACTTTATAATACTAATAGTACCGTTTGGTACCGGAAAAAACCAAAAGCTAACTTTTTGTATTTCTAAATACCTACCAAAATTTCCAGAATTAAGTTACACGACCGGTGATTTAATATCTTATAAGTTGATGGATCACCAGCATAGTACAAACCAGGGATATTCCCCAAATATTATTATTAAACGCTTAGACTTAGAGGAATTTAAAGTATTAATTTACCTCACATTCTCGTACCTGTTGTTTCTCGACGTTTCTGATGAATTGCGAGGCGTCTTGAGATCCTAATAAAGTTTTCAGTGTAACTTGCAATATGAAATATTGCATAATATGTTATGTACTTAACCCTCAAAAGCAACAATTTCTGGTACGTATTTACCACAAAAACTTATGTAATTAAGTGAATTAAATAGCAATAATCAAAAAAATTTCACAATCAAAATTTCATTAGAGCATTTATGTAGATTAAAAGTTATTGCTTTTATAATAGACAAACGTGAATTGATCCAATTCGAACTCCTGCTGTTTCGTCGTTGATGAAAGAATAATTTCGGAAAAAGCCATCTGGATGTTACGGTGGGAAATAAATTCCATTCGCTTAATAAAACATTTTCTTTTTATTGTTTTCTTAGTTATGCACGATTATTTCACTCGCTTTATTAAATTTATGAGTTGTGACAGGTTTATTTGATTTTATTTAGATTTAACATTTAATTTTATCTATTCAAAGAGAATTAAATACTTGTTTTTCACTTTTTGAAATGGAACAGTCAAACTGCACAAGTTATGTCGGTACTTAAATACCGTCAGAAGTTTCGAAAGCAAAAATTTAAACAAATATTGAAGGGATATTGAAAGGATTCTTGGAGAGAATGATCAATTAATTAAGTTAGCCAATTGTGAAGTTCGCTCGAGACGTAATCCTTAAGAAGGTTTACTGTCCCTAGCAACGTTATTTTGTATGTGTTTATATAAGAAGCATTTTAATTGTTGATTAATTAAGTATAATAAAGAATTTTTTTATTTTTAATTTTTACTTATCAATTTTTGAAATAACCAATTCTTTAAGTTTTTTTTTTAATGCTTCCTTTTTAATTTATATTAAAGGCCTCGGTAATTAATATATTATGTAGATAGACACAAAACACATTTTTGTTAATGTCAAATTTAAAAATATGGGTAGGTATATTTTTTTAATTGGCTCAGGAATGTCACTAAGGGGAAGCTCTCTTACTCGAGAAATACATAACTCATCCTTGAAAATGGAATTAGAAAATAAAATTTAATTACGTTTTAATACTGAAAATTGAGAGCTTCCACAAAAAGTTGTAGAAAAGAACACTAGCAATATGAGCGTAGCTAAAGGGGCTTAGCCTCTACTCTAGAAAATAAAATAAACATTTGAAAAATGTGATCGAAATAAAGTAGGTACTCATAGCTACAAGTAAACAGCAAAACGATTTTTCAAAAATTAACTTTACGTCGTTATTTGCTTTTTTTGGTGCTGGGGGGTATTCCATACCCCCCAGACCCCCCGGTTTATAAATCCCTTTATAAGGTATAATTTTTGGAGAAATAAAGTACACTAAATTACGTACATACAAATTTAGCACTAAAGACAATTTAAAGTCCTTACAATGTGTCTTCTGGCGCATGAATAAGAAATTAGTATTTCACATTCGCTGCACGTACTTTATATGACAATAAGAAATTGTAAGAATGTAAATATTTTAAAATTTAACAAGATACATGAACATACGAGTATTATTTGAAAATTGCAGCAATCACGTCGAAAATTTATACCATGAAAATTGTAGTTTATATAATATCAGCACTGATACGACTCAATAAATTGCTGGTGCGTCGACAAAATCGTTTATGTTATTATAGTTAAATGTATGTACTATGTAATTAGTTGCCTAACAATATTGATTATTGTAGATAAGAAACAATTACTTCCAACGACTGCCACTGGCACGCGAGTTTAAAAAATAATAGATTAAAATTAAAAAAGGCTCTTTTTAAAACAAAACTTAAACCGAGCCGGATGATTTCCTTCTCAGGCAATATTACACGTCACAGTTCATTAAACTAAACTTTGTTAATTTATACAAATTTTACACCACTGTCTGAATTGTGTTATACCTACTATTAAAGAGGATGTAGTAATACAAAAAAAACACGTAAAAATGTAATTCAACAGAAAAGTGGGCAAGGCTAGGTTACGATAACGCACCTTGTTTTAGCAAGTTAGTAATACATCGCTTTACCGGGGGGTCTGGGGGGTATTCCATGTTTTTTATTTTGTTTTTTGTTTTTTTGTTTTTAGTCCAGTCATTTAAGTCAAAATTAGGTAAAAATCTCGGAAATTAAGATACCCAGCTGTAAACTCGTAAAAACTTTTATTTTGGCATCCTAAAACTTTTCTTAAAATTTACACATGATCCGATGTAAAAGCAACTGTAAAAGTCGGAGGTCAAAAGTCACAAAAATTGATTTTTTTGCCAATATCTCGTTTCCTACGTGTTTTACGCTATTTGTATTTATTATCAATATTGTAGAAAATTAAATTCTCTACAACTTTTGTTTCAAACATTTTTTCATATGTTGAATCGTTTTTGAGATAGAGGGCAGAGAGCGCGCGGTTAAAATACCATTATTAATTGTATAGTTGTATTAATGCACACGTTTCCACGCAACGTATGTACTATATGGAGAATACAACTTTAGAGGTCCATTTCCCCAGCCCCCCTTCATATTGATTTTTGGATCACTTTTTATGTCATTCGTTTGTGCATCGTTTGTGCACGTTTGTGCAATTATTTTTTTTATTTGTGCATTCACCGTTCGCGAATTATTTAACAAATAAGTTTGGGGGGCTGGAGAAATGCCAGCCTCCCCCCCCTTTGCGAATTTTGGGTTAAAATTGGTGTCAATCGTTTGTGCATCGTTTGTGTACGTTTGTGCATTCAATATTTTCGTTTGTGCAAATACCGTTCGCGAAATATTTACAATTTAAGTGGGGGGGGGGGGAGGAGTGGAGAAATGCCAGCCCCCCCATCACGAATTTTAGGTCAAAATTGAAGTCAATCGTTTGTGCATCGTTTGTGCACGTTTGTGCATTCAATATTTTTGTTTGTGCAAGCACGGTTAGCGAAATATCTTCAATTGAATAACTGGTCATCATTTCTCTAGCCCCCCCCCCCATCGCGAATTTTGGGTTAAAATTTGTGTCAATTGCATTTATTATTGTGCATTTATTATTTTTGTTTGAGCAAGCACGATTAGCGGAATATTTTCAATTGAATAACCGGCGAACATTTCTTTTCCCCATTTCGACTTTTGGATCAATTTTAGTGTCACTCTTCCGTAAATATACGTTTATACATTCACTATTTGCGTTTGTGAATTCACAGTTCGTGAAATATTTAACAAATAAATATTTATAAAACTCCGAGCAATAACTGCCATAGTGTCTAGATTGCAATTTATTCTAGTCTACTGAAGAATATGCTAAAAATATTTTAATTTTCCGGAAATCGTCATCAAAACAACGCTTTCCTGCGTATCTACGCGCAGAGAAACTGAATTATACTGATTAGTCCGGCTATATCAATAATTGATTTTTGCTGTTTTGACACATTGTTTATAACTATGTAGTCAACAAATTGACAAATTTTATTTTTGCTCATTTTAAAAATGTTATTCAATTAGTGTTTTAAAATTTCAATTTTATCGAAATCAGCAGTAAAACTATATTTTTAATACTTAGCGGAAAATAAACTGTGTCAGGCGAATTTTCTCTTCAAAATAAGTAAGAATCTGTGAAGAAAGCTATAGTTTTTTTGCAGTGAAAAAATTCTATCTACCGTTTTTGTAAAATCCGACTAAAATTTTCAAGCACAGTTTTAGTGATTGTAGGCGACGTATTTTAATGCATAGGCGTCGCCTACAATCACAAAAACGACTTGAAAATGTTAGTCAAATTTTACAAAAACGGCAGATTAACCTGTTTCAATTTTTTTGCCCCAAAATATAAATTTTGGAAAATTATAAGGTGCATGTCAGTGGCTCCCCACTTTCAAGTTTTTAGATAAATTTGATGCCAAACGTTAGAGCATGGTTTGAGCTTGAATGAGCTTCCATTATTTTTGTTTAAGCCTCAAAAGTCGCGAAGTTATTCGCAAAAAACAAGTGGGGGGGGGGGCTGCAAACATAATAGCTCTCCCACTTTCGAATTTTCGGATGAATTAGGTGACAAACGTTAGAACAACGTTTGAACCTGAATGAGCTGCCACTATTTTCGCTTGAACCTCAAAAATCGCAAAGTAATTCCCAAGAAACGGGCGGGGGAGAGGGTTGTAGACATGTTCTGTAATTTTCCTAATAATTTTAAATTTGTATGTGCAATTGATGTCAATCCATAGAGCTTCGTTTGAGCCTGAATAAGCTTCAGAGAGCAAGACTTTATGTTAATTTTTTACAAAGTTATGGATAGTTGAAATTTTCGACTAAACTCCGAGCAACATGCGTTAAATCGTAAGGTTCTTAAAAAATTTTATATTTGTAAAAAATAAAATGTTGCTTATTTAAAGAATTTATATATCCAAAGTATGTAGATTACCAGCTTAAGAAATTTAAAAAACTTAAGATTTAACGCATGTTGCTCGGAGTTAGTCGAAAATTACAGCTATTCATAACTTTGTAAAAAATGAACTTACTGTTGCTCTCTGAAACTCATTCAGGCTTAAACGGAGCTCTATCAATTGACATCAATTGCACACATAAATTCAAAATGAGAAGAAAATTTTGCAAAACATGTTTTCGGCCTGCCACTTGTTTTTCGCCAATAACTTCGCGACTTTAGAGGATTAAACGAAAATAATAAAAGTTTATTCAGGCTCAATCAATGCTCTAACGTTTGACACTAAATTCGAAAATTCTAAGAAAAAAAATTTCAAAAGTGGGGGGGGGGCACTAACATACACCTGAAATTATAGCTTTTTTGACAAATTCTTACGTATTTTGAAGAAAAAATTCGCTTGACGCAGTTTATTTTCCGCCAAGTATTAAAAATTTAGTTTTACTTCCGATTTCGATAAAATCGAAATTTTAAAACACTAATTGAATAACATTTTTAAAATGAGCAAAAATAGAATTTGTCAATTTGTTGACTACATAGTTATAAATAATGTGTCAAAACAGCAAAAATCAATTACTGATATTGCCGGACTAGTCAGTATAATTCAATTTCCCTTTGGCATTTCTCCACTCCCCCCCCCCACTTAAATTGTAAATATTTCGCGAACGGTGTTTGCACATACGAAAATATTGAATGCACAAACGTACACAAACGATGCACAAACGATTGACACCAATTTTAACCCAAAATTCGCGAGGGGGGGGGGCTGGCATTTCTACAGCCCCCCAAACTTATTTGTTAAATAATTCGCGAACGGTGAATGCACAAACGAAAAAAATAATTGCACAAACGTGCACAAACGAATGACATAAAAAGTGATCCAAAAATCAAAATGGGGGGGGCTGGGGAAATGGACCTCAACTTTAGTAAATTTTAGAATTGCTTTTTTTCAGAAATGGTGAATCTTAGGAAAAAAGTGTAAGGACAATTTTTGTAGATAATTAAATAGTCTACAATTTTTGTCTAAATTATTTTTCGCATAAAACTAACCGTTTCGCAAAAAATTTTTAAAAAACCAATTTTTGTGACCTTTGACTTCCGATTTTTACAGTTGCTTACATCGGATCACTTGTGAATTTTAAGAAAAGTTTTAGGATGTCAAAATACAAGTTTTCACGAGTTTACAGCTGGGTATCTCAATTTTCGTAGGTGAACCCCTTAAATGACTGGACTATTTAGCTTAAGTTAGTAATACATTGCCTTACCGGGGGGTCTGGGGGGTATGGAATACCCCCCAGCGTTAAAGAAGCACAGCCAAGACTTTTCAAAAGCGATAACGACCTAAAATTAATTTTTGAAAAACCATCTTGTTGTTTACTTGTAGCTGAGAGTATTTTATAGATATACAGTGGGGCCCGCTTAATGTGATCGCGGTTAATGTTATCATTCGGATATTGTTATCACTTTTGCGAGGAACGGAACGGACATATATTATTACACACAAAAAACATCGCTTATAGTTATCATAATTCGGTTAAGAGGGGCATTTTTTTCAGGGCTCTTTTAATTTAATCAACAGATGGCGCCTACTTAAATATTTTTATAAAATAAGAGGAATTTGCTATATTTAAAATATAGCAAATTCGTTGAGATAATACTATTCTATAATCAATATTCTTGATCTTAAGCTATTTTGAGTTCGTAATATTTATTAATAAAAACACAATTCATAATTAAAGTTTAATTATCTTTTTTTTTGTAAGTGAGTGTGTTCTGACATACTCAATACGAACTCAAAATAGCTTAAGATCAAGAATATTGTTTATAGAATAGTTTTATCTCAACGAATTTGCTATATTTTAAATATAACAAATTTCTCTTATTTTATAAAAATATTTAAGTAGGCGCCATCTGTTGATTAAATTAAAAAGGCCCTGAAAAAAATGCCCCTCTTAATGTTATCATATTATTCTTAAGATTATTTTCTCCCACGAGCAAAGGAGTTGATTTTCAGTTATAAGCATTTTTTTATATTGTGCATACCACCCACATAATATAAAGTCAGGTGTTAGCAAGAAAATCAACGTCACACATGTGATATCACATTACACATTTATGTTTATTATCAATTCCGTCGTTTAAATACTACATAAATGGACGATAGTTTGCTGTTAATGTGTGTTGAAAGATTCAGTCCTACTTGAAAACTTCACAATGAGTGACTATTATTAATTTAATTTTGTAGATGTACTACATACTAATAAATAACCAATAAAAATTTTTTCTTTTATTGTTATCAATCGGTTATTGTTATCAAAAACCTCAAGTCCCAATGTGATCACATTAAGCGGGCCCACTGTACTATATTAACGTAATAATAATCCTACTCAGTAGGAAACGAAAAAATCCTTCTGTTGAACTAAGTTTTAAATAAAACTAGAAAGTTATTAACTAAGATTTCTTGCAAAAACATTGTTATAATAGCTCAGTTTAGCACCCGGTGTTGCTGTATAACTGAAACGACCCAATTCAAAAAAGTTTGGCCGTTAACTTAATGTTTTTTTGATATTACATATGACATATTTGCCCTTAGATTTTACGGTAAGAGAAAGTGCTATTTATGAGTCACATCCGAAGAATCATTTATAAACGAGAATTCCTTCCTTGATGTAAATTGCGCTACCACAGAAATAATATCTGCAGCGGGACTTGCTTGTATTTGCAGACGTAAAATGGAAATGAAAAACTGTAACAAATTTGCTAAATGAGAAGTGTAGTAGGAAATGCCAATTCGGTAAGGTTAGTCAAGTCTTTTGCCCGTATTTTCTCTTTACTTTTTTGGAGTAAGTATAGCTTTATGTTGTGTTGCTATGTATATCGAAAAAATAGTACGGTTTACTTTAGATATCTGTAGCAGATTGTTGATTATTCTCTGTAGTTAGAATTTAATTTTAGAAAAAACGTTCAAATATTTTGTCTAATTTGCATGTAAATCTAAAGTAAAATGGAGTTAACTGTAAAGTAGGTGCTAAAATCCGACTCCTGTAAATTTTTAAGACTCGATAAAAACAAAATGGTTAATTACAAGCTCAGTCTAGAAAGATCTAATCAAAGTGGAATAGAAAAGATAGAACACTGACTTCTGGTACCGATATAAAATTGCTCTTATTTCCAAATAGTTTTTAGACACAACTTAGCTTTCTAGTGCTTCCGGTTCTAGCGTGTGTAAAAATGTAGTTGCATTACAACTTTAATTTGTAAGAAAGCTTCTTATCCTTAACTATGTACTTGAAATATATTTTTAGGGTAAGCAATTTTTATATTATTTATAATTTTGTTAAACTTTAATAATTTAAAATAATTAAGCAAAGTAAAACTAAATCAACTTACGTAAAAATGTATCCTTTTAGATATTTCGTGCTTATGCCCCAAATATACTCATTTTATAATTAAATTTTGTATGTACTTCCCTAGATAATATGCAAACATTTAGTACAAAGTTTATGTTATATATTATTAAACGTAGATCTTCCATGAAATGGATTATTTTCCTTCCTTCATTGTAAATCTGAAACTTTGTATGCAGAATTGTTAGAATTCATGAAATATTTTTCAAAAAATAATACAAAGCATTTAAAAGAAAAAAGATACAATTGTTAACTTCTCGTTTGCAATAATTATTTTCCAGGCCTGTATGCATTCATTAGCAGATTCTCTTCTTATTTAAATGAGAGAATGGGAGTTTATTGTTACGTGTAGGTACGTATGCATTAGAGCATAGTTCTAAAACATTCGCTTAAACAAATATTACATTTTTCATGTTAATTTTAAAATTTGATTGATTTTTCTTAGAATATTAAAAAAAGCTGTTTTTGATTGGTTAATAATTAAACCAACCTTTTGCAAATTTTACGAAAGATAATTAAAAAATGTATTTTAGTACTTTCAGCACTCACGAAAATTTTATTTATAAATAGAACAAAAAATATTGTAAATATCAAGAAAACAGCACAACAGCTTTTATTAACTCAGACTTCGTTTGTTACCTTTCACATTTGTAATAAATTTAAAACAGCAGAAAGAACCCAATCAAATTTAATTGAAAAAATTTATATAGTTAATTAACAAATAAAACAAGTAATAATAAAGAAAAAAATATGTTTTTTAATTAATTTAAATATTTAAATCCACTTCAGATTAAATACATTTGAAATACTTCCAATGAATTTAAAGAAAATCTTTGTGGAGAAGAAACCTGACCTACATTTTATATTAGATGCTAGAATTTCATATTGTGATAACACCATAAAAGCAACAAGTATTTGGATTCTAGATGAACGTCAATATTTTAAACATTTACTTTAGCTCGTATCTTCAGAAACTAAATCCAATAGGTAATACAGACCCAACATTAAATCTACGATATTGCTATACTCGGGCATCACCGATGATGTAAAATGTTTAATGAATCGTAAAATGATCAAACATTGTAAAGCAACGTTTAAAACAACCCCTAAACTTTATATTGTTTTCAGAGAGGGTTATTATTATTATTAAAGTTTCGCCAACTAACTTTTATTCTATTTTTGGAACAACTGAGGTTCTAAACTTATTCTGCCACTGATCAAGCATGATGTAGGTTGATCAGATGACTCAATTTACCAAATCACAGCAGTAAATCATCATAACACTTTTTAACCAGACGTTTTTGGATAACGATGAGTTATGGTTTATCCTTACGTTTCAAGTTCCACTTTCAATTTAAATTTGTGTCACAATTTCTGTTTCTATAATAAGTTTCAGTAAACACAATTACTGCTTAGAATGTTAGTAGTACAGAAAACGAATTAAACAAACATAAATTCTAATGTAAATGTAAAATGAAATCTTAGGTCTCATATTTGAAATTTTGTCCTACGTGATGAGCTCATTATTTTTTCATTTCAATTTTTCCAGTTGTTTTCTTATAAATTCAATTTTACGAAGTATTTTAAGATGATAGAAGTTCCGTAGGGGAAGTTTAATTCGCAACTCTCAAGACAATCCCCAACTCCTCTTTCTCATAGTGCAATTTATGTATGCGGTAAATTAATATTGGTAAGGTATAAGGCGCAATACTGCGACATATTGTCGAGGACCTTACGACATTTTGTAAATTAAATTTAGTATCATGGTTGGTTAATGTTAAAAACCTATAGCAGCAAAATAATTTAGAAATGCATTTTACTCGAAATTCACCATCTTGCAAGGACTCCAGCGGTTGTTGCAAAATTGCAATTGACCTATATAAAAATGATAATATTTAGTTTGTCCATTACAATGTCGCATTTAATATCTAGCAAGCGAGTTTTTTTTTTCTATAGGTATATTCTAAATAACGTCGCGATAACACGTTAAAATATATGTTATATAATTGGGATTATTAATGATAATTTAATGATATTGTAAATACGTTGAAACTACATGAAATATCGAACTGTTGAAATAAGCGACTCTAAGTCACGCCGATTTACTTTTTATTGCAGCAATTCAATTTTGTGTCGTGTAAATAACAAATGAATTGATTTTTTGATTTCTTTTGTATGAAATTTATGACTTAATTAATTTGATTTTTCAATATTTTTGTAACAATTAAAACCGTTGTTAAAAATTTAGTTTTAATTTGTAATTGAGTGGATTTTGTGAGAACTCGAATTGATTTGGTAACTATTAGCATTTATGGAAATAGCACAGAAATAGGGAATATCATTTAGGCTAGAAGTAATTCATATAGCCCTGATTTTGTTTAGGTTAATTTTAATAGACTGTACTTTAAATATAAACCACAGGTTGAGTATAGAGCGGAAATTTTGGGTTCAAATCGCGAATTGCACAGAATTTCTTGGCTCGGCTTTCCAGTGGGCATCTACACTCTGTGGTGATTCCTGATATTTGTGTCGACTTCATTACCGTTGATACGGCTGCGTCACACACAAGAGTTTACAAGACAGGTTAGGTAGGCAGGGAATGAAGCCAAGGGCCTTCTAGATCTCTAGAGCTATCATGTAGTCACGTACTTTAAATATGCGAAATTTAAAAGTTTATCTTCAAGAATACTTTTGTTTTATGTGATTATTTATCACAATTGAGAAAATATTATAATTTTTGATTGGATAATTTTTTTAGTTATCGATGGGAAACCTGGGAGGGTTAGCACTCTTATGCCTGTATTAATAGTCAGGGATTGATCCGAGCTTCAATTCGAGATTGAAAGATCCTAGGAACAAACATATAATTTTAATAACTTTCGCGATATTATGCAATTTATCCTAAAATGGTCAAAATCCTAAAAAAAACCTTAATTGAAAGGCTGATCAGTCGGCAACGATAATTACTAATAAATTACAACAATATTAGGAGGTAGCATAATGGACCTGATTTAGAGGTCGTACGTGTGAGTTTATCTTACCTTTTAAAGTAAATTCAGAATCCTGAATAAAGTAATTTTCAGAGAGTAATTCTTTTTTATTTTCAAAATCCTGAATTTTTTATGGGAACCGTTTTATATAAAAATTGACAGTGTTTTTTGAATAACAATTTTAATAGACTACAAGTTAATATTTCACCTCGGCGCGCCAAAGTAAAACATTAGAGTATTTTTCCGGGGCACTCATGATCTTTTTTACTTATTACCTAATTTTAATGGAATTTATAGAGATAATTTTAAGTTTGTTTTATTCTGCTACACAGTTACGACGTTTACTTTTTTAATGGCGTTAGGTTATTCTCCTCGTCGACTATATTTTGCAACTTGACGTAAAATATCTTTTTGATTATCATCTAAGTGCAAGTTTATAGGAAAAGTACGTTATATAGTTTTGAATGAAGATTGTAAAGCGTTTCGGTGTTTGTTCGGGAGTTTATGTTATTTAGAAGTAATTCCACCATTAATGTTGGTTATTATCGCTTAAGCCTTACTTTGTTTGAGTTGCATTATCTACACTTTATGCCGTAATGTAACATTGCTTCTAAGCAGTGTTATTGAAAGTTCAATTTATAATTTACTTTGCGTTGTCTACTTACATGTGAAAGGTCATTCACATTGTCTGTATTCATTTTAACTAATAAAAATGTAAAACTTTTATTATAATTTTTTAACGTTTCAAAATTTTGTTATTTATAAAAAATTAGTGAATAACTATCAATTGACAACGTAATTTTATTTCGAAATAATTATTATTGTTTTCAACAAGATAGGGACCCATCTCATACCGCAAATATAGTTCAAGAATTTTGAAAGACTAATTTAACAGACTTTTTGTGTGTCATTTGTTATTACGTGTATAGGTGTAATAACCATCTTACGCTTGCTGAAAATGGTCACGTCAGTCAGTCGCGTCAGTGATCACTATTTATTTAACAAAAAATGAACTCATTATAATAAATGTATTATTCAACAGGAATAGAATGAATGTTTTATATTGAAAATTAACATAGTAGCACGTACTTATTGTCCTGAAATTTTTGTCGCAAAATTCAAATTGTTTCGAATTACAAGAATTTGTGCTAATTAGTCTCTCTTATAAAGAAGACTTGACGTGTTAGTGAACAAGTTCCTTTCAAATTATTTATCGAAGCATACGCGATCGTGAGTCGTTGTTTTATATTGTTAAAAGTTAGACGACAAATTGTTCAATTTAGGTCTATAGGCGGTCTTTGTTATTTGGGTATAGTGTGTTAAACTGCCAGTACTGGGTGTTACTTTTAGTTTTATCCTCAAAACTACAGTTTCGTAGTAAAAAATTTTTGTGAACATGAAATCATTTTTATTTAGCGCAGTGCCGCATAAATAATTTTCCAAAAAATAAAAAATAACGAAGAGGCAGCGCTTTATTTTCTACAAGAATCTAGATCTGACGTAACTATCCAAAAATTTGTTTTTGATGGCTGGGCGGATAATGGAAGTCATTGAATACCTGAATATTAATGTTATTTCTATAGATAGAAATAAACTCCACAGCTGCAAACGTAATAATTGAAATACTGCAAGTAGATTTTATATATTATGGATTACCAAGATTAGGCTTTTGCTGCCAATCGGCGATTCCAGTTATTATCAACTAGGCAGCTAAATCCTGCATGTCATCGTGTTCTCAGTATTTCAGGATGATGGATGTCGGAAACTTACGCAATAATCCTACCTTATCTTAAGTAAAAACAAATAATAAAACTTGCCTATCCGGTCGCCATTTAAAAAGAAAATCCTGAAAGATATAGGAACTAATAAATTTATTATTGTTCGTTAAACAAAATTTTTAGGAATATTTTAAGATCGTTCGGACAGATGCATATTGTTAAAATAAGAACTGATTGATTGAAGCTTCCATCTAATTCAAAATTTTGCTTCCGCGAAATGTTTAGAATTTTTGTTGCCTTGTACAAATTGATTTGTTAAAATAAATCTTTTTTTTATTACAATCGCGAACTCCTTCTGTGCTAAATAAACGTGAAATATATCAGCGTTCGCTATTGAAAAGTTGGAGTTTTTCAGGATTATACAGTTTTGACTACAGTTTATGTAACAAAAGGTTATACGAAAAATTTATAGACCGTATAAAAACGAACGTATATTTTCACTCACCTAGGTATATTATTTATTTACTTTTCTGTTTTTGATATTTTTTTTATATTTTATACGCAAAACACATTTTTTGATTTAAATTTCCGAAAACAATTATTATTTTGTAGTTCAAGTCTATATAAACTTGGTTTTATCAAAAATAATTTAAGATCTTACTGTAAAATCGAAGGGTTTAGTGTCCAACGGCGTTGGAAAAAGGACATGTCTACTTTTTGTTGAAGTTGTTTTAGAATAAAGAAAACGATTGTATTGTACGAACAGTACGTTTGAATTTTCACTGAAAGTTTAAAATTAAAAATTAAAATGGTAAATATGTCTTGCCAGTGAAAGCTTTTGAGATGTTAACGATTTGACAGTTCAATTTTTTCTAATTACTTTTATCCTGTTGTAATCGTCATTTGTATAGTAAATTTTAATTAATTTTTTTACATTTCACTTTATCTCTTAAAATTTTTTTTTTTTAATTTTTAAGATTGCTTGCCCGAGGGTAGACCAAAACGTCCGATAAACTGTCGTTTTTTTAAACAATGCATTAGTACAAACCTAATATGATACTTCTATTTATTTTTATTCATGTCAAAACTTTACGTGCTTTTCAAAATTTTCACTAACGAAGTTTTACAAATTAAATATCTACACGAATATAAATTTTAGTCGCAGTAGCAAAAATAGTCGTCGGGCTAGGTTACCTCAAAATTAAAATCGTAAAACACAAACATGGCACTCCACTCCGAATTGAATATGCATTACGACTTTTAACTAAATTTTAAATAAAGCAGTCACATGCTATGAAATATATAGAATCTTCAAAGAAAATTTTTCTAATCCATTAAATTTTTAATAGTTGAAAAATCCTTCCTTGATATTCTGTGATATTCAAACCGCGATTTACTCGACAAGAAATGCTATACCACAAAGTAACAAAGGATGAAATTGAATCTAGCATAAGGGACAAAAAATTAAAGAATGTTTGAAAGATCAATCATCAAGTTGTCCTTTTTGTAATATTAATGTGATTATTAAAATGTCTTTCTGTATAATTTAATAATGACGAATAAAGAACAGGTGATCTGAAGCAGACTATCTCAATTTAACTAATTTAATTTCAAAGAAAAGTTCTCTTAGAAAATTAAATTTTTTTGCTTTGAGAAAAAATTCAATTAGTAATAATTAAAAACATTAATATTAAAAATGTAAGATCTACAGGATTTCTAATTGCTTTCGTAGTTGTGATAATTTTGCGTATAATAGCCGGGATTGCATAAACAACAAAGAAAGAAGACGAGCTAAAACGATCGAAGACGGGTACAGAAAAAGGAGTAGAATGGTAAAATGGTGACTCCTGGTACTGTTCCTTCGAAGAAAAAGAAAAACTCGGCTTTTCCAAAAGAGAGATTTGATGGATCAAAATCAAAACTTTTCAAGGTGAAAGTGGTAGATATGGTCCTTCGATATTATACATTGTCCTGTAGAAATTGAACAGATAGTTGACGTCATCTGGTTGAGTGCAACGAGAAAACTCTGAAGTGTGGATGAAAATCTGATTTCTGTTTACTGGGGCGTGGTCAGAGTACATCTGGATGATTTAAAGCAGTGAATTTAGTTCAGACTTGACAGCGTCTTATCGTTCGCAGTTAGATGGTGTTGGGTCGGATGCACTGTATAAAGTTGTGTTTTCCTTGAAGTATCCGGAAATTGTTTCTCAGACTTAAAAAAATTTCAAAATTCTAACAAATCTTCAGGGTCAAAGGATCCTCCTTTTAACAGCTACAAAATCATCGCAATTATTGAAAAGGTTTATTTATGCAAAATTTTGATACCTCAAATTAAAAGGAAATATTAATCAAGTTAACAGAGATTAATACAGGAAATGAAGCAATTTTCTTTTTAATTGGTAACTCGTAAAATAACGATTAGGACCTTTCTATATTTTTATACTCCCGCTGATATAAATTAATATTAAAGCATTTTTGCATGTGACACAAACCCTAAGGAATGATAATTTATTTGTACGCAGTCACGCTCACCTTTTATGTACCTACGACCTATTTAGTAAAAAGTTAAAAATTTAAACAATTTAGTAGCTTTCAGTTTTTTTTCTCGTGAAATTTAAGCAGTTCGTAATAATCGTAATTTTTCATAAAAGAGTTAGAATTGTCAAACTGTTTCAGAAAGTTGTATAACAATAAAATTGTTCTGCATAAAAAGGACTTGAATGGCAAATACATCATTTAAATGGATATTTTGTATAAAGAAAGGAATATCGTAAATATGTTTTATTTGGTAAAGCAATTTTATGAATAAAATATTTCCCATTCGATAGCTCTCTTACAGTTTGACATAAGAGGTGAGCATATGTTATTTTGACACGAATCACACTATTGAATTTTTTCTAACAAATTATTCAATAAATTGCTGAATGTTATTATCAAAAAAATGTTGACATGTACCATAACGTAAAGTGAATTATTATAGGAAACTGTGAAACTGAATTGAAAGAGGTGCTAAAAATAACGAGGTACATCGTGATTGATATACTCGAAACTGGATTGCGATGCTTGTAAATAATTATGTACAACAAGGATTTCGATCAAGTGCATCTATTAATTAAATGCTCATATTTGAGTAATTACCTACTTGGATCGTTGCAGGATAAAATGGCACTGAGAGCATACAGGAAATTGATTAAAACTGCAATTGCAAAACATTTAATCACAAAATTTAGATTTAGTATCTAAAATATATGTGCATATATTGCACATGTATATGAAATCTTTAGAAATTCTCAATTTTATTTGTAGGTTCCATACGCCAGACGTAGAGGCTAGTCGCCCATGAACATCAAGTGGGACATCGAGGTAGAGATAAATACTTGCAAAGGGACATAATTAACTGCAGTTTAAAAATCATATTTAAGTCTTCTGTTATTCCTCATATAAATAACATTTCGTTCGGCTAAATTTTCAACAATTTTTAAATTATTACACTGAAAAACCAATTGACAGTTTAACAGAGTATCGCTTAAATAATTTAGTAGATACAATTTTTGTGTATAATTATTTAAGGGTCGATAAAGGTTTTTGTTGTTATTTAATATTATCTAAGATGCTAAAGTTTGAAGGTATCGATTTTAAGTGTACTGTTTAGGTTTATTCCGTGTAAAAGTGAGCCATCAAGAGACAACCGTTAATTTTTTATTACTGCTCCATATCAACTTCGATTCTGAAACAATTACAGGTAACTTAACTTCGCTTGTATTAGGTGACTACTTGAAGAACCATATAATTTATTAAGCTTCAAAAATAATACCTACTTATTAAATTTAATACTTACAACTTTGACCCAAATAATGTCTATTATTATTTTTATTTCTCTACTTCTTGATGTAACTTATATTTCAATATTTCGATCTAGGCGTACCAAGTTCTAAAATTAATTTATTTACTTCATAAAAAAGACGGAATGTGATAAAATGGCTGCCTAAATTATCGTACTAGTTCTACTAAAAAGTGGTTATCTCTAGGTCCTAAATTAATTATGTTCAGCCACTGTACTGCCATTGCTTAATTATTATAACAAACCTAAAAGTTGTATCATCACTAACTACATGTCAGATTGGGGGTAGTTATGAACAAACAGACAGACTAAGGGGGTTTTAAATTTTGCTTTACACTCACAATTGAATTATTTAATTGGTAATGGTGGATAACCCCTTAAGTGATTTATATAAGAAAATATAGTTTATTTTTATAATATAATTTCAAGTAAGTTAGGTATACCTACATATAGTAGCTATTTATTTCATTTTGAAATAAATAATAGCTATCCAACAATGATGGACAATACAAGTACTCGATTTATGTTATCGATTTTGTGCACTATTCCATGACATTAGTTACCTATTTGCAATCCCATTATTTTTGTGAAATAAATTCTTTCGAAACATTAACCAATAGATAAATAAACGTACAGTACTAAAAATTTCAATGCCTATTCGAATATATTTCAAAAAGTCGAGTCAATTGAATGTAAAGTTAGAGATATTGTTTTTGTAATATCTGGAAGGTTTAATATTATAATTCAGTCAATATAATTGGATTTAAATCAACATTGTGATAAAAGTAAAGTTAACCAGACCGGAATTGGAATTCCATAACTTGGTAATATCCTGAAGCACGAGAATATAACAATAGTAATTCGTATTCCTAATCTTTTTATGAAGAGTTAATGTGGGTTTATGAACAATACCGTAAGCTCTCGAGGGCGCCCCGACGCCAAGAAACCAGATTTTAACGGGGTAAAAAGTTCGGTTTATGTACGACGGCGTTTATTTCATTTTTTCTCACGTACATAGTATCTCTGACCGACAAAGTTATTATTATGTTAAAAATGTTACTAATAATAATATGAACTAAAATTTGATTTTTTTTGAAAAACTTATTGGTTTTTAATAGAAATTTGTTTGAGTTGGTTATAAACTTATAAATAAATAATTTTAAATTGTTTAATAATTAATCCTACCAAAAATGTATAGTAAAAATTGACGAAAAGGTGTCCTTGTTTACTCGTAATTATTGCCTAAATTATCCATCCAAACTTAACAATGTAAGTAAAATGTTTTATGCTGTCATGAATAAAATATTCGTTTCAGAAGTATCGTGAAAATAAGCAAAGCGTTAACCCAACCACGAGTAAATTTAAGAAGTGATTATTTCTAAAACAGTATCTCTTCTTGAAGTTTATAAAATCGTAATTAAAATTTTAATTACGTATAATAAATTAGTGAAAGTAGATATTGTAAACAAATTTGTCCTGAATTATATGGATGTAAATGATGGTAATACATAAATTATAATATGTATCATATAATTCAGTTCAAGGGATTTCAAGAACAGAAATGATCATTAGTAAATTAATAGGCGTAAACTAAACGTTACACAACCTTTCATAACAATTTACTGACTAGCTATTAAAATTCGGAAGCAAGGGTGGTGGGGTACTAGTAAAATTTTAAATTAATTTAAATTACAAAGGTGAAATTACAATTCGACAAGAGAGGAGAGGCTGTGAAGTTACTTTGGTTTGTAGAACTTCATCTATTTTTTGTCCAATCAATTTAAATTTGTATCTACACTTTTAATCAATGTAAATTTACATGAAAATAAATTTACCTTGTAGAACCTTGTAACGTAACACTGAATTTTCGTAACGTAAATCAATAAATATTTGTAGTTTTATTTTTCTTCTCAGGCTAAAATGTTGAATCTCAACGAATATTATTCTGTTTTAAAACTCCCATTTTATAGGAATAAATCATTTTTAATTACGGTAAATGAACTTAATCCAAATAAACTTAGTGTACCTTATTCCCTCCGATAATAAAAATTTATTAATGGTTCTTGATGCAACAGTTTGCACGGTTCAGTTTGTAAAATTTTAACTAGCTCACGATAAAATTAAAATCTCTTTTAGCTAAATCGAACAAATTTGTTTATTTGGCCTTCCCGACTTACTTTCAACAGATAATTTCTCAAAATTTTAAATCAGATGAAACTAAAAGGTGTTCATCGATCGACCCCTCATGAAGTTAAAGAGTTAACCGTGAAAAAATCTGCTGGATACAGAAATAATGCAAATCTAGAAAAATGTTCTTGGCCTTTTGACCTCCTTAAAATTTTTGTTTGGACTTATTGCGGACTTTGTCGAAAAGATGCATTGATTTTAAAATGCAACGAAACTTTCATTGCTGTTCAAAACCGTAAATAGAGCATGTCCAAACGTTCTCATTAACTAACTGGGTCGACTGCTCAAGAAATTTGCATTTCCATCATGTCAATTTATTTGCAACAAAATAATGAAATTATAGCCCTTGCTAAAAGAACGCCGGGAAAATTCCAAATATGCTTAGCACATAAATTTTAAAATGATTGACCGTTACCCTTTTTCCATATTCATCTTGTTCGGACTGCCGTTTCATTGCAATCTTATATTAAATCTACCTTATTTATTGGATTCGTCCCACCGATTCATCAAAATAACGGTAACTAAAAGTTATTAACTGAGCAGTATGTTCGAGAAGGACAATAACCCTTTTCCAATAATTAATTTTTGACGGCAACTGGATGTATTTTTCTCAGAAACAATTTTCTCAACCTTTACCTCAGGGAAATACAATTGGAATCAAACTAAGATACAAAAATTAAATATGAAAGGGTTGGTTTATGTGGGTAATAAAAAAATAGTGAAGTATATAATAACAGTGTGGTTTTCTTTTTGGAAATTTCTGTCTGCAGATAATATTTTAATTGTACGAAAATCGCACTAATATAATTTTAAAATTGGAAAAATTTATGTACAATGATAATGTAGATTATAATTAGAATATAATGTTATTATGTTAAATATGTATCAATAATATTTTAACAGGTGTTTATTAACATAACACAAAATAAATTAAAACGGTGCAAAAATTAGGTGAAGGAAGAAATAGAAAATATGTAATTAAAAATTTTATTAATGAAAACATGCGACATCAAAAAACACGAATAATTTTCAAATTATATACATTTAAAAACGCATTCAAATACCACTACACTAATTAATGTCTAATAAAAAAAAATCACACAAAAATTAGGATTATCCACAATACGACAGTATTAAGTAATTAAAAATAACAGTTACACTCAACATTCAACTACCTTTAGAAATAAAAAAGATCCGTGTTTTTCTTATAGGTTAGAATTCACAAGTACATCACAGCGAGGAAAAATTGAAAAATTAACATAAATTTATTATGAGACAGTTTTAAATCTGATGCGGTTATTATCGCGCCGATTATAATCGGGTTTAGTCATTCTATTGAAGTTAATTATTGTATAATTTATGTATTGGAGTCGATCTACACTAACAAGGGGTTCAAAAATAACTAATTTTCACTTCGGTTTCCCTGATACTACTGTAGAATGGTTTCTCCTGCTGGTATCTCGATATATCATCCATAGTTCGCCTGGCGGAAAACTCGGTAAATTCTGCAGCGCACTTACAGACTCCTATTCCAATTTCACATATTTTCTACCAAAATAGCTTTTAATTTTAATATTGTCGGCATTTCCATTTTTTACAGTATCAATTTTCTCGAAAGTACGACTTTTGCTCACCCTAATTTTATTGTCAAGGATATAAATTATTCGTCAAGTTTTTTGCTTAATAATTAATTAACTTAATTATAGCTTACCTAATGGAACTTTACTTTATGAACATAATTTTATTATTTTTCGTTTAATTAATTTAAGGGAAATTGCTTTCTGGATCATCTGTTTTTATGGTTTTCCACTTTAATTAATTGTAACAAATCAATAAGAACTGAAGGAAATGATTAAGAAGAAAAAACTTGTAAAAAGTTTCCTCTGAAGTGCAATATTTAAACCTGGAATTTCCGCTCTATACCCAACTAGCAGTAACATCAAGCCACTATACTTCTGTGATACATATTCATAAATAGGTTTTGTAAATAAATTGTTGAAAGCATGCCAAAGCAATGTATCTTGAAAAAAAATAATACGGAAGATCAGACATACTTAAACAAATTTTCTTAGTTCAGTCTTCCGGTAGATGACTAGCTCAATGGATGCTGTAAAAAGTATTATTTATATTTTCCTCAACCATACATAAACTTTTTTTGTAAATAAATAAGAACACGTAGATAAAGCTATTGGTTTATGGGTACTCAATTAACTACCATTTCAAATGAACAGCATTAAAGGCTTTTGTTTCTTGATTGGTATTATATCCAATGCTTTTTAACAAAAAAAGAATTGGAAAATTAGAAAACATACATTTTCTCTCGGAGTTAAAATATTTTTTAAAAGAACATTTTGTGAACATAATTTTTTTGACATTTTTACTTGGTCTAAGTAATAAATTTAACATGCGAATATTTCAAGTTTCTGCAGTAAAAGGAATCTAGCAAAAATGTTTTTTGAAAATTATTTAAAGTCTTTATATTTAATTTAAAGTATAGGTATTTATTATATTATTTAACAAAATTTTATATTCGTCATCCTGATCTTTTTCTACAGCGAGCCATGCAGTAATTTCTTTTCAAAACGTCAAATAAGTGTCTGGAATAAATTAATTGGGCTCATTATGTCAGTCATCTTTTTTTATTAATTGGAAGATTTTCTGTATAAGCTTTTGTTGTAGGATTAGTACCCTTTAGTGTTTCTCAGTTGAAATGTTGTACTATCTAATAATATAATAATAATAAACCTCCCCTTGAAGTATTGCAATATAATTTAAAAAAATCATATTTACAAATGGAGTTTATGATAAATTCAAGAATTTAAATACAGAAAATGCTTGTTCGTTCTCATTTGTAGATTATACTTATTCTTTTTATTTAATAATTAATAATTATGCTAATAATTGTGGTAGTTTGATCTACCACTATAATGAGATTTCGTGGGTAATGTTGAAGAGAATTTAGCAGGGGAACTTTGGGGGTACAATTTTTAGAAATTAGTAAGGAATTAGTGGATAATTTCTAAGAAAGTAATGAAATTAAAAAACAATAGAAGAAACTGGAAACAAATTAGTAGATCGCGCAATGTCGCTTTTCATAAAACTGCAAGGCGTGATTTTGGTTCTTCAAAAATTGAAGAAAATCGAAAGATGGCATCAAATGCGATGCGACCATGTGCGATGTTGTCACAGGATTGACCAGAATATATCGATGAAATGATAAATAAATACAGAACCTGTCAACTAACCCAAAATAATCCTAAGAAATTGCATTTAATGTCATGTCGCTACGGAATTTATTAAATTCTGTTAAGTTAATGGCATTCAGCCATTAAAGTCCATCAATTAACCACCATCTTAAAAAACACCTGTGGAAGACCGAGATTCGAATCGGGATTTTAAAATGAACGATAAGGTAAGGCAAGATGCAACAAATAGAACAGATAGAGCAGAAAGAGTTCAACAGCCAACTCAAAAATCAACCGCAGATCATCTATGGGTCTCGGAGACCAATCTTGTGCCGTTAAGGAAAACGAATTTCAAAGCCACCTAGTCAATTCACGTTTTAAAAGAAAAAAATAAGATTCATGACGATTCTGTATAACATTGGAAATTTATTGTTGTAACAAAGTTTTGCATTTGTGGTTCTACTTTTCAATTCATTGCATGATATTCCTAGATCCGATCCTGCATTTTTATTTAATGCAAGTATTTTTATGCATGCGTTATAAATTGAATGCAGGAATTTTTGTTGCAAAGGTTGGTGAGCTGAACTTTTGAGTTCCCCTTGAGCTCTTCAACCAAGCAGTTTGTTTTATTTGTGGTCAACATTTTGAGTGCTGATTTTATTGAATTGGGGGAATATTAAGTATTCTGAAGTCATAGTTATCTTGCCAAGTTCGTGTGTGACCAACTATCATCTGTCGCTCGGCTTCTGTTCGGTTTTGACGACATAATATGTCCAAACATCTGGGGAACTTGATTTTTTGGCTGCGCAAATTACTAAGCCGTTTTTTGATTCAAGGCGCATACTGGCGATCATTTTCGATCTTCAACGAATAGCTGTGTTTTGGTGTTGTGTTTATCAACTAAAACAAACATTACAAGCTTCGTTCTTTGTTGGAAGATAAATATCTTTGGAAACTTTCTTTATCTTTTGGATGGTTCAGTCGATCAACTTTTACACGTCTCTCACTGGTCCAGCAGCGTTTGACATCTATAAACAGAGTTCTTAGTGTTGATATTAGCGTCAGGTGCAACCTGTTTATTGGATGCAAAATCTCCAACTATCAATTTTAGCAGCCACACGTTGGGAAGCGATTGAAACAAATAAACTACTGTCACCTTTCATAGTTTGTAAACTTACAAGATATCGAGTAAGTACTTTTTTATCTTTCCTATTCGTATTTACTTTCGTGTATTGTTATATTTTTCATTGTTGTGTAACCATTAGAGGTTACCATTAGTGTTAGACTTGACTACGATAATTATGGAACACTTTTTGACAGCATACACTATTTATTTTTTAGTTTTATGCCTTGTGTATTGTTTAGCATAGCCATACATTGCAATTGTTGGAATTGTGAACATCTTTTTCAAATTTTATTGTCATTAAAACTTTATTATTTTATTTCATTCATGACTAAACATTTTAAAGCACAAGCCACCTTGACATTTAATGTATCGACAAAAATTTCAACACGTCCTCAACTTCAGTTTATTACTTCCTATTTGATAACCAACGAGGTAACCAAGAATCCTATCATGCGCGGCAAATCATCAAAATGTTAGTGATCTCGTTTTATCTACTGCCCTAAATTCCACCAATGTATGCCAAAGAAACACTGAGATGTATGTATACTTAGGCTCTTTTTTAGGCTCTAGGTTACAATCTGCATCAAGCACTGCTTCTGACGCGGCTTTTGGTACCCTCTCAGATGCAGTCGGAAGCGACTACACCTGTCTTAATGAAGTAAAGTACATGAGTGTAAAATAAGTGCAATACGAATACCTCATCAAATCAATTATGCAAAGTCGACAGCTAAAATGAGAAAAAAGTACCATCTAAATGGAATAAAAAAATATCAAAGACGAGCTAGAGAAAATTTGTTGGATAACTAGTTTAATCACGAATTACTTTTTATCGCTGAAAAGTGAGTGAAGTAGCAAGTAGAAATAATGAGCTAGCTCAGGGGTTCCCAACCTTTTTGCACCAGCGTACCACTTGACTGTTTGAGAAATTTTGGCGTACCACCAAACTTAAATATTGTAATAAACGTATAATATGTACTCTTCTGATAGAAGACACCACCGGGGGTTTAGGATTTTCCGGAGAGTTTGGGGGGTAAAAAAAATTTTTTAGAACTGGAGCTAGAATAGTGAGTTTTTAACGATTTTTTAAAGATTAAAATTTAAAATATTAACCTTAGGAGTAATGGAACTTATCTTTACTCTTGCACACATCACTCACGCGTACCACCTAAAACGTTCCCGCGTACCACCAGTGGTACGTGTACCACCGGTTGGGAACCCATGAGCTAGCTGAAAAACTTTTGAAACACATAAATGAAATAGACACTGTCCAAAAGACTGATACATCCGTGCCTGATATACCACGGTTACTCAAAACATTGCAAGTTTTATCACTTAATAATTCTACTTTCTCAAACAATCAAAACAGATGCGATGGTGCTAGAAAATATCTTGCAATATACCTGATCTATATTGGGGGCGGGTCACTTTATAAAACACTACAAGCAAATTTATAAAATAGTTTACCTTTAATTTCTATGCTGAATAGATTCTTGGACACTAAAAATGAGGCTCTACAAGAAGGTGGATTTTGATAGAGATTTACCAAAAATGATTTGGGTATCCGAGGATGACACTAGTGTGATAGGCAAAATTAAATAAATATGACAGCAAATCGAATAAAGTGATAGGATTTGTTTTGCTATTGTGGGATGGCTCGACTCAACAAGGTTCGTTTTTTGCCACTTCTGCTGAAGCAATCATGACTTATTTTCAAACTGAAGTAAAAGCAGCATATATTATACGCTTATATAATAACGGCTTAACCGTTACATGTTGGGGCATCAACATACTGCCTGTTCTTCTTCGGAACTGATAATTCATTTACTACTGAATAGGTCACATTGAGATGGGAATGAATAAGGAAGAAGATAAAAAATTTGGCGTTACAATTATGGGATAAGAATAAGCAATAAATGGAGATTATTTATTACAACAAACTTTAATTTTAAGTAATTATGAATTGATTAAATAATTTTATTTATTTTAGTCAATAGATGGTATAAATCTGATACTTTAAATTTTGTAACGTTGAACACATAGATCACAGATCTATTTAAATAAATCCTAATAACCAAACAAAGGTGCATTTAATTGAAGAATAATATCTCGATTTAACCTTTGTTCAATAATAAAATCTTGGTATATAAATTGCATATAATTTATATGTAATAACACATGTAATAACCTCAACATCATTTTTATGCGCTTAATGATTTAGATTTTTCTACCGATTTAAATTTTAGATGATCCAGTTGAGTTTGTATCGTCTTCTTATAAAAATCAATGTAAATAAATAAAAGTGTTCGTTTTTTGTTAGAATTGCGTTAAATTATCAATACCTAGCTCTGTCATACGCCAAATAATTATAGCTTTTTAAATGTCATTTAATTGTCACTTTTATTTTTTAGGTTTTAAAAATACTTATAGTTGTTTTAAATAAAACTGCAGTCCTGATTTCCAACTGATGACTCATGTATAATTAATTTATACTTAGTAAAATAATCTTTATAATAGTATCCAATTTAAAAATAAATTAATCTTATTTAAACCAAATTAAAAGTATATCTACCAAAGTTTTCGTACAATTTTTTAAAATTTCTTAAACTTATTTGCTGAGGCTTGCTGAAGTAGGTACTCTTTCCTCAAATAATAGTTACAGTAATTTGACAATTTCATTAGAATCCACATCGGTGTGTAAGTTACCATAAAGTACTAAAAAAAGTTAGTTTATAAAATGGCGTTATAAAATTCTAAAACTCTTTATACAGCGATAATAGCAAATATTGTAATTGAGAAACAGGTCGTAAATAATCTAACAGTATGTACATATAATATAAAAAATACTAACAACAATCAAGACCAAATCACACGGCTCCGTTAAGGTGCACCTAATTTTATAATTTTTCATTGAACATTGATCCTGACAAAGGTCCTGATTGTTTTTGCTCTTTATTCTTATATTGTTTTGTAAAATTGTATCTCCTTTCGTCAACTATAATATTTGTTATTAAAATAAGTTTAATAAACTCAATTATTTCCAATTACTAAATATAAAATCAGTTCTGTGTTGAGAATATTTTTCTTAAATTTTGAATTCTTAGTTTTTTTTAACCGCAATAAATTCTAAAAAATAATGTAAAAACTATTTATTTTTACAGTGATTCATTATCTGATTTTTATAGTAACCAATAAATCACTAGCTTTTCTTAAAAATGTTGTATACCTCATATTGAAAGTCAGAGCGCGAGAATCAAATTGTGCGCTGCGTGCTAGAATTCACTTCCTACTTTTTGCCTTCATAACTTTTATAAACCGGCTTTTAACTTTAAACAAATACAAAAACAATAATTTGGTGATTAAGTTTACCTGAACTCCATGGGACCAAAATCCGGTCGTATGGTCCACTTTTCCTAAATAATGAACGGCATATTTAGCTACCGTCGCAGCATCCGGAACTAAGATAGAAGTTTTTTGTAATGTACTACTGAATGCAGTCATTTTAGTGCTAACGAAATACGGTGAAACCTGTTGAATGGTTAGACCATATCTCGAGTATTCTTGTCGAAGCCCTTCTGTGAAAAATTTATTGTAGACCTAAAATATGTTAATATTATGTTGATTTTTCTTCATAAAGAAAAATTCGAAGCTCTCAACATTTTAATTGGCATTTGGGACAAATTAAGACTTACTTTGGTTGCTGAATAAACATTTAACAATGGAACTGGATGCAACTCAGATGCTGATGATATGTTGACAATAGCACCTCTGCCTTGTTCCTTCATTCCCATAATTACTAATCTTGTCATCATCGTAACAGCACCGATATTGATATTAATTATATCCCACAGTTCTTGCTCGGGAACCTCTTCTAAGTACATTGGATATGAATATAACTTACCAACGTTATTTACTAAAGCATAAAGTTACTTGGTGAAACTACAAATTGAAGTGATTGTAAGTACCCACCTAATATTCCAATAGGAGGAAATTCTTCCAGTGCTTTCTTTACTATTTCTATAGCTTTGGATCCAGTTGAAAAATCAGCCACTATAATCTTGGTTTTAACTGAATACTTTGATTCTAAAAGAAAACCATCATTATCTGAATTTTAAACAAACAATTTTTTACCTATTTCTTTTGCCGTTTCCTTCAGTTTTTCTTCATTTCTGCTTACAAAAACTACATTTATTCCTCTTTGAGCTAACTCTTTTGCATATTCTTTTCCTATTCCATCCGTTGAACCTGTTATCACTAAAACCCATATTTCCACTTTATAAACATTGCATTAATTATTTACATTAAAACTTACACGCCCATGATCCAAATTTTGTTCTTAACGTTTGAAGTTGATCCGGAAAGAAATAAGGCACCAATAAATTTCGAATAATTTTCCAAATATTCCATATTATGTCAAACAGTATAAGAAACAAACATATCGCGCCACTTGTTGTCAGAAAATATAAATATGACGAATAATTGTCCTTATTCATTTTACACTAAAAACTAATAACATTTTTTAAGTACCTAAATGACGAATCAAAGCGAATTTTCAATTCAATAAAAACTTCGATTACTTTTTTGTTTTGTAATTAGATATTAGAATTTTTATATATTTATAATTTTGATAATGCGGCCCCTCCCACAAATTTATTTTGAAGCCCCCAGTTTATTTGTTAATATTTACTTCGTCAATCAAACTATATAAATTTTTACAACTTGCAGCAAATAAATTATAAAATATTATAAAATTTACAATTTTTATACAGATAATTAATTACATCAAAGCTTCAATATTTCTAGTAATTCAAAGTTAATATCTATAACATTGGTGCTTAAACTATGAGAAAATTTTTTTTGGTTGTTAAATTCAAAAGAATGTGAGAATTACGACAAAAATTTTCCACACAAAATGGGAGGTCACGAAGGAAATAGTTAAAATCCCTTTCGTTTAGATTCAAAAAGCAAACAAAAATATTTTCATTTTCGTAATTAAAAAAAACAAACTTTTTATATTTATAAATTATTAATTAAAAAAATTTTTTTAGTCAATATTTCATGCCAGACTTAAATATTTATGCAAATTTAAATTTTGTTTACATAAACATTATTGTTATAAATAAATTAAGTTAAACGAGGTTTTCCTATTAATACAGCAATGTAAATTTACAAAATGTTGTAAAATCTATTAACATAATTTTGTTTTTTTGTAATTATTATTAATATGACCCGTTTAAAAAGTGTAAATATATAATTTTATTAAAAAATATTAAAAGTACTATAAAAATAAATTATATTTAAAAGTTGTATAATTTAAGCATAATTTAGTTCTAGATATTTCTAAAAACATTGTCTTTCTTAAACTGAAATTTGGGCGTGAATTTTAAAGTAATAGCTCATTTTTTGAGATTACTGTAGAAAATAAAAATAAATCTGATACCATCAAGGGTGAAAAAGCATGAATTGTGGTAAAACAATTTTTGATAAGCCACAAACTGTAATTTGAATTGTAACATTTTGGTAAATATTTCTTCTAAATCTTAACATTTTGAATGACCTCAAAAGATAATAACCGTTTAGTTCCTAAAGAGAAACTAACAAAAAATT
Organism: Rhagonycha fulva; assembly: GCA_905340355.1. NCBI lineage: Eukaryota > Metazoa > Arthropoda > Insecta > Coleoptera > Cantharidae > Rhagonycha > Rhagonycha fulva. The sequence continues at coordinate 10,343,130 of HG996555.1, forward strand.
GAACAATAATTTTTGTGATCCAAAATAGAAGTTTTAATACTGTCAAGTTATTATTTATATTTTTAGTACATACCTAATAAAATACTACTGTAATTTATTCATATTCGATGGTCAACATTTCAAGCAACACTTAAATTTTTATACGAATGTAAATTTTATTCGCAGTTCAAGTTCACGGTAGCGAAAAACGTTCTCAATTTAGACAATGCTCTAGGTTAACTGTACCTGTACTACACTAAAATCGTAAATACCATCTTGGTACTTCTCACTTGCAAAACCTGTATTTATTGGATTAAAAAGTAAATGATTTATTGACAACTAAAGTTACGAGTAAAAAAATGATCAGCAGCAATTATTTAAATTATCTAAGCTAATGAAAAAAAGAAAAGAAAATGAAATTGAAATTGATATTAACAACTTTAATTGCTAATACTTAATTAAAAATAATTATAATAAATATAATAATTACCTATATATTTATTTTGTATTACAGTTTATTTAAGAGGGAGGGGGCCTTATTCATTTAATTATTTTAAGTTCTTAAGTGATTATTTTACCCACAGTAAAATTTGCATAAACAGGACCTGCTTAGGACCAAAAAATATTCTCTAAAAAATACTAATTATTTCTATTATATAAGTATCTTCAAATATTTGAAACAAATAAAATATTCATTTTGGCATGGTCGACCTGTAACATATGACACTGCATTTAACAATAAAAATTTAAACTAGTGAGGCTAAAACTGTACTAATTACAAACATTTTTTTTAAATTTTTACAGTGAAACTGAAAATAGGTAAAATATGTGAATTTTTGAGAGAAATATTAGTAGAAATTTTAGTAATAAATAATTTAAAATATTTATGCTTTAATACATTGAAAAACGCTTTTTCCTTTAATAATAATAATAATACCGTCCTTAATACATTAAGTTCAATAATAAAGGAAGCCATAAAATAAAAAGGTAAATGAATGGAATTAAATGTATAGTAAATGTGACAGAATGAAAGAGGAAAAGTTATTTGAAAGTTTGGAACAGCTATTCTTGTTCAATTCGCCATTCTTGCTTGATTCGTCAAATCAAAGTATTTAAAAGTTTTCAACATTTACCTTCTTAGCCTTTATATTTCGTTAAATTTTTTTTATTTGAAACATAAAAAAAAAATTCATTCAAATTGATTCATATTCTTCTTTTGAATCAAAATTAAATTTAATTTGATAACATAATTTGATTTGTCTAATAATAATTAGAAGTTAGAAAAAGCACTTAGTAAGTATTATATATTTTTTAAAAAAGGACACTTGGATACAGATCGACTTTAAATTTTTTTTTAATTCAAATTTTTGGAAAAAATACTTTAGATATCATTTACCGTTTTTGAGTTACTATAGTAGATCAACTAAGTTTAGTCATACTCTAATTCTTGTAGGACATTAATAGTTCGCAAATAAATTCAGAAGTTATTTAAGTTTACTAAGTTCATTTAACAAAAGAGCATGTAATTTTAGAAAAAAGTAAAAGAAAGGACTAGATTAAATATCAAGCATAACTTCTAGTAATTGAAACTTGCAGGAAAATATCCGTAATTGTGAATGGCACTTCAGTCGTAAGTCAGCTTACGGGGCGAAATAAATTAATATAAACTTACATTTTTTTTAATAATATATTGTTGAAAACACATTGCGTTAGACATTTAGAAAATTAACAAGCTAAACGTTACACACCCTACATAATGTTAAAAACGTTACAAACGTGCAAATAAAATTATATGAAAGTGATATTCCAGCCTATTTAAAAACAAAACAATACATTCAAATACTAATATCATAAAACTATAGCAAACATAAACAAATTATATAAAATTAACAAACCAAACAAACACACAAAGGTCACAATTGCATAGCGGACACTCTACTGTTAACGTAATTATCACCCCTATTCTGTAACTTTTAACGAAAAGTTACAGAATAGGGGGGTATTAGTAGTAGTTAATATTTAAACGTAGTACACAGGCCCGTACCCAGGGGGGGCACCTGGGGGCACGTGCCCCCCCCCGAAATGTTCAATAAAAATTTTTTTTTCAAAGTAAATGAAAATTTGTTTATAATAATAAAAATTCTCGAAAGAAAAACCATTGCAAATTTTACTTTTTACTAAGTGCCCCCCCGAAATTAAATCCTGGGTACGGGCCTGTGTAGTAGGTATTTAATATTTAGCAATTTATCATGAAAATTTATGCTGTGATATCCTGGTAGAATTAATTATTATTGTCAGACTTTCAATGAATGTACATTTATTTTACTTAAAAATTACAACTGAAATTCAGCAAGAATTATAATGGTATTATATCGAAATTTTCATTACAAGTAAAATTATATATAATATTGTATATGGGGCATTCCACACCAAATCGACCACTTTTGAACCCGACCCCTTTTCGTTTTCCTGAAATTTTTACATATTATACTATCTCATCAACAACAGTTCTGTGAATTTTTTCAAAATTTTTTAATCGACCCAAAAAAAGTTACGAATTTTTAGAAAAACTGCTGTTTTTTTTTCAAACGATCGTAACTATTTTAAAAATTGACTAATCGGAACGTATTTTTTTTGGTTTTGTTTGTCTTTAAACGTACTTTTCAGGACAAAATACAAAAAAAATATTCAAACATAGATTCTACAAAATTTTTCATTTTTTCGGAGAAAATCATTGAATTTTCAAATTTCGATACTTTTGATTTTTGATTTTTTTATTTAAAAAAAAAACTCTGATTTATTCCGCGTATAACAACGCAAACCCGATAATGGGCCGACATTTTTTTCTATTTCTTTTGTTTAATTGAAAAATAATATTTGCGTAAAAATAAAACAAAATATTTTTTAATTAAACAAAAAAAATAGAAAAAAATTTCGGCCCATTACGGGGTTTGCGTTGTTATACGCGGAATAAATCAGAGTTGTTTTTGAAATAAAAAAATCAAAAATTAAAAGCGGACAAATTTGAAAAATTAATGATTTTCTCCGAAAAAATAAACAATTTTGTAGAATCCAAGTTTGAATATTTTTTTGTATTTTTTCCTGAAAAGTACGTTTAAAGACAAATAAAAACAAAAAAAGAACGTTTTGATTAGTCAATTTTTGAAAAAGTTACGATCGTTTGAAGAAAAAAAACATCAGTTTTTCTAAAAATTCTTAACTTTGTAAACAATTTTGAAAAAATTTACAGAACTGTTTTTGATGGGATAGTATAATACGTAAAATCAGTTGTGTAATTTTTTTCTAAATTTTTACAAAGTTAAAATTTCAGAAAAACTGATGTTTTTTTTCTTCAAACAATCGTAACTATTTCAAAAATTGACTAATCAAAACGTTCTTTTTTTTGTTTTTATTTGTCTTTAAACGTACTTTTCAGGAAAAAATACAAAAAAAATATTCAAACTTGGATTATACAAAATTTTTTATTTTTTTGGAAAAAATCATTGATTGTTCAAATTTGTCCACTTTTGATTTTTGATTTTTTATTTCAAAAGAAATTCTTATTTATTTCTCGTATAACAACGCAAACCCCATAATGAGCCCACATTTCTTTCTATTTTTTTTTTGTTTAATTAAAAAATATTTTGTTTTATTTTTACGCAAATAATATTTTTTAATTAAACAAAAGAAATAGAAAGAAATGTCAGCCCATTATGGGGTTTGCGTTGTTATACGCGAAATAAATCAGATTTTTTTTTTAAATAAAAAATTCAAAAATCAAAAGTGTCGAAATTTGAAAAATCAATGATTTTCTCCGAAAAAATGAAAAATTTTGTAGAATCCAAGTTTGAATATTTTTTTTGTATTTTTTCCTGAAAATTACGTTTAAAGACAAACAAAAACAAAAAACACAACGTTTCGATTAGTCAATTTTTGACATAGTTACGATCGTTTGAAGAAAAACAACATCAGTTTTTCTAATAATTCGTAACTCTTTTTGGGTTGAATAAAAAATTTTGAAAAAATTCACAGAACTGTTTTTGGTGGGATAGTATAATATGTAAAAATTTCAGGAAAATCAAAAGAGGTCGGGTTCAAAAGTGGTCGATTTGGTGTAGAATGCCCCATATACTTTTCATGTGTAATCCATTCTTATTTCTAACCAAAAGGTATATTATTATGTGTTTTACTAAAAAATAAATATTTAAATTGCCTTATTGAGCAAAAAAAAGACCAATCTCTGTTCTGAGTAATGTCAAATATCCAAAATGCAAATTTAGCATTTAGTAAGTCTCATTCCATTGAGTTGTGGGAAAACTATTAAATAATAAGAAAGTATAATAGAAATAAATGCAATAATCACCCTAAATTTTGAGTTATCTTTAGAAGACAAAAACACAGTACAGTTTACTCTAATAACAACCGGTACAGTATAATCAAATATATAGAACGATAACTAATGATATAGGATATAACAAACGAATTTCGTATTTTGGTAGTTTGTAATAGCCCAAAATTTTACTTTCTGCAAGTTTAACATAGCCCAGAACCTTCAATAAGCATTTTTGGGTCTAACAAAATACAAAATTTACAGTCACCTTATTTAAATTATTACTTTTTTGGATATGGTATGGGACGAGATACTTCAGAATATGAATTTACATGAAAAAGAGGCGTATTTATAAACAAAACTTGGAGTTCCACTTTAAACATACCATTTGGAATATATGGGGGTAAGTGAGAATGATCAGGTACAAAATTACCAACATGGTAGGTGACGTTCTGCAAAAAAGTGTATTAAAATTTTATTAACATTTAAAAATCTATGACCTACCGCTTTAAGATAACATTGTGTTATGTTACTACATTTTAAAAGTCTAGTTTGCAGTCCGACAACATTGGCTTTATATGCTTTACATATATTCGTTTGAAAACGGACAGGAAACGTGCGATACTCATTACTCAAAAATTTATACGCTTGTACAACTACCTAAATAATAAAAAAAAACAAAAAATGTAACTAAGAAATTTCTGTTTGATAATAACTTGGCAATTACTAATGTTTATTAACAAAAAGTCGTGGTTGTCATTCTTACCTCCAATTGATTGCTCATGTCTTGTTTAAAATTAAAAGTTAAATTAGTAGCTGCAGTAGTACGATTGAATTTGAAAGATTTGAAACTAATATAATTAGTATAATTTTTGTTGTAACTTATTAATTCAGCACGTAGATGTTTTACTTTATAATCATGTTGGTGAAACTGTAACAGAATAGTATAAATTGTTTCATTGAGATTAAAACTAGTGTGTTTTAGTCAAACGAATGATGTTATTTTTAATCCAAACAACCATATAACCAAATAAAATCACAAAATTGTAATTCAATTTGGTGACTTTTTAGAGAAGTAAATTGAAATTGGTGATAGTGAACAATATGTAGCGGTGCATCGGCAGACCCATGTAGCACACAATATTGCTGCAATATTGGCTAATATTATATGTAGTTTACTTACCATGATGTGATATTTATGTAACATAGTACACAATATTTGTAACAACAATATTTGTTGCCATAGCTATTTGAAGTAGTATTAACAAAAATTAAAAAAATTTTTGATTAAAAATATTAAATCTCTAGTAAGTTTAAAGAAAAATTACACTTAGTTCACTGCTTCTACCAGGCATGTCAAAAAGAGGGGTCATTCCAAGTGAAATCAACACACTGTTTTTAATGATCATCTCTATCTTAATTAGGAGAACTGCTATGATGATTTGAAAATAAACCAGCAGCCAATTTTTAATTAATACAAAATATATTTGACCCCTTGCAATATTAGAAAAAATTAATTAGTAAAATTTAATATGTTAGTTAATTTCAAAAAATAACTAAGAATTTTGGAAATATTTAAAAAAGTTTAATTTTGTGGTGGTGATAATAACTTTTTTTAAATTTATTATTTCAAATTAATTTATTTTTTTAATACGATATGTCAAATAATAGTACTTTGTTGTTTTCTTTGAAATCATTGTACTTATTAACTTAAAAAAATATTGTATCGAAAATTAGTTTGGTCCAATTTGGTAATATTTATAATTGTAATGTTTTCTGGTTTACAAATATTAAAATGTAATTTTTACCTTTTTCTGAATGTTGATTATTGCAAAATTATTTGTGCGGATCATGAAATAAAAATTGTTTATAAAAATACAAACACAAACCTTGGCTAAAAAATTATCACAAAAAACATTTTCGGTCCAAAGCAAAACAACACAAATCAAAATTAAATTTTTCATTTTGTTTTCTTTGTATTTTTATGCTTCAGAAATAAATTACAAAGACATTAATTTAATAATATTATTCTTGTACTAAATATTACTGAGAACGTGAACGCACTAGCTTGAAGTATTTGATTGATACAAAAATAAAAGTATGGCGGAAAACGGTTGTAAGTACCGGAAATCCTATAAGAGTAATGATGGTAATATAATATTATACATATAGGTATATAAATATTATATTATAATATTGTGTACACGTAATACAGTTAACTCTTGCTATTACCCCTTCATGATAACAAAATAATCATTAAAGTAGTTATGTTTATTGTTCCGTATATATTCAACAATTTATCATTACAAAGAAATTAATGTTGAGTTAATTTCTTTTGAAAAATATATTTTAGACTCAAATTTTATAAACACAACTTTTAAGGCCTTTGGTATGTTAAAATAAACTGAAGTTTTTTGACATTTTTACTTTGCGTAGGTGTTAAATTTAACATGTGGATATGTTACCTTTCTGCAGTAAAAAGGAACTAGCAAAAATGTTTTTCAAAAATTGATTTATTTAAAGCAACTTGTTTTTGTGAAAATTCTTATATTACGTGATATAGTATACTATATTGTCGTATTGCAATAAAGTCACCTGAAAAAGAGAAAGAGCGCTATAGGTAATTTGTAGCACAATTGTTAAAAAAAGTAATGCACATGGTGCTTTTCCTTTGCAGAAAAAAATAATTGAGAAATTAGAATCTTTTGAGCTAATCCGTGGCAGAAGTTAGTAACAAATTTAATAAAAGAGAGATCGCAATAGTAGCGGGCAATTTTAGTGCTTAATCAAAATTATTAATTTTTTTATTTGGGGTTCTTTATTATTCTTTGCTTCAGAAAAATAGTAACGATGCTAACTTAATAATATTACTAGTAGGTATATTAAATATTACTGAGAACGTGGATGGGTTGAAGTATTGGATGGATACAAAAATAAAGGTATAGAGGAAAACGGTCATAATTTGCGGAAATCCTATAAGAATAACGATGATAAATAATATTATAATAATATCATAACATAATATGGGTAGAGCACGCTAGACCGGAACAGAAAATATTATATTGTTTTATTATTTATAAAAATTTTATATTTTATATAAATATATTATGTAGTTGTTAATAAAAACTCAATGGAATTACATATTACGTACAGGTACATTATGTTTTTTTTGTTTAAAATAAATATATTGACATAAAAATAATCCTCCAGAATATCAATCGCACATTTGCAGTGCTTTTGCAATACTTAAAGATTTTCTTTTTAAAATATTAATTTCTTCTTTTCTAAAATAGAATTAACAAAAACACAAGAAAACTCCTCGCTGCACTAAAATTTTATTACTTTTTCAATCAAAATTTACATATTCAATCTCCCAATGCACAAAACCGCGACCTTGCAGCACCGTGGGTCGCTTGCAAGTCCTTTTCTAAAATTAAAAATTTCCCCCACCTTGGCTACTACACCATAGGCGTAACAACTTTCAATTTTAAGAATCAAAATACAAAACTTAAACAAATAAATAAATTTCTTCATCCAAAAATTATACGACAATATATTACAACTTATTTAGATATAAAGTGAAAAATGAAAAACTAAAATTGGTTAATTAATCCGGCTTGCCTTTTAACACGAGATTTATGCCAAAGAAAATTATTTGCTAAAAAATATTTTTTCGGACAAAACTTTTATCGAAAGATGGGGCGTAAAATTAAAAAGGTTTTAAAGTATAGTAGGATGTGTATTATCAATATTAATGTCTTCGACTATTATAGTCCTATAAAATTTTATCATGATTTTTTAGACAGACCAAAAATGTATTAAACACTTTTGGAACTAAAAAAAATAAAGTTTTCACAATGTAAATTATACTAATAACAGCCGTATTATTTATAGTCAGGTGTATATCTACCGTATAACCTACCCTTGCACGCGTATAACTACACGCGTGTAACGCTTGTGTAAACGTTATAGACGTATCTTTATAGACGCCGTGTAGCTTCCACGTTTGTGTAACTGTCTATAACTACAGATTTTGTCATGTAATTTTACACGTTGTTTACACGCTCTACTATACGCGTGTAAACGTTTATATGTAAATGTATAATTTTATTTTAATGAATAAAATAATAATAATGTATAATTAATATTAATAATTAATTAATGTATATATTAATGTAAAATTAATTAATGTTGATACATTGTATCAACTTTTAATATTTTTAGTTCCAAAAGTGTCTAATACATTTTTGGTCTGTCTTTGTTTATCAAGTTGCACTACATAGACCACACTGTTATAAATTAAAATAAAATTTTAATTATAATTAATCCGATAAAATTTGCGGAGTTTATTTAAATAATAATAGAAACGAGTAGGTACTTGATCAAATAAGTATCGACATTTTTGGATTCACTGGTTTTCAATTTTAAAAACTTCTAGTTGAACCTTATACTATTTACTCAAATAAATCTAATTTAAACAATCAATCAAAAACTTAATGTTTAATAAATCTGTATTATTTCAACGTAAGATTTATTATTTAGTGATTTTTCATGGAAATCCCTACTATGATATCCTGATGGTCCGTTTAATTTATTATTATTATTTAAAAATTACAAATAAAATTCAGCAGGAATCTGTAATATTACTACATCTTAAAAATCTATTTTGTACTCTGGCAACTTCATACCAATTGACTTAAAAACGAAGAGAGAATGTACCGTAGGTACTCGTTACTCAAAAATTTATAAGCTTGTAGAACTACCTAAATAATGAAAGAGTAGAAACAAAAAAATTAATAAAAGAATTCTTTTCTAATTACTTGATAATTATTAACAATTATTATTATAATTAGTATACGTGATTGTTATTTCTATTATTGATTCCTCGTGCCTTGTTTAAAATTAAAAGTACATTAGTGGCTGCTAATAGTACGATTATTTTAGCAGGACTTTATACCTAAATAATTAGTATAATTTTCCTTATAACTTACTAATTTAGTTCGTAGATGTTTTGCTTTATAATTATGTACGTAAAACTGTAATAACTGTAATATAATAATTTATATTTTTTAATTGAAATTGAAAGAGGTGTTTTTTCACATCCAGCTATAATTATTACAAAACAGTAATTTAATTCAAAAATCTTTTAAAGATAAAACACGACTTGACGGCTTCCGAGGCTCGATTTAATTGACCGACACAGGATAATGCGATTATCGCACTCTTACGCACCAAAATGCGTCAAAAACAATGATAAAGAATATTTGTAAATTTTTGTCAGATTTTACAAAATGATTTAAAATTTTTGAAAACTGGGGACGGAGAGACGGCGGCAGCTGTAGAAATGATCCGTTATATATACACAGGGTGAATGAGACCACCCGTATCAGCAATTTTTTTCAAAAACGGTTAGTCGTAGAGAGTTGGGTCAAAAAAATTTATTATAAAAGCCTTAATAAAGAATCAAATGATAATATTATTATTTCCGGGAAAGGTCGTCATCCCTAGTAGTTTGCTCCAGAATACCCAGAACTCCAGAATTTTAAATAGCACCATAGGTCGAAAATAGTATTTTTGAAAAGATCTTTTAAAAATAAGCAAGTTTTGTAAGAAAATTTTTTTTATTACTACCACCCCTATTAAGTAATATCCAATTAAAATTAATCAGCGGAAACACCACTACTATAAACTTAAAAGAAATCGAGTTTTTATTTTTTCACATTTTGTCAAAGTAATAATATTATACTATCTATTGTCATGTTTTGAACCTCTTCGTATGAGATTGCGACAGGGATGTGAATTTTTTTTAAATCTAACTCTACCCTGAGAAGTATGTCCCAACAGATGGATCTTTGTTATTTGTTTTTAATTTTAATTTCTGCTTTTGGTTTGCCGGACGATAAAGATGCAATAAATCAGTCATCGGAATTCCATAATGTTTGTCATGATTTTCCCTTATAAAAATCATTTGAAGGGATGAGAATTAGATCTTCTCAGCTGAACAGCTTGGTTCACGGAGGCAATTCCTATAGGCATGCGGAATGATTTTATTTGATTTTAGTTGTTAATTTGTACAGTTTTATTTTGGAAAGTTTTATTTATGTGAAGCGTATTTGTGTTATTTGTAAATAGTTGAAATTTTGGAAGTGGACGAGAGACATGCGCACCGCGCAAGAGTGAAAATTTGTAGAGCATTGCAACGTCAGGGGGGAGTGCAATTTTGGAAAAGAAGGCGAGGAAGCACAAAACGGCTCAAGAGTGGCTTTTGAGTGTTAGCGCCCGTAGGCGTAACACGTATCTGATTTGAAGGCGCTATAAATGCGAATCAAAGTGTTTAATTATTGAAGATAGGTTTGATAATTGTGATAATTTTGCCTGTATGAAAATTGAGACCGTGAATGTGGAAAAGCCAAGCGGTATTTTAACAAGGAAATTGAAAGATTTTGTGCGTGCCTTGAACCGGTTCAACGTTGGAATGCCACGATGCCTTCCTATGGATGGTAAAATTTTTAAACTTTGTTTTCAAATATTTTTCTTGAATTGCATTGGAATATTTCGCTACGTTTTGAATTCCCAATTTGCATTTTTGTAATTCGTGGTTTAAGAATTACAGAACTTTGAATTTATGCGCGCATCTGCATGTGGTTGAATTCGTTGACCACACGACGAACACATTTGATGCATAGTGGACAATTTCAATAAACAACAGCAAATGTGCGATTATTTTATGTTTGATTTTGAATTGAATTTTGTATGAGTTTGTAAATAATTTATGTCTCGTCCGATAACTGTGAAAGTGCAGGACAGTTTTGATTTGATTAAATGTCACTTTCACGGTTATTTGACCTGTAGGAATTTGACTGTAGTCATAATAGGCTTCAGAGAAGGTCTAATCTTTTGTTTAATTGTTTATGGGATGACTGATTTATTCGTCGAATTACATTTTGTTTGCTATTATTTTATGAATTTTATTTTTCACCAAATGATAAGTGTCCATCATTGGGACGTATGACTTCATCACTGAGCTAGCGGGTGAATTTTTCATTTTTTTGCAGAGGTATAAAAGAAACCTTGGCGGGAAATCTTCGGTTTCCCGCAAAAGCTTTTTTATCATTGCATCTAAATTTGGCGTCCAACGTGGGGCTTCAGATTAGCAATCCACACCACCCTGAGAGAGTCTAATTTTTGCAAATTTGATAAAACTAAATTTTACACACAAACTTATCCCGTTTTTAGCAACTCACATTCACCCTGAGATAAACTTTAAAATTTAAAATTAGTAACTTTAGAAATTGTTGCCACCCTGATTTCATTAAACTCATGCAAAACATGAGTGACCATGAAGGAGAAACTGTTGAGAATAGGGGGGAAGAACCAGAAGGTTTGCAACAGGCGTTAGGATTTGAAGATAGTCCGATTTTCAATATACCCCAAGACAGAGAGAGTACGAGAAGGGGAACGGAACAAGTTGAAAAATTTGATAAATTTGGTATATCTCAACTTAGGGACATGTTTGAAGAATTTAAAAAGGATTTAAAAAAAGATAGTGACGATAAATTTATGAAAAATAACCAAAAATTTGAGGGTATAAATAAAAAATTTGAGGGATTAAAAAAAGATAGTGACGATAAATTTATAAAAAACAACCAAAATTTTAAGGGACTAGACGATAAATTTGAAACTATGGATGATAAATTAATCATTGTTAACCAAAATTTTGAAGGATTAAATAAAAGAATTGAAGAAGGAAATAAAAACATTGAAAATAAAATAGAAGTCCTCAGTAACAATTTAAAAGGTTTCGATGAAAATGTGCGTGCAAAGTTTGATGCTGTAAACAAAACAGTAGATGACAAACCAATAGAAGTTGTCGAAATTATTACAGAAGTAACCTGCCAAAGCACTCAAATTAGGGAGGAAAAGTTGATTTCCTCAAGTTTTCCTACCAAAGAGGAAATCGTGGAATCTGTTAATATTGCAAAGATAGCACCTTTTGAGACTATCAACATTTTATTTAAAATAAAAATTTTCTCACGTAGGGAAATTAGGAGGATAAGATGGAGGAAGTTAAGAACCAAAAGGAAACTTAGATTTATAAAATTTTTTAGAATAAACAAAAATAAAAGAAGTAGGGATGAATTTAAAATTAAGGTGTTTAAAAATAATTCAGACAACGAAGCAATAGCCAAATTAGAATTTCATAAAGTAGACGATAAGGTGAGAATACAAAAAGAAAATTTTGAATATTTTATAAAATTAAATCTAGAAAATTTTAACGAAATTAAAAATAAAAAAGTTTCAAAATTAGGAAAAGTAAAATTTCTTTATAACTTAGGAAAATCTAGGAAAAATAAAAACAAAATTAGGAAGGGCTCGAAATTAAAGAAACTAAAAATTGTTTATAAATCAGATATTCCTCGGAGGAGGAAAATAGTAAGTAAGACATGGTTGACCGCCATGTTAAAATGGTCATATCGCCGAGCAAGGTGGAAAAAAGAGGGTTAATTGATAAACCCCCAATTTAATAAAGACCAGGGAAATTAAAGATTTAACTAAAGATAACCGCAATAATTTTGGAAATTGAGATAAAATTAAAATTTGTAAATATGACGATTTAATCAATTATAATTAAAATTTCTAAATTTGATAATTAAACAGAAGCTACCAGAATTTAATAATAAATTTGTAAATTAGATAATGATTTTGGAAACGAATACAATGTTTTAGGTAATTTAAAATTTAATAATTTAAACAATTTAGTACACCATAGTAAATTTGAAATTCAGACATTAGGCAGAATGAAGTTTTGGAATGGTATTAAGTAGTTTTAATGAATTGAGAGTTTTTCTGGAAAATTGATAAAATTTAAGGTGGATAAATTACAACAAAATTTAATGATGAAATTGGATATCGTATTTAAGCAATGAAGTTGAATGATTTGATTGGAAAATTGATAATTATGGAAAGAATTTGTCACTATGAAATTTTGAGGTTTAAAAATTATGGAATTTTATTAAGAAAGAATTTTGAGGAAGTTGTAATGAGGTTTTAAAGATTAATTAATTGATTATAAGAAAGTTTAGTAGGGAGATTTTGTATTTAAAATTGAATATTATTGATGATAAGGGTGGTGAATTTAGAAGAATTAATTGATATTATGTAAGTAAGTTTTTAAAAATAAATTAAGTAATAGTGAAGGATTTAATTAAGTAAAAGTCAGTCAAAAGATTGGAAAAGTTAATGCCATTGCAAGGATACGAGAAAGGATGGAATTGTTGAATATCCACAGGGAAAAGCTTAAGATTTTGAGAATTTGTGAAATAATTGTGATAAAATGAAGTCTGCCAAGTTTGAAAATTTTGAAGTCAATTATTAAATAAAATTTGAAATTGTATTCGTAAGACAAAAAATTTTGAAAATTGTAAATAAATTTTGTAATTTAGGTTAGGTTGTAATTAATAGGAATTAAGAGGGATAAAATCATAAAAATAAAAGTAAAAAGTTTTAGAAAGTTTGATTTTAATTTAGTTTATTTTAATTTGAATTTATAAGAGGGATGTAAATAATTAGTTCATAAGGGAAGATTTAAGAAGCAAATAGTTTTTATTAACAAAACATGAGTTGGGGTGTTTTTCTCCAGTTCACTTTGGTGAACTGTCAAAAATCAAAGAGGGAGATGTCATGTTTTGAACCTCCTCGTATGAGATTGCGACAGGGATGTGAATTTTTTTTAAATCTAACTCTACCCTGAGAAGTATGTCCCAACAGATGGATCTTTGTTATTTGTTTTTAATTTTAATTTCTGCTTTTGGTTTGCCGGACGATAAAGATGCAATAAATCAGTCATCGGAATTCCATAATGTTTGTCATGATTTTCCCTTATAAAAATCATTTGAAGGGATGAGAATTAGATCTTCTCAGCTGAACAGCTTGGTTCACGGAGGCAATTCCTATAGGCATGCGGAATGATTTTATTTGATTTTAGTTGTTAATTTGTACAGTTTTATTTTGGAAAGTTTTATTTATGTGAAGCGTATTTGTGTTATTTGTAAATAGTTGAAATTTTGGAAGTGGACGAGAGACATGCGCACCGCGCAAGAGTGAAAATTTGTAGAGCATTGCAACGTCAGGGGGGAGTGCAATTTTGGAAAAGAAGGCGAGGAAGCACAAAACGGCTCAAGAGTGGCTTTTGAGTGTTAGCGCCCGTAGGCGTAACACGTATCTGATTTGAAGGCGCTATAAATGCGAATCAAAGTGTTTAATTATTGAAGATAGGTTTGATAATTGTGATAATTTTGCCTGTATGAAAATTGAGACCGTGAATGTGGAAAAGCCAAGCGGTATTTTAACAAGGAAATTGAAAGATTTTGTGCGTGCCTTGAACCGGTTCAACGTTGGAACGCCACGATGCCTTCCTATGGATGGTAAAATTTTTAAACTTTGTTTTCAAATATTTTTCTTGAATTGCATTGGAATATTTCGCTACGTTTTGAATTCCCAATTTGCATTTTTGTAATTCGTGGTTTAAGAATTACAGAACTTTGAATTTATGCGCGCATCTGCATGTGGTTGAATTCGTTGACCACACGACGAACACATTTGATGCATAGTGGACAATTTCAATAAACAACAGCAAATGTGCGATTATTTTATGTTTGATTTTGAATTGAATTTTGTATGAGTTTGTAAATAATTTATGTTTCGTCCGATAACTGTGAAAGTGCAGGACAGTTTTGATTTGATTAAATGTCACTTTCACGGTTATTTGACCTGTAGGAATTTGACTGTAGTCATAATAGGCTTCAGAGAAGGTCTAATCTTTTGTTTAATTGTTTATGGGATGACTGATTTATTCGTCGAATTACATTTTGTTTGCTATTATTTTATGAATTTTATTTTTCACCAAATGATAAGTGTCCATCATTGGGACGTATGACTTCATCACTGAGCTAGCGGGTGAATTTTTCATTTTTTTGCAGAGGTATAAAAGAAACCTTGGCGGGAAATCTTCGGTTTCCCGCAAAAGCTTTTTTATCATTGCACTATATTATACTAAATAATACTATATACTATATAATATATTGACGTGTACAGTGGTAGTTGCTAAAAGTTAAAATTATCCACAATTAAATTTTCATTTTGTCAAAGTTTTGGTTTTTGAAATTTTCTTTGATTTAATTGGACGAATAGTAGTAACCTGTTGTTTTTCAATTATGTGCCAATGAGTACATGCAGAGACGGAATTTTAGGTTTGGAAATATGTCCAGATACCTAAAAGTTAAACATTTCAAAAATGGAAAAACGTTAAAATTTGATTAATTTATTTTTTGTTTGTTCATAAAATTGTTTACTTACTTTTGAAATGAGTTGGAGCAAAGGTAGCTACGATCATTGATGCGGTGTTTTTAAAACTAATAGTGTAGTTCGCAATAAATTTAAAATTTAGTGACTTCAAAATGTTGAATTTGGCATCAGAAAATTCGAATTTCGCTGGAAAATCAACCAACCAGAGTGCGACACGATTTTTCCGAAGGAAAGTTTGACAGGAAACAAGATAAAAGGTCAGTTGCTCTAGAGAGGTGTAAGCGTGAAGTCTGGAACTCAACGGCTTCTAAGTGTGATCTTGGAATGTTTGAAAATTACCAATTGGTAATTAATTTATCGATGATTATGAGCAACTGGAGATTTGTTTGATTGTGTGCTACGAAAGGAGAGTATTATGAAATTCATTGTGATTTTTGAAGATTTAGAAAGTTTACGTACCAGTCATGACACGAGGTCGCCATTTTGTCAAATCGTGGATGCAAGGGATTTGAGGGGCAATCTTCGATTATTCAAGCCATCATCTTGGTAAATACCATTTAAATTGTTTATTTACGCTATATCAACGATTGTTTTCGATATTTGTCACGATGCTTCATAAAAATTTGAGGTTAACCACATTTGACGTTATTAAATTTGTACTCCAAGAAGCACTTTTGATCAGATTTTTACACTTAATTAATTAAAACACCAGTGGAACAATTTTAATAATTGGTTCGTGTTATTTAACTGCGAAATTTTAAATTAATGTGTTTAAGGTTACCGTGTAGTTTTTGCGTATTCGGTAGTAACTACCATATCAACAACGGTTATCGGTTTTATGCTACCAACATTTTGAACAATTAAACGCATCGCCAATATTTGCAAATTAAACAATTTTTCATTTTTGTACATTTTTTTTATTTTATTACAGATGTTTTATTTAGATTATGCTAAAACGTTTGATTATTTTACAAATTGGAGAAATAATTTGAAATTTAAATGTGTAAATTTGTAAAATAATTTTCCAATAATTTTTGAAATTTTTCGAATATGTCAAGAAGTTTAATAACAAAAATTTCGTCTTATTTGGGTTATAATTCTTATATTAAATGCTACTTTTGTCAGATTAAATTATAATTCAACCCTGAGAATTTTGTTTCATTTATTGTGGATAATTTATGCATACCCTAGAATTCACTAACTGAGGGAGAGTCTCGTTAATGCAAAACTCCGACTTTTACAGCTGCGGGATTTTAAAGAGTTGTTCGTCAGAACACGACAATATATACTATATAATATATACTATATACTATATACTATATAACTATATACTATATACTATATAATACTATAATATTATACTAGATGTTACATATTATACTATCTCACCAAAAACAGTTTTGTGAATTTTTTCAAAATTTTTTATTCTACCCAAAAAGAGTTACGAATTATTAGAAAAACTGATGTTGTTTTTCTTCAAACGATCGTAACTATGTCAAAAATTGACTAATCGGAACGTTTCTTTTTTTGTTTTTGTTTGTCTTTAAACGTACTTTTCAGGAAAAAATACAAAAAAAATATTCAAACTTGGATTCTACAAAATTTTTCATTTTTTCTGAGAAAATCATTGATTTTTCAAATTTTTCTTCTTTTGATTTTTGATTTTTTTATTTAAAAAAAAAACTCTGATTTATTCTGCGTATAACAACGCAAACCCCATAATGGGCAGACATTTCTTTCTATTTTTTTTGTTTAATTAAAAAATATTTTGTTTTATTTTTACGCAAATAATATTTTTCAATTAAACAAAAGAAATAGAAAGAAATGTCGGCCCATTATAGGGTTTGCGTTGTTATACGCAGAATAAATCAGAGTTTTTTTTTAAATAAAAAAATCAAAAATCAAAAGTGTCGAAATTTGAAAAATCAATGATTTTCTCCGAAAAAATGAAAAATTTTGTAGAGTCCAAGTTTGAATATTTTTTTTGTATTTTTTCCTGAAAAGTACGTTTAAAGACAAACAAAAACAAAAAAAAACGTTTCGATTATTCAATTTTTGAAATAGTTACGATCGTTTGAAGAAAAGCAACATCAGTTTTTCTAAAAATTTTAACTGTTCAACTTTTTAAGTCATTTTGAATAACTTACCGTCGTTTGCGCACCCAAATGCGTCAAATGTAATGACAAAAAGAACTTTTTCTTTACTTTTTAGGCTTTGGCCCGTTACTTCACTTCTGATCCATCAATCTTTTTTTTGGTCTTCATACATTTCAAAAAAGACTTTATTGACTTAATTATTTATTCACCTGAAATTATTGGTTTATAGTCTAAATTAACTTTTTTTTATTGTTTATCATTAAAAACTTATTTATTTATTGTTCGTTATAATTTACACTTAATTTTCACTTATTTGTAATTCTTAAAATCTTAAGAGATAGTTCTTGTTTAAATTTTAATATTTTTTACCCAACTGCGAAATTAACCTTATCAATGTATCTAACCCAAGCTTATCTTCTAAAATCAAATAAATTTTTCTTTTCCTAGATGTTTACTAATTGACTCTCTAACCAGAAGTGAAGTGTCCGCGGTAGTAGAATTTAGATTAGGGATGGAAATATGGACCTGTCCATTGTATCCTCGGTTTCCCCTATCAACGTTAGGTATTTTATAAGTAAACCCTATTTTAGGCAACAAATGGGTCTATTTTTTAATTACCTACTTAGTTCACAAATTGTTCATTTATTCTTTTAATTTATGCCCAATAAAAAGTTAATTTTCTTGTTACGGTGAGCACAATCGTAACAGGGGACTGAGTTCTAATTTTGAACGACTTACCGTTGTTTGTACCAGGGAAAAATTCGATTATCGCACTCGACACACCTAAAAGCTTCAAATACAAAGACAAAGAAAACTTGAAATTTATGTCGGATTTTACAAATCTCTAATGTATCTTAATGAGAAAATTTAAATGACGTAGTTTATTTTCCAGTAAGTATTCAAATTAATACTATATAGAGACAATATAGACAATAGAGGCGGTCGTAGACAAAAAAGGCGCACAGACTGATGCTAATACAGAATACCCGGTGCGACTCCAGGCAAAGTAAAAATATTATTCTGACCGTCTCCACTTGGAAGGCAACGACAAACCAACGAAGTGTAGTTTGCCTAAAATACATTTAAAAAAATGTCACTATGTCCTTTCGTAGAGCAAAAGAATCTGAAAGAAAAAGATTCAAATTTAAGATTTACGGGCAATTGAAGGCATAATAGTAGATTTTTAATTTTTCAACAAAAATTCTTTTGTTTTAGTAAAATTCGAAGAAAGTTTCTGGTAAAGTGGTAAAAAGTGATTTTTAATTTTTCATCTGTTTGATTAATTTTGAACAACTTAGCATTTTTTTTGCCAGCTGAAAATGCGATTTTCGCACTCTAGGTACATATCGTCGGTGAAACCAGAAAACGGTGTAACTCCATTTTACTAAATTTTACAGGAGGCAATAAAAACTGTTTATTTTCTGAAGTACTGAAATGATTGGGTTGAAAATTTCAATAATGTTAAAATATAAATAAATGCATGTTATCCATTTACTTTTTTTATGATTACTTAATGTTAACTCTTTTTTATTGGAGATACACCAATTTCCTTTTTTTAAAGTGGCATTTTGCGTGGAGATACACACTTTTCGATATGATATTATAATGGTTGTAAAAGTTAATTTTAATTTAAAAATAAGTTATTATTCTAACAAAATAGTATTTCAATTTCAATAAAATATTTATTATTAAAAATTTGATACTACAACTATACCGGTAAGGAATGTTATCGTAAAATGCATGATGATCAGAGCTCTTTCTTAGTGCTTGAAGATGTTCAAACTTTTCTTTTCTGATTTTTCTTCTGCAAGTATATAGATTTGGTAAATTATTAACGTCACAAACTTGTTTATAATTGTTTGGTTACTTTATCTTAGTAATATTCATTTTAATCCTCTTCAGAATATCTAAGTTTGTACTTTGTGTTTCCATTTTGCGGATTCTTAATCACTTTAAGATCAGTAACTGTTGCATCACCACTTTTTCGACCTGGTCTAATTGAGAGATAATATTTTATTTTAGAAAAATCTTTGAAAAACAAGTGATATTGGACTTTGTATGGAAATCGTTTTTGTCGTACATTTTGACAATGAGCATAACGTAGTCTGCTGGAACATTAATATCCCGGCGTCTTTCGATTGCAGAATGCATTGAATCCGTCTCCATTTGTGTATGCCCTTTGAATAAGTATTTTTGAATAATAGTAATTTTATTTTTTACCGATTTCTTAATTAAAGCATTAAATAATTGTCCGTTACGATTCTGACCTAAACAGCCATCGCTTCAGAAAATAATTTTAATAGGTTCATCTTTAATCTTATTATTTAGTTTTATTATTACTTCAGTTTCAATCAAGTCAACTAAAATTGAATCAAATCCACTTGCAGTAAAGGCCCTTTCCGTTTCGTTCCATATTTAACAATACCCTTTATGAGTTTTAACATTATAAACAGTGAAATTATGTACTGCCAATTTGGTCTTATACTAAATACATAGCGCCTAACTTGTTTTTGGGTGCTAATAAAACCGATTGACGATCCATAGTATAAACAAAATCTGATGTATCTGATGATTTGTCAAATTTTTTGCATCTTTGGCTTTCTGATTAAACAGTAAGTGATTATTATAAATTCTTTTTCAGAAATACTTTTTGTTTTATATGCGATACTAGTATCACATTGATCTTTTTTTTAGGAGTAAATAGCGATAGATTTATTTATTCGAACATTTAATGTTAAAATTAATTTATATTTTAACAATATTCGACATAGTTTAACTAACTTTTCCGATCGCACAATACATCACCGTGTGAAAGGCGTTGATTTAATGGAGATACACGTATTTCCCGTCATAAAACAGTACATTGGAGTTGCACATATTTCTAAAAAAGTTATTTTAAGATTCAGCAAATTTTGAATGAGCTATATTTTTACTACAATGTAGATAAATCTCTCATGGACCGATTGCACATATAAAACGCATTTTGAACAAAAGTGGAGTTACACCGTTTTCTGGTTTCACCGAAGATATATAAATGCGTCATTGACAATAATAAAAGGGGCTTGCAAACGATTGTCGGATTTTACAAAAACGATTAGTTAACTCTTTTAAATATTTTTCGCCCCAAAAATGCAATATTAGAAAATCATCGCTATTCTATCGGAATTTTATTATATTTTAATCAGAAAACTTTTCCTGACGCAGTTAATTTTTCGTTAAACGATTAAAAAATAGTACTATTTTGAAATCTTTTTAAAAATATTTTATTTCCATGCTACCTTTTTAAACAAGGCCGGATTTTAGAAATACAATTTTAAAATAATAGCTTTGTTTGGTATCACAGTCCTAGTGCTACACTAACTACACTAACTATAAATTGATTGGTGTAAAATCACCAACATACTTTTTAAACCAATCAATTTTTGCAATTTTTTATACTAACTTACTTGGAGTAGTTCGGTGTAGCATACCAAGCAGACCTAATAATTTAAAAATTGTTATGAATTACTATTTCATGTCAAAATTTAAATATGTACAAAAACTATTTTTTAAATTAAAAATATAATTGGATTTACACGAATAAACTGAAATTATGGATTCTATATATTATATTATTATATCATTGAAAGGAAGAAAAAAAACGCGAAGAAATAAGATCTTGATAATATTTGATTAATTTTAAATAGTTTGTGCTACACAAGAAAAATTATTTATTAAGTTACACACTTTCAATATCCACACAATTTAAATTGAGTAAACAAAGGTTTTACCAATAACTTCTAATATAAAAACAAATTAGGTGCACAACGAAAGAAGACATTGCAATATAGGTACACCAAACCACCATAATATTTGAATTATTAGTTTTTTGGATATGGTATGGGACGATATACTTCACAATATGAATTAATAAGCAAAAGAGGTGTATTCTTAAATAAAATTTGAAGTTCCACCATAAATATACCACTTGGAAAAAACGGAGGTAAATGAGCTGCATCGGAAACAAAATTACATACATGGTAAGTGACGTTCTGCAAAGAAAATCTTTATTGGTGATTTTTCAATTTGTAAATATTTGTGACCTACCGCTTTAATAAAACATTCTGTTAAGAGGGGCATTTTTTTCAGGGCTCTTTTAATTTAATCAACAGATGGCGGCTACTTAAATACTTTTATAAAATAAGAGGAATTTGCTATATTTAAAATATAGCAAATTCGTTGAGATAATACTATTCTATAAACAATATTCTTGATCTTAAGCTATTTTGAGTTCGTATTGAGTATGTCAAAACACACTCACTTACAAAAAAAGATAATTAAACTTTAATTATGAATTGTGTTTTTATAAATAAATATTACGAACTCAAAATAGCTTAAGATCAAGAATATTGTTTATAGAATAGTATTATCTCAACGAATTTGCTATATTTTAAATATAGTAAATTCCTCTTATTTTATAAAAATATTTAAGTAGGCGCCATCTGTTGATTAAATTAAAAGGGCCCTGAAAAAAATGCCCCTCTTAAGTTACCACATTTTAATAATCCAGTTTTTATTCCGCCGACATTTCTATTATATCCTTTGCACACATTGGCTCGAAAACGAACAGGAAACATCCGATACTCATTACTAGCAAATTTGTAAACTTGCACAACTACCTAAATTATAAAAACGTAACAAATACGTGAAATGAGTGTAATATTTTCTACTTGCTTTTGCTTACCTCCACTTCATTCTGCATGTCTTGTTTAGAATTGAAAGTAAGATTGACAGCTGCAATAGTGCGATTATATTTAAATGATTTTAAATTCATGTAATTAATATAATTTTTGTTGTAATTTATTAATTCGGTTCGGGTATGCTTTGCTTTATAGTCATTTTGATGAAACTGTAATAGAAAAACATTACCTACTGTTTATATTACTGTTTGCGTCAGGCATATCAAAATGCAATAAATAAAGGATCCGTTGACTTAGCCCCCCCAAGTTAAAATTTTTTCTCACAAAGCTAGCTCCTGAATCATTATAGCTAGCACCCAAGTATGAAAGCTAGCACCGTTATAGTTTTTCCGCAAACCGTAACTGAATCCGGGGGGGGGCTAAGTCAACGCTAGCCCCCCAAGTTAATATTTTTTCTCAAAAAGCTAGCTCCCGAATCCTTATAGCTAGCACCAGCTAGCACCCAAGTATGAAAGCTAACACCGTTATAGTTTTTCCACAAATCGATATTGAAACAATTGCACAGTAGGGTATGTGGCTTCAAAAAGTGGCAATAAATGAAATTCTATTTTATCGGATTTATAAGTTAGATATATATTTTGGGGCTTTTAATAGTATCTAAAAAATACTTTGCATAATTGTTTGCATATTTATTTACTTAAAAAATGTGTATATTTAAAAAAATTTAATTTATCGGCAAAAAAAAATAGGAAGGGCTTTAAAGCTTCCAAATTTAGAAAGTATGTACCTATTAAAACATCTAAAAAAGTAATAGCAAAGCTCAGGAAGAAAATAAAATATTTAAATCCCAATTATTATTATTATCCGCAAAAAAAAAAACTAAAGTTAGTAATCATATTCAAATCTTCTGTTTTTCAGGTGCATGTCAGTGCTCCCCCCTCCCCCACTTTCGAATTTTTCGATGAATTTGGTGTCAAATGTTAGAGCATTGTTTGAGCTTGAATGAGCTTTTATTATTTTTGTTTAATCTTTTTTTTTAGTTATTTTTATTTTATTGGCGTTATTGTTTGAAGTTATTGAAGTTATTGGCAAAAAACTACTGGGGGGGGGGGATTTGTATACATGTTTTTCCGTTTTTCTTCTCATTTTGAATGTATAAGTGCAATTGATGTTAATCAATAGAGTTTTGCTTTAGCCTGAATGAGCTTCAATGAACAAGAGTTTAAGTTAATTTTTTTACAAAGTTAAAGATAGTTGAAATTTTTGACTAAACTCCGAGCAACAAACGTTGAATTTTAAGTTTCTGTAAATCTCTTAAGTTGATAATCTACATACTATGAATATACATAACTTCTCTAAATACGCAATATTTTATTTTTTACAAACATAAAATTTATTAAAATCGAATAATTTACCGAAATAAAAATCATGTCGAGAAAATCTAATATTGATTTAAAGCAGCTTAACGTTATTATGGTTGCTAATAAAAAAAAATTTATGATCCAATGGTTAAAATGTTTGGGGCTCATCAAATATCTGTTAGTCGGAAATAGTAAATCAATTGGGTAATACTACCGTTTTGCCGAAATAATAAATTTTAAAAACATTACGAATTAACGCATGTTGCTCGGAGGGTAGTCAAAAATTTCAACTATTCATAGCTTTGCAAAAAATTAACTTAAACTCTTGCTCACTAAAGCTCATTTAGGCTCAAAGGAAACTCTATCGATTGACATCAATTGCACACATAAATTCAAAGTGAGAAGTAAAACTGCAAACCATGTCTACAACTTACCCCCCCCCCTCACCCAGTAGTTTTTCGGGGACAACTTCGAGATTTTTGAAGCTCAAACAAAAATAATGGAAGCTCATTCAGTTCATTTGAGTAAAATATAGAGAATTTACATATATCCAGAGTAAGAGATTTTGAAAAACTTAAGATTTAACGCATGTTGCTCGGAGCTTAGTCGAAAATTTTAACTATCCATAACTGTGTAAAAAATTAACTTAGTGTTGCTCTCTGAAGTTTATTTAGGTTCAAACGAAGCTTTATCGATTGACATCAATTGCACATACAAATTCAATATGAGTAGAAAAATTAAAAAACATATCTACTAAGTAGTTTTTTCTAGTTCTCCTAGAGCTCATCCATTGGTTTTTCTCAAATAACTTCGAGACCTTTGAGGCTCAATCAAAAATAATGAAAGCACATTCAAGCTCAAACAATGCTTTAACGTTTGACACCAAATTCATCCAAAAGTCCAAAAGTTCGGAGGGGGAGGGCACTGACATGCACCTGAAAAATGGAAGATTTAAATATGATTAGTAACTTTAGTTTTTCTTGCGGATAATAATGATAATTGGGATTTAAAAATTTCATTTTCTTGCTGAGCTTTGCTATATTCACGTTTTACTTGAGACGTATTTACACATACTTTCCAAATTTTGAAGCTTTAAAGCTCTTCCTATTTTTTTTGCCGATAAATTAATTTTTTTTAAATAAACTCATTTTTTAAGTAAATAAATGTGCAAACAATTATGCAAAGTATTGTTTAGATACTACTAAAAGCCCCAAAATATATATCTAACTTATAAATCCGATAAAATAGAATTTCATTTACTGCCACTTTTTGAAGCCACATACCCTACTGTGCAATGGTTTTAATATCGATTTGTGGAAAAACTATAACGGTGCTAGCTTTCATACTTGGGTGCTAGCTGGTGCTAGCTATAAGGATTCGGGAGCTAGCTTTTTGAGAAAAAATTTTAACTTGGGGGGGCCAAGTCAACGGACACATAAATAAAAACATTTTTAAATTAAAAAAAATTGTATGCATTATTTTTTCTTTCAAACTAGTAAAAAACAATAGTTAATATAATTAAAAACAATAATAAAAATTAATAAGAAAGTTTTTCATAGTTATATAAAGTTGCACTTTTACCTCAAGTTGTATAAATAGCTGTTTTGTATCTTTTTTTTAAATATTCCAGGATTTATAAATAAAAATTTAAAAAAACCTTTGTACCTTTTTTGTTTCTCGAAAACCTGACGGAATCGATATAATTATTATAAAACTAGTTAAAACAAAATAGTTTAACATGCGTGGCTTCCACTAAAGGGTAGTTCACACTACATGATTTATCATATGACTTGTCACATGACTTCTCATATGAGGGATTTTTTTACGTTCACACTATATGATTTTTGATATTATAGAAGTTATGGCTTTTATGATTGGCTGTTGCGATGGTATGATTTTAGCCATGACTTTCCTTATGACTAAGTCAAATGATAAATCATGTAGTGTGAACTACCCTTTATATAAATACGAACCTTGGATAACAAATCTTCGCAAAAAGAATTTTTCATCCCATAAATTGTTAATCCAAAAACCAAAATCAAATGCTTCATTTTATTTTTCTTGGTGATATGTTAAATATCAACGTAATTTAATATTACTGACAGAAATGTAGACACACTTGAAGTATTTGATGAAAAAAAACACCTCTGTGATACTTGTACGAATTTTTCAAATAACAAATTTATAACTATCAAATTAGTACAAGTGTGATGCGTAAACATCGACAGAGGATGTTGGTAAAGCGGAATTCCTATAAGCATTAAGTTAATGATATATCACATTAAAACAAAATTAATGATTAATGTAATTAGTCACTTATTTACATTTATTATTCATAAAACTTTAATTTTATATTAATTACATACCTACAACATTTAAGAAATATAATCCAATCTCGATTTTTTATGGGTGAAATCACAAATGTGTTCCAGTATTACTCATATTTAGCACATTAACAAATACACATTGTAAAAACTTAAATTAAAAATTTAAAAATACCCCAATACAAAAATTTTTTTAAAAAGTAAAAAATAAAATTCAAGCGTTGTCGCATCGGGGGACCTAGGTAGCTTGTTTATATTTATATTTCATACTGTATTATTTTTAGTTGTATTCTGTTTTTATTTTATTTACTTATTCGTTCCCCGACGCGACAAGGCTTGGATTTTATATTTTATTCTAGGTACATGTCGCTGCCCCCCCCCCCCAAATCGAATTTTTGGGTAAAATTTGCGTCAAACGTTTGAGCATCGTTTGAGCATCAATGAGCTTCCAATATTTTCGTTTGAGCCTCAACCGTCGCGAAGTTATTCGCGAAATTCTTGGGGGGGGCTGTAGACATGTTTTTCTATTTTCGTTCTTATTTCGAACTTTTTTTTGAAATTGATGTCTATCGATAGAGATTCGTTTGAGCTTGAATGAGCTTCTATTCCCATCATTTTAATTTCATTTTCTGCAAAGTTACGAGCATTTCAAATTTCGAGTACTCCGGGCAAGTACCGTACAAACATTTTCTATTTTAATTCTATTTTATCGGATTAAAAATTTCGATCCGATTAAAAAAACTTAATCCTGCTTAATTACCATCATCATTTTGATGGAATAATACGGAAGGTGTAATTTTAGAAAAGAATATTATGTTTAATAGAATATCGTGAACTAATAAAATGGTGATATATTATAATTTTATTAAAAGATTTAAAGAAAATTTTAAAAAGGATATAAACTAAAAAGGTCAAAATGACATTTTATTCTAAAAAAACGTTTAAGGCCCGGAATCAAGCGGAACCTTCAATATTCTAAAAATTTATGATGCTTAAACTATACCAAACGTTTGACATTAATTTCACTCAAAAATTTTATTTGAGTACGGGAAATATCCCCTCCCCCCCATCTAAGTTTTTGTGAATTTTTCCTTGCGGTTGAAGCTTAAACGAAAATATTAGAAACTCAATGATTCTCAAACTTATGACTCAAATTATTCTAAAAAATTCAATTTTTACATATTCATTTAATAACTTTTAGAATATTGAAAGTTGCGGTAGATTTCGAGTCTTAAAAATTCTTTTAGAGTAAAATGTCATTTTGACTTTTTTACTTTATGTTCCTTTTAATATATGTTTTAAATCTTGCAATAAAATTGGTGTCAAAAGTATGAACATCACGATACTCGATCGTTTAACACCAAATTCACCCCAAAATTCCACTTGAAGGCGTTAGTATGCCCCCCTCGCCCCAAATATTTCGCAAATAAGTCTGTTGAGGCTCAAACAAAAAATTTGGAACTCTTGGGTTTCTCACCAACTATACACTAACGTTTGACACCAATTTAACAAAATTAATTTAACTTTAAGATGGGATAAAGATAAACTTGTTAACAACCTCTCTCTCCCCCCTCCAAAGTTTTTGCAAATTACTCCATGAAGGTTGAGGCTCAAATGAAATTATTGGAAACTTATCGATGTTCAAACGTTTAACAAAACTTTTTGTAGAAAATTCGATTTGTCTGGTACATTCATAAACTTTCAGAATATTGAAAGTTGCGCTTGATTCCGGGCCTTAAACGATTTTTAGAGTAAAATGTCATTTTGACCTTTTTAGTTTATATCATTTTTAAAATTTTTTTTTATTCTTGCAATAAAATTGATGTCAAAAGTATGAACATCACGATACTCGATCGTTTAACACCAAATTCACTCCAAAATTCCACTTGAAGGCGTTAGTATGCCTCCCCCCCCAAATATTTCGCAAATAAGTCTGTTGAGGCTCAACAAAAAATTTGGAACTCTTGGGTCTCTCACCAACTATACACAAACGTTTGACACCAATTTAACAAAATTAATTCTACTTTAAGATGGGATAAAGATAAACTTGTTAACAACCTCTTCCCCCTCCCCTCCAAAGTTTTTGCAAATTACTCCATGAAGGTTGAGGCTCATATGAAAATATTGAAAACTTATTGATGTTCAAACGTTTAACAAAACTTTTTCTAGAAAATTCGATTTGTCTAGTACATTCATAAACTTTCAGAATATTAAAAGTTGCGCTCGATTCCGGGCCTTAAACGTTTTTTTAGAGTAAAATGTTATTTTGACCTTTTTAGTTTATATCCTTTTTAAAATCTTTTAATAAAATTATGATATATCACCATTTTATTAGTTCACGATATTCTATTAAACATAATATTCTTTTCTAAAATTACACCTTCCGTATTATTCCATCAAAATGATGATGGTAATTAAGCAGGATTAAGTTTTTTTAATCGGATCAAAATTTTTAATCCTATAAAATAGAATTAAAATAGAAAATGTTTGTACGGTACTTGCCCGGAGTACTCGAAATTTGAAATGCTCGTAACTTTGCAGAAAATGAAATTAAAATGATGGGAATGGAAGCTCATTCAAGTTCAAACGAATCTCTATCGATAGACATCAATTTCAAAAAAAAATTCGAAATAAGAACGAAAATAGAAACACATGTCTGCAGGCCCCCCCCCCCCAAGAATTTTGCGACCGTTGAGGCTCAAACGAAAAATTTGGAAGCTCATTGATGCTCAAACGATGATCAAACGTTTGACACCATTTTCACCCCAAAATTCCACTTGGGGGGCCAACATGTCTACAGCCCCCCCCAAAAGTTTTCGCAAATAACTCCGCGACGGTTGAGGCTCAAACGAAAATATTGGAAGCTCATTGATGCTCAAACGTTTAACGCAAATTTTACCCAAAAATTCGATTTGGGGGGGGGGGCAGCAACATTTACCTTTTTATTCTTTTAAAAACAATTTTATAAAATTTTTTAGTGTAGAAAATTAATTTGGTCTAATTCTGATGCCACTGGGGTTGCAGTTGATAAGATATATTCTTATCAAATAATTACAAATAATAGAAGTAGCTGTAGAAAACCAGTCATAACATAAGTTGCTGTTGATAGCAGTATACAATTTAAAAAAAAAACGTGAAAAATTTGATTAATTTTAAACGATTTGTACTACACAGGAAAAAATTTTTATTACGCTATACATTTTTAACATCCATACAATTTAAATTGAATAAACAAAAGTTCTATCAATTGACTTAAACAAATAAGGTGCCTAATGAGAGAAGACTTTGTAATATAGTACATACACCAAACCACCATAATATCTAAATTATTATTTTTTTGGATATGGTATGGGACGATATACTTCACAATATGAATTTATAAGCAAAAGAGGTGTATTCTTAAATAAAATTTGAAGTTCCACCATAAATATACCACTTGGAAAAAACGGAGGTAAATGAGCTGCATCAGAAACAAAATTACATACACGGTAAGTGACGTTCTGCAAACGAAAATATTTATTGGTAACTTTTTAATTTGTAAATATTGAGACCTACCGCTTTAATAAAACATTCTGTTAGGTTACCACATTTTGCTAATCCAGTTTGCACTCCGCCGACATTTCTATTATATCCTTTGCAGAGATTGGCTTGAAAACGAGCAGGAAATGTCCGATACTCATTACTCGCAAATTTGTAAACTTGCACTACTACCTGAATTATAAAAAAGTAATAAATGCATTGAATTAAAATGTGTGTATTATTTTCAAATTTCTTTTGCTTACCTCCAATTCATCCTTCATGTCTTGTTTAAAATTAAAAGTAAAATTGACAGCTGCAACAGTACGATTATATTTAAATGATTTTAAGTTGATGTAATTAATATAATTTTTGTTGTAATTTATTAATTCGGTTCGGGTATGCTTTGCTTTATAGTCATTTTGATAAAACTGTAATAGAAAAATATTACATACTGTTTACTGCTTGCGTCAGGCATATCAAAATACAATAAATAGAAACATTTTTAAATTAAGAAAAAAGTTAAACATTATAAATTATATAAAATATAAAACCTAAAATTACTAAAACAAATTATATATTTTTTTGTAAATAATACAAGATTACCAATTTTTGTATTTTTTCTTTCGAGCTATAAAATCGCCCCCTTTGAAAAAAGTAAAGTACAAGATTAATATAATTTAAAAAAATAATAGTAATAAAAAGAAATAAAGAAGTTTTTCGTAGTTATAAAAGTTGCTCTTTTACCTCAAGTTGTATAAACAGCTATTTTGTATCTTCTTTTTTAAATGTTTAAGATTTTATTAATAAATGTACCTTTTTTGTTTCTCGAAAACCTGACGGGATCGATATAATTATTGTAAAATTAGTTAAAACAAAATAGTTTAACATGCCTGGCTTACACTCATATAAACACAAACCTTGGATAACAAATCTTCGCAAAAAGAATTTTCCATCCCATATATTATTAATCCAAAAATCAAAATCAGGTGCTTCATTTTATTTTCCGTGGTGCTGAAATGTTAAATATCAACGTTATTTAATATTATTAACAAAAATGTAGATACACTTGAAGTTTTTGATGGAAACAAAGAGAAAAATCTTTGTTATACTTGTACTAATTTTCCAAATAACAAATTTGTTACCAAATTAGTATAAGTGTGATGTGTAAACGTCGAAAAAAGACACAATTTAATGGAATGAAGTGGTAAAGCGAAGTTCCTATAAGCATTAAGTTAATGATGTATCACATTAAGACAAAATTAATGATTAATGTAATTAGTAACTTTACATTTATTATTTTTAAAACATTAATGTTATTTAACTTCATACGACATTTAAGAAAATTATACCAATCCTAATTTATTCTGAAAATTAAACCAAACTCCAGCCAACATTGGTACAATGTTGATTTTCTATATTGGCCCAATATTGGCTAAATCACGCAATTATTGCACAAAAATTTTGTGCTATATGGGAAGATTTGGCCACCGGATTCTCCTAATGTAAACCCAATTAACTTATTGTGGGATGAATTGAACAACCAAATTAAAAAATTTGTTTTTGAGTGGAAAAAATTCTAAAACATTGTTAAATCAGAATAGCAAAAAACTGATTGGTTTTAAAAAAAAATCGTGGTCTGTTAAGTAACCTATTTTTACACAGAATTGCACAGATACAAAATTTCTGAAAAACACAAAAATAAACAAATTTTGAATTTTTCAAGTTTTTGTTACTTATAACTAAATCAAAAACCATTAATTTACTGTTTAAAAAAACAATTTAAGCAAATAATAAAAATAAAAAAATATTTGGTTTTTATGTGTTTAAGTAGTACCTACTATAATTTATACTTTTATTTATAATATAATAATAATTTTGAATAAAAATATTACAATGTTAGTGAGCTTTAATAATTACAGCTGTAAATGTGCTTTATAAAATTGTGTAGTGAAACATTCGATAAGATCTATGGATCTAAAAGTTTTCACTCGCATGATTTGTTTTTCAAAATTTTAGTAATAAAAATTTATTTACCAACCGAGCTTAGCTTATATTTTATTAAAAAAAGTAGAAATACAAAAAAATATAAATTAAGAATTGAAACCTTTCGTAAACATTTATTATATGCTTGCATATATATTTCTTAAAGAAACCTGGACAAGTGCAGCGGCCATGGATGTAGTTTTCTGTTTGTTTTGGAAGATTCACAAACCATACTTTAAATGCTCTTCGTTTGAACTGACCAAAAGTGTTCCAGCGCATTTCTGATACGGCTGAAATTTCCTCCTCCGCAACAGTAAATTCTTCATTGGATGGACAAAAATATTGAATTGAATCTTCTCATGTCATTGATGAAATTCGGAGGTGTCTGTCCCCAGTGGTAGCTAAAAGAGCTCCAAATTCATATATTTGAACTTTTAAACTTATTTGATCTTCAAACTCAAATGATGAAGAAAGAAGAAGCCAATAAAAGGAAAAAAATATTTAAAAAATAAGAAATAATATTTCGCAAGTAGTGGCCATTTTCTGTTCCGCACATTCATGCTCATTTCATACATATTCCATAACTTTTGCTTTTTATGTGTTTTTAATTTAAATGTTGTTATTTTCAGCTCGGACATGGTCGCTGGCTTATTGACGTACAACTGTTTCTTTCAAATAAAAGCATTCAAACCATAACAATCGTTTTGCATCACCCTGTATATACTGATATGTTTAAAATAATGCCAACTTATTTAAAATACTGACCATTTATTTAAAATACTGACCATTTAATTTAAAATACTGCCCATTTAATTTAAAATACTGACCAATTATTAAAAATACTGACCAAAAGTATTATAAAATACTGACCAAGTAAATACAAGCCTTTCTATAATATTGTTTTATCAGTGGCCTAGCCAGAACCACTGGTTTTTTCAAAATTTTTGAAAATATATTTTTGCAATATAACAATTATAAAAAGTAATATTGTTAAATTATAAATTGCTTTAATATAATTATAACCATAATACCATAAATAATTGTATTTAAAAATGTCATTATTAAAATTTATATTATTAAAATTATACTTAAAATTTTATCTTTATTTAATAAATAATTGTAAATACAATACATTATATTTGAATTGTAATTTATTAAACAAATGATCGTAATAATTCTCGGATGGAGTTAATCTGAAATTGTAAATTAGGTAATCTTAAACATTAGCTTGTTATTCATTACCAGGCCATTGTTTTAACGTAGAGTACCTACCTAATAATATTATTTTTTTACAAAACATTTTTTTTATTTCAAGAATCTTTAAAAGACATTGCGCTTTATCAAATGGTAACATTAATATAATCCAACAGGTTATGGGCCTAGCTGGAATCCAAAAAGTATTTTTGAAAATAAAATTTTGTTAAAAAAATGTGTGAGTGTACGAGGTAAACATTTAAACTGTCAGGTAAATAATTCTAAAATATTTAAAATGTTAAATTATTAACTCGTTGGTATTAAATAATATTAAAACTTGAATTATTTCGAGTTATTAAAATTAAAAAATCAATTAAAGTATTTATTAAGCTTAATAAATAATTTAATTGATCTTTTAATTTTAATAACTTAAAATAATTCAAGTTTTAATATTATTTAATTCTAAAATATTTTAAATAATCTATGAAAGACGTTCGTTTCATCACAAAGTAAAAAATAAAACCCTACATAGACAACCTAACAAATAATACTAAATAAACACGCAGTTTAAATTAACAATTGAAAATTAAGATAATAATAGTAAATTAATCGATAACAGCAAAATTAAAATTAATTTTATAAACAACTTACGGATATTATTTGTTGATTTTTGATTTTCATTTTTTTATTATGTTCAAGATTTTAAAAATAATATAAATTTAACAATTTTTTTTACCTTTTCTTTGAATCTTGCAAATCTAAAAGCACTTTGTATTGCAAAATTTCTTATCTAGCCTGCGGT
Organism: Rhagonycha fulva; assembly: GCA_905340355.1. NCBI lineage: Eukaryota > Metazoa > Arthropoda > Insecta > Coleoptera > Cantharidae > Rhagonycha > Rhagonycha fulva. The sequence continues at coordinate 10,376,701 of HG996555.1, forward strand.
ACAAAAATAATAGTGATGTACTTGGTTTACACTAATATAAAATCAAACTTTGAATAATAAATCTTTGCAAAAAGCATTTTCGATCCAATATAATATTATATTATAATCCGCAAAAATCAAAATCAAATTTTTTGTTTTATTCTTCACTACATTAAATATTAAATACTACTACGAGAGTGGATACGCTTGTGGACCTATTTGTATTTTAAATTTTTGTATTATATATTATTTATTTTGGTGCGCATTAGTAAGACAAAATCTAATGAAAAAAAAAATAATACAACGGAAATCCTGTAAAAATTTAGGTAATTAAACAAGTAGGTACACATTTTAACAATATTAATGACTTTATTTTTAATTATTACATGCTATAATATTATTTTGATTACATCAAACTTGCAACAAAACTAAATTATGATTATACGGAAAACATTTTTTAACCAATCAGAAGCGTAGAATCGGAGGGGCGGCATCTTAATCCTTTGCAATCAATTACATATTAAGCATAATCACCAAGCACTGCATTAAATTTGTGTAATACTGTTGGCCTCAATCTAGGCGTTTTGACGTCAGACTTGTCGGTTGTGTGTGCTCAATTTGTATCACTCATTCATATTAAAGATTATTTGTTATATTTCAAGCGTTTAATTAATTTTGGGAGAGGTGCGGAACTGCTGCCCTTACTACAGAGTAGTAGGGATTTGCGGCCTGCCACCGCACTACATTCAGAGTTGGTTTATACTTTTCATCAGAGCTAGTGCACACGTAACCAGAGTTAGACGACTTGGAAGATCTGCAGTGTCCACTTTATCATTAAGAGTTGTGGATCTCCTCGCGTTACAGCAACATCATTTTATCATTAATTTTGAGCCTTTAACCTAAAACGCCTTTTCATTTGAACCTTTTCAACAATGGTAATTTTCAATCAGTTCATTTAAAATATAAATATTTCTTTGATCTGTCTTTTCAAATAGTTTGAACTAGGTACTTTTTATATTTTGAATTATTTTGAGAAATTTTCGTGGAAATCATCTACAAAAGTTTTCCATAAAATTTAAATCTATACCTAAAAATTAAAACTTCTTTTTAAATATTTTTAAAAAACATAGAAATATTTAAAACAATTGCAATTATTTTCCAATAGCAGGGTGCAGAATCATCTTAAAAAGTACAAAGGTCTTACCAGGAAAAACATCCACAAAACCCAGCATTGTTTTAAGCAATATGAAATGCAAAAGAAATATAACACGAAAATATGTCATTATTATTCATCAATATTTTTATCATACATAGTAAATAAATGAGAAATTTGTTCTACGTGTTCAAAGTTATTCAAAGAAAAAAAATGAACATTTGATGTGGTCAAATCGTTCGTCTTCAACATCTTTTTTATAAATTTCCTACTTAAATGTAATCCATAATCTAAAATAGCTTTTTGATTGTCTTTATATCCTAAAATAATATTGACCACTTCCTTGGGTATATGAACTTGGCAAAACCGACTCAGATTGACAAATTTGTTCCAAGAATGGATAATGTACAAACCAGGAACGATAGGAATATTTATACCAATATTTTTACATTCATTACAAAAATTGTAATAGGAATCAAAATCAAAAACGATCTGAGTGATTATAAAATCCGCTCCAGAGTCAACCTAAAAATTAAGATTAAATCATAAAATTATTTTTAGCACATCAGTTAATTTTCCTACCTTTTCCTTTAAAAATTTCAAGTCGTGGTTTTGACTGGGTGAAAGAGGATGACCATCTACATACCCAGCCACTCCAATACAAAAAAAATTTCCATAGAATTGTTTTATAAATTTTACAAAACAACTTGCAAACTTAAATTCGCACTGTTCCTCATTTTCAAGCTGTAAATCTTCAATCAGGTAAGTCACTTTAATTTTAGTAGTATTATAATCAACTCACCTCCTCGAATTACGAAAATATCATGCACCTTCAGAGTTACCAGATGGTCTAAAATCCGAAATGCTTGTCTTCTACTTAAGTAGCCACATGGGATGTGTTGCAGCACAGAGAACCCATCCCTGGTTAAGCTTTCAGTCAACACAATTGAAGGATGACTTAACACATCTTGTTCCAAAGTATTGTTGGTGTGGTGCCATGGAACAGAACAAAATTTTGGAGCCAGTTGTTTCAACAATTCTTTATTAATCGAGCGGTTGGAACAAACCTCAACAGAAAAAAATTGTCTACTGGAACAATGGAAGTGATCCGATAATTTTGCTAAATTTGTACCTTCCAAGTTTAATGCCGAACGTTGAACTCGAGGTTTAATTTGCACTGCACACATTTTTATTACTGTAACAAGAACATGTGTCACTACTACATAGCAGAGATCAAAGGTCACCTTAATCACGGTTAAGTGATATTAGTGGCAATAATAATTTTGTTTTGATTTATTATAAACTTGATATGATAAAGTGGAAAGAATACGGAATTCAATTGATTTACTACAGTACTTATTCAAGTTGTTATGAAAATGAAAGATAAAAAAATTGCATCGGCATATCAGACTGTTATTTTATGAATTATGAATATAGATACTAAATTTGTCAGAAGTCATCCCATCTTTTTTCAAATTATCCATAAGGACAAACGCTAATTTAATTTGTTTTCCAAAAAACTGAAGTAGTAGTTTAGATTAAATCTTTACGAAATTGAGGATGTTCAGTTATTTACAGCAATAATTGGCATGCCTATTGGTGTATTGCAGAAAGTTCAGTTCCTGGACTTTTGGAGACTCATCAGAAAATGAAAACAAAGAATAACAAATTAATGTCATACACAACTCCTTTATTATTATTCTTTAATGCGTAAATAGTTAACGTAAAAAAACTGTTATTAGAAAAGTAGTTGACATTTTTAAGTTAGAAACTTCAAGGTCACTCTATCTCAGATGTTCAAAAGTAAAATAAAAGTTCAAAACCAAATAAACAATGTTAATGTAATAGTTTTTTGATTTTATTAAGGCAGGACCAAGTTAATAAGTTACTCATAGACCAATAAACCATTGTAAAGAATTTATAATCAACACATTCATAACAACCTAAAAGGAAAAATATCTATATTATTTACCAACTTTCTTCTGAAACTAACATGAATTTTGAACAGCTTCTTCCACCTAACATTTGGAATCTACATCATAATACTCCAACATATACAACTCGAGATAAACTCACAAAGACTAAATTACAAATCAGCAATTTTACTTACCAAATTCGACCAGGATGCAAACCTATGACGATACGAGATACTACAACAAACTAACTGAAAAATTGGAAAAATGCATAATATAAAAGAAAAACATAAAAAAAGTACAATAGTATTTAATTATTTTTTTAATACATATTTACAATAATTATAAACTTAGAGGTACAAATGAATCAAGATTCAAATTTATAATTTAATGAACTTTTATTACTATCCCACATTCACATATTCATGCAAGTCTATAAAATTAAATTAGTTGAGATTTAAAAATAACATAATCAACAATAATTAATTGAACTATATCATAGAAGTTACAATTTCACTTGTGATAGTTTACATTTCCTAATACAAAAAAAATTCAAGTGCCATTCTTATTTTAAAATTTCAAAAATATTGAAGTTTTTTTACAAAACCGTAAATAGGAATGATTTTCTTGAAAATGCACACATCCATACATCATTTTTTATTATGCTAACTGGCACAACCTCGCGATTTTTAAAGCACTGTACAAAGCATGACTATGGTGTGATGTACAAGTAATTTTGATAAAATGATCGATGAATTATTTTAATGAATAACTACTTTAAACCCTATACGTCATTTCTTCTTCAGTCGACTAACAATCCACTCCAAGCCTTGATATAAACTAAAATAAAAAATATTAATGTAAACAAACTTTGATTATGTAAAATTTTTTGTTGTTATTTTAACTTTTTCAACATTATTGCGAGAACAAAATACTTAATTGATATCAGAAAAAAAAGCAATATAAATAACTTTGAAATGGCGAAATTGAAATATTACAGATGTAGCATTTGATGCTACTGAAACTCAAAAAAATTAATAATTTATACAATCTATTTGGCCTTTGCCCTCACATGGTGGAGGGAGTCATTACCAAACGCGAGGATCATAGTTGTTCGACTTTATAAAATTATAACACATAAAAAACTTTATAATGAATTCAAATATTGTATTGTAATTTTAGAAAATATCAAGGCAAATTTTAAAAAGTCTTCTTGACTTTTGTTTGTTTGGAAATATTAAGAAAAAATAATTATAAGAAGATTTATGCTTTTAGTTGTGTGCATTGTAATGTCATTGAAATACACGGAGGCTTTACTTTTTGACAACTTAATAAAGCAGCTGTTCTACTTCTTTTTATGTTATTAAATTGAGCTAGAACTTAGAACTATCAGCATTTTGTTTTCTCAGTTATTATATTTGTGTTCGATCGATTTAAGATGTGCAACACCAACTGAACAACATGGAGCAGACAGTGTGTTGCTTTAGGGTTGGTTTTCATAAAGAGGAGTTTGACCCACTCAACGCATGAAAGATATTATAATGGATCAATATCAGCTCTATAAATGTCTCCATTTTCCAAATGGGAAATGGTTCAAGATAATAATTATGATGGATTCATGCAAGAAAAGCTTTAGTTATGCTAAATATTTTATGACTTAGTAAATGATGGGCTCACGATGTAAACATTTAATTAAAAATAAAAGAAACCTTATAAAATATTAATTCATTCTTGTTTACAGCTAAACGGTTGAATAAAAAATTTCCTATCAATATTAATTCGCTGTTAATTATTTTTGTTCCAGTGCTGTAACAAATGACTTTAATACCGCTTGTCGTAAAAACGACATTGATATGCCTTCACTATTGTTCACATGGTTCATTATCATGACTAATTGTAACTACCAACACAGATTACTTATACAGATAGCTAACGCCATTGTTAAAATTCGCAGTACATTTTGGAAACGAAACTATGTAAACAGCGACATTTTGCTAATCCATTCAGGGGCGTCATCAGCGCGCAAAAGTGGAAGAAAAATTGTGATCGTTGGATGGAAGAATCAAAATGTGAGTGGTTATTATATGGGTCAAGGATAGCTAATTAAAGATGGGTTCATTATTTTTATTCATGAGTAATCAACAACCAACTCTTAATTGATAAATTTGCTCCATGACAACCCACCGTCACACAAAGCAAAACTGGTCCAAAATACATTGAAATCACTTGGCTGGAATTTGTTACCACAGACTTGGCTCCTTTTCTTCTGATTACCATTTGTTTTCAAAAATTAGAAATGCAGTTAAAGAGCAACACTTCAAAAAGCCAAAGAAGTAGAAAATTGGATATCTGGATATCTTTTTTTGATAATGCGATACAACCAGTCGCAGACGTATCATTGGGTAGTTCGATGCGGAGACTAACAGCTCATAAGTTTCAAGGGGTCCAACCCAAACCCCTGAATTTTTTAGATCACTAAAATACTTTTTTTAGTTAGCAAATTAGGGCCTATGAATGTTTTTTTCCATCAGAAAGTAGAGATTTCAACAAACAAAATACACACCAACTTTTTTAAAAAAGCAGATATTTTGACGTGAGAATTTTCGATTGAAAATTAGGATGCTTTTTCGATATAAGTCAAAATAAGGTGAAAAAATGAATATTTTAAATCAAAAAAATTACCGTATTTTTGGGACAGACAAAGGTAAGTTTTCACCAAATTTTGTGAAAAAATAAATTTTTTTGCAAAAGATAAAAATCAAAAACCAAAAACTCGGTTATTTGAATTTTTCACATAAATTTTAAGGTTATGTGAAAAAAGTGTCAATACAAAAGTTGTAGATCTTTTTATTACTTACAACTTTGCCATTTAACTTTTTTTCATAGGACTTGCAGTTTTGCCGGAAATCGAGATAAACCGTTTTTTACCCTTAAAAACTCAGCCCCTCCCCCTTCCCGACCTCAGATCGCCCGTAATTTATTTTTCGTTGTTCCGGCCGTAAAATGAGTAGTTTCCGGTCTCTGCAGGGACGGCTTCCATACGGTCACAAAAAAAAATAAGGTGGTCCCGTCACAACGAAAAGCAGTTTACGCCACTCAGACTAAAGAGATTTTACACCACTCGGTGCAGTTCGTGCGCCTCGGCTTCGCTACGCTCACCTCTTCTTCAAAACTCCGCCCTCGAGTGTAAAATCTCGTTTTGCGTCCTTGTGACGAAAACTACTATTTCCTTTCATTTTTGTTATATTCTCTACCTTTTCCAATGGGTTTCTCCTACTATAATTTTTTTTTGCCATTTTTGAAGGTAAAAGCACTGGACTACTACTGTAATTCTAAATTTAAAATAAAAACAGAATATTTTCAAACAGTAATTTACAACGCAACGGAGATTACTAAGGCGTACAGGTGAACCATATCAAACAGTCGGAAAGGAGTGTCCCTAAATAACTGTTCTTGGAAGCAAATTAAGATTAGTTTGAAGTCACTAGTTAAAAGTAAAATAGGAACTTTTTGGATTGGTTTTCACTTCAACCCTCTTTTAGAGCAAAAAGGTTATAAATTTAAAATGTAACATTTAGATGATGCATGGGTTTGTGTTAGTGATAAAATAAGACTGGTGACAAAAAGAGGAACTTACAGTTAATCCTTGAAAAACCATTATAGTTCCATTCACTAGACATTAAAAAGATGAACTTAAAAGCTCCACAGGTTCAAGGCTCTTCGATACGTTTTTCAGGTGAGGTAAAGTATCAAAGCAACAAAAGCCTTCTGGGCTTGCCAAAAACTCTTTGGAAAGACTTGGGGAATAAGACCGAAAGTGATCCACTGGTCATATACATACGTCAATAATAAGACCCATTGTCACATACGCATTAATTGTATGGTGGACAAAAACAAACAAAATCACGACACAAAGCAAAATGCAGAAATTGCAACGGCTAGTGTGTCTGAGCATAACTGGAGCTATGCGTACAACCCCAACAGTGACTATGGAAGCACTCTTGGATTTAACGGCTCTACACCTACAGGTGCAGAGGGAGAGAAAACAGGAGACAAGACAGGTCACTTAAAGATACTGGACTTCCTAAAGCCAAATCTGTTTGAAAAACCTTTGGATATTATTCTAAGAACTTTTGACTTTCAGAAGCCGTTTGAGATTCCGCAATACGGCTAGAAGCCAAATAAGATAAGTGGATAACAAATCCTCCAACTTGTGCACAGATAGATCAAAAACTGAACAAGGAACAGGCATAGGCATACATAGCCCAAATTACTCGGCATCTATAGCCTTAGGAACCTATCCCACAATTATGCAAGCTGAAATACTTGCGATTGAACTGTGTGCTCATGAATGCCTTTAGAAGAATTTAAAGGGCAAGCAGATCAATATAATGTCGGACAGCCAAGCTGTGATAACGGCACTCAAAGCAAATAGCTAGAGAGACGGCTGGAGCATAGTGGTCACACGAGTTGACTATGACCGCTAAATACCTGGTTCAAATCCGGGTGAAGTAAGAACTTTATTCTGGCCGTCTCTGGTCCTCCAGGTTGGGGGTTCTTCGTCGGGCTGGCTCCCGTCGTAGGTAAAAAATGCAATGCTGTGAAGACTATTTGATGTTAAAATATCATAATAGTCAGCCAAGACCCGTCAGGGTTGTAGCGCTGAACGTTTAACGTTTTTTTTTTAAGCAAATAGCTTTGAATCCTTGTCTACATGGGAATGTCGTCAATCTCCCAAGGATCTGGCAATGGGCAACAAAATTGCCCTACGCTGGGTGCCAGGTCACGGGGGAATTAAGGGTAATAAAATAGCTGATAAACTAGCTAGATCAGGCTCAATAACGCCCCCGACTGGACCTAAACCATTCTGTGGGCTAACCAAAGCACACAGGGGGTCGGAGGTCTAAAAATGGGTGGCAGAGAGCAAAGAAACTCTCTGGAAAAATACACCAAGACAAAGACAAGCGAAGAAATTTATAGAGTACTCGACTACAGAGACCAAAAAGCTTCTTATTTTGACAAAGAATGAAATTAGACTCATTACAGGTTAGATATCACCTCAAAAAAATGAGACTGGAAGAAAATAACAGGAACACATCCTCTGTAACTTCAGTGCCTTAGCCCGACTTGGGCTTAAACATATGGGACAGATACAACTGACGCCCAAGAAGGTAAAAAAACAAACCTCTCAGGAGCATTCTGTGTTTTGTTAGCTAAATTGAATTCCTGAATATCTAATTAGTAGGGTCATGAACAAAAGATCAATACTAGTGGCAGTTCTGAAAGGCTCTCGCAGCCAATCGACCCCTAAGTACAATACAATAGTAATAAAATTGATGACACGAAGAGAAACAGCAGCAGCAAGTTCAATTTCTTCGTCCATCTCCCCTGAGTTTGCAATTACAACTGAACTAAGCGAGAGTGTACAGGGTCGCACTCAGGCACAGGCCTTCTCACCGAGACATTCAGGCGAGAGTGGACACCCGGCATAAGAAACTAACCAGTAGAATTATGTATAGCCATTTATTTTAACTGTTATTTATTTAACTGTTGGTTAATTCTCTTAAATGTTAAATGATTAATAGCAACATTAAATAGTTCCTTTGTAATTTCTTTTTGGCTCACCTTCCTCAGTGAAACATTCTATGTATACTCTTGTTTTGGCAACTAAATTTCAGTATTTTAAAACGAGAAATCCTGAATTCATAAACAAATTTATGTATTACAAAGTGAAAACAAGAAAAACTTTATTTATGAATACAGACATAATTAAAAGCTACAAAAATAGCTGGTAAAAAATGTGTTTGTGTTGCTAGTTTTGCTCACCTTCAAACCAAAAGTGTTCATCCAACTTATCCATATATGAAATGATATTAATAGAATGTAACGACTAGGTATTTTCTTATCATAATAATAAATCAAACAAGTACTCTGAACTCACTCAAGGTCACAAAACATTTAAGTAAACATTACTTATTTATTAGCAATAAACCTGCAACTACTCACCCTTCACCCGTTAAAGCACAACAGGATTGTATATGCCATTGCTGCTTTTTGATCGAGGTTAAATCAAGCTCCTGCGAAATTTCTGAAGGAGACATGGAATTCTTTAAGTCTTGCTTATTCGCATAAATAAGAACACCAGCTTTGGATAATTCCTCATTAGCTAACATTTTATGTAATTCTTCCCTAATAATAGTTAAACGTTCTTTGTCCGTAGAGTCTATCACGGCTATCACAAACTAAAATTTAAACGTCATTAGATAAAAGGTAAAATAAAATGACACTGAAGGACTCGATACCTCGGTGTTTGTATAATAAGTACTCCAAGCTGCCCGTAAAGACTGTTGTCCACCTAAGTCCCACATAATAAAGTGAATATTTCTCCAAACAACTTCCTCGACATTTGAACCTATCGTAGGACTTGTATGGACGACTTCGTTCATCAGAAACTGATACAAAATGGTAGTTTTACCTGCATTATCTAAACCTACTATCACAATTTTATGTTCTAGAAACAAATAAGGTCGTAAATCACAAATGCATGTTACAATAACAATAAATTACAAAGAACATACCATCGTTTCCGAATAAGCCCCACAGCTTCGAAAACAATAGGCCCATTTTAAAACGTAAAATGTATTAACCAAATAGCAGCACTTATTAATCCACAATTGCCCTTGTTAACTAATTAACCACAACAACTTTCTTTTGCAACAATTTTCACTTTGCAATAGATAAAAACGTGCTCCGACACATTTTGTGTTTTGATCAACTACGTGTGTAAATTATGATGGAAATAAAAATAAAAAATTATAACATTTAAAACACTATTAAAATCCACGACCGTCGCCCTGTGACAGCTTATAATTTAATAAGAAAGCAAAATCATATGTGACACGAGTGACGTCATAGAACAATATTCCCACTTCGCTTCGTGGCGCTCATTTTAAACGTCATAAGATAGATTACATTTCGTAAGCATTCGCGCATATACCCACGCTCTCGTTAACGCGAAAACCAGTGAAAATTTCAATAATTTCTTTGAATTATAAAAATTTTAGTGGAAATTTTCTTGGAAATTATTGGTTTTGTAGTAGCAGGAAAAGGAAATTTCAGAATTAGAATTCATTCAATTTTAATTCATTGTATGATATATAGGAGGGACGATACATTTTAAAAATTATATTAGCTCAAAGAATAAATAAAATTCAATTGTCTTTTAAAACAACTTTTACTACAAACGACACGAAATAGTTATTTATGTAACAAGTCCTGAAAGTGGTGGAAAATTATAGACTGATGAGGCGTAGCCGATTGGAATGATAGCCCTCTTTTCTCACTCTTTCTTAATCATTTAGTGCCAAACTACACGAGCGTTATTTCCGTCGAGTATTTATCGTCGCGTATTCTCCGCCGTATGAAAACCACACAGCGTGTATTACGCTCGTGTAGTTTGCTCCATTTAAACGTGTGGTTTTCAACACGGCGGAGAATCCGCGACGATAAATACGCGACGGAAACAACGCTCGTGTAGTTTGGCTCTTATTGTTAGCTTGGATGCTGCAAGTTGAGCCTCCATTTCCACCACCAAGTATAGTACGTAAATACCTATCGTGTAAATACCCAAAAACTTACCTTATTAACTCTAATATTTGTGTGGAAATATTCATTTGTCTACAACTGCCTTACGATCAGGTGCATGTAAACACTGGGTGGAATACATGTGCAGTACGGGTAAAATAAAAGAAAAAGAATTTATTATTATTAAATTTTCTCATTTATTTATTTTTATAACATATTTAGAGAATGCATTAATAAGCATATTGTACTACTACGCTACCCAACTTATTATTTTCTAAAAAAAAATGCCTTGAAATTTTGATTTTAAGTTTAGAATATTTCCATTTTTTAATTTCTATTTTTGGGCATACGCTATAGTGCCCATCTCATTTTTATGTTTTTGGAATTGGAATAGGGCGATATATTTCGAAATACACATTTAAAACTGCAAGGGGCTCTTCAATAAATAAAACTCCAATGTCCAACTTAAACATACCGTTTGGAAAAAACGGAGGCAAACGAGACTCGTCAACGACAAAATTACAAAAACAGTAAGTGACGTTCTACAAAAGAAAATTTTAATTGGTAATTTATTAATTTCTGCAATTTTCTAACTTACCGCTTTGTTAGTACAATCTGTAACATTACCACATTTTAATAATTGAACTTTCATTCCGGCAATATTGGCTTCGAATGCTTGGCACACATTGAGTTGAAAGCGACAACCGGGAAAAATGCGGTACTCATTGCTCAAAAATTTATAAGCTTGTACAATGGCTTAAATAATACAATAAAAAGTAAAAATACAAAAAATCTATTTGGCATTTTCACTACTCTATTTTTTAAATAAATAGTAGTTTTCGTCACAAGGACGTAAAACGAGATTTTACACCCGAGGGGCGGGGTTTTGAAGGCGAGGCGAAGCGAAGCCGAGACGCACGAACCGTTTCAAGGAGTGTAAAATCAGTTTACGTCCGAGTGGCATAAACTGCTTTTCGTTTTAACGTGTAACACCTTGTTTGTAACAACCATGGTTACTTTGGTAACTTTGGGAATTTGGAAAACAAAGGTTGGCAACAAGGGGATTGGCAATCGAACAAGGAATGAGAGTGGTCGAATTTTCTGGAAGTGACTTTTTTTTGTGATTTTCCTGGATCAATCCTTGATTCAGTTGTGCGATTTGCATTTTTAGTGATAGCTTGTGGTGTGAAGTTTCTTTTCGAATATTTCACGTAAGTGATTTTACACTTTTCTAATAACATCTTTTGGCTGCAAATTAAAAAATCTATTTTGTTGGTGATAAGTTCTTTTATCATCAACTGGCGCCCAAATTCCATCATTGCAGATTGTGTCATCTGTGAGCACTAAGAGCTTCTTGTGGTGAATACGCTAGATAATTTTTTCAAGAACCACGAAACGCGCTGTGCGCGACCCGTTTGTTCTCCGGCTGCGGTTAAGAACCAAAGTCTAGCTACCTTTTTTTTTCTATCTTAAAAGGATCAAGTGGCGCTGTGACCAACTTTACTGCCAAAGTTTGGTACAAACGGGACTACCTCATTTTTATTCGCAACATCGTGGTGAGAGGCTATGTATTGAAAATGGAAATCTGGCTCTTCTGATTGGTTTGGTAATTAATCAAAGTTGGTAATCTTACATTTTTAAAACCATATACATACTTACCAACTAAATAAATACATACCCCTACGTGAATACAGCTTAAGTCATTTATATTTGTAACGTCGTGGTGAAACAAGGTATATAGATTACAATATATCTACCTTGGTGGTGAAAGGTTGTGTTAAAAAAATGGAAAATAAAAGTATTAAAGAAGCCGCCAGAGAAGCAAAAGGAGTGTTGCTGCCTAGGAAGTCGAAGACTGTATATAAGAAAGAGTACGATAAGTTCATACAATTTCTAAATGAACACAATGTGGAGCTACAAAACCTCAATGAGGACACGTTGTTGGCTTACTTTTTACAGTTGGCCACAATCAAGAGGTGCGTTATTTTCAAATTGCGTTATAAAAATTAAACATTTTCATTCAAATAAATAATCTTTTGCTTAAATATTAGTATGTTTTATTTTATAACTCTCCCCTTTTTTACGTCCTAGGACGTAAAAAGACACTTTTAGTACCTCAAATCAGGACGTAAACACCTAATTTAACGGCCGGAATAACGAAATAGTAGTTTATATCACAAGGGCGATAAAGGGGATCTTTTCATCCGCCGGGCGAAAGTTTATGAAATATTTTTTTTTGTGAACCATGATAAAAAATAGTCTTATAATAATAAAAAAAAATGCAAACCTTTGATAAAAATTTGTCACAAAAAATATTTTCAATCCAAACAATTAATGCAAAAACCAGAATTGAATGTTTCATTTTGTTTTTTCAAGTTTTGTTTTATAAAAATTTTTATAACAATATTTAGTATTACGAATAAAGTTCATACACTTGGAGCACTTCGTGGACATAGAGTGAATATATAGTACCTACGTAATTCATAAAAAAGCAATATCTAACATAATTAAATTGATCAAGTAAAATGTTTAATGATTCGAATCGTAAAATTGTGATTATTATGTATTATAGTTATGTATATTGTATGTACAAACATCATAATTATGATATAGGTATACATTTCCGGAGTAACTCAGTTCATATAATATAGTTATAATGATATTTCTGTTTATGTTTGTTGCTCCTTATTTACTGAAAATATTATGAGATAGAATTAAAATATATAAAATATTTTAACTTTTTTTATTTATTATTTTTGAACTTGTGAAAATTAAATTACAAATTATTTTAAATAAATTACAAGGTAAGGTTAATATTTATACTGTTAAATTATTAACTTGTGATAATAAATATATATAATATTTTAATCTTAAAATACTAAGAAAATTATTAAAAATATTAAAATATCAAATTTATTTATTGAGGGTAGTATGATAAATTAACTATAGGTATCTAAGGGGCTCAAATGAAAGTAAAATTATCAACATATAAAATTTCTAAAAAATTTCAGAAATAAACACAGCATTGAATTCTCAGCAAATAACTTGAAATTCCTACGAGAATTTTGTTGTAAAATGTTATATTATTAACTTGTTGATATTAAATAATATTAAAACTTTAATTATTTTGAGTTACTATAAATTACGTTTACTTTACTTGTACCATATTTTGAAACTTGTTCACTTTATTCTGATGATGGAATGAAATAATCTTTCGAAAGCTTAATAAATAATTTAATTGAATTTTTGATTTATAGTAACTCGAAATAATTAAAGTTTTAATATTATTTCTTTGTGAAAGTTATTAAATTGCAGAATGATTAAGCACTGAATAAAGATACAATTACATCATAATAAAAAAATAAATAAATTTTGATGTTGTTTGTTTGATTTGTGTAGTCAGAAATTGTTAACAATAAAGCAAATATATTAAAAATTATATTTAAAATGGTATAAAAAATGCTTACCATTACCAGCATTCATTATGTGGATATCTTTATATTGTTTTCTACAATTGGTATTATAAAAAATAAGAAGTTATTGGGGAAAACTTTAAATTTCTAATTGCAGAATTCTATACTTTACCTCGGTCTAGCTCAGTTTAAAATCTTATGATGATGAAAAAAAAAACAATTAAACAAATTGTTAAATCAAAAATATTGAATTTTATTTCTAAATAATAATAATCAGAACAAAAAGAGAATTCATTGGCTCAACATGAATCCAATTTCTACACATTTATTGTAAATATATTTAAATAATAGACGGTAAGTCTACAAAATCAAAAATCAAATTGGTAAAATAAATGCTTATTTATTTTCAACAGAAACCTGGGATCTAGCACTTGATTTTCTTAATATGTGCAACAATTAAAAATTTTCAAATACCTTAAAAAATTCCAAAATTTCCACAACAATTTCAAACTTATTGCTTTCAAAAATCGCTGCAAAACTTCTTGGATTATTGACAGGTTCAACTATTTATTCCACAACCAAAAAACATTTAAACAGCTATACAATTTTTTTTACAAAAGCTAGGATAATTGAAATACACAATTTGTACTGTGAATTTCAACTATTACAGTTCATCATTAACGAAATTAATCCGTTAGTGTTTGGGATACGGGAAAGGACGATATATTTCAAAAAATACGTCGAAATGTTCTATAGGAATTGTTTCATATAACACTTCAATTGCAGCTTTAAACATGCCACTTGGAACTAACGGAGGTAGTTGAGTTACATCGACCAGAATATTACAAGAATGGTAGGTGACATTCTGCAAATATAAGTTTTTATAACTAATTTTTTAATTTCTACGTAATTTTACCGGTTTGCTATCAGAACAACCTGTCATGTTACCACATTGTTCAACTGAATTCAGTAGCCCGGCAAGGTTGGCATAATATCCTTTGCAGGCATCGACTTGAAAACGAAGAGCAGGAAATATGCGATATTCATTGCTTAAATATTTATAAGCTTGTACAATAACCTAAGTAATTAAAACGATATATTTATATTAGAAATGTTATGCTTATTATTTAATTGAACTAAATACATCATGAGCCACAGCAGTGGAGTGATGAGCAATTATTGGTAATCGGATAGTCAATCAATTAATTATAATTTGTTGCCTAAAAGTACTTTTTTTTCAATTTGAGCTATACACCCAAATAAGTCTAAAAACGTGAATCAAAGATTCTTTAAAAAATTTTGTGTGACATTATCATTAAGCACTTTAAAACTTTATTAAATGTCGCAGTAGAATATTTTTTATATTTTGCAACAATTTTTTTTACAGAAATTTCATTCTTACCGATCCTTTATTTCTCATATCTCGTTTATGATTCACTGTTACATTAATGGCTACAGTAGTACGATTATACTTGAACGTTCTTATACTAAAATAATTAGTATAGTTTCTATCATAACTTCCTTGTTCGATCCGCAAATCTTTTATTTTCCAATCATGTTGATGAAACTGTAAAAAAAAATTAGTTAAGAACAGTTCTATTTTCTACTTTCCTTAGATATGTTTAAAAACGCCGTCTACAAGATTTTTATAAATAAATGTATACAAATTTATTATAAATTATAAAAAAAAAATAAGCAGAAATAGAAAAATGTAATGTTGAAGAATATAATTATATTATATATTTTATAATGTAAAATTTTATATATTATTAAATTAAATATTAT
The DNA here is from genome assembly GCA_905340355.1 of Rhagonycha fulva. Lineage (NCBI taxonomy): Eukaryota > Metazoa > Arthropoda > Insecta > Coleoptera > Cantharidae > Rhagonycha > Rhagonycha fulva. The sequence continues at coordinate 10,392,528 of HG996555.1, forward strand.
TAAATTTGATATATTTTATATATGTGTTCGATACAAATTAACAATATAATGGGTTATATTTTATGAAATTAAAAAATTGCATACTTACGTGCAATGTAAAAAAACTAAAATTAATTTTATAGGTAATTGGACACACAAATTTAACAATTACTATACAGTTTTAATTGTCGTGCTTTTATTTATTAACGTTTAATATTTTAATTAATTAATGCAAAAACCATAATTGAATTTTTTTTTATTTTTCTAAGTTTTATTTTATGAAAATTTATCACATTTAACCCCATCAATTGTATAACAAAATTTTATAAATCCCTTTTATGAATGCTAAATCTCTACATTCCCCTTTAGCATAAAGCATCTTTTTGATAAACACAAACCTTAGATAAAAAATCGTTGCAAAGAACAAGTTCAATCCAAAATATTAATAGAAAAACCAGATTGGAATACTTCATATTATTTTTCTGAGATTTATTTTATAAAATCTATCAAAGTTTATTATTATTATTATTATAAAATATTATGGATCAGGTTGAACTATTTGGTGGACACAAAGTGGACATACACTCACAAGAACAAACCTCAATAGAAATTATGTATGTAGGTACAACACAAAAGTGAAAATCATTACTGTCATCGTTATCACAAAGCATTCATGAAAGCATCTTCACTGATGAGATTATTACATAATATATAATATGTATTATAATATAACTCATATAATCAACATATTTAACTTTTGTTTAAAAGTGGAGTACTACCGTGCATCATCACTGATGAATATAAGAGATTCTATTATTATATACTCATAAACTCTTGCTATAAACATATTATTATATGTTGCTCTTATTATTGTTATTTAATATTATACAATATATTATTATATGTAGAATTTTACTTAGAATTTTGTACCAGGTACCATATATTCCAGTATAATATAATATATAGTATTTTTATTATTCTTATTATTATTTATCTGGTTAGACTACGTATATTCCAATAAAATTTTATCAAGGTTACCTAGCATATAAAAAAAAATTAATTTAAAAAACTTTTATTCAGCTGTCAAATAGAAGCTTTTTCTAAAAATTTTTTGTCTCTCATATACTCCCCCCCCCCCGAGTTCAAAGATGCAATACAACAAACAAGTTTTATTACTTTCTTAATTTCAATATTTGAAAATATTTTACAAAAATAATATTGAATGTTTTTTAACATTTTATTGTGAGCCATGGTAGAAGTCAGTTTAAAATAATATGTAATATAATAATATATTAAATAATTAATATAATATAATATGTATTTTCAAAAATTATAGTATCATATAATAAATCTCCGGTGCTACAGTTTATATTATATAACTTATTAGTTATTACTGTTTTACAGCTTATGACCGCTGTTCCTTATTTGTTGTCAATGTATGACATTGAATTAAAATATATAAAATATTTTGAGTTTCAATTGTGAAAATTATATTACGAATAATTTTATCTTATTTATTAATTTTATTAATTACAAGAAACCAAATGAGAGCAAAACATAATATGTCATAGTTTATATATACAAGCATTAATTAATTACTTGAATATTAATTTCTAATTTATTTAGAATAATTCATATATATGAAAATTATATATAAAATTATATTATAAAAAAACAAATATAAAAATTTTTGATGAATCCTTATAATCGTAAGATATTTGATAGAGAATTTAGTGACAAATCGAATGAACCCAAAATGAATAAAATTTATTTATTAGGCTTTGAGCTGTCGTGAATGTTCATCATCTTGGATTATCCTCTAAAATAACTAATTTTTTGTTATACATTTATTTAGAAGTTTATCTTGTAATATTAGTATAAACGCAAAAATTACAAAATAATTACTTCCTAAAACCTAAAAGGTTCAAGAGCATTTTTCGTTATGGTACATTAATTAGCTTTGAAGTTTATAAACGTTTAAAAATTCCAGTAAATAGGTGAAAAATATAATTCTATAGTGAAAAAATTTATTTAAACTATCGAAATTGTGATAGCAAATCGGCATCATAGTACTACCCTTAGAATTCTCACCGCAATTAAAAAAAAAAACACAAAAAAAGAGATTTATTGTTTTAACACATAAAAATAATATAAATGCATGTATGTATTTTTTTATATAATTAAAAATAATCTATAAAATATGAGATTACAGAATATACTATTTTTTATTTTTATAAAGTTTTGAATATGGGATTTTAGCTTATGGAGCTTTCAACTATGGGAATTAGTACTTAACTTTTTTTTATAAAAAAGGGGACTGTACTCTTTTACATCTGATCCCTTGCATCCCTCGAGTTCAAAAAAAAACAAGTTTAATCCTAACGATTAAGAAAAGGATCAGATTTGAATTCTTGATATTATTTCTTTTAGGTTTATTTTATAAAAGCTCTGTTTTATATTACTATAAATGTTATGGATCAACTGGGACTATTTGGTGAACACAAAGTGGGCATACACTTACTGGCAATGAACTACAGCATACTAACGGAAATGATTATTATTATCGTTATCACAAAGCATTTATGAATGCATCATCACTGATCAATATTTGAGATTTTATTATTATGTACTATGTATTCATGAATTCATACAATAAACATTGTCTACCGTTATTATTAAAGTATAATCTAATAAAATTCTATCAAGAGGTTACCTAAAATACATAATAAAAATTCACATATTTAAAATAAATAATTTATAGAACAGAAGCTTTTTATAAAAATTATTTATCCCTTCCATGCCCCCTCAGAGTTCATAGATACAATACAAAACCAAATTTTATTATTTTCATGATTTTTTATGTTTTGAATTCATTTAATTTTAAACTTTTTTGTCTCTCTAGGGTAATTATTTTTAATTATTTTTAGAAACCAGCGTTTACTATATGAAATACTTTATTTGTCTTGTACAATACAAAAGAAAATTTATTAGGGTAACTTTAAATTTCTAATAGCAGATTTCATACTTTGCCTTGATCTAGTTCAGTGTAATCTTATTACGATAAAAGAAACAAATGAAACAAATCATTAAATCACAAAAAAAACTAAATTTATTTCTAAATATACATCAAAATCAAAAAAAGAACCCATTGGCTCAACATAAATCCAAGTGCTACACATTTGTTGTGAATATTGTTAAACAATCAAAAAATCAAACTATATTTGCAATAAAAACTTCGCAACTAGCGCAATTTGTTTTTCCAATAAGTGCAATAATTAAAAATTTACAAGTATTTTAAAAAATTTTAAAAAAATGCTTTTCAAAAATCAAATTTGTTGACAGGTAAGCATAGCAGTGTCACCTAAATCAACTAGGGGGAACTAACGTTTAAAAACAAAAGTCTGTCCGGTCTGTTTACACGAAGACACTGGCACGTTCTCTCACCACATCTACGGTGCAGAAAATTGGCAACTGTAAGTGACGCTGCTATAACTTGCCTAAATTCAAAATAGTTTATCACTGTTCAATAAAATTTTTATACTACCAAAGCGGCACCTAATTTCAATAATTCAAAATAATAAAATGCAGTGAAATGACTATTCGATTGTTGTCTTCCAAAGTTACTTCTGTGTTTTTAATATAATAATTAAGAACCTGTGAACATTTCAAAGGCATGCAACCTCACAAATTCAACCATTTATTCTACCACCAAAAAATATTTAAAAAGCTATACAATTTTTTTTACAAAAAGAAAAATCGTTAAACTATAGGTACAATTTTCAGCTACTTCTTGGGATATGGAAAAGGACGATATATTTCAAAAAATATGTCGAAATATCCTATAGGAATTGCTACATATGACACTACCACTGCTATCTTAAACATGCCATTTGGAACATATGGAGGTAAATGAGATACATCAACGAGAACATTACAAGCGTGGTAGGTGACATTCTACAAATAACAAATTTTATAAGTAATTTTTTAATTTCTATGTAATTTTACCGGAATGGTATCAGCACAACCTGACATATTACCACAATGTTGAACTGCACTCAGTAGTCCGGCAAGATTGGCGTAATATCCTTTGCAGGTACCCACTTGAAAACGAAGAGCAGGAAATATGCGATACTCATTGCTTAAATATTTATAACCTTGTACAGTAATCTAAATAAGAAAAACAGTATTGAAATATTATGCTTATTATTTAATTGAACTAAATACAATATATTTGGTATACGAAATTATCGAACACTTTCTAAATTTTTGTAGAAAAAATATCGATACAATCAGAATTATTAAGTTTGACAAATGTTGAAATTGTGCACCGAAAGTTGTTGTGAGTTTGTCGTCGATAATCTAAGCTAGAGGGTGATTAATATAAATTAGTCAATGGTACGTTGTCTAATGGGGATGCTAATCATCTTTTGTTAGGTTAGGGTTAACATTTCTCTTAGTTTCTTTTCAATTTGAGCTATACACGTGAATCAAAGATCCTTTTAAATTTTTTTTGTGACATTTTCAATAAGTACATTAAAGCGGTATTAAATGTCGTTGTGAAATATTTTTAGTAATTTGCAAAAAAATTTCTTTTCATAGAAATTTCATTCTTACCAGTCCTTTATTTCTGAGATCTTGTCTATGATTCAAAGTTATATTAATGGCTACAATAGTACGATTATATTTGAACGATTTTATACTTAAATAATTAATATAGTCTTTGTCATAACTTCCTTGTTCGATTCGTAAATCTTTCACATTCCAATCATGTTGATGAAACTATAAAAAAAAAATTTGTTTACGACAGTTCTACTTTTCTTAGATATATTAAAATACGCAGTCTACACGTTCTTTATGAGTAAACGTAAAAAATGTATTATAAATTTTATATCCAAAACTAGATAGATATTTCAATCCAAACAATTAATGGAAAAAGGAAATCTGAATTTTTCATTTTTTTTCCAAGTTTTATTTTATAATTTTTTTTACCTTTGACCCCAACAATTGTACTTTTATAAACAAATCCCCTAAAGGTACCTTTTTAACAACAACAAACCTTAGATAAAAAATCGGCGCAAAAAACAAGTGCAATCCAAACTATTAATAGGAATACCAGATTGGAATTCATCATACCTATTATTTTTCTCAGGTTTATTTTACAAAATCTATCAACGTTATTTAATATTATTACAAAATATTTTGGATCAAGTTGGACTATGTGGTGCACACAAAGTGGACACACATTTACTGGCAAAAAGCAAACCTTATAATAACATTTATGTAGGTACAGCGAAAAAGCGGAAATTATTACTGTCATCGTTATCACAAAGCATTCATGAAACATCTTCACTGATGTATATTTGAAATTATTACATAATTATATATATATATGTTAGAATAAGCGAGGATTACTAAACCTGGACCCGGACCTGTATATGACGTTAATGAAATACTCTGCCCTGACTAATAATTTTAAATAAATGCGCTGAGTAAGTAATACCAACCTAATTTGGTATTATTAGGTTGGTAATCAACTATAACAGTATTACTATATCAAAACACAGTTTATCATAGGTGTGTGTGAAGACAGTAGAAGAACCTAAATATAGAAAATCGAGAAGAATATTATTTTAGCTTCATTTATTGCAAATATTTTGGCTCACGCTAACATCAGAAGTGGAATTCGAACCAACGTTTAACTGCAAACGGATAAGTTTTTTTTTTGTCGTGTTTTTTTTGTTTTTGTTGGTTTTGTGTTTTATTTTTTCTCTCGTTTGGTTTAAAATGAATCAAAATACAGAAGATTCCCAAAATGCAATTCAAAATCCGGACGGATATCCGATGGACTTAGAACAAACGCACGATGCCGTTAATAGCAAATTTTTGATTGATGAATAATGGATTGAACAAATAAACGATTTAAAGAAACGAACTAAAATATCCGATTTCATTATGATATTGAAAGAGGGAGACGCTCTACGAGAAAATGAAAAATAAAAGTTTTTCGATGGATGGAAACCATTTGATAGGAGTTGGAATAATTTGTGTATGACTTTTGAATAACGTTCCCCAAACAAGAAACATGGCACACGAAGCTAAACAAGGCAGCTAATATAGAAAGTTCAAACCTTGTTAGTTTATGTGAATACGGAATAGAGAAAATACGTAGTACCAACCTCAACTGGAATGGCAGAAAGTAATACGTTCCATTGGTGGAATAAATAACGATATTATTCGACAAAGAATACGAATAAATGTACCAAAGAATCAACAAGATCTTAAAGCTTTACTTCGACAATATGATAGCGAAATCAAAGATGATCATCGAAGAGTACCAAAACAACTCAAGCTAGATACTATGGAATCGTATGAGAAAAACGGAAATTATCAAAAAAGTGTTTCAACTGTAAAAAAAAAAATAGGTTATTCAAAGAAAGACTGTAAATATTCAGAAAACCCGAAGCATGCAATGAAAGAAATCTAAATTAAGAAGCAAAAGAAGTCTTATAATAGTAAAGAAATTCAACTTGTAGCTGAAGATTGCAAAATTGACTTTGAGTCTACCGCCGTGCAAGCTCCTGGAAGAGAAGTCGATAGACAGTAGTTGTATTCCTGGCGTAGATTGATTGGTTGGAAGACGATTCGGCGTCCCGGATTGTGCGTTGTCATGGGAAATTATGGATTGAACTTGGCGTAGTTCTCAATGATGAGACCCCGAATTTGATATGTACTGGATAGTGATATAAGTGTGTTGTCAGGAATGGACGAAGAGTGGAAAGGTGGAGTCCCGAGCGTTGGATGATTTTTGTATATTGGTGAATGCACCGTAATCTTGGTTGTGATTGGCGCATTTCTGAAGTATCCGTATATTTGCTCTCTTAGAGAACAAAACTTCTAAACAGTCTATAGTTACTTTGGGTTTTTTGTTTAAACGAGCTGGCATCCAGGGGCAGTCATGACTGATAAAGCGGAAATTTTCACTTCATCGGAATTCGTTAATTGTTTTAAACGAGAAGATGTTGAATTGCACCTTATAAATGTGGGAGTGCCCAGAGGTGGCGGACAGGTGAAATCAGTGATAAAAGTCTTGTCTGATCTAGTGAAAAGTGCGTTGAGCAACAGAAAGGAGATTGAATGGTTTGCAATATTGACCGGAATTGAAGCAGTACTTAATGAAGGTAAAAGTTTGGCAACTTGATATACGTCGGATGCATTTATGTTCTGAGGGAAGAATCGCGCAAGCGGAAATAGGATTTGGCAACAGTAAGATTTGGAAAACTAAGCGGGAGGTTTTTGGGACTAAGCAAAATTATAGAAATGCTGGCTAACGAACGTTGCGTATTTGGAGGTTGGAGAAACTAGTGAAAGAGGCTACTTATGAACAGTTGAGAGGCTGGTTTAACAGACAATTTTGAGGAAAATATGACTAGTGAAGCAATTTGATTCATTGCTTTTCTTTGGTAAGTACATTTATACTATAATGTACATTTTCACATATAGAAAACAATACTGAAAGTAGCTGTTTACAGTACAGAAATGTCAAAACCTCAATTGTTTTATGTGCAATCCTACTAAAATGTACACTTTGACATATATTTTTGACATATTTTGTGAATTTTAAATATTTTATTGCTTAGCAACATACGTATTTCGTTAAATTATTATCGTACATTTTTGCAGAAAATGTGCATTTCATTCCAATTACACATAAAATAGTTTATGCGCTTTATCCTGGGGGTGCCTTTTTGGCATTTGCGTGGTTATAGACTTCGTCTGCGCCTCAGTCTATAACTTTCCGCGCTCATGCCAAGAAGATGCACTTTCAGGACTTGGTGCATAAATAACTATTACGGACGGTAGAACCAAATTATTATGGCGTTGCGGCCGAGTTATTTAAGGCGTTGCGGCCGAGTTATTTAAGGCGTTGCGGCCGAGTTATTTAAGGCGTTGCGGCCGAATTATTTAAGGCGTTGCGGCCGAATTATTTAAGGCGTTGCGGCCGAGTTATTTAAGGCGTTGCGGCCGAGTTATTTAAGGCGTTGCGGCCGAGTTATTTATGGCGTTGCGGCCGAATTATTTAAGGCGTTGCGGCCGAGTTATTTAAGGCGTTGCGGCCGAGTTATTTAAGGCGTTGCGGCCGAATTATTTAAGGCGTTGCGGCCGAATTATTTAAGGCGTTGCGGCCGAGTTATTTAAGGCGTTGCGGCCGAGTTATTTAAGGCGTTGCGTCCGAGTTATTTAAGGCGTTGCGGCCGAGTTATTTAAGGCGTTAGGGCCGAGTTATTTATGGCGTTATTCAAAATTCAAAAAAAAAAAAATGTCACGGGGACGCGACAATTGCAGGAAGGCCGTGTTAGAATAAGCGAGGATTACTAAACCTGGACCCGGACCTGTATATGACGTTAATGAAATACTCTGCCCTGACTAATAATTTTAAATAAATGCGCTGAGTAAGTAATACCAACCTAATTTGGTATTATTAGGTTGGTAATCAACTATAACAGTATTACTATATCAAAACACAGTTTATCATAGGTGTGTGTGAAGACAGTAGAAGAACCTAAATATAGAAAATCGAGAAGAATATTATTTTAGCTTCATTTATTGCAAATATTTTGGCTCACGCTAACATATATATATTTTATGTTACTTTTGTTTAGGTTTGGTACCGTATACATCATCACTGATAAACATTAGAGATTTTATTATTATAATACTCATGAAGTCATGCAATAACCATATTATTACATGTGTTTATTACTATTATTACCTACTATTTTATTATATTATATTTTTATTTAGAATTTTGGTATCAGGTACCGTATAGTACAATGTAATAAAATATAATATTATTTATTATTTATCTGGTTAGAATAAGTATATTCCAATGATATTTTATCAAGGTTATCTAGAATACCATTTAAGAGCGCGCTACATCCAAGAGAAAAGGAATGAGTATTATAATATAACGTTAAAAAAACTTTTGTATAATTTTAAAAAACTAAACGTTGTATCAGTGTAATTCTTTTTTTATACTATTAAGAAAAGACTACTAAAGGCAATAACCAATTTTGAAAGCTTTAAATTAAAAATAAATAAATAATTTAAGTTTTAAAAACGGACAAACGGACAACAGGTCACTAAGACAAAGCCTGAATTTAAAGCGGTTTAATGATTAATTATAGAAAGCACATAATACAAAACACTGAAATCAAAAAGTTTTCGCGTGATAAATAAATTGTTAAAAACGATATACATTTCTTTGTTATCTATGACGATGAAGTACCGCCAGTTCCTTATTTTTGTAGCGCCCTCTTAAGGGTACTAGGCAATCGTTATTCGCAAAATCCGCGCTCTTGTTTTTATTAATTTTAACATAGAAAGAAAGCAGATACACAAATGTAATTTTAACCAATGTTTATTGATATATAAATAATAATAAAAATTATACTATAAAGCCCTTAGGAACATAAAAAATGGCGGCACAGTCTGCGACGTATATACGTGTTTATTTTCCATTTTTACATACTGTCGTTCGTGGAACTAATTTTTTTCGACTCTACAAATGGTTTTTAGTTTCCTAAGATACGTAGTTTGGGACTGAACCTAAAATTAGAACGATCGAATCGGAATTATTTAAGTACTAGACGAAAAACCGCGATTTTTACGATAAAAATGCGATTTTTTTATAATTGCACGTAAAAATCGCGACTTTTCAATTTTTTTTGGAAAATCTCGAATTTTTATGGATCATTTCGGAGGTTCAGTCCCAAATTACACATGTTTTACGTGTCCTCAATTTTTTTCAAGTCACCAGAGACCTCCGTTTTTTTGGAATCATGTAAAAACCAAATGAAAATAAAAAGTCGAGAAAAACGCGTTCAAAGTTTTTTTATTGATAAAAGTGCTTTTACTCATATTTACCTTTTTTAAAACTATCCAGATGCATAGAATTATGTTTGCAGTAGTGCTTCGGCATCAGACCGTTATTGTAAAATTTATTTTTGTTATTTTTTTTTATTATTAACACAAGTAAAATGAAGTAAAGTTACAATATGACAACGATTTTGATCTCAATGTGAACAACTCACAACTGATTTCTTTTAATATTCTTTTTTGTTCTAAAGTAAAGACCAAACCATTATTCTAACGACCTAGGACAACCCTATGTAACATGATATTTAGGTCTTAAACCCTTTAGAAAGGCAATCATGTAGATATCTACGATTCTTTCTACATTTATCGAAGTATTTGAATTTTACAAAAAATTTCATATAATAAATTATTAAATTTTATATATTTTAATACATCCTATTTAATTATAATAATATATTACAATAAAGAGCTCATATCGTAACTTTTACAGTCGTCCGAGTAACGGTCTCCGCTCTGCTACCAGCGGTAGACTGACATCCAGTTCATGCACCGCTCCACCTTTTCGCTTACCAAATCAACAATTTTGTGAATTTTCATATGAACTAAACGGTATATTGTTTAGGAAGGATAGTACTTACAGAAAATTAAATAAAAAAAAATCGATTTTTCGATTGCCTAGTGTCCTTAAAAATAAATATAAAAACTTTTATTTAAAAGAGAAATTTTAAAAAGCTTTTATTCTGCTATCAAATAGAATCTTTTTCTGAAAATTGTTTGTTTCTCCCAGATCCCCTCAGAGTTGAAAGATGCAATATAACAAACAAATTTGATTACTTTCATAATTTCAATATTTGAAATACCAGGTAATAATAAAAATAATAATATAAAGAATGCAAACCTTTGATAAAAAATTGTCGCAAAAAATAATTTCAATCCAAATAATTAATGCAAAAACCAGAATTGAATTTTGCATTTTATTTTTCAAAGTTTTATGTTATAAAAATTCACAACGATGTTTAATATTGTAAATAAAGTTGATACACTTGGAGTGCTTGGTGGACATAGAGTGGGTACATAGTACATAATACATAAAAAGAGCAATATTTAACATAAATAAATCTATCAAGTAAAAAGTTTAATGATTTGAATAGTAAAATTGTGATTATTATTTATTACATTATATTATATCGATGGTCTGGTGCACACATGTTGTCGGCTGAGTATTTGTTTGCTCCAAGTCCATTTTATAAAAATATAAAGTTCTTATGCTACAAAAATTCATGACCATATCCGTTTGAATAAAAGTATAAAATTCAACTATGAAGTTCATATTTTCATTTTACACTTTTATATAAACCGATACAATTAGTTACTGAGGAACCCTTGGTATACATAAGAACTTTATAATTTTACAAAAAACAACTAATTTTTTGGTCAGTATTTTTATCATTAAAAATGGTCAGTATAATATAATAAAATTTTGTTCTAAATATTTAAGTAACAGTATTAAATCGAATTTTGGTCAATATAATTTTTTAATTTGATCAGTAGATTTATTTGTTATTTTGATCATAATACTGTAGTGTAAGTTGCAGTAACATTTTGTTTGGTTAGTATATTTTATTGCTTAGTTAATTTTTGGGGCTTACTACCCACTTTTTCCAAAGTCCTTAAAAATGATTATCTCCCTCCTTAAAATATTTATTTATTTATGTATTACAACGGATAAACCATTTTAAATGTGTACAAAAATAACAACTGTAACAGTAAAACCCCATGCTGGACAACAAAAAAAAACAATCAATGACTTCTAACAATCTCTCAATAATTCCACCTTCCACATGATGATGATGGATGACCATTCCCAAACAATTTAGCTACCCTTCTAACTTGGCAACTTCATCTATGCCATTACTATTCATTTTAACAAAGATAAATCTACAACTATCGTACCACCACTTTCGACATAGAAAAGGCCTTTGACACGCAATGGCCTTAATCCCCCCTTATTTCATTTTTATTATTGCCAAGTTTCTACGCGATAAAACCTATCAAGTCAAAATTAAAAACTATTGATCAAATCCGTTCCCCTATTTCAGCCGGAGTTTCACAAAGTTCCAAACAATCTCCAACACTGTTTAATTTTACATCAAAATTTCACTCTAATCCGATGTGGATTAGATATACTATGATGGCTATATCGGCCAACGATGAGGAAAAATATGAGGCTACCTTTTCGATTACTAGGTACAATGAACGACAGGCAATTTAAAATTATAGAGATATAAACGAGCGTAAATAGATTCACACATAGAAAAGATCAAAAAAATAATAAGCAGAACAAACAAAAATTTGAAAAAAATTTAGAGCAAGATGAAGTTTTACTGCCCTAAAATTAACTTATAATTAACATTTAACTCATATTTTAAATGGTAGTTAATAATATTATAAATAACATGGATCAAGTGGGACCATTTGGTGGACACGAAAATTATTATTGTTCTCGTTATCACAAAGCATTTATAAATACATCATCACTGATTAGTATTTAAGATTTTATTATTGTGTCTGTATTCATGAATTCATGCAATAAACATATTAGCTTTGTTTAGTAGTTTTTGGTACCGTTTACCGTAATTATTAAAATATATTCTATTGAAATTTTATGAAGGTTACCTATAGTATAGAAGACAAAAATACCTAGATTTAAAATAAATCACAAATATTATTTAAAAACACAAATTAAAACAGCTTTTTTCTCCTATCGAATAGAAGCTTTTTATAAAAATTATTTATCTCTCGCTTGCCCCCTCAGAATTCATAGATACAATATAAAAATCAAGTTTTATTGCTTTCATAATTTTTTTTATATTTTGAATTAATTTAACTTTAAATATTTTCATCTCCTTAGAGTAGGTAATTATTTTTATTAATTTTAATTGTTTTCGGAAACCAGCGTTTACTATATTGATACCTTTATATTGTTACAATATGAAAATTAATAAAATAAATTTAGAACTTAAAATTCATATTTGACACTTCGAAATTAAAATAAATCAAATATTTAGGAAGAATTTAGATTAAATTATTTAAAGATCAAACAATCGATAAGGCCATAATAATCGAAAAGTATTATAATTTCAATATGGCGCTTACCGTCATGGTCAACAATGATTATGCAAAATTTATAATCTATTTTATTTTATATTAAAATAAATATGCAGATGGTTGTCATAATATGTCATATCGAGACACCATCTGACCATCGATAGCCAATCTAGGTGCACTTGAGAAATGCGGGGATCATGTTATAAATGAGGGGTGTAGAAGCAAAAGGTACTAACTCCAAAGTTTTTTATTTTACAGGAGAGCCAAATAACTGTGGTTGCTAAACTTATTAAGTTATATTTATGTTTCTTAGTTTAAAAAATCAGAAATAAATCAAAGAAGGGATATCCCAAATATTAGATACGCCCTTCGCTTAATAACTTTACTAATTAAACTTTAAAATGCACTTAGTACGTTTTGCTTCTATAATCAGGACTTAGCACAGTTTGCTTCCAATTCTACTGCTGTTTGCTCTTTTATAGCACCAATTTTATGTTCAAAGGTTTCTAAATTAGACATACAACGCCAATCAAACTAAAAAAAGTAATTTATTTAAAAGTAATTTATTTATTTAAAAGTAATTTTAATCAATAATGATAAATTAATAATCAACTAGTGACAGTTGACGACTCAAAACGCATGCGCGACCTTACGTAGCGCATGCGCCATCTAATAAATTGGACATTAGTACCTTTTGCTTCTCACTTCCGGCTGTTTTAAGATAAAGTTAGTACTTTTTGCTTCTAACCTCTATTTTATAATCAGATTTACATGGGAATTAGTACCATTTGCTTCAAACTAATTTTACACACTTGTAGAGTTCGTCAAGACGAATCCAACGAAACCAATAACTCATTTTTCGAAAAAGTTGGAGTTAGTACCTTTTGCTTCTACACCCCTCAAATATAGGTCACCGGTGCAGTTGTTATCAGTAGTTAGTCATATCAGTGGTGGCAATCGAGAAGCCGTCTAGGGGTGCGTTCCACTTAAAGCCCACGACGACCACGATCGATCGTCAGTCCAATCAAATAACCGCGTTCGATTTTTAGTCCAATCAAAGAACCATAGGACCACGCCGCGGTCGCCCATGGGCTTAAGTGGAACGCACTGACAATAAACTATCACAATTTAGAATATTACTTGAATATATTTAGGGTGGATTGTATGATGTCGAGTGATTTTCCAGTAAATAGATTTAAGTAATATTCCAAATCGTGATAGAAATTTGTCGTTATGAGCGATTCAACTTTTGTCAAGTTTTTTTACGGCATAATTTTTTTTTAAATTATCTAAAATTAAATACGAAAAAGTGTGATTAAACAATTTTTTATGAACAAAAAGTAAATAATTAACATAATGAGTCTTAAAAAAAAATTTCAATATGAGTAATATTCAAAAATAAAAGTTATTTAATCGTAAAAATCGTACATTTTATTTATTTGTATTTAAACAAAAAATTTGCACATCGTAAAAATTAGATATTTTGTGTAAAAAAATCTCAGCTTTCAGAAAAAAATATCAAATTTAAAAAAAAAACTTGCCGCACTGTTAAAAAAATCAATTTTTTTACTTTAATTAAAATTTTGGGGGTCTTCTGCTACTTATAATAAAAAATTAATATTTTTATTGAAAAGCTGAGGAATTTTTACAAAAGAAACTGTATTTTTTGTATTTTTATAAATAATGTTTTCTACTTCAAAAAAATTAACAATCAAGTTAAAAATTACAAAATTGTCAAAATTCAAAAAATCATTACTACGAAAGTACTTAATATTAAGAGCTAAATTTTTCAGTAAGTCATTATTTTACACAGAGAATACCTTCACAAAATTTGAAAAAAATCCGCGGGGGTCACACTTCAAACTAAATTTTATTTGGTGGAATGACCCATATGAAATAACAGAACACTTATTGCTAAATTTAGGGTAACATTTATATTAAATATAAATTAGTTTATTATATCAATACTTAATTAATTATAATTTATTGTAGTTTCTTTTCAATTTAAGCTAAACACGTGGATCAAAGATATTCTTAAATTTTTTTGTGACATTTTCAAAAAGCACATTAAAGCGGTATTAAATGTCGTAGTGAAATATTTTTAGTATTTTGCAAAAAAAAAATTTTTTTTATATAAATTTCATTCTTACCACTCCTTTATTCTGAGGTCTTGCTTATTATTCAAAGTTATATTAAGAGCTACAATAGTACGATTATATTTGAACGATTTTATACTTAAATAATTAATATAGTCTTTGTCATAACTTCCTTGTTCGATCCGCAAATCTTTTATTTTCCAATCATGTTGATGAAACTATAAAAAAAAATTTTGTTTACGACAGTTATAGGTAAATACCTAAAAACAAATTTTTATAAATTTTATATTAATATATAAAAAAACATAAGCAGTCATTTAAAAATGTATCTATAGTTGTAGAATATATATATGTATCTATTAATCTTATTTAATATCAATAAAAATTAATTTTATAGGTATTCTACAATAAATGTACTTTATTTTGAAAATTCAATAATTAATATATCTACATTTTTAATTGACAAGCTTTCATTTCTGAATATTTAATTTTTTTCTTTTTTACAAAAATTATGAATAATTTTTAACATTTTTCTTGTCAACCATGATAGAAAATAGTATAACATACTTAGCTTATAATAAAAAAAAATTCAAACCTTTGATAAAAATTTGTCACAAAAAATAATATTAATCCAAACAATTAAAGCAAAAACTAGAATTGAAGTTTTCATTTTATTTTTCCAATTTTTATTTTATAATAATTCACAAGGATATGTAATATTATAAATAAAGTCGATACACTTGGGGAGCCTGCTGCCCTTAGAGTGGATACACAGTCCACTATAAAATTGTAATTATTATGTATTTTAGGTATGTGTATAGAAATTACAATATGATATATAAATTTCCGGTGCTACAGTTTATGTAATACAGTAGACGATATTTCTGTTTATGTTTGCTGCACCTTGATTGTTGAAAATGTATACATAATATGTATAGAAATTACAATATGCTATATAAATTTCCGGTGCTACAGTTTATGTGATACAGTGGACGATATTTCTGTTTATGTTTGCTGCACCTTGATTGTTGAAAATGTATGACATTGAATTAAAATATATAAAATATTTTAAGTTTTAACTTGTGAAAATTATATGACAAATTATTTTAAATAAATTACAAGCCGTGATAATATAAATGTGAAATTTTAATTTAAAATTATTAAAAATATAAATAAAATTATTAAATAGTATATTAAAAAAATTTACAAACCAAAATTATAATTTAGCATGCTATCAATTATCACCAAATCACCAAAACTTCTGTAAAGATTAGAATCATTTCTTGAAGAAAACGGTGGCAATTTTGAAAAATTTATTGGATAAATGACAGTTGTGTTTTCTGTGCTATGATGTTTTTTTTTCATAGCACTCTACATACCTATGTGTAAATAATTAGTAAATTATTATTTCTTTCTTAAATCGTACATTTCTCTAATATTTTCTTATGTAACTTTATGAAAATTTTATAAGTACTTATAGAGAAAAAATTGCAAATTGCAAAAATGTTAAAAAAACAGACAAAAATTTTATGTTGACTTCCGGTTGAATTTTAAGTATAAAAAATATACCTTGGCAGTTTCGAATAGAAAATTTAGAGTTGAATAAAAACTATTTAAATTTTTTTTTATCTATTAAGATTTAAGAATTATTCACTGTTACCACTATCGGTGAACACACTGTATATTATAATACAGATTATATATTTAATAAAAAACGGAGATAAAAATTTAGCTTAGTAGATATGTACGGATAGTGTGAGATAGTCCGGGAAGTTCAAGGAGATCTCAGGTAGTCTTAGAAATTCTAATAAAATTTGAGAATTCTGGGGTAGTCCGAGATAGTCTAAAAGTCTGGTGTATACAATTTATGCCCATGATTTACCTTTGTTGGTGTTTTAAATTTTTATTTTTCCATAAATATTTTTTATTTTATTTTATTTATAATCCATCAGCCCATTTGATGCATCCTGTACCTAATACTCAATTGCTAAATGAGAATTTACAATGAATTATCTAATGCATATTTAATTGTTTTATAATTAAAAACAATATTTAAGGTTGAAGTAAACGTTGATAAAAAGCACTAGAAGATGTGGACTTGTAGATTTCATTCAGTTTACCCTGTATGTACTTCGTGGAGTCAGAAGAACTACTGCTTGTTGGGTACGTATCAACTACCAAGGTTTATGATGTGGTTTGTGCTCTAGTAAACAAAAGTTGCAAATAGATGCACTTGAAATTTAAACAGTTTTTTTGAATTGTGAGAATGCAGTCTCAATTGCAAGCCGCTTTACTGGGGCAAGGAGGTAATACAAATGTTGCTGCAACCGAAGAAGATGAAAAGGACGAACACGAAGAGGAAGTGGAAGATGCTGATGAATTTATAGATGAGGTATTGTTTCTCCTGCTTGTGTGTGCATTTGTTTTACATTTGTTTAGGATTTGGAAGGTGATAGTGCTCTTCGAGCAGGAAAAGCTACAACAGGAAATATTTCTACCAGTCGTACCATTACCTTACAGATGCTCTTATCTGCTGGAATTCTTGAACCGGGTTGTGGAACAATGACCATCGAATATTTAGTAAGTTGTAGTTTTTAATTTGTAAGATTTTCCTATTTTGAGGTTCATAGGGACAAAGATTTGTTGGGGACTTATTGGAAGATGGTAAAATTAGGAGTCAAGAAACTGACCTTGTGTTTGCATCTCCCAGTGCTTGGGCTATTGCTTGTAAGAGGTTCATCAATCCTGATAAAAAGTCAGGTTGTGGTTGGGCATCGGTTAAATATAGGGGTAAGAAGCTGGACGCTTATAAAAACATTTGGTATAAAAAGAAGAAGGAATATGAACAGAGACTTGAAAAAGAAGAAGACCACATGATGGGTCTATATGAAAAAAAATACATGGAAGAACTTGACAACGATATGTACGAGTTATCTAAAATTATGGCTGCTGCATCAGCCCCACAACCTCGAGTTATTGTTAAACATAACACAATTGCTAACAGGACGTTTACACAGTGCGTTTATTTTTATTGTTTTAGTTTCAACGTCCTTTATAATTTATTTTTAGTGATGCTAACACTTTAATCGAGTGTGTCTCCTTTTCAAATTTGGGTAAAATCCAACCCTTTCTTGTGTCGTTATCCACAAATGCTGCACTTTTAATGGACTTTCACTGTCATTTAACAAAATCTGAGGTGTCTGGGTATTTAGCCGGTCACTGGGATGTAAACTTGCACAGTAAGTAAAAAAGTAAAAAAAAATCATCCCAAAATTGTTGCTATTCTTTTTAATATTTCAGATTTGCAAATAACACATGCATTTCCATGTAGAAGTACAAAAGCGGATCGCGATAATGCATCTCATGTGGAAGCAGAAATTTCCAAAACAATTGAAAGAGAACAGTTAACCCTTGTCGGTTGGTATCATTCCCATCCATTATGTGCTGCAGCACCAACTCTAAGAGACATTGATGCACAACTTGATTACCAAATTCGAATGAAAGGAAATTCTGACAACAGTTACACTCCTTGCGTTGGAATAATTGTTTGTAAGTTAATCAACCAAAAATCTTAAGAAAATAACACAAAAATTGAATTTTCAGCTCCTTACAATTGTGATAATTCCTCTCTGGAGTCGAACATTATCGCATATTGGGTGATTCCCCCTCCAGAAGCAAAACCCAACGAATATGGAAGACCAATGCTGATGTCATACAGTGTCGTCCAAGATTCTGTTCTACCTTCAAATTTGATGGATGAAATGAAGAAGTGTTCGGAATATTACAAAAAAGAAAAGGATTTTGTTCAATTTTTGGACAAATACACCAACAACACCAGCTACATTGAAAAACTAAAAACCACCCTTTCTTCTAAATTCCCGCGGGATCAAAATGAAAACAGTCTGTGGTCGTACATTAGGGAGTTACTTGGATGTGCACTTTCTGATAAAGAGAGTCCAATTTCCATACCTTCCCTAAGCAAAACTTCTCAAATCTTATCAAATTTAGGAACGTCGGTTAGCTTAAGTTCCAACTTTATGATGAATTCTGATATAGCAAGCATGATCCTTAACTCAGGAAAGTTTCCCACTAGTAACAGTTTCTTAGGCATTCCGGATCCATTGGCCCAAAGTACCCTAGCCGCCAACAGTATGTTTCTGTCACCAAATTTATTTAAAATGCAAGATTTACTAAAACCTCTATCTACCAGCAGCCCCATTTCTTCTAAATCAAAGATCGATTTGAAAAACACACCCTTGAAAATTCCAAGTGGCACCGATATTAAATTGGCGAAATACGAAAGTCCCGATTTGAGTGCCATATTATCGAATAAAGGTAAGTATGACTTCAGTACTCCCGAGTTAAATTTATCAAAATCTTCTACAAGGACAGAATTTAGTGCATCTGATTTAAGTATTTCGAGCGTTAAAACTCCAAAAGTGGAGTATTCAGTTGCAGATTTAAGCGTTTCAAGCGTAAAAGCGCCGAAGTGTGAATATAGCAGTATTAATTTAAGTAAAAGTTCAAGGGATTCCAGTGAACCGTCACCTAAAGTCAGTAAAACTGACTACTCGACCCTTGATTTGAGTCTTCCCTCTAACAAAAGTTTGTCAGAGGTCTTGGAAGGAACTCCAAGTGATTTAAGCGTGACTAGGTCGGAAGATATTTATGCTTTAAATGCATTGATTGATAGTGCTACAAGCATTTCCGATAAGGATCGCTTTTAAAATGCATCTGGGCTTATGTACTTATGAATCATATTAAAAGTAAGTTGTATTCTAGAATTTTGTTAACACTGCGCGCTGAAAAAAAGAATTCTTTTAGTAAAGTGTATATGGGGCATTTCACACCAAATCGATCACTTTTGAACCCGACCCCTTTTGATTTTCCTGAAATTTTTACATATTATACTATCCCACCAAAAACAGTTTTGTGAATTTTTTCAAAATTTTTTACTCAACCCAAAAAAAGTTACGAATTTTTAGAAAAACTGATGTTTTTTTCTTCAAACGATCATAACTATTTCAAAAATTGACTAATCGGAGCGTTTTTTTTGATTTTTTTTGTCTTTAAACGTACTTTTCAGAAAAAAATTTTAAAAAAATATTCAAACTTGTATTCTACAAAATTTTTCATTTTTTCGGAAATAATCATTGATTTTTCAAATTTCGACACTTTTGATTTTTGATTTTTTTATTTAAAAAAAAACTCTGATTTATTCCGCGTATAACAACGCAAACCCCATAATGGGCCGACATTTCTTTCTATTTATTTTGTCGAATTGAAAAATATTTTTGCGTAAAAATAAAACAAAATATTTTTTAATTAAACAAAAAGATTAGAAAGAAATGTCGGCCCATTATGGGGTTTGCGTTGTTATACGCGAAATAAATCAGAGTTTTTTTTTAAATAAAAAAATCAAAAGTGGAAAAATTTGAAAAATCAATGATTATTTCCGAAAAAATGAAAAACTTTATAGAATACAAGTTTGAATACTTTTTTTTGTGTTTCTTTCCTGAAAAGTACGTTTAAATATAAACAAAAAACAAAAAAAAAGTTATGATTAGTCGATTTTTGAAATAGTTATGATCGTTTGAAGAAAAAAACCATCAATTTTTCTAAAAAAATTCATAACCATTTCAAAAATTGACTAATCAGAACGTTTTTTTTTTGTTTGTTTTTCTTTAAACGTACTTTTCAGGAAAAAACAAAAAAATATTCGAACTTGTATTCTATAAAGTTTTTTTATTTTTTCGGAAATAATCATTAATTTTTCAAATTTTTCCACTTTTGACTTTTTTATTTCAAAAAAAACTCTGACTTATTCCGCGTATAACAACGCAAACCCCTTAATGGGCCGACATTTCTTTCTAATCTTTTTGTTTAATTAAAAAATATTTGTTTTATTTTTACGCAAAAATATTTTTCAATTCGACAAAATAAATAGAAAGAAATGTCGGCCCATTATGGGGTTTGCGTTGTTATACGCGGAATAAATCAGAGTGTTTTTTGAAATAAAAAAATCAAAAGTGTCGAAATTTGAAAAATCGATGATTATTTCCGAAAAAATGAAAAATTTTGTAGAATACAAGTTTGAATATTTCTTTAATATTTTTTTCTGAAAAGTACGTTTAAAGACAAAAAAACGGTCCGATTAGTCAATTTTTGAAATAGTTATGATAGTTTGAAGAAAAAAACATCAGTTTTTCTAAAAATTCGTAACTTTTTTTGGGTTGAGTAAAAAATTTTGAAAAAATTCACAGAACTGTTTTTGATGGGATAGTACAATATGTAAAAATTTCAGGAAAATCAAAAGGGGTCGTGTTCAAAAGTGGTCAATTTGGTGTGGAATGCCCCATATGTTAGTAAAGCAAAATCAGTCACTTTCAGGGATTTCCTTTGAAATGGAACTGATGTTGGAATTCGAGTTTACGACTTACATTTTGATTTATTATAAATGTGTAGAACTGTAATTTATTTTTATTGTCGCAAAAAACGTCATTTTTTTTAAATTTTTAACATACCTAATGTAAAATTTTAAATACAAATTTTACTCTACCATGTCTTTTATTATAAATCTATTAGGCTAGTCATTATAGCAAGAAAGGTATGAAAAATAGCGGAAGTTTTAAAATTTTGAAATATTGGAGAAGGTAAAAAAATAATAAATTTGATTTTGCACCATTTTCCGCCCCCCGGAACATTGCTAAATTAACAAAAAACGTAAATGTGCAGTAACTTTTTTAAAAAAATTTCGAGAGTTATGCAAACCTTAGAGAACATTCTAATAATTATTACACATCTTCAATAAAAATTGCACCTTGCTACGACCACCGGAACATGGCAAATAGTGGTTTATTAAT
Source organism: Rhagonycha fulva (assembly GCA_905340355.1). NCBI lineage: Eukaryota > Metazoa > Arthropoda > Insecta > Coleoptera > Cantharidae > Rhagonycha > Rhagonycha fulva. The sequence goes on from HG996555.1 coordinate 10,414,450, forward strand.
TTTATTTTGGTATATCTTGTCGAAAAAAGTGCGAGTCATACAAATAATTGCTTATGCAACCCAATAGGCAGGCAGATTAATAATTACAACAGTGCATGTTCCGGTCATTGCAGAAGGGTGCAAACTTTATAAAAGATGTGTAATAGTTATTAAAATGTTCTCCAAAATTTGCATAAATATCGGATATTTTTTCTATAGTGTTATTGAAAATTTACGTTTATTTTTTAATTATGTAAAAATATTCCGGGGGGCAAAAAAGGGTGCAAAATTCGGATTTATTATTTTTTTACCGTCTACAATGTTGTCCCAAAATTCAAAAACTTCCGAAATTTTTGTCTAACTTTTCACTTTTTAAGCCTACAATGACTGGCCTATATTGCCAACTACAATTGACAAGTCAGTTGATTAAAGATCCAAAATCTGAAGCAAACATATATGACGTCACGCGTGGGCTAAATGGTTAAAAGATAGACTTTGTTCTAAAAAGTGAAGAACGTCGTTTGTATTAGTTCAGCAAAAAATTTAAATCTTTAAAAACAATAATTTTAAAATATCAATCCAATTTTTTTCCTTTTACACTGTATAATGTAACCAATTGCAGTTCATCGAATCGAAACTACATAATAGTAGTTCATTTGTTACCCTTACGCCTAACCTCTCATTTATTTAAATTTTCAAAAGTGGCAAATGAAAATGAATAATTTAAAAGATAGCGGTTAGTAGAAATATTCAAAATTATTTTTCATAACATTTCCACTTTTATGTGTAGCTGTGGTCGATATATTATACGAATTTCTGGAAGTTGCCATCCACAACATCTTATACGTTCGTAAACTATACCCCGATGGAATTTTTGTGAAAAGGAAAAAGTATGGCGTTGCAGTGTATCAGTCAGTCCACCCCCAATTAAACGAATATATTAGTGAAACTCTTAAAGCTGTAAAATTTCATGCAAAGTCGAATCAACTGCAACGTTTAATGATATGTACTATAAGTGATAAAATTGTACACGAGCGGTTTATATTCGACGTACTTCATTTGATGAATAATTTTGAGGGGTAAAAATGTAGTTGCATTTATAAATTTGTTTTCACTAACCTGTACATCCTATAGGGACCCAATTTACTTAAAATTAGAACAAAGTTTACTAGATTTTTGTTTGAAGCTTCATGGATCTTCAGCATATTTGACTCCTCTTCCTAAAGAGGCAACATTTAGAATCGTTCTTCACACAACTGAATACTCCAATTTAAGCCTGAGTGATGATGCATCATTTGAAGTAATTTTTAATATTGTGCAATTTAAAGTTTATTCAAATTTTGTGGTTTTAGAATTTTCCATGGATCAGTGTAAGTGAGAAAGAATGCAAGATAAATTCGCCCGAAATAGTTCCTGTTCATACTGTAGATTCCAGTTCCTTGGTCATCCAAGTTTATGTAGAAAAAAATAAAGGTATTGATTGAATCTTTGCAGTTTTGTGTAGATCCTTGATTTGGGTGAAGAATTGTAAATATCCAAAAACCATTTTCCCTCATTTTTGATAACTTAAGGTTGGTGTTGCAAAATCAGGAGGTTTTCCCAATCAAAAGTGGGAGATTATTTATTTTTGGCGCCATAGAACCAAGAACAAGTTGAACATAACCTCAGTTTTTACCACCATTGTTTAAATTTGAGCGACCTTAATTTATATACAATGTTTGCCTCTAACGAAAAGAAAGACTCTGGAAACTTCCAGTTGAAAAACCGTTTGGCCGTTTTTGAGCAAGTTACGTGCAAAGAAGCGAATAGTGAAAAAGTTGATAAGAAGAGTTTGAGTTTCAAGAAGAACTCCTTCAAGCGCGACCTTTCAGAATCTGAATTGATCATAGACGACGATGAAGACAACTTTCGTTCGGTAAATTTGTTTTGGTGAATTTTATTTTTTTTCCCTAAGTTTCCTATTGTAGCAACCTCCCAAAAAAAGGAACAGGGGTGTTCGGTTAGAAGAAGAACCACTCAATTTATTGTGTGGTTGGACTGACTGCCAAACGAATTTTAACAGTTATGAGGTATTCATCAAGCATTTCAAGGATCACTTGGACGAATGTGAACGTAAGTATTCTTTTAAGTTGAGGATTGTTGAATCAAGTAAATAATTGTAGAAAATGAGGAGGATATAATTGCGTGCAAATGGGAGATGTGTGCATATGTAACTAAAGATATTCAGTTATTGAAGCAACATTTACATTTTCACGGTTATCATGCCAAGTTAAAAAATGTTGGAAGCAATGTACTCGAAAGAATGAATCTTCCTGAATGCACCCAAACAGATGAGTTTGTTATACCTGAAAATGGAGATGGATATGAATGTGAGTGGATCGAATGTGGAACATACTGTGTTTCAGTGTACGAATTGTACAGTCACATTCAAATACACATAAAAAATAACCCAAAATATTGTGCTAAAGGTGAAACCATAGCATGCGAGTGGAAAGGTTTGTATATTTAACAAATTTGATGCACAACATTAAAAAATTTGTTTTCTACAGGATGCACTTATAAATTTAGTTCCCAGTATAAGTTAGGAGATCATTTAAGATCTCACACTAAGGAAAGGGTGGTGGCATGCCCCACTTGTGGAAATATGTTTTCTACTAAAACCAAATTTTATGATCACAGAAAAAGACAGTTACCCCTTGACAGTAAGGTAATTTTGATGGTTTAAAGTTGTTTTTCAGGTTTTGTTTTTTTAGTGCAAAGTTATCAATGCTCTCAGTGCTCTAAACTGTTTCCCAGTGAACGGCTTTTAAGGGATCACATGAGGTCTCACATTAATCTGTATAAGTGCTCACTTTGCGACATGACTTGCCCAAAACCATCGGTTTTGGCCACTCACATACGATACAGACATCTTACAGAAAGACCTATACAATGTAACATTTGTAAGCATAAGTAAGTGATTTTCAGAATTCAGAAATGCTTTTCTTGTCCTAAAAGAATTTCCATGCATTCCCTCCTTGATGTTAACGGCGACTATCTTTTATTCTCAGCTTCAGCAGCTTGGGATCTAGAGAATTCTTCTTGAAAACTTAAAATAAAATGAAAAATTCTTTTTATTAAGTTACCTTTAATTCAAAATGCGTCCATTATAGTTCAAATTAGACAAAAGAAGGATGGCTGTGAGGCCGGAATTACTGGTCAATCTGATCTACAATAATTATTGATACTTTCTGAATTAAAGCTGGAAATGGAGTTTTCATGTTTGAGTAGAGGGGCTATGAAGATTTGGCTGCACTTTTTTCAAAACTATTTCCATTTCTGTTGCCAAATTATCAAATTTTTTTTGTAACAAATTTTTGATTTAAGGTGCATTTCGAAGCAGGCCTTAGAAACACATTTAATGAGCCACATAGCTGAAAAGTTATTTGCTTGTGATGAGTGCTCTTTTCGATGCAGATCATTGTATGGTATGGATAGACATTACCATAAAGCACATGGACAGGTATGCGGTGTGTTGCTTGTACTTTATCAAATTAACTTCTTTTTACTACAGGCTTGGTCCACTTATGAGTGCCACTGTTGTCAAATGAAGTTCCAGCGCGGGAATTTACTCACAAAGCACTTGATGAAAGCGCACGACTTTCACTGGCCATCAGGTCACTCGAGATTCAGGTATGTTAAACAACCTTCAATTTTGTTCTATTTTAATCTTCATGACTCCCCCTTAATTTCATAAAATAATACACACATTTTTAAACGGTATAAAATGCATTTAATATAACGAAAACTTTTTTAACAACAAAATTGCTCGTCTCCCAGCTTAGAAATCGCTGCTTTAGGGAATAAAATTTTTTCACTATTATTGTGGTGTTAGTGGGTTTAATGGTAATAATTTTACAAGTTGAACAATTTCAAAAACAAAATTTTTACTATTCATCCTTTTAAAAGCTACCCCCTTTTTGGTTTGAATTTTTTTCATTATTTTTGTAGTGTTTTCAAGTTTAACAGTAATATATTGACAAAATTTTAAACAAAATTATTATTGTTTTACCCCCCCCTCCTCTTTTCTGTTTAAAATTTCTTTTACTATTTTTGTAGTGTTTGCAATTATAATAGTAATATATTTACAAAGTTTAAAAAAAATTTATTGCTGACCCCCACCTCTTAAAGGGGTATCATCTTTTTCTATTTAATTTTTTTTTTACTATTTTTGCAGTGTTTTGCAGGTATTAAGGCGCTTTTCTTGGCTTAAAATCCTAAAAATACAAGTCAAAACTGCTGTTAATAAAAAGTATTTTTACACAATTCCAAAAATATTAATTAGGTAAAACATAAAACTATTTCGGTACAGGCTTAAAATTTTGTAATTAAAATTAATTTTGAAGCAATAATGTTTTCAAATATGACCAATCACAGCGCTTGTAGTGCTGGTCACATTATTGCTTTGAAATTAATCAAAGTTTTAAACCTGTACCAAAATAGTTTTATTTTTTATCTTCGTAATTTTTTTGGAACATTTAAAAATATTTATTATTATCCGCACAATTTTGACTTGTTGAAGACCTTCATTTTACGCTACTAGAGAGGCGCCTTAAGTACATTAATATATCGTCCCCTTAATACTACAACTGGGTAACTTGAAATTACTGTTATTGAGAAAATTGAAAGGATCTGGGACTTATCTACATTTTGCAAGTGGATAATTTATATTTAGAAACATATTAGAACATATTTAGTTGTAGCACTGAAAGAAGTTGTTAAAATTAGGTAGATACATGTAGCTAACTCAAAATAGCCAAAATTCAAAATTTTAAAAAAATAAAAAAGTTACCTAGTTGTAGTACTAAGGGCCAGTTGTATAACGGAGGATAATGCTTGACCATGGATTAAGCTCCAATTTAAACCAATAGCAAACTTAAAATAAAATTTTAACTGTACTGATTATACAACTGACCCTAAGGGGACCTAATATTGTCCTCAAGCCATTGTAAAAATAAAAAAAAAATAAGAGGAAAAACTTGTTAGCAAAGAAAAACTTTATTCACCATGGCTAGCCTAAAAAGCTTTTGTTTGCACTTTTCTTGTAAATAAAATAAAGCACCAATTTCACACAATAAAAAAAACTCTTCTACCTGAATCAAAAATTTAAAAGAAAAAAAAAAGGATTCCTTTTTCGTGTATAAACAATTGAAAATAATCAACACCTAAGTTATGGGATTTGAACTCATAAAACTCAGTTTATAATCAACTACACCCTTCCTTTGTCATGAAGCAGATATTTAAAAATTCATAAACAGGAAACCTCAACTTTTTTGAAACCACATTGGCATTTGATTCAGAAATCCGATTTATCTAACTTAATCTTATGGTAGGATCGACAAATTTGACTCACAAAAACAGAAATTCGTACTCACATCATCAATTTTCAAATCTGCAATATTTTGGACGCTATGCTCAAAATTTTAACATCCTCTATACTACCCAACTTCCACCATGCCATAATGGAACGCAAAAAAAATAATTTTCCAGTTTCTAGAAAATACTTAAAACTCTTCCTACACTTGAATAAAATAACTCGGTTCAAAGGAATGCAAATTTGTACAATAATTTGGACACTTGTAAAACACAAGAGTTGCAGTCTTGTGCAAGACTCCTCCATTTTCTTCTTTGAAAATAAAATTTTTTTCCAACTTATAGTCCAAAAACAATCAAAGTTTCACCAACCTTTAAATTAATTTTCCATCATAAATTTTCTAATTGCCAAGTGCCAACATAACTTTTTTTAATTTTCTTAACTTTTACAAAATAATAGAATGAAAATTTCTCTTCTATTCTAGGGGTGTTGGCTGTTTAAATTTTTCTGAAGGCTCAAGCGCCTTGTAAAATTAACGGAGGTGTTGTTGTGGTTGTTTCACTCACAATAACTAACTTATGAAAAACAAATTTGTGAAAATTTATCTTTTACAGAAAAAACAAAATTTATTGAATTTCAAAACTTAAAAAAATATCACTCAGAGTGCTTTTCTTATCATAAAAATTGCAAGCTGACAATATTTACCAGGTTTAAAAATTTTACACAATTTTTATGCTGTTTTGCCCCACTTACAAGGGGACATTACAGTCAGTATATGGGACTTTGAGACACAAATTTTTTTGGTGATTCTAAAAGCTAAATAAAAAAATTATCACTTTCTCGGATTTTAGTTCATTGGGCCTTAGTTTTTTAGTTAGGAATTTTTGAAAATAGCCATGGTGCTTAACTGCTGTTACTATTGACTGTTATTACAAGAAATCGTTGTGGTCTAGTGCGTACAGCGTTTGAATAGTAGTCTTTTGGTAGGTTTTGTCATTTGTAAGTTTTTAGTTTGATCTTCGTACTAACCTATTTTTTTTTTATGAAAATTATGCAATTTATTATCAGAATTAAAAAATTTTTATTTATTTTTTAATGTTATCCTCGTCTTTACAATTGATGAATACGCCATTGTCGCAAATTAATTTTTAATTAATTAATTTAAGGCTGAATTAAGCTGAGCTGAGAAAGTGATAATTTTTTTAGCTTCTAGAATCACCAAAAAAATTGGTATCTCGAAGTCCCATATACTGACTGTAATGTTCCCTTGTTAGTTATAACCTGTTTACACCTTTTTAAAAAAATTAGGTACAAAGAGGATACCGATGGAATCTTCAGGTTGCAAACTGTTCGGTATGAGAGCATTGAAGTCACTGAAGAAATGATAAGAACAAACAGTAACACAGAAGCAACGCCATCAATTTCCAATAGTTGTAAATACGACTTAAAGAAACGTCAAAGTTCTCCAGACAAACCACCCAGTTATGTGCTAATGGTTGCTGAAAATGGTGACGAAAACGTTGTATGTCCAACTGACAATAGCATAGTGTTGATGATAAATGATGTTGATGATAAAGGAAACATTGTGAATAGTGAAGTGTTGCAATCAAATGAAATGAAAATAATGAACTAGAAAGTGTTAGTTATAAAATTGTATATACATTTTTATTCTGTATCACAAGTAACCAGTTTTACAATTTATAAATAATCAATTAAGTACAAAAATAGTTATACATTGAGCTCACATTTATCATTAAGTCTTATTCGTAATAGGCCTGCATGGTATTGAAAAAAATATCGATATTACCGATTTATCAATATAATTAGAAAAAAAAGTTTTCAGTCCTATTTAATAGAGGTATTTGTCTAAAAAAAAGTAATTAAGCTAAACTACAGTAAAAATGAGTATTACAAATACTGGTCTATACAAAGGTGTTTTTTGCAGTCTCCTAAAAAAAATTTTGTAATAATAAATAATTTATAATAAATTAAATTGTTTATTAATCCACTGGGGGGAGGATAACGTGATCAGTGGCGGACCCAGGGTAAGGCAGGAGGCGGGCTTACCTCACTGGCTATTTTCACCTTGAAAGACCTTAAAACTGTTTACAAATAACAGGCACTTTTTAAAGTTAATTTCTGGATCCGATACCAAATTTGAACACTTTCAAAATTTTGGTAAGTCAAAATGGCAATGTCATAATGTCGAACTACGCAAATTTACATTCTACTGTTGGTTCCCTTCCAAGTGACAGTATTTCTTTGTATTGGAATAGATGTACGACTGGACACTTCATCTTCTTCATAAGCTCTATTAATTAATCCGTTATCGAACACGTCCTGAAGTGGAATACTTGCAGTGCTGTTACGATGCGTCCTAAGTACGTTATTATTTCCAAATTCGTTTTTCGCTCCTAAAGTTTGCATGTGAGACTTTCTACGTTCAGCCATGACCGAATTCACCCTAACTTCTAACGCTTTCATCGTTTCTTGTCTCATGGTCAGTCTTCTACTCAGAACTGGAGTACCTGTTCAAAAAACCACATTAGAATTTCGTCAGAATTCGTTTTAATCCTTTACCTTCCGTCTTTTGAGCATTAAGTTTCGCAAATCTCTTCTTGAACGCAACATCTAACGTTCCAATTTGCCTCTTTCTTTGAGCGGCTTTCTCCAGGTTATGTATGGTTTTCCGCCGCCCAATTCGATCAGGTCCAGAACCGGAATCGTTTTCGTAATCCCCGTCGTCAATTCCCTGCAACTTCTGCAGTTGTTTTACGATTTCCACCGCCTGTCGATCTAGCAGCGCATTTGGCGATAAGTCTTCTTTCTGATAAAGAAATTGGCGATTAGAATAAATTAGTGCATAACAAAGTCTTTCATTTTACCTTTTTCGTGCAACACAAGTTCAGTTCTGTTGCAGCTAAAATATGGGCTATTGTTCCGAAACGATGGAACAACATGGCAGTGAACTGAATGAACAAAATTAACGCGAAGAAGAACACAAAAACCAATCCAATGGGTTCCAATTGCAGGTATTCTTTTGATATGTGAACCTAAAAGAAAATTATGATAATTTGGAATAATTTTGATTTAGAACAATTTTATTTCATGTACAGTTGACTTTCTTATTAACTGTAATATTTACATTTTTTAATTTAAGGTGCTAACATGCAATAATCGTGAAAGGTTTCCATAATTGAACATGTTTAATATTAACACTATACAAACACAAAACAGATTGGAAGACAAAGTTTGGATGGAAGTGATAGTGGTATTAAAACGTCTGAAAATAAAGTTATTTACCAATGTTTAATTGTAGGTAAATAAATAATGAGCACCGTATTGGTTTTTTGTGCATTCAAGTATTTGCTTCTTATGATTAATGTGGTTTAACTTTGTGTATCAATGTAATATCGACGGGAAGTCAATTTTTATATTTGGATGAAATGTGGATTATTATTTTGTGGTATGGATCAATTAATTATTTTTCTAAATATTTACACTAAGTTTTAGTTAAACTTGATTTTATTTCATGACAAATATTATCACTTTCTTTCACCATTGTTTTGTTTAAAATTGGAAATTAGTAAGTGTGATTTTAAATTGAGATATCAAATTTTTTCTTCATAATCGGAAAAAACTTATGATTCTTTGTGGAAGATTTTTTGAAAGGTGTAGTGGTTATTGAAGTGACCGCGCCGCAGAAAATGTAGAACGTATTGAATCTACGTCGACGTTGGTGTTGTTCATAAAATACCCGTTAGTTTTAAAACTCGCCGTAAACCGCATCTTAAAATTTTTACTTATGAAGGGAATTAGTTTGCAAATTGGACTCGAGCAGTTTTATCATCCCATTGTTGATATTTCAAGTTCATTATAGCTTTAACCATCTTCTTCCACCACCCTGATACAATAGATAGGTTTTTTTTACTTCTAAGTGTTCATCTAAATCTTTGGATATTTATCCCGAAGTTTTGGCCAAAATGAAATTAGCTACCGTTTCCAAGAGAAAATTTGATATCAACAAATTTTATCTGTTTTAAATTGAAGTTGCTCCCACACACCGTGGTGTAGTAGTCAATTAGTTGTGGGTTTGTGTATATCCATAAAATGTGAGTAAGTCACATACACTAACATAGTGTAGTTATAATTGTGCCGAACCAAGAATCCCAGGCCAGAGATACATTAGTATCCCACTCCAGAGTGAACCAATTAATGAACCTTTAAATACCTCGGATGTTTCCTCATTATACGTGATATTAGTTTTTACTCCGAGTGGCCATTTAACATGAATTTGATCCTTATTAAGTTGCAATAGAAACACAACCAATACAAAAAGAGCATTAAACATGAAGAACGCAAATACTGATTTATTGCGAAGTTCTACGAGCTCTTTAGCTACTCTATCCTGTAAGAAAATTTTACTTTTTAAAATGTGTCAATTCGGGGTACATGATCATTTGCTTACTGGTTACCGAACACTTAATCGTTTTGTTTCATTATGGAAAGCGGCAATGTTAGACCTACGTTTCAGATAAATACAGTTTTTTCAGAAAAACAATTGACCATGCGAACCCCTATAAAATTACCTCTTGTGAAACGTCGTCGTATGTAATGTTCGTTTTTACGCCAAATGGCCATTTTATATGGAGGTAATCTTTCTTCAACGTAAGTAAAAACACAATTAGTACAAATAGTGCGTTCACCATAAAGAACGCAAAAACAGACCGGTCACGGAGTTCCTTCAAATCGGATGCTATACGGGCCTAAAATTTGCAACATTTCTTTTATTTTTTGAAAAAAAAAATTATAAAGCATGAACTTGCACAGCAACGAATTAATTATTTTTTAAATTTCACTTTAATCATAGCTACAAAGCCCAAGATGGAATGAAAATGAAGTTGATAATCCATTCTTCATTTTCTTGATGATAAAGCACATGAAAGGCAGATGTATTTTTTTTTAATTAAAATGGAACATTGAAAATCATTTGTACTAATGCGCCTACTGAAACTAAAATGATGCCGATTTACGCAAACAATTTACCTTTTCTTCCTTGTTTTCATCGATAGGATAGAGATACTTAGCAAGAAGGTCTTTCCAAAACTGAATTTCTGGAGTGCTGAGGTATTCAACTTCTCCTTTACTTAAATCTGGGTCTTCTATCCAATATGGATTAATTAAATCGTCTCTATCGTTTCTTGGAGCGGTGGATGCGGTTTCCGTGTCGCTATCCATTGCGGATTCTTCATTTGCATCTTCCGTTACCGGACCCAAGTGATGATCTCTCGATGAAGCCGACATGCTTCTTCGACGGTGTGCATGAGAGTGACCATGAGGATCGACAACTCTGAAATATTTTGTTTACAATTTATTTTCAAAATCAATTTCAAATCTTACTTTTCGATGCTTTCCAGCCGTTTATTAACTTTATCCAAACTGTCGCTAATTTGGATCAGTTGCGCCTTTTCGTCGTTATTTGATTGATGAGTACATAACATGACTTTGAACAATCCGGCAAGGGAAATTTCTATACTGCCAGAATCATCCTCACTCGTGCCTCCTCCTTGTAGAAAACCAAGTAACGACTTTTGTTTGGCCTTCTTCTTGGCATCCTCTGCATTTTTCTTGTCCTCTTCTAATTCCTAAATAAAGGCACTTAAACTTTTAAATTTTTTCTCGTATAAAATGTACGTACTTTTTTGGTCTTCTTAGTTGCTACCTCACGAGTACCCCATGTTACAACGTTTAGGTTTATTATGGAATAGAGAATTAATAGAAGGTACATAGAAGGAATTGAGAGCAAATAGATAACCCCGTGAACGATGCACCAAAACTCCTGCGGATGTAAGCAAGCTGCTATAAAGAACGAGGCCGTCATGGATATCAAGAAAATTGCAGATGGCGATCCAATACCGTCTTCCCTCAACTGAAGAGCCGTACCCACTATAACGGCCATCATTATAAGGGCATATCCTGTCGAAAATATTTGGGCAACGAGTAACTAAAATAATTTGAATTAAAGACGAGACGACCTTCACAGCGTTCGTATTACCTGAATATTCGATTTACAAGTGAAACAAACCAACATGAAAAACAAAATCGGAACAATGTTGTAATAAAAGCTGGTCCAATTATCTATCTGGAAGGCTGCCACAAAAGCACCCACCAACATAAGAAATATCGTTCCGGGTCCTAAAATCGTACCACCCATCAAAAGAATCTGTAAAATTTCAGTTTTAGCTCAAAAGTTGTCGTTTTAACGTAGTCATTACCTGATAAGCAATGTAAGGCATAGAAATGTTGTCGTTAATTTTAATGGTTCGTTTAGCATCTTGCAATAAATCCATAATGTTAGCAATGGTCGAAGGTACCCACCGTCTTCTTTGATTATAAAATTCATTGAATCCTTCAGGCGCGTGAGTGTAAGCATCTGATGCAGCTGAATATTCTACACGGTATCCTCTTTGCAAGATAAGCGTACACAACCAACGATCTTCTCCTTGATCGTATTGCACGTAATGACGAGCTTCGGCCGAACTAAAGAGAAAAGGTTAAATTGGCTTTTTAAAATTTTTTTAAACTAGTTTTACCATGTTGTATATTTTTTCATGACGTTGTCGTCCATGAGGGCTTTTCCTCTAAAAAGAGAAAAACATCCAGGACTACACAATACACAGCCAATCATATGTTCCGTAGCTTTTTGAAGCCAATGACCAATAGCATATTCAAATTCTTGATACCAAACCATGGGTCCCGAACCAACTGGATGAATACGACCACAAGCAGCTCCTATTAAATAAATAGAAATTATTTACTAGTACTACTCAAATTTTACAAAATCTTTGTAGTATCTACCTAAATTTTTGTTTTTCTTCATCAAATCTATTAATAAATGTACGGCTGGTGGTTGAAAATCGATATCTCCGTCCAAAGTTAACAAATACGTATTTTCTGCTATCGTAGCTTTTCTATCAACAGAAATTGGCAGTTCCATTAACCTATGACCTAATAAATAGTACATGTACATGACTTGAGACCATCGTTTCCTATGTCTGATTTTCATTTTGTCCTTCAAATGCGCTATCATTTTCGTTTTTCCTGGGAGAGTCCAAATCAATCTTCCACCATACGGAGTTGGAATTTTTTTGGGCGGTCTAACTCGGATGTGCGTTTGATGAATATCGGATGCTGCTTCATCAATTGTAGTAATAAGAAGTTTCACGAAGCGATTAACTTGAGTGTCGTTATCGTCATGATCAGAAATTTCAAAAGCGTCGTCAAAAAATATATGCGCTAAAAATGATTAAAAAATTTAATACAAACTCGGAGAGCTCAAGAAAAACAATTACTTTCAAATTCATAATAATCCGGATCGACAATACGTAAATATTTCTGGGCTACTCGTCTTGCAGATTGATCTTCATCTAACCGTAGGATAGATTTTAAAAACTCCATCATTTCTTCTTTATTTTCGTGCCACATAGTAGCGCAAGCGTAAATTCTTGTGATGTTATCTGAGCTTTTAATGGTTTTTGGAGTCGATCCTTCTGTATGGTTTGAAATCGTTTCGTAATATTCGTCACCTTTTTCTTTTTGGATTTCGTCGAGATCTTCCGGTTTCACTCCACTGTCGTCATCTCTCTGTCGGTTCAAAGCCATACTTTGATCGATTAGTAATCCATCGTACATGGGCATGACGAAGAGTTTTTCTGTTCTTGCTAAACGTTCGCATTTTGGTGTCCAAATGTGAAGGGTTATCCAAGTTTGTGACAGTAGCCACACTAACCAAATCCAACCGTATTGGTGAGAAATGAAGTCGTTGAGGAATAACGTTGGAGGAGTGTTGAAGAACAGGTATGGAGGTACGGTGTCGTAGAAATAGCAGGGATCGCTGTTTCTTAAACCGCACGCTGCTATTAGAAGTGAAATGGAAACAGGAATGGTAAGATTTACTGGGAAAGCATAAGAAAATCCTTGAATCATAATTTTACAAGCAAATTTTCCAAATATGTAGCAAAAATAAGATGCAACTACATTTATTAGAAGAACATAAATAGCTGTGACTGAACTTGAATTTATGGTGGCATCGTCTCCGGTTGGTAGTAGTTCCGAAACGTCTGCAAGTGAGGTACCTCCAACTAAATTTTTAACCTGTAAAGAACGAAAAAAATTATACGAAATTTATAGGATAACGGAAATGTTTACCTCAATTACTGTAATTGGATGTTGTTCAAAACCGAGAGAAAAATCGGTAAAAAGGAATCCTAGTTCTCCTTCTTTTGCCAAATTAATGGCTAAAAACGCCAGGAAAAAACAAAGGCACTTCCAAATCGAAATGAATATGTAAGTAAAGTATCTGGTTTCGATAAAAGTTTGCTTAATTTTGCCCAACGTTTTGACGAAAGGTATTGGTGAATTGGCAGATGTGTAATTTTCCCACCATCCTAACGATATTAGAAAAACGGTTACTGGTATAAGCCATAAACTTGGTTTTTGTTCAACTAATGGCCAAATTACAAATCCAGTAGCTTGAGCCACAATGGCAACGAGATCGATTATAACTTTTATAAAACGTTGAGATTCTTTACTGTTTCTTGAAAGAAGTCCTGAAATAAAATGTTGAGCTAACCGCACTCAATTATTTTAGATTAATTTTGCTTACCCATAATTCCAGGTACGATACAAACGCAGTTTGTAAGCATAGCGCCTTTAACTACGTCTAAATCTGGAAGAACTACGTAGACTAATAACGCAAATCCGATGGTCCTGGCTGTTTCTGGTATAAAAACGATTAAAAAGTGTGCTAGTGGAGGTCGTTTCCACGATTTAAAAAAACACATTCGCACTGAACGGAAAAGTGCTCCAAATTCAGGAACACAAAACGCAAACAAAAGACACCACATCCACGCTACTCTTTCTTCCGTTGGCAACTTGACTATAAATTGTTTATCTCTACCTGCAACGAATGTTTTTGAAGATTTAGAGGGAATTCAGATCTCCAGATCAAACACTTACCTAATTCTTTATTGCAATATGGAGTAACTTTACCATCTTGTAACTGAGATGTCATAAATAATAAAGTTCCTTTTGCTATAACGCCTGAGGCTAATACAATTATAAAAGTGACTAAGTAGGCTACTATTTTGAGTATTTTGACTACAAGATCTAAACATTTTTGGTTGGCCATGGAACCAGAATCCACCTTGGTGGGTGGATCTCGAAAGACGTCCCATCCTTTTGTTTCTGTGACCGTTCTTGTGCTGAAAATAAATTTCTGTTACATTGTTGCATTTACAAGAATAAAAATTTTGAACTTTTATTTCCTATTAACTTTACACGACCATTTCAGGGTATGTTTATATCGAAGACTTTCAAAAGCTGAAGGTCTTAACGCCCAGACGTTGTATCGCGTAACCAGTTTTATTAACTGGCAGATATCCAACTTGAATTAAATTTGTAATTATGATTAAGAATTTTATCTCCTACACGTATCTCTTGTTACATTGTACAACTTCAAGACACGTAAAATGTGGACACATTACAAATATTGCTGATAGAAGAAATTTGATTTACGCTTTCTTATGCTTACGTACTTATTATTTTTGTACTAGTAGACGCTCTATATTACGGAAATTTCTTTTAACAGTGGGACAATAATGAATTACTCTATTCCAGTTTGTGGGAAAAATTTTACTTAAAGACATGTAAATCACGGTTAAATTACACTAGGAACTATAAATGCATCGGTTTTAGTGTTTATAGCTGTAAGAAATCATTGAAATTGTGAAAAGTGCGAAGTCAAGGCAAATACAATACTCGAAAATGTCACAGTTTGTTGTAAATTATTAGAAGCGTATCAGAATATTTAAAATGAGATATGCTAAAGGTGAATTTTCAAGGACTATCATTTGAAATAAAACAAAGTAAATTTTACAAGTAATTTGCGAGGTAACTATAAAAAGCTTATCGTGGAATCAAAACCACGGTAGTTATAATTCGGGAGCTACTTGTGCATGAGAAGAAAATAGTGATGAAATTGAATGAATGAATCAATCAAGTAAATGATAGGCACATTAACTTCAAAATTTAAAATGCTGAATGCCACGGATTATCTAAGAGTGGCGGTGTATTGCAGTTTTGACATAATTTTTTTATTGCTTGTACCTACTCACGTAAATTCAATTATATAATTGATTCAGAATTAGAAAGCGATATGTCTTTATGAAAATAGCTAAAGAGTGTGTATTTTAACTTTTACTTGTTTTTATTTTTAACAAGTCATGTTCCAGTAGTCAGGAAATGTTTGACAGGATTGTCATCACATTATGCTGTAATTTGGGTAGAAAGTTATTGCAAACGCATACAAAGATCATGTCCTTACAATTCAACATGGAATTGAAACCACGACACAGGACAATCTGATAAAATTAAATTCGAAGGCCGGGTGTCAGTACCATGGTACCCAGCACATCAAACTGTCTGATGAGTAAAGGAAGAATCGAGGTGCTGACCTTTCCAATTTCCCAATCAGACAACCTTAAACTTTTAATTCTGTTAGCTCGAGCTAATTTAGATAAAATCATTTTTGAGTAGGCAAAAAGAAATAAACCAAGACATTTGCAATTTTCAAAAAAAGGATCAATTATTTCAAAACAGAATCGCGAAAGTTAATTTGAGGTTCGACTATGTGGGTGCTTAGTGTTCCGATATGGTAAGCAAGATAAAAAAAGTTGCAATTTAATCAATTACGTTGACCATATTTGTCTTACGTCTTCATACTAATAAAAGTTGTCTCTAGAATATATCGAAATGAGCTCCAAAAATTATTGAAAAATACCAGCAGACCTCCAAGAGCTTCAACGCACATGAAAGAATTTTTGTGATGATATATTAAAATTACTTCGCAAAATTTAAATTCGGGATGCAACTTTGTAACGTGATGAAGTACCTACAGCTTAAAAGTGCAACGATACGAAAGCTACAAAAAATAGAAATCGTTACTTTTGAAGTGGAATAAGGAGTTAATAAGATTTATGCAATTGTATGTTGGAGAAACTAAAATTGCATTTTTGTTTCATAAGTTGTTATAAACACGATATTGCTGTAAATCTTGTCCAATTTTTTGCGTTAATATTTCCTTGTAGGAGCATAAAGGCGTATCGAGGAATAAAACTGTTTGCGTTGCCCGAGGCGAATAAGCGACCTTCGGTTGGGGGCGATAATCGCGAATATATAATAGGGTGTTGCACCGTCAAGGGCGTTGGGCAGCCTAGCTCAAGGTCACTTGCGTTCACATTATATCTAAAGGTCACTGCACACAATCCGGATTTGTCGTGTAAACCCACCCACATACCGGGGCAATTGATCGTGGCGATTATTATTTAGCATTTAATTGTAAGTATGTTTTTATGTTTACAGTTTATAACGGAATACATTGTTTTAATGATTCCTGTTAGAATTCACCAATGGACAGCGGTGACATCAGTCCCTAACAATAAAACTATTTGCTAATACGAATGATATATTTACCTATTAAGAAATATTATAAGAAATCCGTGATATTTAAAGAATTTACAGCAAGGACGTTCGAGGATTTAATTTATTTATAATGTGGTTAAACAAACTTTCACTCATCGTTTTCCAGAACACAAAAGGCAAAACGACATCATCAGGTTTCTCATATGACTTCTTGTCATACGAATTACTTATTGTTACACATTTTTCTGTTGGGATTTGTTCTACATCCGCGTATTGAAGAAATTCTTGCCGTCCTTGGCATTTTACCGTTCCCTAGTAGTTATGACATTTCCAAATTACATTTTATACGTTGTTGTCAAAGAATTTGCCACAAGAAATATAACGGCATTATTAAAAGTAGCATCAAATATCCTTGAAATGAAATTAAGCCAATGCTGAGCTATTAAAAAGTAAGCATCTTCGATACTTTACTTTAAATTTCATAAATTCGACATCCGTAATAACGAGTTTTGAGCTCGAAGATTTTTTCCCTAAATTAGGAAATTCCAAAAATTTGTTTGAAACAGAAATCTCATGAGATATTCGAAACTGACCCAACCTTCAGGGAAGTTTATGGATTAACCGTCTAGAGACAATATAATATTTAGGATGTTTTATCGTAGTAAATCCTGCCCATTATGTGTTGGAATGATATACTACGTATAATACCCACGAAACTAGTAGAAGTTTTTGTGCAATAACGTGCATTTTTAAATTTTACATAATTAACATTTTGGAGTTATAAATAACTTAAAAAATGCATCATCTTCCTTTTGAGTTACGAAAAACCTTAATGATGCAAGTGAGATATGTAATTGGTTTGTTATTTAAATATTAAAGTTTTAATATCAAACTTTCACTTAAACTATTTTTGAATAAATATTTATTAATTTTTATGATAAACACAGTTAACAACAGCAATTATAAAACCCATAAAAATTTGTTTAAATGCTGTTCTTATACAATATTGAGGATATTCCCATGGTAGACTAAACGACGTTAATCCGTCCGATCAAAAATTTAATTGTATGCTTTGGGCAACATTTATTGTTACATAATTCCAAAAAAATGTTGATAGTGATAAACTACGCCTCTAATTTGTGTGTGATTTATTAAAGTGATCGTGCTTGACGGTGTGCCGTCGGTCTTATAGAAACTTTCAAATTTTTCTTAAACAATGGGCTATCCCTCACGGGCTCACGGTATAAAAAAATCGCTAAATTTGGTGAAGTAATAACGTACAGATGTTTACAGATTTTCAGAAGCAACCAATTTCTGTACAACGAAATCTAACAACAAACTTATCACTTTTAATCGCAGAATACTGAATAATAATTACATATGTATTTGGGTTTGAACATAAATATTTTAACTGGTCACAGTAGGGAAATAATCCAGAATGGAATGACAGGGCAGTGTCTCGTAACTTTGTGTAATGGGACACCTTTAAATGTTACGCAAGAATATAATTCAGAAATTAGAAACCTTAGTAGACAACCCAGTCAAGTAATTCAGGCTAATTAATTTAAATAAGGCTTTATCGCAGAAGAGACTGGGCTACGAGGAAAATGTGGATAATAGATCAGCGCAAGCTGGGATTAGGAGAGCACACAGAATAGAAGTATTCCTGGAAAACTTTCTCATACAGGTGCTTCAATTATTTCCTTAAATCAATTGAAGTACTCCCAGTAGAATTTTATTTCAAGAGTTGAAACAATATAACTTTCCTTTCAGATTAATGGAAGGATTGCGGGATAATTTTTAAGCGATAAAGAATGCTCATAGGTAAGATTTATTAAAATTATCTTTTAACTTATTTTCAATTCTTTTCCTGTTCTTTTTAAAAGCCAATTATTGAAAATTAATAATTTAACGATGGAATTACACTTGGAGCAGTTCAGTTAAACTGATTTTAATTTTTGAATTTTCCGTCTTTGGAACGTCACAATTTTTACCAGCTCTGACGTTTCAAAAAGTACGTCCTTTTTTGAATTATCTTGGTTAACTGTAGCTTTTATTTTAGTATAGAAAAATCATTTAAGATTTTATACCTATCATGCAGATTTTGAAAAAAACGGTAAAACAGTTTTTCTTCTCTTCATTGTTTACATGGGCGTCGGTAAGAAAGTACGATTCTAAAATAGCAATTTTACGATTGAAACCCCGTTGATTTCTGAAAAAGGATATATTAAATAAGAGAACTAGATAAGGACAAGGGCCTTAAAAGCACTAGTTTTTTCAAAAATTTAATTTAAAAAAGCACGATTTTTATAGCAAATTTTACATGCAGTCGCCCGTGATTGGTTGATTCAGGCATTCTGTCGTCAGTTCGTGTGGAGTAATGCATAAGAGTGTTGCACTTTAACGATGGGTTATTACTTTTTCGCGTGGATCCTCCTCGTGCCATAGTGGTTTTTATCAAAATGGCCCAAAGCGCCCCAAGGGGTTAAGGAAAGGGGTTAAGGTTAAGCCTGTGAGTTAAGGAAAAAGGTGGATCTTTGAGAAGTGAAACTTGTTTTGCGTGGATTCTGCAAGAACAATGGTTGTGCAAGGAAAAATTGACTGAAAGCACTCCTCGCTGGGCTCGGGCGCTTTCAGCCATTTTTTCAGCACATTTACTATTAAAAACCATGATTTTCGCTCGAAGTGCATTGTTGAAGCATTTCAATGCAAGTGTCGCTCTGGTTATCGCCTCTCTGCGCAAAGCTGAGACTAGTTCAATCCACACGGACCGACGACAGAATGCCTGAATTCTCCAATTCTGAGCGACTTTGCTTGAAAGCTATGAAAATCGTGCTTTTTTTAAATTAAATTTTTGAAAAAACTAGTGACGGGGAAAGGTAGCTACTTTGGGCACGAAAATACAAATTTTACGATTGAAACCTCGATGAATTCTGAAAGAGTATATATTAAATAAGAGAATTAGCTATGACAGAATGCCTTAAATGCACCTGTTTTTTCAAAAATCGAATTTAAAAAAGCTTGATTTTCGAAGGTTAAACGATCGTGATTGGTTAATCAAGTTCGTTCGTTCGAGGTACGTGCGCTCCTATACATAAGAGTGTTGCACTTGACAAATTAGTCAGTAACTCTTACGCTATGGTAGGAATGCGTTCTCCTTTTTTATGAATTAAAAATTTTAATTTAAAATTATTTAAAAATTACTTCAGAAAAGGGTTACTTAAATTTAACGAACGGTAGTTACTTTTTCGCCTGGATCCGACTCTTGCGAGGGTGATTTTGATCGAAATGACAACTAATTTAAAAATATCCCTAGGCCCGTGGGTCAAGGAAAAGGTGAATCTTTGAGAGGTGAAACTCGTGAGAGTGGATTTTTAACGCAGGGTAGTTGTGCGAAGAAAAATCGACTTAAAGCACCCCTCGCTGCGCTCGGGCGCTTTAAGCCATTTTTCCCGCACATTTAGGGTTGAAAACCATGATTTTCGTTCGGAGTGCACTGTTACTGCATCGCAATGCAAGTGTCGCTCCCACTCTGCGCAAAGCTAAGACCAGTTCTCGGTGCACGTACTGTCTTTGCTTTAAAATTTACTGTGAAAATCGAAGTTTTTAAATTCGATTTTTGAAAAAACAGGGGCATTTAAGGCATTCTGTCATAGCTAATTCTCTTATTTAATACTCCTGGCCGCTGTCGCGGCCCAACCCCCCGGGCCGCTCCGCGGCCCTAATAGCACATAAACAAAATAACTTTGAGTTGTAAAACTTCTTTTCATACAACATTTTTTTCCGATGATTAATATATCTCAACGGATGAACGGATTAACGTTTAAACGCATTATAACGTCATACAGCTTGAAAATTTAAAATAAATGTTATCGATTACTATTAGGTATTTTTTTATTTCTTTAAAACGTTCTGCAATTTTACTATTGGTTAAAGGGAAAGAACCAATCACAATCTTCCAAAACGTTGCATAAAAACGTTGCATATTTTGTCTTATCTTTTTACAAAATTAATTTTTCCAAAATATTGCTCTGCAATATCGGCGTTTTTGCGTCACATCTCCGGCATCATCAGGTATTATTATTATTTGAGAATTATTGGCAATATGAGCTACTGTCTGATTTTCGCTTTTTATGCATTCATTCAAAGGTTCCTTTGATTTTTTTGCTGGCGGATTTGATTTTGATAGTTCTTGTTGCTGCTGTTGTTTTTCCCTGAGTTCCTTGACACGTTCTGCTGATGTTTTAGAAGATAAAAGCTCGTAATTTGTTGATGGGAACGACGGCTGCGGCCGATCAACGTCTCAAGTACTAAACAGATCAAATTGCCTGAGATGTTGATCAGTTGATCAGTTTATCAGTTTATACCATGGTATAAAGGTTGAGACAGTAAAAATAATTTTATATCTTATATAGTATAAGCATTTCGGTTTCATAAAAATGTTACAAAAAAACGTTACATAAAAACGTTACATATTGGGCTTATCTTTTTATAGTATAGAGTAGATAGATATAGAGTAGATATCTTATATAGTATATAAGCATTTCGGTTTCATAAAAATGTCAAAAAAACGTTACATAAAAACGTTACATAAAAACGTTACATATTGGGCTTATCTTTTTATAGTATAGAGTAGATAGAGTAGATATAGAGTAGATATAGTATAAGCATTTCGGTTTCATAAAAATGTTACAAAAAAACGTTACATAAAAACGTTACATATTGGGCTTATCTTTTTATAGTATAGAGTAGATAGATGTACTCTTTCAGAATTCATCGAGATTTCAATCGTAAAATTTGTATTTTCGTGCCCAAAGTAGCTACCTGCAACCGAAAGTTCCTATTCAACAAAAACAATTCTGAGGTAGGTCTTGGTTGACTATTATAATATTAAATTTTTAACATTAAATAGCTTTCACGGCATTGCACTTTTTTACCCACGACGGGAAGCCAGCCTAACGAAGAACCTCTAACCTAGATGCATTCCTCAAGCAATAAACCCTAAAACTGCACATCCAGATGGGTTCAAGAAACTGCATATGCAACCAAGTAATACGTGCGCCTTCTTGGAAATATGCGAGACATTCTCTGAAGCTATCCAGAGTCAATCTGCTGACAATTTCAAGGATTTTAGCTGAACACTGAAGATTAAATAAATATCTTCACACGATGGGGTATACGGATGATTCTATATGTCGTGGATGCAACGAAGAGGAATAAGCAGCTGAACATGTACTTTGTTACTAGCGACACGAAACTCCGCTTGCAAAAATCCTCAAGTTCATTTACAGCTGGAATGACTTGCAAAATGACAGGATTTGGGTGAAGCTGAAAACTGGAGGTAGTACAATATGGGCTCGATTTAGAAGCTTAAATTTGTGTGAATTTATCTTACTCTCTACAATAAATTTAGAATCCCCAACCTGGAGAACCAGAAAGACGGCCAGAATAAAGTTCTTACTTCACCAGAAGTCGAACCGTCATAGTCAACTCACATAACCATTAAGCTGCGACCGTCTCTGATTTTAAACAATAAAGAGTTAAAATATATATTTTTGATAATTTCACGTTATTTAAAAAAGTACTTCGGTATTTGCCCAAAAAATCAATAGTTTCGGTGCTATTGCCATTTCAAAAAGAGAAATTAAAAAAATGCTTTAAAGAGAGTTATACTCCAAAAGTTTAAATTTGTGCAGAAACACAAAAAGCGATTTTTTATTTTGTGCTGTACTTGGTGTCACAGAGAAAATTTGTTAATAATGAATTTTCCCCCGGAATATCAATCCCAAGGTTAACGACAAAGCTTCTCCGGCTAGCTCAAACACAGAGATCAAAATTGGCTACCGACTTTCTTCCAGATGGAAAGTTGACTGAGGACTGGAATAAAATAATGCCTTGGGCCCCATTTAATCTAGGGCTACCTTTCAGCATAGACTTTCTACCAAAGTTACGAGAAGGTAAAATAGCTTACGGTCGAAACTCGACAGGGTCAAAGAATCAAGGATTTACTTAAAGTTGTATTTGTAATAATTTTTATTTTACATAAAAGCAATAAAAAATATGCAATAGCGCATAAAATTTGGCTTCGGGTGCTAATAATTGAAATTAATAATTTCAAAACACAAAGTTTTATTCCGAAATCAATATGAGACATAATAATAATATAATAAGGAAGTTAAAATTTTAAATAAACTGTTAAGCCAAAATTTCGAGGTGACAGTGTAAATAGTAAAAAGAACAAAGGAGGCAAGCAAAAACTTATCAATAGATTGCCTTCGGATGTAGATGACAAATAACTCTTCTGGATACGACTGAGTACATCGGAGCTGAAAAATGTCGAGAAAAAATTCGATCATTTGATTCTCAAAGAAAATTCTCCTCAGTAGTCAAAATTTAGAGCTGATTGTGTTGAAATAATCTCAAATTAGAATAGTATAATTTTTTTTGCACAAGTTCTGAAAAAGATCGAAGTTTCCAACTAAGAAAAAACCAGTGACATGCTTAATTATACTTAAATTGGCAACTAAACGAATAAAAACAAGATCGTTACAGTGGTTAGGATTTGTCCATAAAGAACATCCGCCATTTTTTCCGACTTTTTGATCCTTTCCCTTTTGTCATGTTTGGTCCCAAACTTCCGTACCTACTTCCCAGGAACATCCCCTATTATTTCTCTAAAATCAAACTTTGAAGGATTATATTTTAAAATTTTACCTAGAATTTAAAAGCTCTTTACAAAATACTAAAGAAAATGTTTGAATTTTTATGCAAACGTCAGATTTGGCTACCTCTTCTCCGGTCACATTTAGTCATAATTTTATGACCCCTTTTCCCCTAAACATGGATCTTTTTTATGGATTTTTGTCAGAATTATTAATCTGGCTCTGCGTTTAATGACTTTTTTTTACGATGTAATTCAATACAAGTCTCAGCCGAGCCGTGGAGTGATGTGACCGTTAGTTGAGTACAGAGCGGAAATTCTGGGCTCAAATCGAGAACTTTGCAGAATTTATTAACTCGGTTTTTCAGTGGGCATCCACACGCTGTGGGGAAATCGATCTCGAGTATCAAAGAAGAGAAGACGAGGAGTTTAAGTTGATCGGGGTTAAGCTCATACGAAATATTGGTTAATTAGCAAAGGATCGCAATTGGTGCATTGCTATAATTAGTTTAATACAGTGCATGGGTGATAAACTTCATAAGTTTAATTTCCAGATTATTTCTTTATACCGTGGTTCACATTTCACGTTAAATTCAACAAAGATGTAGAAAGTACATACACTACATCCACAACTTTGAAAATAAAATTTCATGGATTAACCCTCAATTTACAAGTGAATCTAAAGGGACCCAAAAATTTTCCTTCGAGCTCAAAACTTTTTAATTGTTGTTCGAGCAAGAGGATAACAGAATTTACTTTTTTTATTTTTGGCATTTGAAGAATCGCATTCCTGTTTTGTAAAAAAAGTTTTCCAACGGTCATAAAATATAATGTAAGTTTAAAGCGCTTCTCTAACATCTTAAAATGAATAATTAGCTTTTGCAATAAATCATTTCACAAAGTAGAGCAAAATTTAAAAAATTGCACGTTACATGTTATTAATTTCTGTGTTTATTTAATTTTTACATTATTCATTCGTGATATTTAAATATTCAATTTCTAATTTAACATACTTGCAAGAATTCCGTTAAATTGATATAATTAAACGTAGTTGTTGACAAATTAATTTATAAATGCCAACCTTATATAAACTTACGCATATTATGGTTTACTTACTTACATATTTTAGCCTAATTATAATAAAAAAAAATTTTTAATTTCTTTTTTGATTAAAATGCAGTCTTTTGAACTCACCTTCCTCCATATATTTCTTGTGTAAGGGGTACACTGCCATCGTCTGAAAAATTTTCGTCACTCTCGTTTCGTAATCCGTTCGCAGCCATTTTTCTGAAAAAAGATTTTCTCATCAAATTCTGAATTTATTTTAGCTTGTTAATTTTTAAAATATTTATTACTACTCAAACATAGGTTAGCCTTGTAAATTATTGTGTGTAATTTTATTGAGGATTAATTATTATTAAATTTAAACACTTTGATTTGCAATTTTTTTATGGTTTAATGCGTAATCGATAAAATTGTTGCGCTTTTAGAAGTGTTGTCATAAAATAATTAACAAAAGTTAATAACACTTAATTATTTTATCTTAATCTAATTCATTTTGAAAGACAGGATGTTCTTATGGTTTGGCAATTCTTGCATTTCACAAGTTATTTTTTAATTGTATGCAAAAACGTGGTAGGTAATTAAGAAAATTCTTGATTACGATTCTTCAAATTCCTGAAAACTGTAGTAAACAAAAACACGTTTTTGACCTGAAAACTTTTTTCCAAATTTGGTTTTCACGATTTGTGCAAATGAAGTTTTCCCACGGTGTGCAAGATAATGCGAAATTAATTATTCTAGTTGTATCATCCTTCTACTATTTAGATTTACAATTTCATAGTATGTATGAGTATTTATAGTTTTGATGAGTAATTATTGGTAATTGCTAATGAATAAGTTTTTATCCTTGCACTTTTGAAAACAATATTTTTAACAATTTCATTTACAAAGCTCGAAAAAATGTTTCTTGATAGCGTCGAACAAGTTTGAGTGGGCTGAAAACGACCCACTTGTTACCTTTTGGTGGTCCGCGTGGTATTTCGAATTTGTCACTTAATATTCTTTAGAAGCAAATAAATCTTGACGATATTACAATTAAATAAACGTAGGTTAAAATAATTTAAATTATTTCTAAATTTTATAGAATAAGAGAGGACCAAAAATTAAATGTTACCAAAAGTCCCTAATAATTAAGTTCCCCCATAAACTCAATCTTAAAAAAAAGCTGGATGAAATCACGAATATTTAAAGACTGATTATTTGCCACTTGGGCAATAGGATAATCAAACAATAAAATTTCATGTAATAGGTACTGAACGCTTTCCTTCGTCTTTACAACCTTTAAATTGTATTCATGGTTAACCAGGATCTTATTTTTATGATTTGAGTAAGCTTTTATGTTTAAGTTTTATTTTCGACAATTATTAACAAGAGTTCATTGGTGGTATGCAATAAAATGTGTATAAAAGTATTCACGGACACTTCTGATTTATATGCTTCTCCGATCATCAACTTCCACAATAATAAATTCAGTTTTTTGAATGTAGCATACAATAGAAATACTGACAATTTTTCTATTAGAGTATTAATTTTGTAATCGTGTGTTTGAATGACTTTGGCGTTAATTACTGATATCAATTTATGCACGGATATTGAATTGCCGTAGGTGATCTAACACAATTGGATTAAATTTTGTCTTTTCAAGATAGTCTTCCTGTTTACTTGTAACATTTTTTTGTATTTGGGGAGTTTAACTCTGTCATAATATTCTTATGCTTATTACCACTATTTTGTGAAATCCATTCATTGAAATCAACAAATAATTTTAGGTTTCCGTAACTCAATTGGCCACTTACAGAGCTATTCAATCTTGTAAATTGGAATAATCATATTAACTTAGTTGTTCCCAAGTTTTGTTCTTTGTCAAAGTGAAAGTACCTTTTCATCGTTCAAACAATAGTTGGGGCAGCTAAATGGAAAATTATTTAATAATGTAGGTATTGATATCAAGGCTACAAGAGAATGGACAGTTTTTACTTTACATTATTTTTCATAATCTATTATTATTATTATTAGTTCACTATTGATTGATTATTATGCAACAGCAACATTTAAAGTTCACAAGGACATTTTCTTAAATAAAAATCTCTGATTTTGGACTCTGTTAACACTACTTGCATGTCGTATAATTTCCACCACACGAAGAATTAATAATTGTTTCTGTTATTTAAAGGTGGAGTCGGTTAATCAGAGTAGTTGTACTTGGTACTTTCAAGTTTTTAGTGAAGCAATTAATAACAATGTTAAGTTCAAATGTCAGACTTGACGAGGCTTATTAAGAAAAATTTAGCTTTGCGGAACAGCTAAAAGGTTCCATTGTAATCTGGTCATTGTTTTTCATGACTTACCTTTCTTTTCATACGTTTTAACAAGTTGTTCTTTTGTGATATGAATGTTTAACACTTTCATTCTTTACAATTTCCGTTGCAGCTGGATAGGTCAAGCGCTTTATTGGAATAACCCTGAAAAACTTTTCGTCTCATATTGTCCAAACTATTTAGCAAATATGAAGGCTTGCTTATGAGACGTTTACCTATTGATAGACTAATGAACCCATCAGATTACGTAACACCCTCTGATTTTTTGGACAAAATTTTCTGTTCTGAGCCTACTAAATGTTAGCTAATTTCGGTTTAAAAGATAAATTTAAGTTGAAAAAACGTCCTTCAGTTCAGAAAATATTGCCCTTTCATAAAGGAAACATTCAAAATTAAAACTAAGTCACGTATTGAGTTGTAAGGTAGATAAATAAATCGTTTTGGTTCGATATTAAGTTTTTGCATGAATTAATTTTTTTTTCCTATTGTGGTAGCAAAATTATAGGTTATAACTTAATTGAGATGCAGAGTTACTTTCATCATGCTGTGTGGTGCTGACAGCTTATTTAAATCTATAATCAGATCCCACCTTTTTCAGTTTTCAAATTGATTTAAAATTAATGTTTTTCAAGATCATTTTCAAATTAAGTTTGGAGCACTATAATCTTTTTGATACTGATGTGATTATTTATGAGAGCCGCTTTTCCACAGTAAAGAAATCCGTGGTAGCTGCATGATTATGTTAAAGTTTTTTAGTTAAGATTTTTTTTTGGATTCGGTTTCTTTGACAAAGGAATGAACCATTGCTTAACCAGCTCTATTTTTCATGTTTTGGAAAAGGTAGAGTAAGCATTTTGATCCAAATTTAAATAATAAATTGAAGAAACCTATTCTTACATAATTCTTTTCACTGATGCTATAATTAAACTCAATTTGATGTTAGTTCATTTCCGCCTCATTTAGGAGCAATAAAAGATTCTTCTTTGTGTTCTACAAAGTTTTCCCAAATATCACACCGAATTGCCTATTGTAGGCAGTGGGCCAGTTTAATTTGGTTACGTTTATGCACATTCGTTTTTAATTCAATGTCGAAAGTGTGTTGCAATAAAGAAAGTCAAGGTTTAACAATGACAAAAAAGTTCCGGTATTGTTTTTGACAACCTAAGTATTTATTTACGTGATTCCACTACTAAAACAAAATTAAATAAAAAATGATCAATTTGGCGTAATTAATTAGCATAATTTTATTTTAATATCTTATGTGGCCTTTTAAGTATTAATAATAAGGTAATCAAGTTAACGATTAGTCAATTTTTTAAAATGTGTTAAAGTTTACACTTTAAAACGTAGACCATTAGGCGCCCAGGGGGTCACATGGGGGCTACATTATATTTTAAAGACTAGTTCGTTAATGAATTACCGGATAAAGAGGTGATAAATTGACTTAATTTTTTAGCCGTGACCCACAACTCACCTAATAGATATTTTAGTCTATTTTAAATGCTAATGAGGATCATTGATCTAAATTATTAATCTATTTTTAAATTATTAATGAATATTTTGCTAATTTTTTGAATTTTTAGTAAGTAATTTATTTTTTAATTGTCGAAAAACGTTTATAAAATATAACCAAATTTAATGTTGTTTTCTTTATTGTTATTTTTTGTGCACGTTTTCTTTAATTATAAAATTATATTATCATGCTTTAGAAACCAGCACACAAATTTTTTTGGGGTACAAAAATGTTGATTACTTGCTATAGTTATTTAATATTGCTCTTACATTTTTTATAAGAAAAAATAATTAAAAAATTCTCTGAAATTTATCTTCAAATTTTGATCTTAAAAATCGGTTGGGGTCGTATATTGGAAAATGAGTTGAAGTGAAGGATTCAATGATCGATTCTTGGCTACTCTCTAATTATTTGTATTGTGGTGTACTACTTTAATTATGTATCTGTGGTTTATGGTCATTATGTAAAGAATTTTGATTTATAATTCAAGGTGAAAGTTTAGCTCCAAAAAGAATTTAAGAGTTCGCTTTTGTTGATAAGTCCTAAATTAAATTTTTTTAAAGCACGTGTCATTTCATCAGATACTTCGTTTGTCCCAATTTTTTACATTTTCGTAATATTCAAGAGAAATTTTACTGATACCGATGCGCAAAATGGATTAACGAGATTTTAAGTTCAGGATTCTAAGCAAATAAATCAATTGTAATTTTTATTTCAAAATATGTGAGGTGAGTGAATAGTCGAGTGATTAGTGTGTATGTTTGATTTTTGTAACTTATTATCTTTTACACACTAAATGTCTACCTGCTGTTCCTAGATAGCATTTGGCCTATATAATACTTCTTAAATGGCCCATGCACATAACAACCCATTCAAAATTAAGTATCAAAAAATTGACTAGTCATCTAAAGGTTGGTGGTTGTGATTATTCGGCCTCACTCGGGGAGGGGGGGATGTAACCGTACGTGTAAGTAATAGTTTTCCGCCATTCGGGAGGATTGCGATAAATCAGGTGCATGCACCTATTTGGTAGGCTTTGTTTGAGTCGGTAAATTTTTTTTTAGTTGGTAATAAATAAACAAACAAATCGGCGCCCATGAAACTGACACAGAAAATAAACTTTACTGTAAATTAATTCGACATATAATGAATGCATTACTGATATGATTTTTCGGCTTTCAGCCTCTAAGGAAATAATTGAGCTTATATATTACACGAAGGAAGAAGAGAATTCTACTAAATTATTATACTTATTGGATTTGAATTTTTTATTCAGTATTTTTATTGTAGTCCGAGATTAAAGTTCGGAGTGCAATAAATTTGGCAATAAAAACGGCTGTTGGAATGCAAAACCTGCTATATTTCCAAACTCGAAAATGTGGATACTAATTCATATTTTACTAGTGCTTAAATCACTTAATCTCAATGCTTGGAGGGTACATATTCCATACTCCCCAAAGCCTCAGTCTCAAAAATCAGCACAGTGTTTGATTATTATATTAAATTGCAACCGTTCTAAATAGACACATTAATATGTTATGGTATCAGGACCGGGGGGTCTGGGGGGTATGGAATACCCTCCAGAACAAGAAGTTAAAAGTTATATCTACAACACTCAGTCAACTTTCTCAATTAAATCTTAATAAAAGTTGATTTTTACATAAAACGAATCTCTTAGATATTATCGTAAAAGTGGATGTTTGGTCTTCACTCACATAGTTGTTCAGCCTGCGGTTTTACCGGACGGATTGTGCCGTATTAGATTTCTATTTTGCAATTCGTACAAATAAAAATTTTAATATTGTTTTTACATTTTTGATAAAATATTTCCAACTAGGTTTGAATAAAATTGCAAAATCTAAGAAAAAATATATTTTGCATTTTCATTGCAATAAAACAATTTTGAGTGGATTTATGTGAGGGGGGGGGGGCATTATTTCTTGTATGGTAACATAACAGTTTTTATTGGAGTTATTAAAAAATACCCATTAATATACAAACTCTCATTATAATAGCGTTCAAGTTTTTTCACAAAACGATCAGAGTGCCCTCAAACGGGGAGTTTTGAAAATAACATTTTATTTAATAACAGTTACACTTTATTAATTTAAAGCTATATATTTGTTCTGTACCTAAAGTGATCATTATTTTTAATAGCATTTTGTCATGTTGCATTTTAATGATCCAGAAGAGGGCGTAAAGTGGTGATATAAAATTGTAACACAAAGTTTTCCTTAAAAATTTGTTATGAATGTTTGGAATCATTTAATTTTATTAATTTACAGCTAATAGCATGCAGTGTTTCCCACTCTGAATTAACTCAAAAATCGTTGAGTGACCAATTATTATTATTATTAATTCATTTTCCTCTATTTAACATGCAGCTCTTTCTATTAATTTTTAATAAACAAAAACTTTTCTTAAATATTAACTTTGTATAGTCAAACGAATTGTGTATGTGTTGTTAATCTTAATTTACGTTGCTCTGTGTTCTACAAACTACCTTAAAATTAAATTCACAAAATTTAGTTTTCCTATCTAAGTTTTTTTTACTTAAAAAATTTATGGAGATCTAATTTTTTTTTCCGCTTCTTCCACCTATTCTAGTATTGTATCTAATTATTCTTTTGGTTCTCTTTCTCTTGTCGTTGTCTTCTACATTATAATATAACTTTAATATGTTAATAATAAAAAAACTTAACTGAACTTGAAGTTTTTTTTGAGTTAATTTTTACAAACATTTTTTAACTTTTATTTTGGTAGGTGTAATTATTCAATATTTACCACAAATAAGAGTAAAATTAATTCTGCATTTCTGTGATACAGATTTCACATTTTTTTTACTGCAAATCCCCCATTTTAAATATCTCTAAAAGGAAAATAACAAAATAAATTAAAACTATATCTTGAATATTGAAGAATCAAAATTGAAGTTAAATAATATTTAAAGACATAAAAATAATGTAAAATTTATGAAATCAGTCATTTCTAAAGTAAATTTTAAACTCTTGTGATGCACAAAAAAAATAATTCAAATAATTTCCTAATATGCATTTAATTTTTAATTAAAAAAAATTGTGAAACCACCTTATTCGTGATAGTTCTCTATAATTATCCAAAATCCATAATCTCCAAATCAAAATATCTCAAGCTATGAGAATCAAATCAAATAAATAATTGTTTAAAATTAAAAAAAAAAAGTAATCCCGACAAAGACATTCTCAGCTGTGGAAGTGTTTGAGAAATCCTAATCTACCGTGCCAAAGTCGCGACATAATATTGCCATTGTAACTATCGCCAAGATAATTTTACTTTTGCAACAGGGGGTACGGAAAACTCTCATGGAGTCTGTGGGAAGTTTATAATACAATATATTATTATTAACTGAAGCCGTCTGTAATTATTAGTTTGATTATAGATATACAGAAATCACATTTTTTATGAATTTCACTATTGTCTTCTCAAAACCGTACTTTATAATTTGCAATAAAAATATTTTTTAATGGTCATTTGGATAGGTACCACCCATGCATGATTATAAAATATTCTTTTTAAAAGCTATTGAACTCTTAATTGGAAGACAAATGTCCAATATTTTCAGAAACAATCGGTGGGTTCATTAACTCCACAATTGCGATTCCGTTAAACACATATTTAAGTTTTTTGTATGTAGGTATAATAGTCAACACCGAAGTCGAAAGATTATGAATCATAAGGAAATTTGTTCAAAAACCAATGTCTGCAATGTTTAGTTGGGAAATGTAAAATACTATGTATCAAACACCTACTACAGTCGATGAGCTCAGCATTATTCTTCATTTAAACACGCTTTTACTTTTAGGTTTTATAGATGATGTATCTTGGGGGTCATGGTTAAATATTGTCGATTCATCGATGTAATTAGTAGAAGGTAAGGTTTAATGCCCCGTGCTTTATATAACAGATGAACGATTATGATATTTACTTTTTTAGGGTTCAAGTTGGGTTACAGAAAGTACTAAGATGAAGAACAAATAGAAGATGAAGATAAGAGAAAACAATATTTTTTTATAACATTCAAAAAATTTAATTAATTTTTTTTATCATTATTGCCACTTTAGTAAGTGAAAGGATGGCACATTAAAGAGTAGTTAATCAATTAGCGAACATGAAAACAAGCGTTAAACATCTTCTTGGAGCGAGTAAATTTTCACATGTCATTAAAAGTTTAATTAGTTCAAGGTAAATTTAAATGGCATAAGTTATGATACACTTTTAATAATATTTAAGACCATCGTTAAGAGAAATCTCCAACATCAGATTGCAAGATTAAAGCTGATTTAAAGAAGACCAGGTTTCAAATTATGAGTCAGCAACCGTGTAATTTTCGTTTAATATTTTGTTTACGAAATAAAAAAAAAATTATCATATAATTTCATGTCTGATGTATTAATTGGTGATTACAGTATTTACTAT
This sequence comes from Rhagonycha fulva, assembly GCA_905340355.1. Lineage (NCBI taxonomy): Eukaryota > Metazoa > Arthropoda > Insecta > Coleoptera > Cantharidae > Rhagonycha > Rhagonycha fulva. The sequence continues at coordinate 10,447,272 of HG996555.1, forward strand.
GTAAAAAAATTAAGCAATGACAGTGTATCATAGTTATTGCATTAATGATGATGGTAATTATTTTAATATTTAATTTAAAAACTGTCAAAAAAGGTTGCATTCGTGCAACGATTCCGTAATTTAGAAAAACATTATTTTGGATTATTTCGTTACTCCCCATTTATTTGTCTATCCTGGTTAAACGTTGGAAGAAGTCCGGTTTAGAGCGATCCATCATTAGGTAATAATGGTAATTTTGAAACATTAAATATTTCTGTATTAGTCAATAATTTTATGACTAACCTACGATGACAACCAGGCGTTGGGTATTTTCCTCGGAAGGATCCATGAGATCCCATGCTCTCGACACTATAAAGGTTAATCGTCTTCTACAAGGCAAGTCTAGATTTTGACTAAAGATTGATAAAAAAAAATATTTAGGAATTAAATCCAAAGCACAGAATTGTTCTGAAGTGTGAAATCAAAAGAAAAACTGGTGAATCTGCCTATTTTTTAGTAAATATAAATAAAGTTTTATAAAAATTGTTCTTATGGTAATCTATTTAAAATAATTGTACTTTCTACACAATTTATAAGAAAAAGTTGCCTGTAATTGACCAATTAGTTAAATTAATTTTTTGCGGTGTGGTCAAAGAACTGCAAGAAGAAAATTTTTTTTCAAAAATCATTCAATCATTCAAAAATGTTTATCTTAAAAAATTTTTCTTAGTTGATTGTTTCATCAACCCGATCTTGAGTAACATGTCATAATATGTGTCCAATTCTTGGCAGACAATGGACATGCGTAACAAAGTAAATTTACATAAGCCATGCCATGTTTAACCATGTAAAATTAAGTATGTGCATAATCTAAGTTAAGAGGTGTCCAACACCTCCCCAATTTTCTTTACAACTTTTTTTTTATTGTTGATTGTTTACAATTTTCTTGTACTATAATGGTATATTATCCTTAGATTATCATGGGACAAGAAAATTTTATGTAATGGATTTTACATTTTATGGTCTGGAGGGCTGAGATTCGGTGAATTCTGTGATTTGAACCCAGAATCAGGCGATCAAATTACGCCACTGCGGTGGCTTTCATTTAAACAAAAAGTGTGATAAAGTTACAGAACAGTCAACAACCCCGGCTTCTCCTAAATAAAATATTGAACAAAAAAATGCACATTAAAAATAAAACTGCAACTGAAGATGTTTGAAAAAGGAATGAAAAATATTGGGACTGGCGAAAAAATGCAACAAGCAGGGGTTGATGTATTCTAAAAGAAACCAAAATTTATGTCGGCGTAAACACGAGTTACAAGATAACAACCAGGTGTGATAAATGTACATCTACAATATGGTGCAATAAATTTAAATATCTCGTGCATTTCAGCGACTTTAAATTCTCAAATTTACATGTAGCAAACTTGGTGACATTTTCTTTCATTGTAACGTGGTGGCTATTTAAATTACAGTAAACAATATAAATCTGTTAGAAGTGAACGGTTTGAATACTTGTCAGTTAATATTTATCCGGAAACGAAGTATGTACTATGGTTACTAACTGTACACGTATGAGCTTCCGGTAAAATTATTATTGCATATTACTTTTACATTTCACTTTCCTTAAGAAATTTAAAATAAAACGAGTTTCTTAATTTTTTTTTGATTTGTAGTTGCAATTGACGTTTACACTTCTTGTTCAAGTTGTCACTGACAAGGTCTTCAGGAAGCAATTAGTAACGATTTTAAATAACAATATCTATAATTAATGAATTACCCAGACCATCAAGGTAAATGCACAAACCTACCAGTAAAATAAAGACCAGCTTAATGAAGCTCACAAAAATTATGATTGTTTTCAATCCTAAAATTTCGACTTTGTGCCAGCTCTTAATCCAACAATGCGCAAAGCTATTACGAATTAACCTCTTAAATTAATTTACGTCTTTCACACATGATTTAATCAACTTAAAATACCTTATAATTTAATTTCTAGTCAATTAATTTTATATAAGATGTGTAATTATTGACATACAATTGATTATTATTATTTAACTTATACACCGTAAAATGTAGGTACAATTACCTGAAAAGAAACAACAGAATATTATCATAATTTTTCTTTTCTCATGTTGTGTAGTATTATATTTTCATTAATAACTTTGATACTATGGAATAACTTTCACAATTCTAATTTTAAATTGGGTTATAAACTTCATGGACTCGTTTATAAACAAGTTTTGTGAATTTTAATTATCTACCATTTATAATTAACATTAGCTTAACAATTTCTTTTATTTTTAAATTTTATTTTATTTAATAGAATAAGATCCATTTTACACGTTTTACTATTAGAGAAAGTTCTATTGTGGGATTACAAAACTTTATATACGGTGAGGAATTGGTTAACTTGAGTTCTGTATTAAATTTATTATTTGTTTAAGTTTGTTGCTGCAGTCTAATAAATTAGTGAATTGATAGTAATATTTATTTTAAATATAAATATCTTCGAGTTTAGAATAGGATGTTAATTTCTGTTTGGAAATTTAAATAACCATACACCAACTGAATTGTAATGAGATGCAAAGGTAGAGTTGAATTCACGAAAGATAACCTTTACGTCATCGGCTGCTTTTTAAATTAAATAAATTATAATAATAATTTATTTACTTTAGCTGATCGAGTTAACGCAAATTTTCTACAATTGTCGAATTTTGCTTCAAATTTTAATATATTACCTTTAATTTACATTATATAACAACAATGCTTACTTAGTTCAAAAAGAATTTTATTTAAAATTTAAATAAACAACAAATTTATTTACCAATTAATTATATAAACAAACACAAAGTATTCTGTCAAAGGTTAAATTGTACAATTTTTAAAATGTCAATATTTTACTCATTAATAAAACACAGTCGTAATGTAACCAGATATCGGTTTTACATAAAGCTTAACTTTCATGACTTCATATTTGTTTACACAGTTCGACGAGGAGTCAGTTCGGTTTTCAGTTAAACTTTTTTTTAAATTTTATAAAAATTGAAAAAGGACGCATTTTAGAATACTCCGTTTAAGCATAATTTAATTATTAGGATTAATCAATTAACGACCGTAATTTCTAATTTGTTCCAATATGCAATTTTAACACTAATAATAAACTTAATTGCTGTTTTCCTGAATATATAGTTGCAATCTTCTAACCTGTGACTTACGTCATGCAATGCAATTTTAATCAGTTGCTTTTAGGATGCCTATGATGCAAGGCTTCGGTTAAAAAAATCTAACTATAGGTAATTATATTTTATGGTCGAGGAAAACAATTAACCTGCCTACAAATATTACAATACAAAATATGTGGTATTTTAATACTAAGCAATTCAAAACAGACATAAAAAACATTAATTTGAAAATAAACTTTCTCTTGCATTTCTGAAATAATTTATCTCATCTCGTATCATAATAGGAACAGTGGGCAGTAGCAGTGGTAATAAAGTAAATGAAGGAAGTTATTTATGAAATAAACATAAAATAGTATAAACATAAACTTTATTACTACCGTTAAAAGCTGCTATTAATACTAACTTTTAATAAGATTTAAAAAAAATATGAAGAGGTTAAAGTATTTTTTTTGTCTACCACCTTTTGGATGTCATAAATTAAAATTAAACTTAAGTGTAATTATTTTTGCCTAAAGACAAAGGGTCTTGAGATAGACAATAATTAACTTTCTTTGGGGGTGTCGAAAAATATCGCTCCTTTTTAGACAAAGCTTTTTTTATTGTAAAAAGTTTTAGAGTTGACCTCACGGAAATAATGTTATACCGCCCGACGATGTGTAGGTTTTTAGTTAATTAATGGGTTCTTAAAAATGATAAAAGTTTAAAACTTAATCATACGTTTTTGAAGCTATTAGACAGAAAAAGATATTTTCAGTAGTGGAAGCTTTTTTAGATATTTGATAGCATCTACAAAAGGAGCTGGTTTAAGTTATGCGATGCAATCAAGCTGCTGAAACTGGTTGAAAATCTTGAGAATATACGTTTAACAATATTACTGTCTTTGCTTCAAAGTGAGTAAAAAATATTTTAGTAAAATTGAGGATGATACACCGGGTGGTTCACTTTGAACTCGAACATAAGAGAAACACCTAGTAAGTTAGTTATTTTTAATATTTCTATTTCAAATTTTATTCCGCGTTTGAAGGTAACCAACATTTGATATTTACATTTTAATTATACTTTTTAATTAATATTGTCTTGTTTCACTATCATAAGATCATCTAATTTCAGTGTGAAACCACGATTCCATTTAGTGTAAGGTTGAAGTACCTTCGCAGGTAGTATTATTGTGGCTGTCGTCTTCTTCGGTAGCAATTTAGTAGAATTTTGAAAACATTAGTATCAGGAGCGAACATAAAGTTTTTCTAATAAATGATGGCCAGGAGTGAGAGAAGATATACATTTCTTTAAATGTTAATGTAATTTTTTCAGCCGTTTTATTGATATATTAACAATTTTACATCAACTTCCCATAGTCCTCCAAAATAAGGTGAATCTACTATATAGTATAAACTACCTGTTTTTCTCTAGTTACGCTATAAAATTGGTAAAAAAGTCCAAATTTTCTTTAAAAAAAAGGTAATCGGTCATGTTGAGAGAAATCCTTAAACAAAACCAAAACAGGTTTCAAATCAACTTGCATTAAAAAAAATGAAATCTCTAAAAACATTAAGAGAAATATACAATCAGCAGTCAGGAAGATAAGCTTTAGAAAACAACAGGCAAAAACAAGCAAATCGATAAGCAAACAAAACATCTGATATAGGAAAGAAGAAAACTGAAGGTCATCTATCAGGAAAAGCATAAGAAATTACATTCGTAAATTGGTCAAAGAAACAATAAAAAATAATAAAAATATGCAGGTATACTAAGAAGGATGACGTCCACCCGCTGGCAGACAACGTATGCATTGTGTCAGAACCCGAGATGGCCAAGTAGTCACAAAGAAAACACAGCTACTAACCACTTTTGCCACCGTCAATACATAATACACTTTTTTAGTATTTTTTAGCCTCAAATAAAAGTTAGTGCTACCTCAAAAAATTCAGTACTTTTTTACTTTGGTGACGCTATTTAGTACATTTATAGTAGGTACTTTTTTCTATAAGAACACTGACAGATAATTTGAATTAATTTCTTAAATTTAAATTTCTTCCAAAAATTTTAATTTTCCTCAGAAATTTTAAATTTACTCCGATTGCTCATAATTTACTCCGATTTCAATTATGTTTTATTGGCAATCCTGAATAGAACTTAGACAAGAGACAACTTTATCTAGATATTCTGTAATTCTACTGTTCTATTGCTTTTTCTGTGTTATTTTAATAACAATTTTTTATAAAATCAAGAGTAGAAGAGCACGTAGTTAACGTAGGGAAAAGTTGCACAATAGAGTGCAAAATTAGCTAAAGGCTTAGCTATTCTAAAAATTAGAAATGGTACTTTAAAATAAGATAAAATTAAGCATTATGTAGTTTATGGTAATGAGAAAATCTTGTCCTGATCTGGAGGGTATTTTTAAAAGTAAATAATTGGAAAACCGGGGGGTCTGGGGGGTATGGAATACCCTCCAGCCATTAAGAAAAGATGTTTTCTTTATAATGAAATTTACGGCTTTATCAATTTCTAAAGTCATTTTTAAAGTTCTATATGCTGGAGGGTATTCCATACCCCCCAGACCCCCCGGTTTTACGGCCATTTTTTTATATTTTGGAATATTTATTTGTTTTGGTCCTGAAAAAAATTTTTCCTGACAGGGGGTACTTTTAAGAGTAAACAATCAAAAAACCAGGGTGTCTGATAGGTCAGGTATAATTAACGTAACTATTTATTTTTTGACTCAAAACGGGACAACCCCCATCAGTTCCCACTGATCAGTAAATTGACAAAAAAACCACTTTTTTTAAGTTATTTATTTAGAAAAAGTTAGCTTTTATTACAAATTAAAAAAGTATATCCAAAATGTTTAGTTATTTATTTATATTTATCATAACATTGCATTGTTATGGTAGCAACATAACACGCGGTTTCCGAAAACGGGATAATTTTGTGTCTCGAAGTTCATTGTCGGGACACCGGGACAAGTAATCAAAAAAAGGAACAGTCCCGTTTAAAATGGGACGTCTGGTCACGTTAGGTATAATAAAGTAAATATGTTTTCCTTGGAATTAAATTTGTGTCGTTATCAATTTTGAAAAACTTTCTTGTTACTTCCTTGTGCTGGGGGGTATTCCATACCCCCCAGACCCCCCGGTTTTACGCCCATTTTTTTTACATTTTGAGGAAGTGGATCCAGACACTTTAGAAAATAGAAACCATTTTTGAAAATTATATCTAATATATCTCATTGAGAAATGAGATAAAATTAAGTATTACAAAATTTTTTTCTGATCTAAAGATTGGCAGAAGGCAGGGGGCAGTTGCTTTCTTTGCCCTTCCCTGGCTCTTGGCTGTTTAATTTTTTTTGAAACATTTATGCCCGTTTGCACCACCTATCCTTAAAGTGTTAAGCGTCCTATAAATCAATAAGTGTCACTTATTGCGTTGCACCACTGAATTAAGTGTCAGTTAACATTGTTAGGATGTTTATTATTAGGGAATTTAAGTTACCCTTATGATAAAGGGCGGCTTAGCTAAGGGTCAAATTTACTCCGAGGTCGTGCAAAACGGGCATTACTGTTTCACATGAATAAAACTGGAATATGCTAATAAGAAAAAAAAAGTGGGTTGGTGATTTTACACCAATCAATTTGTAGTTTGTAGGACTGTTATACCAAACAAAGCTAATGTATATTGAATGGCTGCAGTAAAATTTTAACTTCAGTGCCTTTTACTATCATTTAGTACGTTTTTAGTTTGCAAGAAGTACAATTTATTTTTTAACTGTGGCAACGCTGCTACTAACAAAAATTGAGGAATTTTAAGATCAAATAACCGTTGAAATGCTACAATTGGGAAAAAATACACTGATGAAGTCCATCAAACTACTCTTTGATCGATGCAGATAGCAAGAAAAAATACTAGAAAACTGGAGAGACACAGAAGAAATTTTATTACACAAAAAAGGCGATAAAGCAAAGATTAAAAATTACCAATCAATTGAGCAGGCCTGGATTTAGAAAAGGGATTTGGTACCAGTGATCACTTGCAAGCTGCCAGAACTCTTATTGAAAATTATGAGGAATATAATGTGCCATTCCATCTCGAATTTGTTGAGTTGCACAAATGTCAATTGAGAGTGACGAGAAGAAGGCCACAATACACGTCTAGATAAGTGACGAAATACATAATAACAAAGAAGATTTCTGTAAAATGAGTCGTACAACAAGAGATAATATTTTACCAAAATTATTTCCACTGGCTCTAGAGTAAACTAGAGTGAGACAAGAAGAGGATGAATATCAATGGAAACTTTTGAACCGCCTGGGATTTGCGGATGTCATAGTTATCACATCCACAAGTGACGAAGAACAAACGCTAAATGAGCTCAATACAGTAACCAAAATAATGGGAAGCATTCGGAAAATTGAGATGGATTGTAAAAAACCACGACATGACGATGGGCTTAAAACGAAAAGTGTTTGACTCATGCATCCTACCAGTGATGACTTATAGAGTGGAAGCCTGGCGTTAACGGTTAAAAGTGTTAAAGCACTGCAAATAACGCAAAAAGCAATGGAAAGGTCCATGAGTGAGAAATTAAGAACTGCAGAAACAAACAAAAATAACAGACGTACTCAGAAGAGCTGCAAAGTTAAAATGAAGCTGGGCTGGGCACATAGCACAAGAAGGTTTTAAGAAATGGACATATAGAATAGTACAGTGGCGGCCCAGAACAACTAAAAGAATCATTGGAAGACTCCAAAAAAGGTGGTTAGATGACATTAAACTCTGGGTAAACTCTGGCAACAAGTGGAATGGGACAGAGAAAAATGGAAAAGCATGGGAGAGGCTTATGTCTAACAATGGGCGGAAAAAGGTTCAGAAGAAGAAGAAGGAAATGGTCCTGAAATTCTATCTAAAGACTCTAAAGAAAAAAAGGCTTGATTTATTGTATTTTTTCTGTATTTTATCTAAATTTCAGACATAAAAATTAATTATGTTTTGATTAACGTAAATTTAAAATTTTGACGAATTTTTGATTTAAAAAACTTGTTTGTCAATTTTAAGCTTTGTTGAAAAACTCTTCCTTTTGCGTCTCATTTTATTGCTCATTGGTAAATTTAATTAATATTTTTTTACTATTTATATTACTTTGTGAGCTTGACGAATTTTCTTAAATTCATCATTTTAAAGATTCCCATTTTATAGAAACCAAAACCGCAATTTTTTTCATATAATAGCGATTAATGTAGCTGTGAGCTTTATTGTATTTTCGTTCTTTTCCAATCAGGTTCCTTAAATGACTCGACAAAAATAAGCACTAAATTGATCTTAACGTTACTAAAAATATAAAATTCATAGGATTCGAATAGTTGACACAAGATCATCATCGCTTTTCGTTAAAACCAAAACTTTCTGGTTAGCTGTTAAAGTATCGGTTAGCGAGGACCAGGAGTCAATGAAAGATGGAAAACAAAACTATAAAAATCGATAACAAATTTATTTACAAAAAATAGTTACTCACGCTATAATAAAACGAGTGGGGGGGTCATGTAGTTTCAAATAATTTTATGTAAATTTCAAACTTATTAAATTTAGTTACAATAGCAGCATTCTTTTCTCAATGTTATTAAATGCAAATAATGTAACATTTTTGTTGTGCTTCAGTAATTATTACAATTAAACAAAAATTCGAACTTAGAAAGCGATTCAAGAGTACGGAAAGGTACAAAATCGATAATAGAGTAATATATTATTAAAATAGCACTACATATTGCATGCAAATTTTATAATAACTTTTAAATAAAATGTACTTGAAATGTATGGGTGTGTATGTTGCTCAGAAGTTGATATTAGTCACGTTTTGCAGAGGTAAATAATAATACAAAAGAGTTGCAGTTGTACGTAAGACAAATTATGTCTATATATCGTAAAAACGTTTGCACGGTTGTTGTTTCAAAATTATTTACTACTTGACAAACCAATTTATTTTATACCTTGTTTATTTAATCTAAACAATTGTGCTTTTTACGCCAATCGTAACATGGGAAACATTGAGACAATTAAAATTTACTACCCTATTTTAATACTGGAATGTAACTTGTTGCAGATTTGGATAAGGGTGGTATATTTTGAGGTAGTTCCGGGTACTGATTTTCCATATTTTGTTGTGCAAGTGAAATAAACTTTCTATAAGAAAGGAAAAGTTTTATAGATCTATTTCCTCAATAGATAAAGATAAATAATATATTTTTATAGATTTTTTTTGTGTAATCTCAATAATATATCCTAATGTGTCCCACTTCTGTCTACCATAAGCCATAATAGGTTAAGCGATTTTATTTTAAATAAAAAAATTCGTTGTTAGCAAAGCTTTGTTGCATATTGTAAATAAAAATAGAACTTCGATAATAAATTCTACAGTTTTTCTGCAAATTGAATAAAAACAACTTTAATCCTCTTACAGGGAATTGTAAAAGTTCTCTATGTCGAGTATTACTTTTATAATCTGACGTTGTTAAACAAATCGTGTTTGTAATAAACACACCCTAGTGTTGTAGGTATGTAAATTTATAACAAGTAAGGAAGATAAAATATTACAAAAAAATAGAACCAAGATATTTGTATAGCATGCAATTTATAAGCATTTCAGTATAAAAGAAATTTGCATATTTAAGCGTATCTAACGTAAATTTCGAAAAAGAAGAGTTAATTAAGTGAGATTAAGAAAATACAAGAAAATGCGATTCTTACAAGTTTTTTGTTGTAAGAAATTTATTGCTGTTCGGATAAACAAAATTTCAATTTAAGAATTAGGCTGGTGTCAAGTTCTATGCTCCTTAATTTGTATTTCAAAAGAATCTCACAAAAAAATTTAATCCGGAGGGTATCGAACTGGCGCTTCTCCGTTGTAAATTGAGCGAATAATAGCGAATGATACATGGATTAAGCGTGGGTTTGTGTTTGGAGTTTTTTAAACATTTGCATCAGATCGAAAAAAAAGTCAATAAAAAATTTTAAATTAGAAAATTGCATAAGTAGTAACTTTTAAACCGGAAAAAATTTATAATTTCCACACGTACTTAGTACGTAGTTCCACCAAATTCTAGTGTTAAATTCTTCCACGAAGTTGTTATTTTGTAGATAATTTATATTATAAAATACTAAAAAAACTTATTTTGATGGGTCTTTAATAGTGGGGTGTAATTTTTACAAATTACATGAAATAAATAAAAAAGTTCTTCGCGAGCTGTCGGCCTAGTTTCTCTGTCTAGAATTCTCTACATTTTTACAACATAAACATTTTCTTTGGTAAATCAAAAACTGTAATTTAGAATTGCTCTACTCCACTTATTAAAAACGCATTATATAAAACTTATTGTTATATTTCACTTAATGGCGTAACTCCCATTTTTTCAATGTTGTATAACAAAGAGCAATTTCAATTAAAAGACCGCAAATTAAATTTACTTTTCATTTGCATTAAATTTCTAGAAAAAAATTTTATTTAAAGTTTTCAAAAGTTTTAGTTTTGGAAGACAGAGCAATCAGTTTGCTTTACGATCATCATTAATTTAACTTCTTGAGCAGCAATACTACTTAACAGCTGTTAGTGTGACCCACTTTCACTTACAAGATATCAATCTCCTTGCTGTATTAAAACTCAAAACTTCCGTTGACAAATACCAATAATAAAGAAACCTTAACATAGTAAACTATTAATTTACTAAGGATTCCTCGTCAAAATTTGAATAAGAAGGAAAAGTAGTAGCTAATTTGAATAGCTTCGGGTTGAAGAAGTGTTACTTCTTGTTTTACAAACAATGCCCGACAATGTTAGTTTTAATGTATACAAGTCAAGAACAAACTGTTGTACACAATAGATTAAGAAACTTAAGAACTTGATGGCCACATTACCAATAAGAGCTGACCGTGAAGCGAACCGAAGCTAAGCTCCTGTATGCATTTTTGAGAAAATTTATCAAACAAGTTACAATTTAAATTAATGTAACATCGGCTTAACTTTTTATTTATTGCGATGTTGATTACCAAAAGAAATACCAAAATTTTTTTGGAAAATTCATATGTATTGGAGTAGTTGTTATAGGTATGATTAATTTGTCTGGAGCAAGTTCATTAGCGAAGCATAAGTTAACTGCAAATTTTTGCTAAATTTCTTGTTCGCGCTTTCTTGTTATATTGCGAAAGATCAATTAATCATGTGGAAACAATGAAACATTTCTTGTTATGTGAACTATATTTGGGTATTTTTATCAAGACAAAGTGGTACCAATACGGCGTCTTTTTTAGCTGCGGTTCTAGAAGATCCAGAATTTTTATATCATGCACAATTTGTGTTAAACCGAAAATTCTACTGCTACGTTTTGGTTAATTTTTCCGCAAAGTAAAAACTTGAAGTCTACAGTTTTTCTTCAAGCGGCGATAAAGTTCAATCTTAAAGATTATGCAAGATTTTTGCATAATCACGATTTTGGCTGTAACATTTTTTAATTTTTTTTACATTTTGTTTTCATTTAAAGAAGGAGAATTATAGGTGACTAACCTGAGTTAACGTGTAGTCAGTTTTGCTTTTCTAGCTATGCCTTCCGTTGTGGTCTTAATACAACACGTACCTATAAAGGCTAAATAAATCAAACCTGGACTGTTTGTTTTACAGTAAAATGCGTATTTTTTCCAAATTACATAAAAATTTTTTTGGATTGCAATAAATTAGCTGACTCGCCGAATGGACTAATTAGAAATTTTCAGGAAATAAACTTAAAGCAGGATGAGAATTTAAACCTAATTGTTTTTTAATTTATATTACTAAACATCTGAAGTTAGTACCTAAAACAATGAATGAGAGAATTAAAGTAGTTGCCTAAAAATCATACAAAACTGTGCTAATCGCGTGCAATATTTCCTCATCATCAAAATTTTTTTATCAATTTTAAAATTGGATCAACCGCCAAAGAATTACTCCAAAAATTAATAGATTCTGACAATATGTTAAAAGTCAAATTTTAATTACCTACGCGAAATTGTAATTTCTATTAGCATATATTACGCTACTAGAAGCTTCAACTTGTAGCTTGTTAATTATTAATAACTAACTATGACCTTTATTTATTAAAGTTTAAAAGTGTAGTTGATGAGGTAGTAACAAAATTTATTGTAAAACGTAAAAGTTCAAGATAAATTTAACACGGAGTTTTAAAATCCAAATGAATATCGTTTTCTTGATTAATATTTAATTTTGATAATGGCAAAATATTAAAATTAATTTTTTTAATAAAATGCGCAATGACACTCCGTTTCCTGAATCCAAAATCTTTTTTATGTCACAGCAAAGCATCAACCTCGTAAGGAAACTAATTACCTACTTTTTATATAACTGCATTTAACGTAATGAAAATTACTCGACTATGAATGAATCTTAATTGCAAATGTAGAATCCTAACTGTAAATATTTTTTTTTTAGATTTTTACTATTTTTATATAGGTAATTTGATTATTTTTTTCTTAAACAATGGCAATGATGTGTGAAAATTTTATAAGTGTGAGAAAGAAATAACAAAAAAAATTAAGCATATTGTTTATTATGACGTTTAAAATTATATATTAATTGATATACATATAAAAATATAAACTATGTCGATTAAATGTAGGTTTACCGCCTTTCACTGTGTCGATTTCAATGCTCGATCGAGCAAGTAACCTTATGCGAAATAAAGCGCGATTTTCAATTCAAATATTTTTTATTCAAAAAACGCAATGATAAATTTTAAAACTAAGTTAAGCAATAATTGCACTTATTATTTAATGAATTGAAGAAGTGTCTTGCATTATTTTACCACATTTCTTACGTTTTATGAATTAGAAAGTCTATTCATCCTCGAGAATAATAAAAAAATATTAAACCCACTTAATAAAATATTAAGTTTAAAAAAATAAAAACTTAAAATATTAATTTAACCAAGTGAAAATTCAAATTTTGACTTACATTTAATTTTTTGAAAAACTATAAACTAAACTGCACTTCACTAAAAATTGCACTTTAGAAAATCTTATAACGCATTTTTTTAAGAAACTGTTTAATCCGTTCGAAATGACATCTTATTATTGGGTTATTATAATTAATCGATAATTCGGCACGTACGGCAAAGAACTGATAGTAAAAGAAGTTGAGAACCTTTTACCAAAATTAGAAAATAGCGCATGCGTGCAGGTGAATGTCTTAAGAAGGTAAATAAGGTAAGATCAATGAGCTTCTTTATAAATAATATTATTAAGATTGTGGTCGCGTTCCTGGACATTATACAACACGTCTAGCTTTATTTATAATATTAATAATAAATTCAAGTTCATTTTTTGAATTAAAATTAAATAATGGTCGAAAAAAAAGACATCACCCCAATTATTCTTTCTGAAATTTAATTTTCGCTAACTCAGTTTACCAGGTAGATTACCTACTCATTTTCTTTCTATCTTCACCTATTTTCTTCCATCATTGCTCAGTTTTTTGTATGATTTTGCCTATTTTACTATATTTATCCATAATGTCCTTATTCTTTCAATGTTGAACTGTTCAATTGTCTTAACCTTTTTTTCTGCTTCTGAAGGCTTTCAATCTGCTAATATTTTGTTGACATGATATCCTAGTTATAAATTTTCTCCGATAGTTTCCAATTTATCCTTATTATTTTGTATCTTTTTAAAGATAATTTAAATGCTCTTAAGTGCTGTTGGCCACGCTTGTTCCTTTTCTGACATGCATAGAACTTATTAGACTTCATCAGATCATTATGCATTGAATTCTCTCTTTTAACTCTTCTTCTCCATCATTATCATTGATCAACTGAACTCCTAGATAGGTGAACTTGTTTGCTTCTGCAAAATCATATCCATCTAATTATAATAATAACAAAACAATAATTAACAAAAATAAAAAGATTGAGGTGCCCCTAGACGGCCAATCCAATCTATTGAAGTGCTTTCCTAGATAATTTAGAATAAATTTTGCTTTCAAACATTAAATGAAAAATTGTAATTTACAAATACGTAGAAATAAATTTTTAAGACCAGATTAACCCCCCTATTCTGTAACTTTTCGTTACCGTTCGTTATCGTTACAAAATCGTTAAGAACCTTAAAGTTCGGTTTCTACATACCATTCTTCTTCTTCTTCTTCTTTATTAGCGTTTTATTTACATCCATTTTTGAACATACGCCTTTTCAAGTTCTCTCCACTTTTCTCTATTTCCTGCTTCTTGGATCCAATTAAAGCCGGCCACAAGCTTGATGTCATTTACCCATCTCATCGGAGGTCTTCCTCTTGGTCTTGTAAACGTGTATGGTCTCCATGTCATACCATTACATTACTATTTAATGCAATTTTGAGTGTAAACCAAGCTTTACGGTTCTTAACGATTTCATAACGATAACGAACGATAACGAAAAGTTACAGAATAGGGGGGTTAAATAAAAATAAATATAATTTATTACAATACCAAAAAGCTAAACAGAGTTGAGCTGTCCAATTTGCTCCTGATGTTTTCTTCATCAACATTGCCATGAGCCAGATTGATTCACGTAGTGATTATCCTGTCGGAAAAAAAATATGTTGTGATTTAGTTTTATTACCTTGATGCTTCATCAAAAAGAGGTGAGGTAAATCGTAAATCTGAACATTATAAACCACGTCTCCTTGTCTCTTTTAAACTGACAGGAGCAAAATCTTTGCGAGATCCGGATGGTTTCCGTCAACTGCAACTATCATAAAATAATTTTAACTAACTATAACAAGAAGTATAAAAGTGTTTCATTTTTACAGCTTTAAAGACGCTGGCTTTTAACCCATAAGTTTTGTTTAATTGGCAGTTTCTGCTTAAATCTGACTGAGAGTAGCACTTGCACGTGCTCCTAGTGAGTGCGTACTTAACAACTTAAAGCTCTATTAGTATTTTTTTACACCCACAAAAATCTTACTGTCCATTTTATTATTTAATATGGAGTATTTTAGTGGGTCTAGTTCTTAAAGGAGATCTGGGACTGGCGCAAACGTAACCAAATTAAACAAAACTTTTGACTATAAATCCTACATAAAATGGTTAAAATGTATACTTACGTCATAACGAGTGGGCTAATAAAATTTTTTCGTCGAAATAGGTTCAATTTGGTCAAAAAAATTTTAATTTTAAATTTTCAATTTTTGGGGAATTTATGGTGTATAGCCATGGAGTTGTACAGAAAGGGATCTATAGAGAATATTTTAGAGGAATTTACGGAGTTTTATTAAAGTATTGGTATAAGTATCGTCAAGTTAGGTTGAAGATCACTCAACGATCATAACCACGCACATTGAAGAAATTCGGGAAGACTGCTGAATTATTTTTTAAGTTTTACCAAATACCTACCAAGAGTATTTCTTGTAACTTTACACTCCTCTTTTTTTATTTCTACTTTTCATGTTATGTTTGATATATTTATTACAGGTTTTTCGTGCCTATCGTTTCCTTGACTCGTAAATATGAATTGGGCCAGTTATGCAAAGGAAGAGAACAACTATTTTGAACAGCTCTTCAATAATAAAATGTCGGTATAAATGGGCGCCACTCTGGTGATTATTGCGCGTACGATAGAATAAAGAAGGGTTACGAAGTGATTATACCCGAGAATGTTACAACGTCTTATTTGTAACCTTGTAACTTTTTTGGAATGGTGGTTCCAAACATTTTTGCAAAATTTTGAAGTACTTGTATCAAAATAAAGTTCTATTTGACCCAGCAAACCGCACTAAAACGCCAAGATAAGATACAAATTTGTACAATAAAATAAAAGCAATGCTGAAAAGTTCAAACATTAGAACTATCATAAATAGCCTCAGAAATGTCCTACAGCTATTTTTTTATACTTACGAATAATAATTAATACAAACCTGGTTTAGAAATGGGCCAATTGCAACTAACTTGACTTACGAAAAATGAGTATATTTTCAAATTACTTGCATTGATTTTGCTAATTGCACAAAATTGGCTCGCATAAATGACTTTCACACAAAAACTGTAGATTGACGGTAGAGATGCAAGGGTTACATAAAATTGACTTACTTGGTATTTTCTTTCACATTCTCTTAGACTTCCGAAACTATTCTTTCAACAAATTGTTGTATTCGTGCGATACAAAATCAAAACTGACTATAGCGGTAAATTCTGACTGAAAAATGATTTTTGTTGGCAACCTGAAATGGAAAACCTAGGGACGAGTATGTGAGAACGCAGTTAGGTTAGTTGACTTATGATGAACACCTCGTATTTAAAATCCTTACATAGGCTAATCTTATGTTTATAATTTAAAGTGTCGCTTTTCCTAACCAACTATTTTTAATGTTTCAAGAATTATTAACATACGGTATATACGATTAAACACGAGAACTTACTAAATCTTCTCCTTCTTCCTCGTATGTTTCTTGACAGAAGTGTAGTGACCAATTTAATACGTTATTTATTAAATGACTTTCTTGGCAGATTACTCTTGGTGGTTTGCCATTTGATAAAGTAATGCATAATATCCTCATAGCACTTCTTAAGCAAAGAGGAATTGATAGTAAAGACTTAAAAATTATTGAGAACTTATACTGGAACCAAACGGCGCATTTAAAAATTGGCAGGCAAACAACGGAAGATATCCAAATACAAAAAGGCGTGAGACAAGGGTGTATTCTGTCCCCATTACTGTTTAACCTATACTCCGAACATATTTTTAAAAAAGCTTTGGACGACGTGGAGAAGGGTATTCAAATAAATGGAAAATGGATAAACAACATACGGTATGCAGACGACACAATCATCTTGGCCGACAATCCGTCTGACCTTCAGTTTCTCCTGAATAGAGTAAACGAAATCAGTAATGAATTTGGACTCAATATGAACATCGATAAGACGAAGATCATGGTCATCAGTAAGGCTATAACACAGAACACTCCAATATACATAAACAATAGCCAAATAGAAAGAGTTGCACAATTTCGATACCTGGGATGTCTGTTAAATGAAAATTGGGATCCGGATAAGGAAATCCGAAAGAGAATTGAAATGGCACGAGGCGCTTTCCAAAAGATGAATCAAATTACATGTAATGGCGATATATCATTAGAGACCCGTTGGCGTACAGTAAAATGCTATATAATACCAGTTTTGCTATATGGGGTAGAAGGATGGACACTGAAGATGTCATCAATCTATAAACTCGAGGCTTTTGAAATGTGGCTCTTCCGCAGGATGTTGAGAATCTTGTGGGTGGACAGGGTTTCGAACGAAGAGGTGCTTCATAGAATGAACAAAGAACGGGTGCTTTACACAATGATCAAAAGAAGAAAAGCAAAATACTTCGGTCACATATTCAGAGGCGAAAAATATGCTCTGTTACAGTTGATAATGGAGGGCAAGATCGAAGGTAAGAGAGGCCTGGGCCGAAAGCGTTTCTCGTGGCTGAAAAACTTACGGCAATGGTTTGACATCCGTGAAGCGGGAAAATTAATACGCATGGCACAGAACAGGGAAGAGTTTGAAGTGATGATCGCCAACCTCTGATAAGAGACGGCACCATAAGAAGAAAAAGAAGGTTTGCCATTGCCTTCCGAGAGGAGAGGGTCATAATGAAGTCAGATAAATTTTGTCCTAGCTGGGGATTGAATCTAAGGCTTCTGGCCTAGAGTCCGGTCCTTAGCCCGTTCACTTAGCTCACCTCTCTTACAAAATCTTAAATTGTCTCAAATCGGTACGATATTTGCTTATTTCGGTACTTCATCATTATTTGTGGGTACAAAAATTTGTTGAAATAACCAATGATCTAAATTTCAATCGCACAATAATATGATAACTGATCAAACTTTACAATACTCGATGCCGGAACTTCATCATAAGATCTTAATTTGAATGGTCCAAACCGATTTTAATTGATGAGTGGTGTCATCCAACTGTACAAATAATGGCACAAATCAAATAAATAGACGTCGACTGGCGCGGATGTCCATCTTAATTGATTGAACGGCCAATTATAGGTCCGAGAAAGCGTTTAGACAAACAGAATTTTTTATGAAATATTTTTTCTGATAAAAGACAGAAAAGATGATTTTTATAAAATACAAAATTAATTTGAGAACTATCTGGGAGTAAGTGTTACAAGCGTGAAAGACCTGAAGAAAAAAGTGCAATAACAGGCAACAAAAGCGACACAGGTATATGGGTACCTAAACAACATAGCGTGGCGTAATAAATTCATGACAGGAAAAGCAAAGGTGAGAATGTATAAGACGATCGATGGTGAGATCAATACTGACCTATACAATTGAGACAAAGCAAAAACTGAGAACAGTAGAGATGAAAGTCCTCAGAGCTCAGAGACACAAGTGTGTCAATACGAAACGAATGCAACATACAAGACATCATAAAATGGAGCAAAGAAAGGAGAAGAAATTGGAGAGACCACGTCGAGAGAATGGAGAACGACAGACTGGTAAAAATGTGTAAAAATGGACGACCTAAGGGAAAAATACTGCAGAGACGACCGCCTAAGAGATAGACACATAGATGGCATTCCTCTTCCACCAAATAATCCAAAAGCTAGGCAAACAGGGTTAACCTTAGCCAAAAGCAAAAGAAGAAGAATTTGTACACTATTTAAATTTTTGAGACGGTCATTTGCCTTGCAAGTAACGCGATCAACAGCAAAGCGGTGATACAGGGTTCAAATCCGGAAAAAGGTGAATTTTCTTATGACTAGTCTCCTTGCGAAGTTAAGCCAGTGGTTCTTTTGGGTTTATGAATTGCCGTCATTAACATAAAAACTAAGGCTGGGAATCAAAATCGAATATAATCAACTAATCGAGTATTCAAATACAAATATTTTCTCAACGGCACTATTCAAATTATTCGAATATTCGAGTTATTTGAATATTCGAATAATTTGAATATTTGATTAATCTGAATATTCGAATAATTTGAATATTCGATTAATCTGAATATTCGAATAATCTGAATATTCGATTAATTTGGATATTCGAATAATCTAAATATTCGATTAATCTGAATATTCGAATAATTTGAATATTCGATTAATCTGGATATTCGATTAATCTGGATATTCGATTAATGCAAATATTCGATTAATTTGCATATTCAAATAATGGAAGTATTCGAGTAATTTGGATATTTATTCAATATTTATAATATATATTTATTCAATATCCAAATAAATATTTATTCAAATATCCAAATTAACTTTTAATTAATCAATCTAATTGGTGGATTTCTCTAAATTATAATGTTTGATCCGGAGTAAGGATTAACCGGATTAAGTATTAATCCTGATTAAAGTTATTACTAGGGCAATTCTTTTGTTGCATTTAAAGCCCGTATGACACGATGCATAATTTTGCATAAAATTTACATGTAAATGGTAACTTAACAGTAGAAAAAGCATATTAGCACCCATCGGACGTTTTCATAACGGGCTTAAGATTTAATGAAATTAAGAATTCAGGGAAAAATTGAAAAAAAATTTATTTAACTTCTAATTTGTAAAAGTTGCAGGGAAGCTGCAAATATGTGGAAAGTTGCAAAAAGTTGCGGTTACGTGAAAAGTTGCGCTTTTGTTGCGCTTAAAACTCTCTTATTATTCATTAGATGCGATTAAAATACAATTTTTTGTTGTTTTCAGACCGTTTACGACTCGTAAAAAAAATTGCATTTGGTGTCAAAAACTTGCCCTAGTATTACCAATTTACAAAATATTTACTATTATATAAGCATTGTACTTTCATTTCGCTTGGCCACAAAATCTGACATTCAACATTTTTATTGGTTCTCATTTAACAGATGACAGGTTAAATGAATAGTCGAATTTATTCCGTTTAAATTAATTATTCGAATATTTTCTTCGAATATTCGAATATTGGAATAATTTGAATAATCGAATAATCTGAGTATTCGAATAATTTGAATAATCAGAATATTTGAATAATTTGAATATTCAAATAATCAGAGTATTCGAATAATCTAAATATTCGAATAATCTAAATATTCGAATAATTTGAATAATCGAATAATTTGAATATTCTAGTAATTTGTTGAACGAATATTCGATTACAAAAATGTTAAAAATTCCCAGCCTTAATAAAAACCAGGGTTACAAGCACATCTAGAGGGCAGTCTACCAAGCTACCTATCGTATTTTAAACAATTATAAGCTTAAAGTATCTGTTATTAAGTGCACCTGGGCTTGATAACTGATGATTAAACAAGACATAGCCTAATTAGAAGTCAGAAAAAAGATGGCCATTTAAATTTTTAATGCTGGTGAATTTATCATAATTTTGCTTACCAATAATAATTTTGCCACAAATTAGAACAAATCTAAAATCGTTAGATTTTACAATAAAATCCGGGGATGTTTAGAATGTACGAGGATTTCTGATTATATACAAAAATTCATATGGATATCAAGGATAAAATTCAGATCAAAGACTCTGATGTTTTGCATTCGTTTTTGGTTTTCTTCAAACGCTAATAACTTTTACCATTTATTTCATTTCTATATTATCTAATAAATAAAGTAGTAGGTAGTACTGAGGTGCATGGAGTTCTAAAACCACACATTATTGTTAGACTAGCTAAATTTAACCTTAAGTCACTCATAAAATGTTAAAAAGAATAGATACGTACATCAAAGCCAAGTGCCTTAATAAAACTTTTTGCAAACTAAATTAGATTCGGCTGAATAACTGCACAGTTTCCAACATTTTATTTTTGGGGGCAAAAATTAGCAAAATACTTTTTTTTATAATTATGGATATGTACAATTTTAGTACTTACAACGTCACCTTACTTCTAGTAAGTTGAAGCGATAGTTTTGGATTTTTATTTGAAAGAATACTTACTACATCAAATCCGAGTACGCCAAACGAAATTAATTTTCTCATCAAAACCTTTTTCTTCGGACGCCGAAAACTTTTAGAGTGTAGGCGATCAACTTGGCTAAATTTTTAAAAAAGACTTACTAAGGCAATTTTAATAGTTTTCTGTTTCCTTCCCCATAAGTTTAAAAGTCGATATTAGACTTTAGAATTACAGTAACGTATCCTACACGACCAGGATTAAAGGTGCCGTTTCTGAGAGTAAATAACTTGCATCTCTTAAATTTCAGGATCAAAAAGTCGTTGAGTAGTTTCTTTTCTTTTGTTTAAAGAGATAAACGCTTATCCCATAGAGTCCCGCACCAAGACTTGTTGGTTGTTTCTGGTTGCACTTGAAGAATTCAGGCCAGGTTTCAGGTAACATATGGAATCACTGATCATTTCGCTACTTCGAAATCTTATTGACATATTATGGCTCTACAAAACGGTAAAAAGTAGAGCGTTTGTCTTTTTACCACAAAGTTAAAGATATGTAGCATCTCGCAAATTGCTTCATCCGCATCACTTTAAATTTTTAAAATTAAGATTATGGCTACTATTTTTTGAGATGCCAAGAGAATTCTGTTAAGTGATCACCTGTCTTGTAAAAAGCCTAGCCTCTAGTGATTACATTCTATTTTCAAAATTTAAAGAAATAATTACAAGGAATGAAATTTAAAGCATATAAAGAGTTGACAGATGCTGTGGAAAGCGACTGTAATAATGGCATAACTTGAAATTGTAATTTTGAAAAATATTCCAACAATCGTATTTGCAAGTAAATGGATCTCAAATAGCCAATGCTACTTGAAGGCAATAAATTTTCCTGCAGTTATCGGAATTATATATCAAATTTAGACACCAAATAATAAGATAAAAAATGAACGATAAAGTTAACTGCAAATTAACCGATTGTTTTAAATGAAAATGACTTGTCAGGTCTTATTTTATCTCTCTTCTAGTAAGTAACTTTTGGATTAGGAAACGAAGGTCAATAATAAAATGAAAATTTTTCTAATCCATTCGGGGGCGTCTCATTGTCTACAACATAATAAAAATATTCGACATGAACACCTACTACACGTCTGTAAAACAGCGCGGTATTTAATTTAAAATAAATTAATTACATTTATTTAATTATTATGAAGCATTTCGGTTGTAACCTACCATAACAAATAAAAAATGTAAAAAAATATATTTCTAATTTTCTTTGGCTTTTAGGCTGAAGTACTCTTGTCTTAAACGGTGGTTTAGTAGATCCCCAAGTTTCATTCGAATCCACATTGGTGTAAACGATGTCAAAAAGTACTGGAAAAGAAAAATAACTTAATGAAAAGAGCTAAAGTGAGCTGTAATTACTAGGTATCTAATAAACAAGTAGCGACACACCCATAACGTGTAACAGAACAACTATAAATTTTCTAAGGTGTTACTATTTATGTAGTATGTATAATATAAACTAAATAGGAATTACTTCTTGTAAAATAGAAATAGTTTATAATTAAATTTACCTGAACGCCATGGAACCAAAACCCTGTGGTGTGATCCACTTTTCCTAGAAAATGAACTGCATATTTAGCTACCATTGCTGCATCTGGAACTAAAATAGATGTTTGTTGTAATGAATTACTATATGTATTCATTTTAGTGTTGACGAAAAATGGAGAAATGTGCTGAATGGTTAGGCCATGTTTTGAGTATTCTTCTCGAAGGGCTTTCGTGAAAAATTTATTGTACACCTAAAAAGTATCACAATATTAATTTTTATATCATAACTAAGATTCAAACTTTATTTTTCACATTTTCAATATTTATTATAAACTGATGTGCAATTATAATTTTTTTATAGTGTCTTGTATAATAATTCTGATATACTAAATAGTATGATGCGCATGATTGGATTAATGAGATTACTACTGAAATACATGACCAATTTTCACAAAGCTTTAAATTTAAAAAAAAAAGTTTTTCTGCATTAACTTGCATTTTAATTTACTTAAATGTTATAATAAATTGATTGTAAAGAAATAAAATTTTAAAACTTGCTATTATTAAAACAATTTGAAAACTGCAATGTATGTTATAGTTTTAAGGGCATTAAAATATGTGTACGAAACAATAAACCTTCCAGTTCACTAAAACTGCTGACACGAGCACGTATCTATTAAATTTATCGTTTTGATATTCTAAGCGTATCGTTTAGCTCCATACAGCAATTGCATTATTGTATGTTGTAATATAACTGTTTGCTTGAACTTGATTGAGAACTAAATTTTGTTCAACTTTAACAAGGTGAATTTGTAATAATAATTATTTTTGCTTTATGTAATTAAGTAGATACAAGAAATTAATAAAGCCAGAAGAATTATGTTGTTTATAGGCACATGATAATACATGAACTCCGCCATTGGTTTTTAAGCAAAATAAAACATAACACTAAAGTCCAGCTGCTTCCAGAGCACAAAGGTGGCAACCGGACAGATATTTTAATGCAAAGATCGAAGTGGGTAAATCTGATCAGAAACCAACGTTTACTTTGTACGGAAGTTTCCATGACAAGGACTATAATATACGAATCAGTTAAAACAGAAAAATTAATTTTGCAAATTTTCGCTGTTATAATAGTAAAGTAATGTAAAAATTTAATAGTTTGTGAAAAATAGAAGTTGAAATCGATTAATTACCTTACTAGCAGCATAAACATTCATTAACGGAAGTGGCTGTAGCTCAGCTCCTGACGAAATGTTCACAATAGCACCTCTGCCTTGTTCCTTCATCCTCTTAATTATTAATCTGGTCATCATTGTAACAGCACCGATATTAATATTAATTATATCCCACAGTTCTTGCTCAGGAACCTCATCTAAGTACATAGGATACGAATATTGTTTTCCAACATTATTCACTAAAACATATAATTATTGGGTAAATCTTTGCAATCGTGCGTAAACACGTTTTATCAACGTGTTTTTCACGTTTGAGTAGTTCCCCCAATAAACTATTTTTGTTGAAATATGCAAACATTAATCTGAAACTTGATTATTTGTCTTTTTGATTCAACATTAATTTTTGATAAATTTTACACCTGTATACGAGGGCTGTTCGGAAAAATTCTTAATTCACCATAAAAGCAAAATATAAATCAAACTTATAAAAGATCACACTTTTCAGTAAAAAAAATAAGATACTTTCCGAATGACTCTCGTATATGTATTAGGCAAACGATTAACCTACCTAATATTCCAATATGAGGAAGGTTCACCAATTCTTTTTCCACTATTTCTATTGCTTTCGACCCAGTTGCAAAATCAACTGCTATAATTTTGGTTTTAACTGAATAGCTGGTTTCTAAAAAAGAAAATTTTATTAACACAATTCATAATTTTAAATTATAATATTCAAACCTATTTCTTCTGCGGTTTTCTTCAGTTTTTCTTCATTTCTGCTTACGAGAATTATATTTATTCCTCTTCGGGCCAACTGTTTTGCATATTCCTTTCCGATTCCATCCGTTGAGCCTGTTATCACTAAAAGTGTCGTTTTTCTGGATATAAAATTTGGACTGTTACAGTAATAGAAATTATAACTTACATGCCCACGATCCAAATTTAATTTGCAACGTTTGGAGTTCATCGGGAATTAAATAAGGCACCAATAGGCTTCGAATGATTTGCACGTAATTCCAGAATGTGTCAAACAGTTTAACAAACAAAGTGAATGCGCCAATTGCTGCCAAAATATGTAAATATAACGAATGGTCGTCCTGTTTCATTTTATTCTAAAGGGAAAAATATAACTTTTAGGTTTGTGGGTAAGCAACTGTACTGATATATCAGTCTTCAAAACTGTGCATAATTGCTTATTGTGTGGTAATCGTATATCGATTACCCCACATTTTCATCAAAATTTATTATCCATTCAATAAATCGAATTTTATTAGTTATTCGTAGGGGATTTAATTGTTGATTTAATTACAAAATTGCAGGTTATCATTGTTCTCCTTGGTATAAAAATAAAACAAAAATTTGCGCCTGCCATGCAATGTAATTTCTGAAAAATTAGTTAAAAATAAGTAATATGGAAGTTTTACGTTAACATCGTGGTGAAATTTTGTCTTACTAAATCATGGACAATTTATGACCCTGATTGGTAGGTGATATTTTAGTTGTTTTACATGTTCTTACATACAAAGTCAATTTGCTTCTTTCTAGAAGATAGGACATGTTTAAAATACCAAAGGAAAGTTATCCGGATAAGCAGTCAAAGAAATGAAAAATAGAATTATTTTTACTACTGTAGATTTCATCAAAACGATGATTTTATAAATTTTCTTAACGAAATTTATTATAAATACATAAAATAAGCAGTTCTGCAATTTTTCAACTCCGCAGTATAAATTCTTGCAAATTAAAGTTGAAAATTTTTAACAATTGGCTTGGCTGAGATACAAAAGTTTTTCTATGATTTATTTTTAACTTAAATTTTTAATGTGAAAAGTGTAATAAATTCAACTGGAAATTTAAAATTAACAGTTTCTAAATATAAATTTTCATTAAAAAAAAAAAAGTTTATCAAACTTTCAAATTTCTACAAAAATTATAACATAAAATTTTTAAATTTAATTGATTTGAATTGTTAAAATAATTCAACTTTACTTGTAAGTTTTAAATTGCATACAAATTCTTCAACCAATACAAAAATTAGAGACATCCCAAAGATTGAAATAATAGAAATTTTGTAAATAAAAACGAGAGAATTAAAGTTGAAACAACGAAAATTCTGAAAATTAAAAAGAAAATAGAGGTTTATAATGAGGAAAATTAGAAAATCTATAACTTATAGTATGTTTTAATTCTTTTGGGTGATTTTAGGAAAGAAAATTCCAGAATAAAGGGTAAGTGAAAAAGCAGAACAAAATTTTAAAAATCAAAAAGTTAACATAAAAGAAGTTATGATACAGTAAAATGGGTTAACTACAGTACTAAGAAATTAGTATAAAAATTCCTTCTTTCCCAGGAAGAAAAAAGAAAAATTTTACTTCTGTAGAAGTAAATATTTATTCCTTTATGAATTAACATTATGTACAGATTTACTCGTAAGTTTTGTGTTAAAAAAAATTTAAAATAGGGAACTACTAAGTATTTTTGAGTGTTCCTGATAATTTATCTGGAGGTGCGCATCTCTCATCGATATTTATATTAATGGTATTTTAATTTTTTCCTTCCTCTTTCTGTTGTAGATGTTGCTCGGAGTACATAGTATGTGCCCAAGGTGACTTAAAATATAGTTAACGCAAATGTATTTTTAAATCAGAAAAAACAGAAATTATTAAGGGCAGGGGACTCCAGCACCCTTAGCAATCTTGTAATCTAATTGAATCGGTGAGATTAAGAACAGTACAAGTCCAAATTTAAAATGTTGCAAAAATGAAAAGAATTGTTTATTTTTCCATTGTTTTAATTTAAATTAATTTAATTGAAAAACAAAATATTTTTATTATAGTCGAATTCTATGCATCCCAAAAAAGGTACAGAAAAAATACTAATTTTGAAAATAATCGTGACCTTTTCATTAATTACATTTCTATAATTAAGGCAAAAAATCAGCAGTAAAAAGCAATTTTTATTGGTTTCTTATAACTTTAGATGCTTTCGCGATTATTAAATTTGTAACTGAATCGCATTGAATTGAAATTCAATAAATAACTGGAATGATAAGAGTGTATGAGGTTGCGATAAAATAAATCATAAATAATTTAATAGTAGTTTATTTAAATAAATGTATAATATAGTAAATATATGGTTTACTGTGATAAGACACAAAAATGTAAAAACAAAATCAATACATACTTGAAATATGGAAGTATTTACAATAACTTTTCAGAAAATCCATAGATACATTTTGGAACCAATATACATAAACACTATTCCCACTGTTCATACAATTCAAACTGCTTATCAAACAATCGACTTTAGCAAACTCATGACCCTTAATGACATTAAATAATCCCCACTTTTGTTATCAGAACAACTACCAAACGAAAAATAAATATGATATTCAATGATAACCGTAAAACTAAGTTTTAACGAATGTTAGTGAAAGTGCACCTGAAATATTGTTAACAATATCAAATAATTAAAATTTTTTCTTAATTAAAAGAAATTGAAAATTTACGCATTTTTATAAATTTAAGAAGTTTTCTACCCAGCTTTTGCAAAAATTCGAACAAAGGCGCCTCAAAATTACCCTTTGGATTTATTTAACTTTCATGATGAATTTAAATTTAGTTTATTATTTTTTTTGTTACTAAATAATATTTGTAGACCAAGTACAGTAAAAATGCAAGTGAAAATTAAACAAGCAATTGCTGCGCGAGCGCACATTTAAATATGTACAACTTCCGCTTGTTGAGCGAAGTTAAATAAGTATTATAATTTTCATACTTATACAGTGCTTTATTTTTTTAATAGACAAAAAAATGAACGTAGATTCTAAACTAAGGGCATAGAAGATTTTTGATGTAAGTGATCAATTACGTTCCATTAAAGCATTCACCTACATCCTACATAGATCAAATAAACGACACACTGATACTAATTATCTTTTTACTACAACAGAAATTAGCAAAAAATTTAATTTACTAAATAGCTTAAATAATACCAGAATGAATGATAATTTGAATAGTTGTCAAATGGGAATCCAATTCGTGAAATTCTTTCGTTAATGATCATTAACTTGGGAGTGTGTCGAAGCTATTGTCTCAAGGTGGGTGAAGTGGGAAGTCGAATCCTTTCCTAATAATTGTTGATATTAAAATAAAACTTGAATAAAGAATTTTATTAAAATACAAATTGATAAATTTATTCATTTAACTTATTTTTCTTATTTATTATATTATTATTTTCTTCGCCTTGGAAAATTGCCCTTCTACATCTTACTTATGGCACAAAAACCACTGAATTTGAGAATTAAAATTCACACAAATTTCAAAACAATTTTTTTATTACATACACTCAAAGAAGAATAAATTAAAAAAATAGAAAAGCTGAAAGCGGGATAATCGGGCAGTCTGAACTGTTGCTCTGTCTTGATGAAACCACATCAACATTTTATCTTGATTGACAGTTTCAATATTAACAATTTAGCTCATTTTAAATAGAAAACGGAATATTACTGGTAAATAAATTTCTACTGAGTACCTGATAGTTTCCTATTCATATCTCGTGTTTCAATAAATAATAATAATTTCTTAAATTACTCGTAAGCTAAAACTTATCAAATATTGTGTTACCTTCGTGTTTTTCTTTGTGAACCTACATACAATACATCAACTTTTCAAGTAATTTGCATTTATTAATTGAAAAAGTACCCACAATATAACAATAGAAGTTAATTTTATATGACGTAAATGATACTAAACAATAATAAAAGTTAAGATATTAATTTTAAATGAGCAACACTTTTTATTAAACGAAAATAGCAAAACTAAGTTGGTAGTATATATCTGGGGTTCGATGACTAGCAATGGGTCTTGAGGGATACATACCCACTTTACTAGAAAGTGTGTATTAACAATCCCTGAGAAATGTCTACTCATCAAGATCTTACGAGCTCTGCTAGCAAGTTCTTTTCTACCTCCACGTAATGCTAACGGAAGAAAACAAAAAGCGAATTTCTAGCGCTTAAACATGGATCCCCTGGGTAGGGAAACAACCCCAACAGATAAACATAAAGAAAGGCAACAGAAAACGATATTTATTATTATTTCCAAAAGAATCCCATGTATGGTTCTGAAAGCTATAATGAAAAAAAAAACAGAATATTGAAAAAGAGAAGAGAGTTACAGGTGGCAAGAGGAGAGTCAAAAATTTCAGAAATTGTTCTTGCTTAATTCACGGACGCTCCCTAGCTTAAAAGCAGATCGCCATTTCCAGCACATGAAGGTCACTTGGTAGAAAGCAATAGAAGTGTCTGACTGTTGCTTTTGAAACTATTCGCATTGCTCCTGTAACAACCCGACAGATTGTTTCATGAATCTGCTGCAAAGAGTATACCGCGTTCTTATTTGTTTGGTTGTACTATACAAAGCCACCCTATATTTGAAAAAAGTCTCCATTATCATCCCATTGCTCTCCGACACAGCCAAAAATCCATTATCGCTTTTCTTGGTTTAGGTTGTAGATGTTTTCTGCATTGATGATTTTCTCGGCTAGTTTTAGGGACGTTCCTGTTAATCTGGGCATTACATGGTCGGAAACTTTTTCTGTTTAGTAAACCATTAACCAATAAGGTATTCCGTACATCACTCTCAAGTATACTCTCAAGTTTTATCGTATGATAAATCGTTTTATGACGTATAGTAACTCATCTCGTAACTACCATATCCCACAATAGTGGTGTCAGTGCAAAGCAGAGAGAAATTACTAACCTATCATTTAACCTTTATTAGGAGTAATTTAGAGTAATTTATTTATTACAATTCATTAACTTTTTAGTTTTTAGTTTATTTCCCACATTTTTTCTTACACTAAATTTTACTGATGAATAGTTCAATAAATTACTATAATCAGCATTAATTTCATATTATGAACTTATTATATTTTAATAAATTGTTTTAGTGATGGTTTGGTGATTTTCATTGTAACAGCAAAAAGTTGGAGGCAAATATAATTCAGTTGGTAATTGTAATAACTGCATTTGTAAGTAATTATAATAAATTATAGTAATAAAAATAATTATGCAGTTTTCAGCCCCAAAGAAATATCTATCTCTCAAATGCAATTTATAGAAAGTGCGTAATTCACAGTTAACAATGGATCATATTTCCTATGTTTAGAAAGCTTTTTCAATAAAAAAATTAAAATTTAATATTGTTTGTAAATTATGTATAGCACCGATGAAGGTTGATTGGAATAAATTAAATTTAAAAATATCAGTTATGGTTTGAAGTAATCTCACCAACAAAAGGTTTATAAAGCTACTCAAATTAATAGCATAGAAAGAGGAAGATCTCATATGACCATCTACATGACTTTACACCGGACTTTAATCTTTTGGTATTATAACATCACATAATAATCTGAATTTGTAGTAGGTACGTACAAAGTCAAAATAGATTAGGTACATATAATTCAAAAGATTTCTACTGTCCTTGGGAGGGGGAGGTGAACTACGTACTTTGGATTCACGACTATTTTGATAATTTTTAGCCCACTCTAGACAATAGATAAATACTTTTAAAATGTGATAAACTTAAGGGGGAAGTCTACTGTGACAAGAGAAAAGACAGACCGATTTTCCGGATTTTTTTTCTAACAAAATATGACTCGTACATTAAATTAAACCGTCATTTTTATTATATATTCAAGTATTTGTAAAAAAATTTTCAAGTCAAAATATTCAAAATTGCTGTTGTGGCACTCCTTCAACCCAGGTCCGTTCTTTTTTTTTGTGCCCAAACGGTGTACCTGAAATCTCACGTTTGGGTGATGTGAAACAAACAAAAAATATATAGTTATCATTTATATAGTATTGACTCTCATTTGTCAAAGGATTTTGTTGATAAAATATTTTGGGGCCGAAAAAAAAATTATTGAAATTTTTTTCTACTTTTTTTACAAATATTTGATGTTATTATTGTTTATAACAATTAAACAAAAAATGATATCAAAAAAATACCTCGACAAACGAGTGTCAATACTATGTAGATAATAACCATTTTTTTGTTTTTTTTTTAGGTCATCCAGACGTGAGATTTCATGTACACCGTTAGAAAAAGACGGACCTGCGTTGAAAGAGTACCACGACGGTAATTTTGAATATTTCGACTTAAAATTGTTTTTACAAATACTTGAATATATAATAAAGATGACGGTTTAATTTAATTTAATGTATGAGTCATAATTTTGTTAGAAAAAAATTCTGGAAATTGGCCTGTTTTTTCTCTTGTCACAGTAGACTTAAGTACATCATATAGGGCATTTTCTCAAAAAAAAATTTCTTAAGAACCGATGGAAAGGAAGAAGTGGACTACCCCTAGCCGTACGCCAACTTTTCAACAATAAAACTAGCGTTGTTGTTGCTTTTGAAAAGTTTTCTTGTTGCTTGTTGCTTAATAGAGAGTGCTGGGGGGTATTCCATACCCCCCAGACCCCCCGGTTGCTCATCAATTTCTTCATTTTTTGCACAAGATACCAACAAAGACTGAAGCAGTCTCTTCCCTTTGAGGCTAGCTGCACCTCTGATGTTGACCATAAAAATTTTTATTTTGTTTAAGAGGTATATTAGTATGTCCAACGAAGATCCCAGACGATCTAATTACATCACCGACTATTTTGAAAAGAAATTAATGATTTGCACTTAAATCGCGTAACTTTTTGCTTTGAACTTTAAGGGGTCAAACGATGTCTGCAATTTTTCCAACTTTTTGTCCCTCTCTTCCTAGCCTCTTTATCAGAGTTGTTCACAATCTTATTTGGTCTGTTTATTTATCTAAAATCAAACTCGTCGAAAACTATTCATTAATTAAATTTCTTTTTTAATTTTTAATAGCTATAATTAAAATTGGAAAATATTCCAGCACCATTTTTATTCAAATTCTAAAAATAAGTCTGAAGATCTGAAGTTGATTGGCTGCCGGTTCTCTTGACTGACAGCAGTTTAACCTCGTGAGATTTCTTTTTTAGGTTTCTGTAGTGGGTTTATAAAACCAATGTAGAACATAAGCCTTCTCTTAAAATAGAGGTTTTGGCCATAACTCACCACGCTGGTCAGATAATTTGGCGAGTGTAGTCCAGATTGACTTTGGACTATAGTTGTTTTACATCCAGTAGGTAACTTGCTAGACTGACCTTCAGCTGTGCCTGTTGCCCTGGTTTTTGTTAATGATCGTAATTTATCAACTTTAGGGGGCTGCCATAATAGGAGAGTATAGTATTTTTATTTTTTTTTTTACAAATTTTCAAATTTTACAAAATTTTAAAGTAAAAAATGAGAATGTTTAAAAATAGGCGTTGATTAAATGAAGGCAAGTTTCAAAATTCGCCATTTTTAACCAAATTAAAAAAAAATTAAAAAAGAAAGATATCATCTAATCAGTAACCGCAAAAAAATTTGTTTTCATTAAACCAGCGGCTTTACGTTAAATGTTAGTAGAGTAGCTATGATAGTTCTAGGACACTATACCTACGTTTCAGCTTACGATACTTTAATGACTACTTATTTTTGCTAAATCAGACATTAGCCATCCAAAATAATAATTTGCTAGAAAGCTCTTCCTTCGTGTCATTTATAAAGACGCCTCTTGTTAGTTCAACAAAAATTTTTTTAGCAACCCAAGACATGAAATTTTAAAATTTTAATATATGATGGAAAAACACAACTTACTGGCTATCATCTGTTTGTTATAAAATTCAGTTATAAATTTTTTTTACAAAAGCTTCTTCTTGTACCTTGTATAATAACCTAATTCTAGGTTTGGTCGTTTTTATGTGACCAACGTCCGAAGACAAGGCACTATATTTCAAGTTTTGGTAAAAACAAATCGTCTAAACTTAAGATTGGTTAAAAAACGAGCAATCACCGTTTTCGGACTTAGCTATATTAGAAAAAAAATTTTCTTCTGAAATTATCTGCTTACATATCATTCAAGAAATTCTCATTTTATATAAAACCTTCAAAGATGTAGAGGTCTACAAAAAATGGGGTTACTATGCTTTTGACATTTTTGTGATTTACGAATACACTTATAAATTATGCTGTTTCCGTAAGACGCGATAACTGACAACTGACTGATAATAGCCGAATTGTATAATTTTGTCGTCTTGTTGAGCATTTCTTAATCGTTAATATTATTTGAAACTGAAGTTAAATGTAATGTTCAATTCTCTACGGGTGCATATCACATGTGAAAAATCGATGCTGGTGGTCCGCCTTTTCTTGATAATCCTCCGACTCATAAATATCCGTAATGTGCCCGCATGGCCGTTGGCTGTGAATGAGATAGGAGCTTCCCACTACCACCCTTTAATGTGTCTTTACCCTCGTTTAAGTTTGCACTGTTTACCCCATTATGACTTATTTTATTTATTTGCAGCTTCCTGATTTTTTAAACTGCCTAAATTGCATTTTTGTTTCAACTTTTAACAGCAGGCACTTTTTTACTTAAATTATATGCAAATAAAGATTTTAAATTTACTTTTCGGATACAGTCTAACGTAATGACGTAACCCTGAACGGCTAATTTAATTTTTAGAAATCATTGAATCGTACTAATTGAGGTATCCTGATACGTAATCTTTTTTCCCTGCTTTTTTGCATCCTTTTACCGTTTAACCTCTAACACCTTCTTTATGATCTGTTGTTCCTCGAGGCATCC
Organism: Rhagonycha fulva; assembly: GCA_905340355.1. Lineage (NCBI taxonomy): Eukaryota > Metazoa > Arthropoda > Insecta > Coleoptera > Cantharidae > Rhagonycha > Rhagonycha fulva. The sequence goes on from HG996555.1 coordinate 10,480,750, forward strand.
GTTTTATCAGCATAGCGTTAACAACATTCCTTTAAATCGCAGCTGTGTGAAAATGATAAAAATGTGTTCCATCAACACAAAATATTGGGATTATACAAACTTCACAAAAGAACGGCTTAAACTTACCACAGACGCTCACGCCATTCCAAAATAAATTATGGTGACAAGTCGAGTAAAATTAAAATTTGTTTCTCACCCGACAATGGAATAGCTTCTTAGATTTTTAGATTTCAACTGTGTAGGCTACCAATTCAGCTTCAGTATTATTTTTTAACCTTTTAATACAAATAAAAGCTCTATAACTTTGCATATTATACAAGATTACTCAAGATTTTCCATAGTTCTGGAATTTTAGCTTAGTTTTGTACTGAATGAACGAGCTTTATTTTTTTAAATTTAAAAACCACCTACTTACCCTAATTGGTAGATCTTCAGCTGAAGAACTAAGTTGATAAATTGAGGAAAGAACTCAAATATTATGAAAAATGTTTTGTATAAAATTTTTGCTACTGTCATCAATTGTGTAAAAATTCATGTAGTATAACAAGGTGGGGTAATTATTATGTATTGTCTATTCCAGAAAATTGCCTAAATTAAATTAGCAATTTTCAAACATAGCCTAAAATTTGAAGAAAAGATAAATTTTGCACAAAGTTTTTTGATTAATTTCAATCCTTGATTTTAAAGATGTTTTAAAGACGGCAGGATTAAGATAGAAACGCCTGTATTCTCAAAATTTTGGGAATCAACCGGTCAATAAATGGAAAACTTGATAAACTTTTGAAATTTGTATTTAAAAATGTAACCACTGTTGATTGCTGGAAATTTAACCTTTTAACAATTTTATTTCCAAAAATGTGATTTTGACTTGATACGTCCCTGTTGTAATGTTGTTGCTCTGCCCTAAAGGATTATTTCATTCCACTTATTCACATTTAACCTTAACTTTTAGATATTGGTCGTTTTTATGTGACCTGTGACGTCGGTATACCATGTGGATTGTTAGCAGCATTCACTGTGTTTTGATGAATCAAAGCTCCTTATCAATTTTATCTTGCTCCAGTGCTATAACGATATGTTTTTATATTTACCATTTGGCTGTTTCAAGATCATAAGTTCGGCAGGTATGCTTATTTAAGAGATTACGAATTAGGTCGAGGTGATGCAGACACAACAGTGCAGATTAATTGTATGTCGTGATGAATCAAACCTGAATTCCTTTATTAATTGGACGAATTTTTAATTGAACTTTAACATTAATAATAAAATCAGGAATGAACTCTACACAAATGTCGAAAAATGGAACCTATCATCAGATTCTCACCGCATTTAGCTTAGGCACATCAAATGGCAACAAGGGTTAAGTACTACCATGCAGATAAACGACTTTTCGATCATTATCTCCAAAATTTTAAGCAAAAACGGAAAAAGCGTAAGACGTTTTAACCAAGAAAAAATTATAATACAAAATTTGTCTCAAACCATTTTATTTCAATAGATAATGAATTATACATTATACAGGGAGCTTAAAGCTCCAAATTGTTATTTATTCTTATAATTTAAATTGTTGTATGATATACATCAGTATTGAGCCATGCGTATAGTATAAATTTTGTCCTGAAAGGCCACTAGCTATTGAATATAATTAAATTTTCCCTTGTATAGAGGGCGCTAACTATTCAGCTATTTTTTATATAATCACTAGCCCAAACTTCATATTATTACTCTTTTTTTTTACTGAACTAAATAATATTGCTTACATAGTTGAAATTCCGAAACTTGAACGGACATATCTTTAAACTATTTTAGAAAGATATTCACAATCAAAATATATTGAACAATATTGTAATATAAATATTCCACGTTATGGGGGTGGATATGAAGTGATCTATTAAAGTTGTGTAGATATTCTGAAAAATTTTTAAATCTATCTGTACGTATTTAAGCTGAAATGCACCTCTTTGTAAATAATTGGTTGACTAGGCCGATTTTCATGGACCAAAAATACCTCACGCTCTAATTTTTAGATGATCCCTAAATTATGTTTTCTTTATTTTTATTTTATGAAAATTCTAGATTAATCAATCTATGAACTTAATTGGAGTATATGAAAGGTACGCAAACTTGTAAATATTCTTATCAAATATTACGCATAGTTAAATAATACTCTTATTCACGCTTGTATTGAAAATAATTTTTACTAGTGTACTTCTTAACTATCATTACAATTATTAATAATATTAATTCTTTTAACTCATACAATACTACAACTACGTGAAAAAAATCAGAGAGTTTATTACTAATTTCTTTTGCGCGTTTATTAGTCAATAACAAAGCTTATTTTTATGTTAAATTAATTATTTATAAACCTTGTATTTCAACCACATATTTCTATCAGTAACGCCGCGTTATGAAACTCTAAACTACATAATAACTTTCCTTTATATACATACTCGTTCACCGTTAATATATTAACGTGTCGTTACTGGCATATAGAAACGTTCCTGCGTCTTTCCGAACAGGAATACATTAGGGAAAAGACGAAAGAACAATAAACAACCATTTTTGTATTACAACTAAAAACTTTGGTTTGACACATTAACCAAAATTTATAGCATTTTCTCCAAAAACTAGAATCATACGTAGTCAGCGGTGTACCATGATCAGTGGCGTAGGTTGCTAGAGACAATAGATTCTTCAGGTCGTAAGATTCAATTGTCCCGGCATTACTGCTGACTGCATCTGGTTGAGGTTATTGGTTGATTTACCTAAAAACAAACAGCAAACTTCAATATTCAATTTAGCAAGCAAAATATAATTGTGAAAGGTAAAGTAGTGATATCAAATTTTAAAGGACGAGATGGTGACACACATGTATCTAAGAATAGTTTAGCTAAAACTATTCCCGTCTGTAGCCTACACATCATAGGTCAACAAAAAAGAAAACTACGTAGATAGTCGAAAGGCACCTATTTATATTTCACTTTTAAGTTTTCCAATGTGAAACTTAGTTAAAATTGATTAACATAGACCGCATTTAAATCGGTCAATTTTCATACAAACTCTAGATGCTTTTATAAAATTTTGAAATAGTTCACCACAACTAGGAAGAGAGAGAAGAAGAAAACAGGTGCAGTCTACGTTATTAATAAAACTTCTAAGTTCAGTATTGTGTAAAGTAAATTCAACTAAAATAAACTAAGTTTTAAATAGATAAACAATTTAAAAATATTTAAATTTTTGCAAAATTGTAAAATTTTCCACCATTTAAGACTATAAGAGCAGCTAATCAATTGATTATAGAAAAAATGTGGAAAGAAAAATTAGTTTTCTCTGAAACAGCAAGAAATGCGGATATTTCATCAATTAAAATAGTTTTGCTAACATGGAAATTAGTTTTGGCACAACGATTTTTTAAGTTTTCTCAGTTCTCGGAAAATCGGAAAAAATCATCATAAAAAGCGATTAAATTTAGAATTACCTTGGCATTTTACGGTCCAAGTTTAATTATCATTTTTAAGTAAACGACAACTTAACGTTGAGTTAACTCACATCAAACGTATTTTAAATTTGACAAAATGAAATATAAAGGTGAGAAAAGCCTGTAAAACTGTTTTAAAAAGTTCAAATCTCAGCGACTCCAAAAATGTTTGTGCCATGGTTTAGATTCCACAGTAACCTGGTGCACAAGCAATGAAAGAAAAAGCAGCGTAATCATATCTATATTTTAAGATGACCAGGCAATAGACGCAACCCAAAATTCTTTCATTGGCTGTCTGAAAATGTTATGACACTACGAGATTATTTGAAAATATACTTAGACAGTCCACGACTACAGCGAAAAAGCCGGGCTTAAAAGTTGCACGATTTGGGTCAGCTAGATTAACCCAAATCAAAAACGCGCAGTTTTGCCGGCTAAACGCACAATGCCGGCGTCTAACACTAAGACAAAACATGACACTTACATTTAGCTGCTATGCCAATGAAACTGCTTAAGAATTTTTGGTAGAAGATAGATTTTCAAATTGTATGAATTTTCATCTCCTTTTCAAGCAAAAAAAAACGTTGAAATAATAAAATTGAAATTTCGGATTAGGTCGTTTATGATTTGTTAATCCATCTATGGATGGTATGCTACAGGATTCAAACACTTCACTCACGCCTATGTTTTATTTTAGGATTAGTAGTGACACCTCCAATAATTACTTAAAGCAGATCCAAATCAAACAAAAAATTCGTATTGAGAGTTTTTAAAAATATTTAAACTGATGAGGAAAAACTATGAATTTTGACAACGAAGTGGCTATAGCAAGATGTCCCATTCCAAAGTTATTTTGTTTGAAACATTAAGTAGCCATTTCAGATAATAAATTTATGCACAGCCCTTACGAAGATTATCGTAAGGAGATGTATGTTTACATAGAGGGACTACATAATCTTAAAAATTCTTCTTCTTTGTTTTCCACTTTGCAGAGAAGTCGTGATCGTATCTCACATCCTTCTGTGTATAGCTTCATGGATGATACTACGCCATTTATTTGGGTTCTGGGCGATTTTTGTGACTTATTGGAACGTGGTTTTAGTCGTCTCCTTCACTTGATCAGCACAACGTTTCGGGAATCGTTTTCTCTGTCTGGTTTCCTCAATTCTTCCCTAAACTACTAGTTTTTCTAGGTTGTCAACTTTTTTGTGAGTATAGATTAATTGTGATAATCGGTTTTCTTATTTGTTCCAAAATAGAGGCACTCATTCTTCTGCACGATATTTCGTGCACTTTCAACTGGTCTTAGCTTTGCGCAGAGCGGGGATAACCGGAGCGACACTTGCATTGGGATGCAGCAACAGTGCACTCCAAACGAAAATCATGGTTTTCAACCCTAAATGTGCGGGAAAAATGGCTTAAAGCGCCCGAGCGCAGCGAGGAGTGCTCTAAGTCGATTTTTCCTTGCACAACCACCTTTCCGAATAGTACATGTGCAGGAAAAATGGCTTAAAGCGCCCGAGCGCAGCGAGGGGTGCTTTAAGTCAATTTTTCTTTGCACAACTACCCTGCGTTAAAAATCCACTCTCACGAGTTTCACCCCTCAAAGATCCACCATTTCCTTACTCCACGGGCCTAAGGATATTTTTAAATTAGTTGTCGCACCCTTCGGGCGCTTCGAGCCATTTTGATGAAAACCACCCTCGCAAGAGTAGGATCCACGCGAAAAAGTAACTACCGTTCGTTAAATTTAAGTAACCCTTTTCTGAAGTAATTTTTGTCCTAAAAAATGAGAACGCATTCCTACCATAGCGTAAGAGTTACTGACAAATTTGTCAACAGTTACACTCTTATGTATAGGAACGCACGTACCGTCAACACAATGCATTGATTCACCAATCACGAGCGTTTTACCTTCAAATTTGCAATGAAAATCGAGCTTTTTTAAATTCGATTTTTGAAAAAACAGGTGCATTTAAGGCATTCTGTCATAACTAATTCTCTTATTTAATATATACTCTTTCAGAAAACTTCGAGGTGTCAATCGTAAAATTTGTATGTTCGCGGCCTTTCTAGCTAACTATACCCTTCTTTTCATCTCATTGGGTGTCAGTTGCATCTGTCCCAAGTATTGTAGCCTGAGTCGAGCTAAAGCGCTACAGCTGTAGAGAATGTGTTTGGCCGATTCGATTTTTAATTCACAGAGTTTGTAACTGTCATCGACTCCCAACTTCATTTATTTGAACTAATATCTCACTAGGCAATGCTCAGTGAGCAACCTCGTAATTAGTCTAATTTTGTTTTGTGATAAAAAAAAGAAGCTTTTTAGCCTCTACAGTTTCTTGCACTTGTCTTTGTCTTGGTATATTATGCCAAAAAGTTTTCTTGCTCTTTGGTTCCCACTTTTGGATTTTCAGTCCTTTGTATGTTTTGGATAGCCTACAGAATCTCTCGGGGCTGGTTAAAAGCGTTCTTGAGCCTGATCTAGCTAGTTTATCAGCCTATCATTACTCTCAATTTCCTCATGTCTTGGCACCCAAAAAGGGCACTTTTGTTGCCTTTGGCCAGTTTGTTGAGAAATTGTCGGCATTTTTATGTGGGTAGAGATTCGAAGCTATTGGCTTTGAGTGCTTTAATCGCAGCTTAACTGTCATCCATTATATTGACTTGTTTACCAATTAAATTCCTTTGTATGTAGGTATTCATGGGCACATAGTGCAATTGAGTCGTCCAGATGCAAAACCAGACATAAACAAAAAATTTTTTTTTAGTGTTTGGTATCTAACGACTCGTAATAATATTATGAGTCCCTAGATACCAAACACTCAAAAAAAATTTTTTTGTCTATGTCTGGTTTTGCATCTGGACGACTCAATTGCAAGTATTTAATTTACCACTTTATAGTCAACTGCAGCAATACCGATACTGACCTACAGATGCGAAGAATGGGTCATTAAAGACGAGAGTAGAATTCAAGCTGCAAAAATGCAATTCCTTAAAGCTAGCTACAAAGGGCTGTACCAGAGCTGACAGAATCCGAAATGAAGATATCCGACAAGAACTTGCGATTGAACCCATTGATGAAAACTATCAGGGTGTACCGGAAGCAATGGTGTGAACATATGGACAGAATGAACAACACACGACTGGTAAAATTAATTTTGGGATACCATCTCAAAAGAAAAAGATGTCGGGCGACCAAGAAAGCGATGGATGCCGGAACAGGCTTTAGCCTAATCCAGGAAGTTTGAAGAAGAAGACTTTATAGTCACCTATTTTGGTTAGGTTTTGTTTGTTGTTATTTGCCTTGTCTACTATCATAATTTTTGTTTTGTCGCTATTGATTTTCACCCTACACGCATCGCTCTTTTCTCTCATCGTTCTCATCAAATCAGTTAGTTTTTCTTCTGAATTCTCGAGTAGAACCGTGTCGTCAGCTTATCGCAGGTTGGTTATACGGGTCTCTCCTCTTACGATACCTCTTGTCTAACCCTCGATTACTCTTCTCATAATATTTTCTCCGTATTATGTTAAAAAGGAGCTGCGACAGTATGCAGCCTTGTAAGGCTTCGGAAGGTGCTGATCTATTCTTACTAGAGCTTTGTTATGCTCATAAGGTCATTTTATAATTGTGTAAGATACAGGGAAAGTTTCATCTTTTTTAGTATGTGCCATAGTTTGGCCCATTTAATGCTTTCAAATGCCTTGTGATAAGGCTTTATCTGTTCCTGGTGATTTGTTCAGTTTGTGTCTGTCTATTGCTCTTCTTACTTCATCTATAAGTATTTCTGGTTCCGCCTCATCATGGTCCGCGTTCATCTCGGTTTAGTTTTTTTGCAATAGTCTCTTCCAAGCTTCCAACTCCTGTATTATATTCGTAACTTTGTCCCCTGTATTTCTTACTATTGTCAATGATTTTGGAACACCGGCTTTGTTTATTTTCTTTATGGGCTTGTATAAATTTTACGTATTGTTATGTTTGGGGTGTATTTGGGCTTCCTTGTACTTGTCAAGTAAATACTTATTCTTGGCTTTTCTGCAAACTGCCTGTATTTGTTTATTTGTGCGTATCTGTTTCGCTGTACTTTCGTTTTCACGCCTTTATTTCTCTGTTGACGGCGCCGGCGTCTCCTCTTCACCAGATAAAAAGTTTTGTCCATCATCCAGTGCTGGTATTTATGGAAATTTTGATTTTTCTTCTTTGTTTCATTTAATGCAACTGATATGGCTCTCTTTGCAGTTTGCCATATCTCTTTTAACAAAATCCAAAGCGCAGAGATAAAATTTTTAAAAACTACAGCTGGATATAAATTACCAGATAGAAAGAGAAATCAGGAAATAATAATCGAACAAAAGGTTGCAGAATTTAATGAAAAAACTAAAGATAACAGGTTGAAATGGAATAATCATTTGGAAAGAATGTGATCCAAAAGGATACCTCTAAAATCATGACATTGAAAGCCGAAACCAAGATGAGATGTCGGAAAATCGAGGAAAAGATAGACGTCGGAACAGGACATATGAAGCCTAATCCTTGAAGCGACAATAATAATTAAAATATTTAAATAGAAAGCTATTTAATTTGTAATTGTAAACTACTTAATTGGCAGACTACCGTTAACCACACTCTGACAGGTCGGAAAACCGTGGTTTTATTTCACGTGATTTAAAATTTCAACTTTGACTTGCAAGGGTAGTTAAATCATCTGTCAATGTTAGCATCTTACTAAAATGTGTTATTCAAGAATGTAATAACAACAACGAAGAAAAATTATTAACATTTAAAAATGAAAATTACAAATTTCTTTGTGACAAAGCCAAAAAAACTTTTATTCATTCATAAATTTATTTATTTTCACATAAAAATTTTACCGCTAGATGCTTATGATTTAATTTGAATTTTATTACGTTGATGTAGCTTGTTAATGTCTAAAATTTAGATTAATAATTTTCGCTAGGTTATAATAATTAATCTTCTAGGTATAATAGACAGGTCTATTTTACCAATAGGTATATTTTTAGAAAAATTTAGAAATTATGAAATAATTAAAAATAGATATGTATGGAGATTTATAAAACTATTAGGTCAGAAAAAAATTTCAGGGACGATTGTCGGTGAAAACTACTATTAATATTGTTATATTTTAATTTAAAGATGTTCAATCTAAAATACTAAGTTTTTTTATGAACGAAATTCCGATATTAATAGACCAAAAATAATATATCATACATAAAAAAAATAATAAAAATGTAGTAAATGCAGTCCTTGGAAAAGCTGGGTCAAGCGGAGTTTTTGCATTTTTCTTTTCGTATGTCCCCAGTCCGCTAGATAAAATTTGTAAATTTTTCAGGACCTGATGTGTTGACAATGAAAGATAATTTCCTCTCACGACAGATTTATAAACTATAAAAACGCAGTTTTTTAACGTCATTTGAAATTAATTTTTGCGCGGCATGGAGTCTTTTGTGCCACACTATCTTGATCATTTTGCTTGCAGAAGTTTATTTTTCTTGTCAGAAAGTAAAAGATCTGATTACACTTTGCCAATGAGCTGTAAAACATAAAATACGTATTCTGTAGATTATCATGAAAGTGTAAAAATAAGTTGCTTTATTCCAACACAATCCAATGTAATGATTTGAAAAAAGAATTGTGACATATTTACAGACGAAATGAAACATTTAGTTCTAACAGGTGTGTACTATATGGGAGCCTTCAGCTTTCATTACTTTGTTATTACCGACTGAAGGTAATTTTTCTAAAACGTGTAGATTTATTTTTAATGATAATATAATGGACTGAAAGCCGACCGAGAATAGATCAATCAACAATTTTGTTAACAATGCCAGTAATTTTTATATTCTTTATTTTAAGACCACTGTCCACTGCTTTATTGAATAATTCGCTTTTTATGAGATTCATTTAAATCCAAATTAAAGCTAAAACTCTAATTTTTACTTTAAGCAAATTCTGATTTTAAATTAATTTCTTCTCAGGGACACAGATGATGATGATTGAGTATCAATCTCAATACAATTACCAGTTCTAATTACTCCCTTTGAGTTGAACTGTAGAATCGCCTTAAAAGCTGAGAATTGAATAAAATATAAATTGTTCTGTTATTTTTCCTATTAAAATCACATGCTGCAGGAATAATTTACAGGAATAAAATTCCCGAAGTTCAGTCACTGTTTGATAGATTTCAATTAAAATATACTACCGAACGAATTGCAATAAAATGGGATTTAGAGGGAAGTTACAGAAATATCTAATAAATTTCTTCCTGCAGTTGCATTTGCATTACAAGTTTCTGCCCTTAAGCATTGTAGAATTATTTCATAGATTACTACAGGAAAATCTGGTGAAAATTTTAGAAAAATTTAAAAGTATAAAGCATTTAAAAAATAAAATCATAGACAGCAAGTGGTTCAAAATGCCACAGGAAAACATTTGTTTATTGGAAAAACATTTTTTATTTTTTGTTTGATATCGATTTTTAAATTGAGAAAAATTTTAAAAAAGGAAATAGTTTTAGTTCAAGCCCGATAGAATCACAAACAAAATAATACAAAATTAGACTATGTACAAAGTTGTAAATGTGGCAGATGTTCCTGGATTGCAGGAATTGCATTTTCCACTTCTGGATTTTTTGAAGATTGTATAATGTTATATTTGGCACTATATAACAAAATTATGTTAAATATTTATTTTTAACCACCCCAAAAAATTATGACACCATAATAAGAAATATTTTAAATTAAATTTTTTATTTTATTTGATTAGCGAATAGCTCACTAGGGGACCATCCAGCTGACGAATTACCAATTTTGATAATTTTAAATGTTTTTAATCAAGTGACCTTGACATAACTTTATTCTACTGAAAAATTAAAAATGTAGGAAAAGAGAGACTGTGAACAAGTGCACCCAATCACAAAACAACTAATTTCAGTTTTGCTGTGAAATGGATTAATTTTTTTAAATAGTTTACTAAAGTAGTAGCTCACTAAATTTGGTTTCACTCAAACAGAATCCCACTCTTACTATTTCCTCTCAACTTAAAAAACAAATTTTTTTTTCAAAATTAGGCGCATTTAAACAAGAACTCCGACACGTAGCTCTTTATTATTTTTTTTTATTTACATTTTATTAGCACTTCTAAATGTTAATTTTTTTTTTATTTGTTTGGTATTTTTGTTTATTTGTTTTTTTTGGATTGGGTATTTTGGTTGGTTGGTTTTTTGGTTCACCACGACGTGAGAATGTCCACTGGAAGATCGAGCTAAGAAATTCTGAAGCGTCCGTAATTCGAACTCAGAATTACCGCTCCGTAGAGCATCACATCACTCCACTACCGTGGCTTTCTTTATTTTTGTTTACTTTCATTTTAAAAAATTATTGATTTTGGTGAATCATCAACTGTAAGCTCCCCTTTTCGGTTGAAGTTTCTTTTCTGTTTAAAAGAATTTGTATATTAGCTTAGGTTGCAAAATATGGAATAAAATTTATAAAATTGAAAAACCAACTTTATTTTCTTCTACCATTAACAGAGCTTTTTTTGTAACTTTTTGTAAACTCTAAATTTGCAGAAAAAATTGTCTACCTCTTACAAAAAAAATTATAAACGATTTTGGTTTAAAAAATTCAGACGATTTTATGTAGGCTGCAGCTTCAGTAAATCATAATTCGTGGTTATATTAAGCGTTATTAAGCAAATTATCGATTTGTTTATCATGGTTAGGCCTTACTAATGAATTAATACAAACTGAATTGCATGTTACAATCGCTACATAAATTTCTACAGGATGTAGAATTGGTTCACCATAGGGATTTCAATGGCAATTTTGAATAATGCATATTGAGCACGTTTTTAAGCAGTAATATTTTGAGAATTCCAAGGCAACACTAATTTTGTTAAAGTGGCAGTTTTAATATCCCATTCTGTAGCGGGAAAAATTATAAACAATAGCATAAACTGATGCAACAAAAAAAACTTACATATTTAGAGTTTACTTCTAGAATAATTAAGTTTAAAATTGATCAAAATTCAAATGTTATCACAATAAAAGCTCTAAAAACAAATGGTAAAAAACTTCAGCTTCGCAAATTCGAACTGGTCTCTATGAACAATATCCATATTCAATAATCGTAAATCCAAACTTTAACTTCTTCACAGCAATATATTAAATTCCAAATTACTACTGCTTATAAAATTAGCGTATTTAAAGGACACGATTTAAAATAAATTATGAATTTAGCACAAAATTACTGATTTGATATGCTTTTACGTTTCTAAATTTAAATGCGAAACCTAAATGGAAAGACATGCAAAATTTTGGGTCACAAAAATAAGAAGCAAATGAAAAATCCTGAAATTTAAGGTTGTTCAACTTTGTAATATGAAATTTTTTATGAATGATTTAAAATTTTTATTATTTTGATTGAAAGTTTTGTGAGTGTGTATTATAAGCTGTAGCAATGGTGTTATTTCTATTGCCGCTTGGTTTTTAATGCTGTCGTATAAATTGAACGAAGGAAATTGTATCAAGTTAAGGAAATAGAGAAAACAACAAATAAAGTTGATGGTTTTGGCTCATTCCCAGGTTCCCATGCAAAGAATCTATCGAATTTTTGGCGGGAATCATAATATTTATCAGTACACGTGAGTATTTGGCGTGCGTTAGGGATTTCCTCATTTATTGGAGCCAAGGTTTCTCTTTTAGTGGAACAGCACTTGAGATGCCAATGTGCGTGTCCATTGAATACTCCAGTTGGCACAAGAAGCACCCGCACTTTTGAGCCAACTGGGGTGCATTCAAAATGTTTACATAGTTAGAGCCAACCCTGGCATTTGGCTAACTCCTCAGGAAACAGTTGGTTGTAAGAAACTCGTGAAGTTGCAAGTTGTTTTTCACGTGCTCGGTGTTATCTGTACGTAACTTTTTTAAACAAAAATTTCTAAAGCTAAGTGTAACTAAAAATATAAAAGAAGAAATAACCTACAGGATGTTTTTGCAAATATTTTTAGAAGTTAAAATTGTCACATAGAAACGAGTAAACTATGTCGGATTTAAAAATAATTTCATTAAATCGCGCTACGTGTAACAAATTTCAAATAATGTGATTACAAGTTAAAACTAATTTATCTAAATTTTGTCGTCGATCGCTCTACGAATTTAACGAAATAGGTCAAAAAGCTTAGTTTAATCGGCAAGTTTATTAGACAAATATTTTGTAGCAGCGATGTAGTCTTTACAGTGGAAAATCTCTAATTATCAACTATTTTTAGATTGGTTCCTGAAAAGTATTAATAGATGTTTATTCCTACGCATAAAATACCATTAAAAATAGTACTTTGCTTTGTAAAACCTTATATTCATAAATACTGTTACATAAAAAGGTCCAAGACGACTTCAAAGTTAAATTTTTAATTTAAAGAAAATAGAAAAAACTTACAACTTAATGTTTGTTCATTATGTTAGTTGACATCCGAGGTTATAAAACTAGGCAAAAGACTTAAGAAATCTCGTAGAAACACATCTTCGACGTCGCCGTCGTCGTCGTAGAGCACCTAGGAGCGATGAGCTCCTCGTGCGTACTGTCGCTGCACCGACGCCTGGCCAAGCTCCAAGCGTTCCCACCGATCCCCCCGATTCCCTATTTACAATCCTTTCTGCAGTCGCGCTTTAGGATACTACATGCATACTGTTTATATGAACTAGGATGCAGAAAAGGGATTTCGCTAATAGCCGGGCTAGAATGGAATGGGAAACTCTAATTGCACGGATTAAAATTAGGAGATAAGAGTTGAGAGTATGCATGGAAAATTATTGTGCATGTTAGTTGGAAGTTACAGCAACTTAAATCCTACAAGATAATAAGAAATAGGACCAGCGTTGTTTACCAGCATTACTTGCAAAACTAACAAATTTATTTATTGCTAGCACAAAAGATTGAAGTTACAACTGAACCGCATTCATGTTACTTATGTGTCTGTTGTCATACCAGAATTATTATTTTCAAACTTATATCCACAAATGCGGAGCTTCTATTCAACTTTACAACTTAGAAAACATTTTAAAAATATTTTATTGTTGGTCATGTAATATCTAAAAATCAAAGAATACACCACGGCCATATACGCAAACTTTATTTAACTTTCAATTTAAGATGTTAAAAAAGTTTAAGTGAAGTTTATGGGTTATCATAACGTAAAACTGTTTTATTTTAAGGAACTGAAGTACCAGTATTAGTAAGTATTAGTTTAGATATCCCCCGGCAAGAATCATATAATTGCTACGCTTACTTCTTACTGTAACCCAAAACTCACACTGAAGTTTCAGTCTTGGTTTTAAATTAGAATGATCGTGGGGCAAAAAGTGACAAGAAGGTAAAAGTCGTACCATTACTTTTTCGAGTTACTCTATCACGAAACCCTAACAAGATAGAATCAAAAATGAACATTTCTTTGGATCAATTTCAAAATTTAAAGACGGGATGTGGTTTGGAAACGTTAAAGAAGATAATGCACTTCAAATAAATGAAAGAGAAGTTTATTGGTTATCATAACGTCAAAACGTTTTATTTTAAGCAACTGATATGGTTTGAAATTAATGTGTAAAAAATGTGTATTTCTTCCTGTAGCACCAAAAACTTAAAACTTTTCTAAAATTTTATTTTGAGCTCAGATTATATTTTAAATTCAAATGATTATAAGACAAAAAGTGACAAAGTGGCCGATAACATTTTTAATTTAATGTCTATATCAATATTTTGAATTTACACAAAAATTTAAATTAATTCAATTTGCCAGTCGAAAAAAAAAATTTAATTAGTATTTGAAGAAACACAACCTTTCAAAACCTTCAAAATGAAATAAAGTTCAATCATAACCATAGTGAACATTTGCAACCACATTTTTCTTTAAATTTTAATTTTTTAATTTTTCTGGTCAATTTTTATCCTTTGACTATAATGTGACTGATGATTGCAAATCACTTCGATGTCTCATTTACTTCACTAAATTTTTATAATTTTTTTTTTTTTAATTTTAACCTCTTCTACCCCCTTTTTTAATTTTTAACTAATTATCAAATATATTTCTAGACCTATCCTGAATAATTCCAGGTTAAAACTATGTAAATTAAATTACTTTTTGGCTGTTAGCGGTCTCATTAGCATAATTTCAAAGGATAATGAAGACCTTGCTACCAAGCTTTAAGTTAATACTGATTTATTTCAATAAATATTAATTCCGATAGTAATTACATTATTTGCTTAAATGACGGATTTTACTATTATTATCAATTAATATTGACATGATAGAATTCTGGGTGCGTCGACTATCTTGGGAACTTGTTCTGAATTTTCTGAAGAATCTCGACGTTAGAATAGGGCAGACGAGCCCTACAGTTGTTGTATTCCGTAGTCCATATTCGTCTGAGCAGTGTTTTGTTTTCTATCGCTAAGCTGAGATTTTTTGCTTCAGAATTGCAATCATTAGCCTTTGTGCACCATTTTCGCAGCCATGTTTGTATTTTTACAAGATTAATTGAAGAATTCCAGATAGTTTTGTTGGGTCTAGTGAAGTTCGTAGATCATGTGTGTAGATCTGGTATAGTACTGGCCCCGCTACGCTTCTCTCAGGTACTCTTGATTAAATTGGTTAAAGGTTCATATGTTTATTATTATGTTTTTTCCAAAAAATGTCAGTATTTTAAGTATGGTTTTTTTATTATTTGAAAGTGATGGTATGGCAAAAATTCTTTTTAGTTTTGTAGCATGGTCTCTCATGGACCTTATCGAAGGTTTAACTCACGTCCAAGAATGCAGCTGAGCAGCATTTTCTTAAAAGTTTTTGAGTTTTTTCTTAAAATCGTTGCTTATTATTTTTGCTAGTCTATGCACTTGTTTGATTATTCCATGCTTTTTTCTGAATCAAAATTGGTGATTTGGTATGATGTTTAGTTTTTTTAATCAGGATTTCAATCTTTTTAGATAGACTTTTTCAAAAACTTTTGAAAAAATTGATAATAGAGTTGTAGACGTATTAGACTATATAATTTGGTTTCTTCCGGTTTCTTGCCAGGTTTCAGTATCATCATTCTTGAAAATCAAATTTTTGCATCGAAAATGAAGGTGATTAGATATAGACACTTTTTTGGTACTTCCTGCTGAACATTTCCTCAATTAGATCAAATCCAACAGCTTTTTGATATTGGTTTTTTTATTCTACCTTTAACTTCCTTAATTTTGATTTTTTATTCGAAGATCTAGTTTAAAACGAGGATTGAAGGAGTTTGATATTTCGTTTCTTTCTTCTATTGTTAATATAGAGAAAAATAGTTAAAAGACTTTTTTCAAGAGTTTAGCAAATACATCAGGTTTTTCTTTGTCGTTTCTTGCTCATTTATTAGTTTGTTCATTTTTAATTGATTCATTCTGTACCTACTTGTAGTTTTTTTTAGCTTTTTCGTTGCCTTCCAAAGAAAGCAATCTGTAGCCTTTGTTGAAATTAGGCTTTCTAGGTGATCTTGGATATTTTTATTTTTGATTTCTGTTAGCATCTCTTTTAACTTCTTGCTGAATTTGTTTACCTTTTGTTTTGTTTTCTGTCGTTTTCATTTGTTGCCATTGGTTTTTAAGCTTTCTCCTATCAGTAATTTTTTGTTGGATTATAGGTGGTACTTTTTTTATTTTGTAAGTCACTCAAATTAAATTTGTTTTTTTATCAATTTTGAAAAGTCATCTTGTTGCTTCCTTATGCTAGGAGGCATTTCCCCCTCATACTCCCCAGTTCCAGGCTTGTTTCTTTTCATGCTAGGAGATCTAGCAGACTTAGCCACCGTAGTCGAGAAAATAAAAAAATCATTTAAGGGGGTATTCTAGTCTAGACGGTCAAATGTTAGGTGTTTTTCTAGGCGTAATAAATAAAAAACGTTAAACATTATTAGGATCGGGTTTTTTATCAGTTCTTTATTAACATTTGAAAAGTACAAAAAAGTTTTAAAAACAAGAAAAACATCAAAATTAAAAAAAGTACAGGCCGGCAAAGTAGGGACTCAAAAAAAAGCTGCACCCTGGTTGACATGATTTCGACCCCTTCAGTGATCTAAAATAAATTTTTTTAGTGAATTCTTACAGGGTAAAGATGTCATTTTCGTTTGATAAGAGCAATTTAAAAAAAAAAAATTTTTGTTGAAATAAAAATAAAATTTGTTTTTCTCCTGGTTTTTCCATCTTTGGGAATTTTTTAAAAATAGTAAAAAATCAAATTTTTAAAAAAGCTCTCGTCAAACGAATTTTGAATATACTAGAAAGCTCTGTACAAAATTTGAAAGCAATCGGTCCATTAGAACTTGAGATATCATGTCAACCGATTCAAAAAACGTAGTTTTGAGAAAAATGAGTTTGAAGTTTGGAGTCATTTAATGGTGTATTATACTTACATTTTTTTAAACAGCTGTAATTCCGAAAATAATTCCAATTTTTAAAAATCCTTTTACATGCATATTTTTCAAGGTCTAAACTTTGAAAATATGCAAAAAAAATCGATTTTTTTTTTAATTCTAGACCAGAATACTGCCTTAAAAATTAGATAAAATTAGGTATTGTGTAGTCTATCTCTGAAAAAAATTTCCTCTGACCTGGAGGGTACTTTTAAAAGTAAATACTCAAAAAACTGGGTGGTCTGGAGGATACAGGAAGTCATTCGTTACTGGGCTAGAAAATAACAATATTTTTCGCTATCCCGGCTGTAATTGGACTGTTTTCGTACTCGATTTGAGGTACGAAATGGGGCACTTTTTGTCACTAAAACGTGAAAAAAATTTTTAGGCCATGCCCTTTAGTGACTACAGCGACCAAAACCTACAGCTGATAAATCGCCAAATTTGATAATATTTTTTTTTTATAAAAATGAATCAAAAATAAAGGAACAAGGAACTCCACATTTATGCTTATTAGTCCTATTTTTGAAATAAATCGCTCTTAAAATTTATTATATTGCCCCGTGTTTCTGTGAAAAAAATAGTGGGAGCAAGAAGCTCATTACTGCAACTTTCTCACTATATCTTCATAAACTTGCTGTAAAATGAACTGTACTTGTAAATTTTCTCCTTTCAATAGAAAGAAATAAATCAAAGTTTGCGAATCTTCAGCTGTAGGTCCCCATTGGTAAATAAAATGTTTTTAAAGTAGTGATAATTTAAATGTTTCAACATTTAATTTAGTCTTTCTGAAAATTTACAGCTAATCTTCTTTCGGTATCATCACAGTATATTATGCTGTTCTCGTGATATACATGGATGCAGTTGGAATTCCACTCTCTTCTTCATTTTTATTAAATTTACAGTTTAATATGGAACATAAAACACGACACATGCAGTCCGGAAACACACAAGAGTGGAACTTGATGGGATCCTATAGCTATATATGTATCTTATAACTGTCGCTAATCCTGTTACTAATCTGCATCAATGTGATTCAATTTGCGTTTTTTTTTTATATAAAATGAGACTGATTTGACATCGTATGTGCAATTTACTAACTGTAATTTAACTTTGTTTATAGTTAACTGCAATTTTTTTTCTGCTTTGGGTGCCTATCTGTTTTGGATGTTGGTGATCATCATAGTAATTTGCACTTTATCTACAGCATCTCTCAACGTCCCACTGTCGTAGTATTGTACCATATGTTTATACATTTTTTAACCATGATCTCCATGTCTTCTTCCTTTTGTTGCATGTCGGTTTTCGAAGTCTATGATCAGTAATTTTATTATGTACGTCAATTGCTATTTTGATTATTCTTGGTATTATTATGAAGTAATTTCCTGTTGCTTTTCTTATCGCAGACTCATAACATATTGAATCTGGATGTGATTGTCGTCTGTGAGTATCTGATGTAGTGTCTAAGAAGATGCATTTATCTTACATTTTTCCATGCCAAAACTCAGTAATGAACACAGCTGCTGCTCTAATATGTCATTTTAATATTACGCTACCTAATAAATGGTTTAACACATCCGCCGATTTTGCCTTACGGAACCACTTGTTCTCCACCTTTATTGCTGTTATGGTTTTCATCCGTTTCTCTGGACAAGGGTAAAGCGATAAACTCCGCTATACGGAGTCTTTGACAGAACTTTACCACAGACTTAGTCGTCCACAGACGAAGTGGAATCTGTCGAGTATTTTCTAAATGAGTTCAGAGACGAGAACTCTGTTTCCCTTTCGATCAGGTTAAAGTTCAGGTTATACATTCAAAATATAAGATTCGATTTGCGTTGTTTCAACGAAGTATAATCGCACTTGAAAAAGGATCGACAATCGACATTTTAAATGTGATTTATTTGATTAAAAAATTTTATCTTTGTAATAATTCCCAAATGCATAATCGTAATCCTCCAATATATTGGAATTGAATCCAATCTTTCTAAACGTCCTGACTGGTCCTTCTCGGAGGACTGAGCATAGTACATATTGAAAAATATAATTTTCATGGTCGAATCAATAAATTCTTATTATTTTCATTAATACTATGAACAAATTCATAATTTCATTTATTCAATGAAAATTATTATAGTTTTTAGTTTAGTGTGCATTTTAAAATCTGTTTATTTAAGTTAATTAATTAAGTACCTGATAAAAGTTGTTAACATAGTTGAAAGCTCATGAAAAGAATTGATTTTTATTGCGTTTAATTGACTGAATTATATATGACCATAAATAAGTCTGATAGAAATGTCATTCCATACACGAACTATTTGTTTTCGTTTATCGTGATGAAACTGCAACCATTTATTTAACTATTTTAACTAAATTTTACTGCAGCTTTAGCTACGTACACGCTACACGTGTTTCGTGCTTATTAACATCAGCTGGAGGTTATACGACGTTACAATTTGTTATAAATGCGAATACTTGATTTGTTTGTATATGAATAAAGTGGTAGTTACCGGCGTTTCTTGATAACATTTGCCTATGCAATTTCCAATTTTAGGTTATTACATCAAATTAAATCCTCATCAACCGTCTAATTTGAATCACAGCACAAATTAATATTTAAGAAATGGCAGAAGTTCAGTATTCTAACACGCAACTTGCTCGGA
Source organism: Rhagonycha fulva (assembly GCA_905340355.1). Taxonomy (NCBI): domain Eukaryota; kingdom Metazoa; phylum Arthropoda; class Insecta; order Coleoptera; family Cantharidae; genus Rhagonycha; species Rhagonycha fulva. The sequence continues at coordinate 10,500,342 of HG996555.1, forward strand.
GTTTTAGAGGATCTGAAACAGCTACTCTAATGGAGCGTAAAATTCGCGAATGCAGAATAAAATTAGCGCAAAATTATAAACTAATTGGTTTTTAATTTTGAGAAAGTGGTAGTTATAGCTTGACATCGGTCCAACAAAGCTCATCCACAGCATGACTATTCCATTAGTAAAATTTCTGTTTTAGTGTTGAAATTGGCTCAAAATATCATCCCTACTTTTTCTACTTTGGGAGGGAAGAAAAATTACACTCCATTCATAGTAAGACCTCTATAACTTTACTATGTCGAAAATTGCATAAAAACGAGCCTGATTTTTAAAAAAAATTAATCTTTCGTTTGAAGTGGATAAAACTGGAGTAAAAAGTTTGTTTGAATGGCAGATCAATGTTTATCGCTTAAACAAGTCGTCACGTACTATTACTGTTTTGCGTGTGGCCAAATGGCTAAATATGCTTTAGTTGTGTAACATGTGATACACACATGGGAATTTATAGTGGTACTTTTATATGGTTTTAATTCTTTTAAAAATTTTATATGTAATTGAACAAGAAATGTTTTTTGCAATCAAGCTATACAATTTTACGGTTGAAAGAATTTCATGAACTTGAGCTCATAGAAATTGAGAAATGCAAATGAAAATATTGATTACTTGAACAGACTCATATTTATTGACTATCATTAAAGTAAATGTCTATAGAAATAAATTCCTTTTCTTGTAATAAAATTAAATTTTTTGAAGTCGTTTCAAAAAATTCAAAACTACATAAATTTCTTTTAGAACGAATAGGTACAATTACGTTTATTGTTAAATCAGCTACAAAGCGAATAACCAATTTGCAATCTATATTCAGGAAACCTCTACAAGAATGAAAGAAAGAATCTCATTTAAATTTTATTGTGCTTTTGATGTCCACGGCATTCAACTTCAATATCCATAGAGTCTGATGTTTGCTAACTTCATTGCAGCCACTTGCATGCGAATTACCTAAATTGCGCCTATTCTAGCAAGCGCTCCTCAGTTCAGCTTTAAAACTTCTGTTTCTTAGTTCAAATGTGCCCACATGAATTTTATAGAATTTCCTCGACGATTTAAACTTGAGAAACTCGATCTAATAGACGACTATGTTACTCTAGCGTAAGCAAAACATGACGCAAAATGCATCGACCGCTGCAGCATCCCTAGAACTTCCCATGACTCCCAATAGCTACCCCTAACTCTTTCCAAAACAATTCATCCCAACCCCGACGCGCCAGTCTGTTGTCTGCTCCATAAATGGTAATATTGCTCTATTTTATATCCAGATACAACATTTGCGATTGAAATAAATATTTTTCTACACCAAAACAGCAAACCAAGAAATGAGATATTTGATAACAGTTTGCTTTTTGCTACGAATTGCTTATATTAAAATAACCGAACCAATTGATGAAATTGGTTTAAAAAATCTAATAAATAGTTGTTTCACCCACCAAACTTTTCAACTTTACTATTGATCATAAACTTCGCTAATAAGTAAACTTTAATGCAATTTAGAAACGGTTGTAAAATTTTATATTTAAAAATAAATTTAAATTAACTTTGCAGGTTTCCCAAACTTTTAATATTTTAATTAATTTACGTTTTGCATTCGGGAATTTTTTTAAAATTGAAATAACGTTTTCCGCTTTTACAATATGAAAAGATCAAGAAGCAAGGATTTTAATTTTAAAATATGCCGAGACAATTTTGTTTTCAAACTTTTAAGCAATTAACTTTCAAAGTTTAGAAAATGTAAGTAGAGTAAAGTATTTAGCAAATTTATCTCTGAGACTAATGAATTATAATCACTCGTGAGTTCTACAATTTTTTATAAATAAAATTTTCGTCCTTGTTATTTCGGTGTTGTCGAATCGGTTAATTTAAAACATTGAAATAACGAACAGCTGAAATGTTTATAATAATTTTCTTTTGAAAACCTAATTTTCTTTACTATTTCCTTCTAAATTGCTTCTAAAGTTGGAAAACTACAAAAACATAACTTTGGAACTGAATCAATAAATTACTTCCTGAGAAATTGACATTTGTTTACCAAAATTTGAATACAGTAGAAAAACTAAAACTAACGATATAAAAGTCGTCTAAAAATTTTTAAATGACAAAACATATTTAAAAGTTCTCGTGACGTAAGCAAAAATATGTTCAACAAAATTAAATATAGCGCACAATGATGATGCAAAAATAAAAATGGACCTTATATTTATTTCTATTAAATTGTGGAAAAAAAATACAAAGTTTATCCGACGGACGTTATCTAAACGTAATAATATTTATCTAGGGTATCTGATGTACTATATAAACTATGCATTTCCTTGTTCAAAATTGAAAAGCGCAGTCTGCATATTTTTGAGTTTAAACTACCTACTGAGGTATTAAATATGAATAATTTTTTATGAACCGCTGCACACTTCAGAAACGCATAAAAATCGTCACAATTTATCTCAAATGCGGTTTGCTTTTGATCTCTACTTTTTATAGCGAAAAGAAATCAGTAAAAATCTTTATTGCTACCCTGTATGATGATCATAAGGGGCATTTGTTATACACCACCCCTACATAAACATTGATATTTACTGTACAAAATAAAATAATTAAGTAATGATGTGGATTACATTCTGCTAGAAATTTTCAAAATTTGCATGAATTTACATAAATTTGTGCTTTATTAAAACAAACAAGGAGATCGCATACTTTAAGTAATAATATACAATTATACGCATCCATGTCTCGTTTGCAGTGAACTACCGCATATTAATTTGGGTATTTTCTAGTTGTGCATACAAATAGCAATTTTTTCTGTTTTGATAGCTCTTCGTGGATAGCATAACTTTATATTGTAACTGCAATATAATGTAAAGTTAATAAAGTATACTAAATCACTGCGAAGTGGATTCTTCATATATAAATTCTAAGATACCATCAAAGGCAGCATTAATATTAATTTTACGTACTACTGGATACATTTATAAAATTGTGTAGGTGGTACGATTTGCAATTTATTTTTTATCAAAATATCTACATGGTTCGAAAATGAATAAATAAAAAATTTGTAAACACAACACAACACAAATATTGAAGTTTATTAATTTTAAAGGTAATATTTAATTTTAGTTTAAAATTGTATAGATTTATAGATTTTGAAGTCCTTATCCTTTATATTCCCATTAGTTAGACTTAGTGAATAGAATGATTGAAATGATAACTATTGTTCAGTATACATGCACGCGCTAACTCGAGCTCATTCAGTTTGAGCTTGTTAGTCTATTCAGGTAAACGCTCAGGTAAGCCGACCTAAAGGTATAGAACGATTTAAGTTAGAACGATCTAAAAACGTATACTAGAAGCTTAAGGCAATCTTAAAATTGAATGTAGACTCCTTAGCTTGAACTAAAGGCATTTATATCTTGGTTCGACCAATCCGAGTTGAAAACACACTGCTTTTACTTCAAACTATAACTAAATGCATGTAAATTTAAAACTAAACTTGCTTAGATCGATCTAACGATAAGCTCAAGCTAACACTTGAATGTAAAATTTTGATTTTTAAAAAACATTTACGGATGCTTGAACTTCAAGTTATTCAGAAACGTGGATTTTCAGAAGTTTTCTAAAGTTAGGTCTGCCGTTAGATGACGGCTTCATGGTTAATTGTTCATTTTGTTTATATTGTTTTAGTGTATCCTTAACAATTCATAAAGTACTAAATAACACGACATGCAAGTTTCAGCTGATTTTATCCATATCAAATATCTCGGAAAGTTTGAAGATGAAATAATTATATTTTGGATTATTGGATCAAAAAACTGTCAGCACATCGCTTTTAATCCATATGTTCAGATCTATACAAAGTTTTTTTTTTTAATTGTGAATTATCTAATCTACTGCAAAATTTTTGTTTCATTTATATTATTTACCAATTTAGAAACTTTCGCATATTGTAGATCTTCTTGACAAATGGATTTTGTTATAAAAATACATTTAGTTATCAAGTTGATGACAATCGTATGCTAAAATTATTAATATTATATAAAGTGATACAAGAAAAAACTTGACAATGCTTTGAATATTTAGCATAACTTCTCTGAAAGGATTCCATGAATGCCATATCAATAATATGAATATCTTATTTAGTAAAATATTTAAGAGTTCTATAAACTTTACATTACTTAGATCGCATAATTTTATAGGCACATTTCATTTTTTAATTTGATTTCAGAGGCGCGTCAAACTGAGTACAAGAAGAATCCAGAATCTAGGATATCAAATGGGTAGTAATGATCGATCATAGGTAGGAGAGCGGATTTTAAGTACAGAGATGTCACCACAATCATCAAGGCAATTTTTTAATTATTCTAATTTATTTCATCAATTGTAATATGCAAGAATTTTTATCAAATTTTATAGCTCCTATGGCATGCGCCGAGATAGCACGTTCGGCATAGTTTCGACATGTAAGTTTTGAATTTGTGTTTAACATTCTGCTTATATTGATAAAACGGTAGCCATTAATTTGTGCCTCACAATAAAAGTTTAATTACGGAGTATGTGATACCGATGAAGGCAAAGAAGCCAAAAACACATGTTTTTTGCGTTGTGATTTTGTGGTTCCAAAATCCAAGGGAATTTTTGCACGACAGCAAAACATGGATTCATTACTATACTTTATTAATAAACCAACAATCAAAACAATGAGTTAAATCTGATTAAAAAGGTCCAAGGAAACCAGAAAGCAAAAACCAATTTCTTTTTACGATGCTCATGGAATAGTGTTCATCAATGACCTTCCGAAATTAAAAACAATAGTAAGAGTATACTGTGCAGATTTATAGAATCAATTAAATGCTACATACAAGGAAAAATAACCTCATTTAGACAAGGAAAATGCTTTTTAATCATGATAATGCACCAGCACACACATCAAGAATTAGAATGAAAAAACTGCATGAATTAAGTTATGAAATGCTTCCACATCCACCTTATTCGCCAGATTTGGCTTGTAGTAATTTCTACTTATTTCCATTGTACTTGAAAAAATAGTTTGAAAAAAAGAAATTGGCATCAAATGAAGAAGTGATAGATGCAACAACTGCTGATTTTGGGAAGTTTGAGAAATCTTATCGTGCTGATGGTATCAAAAACTTGAACCGCGTTGGATTAAGTGTGTCGATCTAAAAGTAAAAATTCTCTTCTGACCTAAGCATGAATATCGTAAATTTTTATTGGTATCTCTAATAGAAGACTTTCAAAAAATATAAAACTTTTAGAAAACAAAGTTTATTTGGATTATTTGAATTTAAATAAGCAAACATTAGATATTTTTATTATAACTTGGTGATTTATTATAACAGAAGTTATAATTATATTTTAATAAGGTAATTTATTAGGTGCATGTCCTCAGCTACCCCCTAATTAGATTTTTGAATCCAAAATAGTCTAAATCATTTGTGCTTTGTTCGTGAATATGTGTGTTTTTAGATTTTGTTTGTACGTAAACATCTTTTGAGATATTCAAAAAAACGTCAATGACAAAGTTCAAAGTGAAATTAAAGATTTTTGTAACCAATTTAAAACTATGTTCACAATTTAAAAATTTGCATAATCTGAATTAAATTAAATAAAAACAAATATACTACATCACTAAAACTTCGAGTCACTAATTACCACATTTATCCACAATCCAAATTTTTTTCAATAAACCATGAAAATATCAAATATTTATTATTTGAAGTGTATCTGGTTCCTTAACGATCTCAGCCTTTAAGTTGACCGAATCATTGGAACACCGGTAGTTATGCCACTGATTGTCGTTTTGGGTGAGGAAAACACAAAACCTTTAGAACAAATAGACACTACTAAATTAAAATAAAAAGTTTAACTATATACTTTCGCGTATATTTTACACAAATGTGGGGTTTTGATAAAGGGGCCAAAATTGACACAGTTTCAAAAAATCTTTGTAATTTACAGAAAAACTTTGAATATTTTCATTTCGTTATTTTAATTTAGCATTTAGATTTACGATTTACTTTTATGTACAAAAATAAGCAGGTGGTAGATTTTTGTTGCTATTTTTGTTTTCCCCTTAATCGATCAAATAAACATCTGACATTTTCGAATTTGTATTTAAGGGGTGTCTATCTGTAAGCCATAAAATTTTCACAAATTCTGAATTTATGGATGAAAACTGTCCGTAGCTCTTGGAGTAATGGTAAAGTTTTTTTTGGCGATACGGTGATTATTTTTGTATAGACGTAGAAATAGAGATCACCGTCGTCGTCAAAAAGTAATAAAACAAACATGAACGATATCTTTAATCTAATTATTATTTAGAAATAATTATTTTAACAAAACATAAAGTTTACCTGTGAGAAAATGGTTAACAATAATCGTTGAAGTATATATATTCGGTTCATACTGCAACCCGCAGCTACCCTGTTCTCAAACGCCTGACAGCATTTGGTTTTTGCGAGCATTTTACATTTTTTACCTACGACGAGGAGCCAGCCCGACTTAGAACCCCCAACCTGGAGGACTAGCGAGACGGCCGGAATAAAGTAGTTACTTCACCCGGATTCGAACCGGATATTGAGCGTTCGTAGTCAACTCGCTTGACCATTGCTCTCCGACCGTCTCTTATTAACAAGTTAAGTTCATTTACCTAAATATTATAAATAAATTAAAGCAAAATTTGTTTTACCAATGCCAGGTAATCTGCGCTTTTCCAGAGTGAAGCAAAAAAGAATTTTAATTACTTACCACTCAAAATGAAAGTGTAATTTTGCTTAATAAAGTTAATGTTTATTCAAATTTTATTGTAAAATAAATAATTTGAATCAATTGAAGTTTATTCGTCTAGATCATAAGTGTTCTAAAATGTGGATATTTACCTACCAATAAAATCAATTTGGAGATAATAAAGCACATGTTAGAAAATTCAACGTGAAGCGGTTTTTTAAGTTAAAATGAAGTTGGGCAAGAAGGAGTTTAATGCATTGGTATGCTCTTCTTCTTCTCTACTTCTAAGATTAAGCTTCATATGTCTTGTTCTGGCGTCCATCTTTTTCTCGGTCTTCTGACATATCTTCTTCCATTCGGATTGTAATGACATGCTTATGCTCTTACAAGAAATAAATTAATGAAACACGAAAAAGACGATGCAAAATATCACTGAGTTAAAACGCCTGGTAAAATTGGAATCAGTGAAGGAAAAAAATAATAAAAATTTGATAATGCAAGAAATGGAGATGAAAACAAAGTCGGTTTTATACTGATGTAAGAAGCAGTGGAGATTAGTATTTGAATAGACACAAATATTAAAGAAATGGTCTTCTCAAAAAAGAAGGAAACAGCTGAACCTGTACTTTGTTACTGCCCGGCGTTAACTTCAATAAAAAGATTTGTGTTGGAGAACTTTTGGTCCGACATGGCTAGAATCAGCAACGTTCCTAGAATTCAGTCTACAGCTGGAGTGGCTTGGCGAGTGACAGGATCGGGAAAAGCTGAAAACAGGAGGTAGTACAATGGGCCTGATTTAGAAGCTTAAGTTTATCTTACTCCCCACAATAAATTCAGAAACAAACAAAAATAAATTAAAAATTGATAGTTCTAAAAAGAAAATTTAAAAATTTGAGGATTGATTTTAAATTGAAGAGATTGAAAATGTTGAAAAAAAAATTAAAGAAGTATAGAACTGAAACAAATATACAAAAAAAAGCATTAGAGGTAAAGTGGAAAAATTTTAGGAATTGATTTGATTCCAACGAAATTTGGTGGAGATATAGATATCAATCCACTACTAAAATTGATAAAACTAAAAAAAAAAGTCTGTATTAAGTACAAATTGTGTAAAAATGTAGTAAAATTTGAGTTGAACATAGTACCATGGTGCTAGAATTGAGTAAATTGTGCTAAAAAAACAATCTATCACTATCTGACCCTGAACGACATTTTTGTTTTAGGAGTCACTCAGAAACCGTAGTAAGCCATTTTACCCTGATATGTCATTTTGGACACAATTTTTTTTATTATACTTAAATAGATCGTCAAAGTATAAGTGTCCCTTTCTTCTGATAGTATGAGTTAATATCAGTAAAAATATTTTATAAAAAACACTTCGGTAATATTCTTCTCTGATTTTAAAAATTCATGAGGATTTTGATACGCTCCAACATTCATAAGTAACTATTTCTTTCAAGGAAATGTTCAAAATATACAGAGATCGATACTTTACCAATAATACCTCATATTTTATTAGTTCCACGTGTATTTCGTTTTAGTCTAAGTTTTTCTTTATTTTTGGTTTTACAATATTGCAATAATTGCATTGTTCGATCTTCCTTGTGCCGACCCTGGTTTATTATAACCAAATTTTATTGATGATGTAGGCAACTTGAACTACTCCAAAGTTTCTAGATAGCCATATTTACAAATAGGTCGCTCTTCCTTGATTGTAACCAACTCTGCTAGATGGCGGAGCAATGTTTAATTTAAATTTAATTTTTAGCACACAAAGAAATTTTAAACTCGTTCTATTTTATGAAATTCCTTATCAACTTTTTTCTTAAATAAATTTTAATCCGAAATCAAAATTTCATTGATAAATAATAAGTACTACCTACAAGAGTGAAAATTAGATAAAAATTTTATATTGAAAATAAATTTTAGCTGGATTTTCCCTTTCCAATATTATTATTATTGTTAGTGAAACTACTATTTCAGTTAATGTTTTAGTACAACGAAGTGAATTTACCGACAAATTTAAGTAAATCTTACGCAACTGTGAACCTCAAAACAATTTTATTCGCCAATCAACATCAGCATCATTTCAGCAAAATAATTGACATAAAATTGACTTCAAAGTCAAAATAGGTGGATTAACCGTAAACCGCTTTCGGTGGTATTTATTATTCATTTTGTATCAAACCAAATAAATTTGGAAAATTGAAATTTATTTTGTGGAAAAAATTATATGCCTCATAGGAATGAACCGTTCCCACAGTTGGTTCGATACAATTAAGTCTTCAACGTTACAATTTCATAATTCATATTATCATTTTTTTTATAATAGGGTTTCAAAAAGTTACCGGAGTAAGTGGAGTAAAGATATTATCCCATCCCACCCTATCAATTACCTGGCTATTATCCAAAACTGGTAGGTTACAGAAATAAAGTTGCAAAGTAAAGGGGTAAACGACACAATGATTTCATGTTGTTAACAAAACAGACAAGGGTTATTTTTAGATTTAGACAAGCTTAGAAGGTAGCAAATTTTCTTTGAGTTTTTTTTAGCGAAATGTGGAAGCTGTTCGGACATTGGCGGCGTATCAAAGAAATGCATTGAAAGACTCCAACCAGGCGCGAAATAACTCCTGTATAAGCTGCGGGTTCTTGTATTGTCCTTCTGTTTCAAAGAATGATACGAATGCCACCTTGAATGCTCTCGTTTTCAGCGTTTCCAACCCACTGTTCAGGTATATGAATTAAAACGTCAAAACAATTTAACTCGTTTTATGATACCTACACAAACGTATTTTGAAATCCTACAACAATAACAAATCTAACAAAAAAAAAGTTTGACTAGGATAATAATGATAATATGATGTGTTTTCTCTATATTATACCTTTTTGGTTTACATGTACCGTACAATAACGAGCTGAAACAGACGTAAGTTTTATTTTTTTTATGTATGTACTTACTCTTTTAAAGCCTACATTAAAATTAATTACTTTATGGTACTAATTCCCTATGTGATGGTCTTTAACTCTAATAATGCTTTACACAAAGGAGATAGTATAACATTTAATTACATCTCCGTAAAAGCAAGCAGTCCTTAGCATTCTAAGATTAAAACAAATTTTATCATTAATTTCACATGTTGGCGGTAAGTAAGCACTGTAATCATGCGATCAGCAATAATCATTTTCACATGGATTTCAATTTTTTTTGAGAAGTGAAATTTCTTGTGTGAGAAAAGGACTCGACGCCCCTATAAGAATCAAAGAGTACCAAACGCATGATGCATTAGGTACTTGAAGCACTTCAATACCCACTTCGATTAAATATATTTTTCCCGCGAGATTGTGTGAGACTTAAAATATATAAAGGGAATAAGTTGAAGCAGTACATATGAATATATCATCATTTAAAATTCCCCCATATGATGTGTTACTTCCATTTGCTCAATTTGACGACTATAAATATTATTATAGTGCCAAGACGAAGACTTACCTCTTTATATTCAAAAAATTGACTAACAACTTATGTTTTTTGTTTATTTATGCCCTTAGTAGATATTACTGCCTCATAAAAATTTAAAACGAATAGGAAATTTTAATAATCTTTTTTCTATTGCATTGCTCAAAAAAACAAAAATAGAATAGTATACGGATAATAATTTAGATGTCATTATTTTACAGTTTCGAAGTTAGGTAAATCGAAAATAATTACACTGAAACTTAACCTGTGCCGAATTTCAAACAGACTAAGAAAAGAAGACGTTAATCCGTTAAGCTCCAACTATTCTAGCGGACGTGCAATTAGTTCTAATTATATTTCTATTTATACAAGTTTATTTCCAAACTTCAAATCTTTGCTTCATTGCATTTGGAAGAAACGATCAACTGCTGTTAATTAAGCTTTAAAATAATAACCAAAGCATATTATATTTGTATTGCATGAGAAAAACCATGAAGCTTATTGATAAAAAACTGAATTTCGAAAGGTTACTATTGTCCAAAAGAAATTTTAAAAAAATGTAATTGGAAATAGTACAATGGTAGGTATAATATTTATTTATACATTTCCTTGTGGTTATGACAAAGCGCGGTAAGGAATGGCTGCAATCTCCTATAATTTTTATAAACCCTATCTAATATTTTATTGCATTATTCAATCTTCTAACATTTCATTATCCTTTTCTTGATAAACTTTTACCCTTTGATAAATGATATCAATGAACCTCAGTCAATCAAGAGCAAGTTAACCCTTCACATATCATGATACCGATTTTTGTATCATATACCATAAACCATAATACATATACCATCAGTTAAGTTTCTTAGTTCGAAGTCAAAAAATTTGATTAAAAGAAATCTACAAAACGATAAAACATTGTTGGAAATCTCAAAATTGATTTTAAAATAAAATTAATTCTTCTTTAAAATAATTAATTCTGTGACGTGTAAATTCTGTTACCTAAAGACGTGTACATTTTCCTGGCAAAATTACACCTTGGGTAATCTTCTTGGGACCTCAAAATATTAGATTTTTGCAAATGGACTCAGTTTCCACTAAAGGTATAAATACGGACGCCTTCGTAGGTTGCTTATTTATTAATTACTTTTTTATTTAAAAAAACTTTCAATGCTTACATTATAGGACAGTTTTTCAAAATTTGTCATCATGCCTATTATATCGCTTAAGAATTATAGAAAAATTTTGAAATATTGGGCTATATTATTGTACGTTTAAAGACCCCCTATACCCTATATCCTCGGTTCCTAAAGTGGGTTCCGCGGAACCCTAGGGTTTCGCGGAGAAGTTACAGGGGTTCCGCGAAATTATTTATTTTTAAATATTTTTTTGATTTTTGAAAATGATATAAATTTTTAAAAGTTATATTTAAATTGCAGGGTCTTTTATTTGTAATAATTTGATGTGGGGTTCCGTCAAATTTTTGGGATTTAAAAGTTTAGGAACCTCTGCCCTATATAATATAATATTGTGCAACATTTTGTAATATAATATTGTGCAATATTGCGTAATATAATATTGCGCAATATTTTTTAACGCACGATATTTGAATATTTGATCACGAATATTTGATTGCATCGCAGGCCATTCATTTTCTTTTTCATAATTTCTTTGTTAAAGTTAGGTACTACTGTATTCGATAGAGTGCGGGAGGTTATGTGCTGGCCACATCAGATTTTTTGATTTGTGATACGTGTCATTCAAGAAACAAAATTGAAATAATTTTTATAGTTTTCTCATTTTATATTATGTAATTAATAGTACTCAATGAGCTTAATGTAAAACATGCGTAGAGCTTGATAATATAGATATTGTTCAAAAATTTCGGCACGAAAATTAAATAAAATTTAAGAAAACAAAATAATTTTATGACTTTTTTATTAGGTATATTGTAGCATTCCAAATGCTATTATTTAAATTGGTTTGAAATCTACGCATCATCCTGTGTATGTCCATCACGCGCAAGCGTTAATATTTTGAAAATTTGTCAAATTGGCATTCTTCCGTTTATCACCATCTAAAATGGAGGTTTCATTTTTGTTCTGTGTAATGTTTGAGTTTTAAAAGCCACAAACTTTATTTTAATGAAGTGATCTTTTTAATAACCTTCAGTTTTATGTTTGTGGGTAAGCATTACATTGATATATCACAATTTTTTAGACAAACCAAAAATGTATCGACACTTTTGGAAGTAAAATATTAAAAGTTGACACAATGTAAATTATACGAAATGTATAATTTTATTCACAAACATTTTCGCTATACCATAGCATCGTCAGGTGACTAAACAGAAAGTGTGAAAAGAATTTTGGTTAAACATACCCGCAAAGGGGCGTGGAAAGTAAGATTTTTGGGGAATTTTGGATTAGATTTTTGAAATGTAGGGGGTTATTTAAAGGTTAATGTTGGGTTTAGACGGGAGTAAAGAATTAAGTAAAATATTAGTTAAAAGGGGGGGGGTTCATTGGATTGGTTTTGGGGGGGGGGAATATTGAAGATATTTAACAATGGCGAATTGTTAAGATCAAATTGACTATTCAGTAAGGTACATTGGTATTTAAGTCTATTAATTTCCATAGCCTCCAAGAACTCTAATTTTTTACTTTTTGTTACCACACTGTTATCAATTATTACATTGATATTTTCCATTTTGAGCGAAGTTTGACTTTGATAAATTTTAGCTTTTTATTACCACCTGTGCATTTCTGTGTTCGTCCATTTTGGTTTTCAACTTTTGTTTATGGTTTTCTGGAAGCAAACTTAAAGTGGAGCTGATATATTTCTGTTGTTTAATCAGCGTGATGGAACCATTTCCATGAGGGCGTTTTACTTTTTATTCCCATGGATGTTTTTAATGGAGTTTTCCGCATCTGGTTTTATTACTTATCAGTAAAATTAATGTATACTACATACCTTAAAAAAACAATTTTTTACTCTTGTAATTATTAATAAAATGCACTTATATGTTATACATTATATTAGTCCACTCACAGGGAAGCACAAAATTTGTGCTTATTATTATCACAAATTATCACATTTAATGTGATAATACGTGATTAATAAATACTATATTAATTAATAAAAATTTCATTTTTTAGAGTGATACATAAAAAAAATGTGATAATTTTATTGTTAGTCAATAACCAAATTATTATTCTGCATAAACATTATAAATTTACTCAAAATTAAAAATTTGATGTTTTTGCCTTTTCAAATTTTAAGAAGTAACTCCCTACCACCACCGAAAGAGGAATTATCGATTTTATAGTGCTCTGGAGTATGTAAACGAAACACAACAGTAAACTTAAATATACATAAACATACATTTTTTGCCACAAATTCTAATAACTGCAAAAGAAAATGCAGTTTTTAGAATCTAAGCATTAAAATACGTCGTCTACAATGACAAAAACGACTTGAAAATTTTATTCAGATTTTACAAAAACGGTAGATTACCCCCTTTGAATTTTTTTTACTCTAAAAATAAATATTGGAAAACTATAACTTTCTGGACCGATTCTTAGGCATTTTGATGAGAAAATTCGTCTAACGCAGTTTATTTTCCGGTAAGTATAAAAATTAAACTTTTACGGTCGATTGTCGAAAATCAATTTTTTATTTTTCACATTTGTCAGCGATTTCTAACGACTTGCCATGGTTTTTGCCACCTGAAAAAGAAATTTTGGATTCTACGAATTAAAATACATCGCCTACAATGACAAAAACGACTTGAAAATTTTAGTCGGATTTTACATAAACGTTAGATTAACTCTTTTGAATTTTTTTCAACTCAATAAATAAATATTGGAAAACTATAGCTTTCTCGACAGATTCTTATGAATTTTGATGAGAAAATTCGTTTGAGGCAGTTTTTTTCGGCTAAATGTTAAAATTAATCTTTTACGGTCGATTGAAATTCTAAAACTCGATTTTTGGTTTTTTCACATTTGCCAGCGATTTCTATCGATTTCCATTGGTTTTCGCCCGAGGAAAATGCAAGTTTTGGACTCTATGCATTAAGAGAATTAAGTTTTCACAACTGGGATGCTACTGGTAACAAATTTCATGAGGTTAACCACGTGGTATGAAAATTTTAAGTATAACTTATATAGCAAATAAAATTTTATAGGCTTACCAACATTTGCAATTTCGTACCATGAAATCGTAGTGATCATGATCACTGTGTACTATTTTGTATTTTGAGAAACAATAATTTATTTTCAAAACTTTAAGACAGCATAGTATCCTTTATGTTGATGAGACTGCACTTTCTGGTGCCGACAAAATAAAAAATCAGTGTTTTCATATAACAAGTGCAATAAAAAAAGAAGCGTTACATTTCAAGATTTTATATAGGTAGATAAAAACAATTTTTTTTCTTTGCACCAAACTTCAACAGTGAAGTTGGTCACAACTCCACTTAATCCTTTCAGACAAAAAAAGATAGATAATCTTACGGATATTTATCCCACAGTTGGAGAATATACGAGTCGCGTATACGTGGTTCGTGATTCTTTAGGAAATCATCATCATCATTTCCATCATGGATTAGGTCGCTGACCTGTTCCGGCCCATCTTTTCTTAGAAAATATCTAATGTATTTACCACAAAAAGCTTTTAGTGTTTTCAGATGACACTGTCTGCAAAAGATGGAAATTTGGGCGCCAGTTAATGATAAAAAAACTTATTATCAGTAAAATAAATTTTTTAATTTGCAGCCAGTTGTCCAAAATATACCAAGTCCATAATTCGTAAATTTATTTGTAATATCCAAATCATTACTTTATTACTGTTGAAAGCACTTTATGTAAAAATATTTTTTTTTAATATCTTTTTAAAAATTTATGCCGATCCCTCAATAAGTGAGACGACACCATCACCTGCAGCTGATTCACTCTTTAATATTATTTTGGTGTCTTTAACATGACAATATATACTTTCAAGCGTAAAATGTTTCTAAAAATTAATTTAATAAATAATATCACCTGAAAGCACAAAAAGAGGATACATCTTATAAAATATCATTATTATTGTACATTTTTCCCTCAATTAATAGAGGGTTAATTTTTATTGTAAATGTTTTTTTCGCATCTATGATAGAGTCCAGACGTGTAAGAGGTTTCGAAATGCAATTACAGTAAAGAAATCTGTTAGGTTGTCATATGAAAAGTATCTGCATAGAATTGTTTCTCTGTATAGAATTAAAATTAATATTTTTATTAAGAGTTTTATTGCTGTGTTTTATAAAAAAAATTGGCGCATTCATTAGAATTATTAGACACTTAAAAATTAAAAAATTAGACTCATTGCTAGCCGGAGCATTCATAGATTATAACAATTGTCTTTCGTACTTAGGCTTTACCAAATCTTATACATTAAAAGGCAATTGGGAAGGCGATTGGGATAGTACAGTATATTGTCCTGCAATAGAATGCTCTTAAAGTTTCCATTCAGCAGTATGACGATTTCATTTGCGTTACAATACCATGTTCTACAGTAGTGAAGAGAGCACTCTCTATGAGAATAGTCTATGGTGACAATTACACAACACAGCTTTCCACTTCAGTATAAAACTGATCTATTTTGCAATAATCATGGAAACATCGTAAAGTTGTAAAGTTTAGACAATATGTCCTGGAAGTTACATATTTGTTCATTTGCTAGTTGAATACAAAAGATATTTTAAAATATATCGAATTATAAATAAGGAAATAATTAAATTATTTAATAAATTTTTTTTTTCAAACACAAATACGTTCTTCGAACAATTTAAGTATTAATTATAGTTGTTATAAAATTAGGTAGTATACCAAATCATGTTAATTAGTTAATAGTAGGTACTCGCACACATTACGATTATTTTTTCTTTATTAATTATATTAGTGGTAATTAAATATTATATATTGAATTAGTACATGATTGATTTTCTTGTTGTTATGCTTTTACTGCCTGCTGTTGTATGTACATGCTTATTTACCTAATGTAATCAAAAGTAATTAAAATTTTATATAGAGAGAGTATTATTAATTTATAATATCGTCAAGTAAAACTTTGACTATTTCGATTATTATTTATTTCAATTCTTCGTCCTTTCTCTTTTTTCGAAATTTGGACAAAAAAAATGCCCCCAGTAACCTGTTGTGTTAATAAAATAATATAACCGTTTGGGGGTAAATTACGCCTCGATTGAGGAGAGTTTTATTCGATTCTAAAAATGTGTGGTAACTTCATCTAGACCTTCCAACTATAATTATTAATTAAATTGTTTCTTCATCGTGACTATAAAGATAACATTATGGATCGGGTCAGGACTTTTGGGCGCCGGCGTTAGGGCGCCGCCATTCGGGCGCCGCCATTTGGGCACCGCCATTTAAGCGCCGGAATTTTGGGCGCCGGATTTTTGGGCACCAAGAATTTTGGGCACCAGGACATTTGGGCGCCAGCATTTGGGCGCTAGACTTTTGGGCGCCGCCGTTTGGGCGCCGAGACTTTTAAGTGCCAAAAATGTTTACTGCGCACATTTACGCGCACATTTGCCTCCAAATTTAAAACATGTTCTAAATATTTTACATGAAAATTTAGCACAAAATTTGCCGGTAAATTTGCTGTACCTATGCAACGGTGCATGATATTTTTATAAAAATTTAGATGTGAATGGTAACTAACCAATGAAAACCTTCCGATGGCTACTAATACGCTCTTTTTATTGATTAGTTATCATTTACATGTAAATGTTATGTACAATTATGCATCGTGTCATACAGGCTTTATAGATAAATAAATCTTAAAAAATATTCCCTTTCGCCACGTAAGACTCCGTAAGATTTCCCATACCCCCCTCTTCCAGGGGTGGGCAAAATACAAGATACAAAATACATTTTGTACTTTGGGCAATATATTGGGGGTTAATATTTAAAATATTGAATGTATTTTGTTTCGAAATGTATTTTTTAAGGAGATGGGGGGGCGCAAAAATTAATTTTTATTTGTTTGTATTTTTGTATTGATGTTTTCAAGAAGCTTTGTTTGCTCTTATTAAAATTATTTTTTACTTTTTAAGCTTGTATGACACGATGCATAATTTTACATAAAATTTATATGTAAATGATAACCACCCAATGAAAAACGTCCGATGGTTACTAATACGCTTTTTCTATTGGTTAGTTAGCATTTACATGTAAAATTTATGCAAAATTATTCATCGTGTCATACAGGCTTAAGATGGAGGGGATGCCACCAATCGATCTTATATTATGAAATAACTGATCTAAGGTGCTACCCTTGCGTGGATATCCTCCCTTATGTATTAAGTATTTATTGGTGATTTTTGCGGAGTTGGTAATGCTGATAAAAATAAAACACTTTATAAAGAAAATCTTCACCGGTCCAGAATAAATTGAATTTTTTTTATTTTTCAACAAATAAAGATTAATCTATTTTGAAATTTACATTGATATAGATAAATTACCCTCCCCCCTAAGTCAATTGGCTAGAAACGCCCTTGTCAACGGCCCTAGGGACCGTCCATTAATTACGTAAAGGTATGGGGGTTGAGGGAGGTATGGTAAGGGTTTGGAAAAACAGGGGGGGGGCAAAATGTATTTCAAATACAAATTTTAAAATACATTTGAAAACAAAATACATTCAATATTTTTAATTATTACCCCCGATATATTGCCCAAAATACAAAATGTATTTTGTATCTTATATTTTGCCCACCCCAGGGGGGGAGTATAGAAAATTTTACGGACTCTTACATGGGGAGAGGGAATATCTTTTAAGATTTATTTAGCTATAAAGCCTGTATGACACGATGCATAATTGCACATAAAATGTACATGTAAATGATAACTAATCAATAGAAATGGCGTATTAGTAGCCATCGGAAGGTTTTCATTGGTTAGTTACCAATAATGATAAAAATATCATGCACTGTTGCATACAGCAAATTTTGTGCTAAATTTTCATGTAAAATATTTAGAACATGTTTTAAATTTGAAGGCAATGTGCGCGTAAATGTGCGCGTAAATGTGCGCAGTAGACATTTTTGGCACTTAAAAGTCTCGGCGCCCAAAAGTCCAGCGCCTAAAAATCCGGCGCCCAAAAATCCCAACGCCCAAACTACGGCGCCCAAAAATCCGGCGCCCAAAAGTCCGGCGCCCAAAAGTCCGGCGCCCAAACGGCGGCGCCCAAATGTCACGTACCGTTATGGATTATGTGTAACAATTCATTTAATTAGCTAATAATGGGTATTCATACTTTATTTCTTATGTTAATTAATATATTAATATTCTCGCAGTACTAATTAAAAATATATTTAATAAGTTTCTAATTGACTTCCTTGTTGTAACGTTTGTATATTTTTATTGCATAATTTGTGTACATAGTTACCTAGTATAGTCAAAAGTAATTAAAAGATCACACACAGAGCATTAATAATTTATATTAATGTCAAGTGAAAATTTTTATTACAAAAATACCGTAAAAATGCACATACATAACATAGCAATATTATAAAAAAAAATTGTAGAACTGATTTCTACAACCAAAAGCTAGTGTTAAGGTTATCCCATGGTTCGGAGACATTGCTACGGTTTAAAAAATTGCTCGGTACATTCAAGTAAGATATTTTTCTGTAATTAAACAAAACTGTTTTTCATGAGGCTGTTACAGCTTGGCGATTAGTGCTCGCAAAATCTCTCCTCGGCAAACAATGGTAAACCACCCAGGTAATTTAGTAAGAAAATTATTTTCAAAATTGATTTTTTATTTCCGTGGTTCGGGGATCACGTTGAAATTAGGTAAATTATAATACAAATTTTATGTAACACATTATTATGTATTTTTAAAATCATGTTTATATACTTTTTACTACTCGATTTTTTATTTTACATAAATAATCTATCATAATAAAACATAAATTAAAATCAAACTATAAACATACATTTCAATAGGTACTTTGAATAATTGATATGTAATGATACCTACCGCAATTACAATAATATAATAATAATAAATTACAATAAAGACAACTATCGACAATATAATGATGATAATAAATCAAAACAATCAATAATTATTCTGAATTTTAAATCTTGAAAATCTAATTAAGTAAATCTTGATAACAAATTGTTTGTAAATAGCACAAAAGACTCCTGGGTAAATATACCATTTTAACATTTTATTGGTCTTTTTCTACCTGAGGAGACCGTGAGCTTTCTTTTTCTTTTTTTTAGCTCTTTAGGGGGTCGTAATACAAAAAAAGTTGAGAAACGCTGACTTAAGTAATAAACCCAATGTTAATTTTGAGAGTTTTTCAGCACTGATTAAAATATTAAGATCAATATTCAATTTTACAGAGGTCAACAAATTTAATGGGTGAGAAAAAACGATAAGGTAGTAAGTACATAATATACCACTTTTTTCAATAATAATGTTAAATCATTTTGGAAAGCGTTTCAAAAAGTGTATTTTAGCTACTTGACTCATGCCAGCGATAATATAAATGCCGGTATGCATGAAAGAAACTTTTCAGGTGGGTGAAAGTACCGTTGATGATTTTACAAGAAGAAACTATAAAGAGAACCTATGAATAAATGTAATAAAGAAATAAATAAACTTGTCACAGTTGTTAACACTCTTGTTACCGGTTTCGGAATAACTTAAATGCTCAGTCACCAATTTGTATATTGAAAATGAAACTTTTTTCGACAAAATCAGGGAAAAAGAAAATAGTATGGTAGTTGTTTGGCTATAAATTATAATTGAGTGTTTTAAAATAATACGAGAAAACTATAATTTTAATCGTTAATTCATCGCACGCGAACATGCACTAATTTTAGAATTGGTAGAGTTTTTAGTAAAATGGCATGTACTACACTAATAACCGGTAATAAATAATTTAAGATTTTATTAGAAAAGTTTAGATAATTATAGAAGTAATTTTGATATTAATATTTTACATCAACCTCTAAACTGTTATACCGAAAGCAATTAGAAGTTATTACTTTATTTTAGAATACGTTTCGTATAATGCAGTCTATTTCACGATCAATCTTTCTTCCAACTCCAACCTACATAATGCTACTAAAATATTGAGTTAAGATTTTGATTACCTTGCTGTTAAAGCATCAATATTTAAATAGGTACATTACATTAGTAGGTCATAAATTAATATCCTAGACACAATAGGTCACAAATCGTCCTCAACTTTCTAAATATCTTAAAGGGCACTTTTACAACAAGTAGCTTTTTCTGCGGAAATCTAAAAACCACACAGAAGCAGAAATTCTAAGAACTAAGTAAGTTGTCTCTGTGTCAGGCTGTCAATGAAAAATTATGGGTGCCAATTTAGAATTGACGTTTATAGGGCATGATCCGTTACGTTACTAGAAAGTAGCAGTTGTTAAGAATGAATAAGTAGATGTAACCAAGAAAAATAGTCCAGCAACTAAAGGTGGGTCAAAAAGTACAATACATTAGTATCGAGTAGAAACTCGTCTAAATTTTTTCTGAATAATTCATTTATCTCATCTGAAATTGATGTTATTTTTATTTAGTTAGTTTCACCCCTTTCCTTTTCACTATCAGAATTATGCTATCGCTTCAAACCTGGTAAGCTCATGTCATTATTGGTGTCCATGTAAAGGGTTGATTAATAATGTTGTCAGTATAGCAAGAGATAATGAAGTTGATGACGCTTTTCCTCACAAAAGATCCTAATCATACCATAAAGTATGCGAAAAATTATAATTGTTTCTGCTTAAACCAATATTGTTGATCAAAATTAATATTTTAATTATTATGGCTATTAATTTAATTTTATTTATTATTCAAAATTGTACCTACAAATAAATACGAACATCATCATTATATCATAAATGTTCAGTTATAGTTATCTATAATAACAATCATTATTTAAATAATTCTTATGTTATAACATTAACGTTTTATCAAACACAGTCAAACAAATAAAAATCAAGTTAATGCGATTGGTAATATTTATTTCGTGATTTGATCAAACTGTTAATATTACTGATTGTAATGCACAGAATTGTTTTGTTAATACTTAAAAAGCAATTTAAATTAATGCTTGTTTCTATTAGTGCACTTTAATGCGTTATTGATAGTTTTCTCAACGAAACTTTTTAAAAACAATATCTTGACGACCAGGATCATGGAGGAGCTTTTTTCAAAACTAATTTTTGTTAGTTTTGTGGATAGTCAATATTCAGGATCAAATTTTTTATTGAAGTTTATGAACGATATTTACCAATTAATTTTGACCGACCCACTGTATAGAATGTTAAATAACGATGTTTGCTCAACTGAATTGCCTATGAAGAGTAAATAATTGATTTGATTGCTTTGATTAATTACACATTAAAATTAAAATTTTAAGCTAACGGCCAGTTATTTGTATACCTATATTACAATAGTTGGGCCAACTACAGATTCGACAACCCCGGCGTCTCTTCCAACGCAGTGACCGGTCGAAACAGTAAATTCTATGAAATTTTAATGAGAAAACTCGGGATTGAAAATTAATAAATGCGACAACAACTGGCTGATAGGCAATGCAGTTTCCAATGTTGGCACTGTCAAATGCATCGCACAATTTAAGATGTGGGTTATTGAAACCAAGACTTACGACCGTTTTCTCTTTGTGGCGACGTGACTTCGACTCGACGACTACGTTTGACAATATGGATTTATTGTGACTTGGTTTTGTGTGTTTCGAATGAATTTAAAAATAAGATAATTAAAGTTTAAACATAAAATAGTTTTAATTAGCATATACAAAAATTTTATTTTTAAAATATAAAAGTATCATATCAAAAGTATTCAATATTTTAAAAATTAGCGTAAATAAAATCAAATAAATAAAAAAATAAAACATGTAAAAGCTAAATTTTTATTTTTATTTATATTTTGATGCCCTAAACATTGTGTGCGTTTAGCGAGCTCAACTGCTTAGTGTGATCACTCAACTATGATGAGTATGATGACATTCAGCAGTTTGAATTTCGCTAAACGATGTTCTTACAGTCAGCAGCCATTGCCTAGCAACCTTAAACTAATCATAAGTTGAACAAACGCAGCGTAAAATTTTTGCGCTAAGTTTTTTAGTCAACAGTTGTAAGTAAGCGCATGCTCCGTTCAGCAAAACCTGATTAGTCAACTTCTTAGCCGCTGAGCTTCGCTAAACGCACCCATTGCTACAACAATTTTAACCTACACTGAATGGTTTACTTTTTATTAAAATCTTATAAAAACACACAAATTTTTTCTCAGACTTCTCAGACAAAATCTAAATTTTTGATCATATTTACAAAGGAAAAAAAGTTTATAAGTTTTACAAACTCACATCAAAAATATTTACATACATTTCAAGACCGGTCCTGTTGTTTTTAATTGGAATTTAGTTTATAACTGACAGATACCGCTAGTGAAACTTTTATTTTGGTTTGAAGTTTATCTACAAACGATATTCAATTAATTTTCTTTTTTTTTTCACAGTTCTCAAAATCGGTTGACTGATTTGACGCAGCTCACCATTCTTCTCACTTAAAAGCCAATATCTCTTTATCTTCTCATAACTCTCACTGCTCATGTCTTTATTATCTGAGTTATGTATTTTCAGATTCTTACCTTCGACTAAACTCTCAGTGGTGGTCTTAAACAGTCCTTTTCTTCTCAGGACGTTCCAAATAAACTGATCTCTTCTACTAACCACTTGCTTTCATATTTTTCGTCCCTCTTCCATCCGTCTCAAAATTTCATTATTGCTTTATCCTTCTCAATTTTACGTGTGTTAGTTAGCAGTTTCCTCTGTTAGTTGGAGAATTAAACTATACAAAGCAAAAAAGAAAAAAACTAAACAAAAAGTTTAAAAAATTATAATTCAGGTAGATTATTATTTAACCTTTTATTACCTTAACTAAAATTTTGCTTAATTTCTAGCAAACAATTTTTTATATTTTGAATTGATTATTTATGTCTGACTTATTGATTTTACATAGAAGGCAAAATAATCTTGCACCATTAGCACACTAAATCGAGCCCGTCTTACTACCTTCAATTTCACCACAGCGTGTAGATGTTCACCGGAAGGCCGAGATAAGATATTCTGTAAAGTCTGCTAATTGAACCAAGAATTTTCGCTTCATATCTCAACCAGCGCTCACATCGTGCCAAAAACGGTAAAAAAAATTATCTTTTTGTTTCCATATTTGATGTATACTGTCCTGAAAAACTAATTAAAATTTTTTAGTCATTCTGAGTTCCTATCATCGCAAATATAATTAGTTTATATTTCATATTTTCATCAGCATCAAAACACTAAACAAAATTATCAAAAAAAATAAGTTTTTTCAGTAAATTTTCCACGGTATCTGAAAAACTATTCTATGAATTTTACTGATCCTGAACATTTCTATAATCTGTCTAAACTATGATTAATTTTAAATTTTGATTTTTATCAGTAAAAATTGTACCAGAAACTCGATTTTTGAAAAACTATAGATTCCATAAAGATCCCCACTGTAACTCAAAATCTAATTAAAAGTTTTGATTCATCTTGGCTTTTTCAAATTGCATTTCTATGGTGTAAATTAAAGTAAAAGAAAGTATCAAAATTCAAATTTTTATTTTTAACAAGTTGCCATTGTTCTCTACTTTTAAAATAATCTTATGTTGAATAAGTACAAAGTGCGTATTCGCGGGAGAAGTAAAGCATAAAAAATTTCACATGGAATGCAGTGATTATCTCTTAAATGAATTGATTTTGTAATAAAATATTTATTATTGTAAGGATGCCAGTAAGAGCAAAGAGGTCCCAAATCCATTGGCGCCTCCCAAAATCTTTAAGTGCTGTAGTCGAAATTAATTAGAATATTTTATATTATGAAATTAATTAGAAATCCTAATTATTGGTTGAAGCCACAGCAGTGGAGTGATGTGATCGCTGGTTGAGTATAGAGCGGAAATTCTGGGTTCAAATCGCGGATTGCACAGAATTTCTTGGCTCGTCCTTCCGGTGGGCATCCACACTCCTGTGGTGATCCCTGATAGTTGTGTCGACGTCATTACCGTTGATACGGCTGCGTCACACGAAAGTTTACAAGACAGGTTAGGCAGGCAGGGAATGAAGCCATGAGCCTTCTAGGCCTCTACAGCTGTAATATATAATTATTGGTTGAGTTACATTAATGCAGTGAAGAAGGTAACCTTTCTTTTGAATTTTGTCGAAAATTAATCACAGTATCACAAAATTAATTTTAAAATAATTTTTGGAATTATAGAGGTCGCCTATAAACGACATTCAAAATTTTTTCTAAATTTTTAATCACTTTCTCCTCTCTTTCTCATTGTTGGTCTGCTCTTCGCTGTATAAGGAAGGAAAAATGTGACCTTCTACCGATAGACAATTGCTCAGCCCCCCCTTTCTTTTTAAACTTTTAAATGTCCCTGGGTAAAAGATAAGTAAAAATAACAATTTTACGATTGAAACCTCGATGAATTCTGAAAGAGCATAGTTTTTTCAAAAATTGATTTTAAAAACTTTGATTTTCACAGCAAATTTTAAGCTAAGTCGCTTGTGATTGGTAAATTCTGGCATTCTGTGGTCGGTCCGTGTAAATTACATTACTTGAAGCTATACGCAGAATGTGCATTTTATAGCCACACTATATAGCATTCATATGCATCAACAGTGCATTTTGAGCGAAAATCATGTTTTTTAATAGTTAATGTGCAGTAAAAATGGCTGGAGGCGCTCGAGCGTAGCGAAGAGTGCATCCAGTCAATTTTTACTTGCACAACCACCGTTTTTGTAGAATCCACCCAAAAACGAGTTTCACCTCTCAATGATCCACCTTTTCCTTGATCCGTGGTCCTAGGGGTATTTTTATAATAAGTGTAGTTTTGTAGTACGCAGCCTACGCTACGCTGCGCTTCGCTTTGGCTGCTTCGGGCCTTTTTTATGAAAACCACCATGGCACGAATATAAAAATATTACGACTAAGTAAGAAAATTGTGATTCACCAATCACGAGCGACTTAACTTGAAATTTGTTATGAAAATTGACCGTTTTTAAATTCGGTTTTCGAAAACACTATAGTGCTTTTAAGGCCTTCCTTATTTAATTCTTTTATTTAAAATATGATTTTTCAGAATTCATCAAGATTTCAATCGAAAAATTTTTATTTTTGCATCTACAGTACTACCTACCTATCCCCGAAAATTATATTTTGTTACATTTCACAATTGGCTCTCTCAATATTTTAGCCACGTATACTTTTTTTCTCACTTTTGAAACAAATTCTCCCTAAATACTAGACCAATCGGCCACTGCCAACCATGGAGAAGCTTATCCATTTAATAGAGATGATGATTGACAATCAATAAAATCTAATATTGGAACTGGTTTTAGAAAACAACAACAAGGAAGCCAGGAAAAAAAGTTGGAGAAATATCATTCTGAGGAAGTTATTTAAATGTTTGGAGTTCATCGCTACTAGTTACAAAGTGTTCTACTTCAATTGTAAAGATTTTTCACTTTGTTTCGTTAGCAAAAGATAACCTCTTAAAAACAATCAAAGTAACCAATTGAAAGATAAGATAAGATATGATATAGTAAATTCACCACAACTTTAATTATAATAAGTTAAGAAATCTTTCTCCATAATAAAATTTAAGATAATTTCATAACTTACTTAGAGAACATTATAAAGTTAAATTAGTAATATCTTAGATTCTCTATCTATGACTAATTGATTTCTTATCGTTTTCGATTATCTTACGACTTACAAAGACGTAAGCTAATTAAATTGTACAGTTCTACATTTATAGATCTAAAACTCTATAGGATTTTGTCATCCTTTTTTTTTTTAATTATGTTTATTTAAATTCTTATTTCTTATCCTTATTATGTGGTAAGATGGCAAAGTGGTACCCTTTCCTTTTATTTATTGCAAGTTGTTCATGAGATCCTGATGTATATTTCATTTGCTTCATTTGGTTCTAGTACTTTATTTTAATTCCCTTGAAAATTACCATTAGATTTTGTTTATTGAAACTGCCAAGTTGGATTTCGTAAAACAAGAACGAAAGTAAGATTTCTTATTACCTTGCAGTTTTTTTATAAAATAATTAATTCTTCTTTAATTTATCTACAAAAACCTACAAAAAGAGAATGAATTTTAGAATTCATTATTTGTATTGTCCACTAATTGTGTTTAAAAATAAAGTTGTATTTCAATTTTATATAATTTTTATGTCATTTTAATGAAATTGTTAACGCGAATACACTGACCTAAATTTGTCAATTTTTATAAACGCTCAATTATTTTAATTCTTTTTATGTTTTAAACGATGCCCCATATTCTCTTCCAGCAACTTCCATAAATAAAAAGTTGCAATAGTACAAAATTTTTCTGATTTTAATAAAATTTTCCAAATTTTTTTTAGAAATCCTCTTGTGCTTCTAGTAGTTCAAACTTTTACTTTTTTCACTGGATTTAAAATTTTTATTCTGGGAGTGTACTGGTAATTTATTTTATACTTTTAGAAATGTATTGATTATCACATAATAATCAGACGAAATTAGTTTATAACTGGAGTATTATTATTTTTTAACTAAACCCTTTTTTTCTATTAACACTTTTAGAGGTTTACCACAGTTACTATTTTGATAACCCCTTTTACATACAACAAGGTTAAAATTAATCACCATATCCTTTAAAATTAATGCAATACATTTTTTTGCAGATGTTTGGCTTTTTTGCATCTTGCAAGGTCGAGGAAATTTATTTACATTACCATGCTAATCACTGAAATTTGGGTGCAATCGGAGATTGTTAAAACACTAAAAATTCTACCAAGTGAATTACTGAAGCATTAGAAGGTGATGAAAATTTATAGGTTCAAGACAATATTGTCTACTTATTTTGGCTCGCTGCATCGTAATTTTCGATGATGGTAAGTAACAATTTAAGAAAGAATCGGTTTTTCCAAAATGAAGGTTTTACCTTGGTCTATATATTTTTTTCATAATGTAATAATAAAGATACGTTTTCAGAAATTCATTAACAAGTTTTTTTCAACAATGACAAACTCGTTGAAATCGTAATGTACCTATTGGAAAAAGGTGATGTTAGAGAGAGAGGTTGAATTCAAATCAAATTAGACTGATTTTACTATTCTGTAAATGTTGATCTAATAAAAAATGGATGAATAAATCAATACGAGAAGTTTAGATGCAATAATTTATTTAAAAGGATACAAACGGTAGTTTCTTAAAATAAATTAATTCGTACTTAAACCATGCATGTTTGTGATGGAGGACGATATTAGTAATTTAAGGTGTGTTTTAAAGTTACTTAAAATTATTCAATAATACAGAAACGTTCCTGACAGTGCCAGTGATCCAAATTTACTTATCTCAATTTTATATTTAACTTTTTTTTTGATTGTTTATTAAAATTTACTATGAATTATTTATTTATATAAGAATTCATCAGGAACCAAATAAAAATAATTAAATTTGCGCAGTGGACTCGTTTTAAAAGTATTTAGAATTAATTTAGCTACCTTAGTTTATTTATTTTTATATTTTCAGAGAAATTAATTAAATTTTGTGCTTTAATAGAAATATTGCTATATCTATTCATTTATGCAAATGTTAATAAAATTTAATTAAAATTTTATTTACTAAAAGCTTGTAACAATAAGTTTTTTCGTACTTCTACTTTACATTTGTAAATACTTTTATAACAGTATCTTATTGAGCATTAGGTAGGTACTAATAAAAGTATATTTTTATGCGAATTTAATCAAAGGAAGATTGCATTTAATTCGATGCAAAAAAATGTGACATTCAAACTTCAGACTTAAATTCGAAGTGGAAAATTGAAATTCTATAAGGTTTTCACTTCATAATTCAACCCTTTATTTTATCAATTATCAAGTAATTCAAGTGTTTATTTTAAAACCCAAATTTATATTTTTGTCGGCCAAATTCGAGTAAGAATATTCAGAAAAAAAGTGTAATAAAGAACGAACGCGTTCCTTTATTTTCCACAATGTATTGTTTCTATATGCCTAGTGGGAGATTGCAATATAATTTATGGTGATTACAAAGGGTGTGACGAAAAGGTGAAATATTAAAATGTGACAATATTAGGAGGGGTTCTGGCAATCTGTCAAAATTTCTAATTTGTATTTTCACATGCAGACAGATTCGTATGATTTAGATGTTGTGATTCTTACAAACACTTAATTTTCTTTCTTGCAATCCGTGTATAACTTTAACCAAGCGAAAATCCGGTTATAATTCAGAAAATATAGTCGACGGTTTTTATATTTTCCTTTTGCTCAATGGCTGATTTAACTGTTGTGGGGTTGTGAGTATAATAAATTCAAGATCTAAGCAGAATCTTTTATTTACTACATTTTCTTTCACCAACAATAGTAAAAATCTTTAATAACGACGAAATAAATAATAAAAGTTTTGAAGATTGTTAAAAGTATTTATAAAGTTTTAATTGGCATCGTTACCAACTTGAAAAGAAAATTTGTGTTGTTTTAAATTCTATTACAATAAATTATCTTTTCAAATTTATTATTTTAATTAATTTGTAATAAGATAAGTTGATTATCAATCGAGTAACAAGTAGACCATTGTAATTCTATAATTGAATCAATAATATGCTTCGGATATACCGAGTAATTAAAATCACATACCATAATTACTCTCCATTTTAAAATTGTTTCTCTTCTTTTCACTAAAAATGTCAGTGTTGAAAGGTGTTACGCTTCTTGAACGATTACTAAGGAACGTCTAAATATACTCTCTGTTTATTAAATTTAATGAACTTTATTACCTCGATTTTCGTTTCCCCTTTTTCACATTAATTCTATACTCCTTCATTTCCTTGCTTCTATCCTAAAATGTGACTTTTACTTTAAGTAATAAAATTCAATACATTTTCATGAGTTTTAATGGCTTAAGTCGATCGTCACGATTCACCGTATAAAAATCTGAAAATTGCATTAAAATTTTAAATTTAATCCCAGGTTTGAATACCATTGGGTTTAAAGCACCCCCATTTGGCCACATATTAATGACTCGGAAAATTAATAATCAGTTTCAAACTGTGCTTCCTTAGAAAATCGACCAAAGGTAAAATTTAATAATAACACGAATTTCTAATTGTTATGAAAAACTTAAGATTTTCCGAACGAAATTAAATTGCGGTTTAATTTGATTAATATTAACTTCCATGATTGATTAATTTCTGGTTGGTTTAATTAACTTATTATCTTATACCGACCAAAAACCCGCTATATTTACTCTAAAAATTGGATTTTGTTTATTGTATTGATCAGTCAAGTGTAAGTTAAACTTTGCGATCAAATTAAATTTACCAATTTTACCGCCAACACATCTTTTTATTTTTTCTAATATTTATTCATTTTTAGAGTAAAGTGTAATTTAACTGCACAATTTCGTTTCGATTTATTTTTAACGCTACCCGTATTATATTTATCAAGTAAATCTAAATAACCCAGTGATTCAAAATTCTGTGAGATTGGGGAAACTTCATATTTGTCGATTTTAGCTTTTTTCCCCTCAGATATCCGTAGAAAAACTTCAATACTAAAGAGATAATGCACACCCTTCAACTTATTCAACAATGCAATTTCACTTTTACGATGCATTCTTGTCAATTTTTGCTTTTTACTTATTGACCATAAAAGGAATAGAATAATAAAAAAGCATATTTTATTTACTTTCATTTTTTGCTCTTAAGAAAAACGTTTATGTAATCCACATGTATGATATTACAAAACCAACGCAGTTCTGATGTGAAGTGGATGATTTAAAAGTTAAATGTTTTAAAGGATGGGAGTTATCTGCATTATGTGTTAATTATCTTTGATGTCTGTCGGAAATGTACTTAACTTTGAGAACAACAGAATTTTACCACTAATTTAAAAATATCACTTTTGAAATAAGATCTGCTAGTCTAATTTACAGAGAGAGAAAGATATATCAATTAGTACGGAATTTTAAGCCAATTTATTTTACTTAAAAGTTGATTTCCTATCTTTCATAATATAAAATAAACATAAAAATTGTTATCTTCACAATATGGTAATATATCTTTAATATTATTCCTTTTCTTTTATAGTAAAAGTAAATTCGTGTTTTTCTTTTTTTTTGAGATTAGAATAGTCAGGTATTACATTTTTATTGTAATCCTTTTTGGTCCATATACTGGATTTGATGCCACATTTTAGCTCAGACACTGTGACTGTGTAACATAAACTTTGACATTTTGTTCACCGAGTTTTAGTCTTTTTCAAACTAGAAGAAAATACCGTCAAAGATACAAGGAACGATAATAATAATAGAGATATAGAATCTTATTTTAAAATAATAATAACTACCATTTTGGAAGTTGGATAAAATAAAAACGAATTATCACATCAGAGCCAACTAATTTAAAAAATGTATTAACGGTAGTATATAATAGTAACGTAAAATGTCATTGATACTTAAAAATTATGAAGCAACTGACGCCAAGTGAAAAACCGTCATTTTAAATATCACAATCGTAATAAGTAAAAAATGTACCTTATATACGAAGAGTAATAATAATTAGTAGATTTTTTATTCTACATTTTTTTATGCGAACTAATGAATTTTATCTTTTGCTTCTATTTAATTATATTGACAACACAGAAACTTGACAAACTCTTATACAATATAATTGAAATATTTAAAATGGAATTCTTGTTGTACTTGATATAAAGTGCTCTATATCTAGATAATTTAAGCATTCGTTGGAAGACAATAATTATTGTTATAAAAAGTGGTACAATTGAGCTCGGTAGCTGAAATGGTCTTATAAAACTGCACCATCAATTGTACTCTCTTCAAACAATCAACAGCATTGTTTGAATAATTTCCAAACAAGTCCTGTTCATTAAATTAACTGGAACCATTATTTTTAATATATAAATAACATTTATTTTATTTAACATAGCAACTTATGATCGCTGTAATAAGAATGTTTCTGCAACTTAAATACCTATCAGGGAATTAAATTGTTTTTGCATTAGTAATTGAAAAGCATAAAATTATTTGAATCTAACAAATTGAACCAGTTAATTATCAAGAAATCCCATAAAGCAATCACATTGTACACCTACCGTGAAATAGATATCCATTATAAATTAAGTGAGCATATAAATAAATCTAAAGTTGCGTTTAGATAGCGCGAGTTTGCCTCGCGAATCTGATTCGCGAGGAAGATTCGCGCATCACTCCCGCGAGGCATCCCACAAATAGATGCATGGTGAGTCATGATGCAGGGCGAGCCGCCAGTATCTGAATAACATGGAAACACCAACACGAAGTTTACACCGCGCGAGTATCAAAGTGCGAGGCACCTTTGACGCGCGGTCGAGACCGACCTACCGACCGCTCGCAGTGCATATGCCTCGCGAGTCGTGATTCGCGCCATAAAACCGTCTACACGACGCGAGGATTGATGCGCGAATCAGATTCGCGAGGCAAACTCGCGCTATCTAAACGCAACTTAACATAAGCACAGCCAACGTCGCTACTTTACCGATTGTATGTACCTACACATATTCTTATTTCAAATGAAATATTAAATAGCAATTATTTTCAAAACAAACTCAAAAATTAAATTTGCTTGTTTTCCTAAAAACGAGTTCTAAATTAGTTAAAAATTTAATCATAATATTGCAGACGACACGTGTTTCGGATATATTAATCCTCATCAGTGTAGTAAATTCATAAATTATATTACTAAACAAAAACACATCAACCGTTTTAAAGCGTCTTAAATTTTTTTCTCGCCGTTTGTAAAGAAGACCACCTAAGCTATTGTTGGGTTAAATACGAAAATTTAACAGAAACATCAGAGATGTACAAGATAGAGATAAATGAAATAGAACAAGCCGCTAGTTGATTTATAACACAGGTCACGACATTTTATATTTAAGAAATACGATTAGAAAAATAAGGAAAGACTTTTGAGTTTTTACACCGTGCTTAATCTTCAAGTGATCACGAGAATGAGAATAACTTTTTCCTAACAATTTACAATTAAAATTTTTAAGTGGGTGAGCGTTTTTAATTATTGATTTAATAGATATTCAATTATGCTTGACCTTCAGAGTAACGTTGTCGAAATGATTATAAAGGTTTCTAGCATACCAAACTATAACTACTTCCGTTTCCAAAAAAAACTTGTATTTTGTTGAGCAATGGGTAGGTATCCAATAATTAAATTAAAATATTAAATGAATCTTTTTTTACTTGATGCTGGTAGTTTTTTGAAATTTATTGTTTTACGCTATTAAATTAAAGATAATAAAATATTTTAATGTAAAAATTTGGACAGAAGATTCCCAGGGGACGTGTTAAAATTAGAAAAATCTATTAAAATGAAAAGATTCACCATAGAGTTAATTTCAATTTTTGAATTTTAATAATTAAAAAAGTAACAGGTTTTTTTAATGTGACTCATTTGTATGTTAAGTACCTACAAATTTTAAGTGATAGCGGTAGGTTGATGCATGGAATTTAATTTTGTTTGACAAAATTGGAACCTTTGGTGCTACTGCGCTAAATGCGCAACATGGAGAAGAAATCCTCGATTTTGTATAGATGGAAGCCCAAAATTGAAGAACTTTTTTTTTGGGTGACAAAAATAGATGATAATTTTTATCTTCAGTCACAATGAACACAAGAAAAAGAAAATTAATAGTGACTATAAATCTAAGCTTCCGTTACTACATACCACAACCTAACATCTAAATCTTATAATTTTCAAGACAATTTCTAAACAAGCGAAGTCCGAAGGGAAGTTATAAATCGGCGTAAGCTCGGTAGCAACACAAAGTGTGTTGGTGGATACCTTAACAATCCGATCCATTTTATCATAAACTGGATGTAAGATTATACGTTACCTGGTGTGCGACCGTGTAACTTTTGGGTATTTTTTTGCATTTTTAAATCATGAGGGATAAATAATAAAGCAAGCTGAATTTTTATTGTTGACTTGATGTCATCGTATTCTTAGGTTGGTTTGTTCTAATAATTGACGTATTGTTTGAATTTTAAACAGGGTAAAAGAGATACAATTTTAATGTTCTTTTTACAAAAGATATTAGATTTTCAATAACTGTCTACTTATTTGAAGTAAAAATTGTAAATCTATTCTATAGTAAAATTTTCATGATGTAATGTAATACTGACAA
This sequence comes from Rhagonycha fulva, assembly GCA_905340355.1. Classification (NCBI taxonomy): domain Eukaryota; kingdom Metazoa; phylum Arthropoda; class Insecta; order Coleoptera; family Cantharidae; genus Rhagonycha; species Rhagonycha fulva. The sequence continues at coordinate 10,533,931 of HG996555.1, forward strand.
TAAATAGTTAATACCTCGCCAATCATGGGAAAATACTGACAATTTTCAAAAACAACAGTCCCGAAAAAACTTTCCTTTTTTTTGATTACTTATACAAATATTTCAAAAATTATTGAAAAAAAAGTGATATTGACTGTGCGGTCTGAAGGCCACTGAAAATATTTTAAGGTGGTAATGAATGAACAAAACAACGAGAGATGCGTCATATGTCTGCCACTCTTCAATGGACTTCTTCTTTACGTAGTATGGTTTTGAAGTCGTGTCTTAAAATTTAGATTTTCTTTCAAAACCAAGCAGATCAATTGACATCTGCGACGCCACCATCAGCGTAGCGTTTTTGAAAACGGTTCTATAACATGAGGCTACTTTTGAGGGCACCTTTCCTCTACCATTATTTCTCTAGCTAGACAGGATGTTGTAAAGATACGGGCTAATTTTCTTCCTTTTTATCTCTTCTAGGATATGTGACTATCCAACGGAGTTAAAAGCGCATTTGACATCCATTGTCAGCATCATGGCAAATTTTTTTGTACTCCGTACGCCCCTCTTGATTTTTGTAAATTCATCTACTGTATTTTTTAGAGTGTGCGTTGTGGATATTTCTTTTTCTAAAGCTGTACTGGTTTTCAGCCAAAACTCCGATTGAATTTATTTATGTTTAGAGTCTTGATTTTACTTATGTCTGAAAAAGCATAAATATACAGCTGTATATCAAAAAGCGTCAATTGTAATTTAGATTTAGTCATCGGGCTAAATTTGCAAGACTGAATACTGAGTAGTATCGCAGAGTTAGCCATCGGAGTTAAGTCCAAATGCTGAAAAGCTTCGTGAGCTAACCTGAAATATGATAGGCATTTTCTGATGTACAGCTTGAAATCGTGTAGTTTTTTTAGACCGCCTAAAGTAACGATAAAACATTAAAATAAATTGATTTTTTTCTTTACAAGTTCTCGATTATTTTAATCTATCTTTTTTTTATAATAATCACAATTAAGACAATTTCCTGATTATAAATATTTTTGAATTTTTATTTTCAAATAACTTCTAAGAGATTTTAATTGGTTTGATTCAACCAGCATTACCTTCTTGTAATTTGCTTTCTATAATAGAATTTTGTTGGTAATTTATTTGGCTTAAAAAATTTGAAGAATTTAATTATTTGGATCTTACATGCAAAATCTTTTTTCTTATTAGCTAGGCTACTTTACTTTCGATACGATTCAAGTTGTGACCAATCTTCTAACTACTATGAGAAATTTTTGTCACAAATGTTTCATTATTATGAATTCTCTATTACTTCTAGATACCTAAATGTCAGCATTAACTTGACAAAATATTCTTCCTTCCAAGCTTCTCATAATCTCACATCTCTACTTGTGCAAATAGTTAAACTGGCTCAAAGCTACAAGTGCTTATCATCATGCTTACCAGCCTCGTGAATATTTAAATTTGCTTAATATTAATTTTTTTTTAAATATGGTCGTGTTCTGTTGAACAACTGCTTAAGGTCCGTGCTCAATTTGTCGGAGTTTGCAAAAAGTACTCTCTCAGATAGTGAGTTCAAATGAGATTTCAAAAATTTTCCACAATTAAAATAAAGGGTATCAACAATAATTTAATTATACGAATGTTGGTGTTAATAATTAATATTTGAATTACACATGAAAACGAAATTTTTATAATTGAATCAATTTCAACACAGAAATAAGCCAAATTTAGACGCAATCTACTTACAAGCTCACACATTTACTGAATCAAATTTATACCTGTACCTTGTAAGCAAATTGAACGTTGTAATAATAAAATCAACCTGTAACAAAATTGTACAAATAATAAAGTAATAAATTGTTTGATTTAAAATTTCGCGCCGAACTGTAATTGATCACGTAAGTAGCAATTGAACGCACCCATAAGGAAATACGGTAGTTTATCATAAAACCAAAGTGCACAACACGCAGCGATCGGAGACATCTCAATAAAGTTTATGTTAAAACCGAACAAGTTAAACCAATAATTAAAATTGTTCTTTTTGTGCTTTTAATTATTTAAAGTGTATTTAATGTGATCGAATAAAATTTGCATACGAAATTCTTCAGCATAAAAATGTGGTATGAAAAAAAACGTGATTGTGATCTATAACCTCCACTGATATTCAAATTGTAGATAAATTATGATGGAATTGCGCAAATTAATAAAATTCAATCATTAATTACCAAAATGAAGTCCTCCGATGACCATGTACAAGCTGGATAATTTTACATCTTGGATCATCAACAAAATGGCGGGTCATATCCAAATGAATAGGTAAATTTCGCTTCCAAATCCTCACTCCATGAACCAAAATTACATCACACTATTGTCATTGCACTGACAATTTACTTAAAAAAATAAACTCATTGCTTCACAAACTCGCAAATTGTGTTCAAATTGTTAAATTTGCAAAAGCACCCAATCATCAAAATCTCGTGGTTGAGTTGACGACTTCACACCATCATCGTCTGTCAGCAACTCCCTTCCTTCTTCGCAAAAAATTTTCAACTTCCTGTTCTTTTTTGGTTTTTGGAAATCGTGTCCGATGCAAATTGGTCAATTCAGCCAGCCAAATTTGAAAATTTTACAAAAAAAATGAAATGTTACCAATTTCCTCCAATATTTAACTTGCATGTCGCACCATCTTGCACTTACAGCGCGTCCTACTTATTACAGTTTACTTTATCCGAATCGCACTTTAATTTAAAATAGAAAGCAGTGTAAACAATACAAAAAAAATTAATTAAACAAAACGTTGTCTAATTTGACTAATTTAATTTTCTTTTAGGTTTTTGGACAATTTTCCACCTATAAAATTCCGTTTTTGGCATACCACATTATTGGTACAATAATTGAAAACAAATCACCTTACATTCGTCCAAGTAAACAGAAAAAACTCAAATTCGAGAAAAATATCATAATGAATTTTTATTTGTGGAAATTTTAAAATTATCGATACTGGGGCTACATAAAAATATATTTCCATTATTTTTCACTAATTTTGGTTTATTTCTTAGGTGAACATTCTGTTCTCCTATGATTGAATTAAACTTAACTGGGCTCTCGATAAACCGTATTAATTGCAATGTGTACTTATACTAGAAGTTTGTGCGGTCTTACGGCCGCCATTACGACCTTCTTATACATATGTGGAAGAATTTTAAGTTTTTGATGAACTTATAGGTTTTGATGTATCACACTCCCACTGTGATCATTTGCAGAAAATTCAGTGTTTGAGTGTGTGATTTATGATATTTCAAAAATTATAAGCGTAAACAATTGATTAAATTTTGGTTGAAATGGTTTGTTTCTGACATTTGACCCTCATGAATGGATTGATGAAATTTTTACTGTCTGTGTAAATAACGTTAAATAATATTACCAAAAAAAGTGAGTAACGTGGATGACCACATCAGCTTGTTTATATATCTTTAATATTTTTGTTAATTCAAAACCCAGCCTCCCATTTGTCTTCCTTAGATAAGGATAACCATGATCATGTCTAGAAACTGAAAACCATAGAACAATTTTACGATTAACTTAGTCAGGACCAACAACATTAGGGTTAATCTATTAATTCCAAATCAAACTCAGAATTACTGCATTGGAATCTAATCAGTGAACATAGCAAACCACCAGCAGGTGGTAGGTTATATCATGGTTTCGGGTACACATAATAAAATATTAAATGCAGTTTTTTAATCTATAATTTTTGAATGAAAATTTCTCGTTATTTTAACTCGGTTTTTGATTAATATAAAATTCTTTTAAAAAAATTTAACAAAAAAATTGCAAACTTATGTAAAGCATACAAGAATATTATTAACTTCCCTTAGGGTTATTACTACAACCACAAGCAGATGCGGTTCAAGAATTAAAAATTTATTCTTCACGTTCTATTTTAAAAAGAAAATTTATATTATATTAGTGGTAACTTGGGATTACAACATGTAAAGTCTTATTTCTGAACTAGTAAATAATAAAAGCAAGCGAGAGCATTTCAAACATAGAGAAGTCTTAATTTATTTATAAAGTTATGATAAGGCCCACGGTGTAAAAAAACAATGATCGATATTAGTAAAAGCACGATAACCGTAAATTTTATGTGGAAATGATTGATTCAAACCCATCCCATGCGATTAAGAAAACAAGGTTCACAATACTTATCACACACTACGATGCATAAATTACTGTTGGTAACTTAATATTCGTGACAACTGTTTTAAAACCCCTATTTTTTAGTTGATCAACACCTTTCTTATAGATAGATGGATCATTGTTACCACGAAAGGAGTGGCATCTTTATTTCGGAATAATAATTTTATTTATACCTATATAATAATATCCCTAAAATAAATCAGGTAGGCTTGCTGTGACAGCAAAATAATATTGAGGGATACAACAAAAGGTGATAGTGGAATATGATGGCGGTATAAGGAATAAAGGGTTTATCCAAGCGTGTTATGCCGAGTTGTACACAAAACAAAGCTATGACAGCCCAAAATAGAGGTGTATCAATGAAACCGAGGTCCCGGTTGCCCATACTATCTATCGATTTATTTATATTACTTAGTTTCTTGCTTATAAACTAATTATTTTTTTTCAATTTCTAATTTAACGTTAACTAACCGAATATCTCAGATGCTACAACAACGGGGTCTTGTTTCAAATTTAATGAAGAAGTTAATTTTAATGATCTATGAAATTGAAGATAGGCTTAAAATAAAGTCATAAACAAAAAGTTGCATTATCTAAAATGTAGGTATGCATATGTTTTTATATTCTACCATAAAATAGAGTACTTTAAGCACTACTGTTATCACAAATGACTATTTTAAGAGGCCCGACTATATTTAAACGATTAAGATGTCTCGTTCTATATCTGTAACCAACTTAACTGCTGTATTAAGAAAACTCTTAAAATTTATATGGAGCAGTAAGTGGTAGCAAAAAAATATTTAAAACTGATGCCGCTTTCCGTCATTAAATGTTCTATGGGCGTTCTACATAATTAATTCAAAAACAAACTTAATTACATGTTAGGTATATTTTTACACTGCAGTAAATTTACCTTAGCATTCATTATTGTAGAAAAACAAACGAAAAACGCTAGAAATAGATCATAAAAAATTAATGGCTACTTCATCGAAAGTCAGACTAAAATATCGACATTTGTAAACCGATAAATAATACGGAAGAATTTTATATTTAAACTTTTATGAAACCTATTATTTTAGTTATTTTCTTCAAATGGAGCAGATTTAAATCAAAGCCTATAATAATAAGTGGTATTGAGTATTGTTGAAGGTGGTTCATGGTTACGGTGCACGAAAAGGGGTCAAAATAAGGGTTCATATTCAGCTTAATAATGACAGTGAATACGAAAGACTACAAAGAATCTTCTGAATCAAACGCAATATATCACAGCACAAAGTAACAAATACCTAATTTAATAAAATAATAGAACTCCGTAATTCAGACAGACACTGTCTTTTACAAAATATGATATGTGGAAGAGGTACATTCCATATTTTCAGTTTCAATTTTCTTTTTCTGGATGAGCGAAGTGTGGATTTAGGTTAAATTATAAAAAGTTAAGTTTGGGTTTGAGATTTGACATGTTCGATGTCTTGCAAAAACATAAAAATAATTTTGAAGGAATGTTCTCCTTCGTCAGCTTGTAACATAATCGTTATAACAGATCTAGAAATTCCAGAGAAAAATTTCAAACAACAAATAGAACTTCTGTATAGAAATATCGATGCAACTTTCCACATTTTACCATAAAAAGCGTAGCTATACTTCCAAGTCCAGAAACGAACCTAATGAATTATGTAATTATAAAAACGATCTCCCAAATTTTTATCTTTTTCTTTGCGCATCCTAATAGTCCGAGATCCAGTAAATACTTCCGTTACTTCATTTCACCAAGAAAAGAAAAACCTAAGGTTATGAAAACAACCAAACATATCATAATATTTTTCTACCCCGAAAGTTTTAACATAACCTATTTTATTTTTATACTAAATTACCTAGTATTTGGTGGTAAACATGAAAAAATTATGTTTTGGTTAGTTAGTCACAATCACAAGAAAGCATTTATATTATGTAAGATTTGATAATATTTGTAAACACAGATCGAAAGAAATTTTGGATCATGGATCGTATATGTTACTGTACTTGATTTATAATAAAATAAGAACGACTTTAAACAATTCTTGATTATTAAATCGAGTAGTCAATACTATTAATTATAATTATACTTTGATATTATTCTTTGAGGCATATGAACCAGAACATTGTAAGCGCGGTTCTGTTGCACTCTGTTACGTTCTAATAATGTAAATTTTCAACGCTTGATTACTTCATTGTGTAAAATAAGTAAGTAACTCTTTATTAATTCAATATTTACAATTACTACTTTATATTGTAAAAATGACTAATGAGATTTTTTCATGTCAGTGTCAGTTATTACTACAATTTACCAGACAGTTATAATTTACAGAAGTTTAAGTTTAATTAACAGTATTTGAGGAATTTCTAGAAAACACGAGTACAAAAGCCCAGAGTCATGGTTGGTTTAGCGGTTTGAATTTGTTTATTGATTAATGAATTTAAGTTTAATTGCGGGTTACTAGTTTAAAGCATTGTTGATGAGCTTATGTTTAATTTTGAACCTATGATGGTTGCGATGTTCTTGGTTTTGTTTTGTGAGGTACTCAGGCGCGTAGAAGCGTCTAAAATATTGAGGAAGTCAACAGTGAAATGAAAAAAAATATAATTTTTAATTTGCGATCATAAAATCTGTGCTTTGCCTCGTAAAAAAAAACATTTTGAGACAAGAAAAGTCACAAATACAAAGGGGGGGCGAAATCTTCTTTTACCAAATGATAGGGGCGACGGTTATTATTACCATTAATACCATTTACCAAATGGTACCATTTTCGAAAATAGTACCTATATATATATATTTGCGGAATATACTATTTACAAAAAATATTATTTACAGCTGTCGCCGTTTTTCCGCTCCCAGTCTCCATGCAGCTCTGTCTTGGCAAGTTTCTTCTTCTAAATTTCTGGTTTGCATCGCTTCATTAATTTCATCTCTCCAGCTTCGTCTTGGTCGGCCTCTTTTTCTTTTTTCTTCTGGTATCCATTTTAAAATCTTTTTTGGCCACCTTTCCTCTGCCATTCTGTTTACATGACCAAACCATACTAACTGTCGTTTCTGCACCTCGTCCAAAATATCCCCGTCCATCTCCATCATATCCTTGATGGTTTCGTTACGCACCCTGTCGAGTCTTGTTTTTCGGCAGCTTCTTCTCAGAAAATCCATTTCAGTAGACAGCAACATGTTTCTGTTTCTTCTATTTATATCCCACGCTTCCGCTCCATATATTAGAACACTTTGTACCAAAGACTTATATATTCTTTTTTTTGTCGTCTTTCTTAGACCTTTGTCCCACAAAATAGAATTGATGGATCTTATTAAACCTCTAGCTTTATTTATTCTACCCGCGATTTCTTCTTCACTATTACCCTTTTTGTTAAATATTACACCTAGGTATTTACTTCTTTCGACTCCTTGTATATGGTGGTATTCTAAAGAAAGGTTCTCGATGTCGTTTTTTCCAACCAATAGGTACTCACATTTCACTTCGTTCATTCTCAGACCCGCCAAGTCATATGATTCCTGAAGTTTTCTCACCATATAACTCAGATCATCCTCATCTTCTGCCATCACTATCTGATCGTCCGCGAAATATAGAGTGTATAGGATATCTTTCCCTACTCGTAGTCCCATATTTTTGCATTTTTCTTTCCATCCTTGTAAGGATTTGTCCATATAAGCTTTAAACAGAGTAGGAGAAAGGCAGCACCCTTGTCTTAGTCCCTTTGTAATTTCTATGGGATCTGTAAGCTTATTTCCTATTTTTATTTGTGTGGTAATACCTTCATATAGTCGGCGGGCCGCATTAATTAGTGGCGGTTTTATACCATATTCTTGCATTTCTTTCCACAGTTTTCCTGTGGGTACACTATCGTATGCCTTCTCCAGGTCTATCAGTGCCATGTGAGTCTCTATATTACGTTGTAGTCTTTTTTCTAGTAATATTTTAATAGTGAATATATTATCTATTGTAGATCTTCCACTTCGAAATCCTGATTGTTCTTCGGATTGTTTGTCTGCTATGTCCTTCTCAATCATATTCTTTATTATTTTGGAATATAATCTGCCGATAGTACAAATCACTGCAATTCCTCTATAGTTTTTGGGATCGTTTCTATCTCCCTTCTTATAAATAGGTGTTATATATGATGTTTTCCATTCAGCAGGAATCTCTTCTCCATTTAAGCATCGCTCGTATAACTCCTTAAGCATAAGTTTCAATTTATTTGGGCCATTTTTTATTAGTTCTGGATTTATTTCCCCCGGACCTGGCGATTTCCGTAACTTCATTGTTTTTATTACTTCTTCTAATTGTGTCCAGCTCAACGGTAACGGCTCACTTTGTGGTAGATCGCATTTAAGATGTTTAAATTGAGGTCTCTTTTCTTGTAAGAGATCTTCAAAGTGTTCCTTCCATTGCTTTTCAGTTATTCTCAACAGGTTTATTTTATTAGATGTGTTAGTTCTTATTGATTTTATTGTCTTCCATGCTTCTGAGCTCTTTGTTCCTCCAATAAATTGATCCACATATTTGCATTTATTTGTCCATGTTGTATTTTTTTTCGTAATGACTTCATGCTTAATTTCTCTGCTCAATCTTCTGTATTCCTCTCTGTCCCCATCATCCGTACTCTGAATATACCTTAGATATAGCTACATATAAAATAATAAATATAAACCTACATATAAAATAACAAAAATATTATAATTTTATCAGTCGGATGGTTTTCAGAGAGTTAAAATTTACATTCAAGCAAATTTTTATCTTCATTTCTGTAAAAATTTGAAAAAAATGTGGTGAATATCAAATTCAATATCATAATCAAAATTTTTCAAAACAAAAAAACACTCCAACGTTACGTAAAAAATTTTCTTATAAACTAATACATTTTTGAAAGTATGTACATTATGTAAATAAATATACGAATGTAATTTTTTCAAAAATAGCAAGGAAAGAAAAAAAATCTACTTGTTAAGGAGGTGATTTTCAGGGGGTTAAAAATTGAATTTTAGTTAATTAACGAACAAATCAGAAAATGTTTATTTACTATTCTCAAAAAGTTTACAAATACCAATAATTTTTTTTATTATAACTAAAACTAATACAAGGATTCTTAAAAAGTTTATTTTTTATGTTCTACCTTGGGATAAATATAGGATTTACTTTTGGTTTTTAAAAATAAAGAATAATTTTTTCTAACAAATTTTTTATTATAAAGAAATGCAATCTTTTTAAGTATTCTGAAGATTTGTAAAAATACTTATATTATACTTCAAAAAACAGTAAAAATAATTAAAAAAAATTAATTGTTAAGGGGTTGGTTTTCATCGGGATAAATGTACATTTTTGTTAATCACCAAACTAATTTGGCAAATGGATGTTATTATCCTCAGAAAGTCTGCAAATGGCAATTAATTCTCTTTCATTTATTATTAAGTAAAAAATAATCCAGGTATTGAAAAAACAAATTAAATTTAAAACTCTACCTTAGTCTAAACTTAAGGGGCCTACAGACTCAGCTTGGTTGCTAACCTAATTGCTAGTATGTGGGCTCTTTTAGATAAATTTTAGACGTAGGTCAGCTCGGCAAAAAGGTGCTAATAAATTTTGAAATCAATTTTATGGAGTCAGTTCGGTAAAATACTTTCTGTGGGTCGTAGTCACGGACCTTTTAACATAAATGGACTGCTATTACTTATTGTTTTTAATCTAATTCAATCTAAAAAAGTGAGGTTTACATATATGGGGGCCGACATTTGTGATGCAGATCTAAGAAATTTCAAATATTTACTGGTTTATGTTGGTATTAAAATTAGTATATTTCACTTTTGAGCCTTAAGATAACCTTAGTTTTTGTTATAAGCAGTTTAATTTTAAATTACTCTCTAAAATCTTAAATTACTATTGGCTATAATACAGTGGCACAAATGGCGGCTTCCTAAGTGGACACACTTTTTTGACCTCGAATAGGAGTTCATTTATTTTAAGAGGTTGTGGTGCGTCTTATCAGTAATTTTCAAGATGCAAAATTTCTGTACAGTCAGTGGCTTCTACTTCGTCAAACATGTCAATTTAATTTAAGGTTTTAAATTGATTTATCGATGGTGGATCCTAATCGGACTTAGTTGCGTTGTCAAAATGACAATTGACTAACGCTGTATACTAATTAATCATTTTCCTGAGGCTCATTCATCTCGGCAAAAGTGCTGTGAGTAAAAGGATAGTTTTTTCTTTTTCTTTTCGGCAAATTTAAGCCAAATAAACTCCCAAACAGTGATTTTAATTCGATATTACTCGAATTTTAATAAATTATAAATTTGATTCGAATTCTGCCGAGTTAGCCCCAGATCAAAACGGAACGATGACTGACAAGTTAAAAATTCTGCCAAGATGACCTATTTCACAGTTTTTAAATCTTAAATTTTTCAGAAAAAAAATGAATCTGTTGAAATATTCTGAAAATCTGTAAATTCTCTAACATTCCAGTTATCTACTTATTTTGGATAATCAATAAAAAAAAGCAAATGGTTATTTTTTTCAAAAAGTTTTTCTCGGAGAAGGAGGTTGAAGCATTCAACCGTCGAAAACAAAAAATACCTAAAGCTGATTTTGTGCTCATCCTTCGGTCTCTCAATCTCAATCACAGATATTCTAGCTATGTATTTATAATACAATCTAAATTTATTTTGTACTAGTAGAAGTTTGTCTACCTTTAATTTAGTTGTGGAAAACAATAATTTTCTCTAAAATTTCAATTTAATTATTTCCAGTTGAGAAGATTTTATTAATATTTATAAAAAATATTTACTATAAAAATATAATATTTTGTTAATAAAGTTGCCAAAGTAGCCAAAGTGGTCAATTTATTTAGTTGTATGGTGCTTATGGCATTTGTTCAAGTCATAACTCTCTCTGCCTTTCCAGAAGATGTTAATGGACATTGTTAATCTATGATAAAGCAGACCATCCATTTATTTATATGCAGTGCCGGATTAAGACTCTTAGATGCCCTAAGCACTGACTAATTTGGTGCATCCTTACACCTAAACATAATTCAAAATATTAAACAATAATAAAACATAAAATAACATTTAATTCATCAAAAACTTAAAATTAAGCAAAACTTACAGTAATAAGGATATAAAATTAATGATTTTATAATGTAATAACAAATACGGCTATGAAGAAATTCTGTTGTGCCCCCTTGAAGAGAAGATATTGTTAAACCTTACATATTTATTTATAGGTATAATTAAAAAACATTTTTAAACCAAAATAAATTTTACCTTTATTTTTTATTCATAAATGAACAATTAATTAATGGAGATAAATATATTCTATAAAAGTGACCTTTAACCTTTCTCTTTTTAACTCCACTGACGTGGAAATATTAAAAATTAAACGTTAGTTTATGTTTGAACTAAAAAATGGTGGTTTTTATAAAAATTTTGCTGCTAGCCCAAGAATGAATGACTTTCCATAACCCCTAGCCCCCAAACCCACCGGTTTTCGATTGTTTAATTTTAAAGGCACTTTCCAGGTCACAGAAAATTTTCTTTGGGAACATAAATTACTTAACACCAGAGCCACCATGTGTGTGGACCCCAATAGTGGTCGTCTCCTGCACGACATGGTTCTCGTTTCCTTTTGTGTTTTCATCCGCGATTGGTATCTTTATATAATATAGTGGTAATTAATACCATTAGATTTTCTAAAATGTAAAAAACGGTTGTGAATCCGGGGGGTCTGGGGGGTATGGAATACCCCCCAGCAAAAAGAAGTAGCACGATGATTTTTTAAATTTGATAAAGGCGTAAATTTAATTCTAGAGGAAACATTGCTTTCTTACTTCGATTATTCCGTACTTGTAGACCTCCCGGTTTTTTGCTTTTTTAAAATAGCAAAAATCAAAAATGACTCAAATCAGCAGGTCCGTGGCCTGCATCACCTTTGCCACACCCTAGTTACGGTTCATAGCCGATGATTTGTCTATGCACTTTTCATCATTTCCACCGTGTTAAGTTATAATAGCGTTAAATACACGTACATTTCATTATACAATGTGAAAAACACATCGATATGCCGTTCTGAAAAGCACTTTTTTGATAAAGTTTTTTGGGACTGTTTCTGGATAAACGACAGATACCAATTTAAAAATAACCCAGAATAGTTACTTTTGAAAAACAAAGACAAAAAGGTATAATTCTTTTCTCTGCAAAAATTCCGATTGATCATCTAACTGTAGCGCTTTGAAATGGTTAAGCTGCAATGTTAAATCGTTTCTTATTCGATATAAATTTTTCACACAAAAGCTATTGGCATCACAAAATAATCTATCCAGGACTTTCCTTGGGAAGCTACTAAATGTATCGCTCAAACATATCATTTACAAAATTTATCCCACAAGCTTTCAGAAACTTTCGGATTATTTTATCTATAGGATATTTTCCTCCTTTACGCTCAAGAGCTTGCTTTATGTTTTGAAAATATAACCAACAATTTTCAGTTAATTTCCTTTGAATGCTTGAAACGCATGAAATAAATTTAGACAGTATGAGGAAATTTTTTTTCTTGATTAATTTGCAATTAAAGTATTCGTTTGATAATAAGTGAAGCAAAATAATAACTTTAAGGTTGAATAATATATTTCTCTTCTTGAACATGATTGAACAAAAGAGATACACCAGGGTATAAGTCAAATGCCGTGATAATGAAACTCAACCCTAACTCACTTTCAAAGATACGTGTTAATTGATTATCAACATTGTGCCACCAAATTTGGTATTTAAATAAGTTCGTTGTTCGTCTGTATTATTTTCTTGCACATAATTTTAAATAAATAATGATTCCTAAAAAGAACAAGCTCAAAGGAGTTCGTAATACACTTTCGGCAAATATGACAGAATAACGTAGAAATAATATTATCAGGATCGTCTCCGCTTAAGAAATTCGTTCGAATTAAATATTTACTTTAAACGTGCAATATCCTAAAACAAAAAGTTTAATGACGTCTTTAAATAAGACTAGTTATGTAGTTATAATGAATAATAAAGTTAGGTCGAAAAAGTTAGGCTAATTCATTATTTACTTCACAAATAAATTTAAGTTTCAAGTAACTTCGAGTGTTAAACTACTGTTGTTTTTTGCTTAGTATTTATTTATAATTTAATTTAATTTCAAGTTCTATAATGCAATAAAATTTTACAATAATAATGTGAAGCGTTATAGAAAGTTGTAAAGAATTCATATCGTACACAAAAATATTGATTTGTTTAATCAGCTGAACTTTTTAAAGTGAAAAATTTCTACCTAGTACAACATTGATATGATCATTTTTCGATTGGAAGGTTTTTGAGATTTGCACGCATAACAGTTTTTTCCGCTCAATAACTAAAAGGATTATAGGTCCTTTGTTGTACGTGAATTAGAAAAGTCGTTCATTATTATGTTATACCTTTCCAGCTGTACAAAACATTTTGTGAAATAACTTTTTTATATTGTATAATAATATGACGAATATCCGTTTCATATTTTTTAAAGTTTTTAGGTATTATTATTTCATTATTTTAATACTGCGATTGCTTCATTTGAACATTTACATCAAACAACATTTTTTTCCCTTTTTAATCGTTAATATTTTTTAAGTTAATTCCTTTTTTAAACGTATCTTGTCTTGCTTTCTTTAAAAATGCTTTAATTACTTAAAGTACCGTGCTGCTCGGCTATTGTTTACCTCAGTTTTACGACCTTTCTTTTGTCATTTCTCCAGAGATTCATTTATATTTTCAGGAATTACAAGACTCCGTTTCTAAAATTCTTTAAGGCAGTACAGTGACATGGAGGGTGAATTTTAATAGAGGTGCTGGACCGTATCGAGGATTTTATTTAGCGTAAAATGTAACTAATCCGTCCCAGATGATTAAATTTCTCGTTTAAAAAGTTAGGGCAAGCTTCTCCGGATTAAGCCGATACTTTTTTGGTGATCTAAACGGCTCTTGCGTTCTTTTATAACTAATGTTGTTTTATAAGCTATAAATTTCAGTTCTTGCTAAAAAAGAGCATAATAACGTAAAATTTATTTCTTAATTCGCAAATTATTTCGGTCCTTAAATCCTCAATCAAAACCCAATAACTTAAAAGTAAAAAGTTGCATTAAAAATGCAATTTAATTATACAATTTGAATTGTAAACCATAAAGAAATAATTTTTTGATGATTCTGTCTGCAACAACAAAAGCACTATAGTTAATTTCAATTGTTTCAATCTTTATCGACTTATTTTAACTACTTCATTGTTATGGATTTGATTTATCCCAGAACGAAAATATTAAGTAGAAAATTTAACAAATTAGAACAAGAACAAATGATTAGTTAACACTGAAGTGAAGAGAATATAACGACCAAATTGAGAAACTGACAGATGACAAATTGGTGACAATTTTAAGAGATAAATCACCGCAAGAAATTATGGGTCGAGAACATTGACGAATTATTGGAATCACAATCAAAATTTCATATTTGACGTTTTCTAAAATTTTCATGTGCGATTCCCGGTTAAATCACTTTGGGCAGTGGCCAAAAATAAAGTAAACAATGGGGTGGAGGACATAATTCTTTAAGCACGTCACGGTAGGCATTCTTAAAATAACAAAGATTCACTCGTTTAAGTAAATATGAGGAAAAAGGTCGGTTAGGAGGTGGGCTAATCAATTCGTCAAAATGACTGCTGTTGAAGCAGAACTTTTCGAGTTATAATTATCGTACAACAGGAAGAAAAAAAGTTGTTCTCATCCTCCAGCTTTGACTAATTGGATTAAGTAGTACTTATAGGTATAATGACAAAAATTAAACTTGCAAGATTTCCATGTTATTATTAATTCTGAAGTATACATACGTTGGAGCTCACACGCAACCAAACTTTGTGGTTAAGTGGATCGAGTGATGACAGTGTCCCCTATAAATTTTCGTCAAAAATTATAAGTATAGTATTCGAAATAAGCAAGTAAAACGCAATTTTTTTCACTAATAAATGTGTTTGTTGTCCAACAATTATATATTGTTGTAAATTTGAATTTTAATTAATTTAATGAACAGGCATGAAGTAAATTCTGCCTACTCTAAATAATTAATGACAATTTATAAAATTCATGAGTTTGACCGTGTAACTTCATCACAATTTAATGAATTTGTAAAGCAGAACAAAAAATCTTACACCTGCATGTTTAAGTTTTCAACCACCTACACACAATTTACATTGTTTACGAATACTTATAGAGGCATTAAATCAAAAGTTGACAAGGCAACAAAGATTTTTCGGGTCTTTGATTGCTTTTTTAAAAAAACAATTAAAGGCATTAAAATATTCTTCTCATAATTTAGAAAGGGCACATCAATTTCGCTGTTGGACGTTAAAGTTTTATAAGTTTTTACCTCTCTTGTTTCTTTCTAGAAATAAATATGTAAAAAGAGAGCAATGTATATAGGATATAGGCCATTTTTCTTTTAGGAGATGACCATCATATTTTTCATTTGACCCAGTCTACCGGACAGCTTAACGCTTTACCTACCGATATAAAATATTATAGATTGATTTTGCTATAAATTTTCAAAACTTGCATTCGTAATCATAAATATCAAAATCGGCCATATTTACTTCTTTTCGGAGTAATTTATAACTTAAACACTGGAAGATAAAAAATTACGAGTTTACTATTTTGTTCTAGCAACTTTTGCTTTTCAGTCTTAGCGCTCTATAATGGTAAAATGTTAATAGATATGGCTGTTTTTCTCGCCCACGATCTCATCTATTGAGTACATCGATGCCCCTGAGGGCTCTTCGACTGGTATATTGGCCGTTATTGGTATGACGTGGGTTAGAAGGTTTTTACCCCCTGGTCATGCACCACCTAACCATAAACTACGTCGCCTGCTGTTACCACATCCAAATTTTCTTAAAATGTACCCACAAAATATCTTATTCAAGATACAACCGAAATTAGTTGTGGTTATGTTTATGGTTCTGTTTGTGGATGATTTTACTGTGTACATATTTGCCTGAGAATTACCCTCATATTTACAGCCGTATGTCATAAATTATATTTGCTTTAAATGTAAGCGGCATGTAAAAGAGGATATTAAGCCTCAAAACCAACTCTTACATTGTTAAGTTTTAAAATTTAATAACTTTTAAGTTAAATGCTTAATATTTCAAAATACGGCAATAAAAAATTATCTCAGAAGATTTCTTAAGGCTGATATTAAAATGAAAACCGTTATCATTTATAATGAACGAAATTTAAGAATAAAAGAACACTTTTCGTTTGAAAAAGAACAATTTTGAAGTAATATTAATTAAAATTAATAATTGTGCTCGCTAAAAGTTTTAATTGCATATTATTTATATTATTTTTTATTACGTTTTAATTAAATTTGCATTATATTGTAAAATGAGAAAAGCAAAAACCGTTTAAAACCTACAATTACTTATAATTTGCACGACTTCTTAAAGTTGCCCAGGTGATAATGAAGGTGATCTGCAGAATCGACTTGGTTAAAGCATCCCATTAATTTAATTTAATCCAAATTCAGTTTCTATTTATCATTACATTTTTATAAATTAGTACGTAAGTACGAATGCCTTGTAACATGGTTTAAATTTTTCACTGAAATGCAATTAAATATTGTAAATACTCAAATTTGGAAATCATAAAACTCACACCAGTTTTGAGATTTTCTCAAAATGAATTGCGTGGGAAATAAATTTAAGTGCGCTCTATATTCCTAATATCGTCACTTCAACTTCAATACTTGAGAATCGTACAGCATAATGACAAAAAAATTTGAAACTTTAAAAGCTACGGGAAGGTATGACTTTGTCAGTATGGGGTGGTAAAGAAGACACTTAATAAGTATATAAGTATTTAATACTCTGCAGGTTTCTTCCAGTTTAACTATGCCAATATTTTCATAATAATTGGAATGATTATTATCAGAAACGTTACGAGGGTAGAAATGTACTTATGGGAAGCAATTTAATTTGCGTAAACCTCCTCCTCCAAAGATTTTTTAAATGTTAATTATTTAATTATACAATAAAAAAACATCGTTAAACCAAAACAAATTTCAGAATTTTTTATTCGATAACGAACAAATAATAATAAAGTAGAAATATTTTATTTAGTAGAATAGAAGTAACCTTTGACCTTTTGCTCTTTAAACCTTATCAACGTGAGGGGATATATTAAAAATTAAACATTTTTTTGTTGCAAGAAACTAAATAATAGTGGTTTTATAACCTTTTTGTTCACTGCAAACAAAAATTTTTGCTTTATACCCCCAATTCCCCCGGTTTCCGATTGTTTAATTTTAAAAGTACTTTTTCTATTTTTTAACTTAATTTACACCTCAATCTGTGCGCTCGTGGCTTGCACCACCTAAGTTACGGCTCTGGATATTATGTAGATTTAATTACCATAAAGAATTGGGCAATTAATAGACGAGCCATAAAAAGTTAATTTGCTCCGCATAAAACATTTAATTTTTTTGCCAAATTACAAAAATTAGTTATGATTCAGTAATTAAAAATAAAACAAAAACATGAGCATGACTTTCAAGAACAAAACCATTTAGTTTTACTTTACCTGACGCTGCCAGCGGCAGACAAATTATACCACATCAATTTTGTCAGAATAATTGTAATTTTAACGATTTCCTTCAGAGTGTAACTTAAATTGATAAATAATATTTGAACTACTGTATTATCAAACTAACAAGGTAAACAAATTTAAATATGCACAAAAACAATTTTGTTTATAAAATGTAAATCACATGCCAAGTTGAATAAATTCTTGTTTATTTTTATTTTTATAATTAATATGAACAACTTTTGTTTGAATTTGTGTGTACTTTTATTGTGTCAGGGTTCTAGGGTATAGTTTTTAACCCTATTTCAAATTAGCATAAAATTCTATTGATTTGAATTGAAAATCGGGTTGCAATAAATAGGTCCCCATTCAGGACCTTTGCTTCGTTGGCTTCAAGCCATCAATTTCTCTACAATAACCTAATAATTTCTATTTTAAATTTTATAAATTTATATTGTTCACCTTTTTGATTCAATGTGTAATTCTGTTATTTAAATAGTTTACTAAACTTTTTTTTGATTTATCAAAAAAAGTGTCTTGTAAAACAAAAGGTACCTGATTTGCGCCTCATCTGAGAAGGCCAAATTTGTTCTGTATACATGCACTAGTTAGGTCGCCCTAACTCAGCTCGAACTGGTTAGTCCTTTCATGTATACACTCAGGTACGCTAAAGGTAAGGCGATTTAAAGGTATAGTTTAACTCCAGTGAAACCGAGCTAAAAACGTTACCCTAAATATACCTCGTATCCTAAATTTGCCTAAACAGCCTTTTGACTTGCCATTAAAAATTATTCATAGGTGTTTTACACGTGGGACTTCAAAATTTA
Organism: Rhagonycha fulva; assembly: GCA_905340355.1. Classification (NCBI taxonomy): domain Eukaryota; kingdom Metazoa; phylum Arthropoda; class Insecta; order Coleoptera; family Cantharidae; genus Rhagonycha; species Rhagonycha fulva. The sequence goes on from HG996555.1 coordinate 10,552,602, forward strand.
ATTTTTCAAAGACCCCATAAAGAAATTTTATTTAACCTCTAGCTCCGCGGTTCCGAACCTGGGGGTAAATCAACTATTCTGTGGAGTAATAAGATCTAACGGTTAGGTCTCAACCTAACCTAATAAAGTTATTTTCTCTAAATCTAAAGTAAAGATATTTGTATTTGCTTGTATTGTTTGTATTAATTACATTTTAAGGTCGGGGTAAATTCAGTTTTTCTAATAAGTCACAGGGGTAACAATATTTAAAAGGTTAGGAACCACTGCTCTAGCTGATTTTCTTTTACATCTGATGAGTTCTGTTGATTAGTTATTAACAAAATTTATTAAAAATACTTGGCAAGTTGTGCTCCGGGCAACATCTGGAACGTAAAAGCGGAATAAAGTTTGGGGCACCCTAATACAGCAATAGGAATAGGAATAATTTTTTAAGGACTCCATGAAAAAATTTCATTTAACCTTCAACTAATTTTCTTTTACATCTGAGTTTTGTTGAATGATTATCTTGAAAAAATTTATTAAAAATACTTGGCAAGTTGTGCACCCGGCAACATCTGAAACGTAAAAGCGAGATAAAGTTTGGGGCACCCTATAGTAATAGGAATAAGGTAAAAATGGCAGGAAAGCCAACAAAATTAATACAAATTTTGTAAATAATTTTCAGTTTTTTACAGTTTTTGATTAAAGTTTTTTCTTTTTCTACAAGGTGAATCATTATTTTCTACTACTAGTCACTCGTTATTTCCATAAAAAGTTGAAGTTCTCAAACTTAACCTTTATGGCGAGAGGCCATTTAGCTTTTTTATGTTCTGTTGGGGTAAAATCGGGAACTTATTGTATGGTTAATCTACACTTCATGGAAATGGGAAGCAGAAACGTCCAGATTGAAAATTTTCCTAAGAATGCGCATGTCTTCCCATCAACAAAAAGCTCGACCAAAAAAGATCAGAATTTAGAGAAAAAGAAAAACAGTCATTTTAACGTTATTATCTTATAAAACTGAAGTGGAAACTGAAGAGGCTTTTAAACCAGGCAAAAAAAGTCACTAAGAAAATTCAGACTTTTTGAAGAGACTTCCAAAGAAAAGCCATAAAAAATATACTTCAAGTTGTGAATTTATCATCATCATCATCAGAAGAAGAAGCCGATGTAACCAAAGCTTGTATGTTTTGCATCCAAATTTAAAAAAAAAATTATTAAGAGGATGGGTGGATTCCGTGTTCACTCTGCAAAAGTAAGGGCCCATGAGAAATGCAGGAATCAAAAGGAAGGATGATGATTTTGTGGGCGATTTTTGTGAAATTGTGAATAGTAATATTAAGTTAATAATTAAAAACTGTCATAATTTGTTATTTGTCAAACTCAAATTTTTCTATTAAAGACAATAAACATTAATATGCAAACCAGAAAACAAAGTTTTTTGCAACAACCCAGTTTTGTCCCACCATTTTGAAGAATAAATGTTTAGAAAAAAAATGAAATTTAGTGTGGATCAAAGTTGGTTTTTTAATATCATATTATATGATTTTTTAATAGTCAATACATATGAAAAAATATATAGAGATTCCCAGTTTTCAGTTCAACATAACAAAAATTCACAAGAATAATATAAATAAATATAGACCAGCAGTCTGGCGTAAATCAAACACGGATAGACTAGAGAGTGGGGCACCGCGGTTCTAATCCTGGTTGCGTCGGATATGCTGTGATCTAAAAAGTCCAAAGTCGATCTGTGGACTATGGGGGAAGGCAACGGGAAACCACCCCATTAACATTTCTCTAGAAAAGTCTTCTTGGCTTAGCCAGGAAGATCGCCAACATCTGGATTCGGATAGGCACTTGAAGAAGAAGAATATAAATTGGGATATTCGGTTTTGCCCCACTATCTCACTGTAGAAATTAAATTTTGAAATATAAAAAGAAAGAAAATTCCCAACTACATTAGTGATTTTCAGCTTTCTGATTAAAAAGTTTGCACAATTTTTTTCATAATTTTCAATCAAAATATCGAAAAACAGTTTCGCGATATACCCCGGAAGCAAATTTGACGTTTCGACTGGGCCATAAATTTTTTTTTTTTTGAAAAGTGGCACATTACTCCGTATATATTTTAATAGTATCTTACCAAGGTTTTTATTTATCCATGCCACGAATTTTGTGAGGAAACCAAATTAAAATTGAGAATCCATTCACCCAAAAAGCAGTAGATTAGGTTAATGATAATTAACTATTTTATTTATCAAAATTTGATTTGTTGCATCGTTTTTCCGGTGATATCCACAATTTAAAAAAAATTAGAAAAAATCGGGTCGTGAGGACTATTAATCTTCTTCGAAATTAATATTTATTCAACCCAATGGTATTATTATACAAGCAAATTATTATAAAATTGACATAACTTTTTTTTAGATCAACACCTGGATTCCTTTCATTTAAAGCACTTATTATAAAATTTCCGATTCAAATGGGTTACAGAAGTAAAATTTAGTTACAAGTTGAAATACATAATACAAATTTTAATCAATCAAACAAGCCATGCAAAAAATATGAAAATGTAAATAAAAACAGTCGATTGTGCTTGTGAAAATTCAAACCATTGCCAAAAAAGCAAAAAGTTTATGAAATAATTTGAATTTAATTGTTTGCTATTTTAAAATTCAAATTAAAATTTTTAGAAAACCCAATGGTACCTACCAAATTTTCTGCTTCCATTCAATTACTATTGATAACATATTCCATTATAATAGCCAACCTAATAGAATTTCTAATCTAATACAACTTCACCAAAACTGTCGAATGCAGTTTTTTGAAATCTAAAAGTTTCAAATGGTTTTGAGTTTGGGATAGCACTGTATCCTGTTTTCTATTCAATTCTTAAAAACTTCCATTTCCGTTTATATCCCAAAATTTATCAAATCTTGTTATCTTTGTTGTAGTATATCCAACGTGGCGCTGCCTATATTTTGGTAAAATTCGCAAGCAGTTAAAAGGTGTTTAAAATTTAATAACCATTTTTATTGTAAAAATGACCCTTATATTGTGACTTGTCGAATCTTTGAATAATATTGTAAAATAGGTAGAAAAAGTTTTTAAATTATCTTGAAATATACCTGAACGACTCCCCGATGTGCTCAGTTTTGGCTACACATTGATGGTATGCGAACAAAAATGTTTGAGATTTGTGTTTATAATAAACGTCAAAATTTTTATTGTTATTTATAAATTTATTAATAAATGAGTCGAAATTTTTAATTTGTCAGGGGTACAATATTGGAGAATCCTTATTATTTATGTTCGTAATTTAAAAATACAACAAAAAAGAAGTATCGGTGGAAGCTGCTGCTTTATAGCATTTAAATAATTTTCTTTTTAGTAACCATTTTTATTTAACCCTAGAATAGACACGTCCCGTCGGGTGTGATAAAAATATTTAATAAAATTTGCTTTCAATATTTAAATATTGTAAATCTATATTACCTGTCGGTTTCAAAATAAGAGAGAGCTTTTTCGTGTTTTTTTTTAACGAAAACATTAAATATTTCTTAATGTAAAAAAAATTGGAAACTTGTTTGTGTTACTAATGACTTCACAAAAAATCCAAATTAATTTCTATAACCTACAACCACGTATTTATTAAAACGTAATTTTACACACCCCTATATCGAAGGGTAGCAGCTCCTATTATGAAATCAATCACTCACTTTATATAAGCGTATACTTTATGGTGTATACTTTTTTATTTTTCTAACAGATTTTTAAATACACTTTCAATTAAACGGGCGTTTGTAATAAATAAAAAAGAAGGAATGCCGTACAATTTTTTAATCGCCCAAAATGGACGGAATTTGAAGGAAAAATATTATATAAAATTGCTGTTGGGATTTAAAAAAACTATCGAATAAGAAAAGTTGGTATGAGGATATTGAAAAATGTTTTTGCTATAGGAAGTTTTACATTATTTTAAATATTTTGTGACATTTAAAAAATCAAAATTGATTTCTTGTACATCTAGAAAACAATAATATATTACGAAACAAACTTTCGAATTCGCCCCCAGTAAAGCTTTTAAAACTCTAGCAACACAGCTATTGCATTAAACCGATATACATTTTGAATGTTTTTAGATTTTTTTGGTTCGTTCAAATAACTGAAATAACCGAAAGTTATTATATTTCTGTGGCACTTCTGCTTTACATTAAATTAAATTTATTATTCTGGTCCGAAATCAATTTTGAGAAAGGAATGTTGGTCTTTTGTTTGCCTCTATAGTACTATCTGTGCGTGTGCAACAAAGAGGGTTAACATCGAAGGGTAGTTTTGCGCCGACGGTGGGGATAACCGGGCTGGTAGCTGGCGGCTCAGTAGAACGTTCGTTTGCTCGATCGTATTCACGGATACCAAAGAATAAACCGACAGTTCATTTCGAGCTACGAACGAAGGCGTTCGGTGTGAGAGCTCTTCTCCTTACGCGCGTAACTCGGAAGCTACCGTATTCCGTAGCTGTTTGCTTTTTTGCACACATACAAACTTGTTTAAAGTAGTTAAGTTTTATTACGTCGGTTTTCTTCTGTTATCTAAACAGTACAATTTTTTGAATTTTCAACAAGGTTAATTTTTTATTTTTTGAACGAGCTGTGTTTTACGCATCGCAAGATGAATTAGTGATTGGTTCAATTTTTGGAACTTTTTCTTCATTTGGGATTAAATTCTACTATTTCTACAGTGTTTTTGTGGTAAGTTGTTTTTATTTTTATGTGGGTGGTTTGATTTAAACGATTCGTGATTTATGTCTGCTCCGAGGCCTAGGCGTGTAATATAAGACGGGGATGTACAAGGAAAATGTTGTGATGTCTCGGGTGAATAAAAGCTCTTTAGGTTCGCACCTCGCGAGGCACATAAAGCAGATTGAAGCGGGCATTGGCCGACTGCCGGGATACGCGACACACCATGTGTGCCGCTCATGGATCACCACTTGATGTGAGTGACCGAGCGGCCTGACCCAGCTGGGTGTAAGAATTAAAGAAACCTGTATACGGCCCACTCGCAGCAAGTCTCATTTTCTGCATCCAGAAATTCATTATATTCACGTCGGAATATAGCGGATTCCAGCGAGATTAATAAATGCGTTGTGAATTCTTAAAAATTTCTCGAAAGCGGAAGGTTTCTTAAGAGCTTAAACGTCGAGATCCGCTGCGAAAACATTGAATACTTTAAACAATTTGCCTAAAATAATATCTCGGCAAAGTAATGGGGGTAACAAACCCCTTGAGCTAAATTTCGTTCGGTTTGACTGCTGATAACGGGTGTATATTAGTTTCTAAAATGACGACGACGACGTCGACGACGGGGTGGTTCGACTGAAAAGTAACCGAATAAATACATCGCCGCCGTCTCTCACTAAAATGCTTTATTTAGTGGAAACACGGTCGAATCGTGGCCGATACGATAAATTGTTACCATAAATTTTCCCTGCGATATCCACATTTTGAGGGTAAAAAACTCATTCGCTTTTGGCAAAATCTTATCGGATGGTACTTCAATCAAAAATTGCGGGAAGTTGCTAAACAAATTGCATCCGTTGTACTACAGACAACTTTTTTATTTTTCGATCATAAGTCAACCCGATATTTTAGCCCCTTTTTGGTTTTCAAAAGCTTTAATTATTATAAGCGGCTCTCCTCAAACGCGTCCAGACCGATCGATTAGGAACGCTTTAAAAACCTGATAATTTTCAAGTTCTGGCAACTGTCAGTGATGCACACGAAGAATTTTAAAATCTTCGAAAATGACTACGTAACAGTGACAGGTAGTTTATGATGAGTGTGTGCTGTACGGTTGATTGATTAGTTTTTAATGCATAGAAAATATAAAATTCGTTTGTATGTCAGTTAAATGTTTAATGCTGCGCGTAAATTGAATTTTTTCGCTTTGATATCCCAACATTCTCACGTGAAGTTAATTAAAATAAATTTTCAGTAAATATACCGAAGAAAACCTAAATTGAGGGAACACGACAAAAAGTAGTTTTAGTGGTTGAGGTTGCGTAACTGTAGATACTCTCGCAAGGGTCTCGTTTGCATTATTAAGCCCGAAGAAATATTCCATTCTCTCTTGCATGTCAATTAATTGGTTTTTTTTAACTTTTACCCCAAAAATTACGCATTCCGTCCTAACGTATGATTTCCCCCAATTGAAAAATGAAACTGGTTTTCGTCAAAAACATTTATTTGGTAAGCTTACCTACAAGATAAATGGCTGAAGATTAATTATATTTTCTTTTGTCTTCATTTAATGAAATAGGATTTCGAGAGTTTTTAAACAGTCATAATTGAAATTGTCTACTTTATCATGACTTGAAATATTTTCAATCTTCCTCAAAGCTTCGGGTCGAATTTTATTTTTTCGCTCTAATACTATAGAAATTTTGTGACGTTATAGACAGACAACAGGTAATTTTTCAGTGTCGGGAGTGCTTAAAGCAAACAAAATTAATCATCTCATAATAGTTTTGTAATAATGTGATAAGATATTGAATATTCCGGTTATAAAAAGAAGTAAAGCGTTATCGTAAACTATCCGGGCTTTCTTAATTAAAGTGACAGCAGCTTCTGAGACTGCTACTGACAATCTAAAGCGAAAAATGAAATATAAGATAAAGCGAGAGATAGAGTCATTTTCTCAATTCTAGCCACTCGAAATTATTATGACTGGATCCACTCGTGAGGTAATGAAGAACCACGGCTTTCTTGCACTCTGCTACCGACTGCGCCAACCAAGTCTAGTTCATCATTACCCCTCACCTCGTATTATTTCTACAATATAAACTCGACCCAAAAAAGCCGTTAATTAAATTATTAATTAGGACCTCACGCAGCTTATTCTGTTCTTATTAGCATAGTTATTTTAATAGAAAATATTTTTTGGAACATCAGCTTATTTTTTCTGTCGAAAAGATTTGTATTTCGAGTTAATTAATTTTTGAGATACGAACGGGATTTAATTAATCAAGAATTTAGACATAATTTATGTTTCCAAAATTTAGTAATCCAATCTCGTAAATGTCTTAACTAAATGAAATTACACAGTCGACTGATACTTCCCAAGTATAAATCGAATCATGTGGTCGACCATAATACAGAAAATTTCAAAAATATCCAAAAAAAATTCTCGATTTCAATTCTTCTTTATTATCTGTCGTTGTGCAATGCAACACAACACGAAATTTGCTAAATATGAAGATTTATTTGGATCAGCTGGAGGCATAAACTCAATTGAAGCGTTTTCAGAAAGTTATAGGGCCTTTACTGTCTTCGAGTAATTGTTAGCAAATGTAAATCGATACAGTAACTTCTCATTTCAAATTGTTTAAGTATTGATTTAAGCTTTGTCGAAGTATTATTATAGGCTACCAATGGATGCTTTGGGGAATTGAATAAATTTATCGAATAGTTGGTACTTTAATTACAAAATAGTTTGACTAATAATAATTAACTCGATCCAATTTTGTTTTTGCTTTCGACAACGCCTGTACATAAATTGCACCAATGGAGTTTACCGTAAATTACGCCTAAGGTCCTAACTCCATTTTCCCGTTTTATGAAAGAAAACTATTAATAATGTATGGCTGCTTTCAATTATCATCATTTATAACTTAGCAAGTACTGAGTGATTAGCAGGTTAAATTATATGCAGATATTAACTTATATAATAGTTTTGTATAACAAACGCTATATAATTAGCAAATAAGTTGATTGGTCTGAGCAAACTAATTTGAAACGTTAATTATGTCAATATTTGCTGCTATGAAGTTAACTTCTGCAAAGCTTTACTTAGTTTCTTACAAGTTTCTCCGACTGATATGAAAGCGTATGCGATAGCACGTATATAATCGGCTTCCAGTACCTACGCGAAATAATTGTCTATATAATTTCGTTGGGTTTTGGAAGAAACAATTTAATTGCACCGTTCGTGCGAAAAAAATCATATAAACATTTTGGAAGAACTTTTGAGAGAGATTTTTAACGAGGTGTCAAATATCCAGGTACCTAATCAGGAAAAAATTTTATAACGCTAAAGAAGCGCTCCTTTGTTGCTTAAAATATTTTTTATCTTGTTAAGACTAATTCTCTTTATACATCAAAATTTTATCCAGCAATCATTATTATAAGAAATTGCTTATCGTTCTTTTTAATTTTCTTTATTAAATAAAATCAAAGGACGTTCAGAATGGAATTATACGCAAATAATTTCTTGGTTCGCGGCCTGTAATTTTCTTCATTTTTTATAAACAGGCCCGATTACGGACTTAAAATTACAATTACCAACGAAATTGATTTCTCTATAGAATTGGAGAAATCCAGAGGCAAAGCGAGTAATTTTAATTCCAATTAGGACGTTTGTTAGAAGAGAATATATTTGTTTGTGGCTTTATAAATGCTTTGTTGTGCAAGTTTAATTTCCTACATGAGAATCTTGACAGATATAACTCTAAACGTTATTTTCTTGCAATCGGAATGCGCCAACAAACGAGTTTTGAATCTCTCTTAAATCAGCAACGGCAACTTCCTTCAGCAGAAGAAATAATTTATCTTTTTGCGCTCTCACGTTAGTTTACACGAAGAAGATTTGCAAATTTATGAAAACGCATATTTTTTGTTGATTCAAATTGCAATAGTAGACACGTAACTTGGGTCAAGAATTTACGACTTGAATCCCAGCCACTATATTCTGGGTTAGCAGGCCTTCCTTGCTAACCCAGAGTTGATAAATTTTATGTAGAGTATCAGCCGGCATATAAACTAAGCCCAGTTCGCAGAGCAGGTCACGTACAACTGGAAGGTAAGCTTTTGCTTGTCCGTAGTTTCAATCTACCTCCATTTACATGCGCTAAATAGTCTAGATCTCTGATAAAGGTAACACGATTTACTTCGTTTTTTGTGGGGCCGCTTCTTTGAGACGATAATCTTCCTAGTCGCTACGATAATAGTGGGAAATTAAGCATTTCTCAAAGAACAGGTTCTATATTTTTAAAATTTAAAAGCTCACACCGAAAAATATTGTAGCTCACATAAATTGGTCAATAAATTTCGCTTCAGTTTGAATTTTACTCTTTGGCGATGTCTTAAATTTTCTTGCTATTACGTTGTTAGAGTGAGTTTTCCCTATAAAGAAAAGCCTGATCCAGTGCCTAATCATCATTGAAGCTTGAATAAGTAATAATAAAAGCTCACCGGTTTTAGGGGTGGCTGAAGTTGTTTCTAAAACTGAGCTTAATCGCACATTGAAGTTGATTTATGAGGCCATGTTAAACTTTTCGATCGAAATAATTTTTTAAATTAAAATCTTTAACTTTTGTTGCAGAATTTATGCTGGCGAACACCAGATGTTTACAATCATGATGAATAAAATTTTATTTCTATTGTCATTTGGTTTGGGAAAAGTGGTGGGGCTTATTTATTAAATTTTAATTAACACTTTCCGAATCACCCTTTTATTAGACCTAAATGAACCGTTAAATGTGGACGTTGTGAGTAATTAAAGAAAAGTGTACCAAGAACTTGCACAATTAAGGACGTGATTGAATGGCTGGATTCTATTAGGAATTTCTTTAAAGTTAGGAATAAATAGATTCATTGGATTAATAGTTGTGGTTTTGGGTTGGTCGACCCTATTACGAACTATTCGGGTTCTTCTATCAGTGATTATAGTAATTTTCACATTAATTTTTGAAAAATCTCCGAGAGGAATTTTTTTGTTATCTGTTTTCACAGATTGTCAGGTTGTGCATCAGCAAAAAGTCGGTTTTCGTGCCGAGTTGCCAATGTGTGGGATAAACATCTTATCTTCACACACTCGAGCTTGTAAAGTATATTATTATAATCTAACAATTCTAGCTTACAACGAGTATGTAATTCTTTGTGTTTGCTCTCGGCAATGGCGCGGAAAACGGCTATTCTCATACATGAAACATGACAAAGAACAACTCTTGCTGAAAATGCAGTAACCTACAAACTGTTTCACTTGTACACACGAACAAAGAGCAACGAAAAACGAAGATGTGATGATACCTCTCTTGGATGCTACACGTACGCAGCTCGGCTAGGGTCAAATTACAGGTCACTATATGGTCAGGTGACCAAGAGAATTACTCGTTTACCTTTTAAACCTTCACAAGTGAAATTACAATTTCTAGTTTACTCGTTTCAGAAATTGAGTCGAAAATTGCCGCCTTATACCACCAAATTGTAGTCTTTAAACGAATTCTCCGACAATCTCATTTATAGACATTTCTTACGGGCTTATAAAATATCTTCCAACATAGACTGATGTAGGTAACTGAATATACCTTGGATTTACATTATAAGAATCTAAAAAGTATACGGCATTCTTTATGACCCTGCAGCTTCATTATAAACAGGTTTATTTACATTAATGAAGTCATCGTAACTGTCAAATTATTTTTTCCTATGCTCTTTTGGATATCATTAGCGACGTAAAGTTTTTAATATACCACTAAAATTGTTATAAAACCAAGACTACCCAGGCTCTATTATTTTAAGTGTAAATTGCATCGCATCTCGGATGAATTTTTTAAAATTGAAAAGTGCGTCTGAACAAAATTTGAATAATAAAACAAAAAGTAAGAAACTAAAAGTAATAGAACGTTGCAGACGACAGCTCTGCCTCATTAATTTCTCACGGTACATTAGTTTTTGCTTAAACTTCAATGTTTGTAACTTTCACTGCACTCGAATATTTCAGATTATTATATCGTAAAATTGAAAGTTATGAACACCGCGTACCAATTTACCTTGTTGTAAACTTTAACCTACATTTTGTATAGGCAAATCACATGTCAAAATTTGATTTAATAAATTATCCATGTCAGTACATATAATTATCATCGTCTATAATTCACTTGAATTATGATAAGCATCTTGAAAATCGGGACCGGCTTTGGAGTTTCCAATAAAGTTTCTAAAATCATCCATTAGACAAAAAGCAAAATCATAACTTCCTTGCGCCGACCCTGTCCACGAACTCTCATTATAATAACGGATTGAATATTCTCAATGCCTTTTAAACCGATTAACACTTTCTAAAATATTTCGTCAAAATTTTTTTCCAACCATCAAATTTACCCAATTGATGCCCGCTTAAAACTACAGCACCGCTTTGCATAAATTAATGCTTGTACATATTCATACACATATAAATTAATGTAATGACGGAAATGGAGTCAGTTTAATTTAAAAGTCAATAACCGTTTTGTATTGTATAATTGTGAAAAAGAACAATTAAAAGTGGTACATTCTGCATAACATCAATTATTGCTGATAATTTTTGCGCCTACAATTTTCCGCTCCATTGGACATAGTCATTAAGGCTTGAAACATCTTGATGGCACTCAAAACGTTCTGAAATTCATCAAAAAATTTACTTTCATCCATTAAAAGCCAGCAAATTTATTTAATGGTCTTATTAATAGGTTTTTGTGTCACCCCCTTAAAACTAACGAACTCTAACCTCATCAAAGGTCCTGTTCGCTCCACCCTCGGAAGACACAATTGCAAACTAATGAAATGTTCAACTAAAGGTTGGGAATGACAACTAGGAAATGAAGTTTTTGATGTGTGGCACGGCATGTACGTCAGCTCTTGTAGATCGACGTGGTTTTCCATTACCTGATACTTTTGTTTGTCTTTACTATTTCTATTGTAATGCGATTTCCTCTGGAATTGTTTGGCTGCAGGTTTAAGTAAATAAATACACGTTCAAATGACAAGCAGGAAAACTTAAAGTTTTTTTTGTTATTTTAAATTTTTCGCATTTGAGAGGTAACCATCGGGATGTACTGTACTTCATTTTAAAGTGTGACAAACAATGTACTAGTATTTTGCGGAGGATGGGGTGAGGTGTCAAATAGATGTTTAACATTCTCTAGGGTTTTTGTCTGCGACTGCTTCCAAGTCTCTTTTGACATCCGCTCGATCCAGTTACACTTGAGACACTTTTTTGTAAAGGAATTAATTTCACAAAATTATGTCACGTCACCAGGTTGGTTGTCCTTGTTTGCCTCCCTTAAAATTCTCATCGGCAATGCTGTATCTTATTGTTTTTTTGCTAAAAGCGTAAAGTAAAATATTCGCTGGAAACCACTGAAATGTATTCCACTGTAAAATACCATATTAAGTTTCGACGTATATACCTAACAGGATTAAGTGGAAAATATGTCTGTTCTCACACGCGCGTTGCTTCTCCGATATCATCAAAATTTACCTTTTCAAATCTTGACGTTTTGAATTTAATCCCACAGTTTTTGGAACGAGATGAAAGCTTCTAATTAGGAGAAACATTTGTGTCGATAATTAAATCGAATAACCTTATAAATAAATACCTTTGTACGATGTAAACCTTGATGTAAATACGTAACAACAAGAACTCATTTGGTTTAACAAAAATTTACAATGCCATTGCAGAACCCACTCACAACATCGTGCAATTCCTAATAGCTTCAGCTAGCAACGTTTTCCTCCTACGTTTACATCAATAATTGCGCTTAACGATGTGTTACTTCGTAATGAGACGGTATCAGGACCCATTTTAACGATTTCGAAGCCTTTGTTTATCTTAACTGAACAATTTGAGTACATCACCCGATGTCACAATATTCTTTAGTTCGGGCGTTAAAACTTTTATCTTGAAATAAACAACTTAAAAATGCATTAACGACGATTAAGGCTAGGGTTTATCGCTTAATTATACCGAATGCCAGACGGCGCTATTATTAACGAAATCTATTAATTCTTTTTAGTTATAATAAGAAATGCTTATGGCTGAACATTAATGTTCAGTGTAATTTTGTTTTACAGAATCACCGAAAGGTGCAATTTATTTACATTGCAGCATATGTTTAATATGGTAATTGCAACCTATTTCCAAAGGCGAGAATACGAAAACTACAGCTGCTCGACCATTACCATCTTCCCAACATTTCATAATAATTACATTGCAATGATGCATTTGCAAGTTATCACGTGAATTTTCTCTCTTTTCACGATCATTGTGTTTATAAAAACAACCAATTTGAAATGTTCGATGCTAGTTTTTGAAAATTTTATGGAGACTGCACCAAATTATTCTATGATGTGCTTTTTATATTTCTTAAATTTTATGTTTGATGGTTAAGTAAGGCGGACACCGAAATAGAAATCAACAAAATTACAACGACCATCAATTATTGGTGCTCAGGTGTGCCTACTATTTATTCTTCATCTTCAGTGAGAACCGCATTTTGGTCACAGATTCTGGTTTCTATACCGTGGTTAGGATTTCACGTCAAACTCTTGATTTTATTTTGCATTAATTTAGTTAGTGCATAAAAACCATGATTTACAATTCGGTCTGTGGGTTTTACCTATAACAGTAATGGTTCATCCGAAAATTGAATCAAACAGGAAACTTTGGAATGAGTTCCTTAGTTCTACAATTTTGTATAAACAAGAAAGAGACATACGCACGAAGATATGAACGTTTAATTACTCGTATAAACAAATGGCACAATATACAGAACATTGAGCAACCAGGTGAGAAAGGCCATATTAATTAAGTTCTACAACTTGGCTTTACCCGGTTGTATGTATGTACATGGAAGCAAAACTTGGATAATTACAAGGGCAGACGAACAAAGCTTTCAAAGAGCGGTGACAACGGGGGATACACATGGAGAGTGCGTAATATTTAAAGAAATACTTTTTAAAAGAAAAATTATATCTATAACATTACATTAGATGAACAGTAGCTGAAAATTTAATTAGTGGTGCGCATGAATGGGTTAAAGAGATTCCCCTAATTTTTTAGCAAAATAAACTACACAATAGGTACCTACTTAATTTGATCTCATTTTAAGCGTTTTCTTTTATTTTCTACTTTAAGTGTGAAACCGGGGGGTCTGGGGGGTATGGAATACCCCTCAGTATAAGGAAGTAGCGAGATGGCTTTTTAAATTTGAAAAAGACGCAAATTTAATTCATGAGAAAAGATGTCTTTGCTTTCTTACTGCTGGGGGGTATTCCATACCTCCCAGACCCCCGATTTTATGGTTGTTAACTTTTAAAAGTAGCGTCCAGGTCAGGGAAAATTTTTTTCAGGAACATATAAACTACATAATACTAATTTTTTCTGTTTTGTTGGAAAATACAGACAGCTCTAGTAATATTTTAATATTATATTAAATTTTGTAGTTATTTGTTAAATTGCAGTTCCCAATAAGATAAAATCTTTTAAAAATATTCTGTGCGATTTTACTATGAAAACGTTCCAAAAAAACGTAAGAAAGGTGAAAAGAAATTACATAATGAATGTCATGAATTTTTGCTGAATACGTTCTTGATCGTTGGAACAGAAACGGAGTTGAAATAAATATGTTTTTAAGGGGCCTACAGACGATCAACTAGGTTTCTAAACCTTGTTGTCAACTTGCCATGTTAAACGTCTGGGGGCAAGTTGGTGGTTGGCATTTCATGTTGAAGTTTTGGTTACCCAGTACTTAATTTTATCTAATTTTTAAGTGTTTTCTGCTCTAAATGTGGGTAAACCTACGAGGTTCCATAAAATATGAAGAAACTGATGTGAAACCGGGGGGTCTGGGGGGTATGGAATACCCCCCAGCACAACTTACTGCGTTGAAGGAGATGTTATTAAACATTTGTGGTTGCTGGGTGACATTTCATATTGAAGTGTTGATTGAGAGAAAATCAAAAACTTTGAATATGTGGTGGACGCCCGATGTTAGCCACAAACGTTTAAATTTCTGTACAAATTGTAACTGCTTAAATTATGACAAATAATAATCATTTTAATGCATTAAAAACTAAAAAATAATTTCAATAATCATCTAACGGCTACAATAAATCGCTAAAACCACCAATAAAAGCGTGTGCGCAGTTTGTGGGTAAAATTATTATCTCCATAGGCCTGAATATGTAATTTAATCGTAATAAAAAACAAAAAATATGTAATTTCGATAAGTAGAACAAAATCCTTTGGCAATACCTAGCTTACTTTTTTATTTAAAAAATTTCCAAGTTTGAAATTTCTTAAATGAAATGTCTTCAGTTTTCAAATGTGTTATTTTTTTATATTCAATCCAATTTTCGGCGGCGGCCGTCGGCTTTCCACACGTAAAACACCTCGTGCTTACCTTTGTTTTTTAACTGAATTATTAATTAAACCACATATTGACGTTTTACTGGTTTTTTTGGATCATCAAACATCAGTAAAAAACACAATTGAGACTAAGCTATCCAAACCATTTCAACCAATTCACGGTATTAACTTATAATTTTTGTTATGCACATAATAAACAGAGATAAACATTTAAAGCGCTTAATTAAAAATAAACCTTAGCTTAAGCTGAAAAAAGGTGTATGCTGAGCTTTATATGTGAAAAGCGTATTTTGTTTTATTACATGAAAGTTATACTATTTCTACAGAAACGCTAATATTATGTACTGATAACGATTGAAATTATGAAGAACCTCTAAAGATAAGTAAATATTTCTCTACTGCAATTACTCGTTAGCTCAAAACTTGAACCACTCCATTCTGCACATTACACATTCGCAAATAGTTTAACTTGGCAGCAAGATTTTCCATTGTTTCGAATTCGTTTAATTAACATTAAATTAACACAACTCATTTGTTGAAATGACGTTGACTTTGAGTTATTCTTGTTGGAAAAATTAGTTATTTTAATAAGGAACCCTTCAGTTCGGTTTGACTGTATCCGAAACGATTAGCGATTTGCGGTTTTATCTCGGTCGTCACAATCGAACAATAACCAACCGCTCAAGATTGAAGAATTTTTGTTTAAAACCTGAAGAGGAGTTTTATTGGGGAAATATGAAAAAATAAATTGTGGGTTTGTTATCGAATGTAAGATAAGAATGTAATAACGTAAATGTTGCCTTGGTTCAATTGATTTTGAAATTTATTGATACATAAAAGCATAACTTAATTTATTGATTAGAACTTTATTGGAAAAGTTTCTTTGTTCGAAACATTCAAGTGTAAATGAATACAAATTGTGATTAATACTTTTGGTGTTATGTAAATTAAAAGGAATAATTACTAAATTGATACGTGGGCGATTTACCTACATAAACTTTAATAACTCATTGTTGCAAGGTACGTTTCATGAGCTTGATCATTAAATGCCAATTTTCTTGTGAGTGTCATATTTTTACGTTTTTATTATTTATTACGCACGAGTTGGTCGTGGGCTAAAAATTTTTGTGTAGCCTGTCATGTCGGCTTATAAAATATTTTATTAATTACCTACTAACGTTTACTTTCACGAGTGTGTGTTTGTCCAAAATAATAATGGTAATTTTGAGTGACGAAGGAAGTCTTTTTCGAACTTCCTTCTTCAAAATTGCGTGAGGGTTGCACGATAAACTATTACCTGTAATTACCAAATCCACGGTTTACTAAAAAGCTTTTCCTAGTAAAAGAATCGGAAGGTGGGGGGGTTACTGTACAAATGTGTCTTTTTTTGATTTTTAAATATTATGAAAACGAACAAAGAATATGGAGCTTTTGTTTGCAAATAAAACCTCGGTGTAAAAGATCATCGAGTATTCAGAGTTCAAAGTGTCGCTTCGAGCTATGCATGTAGCTTAAAAATGTCGAACTAAGTGAATGTGCTTTTTGCTTTTTGAAGTTTTTTAAAAAAGTAAATGATGATAATATATAGGTATACGGATATTTTTTGAGTGTGTAACATTAATTTAAAATTCGTACAAGGAAACATTTTGAATTTTTTAAGCTTGTAAGGACTCCTTTGAAACGAAAGTGCGCATTTATTTATAACTGAATTACAATTGCTAAAATTATGTAAATTCCGGATGTTTGGAACGTACAAAATAACTTTTAAGTGGAAAATGAAATTGTGCACGTTAGCGACATTTTCAAAATTCTTATAGGCCTGATCTTATTTTCTCTTTGAAATCAATCTCATTATTCGTGCAAAAATATAACAATATTTCAGAAATTCTCTATTTCGGTTTCGCTACAATACAAATTTAGAAATTCGTTTTTGCGTATAATTAAATTTTTAAGCGTTTACAAGAGTATAATGTAGACTTCAACAAAGTAGAAATTAAATTTAGATCTTTAGTCGTTTCGTTCATCTTAATGAAGAAAATTAGTTAATTGTAGGTTTCTTGTGTCGACGTGTAGATGGTATATTCGTATTTTATTAATGATGTAAATTCATTAACTAAGACGTCTACGCTACACTCAGAGCATCGTACTTATTAATAAGCGCAAGACGGGGGCGGAGACATTTTTAAAACATTTTTTTATTTTGCAGTTTTTACTACAGACCCTTCAAGTTATGTCTTGGCATCACGCGAGTATTTAAAGATTAAAGAGCTTGTGCACCATGTTATTACGGACTACCGGTACATAATTATTAATATACTGTGAAATCTTTTATTTACCGCGCAAATTTAAATAGTATGAAAAATAAACGTGTAAACTTTTTGGTGTTCTAACCTGGGTTTCTGACTAACATTGTAATTATATTAATCTATTCGGTCTCCGGAAAGTCACAAAATATTGACGGAATAAATTATACCATCAGTTTTTGTTATAGTTTAATGATGTCTTTTATTAATATTTCATAATAATACATGCAGATGCGTTAAAAATTTTAATATTCATATAGGATTACAAAAGAAATCTATCTTAATTTAAATTTAATGAGGACCGACAGGTGATGGTATCACATTTCTGTGATATGTTTCGAGATTGTTCCCCATTACAGAGTTTCAAAATCATCGCGCTTGATGTAGGTGGTTTGTATTATTTGGATTTTGGGTTGAGTACGAATTATTTAGTAGTATGGGCGTTTAATTATTTAACGTCTCAAGTATCATTAATTTTTGGTCTAAGCAACATCTCTTCCTAATTACAATTTCAATTCGCCATAATTAAATTTCGTCGGACACTTCCGAACTCCGTAATAAACGGTACATCCATCGTCTAAAACGAAAATTTTCAAGTTGCCGACTCGACTCCAAAATGCATTCGAACTGGGACGATTCTAATCTACAAAAAGCTAACCTCATTGTTTTCTGAAACCGCAACTCGTTTTTGTAAAATTGTGATTTCAATTCTGTAGAATCGTAGGATCGCTTCTATAATTTATTGAACAAAAACGTATCTTCGTTTATATATTGCGGCAGCATTATGTATATTAGATTCATTTTCAAAATTTATGATCCTGAATATAAACTGTGGATTAATGAGTTATGCGGCAAAAAATTAAACAATTCGTTGCCGATTCCCAAGGTTTTGTGTAGTCTGAAAACAAAAAACGCAAAATTACCTGTTGCTGTCAATTAAAAAACATGAAAGTTTTCTATAGTCGATACTTCAAAAATAAATGGTAATGGTTCAGTTGTGTTAGATTTTTTGTTCCACTATGGGCGACGTGCTTTACTAATTATTTTTAAATTCTCACAATTTTTCTCACGGATAATCAATTGTGGACCATTTCTTTTTGCTGTAATTACACTCATAATGAGGGAACATTTAACCAACTCGCGAAATGCAAATGTCGCTTTTACCCATCCATGATGGAACATCTAGAAATGGCTGGGTTGCCTTTAAGCTATTCTCGTCCGGTAATTTGTTTTATTTTTTATCTTCCTTTCGTTATTTTCATGATCAGGCAATTTAGTTTTGAAGTGTTCAAACAATGCGGTTAATTTCGTAGGTTGCGTGCTCACCGAAGAATTTCTATACAAATTGTAAGTTAGATGTACAAACCACGCGTGCGTGTTCTAAGGCATAGATTTATTTTTAGAGTTAATTGCTTTTTTTAAATTTGACGTAGGTAAGGGTGGTTTATTTGCAATACATACAGAATTAACTATTATACCTCATAACGGTTAATAATAATTAAGTTTTACATATTTAGCGTCAACGATACCATCGGGCTATAAACAAATTGCACAAAAATTAAATTTTTTCATTACTTTTCCATTTTTGTCAATATTTTATCCGATGTTACATGAAAGGTGTGACAGTTTTAGATGATGAGATAGGTGACGAGGCACGACGTGGATAGGTGGAAAACGTGAAAATGGAATAATTCAATTATAACAATTTTTATTGATACTAAAAGATGGAACTCGTAAAAAATAATTTTATTAATCGAAAACTGACATTTATAATGTAGTGAAATTTTAAAAAAGTCAACATTAAATTGGGAATGTTGTGACATGCTAAAATTAAGTATATAAATAAATTTCTACTTGAATTTTATATGTCATATAAATTAACATTTAATTCAGGTTTTATTCTTCAAGTTTATGTAAGAGTCTCTCTGATCAAAGATTGTGTGTTTTCTAAATAATTAATTGCTTGGAAAATTAGTTTCATGTAGTTTGTCGTAAACAAGTTTTTATCGATTAAGTACCACATTTCAGAAAAAATAATTTCGTATGAATTATTCAGTATTGTTTTCAAAATCACGGTCGAGGAAAGGTGGAAAATTTGATCAGGCTCAATGATTCTGAATTGATATTTTTAAAACACAAATTATAATTTAAAATTAACGGATTAGAGTGGAAAGTCATACTTTACCACATAAGTGTGGAAACTTTAATTTT
This sequence comes from Rhagonycha fulva, assembly GCA_905340355.1. Classification (NCBI taxonomy): domain Eukaryota; kingdom Metazoa; phylum Arthropoda; class Insecta; order Coleoptera; family Cantharidae; genus Rhagonycha; species Rhagonycha fulva. The sequence goes on from HG996555.1 coordinate 10,572,284, forward strand.
CCGCCCTGTAACTCACTCGGCGATCACATCACAACACTGTTTTGTGGTTATAACTATGAGTAATATAAAATATTAATTCCGGTAGTATAAAGTTGTCAGTTTGATGTCAATTTAAATTTTTAATTGTGGAGGTAATCTTGTGTATAGATTACACGAAGGTGTTAAATAGTTAAAATTGAATTAAAGCGTCCCAATATATTCTGTCATAATTTATTCAATATTATGGAGCACAAAAACTGTCTATAGAAAATTCTTCTAGCTTGCCGAGGATCATGTTGCGTTTACGAACAGGTCCTCAATCATTTAAATTTTTGGATCGGATCGATTTTACTCACGTAACAGATATCGAGAATTTGTTGGCACGAACAATTTACGGTAAACGAGTTGCTCGTGCAGAGAGTTTGTATGGAAAAAAAAAGTTTACCTGTACATAGAACACGGTCCGGCTTTGGCGTATGAATAAAAAGTCGCCATCGATCATTTTCGTTCAGGGTGAAATATTAAAATCTTGACAGACCTATCTGCCTCCGGGCGTACAAAAACTTTTTCGGAATTTATATTGGTCGGTTGGATATCCGACAGTTCTTTCTTGTAAATTTTAACTAAATATAGGAAATTGTTTGTTTAACACCGGAAAAGGTTCGACGTTAGTTTCGTACACATTAACATTTAACAGATTCTTTTTTAATGATGGTAGAGTAGTAACCACTGTTGGAAATTTAATTAAAGCAAAAGTGGTACTTGCTCCATTTAAGTTCTTTGGGTGCTTTTATTGTTGACAAAAACAAAATCGTTTACAAAAGAACGCAACAAATATTTAATTGAAGTTCCATTCCACCAGAACTGGTTTGGTGTACGATAATTGAACACATTTATAATTAATTTTTTTTGGGTGGAAAGTTAACACATTGTTTAGCCGAAGGTAATTTGCAAACACGTGGAATTATGTAGGTGTTAGAAAATGCAGAAGAAATAGTGGTAATTATGCACGATTAGAGAAAGATAACATGTAAGAGAATGACCGTTACAAAAGATATTCTCACAGTGTAAAAGCATTACTTGCAAAGTGGGGGACAGTGGCGTAGATCCTGTTGGCCCCCCTGCTTAGAGGGCGGGGCGATTTTCTATGAATATTTATAGCAAAATCATTTGTTTATAAATTTGTTTAAGGATGCATAACATCTTCCGGTCGGTGGCCATTTTGGTGCATTCTCTTCCATCGCTTCTTTCGTTCAAATTGTAACTTTTTTATTTGTTTCCGGAGGATTCATTTTTAATATTCCCATTCACCGAAACATTATGGTATATTTAAACTTTATCACTTTGTCTACTTTGTCAAGACCGTGAATAAACATCTCATGTTATTTTAGGCGTTAGTAAATAGAGATTATTGAAGCTGATACGAATTCTGTACGTGTTTAAGATCTCTCTTTAGTTTCGAACCTGGTCGAAGGTTTTGTTGATTCAGGTTAGTCAAGAAACGATACCTTGGATATCACATGACACTTCTTAACTATAAGAATTTGAACCTTTTGTGTACACACAGAGTAGACAGATAATGATGAACAAACGATATTTTAAAACTCTAATGAGTGAACCAAGTTTTTGTGTTTTATTTCTTCCACCAGCGCAAATCCATTTGAAAATAATAATGTAGCACACGTTACATCGTACACCCTAATGAAGGACTACCGTGTCGAATTATTCATCAAACGCAATTATATTTATTTTTATACGTCCTCTAATAAATAATAACAAACTGAAACTCAATATCTACAGCAATTTATCAGGTAAAACTTTTAATAACAAAATTGACCAGATCGAACTTACATTTTCCTTCCTATATTTCTTAATAACCTCCCACTTTCAGAATGATTAATGTATTATCCCATTAAATTCACAAGACATTTTTGACGTAACATGGACGAAATGAATGGGTATTTATTGTTGTTTAAATTTTAATTAACCAATGACTAGCATAAGCAAAAGAGTTCTTGGTTCATTATGTAATAAAATTAAATCCATTTGACGGAATCAAAGAATCCACGTAATTTAGGCAGACGATTTAAACTTTCGCATTTTTCAGCTACACAGAAACCACACATTTCACAACGATTTTAATACAGGAATTCCTCATTGAATAAGTTTTTGAAAACGTACATTCCCTCTCAACTATTTATCAAATATATTAAATGCAGATTGTATGAAAAACTGCAATTTACCGGATAACCCTAACAGTGACATTCGTGTCACTTTACAATTTTCTCTTCTTAGTAAACTATGGAAGAAGTAAGAAACCTTTTGTAGTAAAACATGTAAGGTTTCAACATGATTGTTATTGAATTTTCTTTTTCGTACCTACATGTAGAAATTCAATTACGCCGCATGAATTAATTATTCATTGGTAGTAATCGTTCCCTTATTAGGGTATAATGTAATTTAAATCTTTCTGGAGTGTTTGACTAGGTAAAAGCTTAAAACATACTCGTCTGGATTAAAATTTGGGATAGCAAAATGACACCCAAACACGCCATCCAGCAACTAAGTCGGTCTCCCCAAAAAGGTATAATGCAAGTTGCATAGCGTAAGTTATTTCTGCTGTCGGTCGTTAGGAGCACGAAATAATTCCTTTTTTTTACTCAACCAATTAGTGTTCATTTAGTGTGCTTTATGAAACGCTTAATTGATAGTGACGTTAGGTACTTAACGAATTTTCCAAAGATCAAGTAAAACAAAACACGAAAGGGCCATTAATTGTGACATACAAATTAATAACACAGCGACCCTCCAGAGTTGATACGTACGCATATACGTGTATATTCATATCGTCAAGTTTATCGTGGATACGCTTTTCCACATCGCCAATTTCATTTTACTAAATTTTATAAGCTCCACGCAAACGTTAGGACGATTTTGTTCTTGACTGCTGTCACGTAAAAACTGCAGAAACCAAACCTGATTACATAAAGAATCGATTCTTACCGCTTCTAATACTAAAATGAATTGAAGACGTAATGGAAAGAGACAACGCATTTAGGGTGAAAGAGTGGAAATTTTGTAGTTTTTTATTTTTTAACAAGTAAATGATTAATTGCTTTTGAACAAGTTGAAGATGCAAGAGTTGTTTAACACTAAATCTTATTACGACGTCAAATTTATAACTGTCTTATCAATTTCACACAATTTCTAATACATCATATCACATCACCAAATTTTCCCCAATGAATAAATTTAAAGCATTTGCTAGGCATTTATTTTTTTGGGAGTTCGTTGCGTCGTCGTTTGTTTTGAAGTTTCATAAATTAACTTGCCTTTTTCTTTATCGTTCATCAATAAAAAGCAAACTTTTTTTGAATGGGATAAGCTGTGCAGTTTACTATCGAGTATTTTCATTTAAGTTTTTGGAAGTTTTAAGGATATCCCATGTTCAATGACCGCTTTGGGACTTGATTCTACGACGTTCTCTGTGGAAAAACGTTTATGCTCAATTCCGAACATAAATTTTACTTTTCAGGAAAAATGTCTTTTGCAAACAATTTTGCGACAAGTCTAGACTTAACAGGATGGCTTGTTATTATTCCTATAACATAAAGCCGGTTGAAACAAGAAAATATAGGTGTACAAGCTGGAATAAAATATTAAAAGATTTTAAAAAAGTGGGTGATTTTCTTTGTTACTTTCGGACTTAAAGTTTTGTCTCCTTGTGCTTTTCCTGGCTATGACATTGACATAGCGAGTCATCCAACGTTGCAGAAAGAAAAATTATCAAGGGGTGTTTCAGCTACAGCTTCGCTTTTGTTATAGAAAAAGAACCTAATAGATTTGTTGTTGTTAATGTTTCTGTTTTCTTTTCGTTTTGTTCTCTCAACTTGTCTTTGTAACTTCTAAAAGATTTATATAAGAAAACAGATTTCTTGTGATATGAAAAATTGGTGTAAAAATAAATAAATCCTCGTATGGTATAAAGAATTTTAACCAAGTTGCTTGCAATTTAATTTCTTTTATTTCGAAATGGCAAACTTTTGATTAAAATCCAAGTGATGTGAATTTTAGAGGTGATGAAACATTTTTAGTCCAACACGATGTAATGTGATGAGTAATCTGCAATAAGAAACTAACACTAACAAGATAAAAGTAAGTAACAGGAATATTTTTTCGCGGACCCGACTTGAAATTACAAAAGTTTTGAAACTTGCAGAAGTTTTAATTAGACTTGAATAATTTTGGTAGTTCAGTTTGGTTTTCGAGAGTTTATATCTACTAAAGACCTTCCTTGGAACATTTTGTTTCGTTAAAGTTAGTTAAATTTTCTCTCCTTGATTAATTTTCATAATTTTACCTTGGATTTTGCTTTTGCCAACAAAAATAAAAACATCTCGTGTGCATTAGGCACCACATTAAATATTTCTTTCATATGAAAAAATAATGATGAAAATGTGAATACTTTCTATCTGGTTTCACGCAATAAATACGTAACGTACAATTTACATTGCGGTTCATGGAATATTTACCCTGTTCTTTTATGGAATTCGTAAACGACAAAGGAAACGGAACAAAATATTTTTTTGAGTATGTTGTAAACGATTGCAATTTTTTATGGCTAACTCAAAAATCGAGTTGAGGACTTGCAATCCTCAATAATTTGATATAAATATTTGCAAGTAAGAGTTTTCTTAAATTACATGGTTACGTGCGAAGCAAAATCCGGTAAATTGAATTGTGTAAACTGCAAAGCGAGAACGAAATTTTAGAATGAATTCGAATATAAATCAATGTAACCCCTTGGGACGTAATGTTTCAGGTGTATGAAAAAATTTGAATATAAAAAAGCTTACTAACCTAGCTATTTTGAAGCAGTCGTTAATATAACATTGTCGGTAAAGTAAATACGAGGAAAAAGTAAAATTTTATGCTACAGTTACAAATCAAAGCGAAGAACAATTTTAATTTGATTATTTACACAACAGTTTCCACTTTTTGTTGATTTTTCTGTAAAAACCAGAAGCTTTCTGACAGCGTCATTGCCATCATTGATTACCGGAATGCAAAGAGAAGAGGATTAAGAATGTGGGTAGGTTATCGCTCTGTTGCATTCTCTCTCATACAATTTTTTTTCAATTTTTGTGTGTGAAATGTTTGACCGAAATAATTTAAGTATAAAGGAATTTTGTCATTTTAATTTTCTATTAGTACACGTTGGCACAAAAACTTGCTTTTGATACACGTCATTGGTAAATAAATTAGTACTATGCGTGATAACAAGAACAGACCTGCAGTAGGTCGTGTTTGTTGATTCTGATAATGGGTATCCGATAGTTTTGACGCAATATTTTATTTTGCCTTCCAAAACACTTACATTTTTTAGTGGCCCCTTGGGGCTACCTAATCCGATGAGCCTTTTATGTTTATTTACACAACTACTCAGATGGTTCTTATCTTATATGGTGCATAATTGCTACTAAATTATTTGTGCCATGGTTTGGATTCCACGTGGGCCTGCAGGTATAACCCGATGGTAGAATAATTTTGGCTTTCCAAAAAAAAAGGAAAATCTTGAAGTTTCGCTGCTAAATATGCGAAACATTGAATGTTTGCATACTTTCTGGGTTTCCTTGACATGTAGTATCAAACACACGTCAGGCTATAGAGCGGAAAACCATACTGCTGTAATCTAACGTCAAAAATCGATCTGTATGTTTGCATTAAAACCGCTTCCTGTTGGCTAATCTTATTTTGGTCAAAATTGATTAGTTTTCTAAACGGTTATGATACGATACTTTAAGGAAAGTGACAAATTATAAATCACCAATGAATTTAGTTGATCGAGTTGAGACAAGCTTGAGAAACTGAAAAAAATAGTGATGTAATGTGTTATTTTTGTCACGATTTTGGTTGCCATGGTAACAACGTCCTTAAAGGATTGCAGAAAAAATTATTTTTGGTCTTCATTTTCAAGTGCCTTAGTAAACTTTGCAGTAAGGAAGTCAATGTTTCATTACTTTTTTTATGGTCTATTACGCCGATTTGTACCCATTGTTGCAAAATATAAAAACTACAGGAAAGGAAATGTTTATGACCAAGTCTTCTTTTAAACGTTGCTTTCAAATTAATCTAAAATGTTTTTGCTATTTCAAAATCATCGACATTTTCATTATTATTGAGACGAGTAATTCCATGTAATTTGCTTTTTTCTATTGATTTGCTATGACAATGAAAATAGTTATATAGCAATATTAAATGGAATATCATAAAAAGCAAAATATGTCATTTGTGATAATGATTTGTTGTTGTTTGTTGAAAAGTGCTTTTTCATTGAAAGTTTTCAAGTTCACATTCGTAAAATTTCCTGTATGAATTTTGAAAATTAAATTAAATATGTTCATATAATATCGAAACTAAATGATACCCCGATGTAAGGGAAGTAACCCAATGACCCTTAAAGTAAAATACAGAAAAATAATTTAAAATATTCTAAATTAAGTTTATTGGAGCAACCACCTGAATGGATGAATAGTGGGCTACGACTAGTAGAGATTTAATAGAAACGTTGTCTGTCTGATTTCAGTAAACCACTTAGGGTTCAATCATTTATAAGTTATAACGAACTTTAAAGAAGGTTTAGTGCGGCCTTCAGGCCGCAGATGGAAATATTACTTTTAAGAGACTGTAACCCTATAGTTTTAACTATTATATGTAATAATTTCTACTTCTGATTATCTGATAATATTTAAATCACCAAGCAGACTATAAAGGGAAGGAAAAAAGTGTACAAATGAATACCAAAAAAAAACCCTCGTTAAAATAATAACGATACATTAATCAATGTTGGGGAGCTCCCCCTTCATTTAATACCTTTTTTTTTTGTTATATTAATGACGATAGACAATAGGTACTTGATGCTATACTCATAATTACATAACTGACTCATTATTTTATGAAAATAGAAGCAGAAGTCGATAACAAAGGAAAATTCCCTATTTTTAAAATTTTCAATTCGGCAACATTGGTAACATTTTAACAACTTCGTTTGGAAGTTTGTTTTAAATATTTACAACCATAATCGTTAAAGATTGAAATGGGCTTTTTCCATCATTTTCTAGGGGGAAAAGTTGTAAAACGTTTTAGCGTTATTCAATTCACCTCCACGAACCAATTACCTGAAACGTTAGAAAATTGTCTGATTAACTTCCAAAAATCGTTGGATCGGTAGTTTTTTTCCGTAATCGTATGTAATATTGAAATTAAGTTGGAAATTGAAGCTCAATTTTGTGTTATTTCGATAAATAACGGAATGGTAAATGTTTTAGATAGATAATCAGTTCATTCGGAATTAGACTTACGGTGGTTTGTAGCGCATAATCTTCTAATGTCGGGTCGCATTATTGCTCGGTCGATGTAGTTTTTTGTCTTCTAAATCTTCCCCATCGAATTATTTCGCTGTCGTTTTAGTGAACACGCACCTGGGCCTCCTATTATTATTAATGATATTTTATCGTTGCAAAAGATATAAACAGTTATTACCCTACCGGTTAGTATCAATTTCTATAATATTTAAAATATTTTACGATTTCATAATAAATTTTGTTTATTATAATGGAGAGGACATTTATTACTAAATTAAATCAAAAAATATTTCAGACGTAATAAAATTGTTATTCCTTTTGTCACTTTTATAACTTTTTTTAATATCTCGGACTGTTCAGGTATTACATATTGACTCGCCATGATGGTTTTGATTCTCAGATGTTGTTTCTAGAATGGTTTCAAGTTGAAAGGAAATATTTGTTCGAGTAGGTATTTGATTTAGTTCGTGAAAGAGTCATAGAACGTCCACGGAATTGATATTGCGCACAAGAATTACAGGAATTTCGGTAGTCGAAGTCGTCAATATCGCAGGTGTCGATGGTTATTATACTTATATGCAAATTTACAACTCAAAACGCATTAGTGGAATGGAAAATTAATGCATTTTATGATAATATGCAAATATTTTAATGGCATTAAGAGGTTAACTAATCTTTTTTCGACACACGACGAACATTTCGAACTACTGGTTTCTCATCGGAGCGGTTGTATATACCGTTTAATAATTGAATGGGATAAACATAATTAATCCCTCGGAAAAGGAATCACTTACCCTTAATTAACCAAACCTTAATTTGTTGTCAAAGTTGGCTGTTTAAATGATAGTCTTTCACTTAAGTTTAATTGTGTCTTGTTTCTTTGTAGAAAGAACACTCTTGGATCAGATCTTTATTGATTGTTCTGTAAACCAAACAAGCAAGCTTTGAGGTTTCTGTTTTTTCGCTTTAAGTTATTCACACTTGTCTTTATCTGGATTATGTGCAGCAAACTTGCTTGCTTTTTCTAATCGACCGGCAATGAAGATATCATTAATCATAATTTCGAAGAAGATAAAAAGCACTTTATCAATTTTAGCGAACAAAGCCTTGGTAGAACTGCTTTTCGGGTAACTCTTTGGCACGACCGACGTACGAATAAAAACATAACACTGATTTACTGTCAAGTAATATTTACATGCAGGATGCACTTCGGTGCAACATGGTATGAATAAATTATTACCCTCTGTGTATATGGCGAAAATGTATTAGGATGGAATGGATATGCTTATTTCAAAACTCTTCCTTTTTCTTCAGCAGGCATTAAATAAAATTGTGATAATGCCTCGCATATATAAAATAGTCATTTCTGAGCCGGTTGTAAAGAAGCGAATATAAAGGTAAACTTTATGGCACTTTACACATAAAAAATCTTTATGTTAACGAAGTGCATAAATATAAAATAGAATGCCTCGGATGCAATTAAATTATAATTCATAGTGTACCTTGAAAGTGATTGAGTTAAAATTGTAAAAAGGTTTACGTTGGTGTAAAGGAAAATTTAATTCACATTTACGGCCCACTTCCATTTATCAGATATGCAAACGCATAAATGCGAACTTATTTTGAGAATAATTAAAGCATAGAAATAGATGGAGCCAAGCGCTTATATTTAAATTAGATTTATTTAATAAGCGTCATCTTTGATTAATATTAAATATTTATCTTTTTCTAAACGATTATATTTTATTTGATTGATGCTTAGTAATTACGAAATTAATTGTCGTAATAAATTGTTATTTTTGAATAAGAAACGTCAGTAATTTATTATTTCTTTAAGAAATGATCACTTGAATGGTAACCTGAAAATGTATCCTTTTTGTCCTGGTACTTAGAATTTGTGGGGTGTTTTTGGCTTATTCATTAAATCAAGCAACCTTGGCAGAGCTTTCTTCCTGCGATAGCATTTCAACCAGCGCAAACTAATCGATCTGTATATCCGGTTGCTGGTTAGTATCTTTCTTGGTCCTTTTAGTTTCCGTTCGTGGGGCGGGTTTGCGGATTCTCCGCGAATCTGTCGCAACAGCTTACATAAATCATCTGTACGAAGCTAAAGAAATTCGGCAGAAATTCTGTTTCATGACAAAATGGGCCAAGAGGTTATGCATTATGAAATTTTAGATTTATTAATGTCTGTTTATATTTTCCCAAAAGTCACAAAAACATATTTTTATATTATAATTCCTTTTTGATTTTAATAAATACTGCCATTTCACACACAAAAACTAAATTAAATTTTTTCTAAGTGCTCCATCATAATTTTTTCAGCTCCAATTTCACTTCTAACCAAACCAACTCACAACAAATTGCCAGGTATGAATGAATAATCGCGAAATTTTATTTATTCAATAATGGAAAGCATCTTGTGCGGTATAATTTCTTGGATAAATAAAAAATTCAATAGCTGAACTTATCTCGTCATCCTAAAATAACAAAAAAAAATGTTGAATTAACACGCCCAGGTAAGATAACAAGTATTGGTGTGTCCGATACGAGTATCAGTTTAAACATTCCGATATCACATTAGGCACGTACAGCCTTTAAGAGGGTACTTTAGATCTTGCACAATGCTTTTGGGACTCGTTTTGTTTAAGGTCCACAAAGAACTAAAAGGTATTGGATCGAATTTACTTCTCCTAATATTTTACACCGCGAACTAAACACGAGAGAAATTAATTAATAATTTAAACAATTCCGGGTTGCTTTCCCATCCACAAACTTTTTTAACATCCAAACATTCGTTACGATCAATCACGATGTTCATATTTGTGTATCTTTTTCCACTACATCTGCACGATAGATGATACACATTAATAATTATGATTGAACTCTTTCAATTTATTTTGATAGTATACTACTCACATTCGTGTTACATATTTGTTTTCAATTTATTCAAAAATTGAATTACGAAAAAGCTCAACTTTGGAAAATTATAAACCGACATAAAAACTTCACTTCAAGTTAACTCTTCTGATTGATATTTTTACGATTTTGTTTTCTTGGCCTTCACTCTTCGTGACAGTTTCTGTATCATCAATTTTATTTACTCATTGTTCGTCTTCCGAAGTGTCGAATTGTTTGAAACTCTCGATTTTCATAAATAGGAAGCATTCGGGGAGCGGACTGGCTACGATGCGGAAAAATCCTTTTTGAGAAATTTTTTCATTAAGAAAGTGAATTGTGCATAAAATCTCGTTAATCCATTTTGCGGGTCAGTATAAATGATGTTATTTTTTCAAACAAACTGTTTAATTGGGAAGGCAGTAGAAAAGACGAGACTTCTTAAAATTTTCGTGTTTCCACCCCTGAAGTAATTTTCTGTATGTTCATCTTTCAGGTCTTATAAAAAATTTAATCTATTAGCAAGTTGGAGAATTGCTGACACCTAAATGTGTGTCAGCTGCTAGTTTCAGTTTTACAAATATGTCATGCGTGTCTATGAATTTTATTATAAGATCGATCCAGAAGAATTCGAGCACGGAATTAATCCTTACAAACAAAACGTGCAAGTTTCATTGCTTTTATATGCTGAAAGCACTCGGCAACAATTTGTTTTACTTTATTTGGTAGCAAAATGAAATATGGTTTATGTAATTTCGTATCCAGAAATAATTTCATAAAGCTAATGACTGAAAACTGCAATTAATAACCAGCATAAAGGACATTTAGGCTTAAAAAACACGCGTCACGGTAAAATATAGCGTTTAGAGTAGAGGGAGAATGCAAATATAAACTTCCAATTATGTTTTTGCATGCACAAAACATTAATAAATAAATAAATAACGGTGTATTGAAATTTGGGAAAAAATATTTTTAATTAAAACACTTTAATTAATTATTATAATTTTAGAGTGTAACGTGGCTTAATTAAACACCACGTAATTTCTTTATTTCATTTGATCGAGGTAAATTATTGTAATTAACCACTTTACATGAATTTGTAATTTCTTCTCTTTGATATTGACCTTTGCTTCGTACCCGAGTTAGAACAAAGGTAAATTATTTAACATTTACAAGAAAAGAAGTAATTTGGCGTTTTATTAAATTGATGGAATGATTTGCTATTTTATTTTACTTTATTTTAGTTTCAATTTATTGTGAGACTTTAGTTCCATGTTATAACGAGCGAATTCAAATTCTTGAGGATTGGCCAATAATGTATTATTACAAGACATTCTGCGGTTTTCTTTCTTGTTTGTACGTCTTTTTAAATTTTTTTAAAGTCGATTCTCGTCGTTTCAAATCTTTTAAATGTCTAGTTAAATGTTTGCAAAATTAAATGCTTTTTACTCGAGGTAATTATACTCTCGACTACGTCGGGAAGAATTTTTCAAGAAGTGTTTTTAGTACTCATTAAATGTTATGGTTTGTAGTACCACTTACATTTTTTTATTTCAATTATCCATTAGTATAAAGTTACTGGTATCAAAATTGAAAGCTACTTACTCAATTGTTTAATTAAATTTTTTACAAAATTATTTTTCGAAAATGTGCGTAACGAGTTTATTCTGGTGTTTAAGCTTTTTTCAAGTTTATAATAAATTTTAATCATGAAAACCGAAAACTGACTTAATTACTTTTTAATTAAAACGGTTGGTAGGGCGCTTATTCTACCAACCGTAGTATGCTCATTTCTCGGCGTCTTGGTGATGTTGGCTGCATTTTTAATCGGATATTAATTTACTCCTTTACGTGTCACCGAATCCTACGACTTGGTAAAATTTTATTTTCTCACAACCTTTTTTATGCGTGCATTCGCCACGCGGCTGAGTGGATTATTCGTTACAGCGTTTTTCTGATTTATTCGAGGACGCTTTTTCAAATCGTGTAGTACCGTATGGAATCTTTCTTATTAACTCGCACTTGTAACTCGTATTATTCTGTTGGATTTAAATAAGCCTTCTCATATGTACGTGATCACACTATACGAAGCCCGGTATTAAGCTTTTTTTATATTCCATAAAAACGTGTATATTTTGAAAAACGTGCATGACCCAGCTATTGAAAATGGATTTAAAAATTCATTATTTCGAAATCGACCGCAGTTTAGCGTGAAATGTGAGTCCCGTGTTGGAATTGAAGTTCGGTTTTGGACAAAAGACCTTACTACCCTGCCAAATGCCAGTTTATAATGTCACATTGCTCACTTGGCTTGAGAACAATAAACGTTTTCAATGGGCTTTCACTTTGTTGTTGCTTAGATAAGTATGAAACCGGGATTATGGCATACGTGGTATTATATTTCTTGGGGCAAGATTTCAAATTTGATTTACACCTTCCGATAACATCGGCCAGGCCAATTTAAAATTGTACAATGTTCGAAAAACACGAAAAGATTATTTTCGATAAAAGTTGTTTTGTGTGCTCACGATACTAATTTTTGTTTTTTTTTCAGGTACGTTGTGGAACCCCCGGTAATTAGCCCTTCGCCTAATTATCGATTACGAGGTAAACGATAAAGAGAATTGAAACAAACCTGTGCTGTTAAATGAATTTTGAGGTACAGTTTCGAAACGAGGGTGCTTTTTAATATCGCAGAAATTTAAACAGACGTTCACGAAAGTTGCGAAATTAAAAATTACGAGTTAAAAAACTGTAGAAGTTGAGAAGTTGGTTGTGGAAATGACGGTAAACTTTTTATATTAGACACATTTACATCTTTATTTGCAGCTCCATATTAAAGTTTTTCTTTGCATATATCGTAATGGATAAAACTGCTGGCAGCGGTGGCATTTTCGAATCAATTCTAATCCCTTGTTTTGTAATGAGACTTAAATTTAAAGTAACTGTTAGGCGCGTTTCAAATTTGAGCATAAATAAAAATGATAAAAGCATTCCAAAATTCTCGAGTTTTTAAATTCGGATCTTGTTTTTCAACGGAAGGATTAACGCGTTGTTGTATATATATTTCCTTTCGCTGTCTCTCAAGCTGCTTTGAATTTTTATGAACCCTTTTTATGAAAAACTATGAATACCATTAAGGTGCTATCACGTGTAATAATGTAAATTAAGAATTTTCTTCGTTGAACAATTTTCACTCCATTGTGTAGTTGAAAACTTGTTGACAAGATTAATTTAGTAAACGTTTTCATTTCACTGCTGAAACTTGCACCCTTCTTTTGATGGAAATATTGATTGCCATAATCTTATTAGCCATTATTGGAGAACAGAAAGGATTTTTGTTTGTTTTTGCTAGATCTAATTTTGTATTAGGCGACTGAAGTTGATTATAATTTCTTTGAGATAGATGTCAGGAAATTAGATTATTGGATCGCATTGAGTTGCAAATTTATTTCAATATTTTGAGATATCTCTATTATAATACTTTTTTGTTCACTTTTATAAATTTGTTAGTAATACTGCCAGCTCACAAAAAGTTATGGAAAAACTTTTTTGTGAAGTTGATTAATGTTAGACACGATATATCAAATAATTTATATCAATTTTGAATCGATATCTGAATGGTGTGTATCATATAATGCGTACAGGCGAATAAGGACAAAGTAATCTTGATTGAAAAGGACACTTCAATTACACATATCAATTTTCTAGTCCTCTTATATATCATTCTCAGTCACAATATTGTAGCAAAACGAACCACATAATGAAAGAAAACACTTAGAAAATTGAACCAAATTATATTATATTAGATCACGATTGATCTGGGACCATAACCTATTAGATCACGATGTGCGCAATGTTTTTATTTACAATAAAATATTACAATAAACTAGTACACAAACACACAACACAATTACCTTCCTTCCATTTCTCTGTATATATACTAATACATAGGAGGTGCACTTTTACAACATTTCCAAGTTGGCAGAACATGCAACTTGGTTCACCCTGTATGATACCGTTGTGATCGATTACATTGATACAGGGCGCAACTAGTTCAGCGCCGTATCAAGGAGTTCTAACACTTCCCCTCGAGCCACAACGAATCATGTTTCACCGAGATTCCAAGACCCATCATTTCGCAACATGAAATGTGCTTTTGTCGATTCAAAGCCTTTGCCAATATATTCGCAATCATTTGTTTGGTTAAAGTGTACTCCAGGCTGTTTGACTAAAACCCCTAAGCCATAAGTCGCGCCTTTTTTCTTTCCAAAGTACCGTCGGCTTTATGCTTATTCCGAAGCACTATTCGACTACCTATTACGTCTTTATTCTTAGGACGATCAGTCAAAACCCATGTGTCATTTTTGATCACTGATTTTATTTCACTGACCATTGCCGTAAACCGCTGCAAAGCGTCACAACCATTCATTGCTTGTTTCATCGGAATTTCCGAAACAAATGCCTCTTCTTGTCCTTCTTCGATTATGTTCGATTCATTGGGTACCATTCGAAATTCTTTTCTAGGTCTTCCCCTGTTTCCGGTCCTGATTATCTTGGGTCGACCTTGACCGCGTACTTCTTCTTGTACAATTTCATCGCAGTCAACTTCACCCTGAATATCATCGATTCCGTCTTCGATCGTATCTTCCACTTCGCTTTGAGATTCATCGAGTAGTTCTATCTCCACACTCGGAATTTCGGGGTTGTGTGTTTGTAGTAGGTTTCTTCACGCTTCCATTTGCGTGTACCCACATATCATTTCGTATTAGCACGGCTTCCATTTGGATTTTCCACGTATTGTAATTGTCTCTGTTGAACGCGTCGATTCTTGATACGCTACCCATATTCGTCGTATTTTATTCTGACTGGTATTCACGAACGATGACAAAATACTTCTAACGCTAATCGCAAACTAAACCTTTTTCCCTTTTTGATTTTTGACCAGGGCGATGTATTCCTTTGTCGCTTTCAGTACATCACTTTTGGACTTTACGAATCGTACTTCACACCATCGAGAGTGGTCATCGATGAATTCCACAAAATATCTAGATTTTGCATGCGATTCGGTTCTCATTGGACCACATACATCCGTATGTATTATTTCTAAAAGATTACCTTTTCTTTTGGATTTCTTAGGAAAAGAACTTCTAGTCGTCTTGCCTTTATGGCAAACACCACATTCAAAATTTCGGAGTTGTGTGTTTGTAGTAGGTTTCTTCACGCTTCCATTTGCGTGTACCCACATATCATTTCCTATTAGTACGGCTTCCATTTGGATTAGTAGGTTTCTTCACGCTTCCATTTGCGTGTACCCACATATCATTTCGTATTAACACGGCTTCCATTTGGATTAGTAGGTTTCTTCACGCTTTCATTTGCGTGTACCCACATATCATTTCGTATTAACACGGCTTCCATTTGGATTAGTAGGTTTCTTCACGCTTTCATTTGCGTGTACCCACATATCATTTCGTATTAGCACGGCTTCCATTTGGATTAGTAGGTTTCTTCACGCTTCCATTTGCGTGTACCCACATATCATTTTGTATTAACACGGCTTCCATTTGGATTTTCCACGTATCGTAATTGTCTCTGTTCAACGCGTCGATTCTTGATACGCTACCCATATTCGTCGTATTTTATTCTGACTGGTATTCACGAACGATGACAAAATACTTCTAACGCTAATCGCAAACTAAACCTTAAAATTGTAAATTTTACTTACTCAGCTTGATCTGGGCCCATAACCTATTAGATCACGATTGATCTGGGACCATAACCTATTAGATCACGATGTGCGCAATGGTTTTATTTACAATAAAATATTACAATAAACTAGTACACAAACACACAACACAATTACCTTCCTTCCATTTCTCTGTATATATACTAATACATAGGAGGTGCACTTTTACAACATTTCCAAGTTGGCAGAACATGCAACTTGGTTCACCCTGTATGATACCGTTGTGATCGATTACATTGATACAGGGCGCAACTAGTTCAGCGCCGTATCAAGGAGTTCTAACATATTATCATTTTTTTCCTAATTCCATATTTGCTGATTTATGTTTTAATAATTAATTCTATCTAACTCGATAAGATTTTCCCGAAATCTAACTATTCTGAAGTACATCATTTCCAATTTCAGATGTCACTTTCAAATTATACTGAAGTGTGCACAATTAAATTTTATTTTTTTATAATTTACGTATAATTTTGCAGTTCAAATACAGAAAAAACTTAACTGTAATCTTACGCATTGCTTATATATGATTTTTTGCGTTACTAACAGACAGACAGGATTGGAGATTTTGGTATTATAAACAAAAATTGTAGGGCAGCCATGAATTAAAATGCAACGTAATGAACGAACAGAAAAAAACAGATTTTTCATATTTGGAACGTAAATCAAAATCCTAGGGTGCGAAAAAAAATCAATGCTGGCAAAGTAAAAGGAAATAAGCATAACTACTTATTTTTTTAATTACTACTTCCTTGTTCCTTTTTAAATATTAATAAGCATATCATAGGTAGAAGTTTTACAAAATAATTATAACTGTTAAATTTTTAAATGTATGCAAATTTTAGCAGGTTAACTTTTTAAATTTTAAAGTTAGGTACTTACTTGGATAAGATAAATTTTTTCTTTTTAATGTTAATTTTTAGTTCTCATCATAATTTTTTTTTGTTTTGTAGTTATTTTTTTAAATTTTTTTCCGGCTTTCCATTTTTTGATAATTTTTGATTTTGATAATATTGAAATAATTATTATTAATTAATCAGACAGATGGAAATGATGTTTTTTACTGTATTAAAATCATATTATATTTTGGTAACATCTAAATACAACCGAAGCTTTCGTCGACGTTATTAGGTTGGGTTTTGGTTTTTATATAGAAAACCACATTTTTGGAACGTCCACCATTGTAGAATTAAATAGTTGATTAATTGCGTGGCGGACCTTTGGTACTTCTGCTGTATTATACCGCAGAACATAAACTGATTTAAAATCAAATATTAGCTTATAATTTTGTTGTTGAAAATTTTGAATTACCTATTATAGCTATCAGTTTTGATTTTCCGATATTCATTATGGAAAATAGGAACAACAGATCAAATTCACCAAGAGGAATATGGGTAGTTGGATAACTAACCATTGTGAAAAAAGCATAGTAAATTATAATTTTCTGCAATTTGTTGAAAACTTAGTTTTCAAAGTGTTTATGGAAGGATACAATTTTTATTATCATTCCTCATAAAAACTTTTCTAATTGCACATCGATAAAGAAAATTTTAAGATATATTATTAAAATATGCATCGATTTTCCAATATACCATTGTATAAAAATACGATAAGAAAGTTAGCAGTTGCGAGTTTTGAAAAACACAGCAAAATTATACGTTTAACAATGTCGAAATTAATTATTTATTATTCATTTGCTAGAAAATTATCGAATATGTTAATATTTAATTCCATAGACAAAAATAAATCTAATGGCTTTTTGCCCGAGGACGTAAAATATCCGAGCGAAGCGCCATTTTCATCTTTCGTAGCTAATTGATGAGCATTAATGGCGAAATTAATTAAGAAGAAAACTATTTGAAAAATTTCGAGACCTGAAGTTTTTAAATAAAATGGATAATATTTTCATAATCCTAATAAGTTTAATTTTTGATTAACGAAAGCATTAATTTTTTCCTCATTTATATTTCAGCTAAGCGAAATTCAACAACTTTTTAATTATGAATTGCTTTTCTGTTTTTACTTTCCATTTTAGAAATTGTAGCAGGCGAATAATTGTTTTAATTGATAGAACTTAAATTTCGCACTTATTGCAGTATAAAAGGTTTTCAAGCTGAAATATAAAGAAATTTCAGGCGACAAAGTTTTTCCATCGATATTATACAATTTTTTATATACGAACATTTGCATAATTAAATGTTTCCATTAATCCACATCTTCCTTTGTATTCCCTTTTTAAGAGCTATTCTTTTGCGCTTATAATATAATTTTCTTTGACAACTACAACAAAACAATTTTAACAGTTAATAAAAGAAAAGCTTTTAATGCAAAATTTTCAAAGAGAATGCAATTTTTTATAGTCTTGCCTTGGATCATCTCGTGCACTATTAATTCTTCCAGACGAATCTAAATAAAGTCCATATTTTATTACCTTCTGATAATCTTGTAATTTTCGACTGATAGGCTTCCTGAATAATTTATTAAATTATGATTATTTGGGTCCAGCGGTTTCTTGATACAAAGAGCATGGCTGGCAGATTAGAGTGTTTTCAAGATTACATTGCAGATCTAGACATATTTTTTGTATATTTCCGAGTATATTTCTTTGTTAACCGTACCTTTAACTGTCTGTTTTTCCGCAGTATTTTTCTTTTTGCTTTAGTTTCCGCGTGTATAAAAATTTGGTGGTGAGGTTGCTATTGTTATGCAAATTTTCAAGTATTTTTGCAACATCAACTTTTTATGAACAACATTAGTGGATACTTTTGAAAAAATCACGATTTTGGCACCTAAACAGCAATTTACTTTCGATGGGGCTTAAATCTGGATAAATCTCGTGGGGTTGGTGTTGGTCAGCGAGTTTGTGCGATAACTATTGATAGACGGTTTAGTTATCCCGATTCACAATTTTCCTACCAGGATTACGTTTCTAATTTTTAGTTCCGTTTGGCTGAACCGATAATAATAATTTATTGCAATTGGAACATAAAATTGTAATTAAGGAAACTTTGAAGACTTGTTATTTTTAACGACAATTTTATGTTACAAAAGAGACTCACCTGCAAAATTTTGAAAGGTTGTGTCAGCCAAGTCGGCGAACAATCGCTGCTGCAGTTATTCTCACACCCCGTATTATTTGGATTTACCTGAAGCATGTATAGAATATGAGAGCTGGGATTGTGAGTAACTTTCAGAAGGGTGTGATGTTTAAGAAACGACACAAGACAAAGAACAATGGAACAGGAAACGCAAAGAACTGTCGAACGACGTCAAAACATGTCAACGTCAATTCCTACTTATTACTGTCTGAATTTCAGATTAGATGATGTTCAGTTTAAAATGTGAAACCAAAAGCAATTTTAGGTGTAAGCCGAGACATGTAAAGTAATAAAAGGAAATTTGACGCTTTGCTGATAAAAATTAGAAGTATTTCCGAAAGGTACATATCCGTATGCCAAAATTGATGTTTTTAGTCTTAGGACCTTCGACCTGTTTATATCTAACATCCGTTCGTAATTTAATCGCATTAGTTTGGTGGAATTCGTTCGATCCGAGATTACGAAACGCTATAAACCACAGTAGCTGGCGACGTGATCCTAAATGTCGCAAATAACGAAGCACTTAAAGTGGTTTATTCACTTACTGGATAATCCTCTCCGAATTTTGACAAAAAATTATTCAGATAAAAGTTTTTCGAGATACTAGACAATTGGATGGTGGTTAGCGAATTAATTACGTTCCTGCAGGAGTGCTCAAAATTTCATTCAGCTACCACTTTGACATTTGATAGTTCATCATTTCTCTTTGAATTTCAACACTTACACATCCTCAAGTATGTAGGCAACATTATCGGGAAGCATCTGAAGATTACAACTTTTGTGACGCAGGTGTCGAGCACAAAGGCAAAGCGCATATATAAAGCACTTCAGGAACAACAGGGGGCAAATGATGCTTAGCGCTTAGTGATTCATTTTTTTGCTTTTTGTTGACACGCAACTTACTTTTCATTACGTACAATGTAACTTCGTCATAAAAAAAGTTGCACGATTTTCCATTAAAACAATTTCCAGCAGTTTTTTTCTGGTCGATAATATTTTGATTAAACTAGGACATTTTGTTGTTAGTTTCCGTAAAAGTATTTTATACGATACCGAGGTATTACACGCGTGTTAGCCACGGATGGGCGCACCACACCTTCGATCGACCGAACCGCCAACACCTGAATCAACATGCACGATCGACCCAATGCATTCAACCATCGTTCACCACATCTAAACCTGAACATATTGGGAGCAAACCACTGTCAAATGTGATAGGGATCTTAAAACGTGCGCTATGTTAAATTTTCATTCAACTTCACTAAGTACTTCGATTTTAATTTTCTCTGATGGTTATCTAACACGGAACATCCAAATATAACCAAAGTTACGTTTTATGGAAACGCCAACAAATAAAAAGTCACAATTTCTTTCAAACATTAAAAACTGCAATAGATACATTTAATTGTGCGTTTCGTGCACCTAAGCTAAATAAGTTCAAAAATAGTTAGATACTTTTGGCAAGTGAGATACATATGTAACTATAACCGAATGTTTGTATTAATTCACTCATAATTAACAAATGAGTCATTTATGAGTTAGTAAACTTTTGATAAAATAAATCAGAGTAATTGGAATCACTGATAGTACAAGTAAATACTGAATGCTTTGAGGAACCTGGGTGTTGTGAGATGATGGACACAGTGCAGATAGTGGTTAATTCATTTTTATTATCAAGGATATCGAATTGTTACGATTCTGTCTGGAATCGATTATGGCTTAATAATTTAAGTACCGCAACAACTTGACTCATTTTAATTTCAGAGCGTTGGCCGCATTAATTCAAAATTCGCGATGGTCCAACTATCAATAAACTTCGGGGTATTTGCATGATTCCAGCATCAAAACTTCTGTTTTGTAAAATTATAGAATAAAAACCTGATTTGCAGTGATACCGAGAGATATCGACGGTTCCACTTTCAGAAGGATGAAGAACAATTTATTTATTTTAAATATAATAGGTATGCAAAATTAATACTTTAAAATTATTTACTTTTGCATAACATCCGCATAACAAAATGAAGAGTCATTTTTACAGGTCAATTTTCTGGATTTGTGTTGTTCCCATGCTAACATTCGCCATATTAAGATTAATTATTATTAACGAACAACTTAAGCTTGCAATGAAAAACGACAAAGTAAACTCCATGTCGGATCATTCCTGCTGCATGTAACTCGCAGTAACGCAACCTCCGGCTACGGCTAATGTCCTTAAAAAAACAAAATAATTAAGTATTCCCTTACGTTACGAACAAGGCTTACGGCTATTCAGGATCACCCTTATAAAAATCTACGTAGTTGTAACATAAGTAATTAAAAATATTTACAAATATTTAATTAAATATAAAAAACGATAAAATAATTTGTAGCTTTGCAGATTTAAAGTTCAAAGAAACTTTAACTAACCTCCTCTCTAACGAACTCCTGGTTCTCTTAATCTTATTATTATTACTATTAAGCATATAGTGTGGAGTTAATTAATTAATGTTGTTCGGCCACTGTTCTGCCACCAGCATTTTATAATACTTTTTTTTTTAAGAATTTAATTAAATAACGCAATTTTACAGATTATCTACGGAAGTGCTTGTGAAAATTTTGAGATTTTATTCGCAAGGGAATGACTGGGATGTATAGTTTTTTGGTGGGAAAGAATGCCAATATTAAATCGAGTAGGGTATTTAATTAAATTATAAGCGAATTCATAAAAATGGGATAAATGTAGTAAGCGTAAACCAAATTAATCCCCGGGGGTTGTAATCGTGTTTGCGAAGGAGCATAAGTTCATGATGATGCATCTCTCTTTGAAGAGCGCCCCTTCAATATTAATTATGCCCTTCTTGGTGTACGCACGATACTCGTACGATTAATTAAAATCGTAATAACGTAACTAACTATGGTAGTTCGAAGATACAAATAAATTTTGTGGACACAAAGAATAGGAGCCGCTACAATTCCCTTTTTAAATTAATAAATTGCATGCAGAGCCTAGAACACAGAGATGCACGCCACCCTAGGCGGTAATAACTAGTGATCTACTACCAAAATTTTATGTATTTGCGAACTTACTCATATGATATATCGTGCGCAATTACAATGTAATGTGATCTCATAAATTACCGTCTGGATAATATTAACTTTGATAGTAATTAATGAGAATCGGAAAAATTATTTCTCTAAACTCCGAGGCTTCGTCTCCGTTCGCCGGCGAGAGCACGCTACGTTTATGACATTATTTTATGTCATATAATACCGAAACATCATCAAATAGAATCTATAGAAACATACGTCTCGTTCTGCATGGATAAACTCGCAAATACTTTTACAAATTCGATAATAGCAGCATGAAACGTGATGGAGTCTTGCCAAAGTCGCTGATTGAAGTTTTTCGTCGTAAAACTAGGCAGTAAACCACCGTAGTGTATTTACTTCATCTTATACAGTAAATAACCCGGAAGTTCTCGCTCCGGAAGAAAGATGGCGGAGAGGGAAACGTGCCAGTTGCCAGCTTAAAAAATATATTTCTTACGATTTTTTTATCTAAGCTCCGGAAAAGCAGCAGCTTACGTCATTTCGCGTATTTCTTAACCGCAAGAAGGAAAATTGAGAGATCCTCACACATCGAAATAATTCTTTAACGAGTCTATTCTGTAATTTTAGAAAACTGGCGTGGATGATGAATGTGGTATTTAACTTTCAAGCAACTTCTGAGGAGATAGATATTTTATGGCTGGACTTCCTCTAGTCATTTATCGAACAAAAAATTGGTTAAATTAATTTACGTAATAAAATTATAAATAATTAAGGTTTGGTTGTTGGAAGCTGTCGGGTTTTTTTATGCCCAAAATTTTTAAATCGTTTGTTGATTTTAACAAAAATTGATTACCTATATTACATCTAATTCTAAATTTCAAAGCAATGAAACAGCAGGATTCCGCTTCAAAATGTTGGCATTAAATAATTCAAAACAGTTGGGTGGCCCTCGTGCCATAAACATTTGAATTTATAATTAATCGCTTTGATGTACTGATTATTTTTAAATGCTTTTTCTCCTAAAATATTTTTTAATATTGTTGAAATATCAAATTGTAGGATATTTTTTAATATTGTATGCTTTCCCAGAAAAGATGAAAGCAATTTGCAATTTTAATTTTCGAATTTTGATTTAAAATATGCAAATGAAATTAATAATATAAATTTTCTGCAATTTTGGATAAAATGTGATGGTTTTAAATTTATTCAAAATTGATTAATTTTTTTTCTACGCAGGACAAAAGGAATTTTGACACTGAAAAGTGGTGTTTATCTATTATCTGGGTCACGCGGACCCCAAAACCGTAGATAATCGGTGTTTTTCTTCGCTGCTGATTATGAACTTCACGAAAATGCTATAAATATACCCGAAGCATCTATATTTGTTGTGAGAAAGTATATATTACGATGTTATGTGATCCCTAAGGGCGGAAGAAGGGCGGTTTAAAGGCGTACAATAGAAATAGAATGTTGGATGGAACAACCGGTCAGTGTTATGTGTAAACAAGAATACGTCTGGTGTTATATGTCATCGATTTAACAAGAGTGTCGCTTGCAATGGAGTTTGGTTGATCCTAAGATATTCAATTGACGGTTACACGATTTCCCTGGTGACTATCTATCACTTGCTCTATTAAACGGATTACGCAAACTCTCTAGCAAGTGCAGAGAGAGAATGTAAGTCTAGGAAATTAATTAAGCAATTGATTCTCGAGAGTAATTAATTTCCAAACATTTTTTTGTTTTGTTGTAACTTTAATAGATTTCAAGGATTAAGAATTTCCGTTGCTAATTTATTTAAGCCAAACAAAATCGAAAAGTCTCGTCTTTGAAAATGAAACTTTCAATATGAATAACAGGCGTGAAATGAGACTTTTTAGGTTGATCTTGGAGATCTATTGTTGAAAGTTCTCAGATTGTTACAATAGATCGTTCAAAGCACTTAAACATCGCCTTCGGTCATTGATTTGGAATTACAAAGCTGGCGTTTTAATATACCCACTTCGGCTTGGTTTTTTACGATTCACGTTTTCATAAATTATTTGTAAGTAAATTTATTACAACGAATCCGGCCGGCACTGCTTCTAGCTGAATTTTCTTATATTACTTTCATTCTAACACGTCGAGTTTTGCAATTAAGATAGCCATAATAAATTTAAAAGAATGCTTAGCGGCATATATCTCTAAATGAATTTGCTTTAAGGATTAAACGCCGTTATTTTCTTTGCATATTAAGGACTTGATTTAATTTGCAACGGAATCGATTTGTTAATAACTTTTAAGTACTCCATTTTAAATGGCGTGAAATTGACGTTCAATGTTTTGCGAATTTAGAGCCGCATGGATTTCTCATTTAAACTTGAAATATTTTATTGCCGTGCTTTAAAATTTGTTGTGTGCATAAAGAAATAATAAAAAACTGGTTTTAAAATACCTAATTTACTTCAGATTTAAATTTTATAGACATTTTAGTAGTACCGAGAAACCATTTATAATCGAGCAGTAAATGGCAATTTGATACGAATTTATTTTTACTTGAGAAAATTTTATTGTTCCTTTACAGTATAACAATAAAGTTATTCGTATTAAATTGGCGTATCGCATATCGGAATTTTTATATTAATTTTTTTTCAATCTTATCCGTCCATACCAATTGACTCGATAAAATTTTAAATTAAATTTTTGGAAAATGAAGGGTGAAATGGAGAAGGTAGTGAAGGCTTAAACTTCTAATGCTCTTACGTGCTTTAGCAAATTGTACTAGAACTATCAAGTCTTAATAATAGGATTTGAGACACAAACTTTCTACTAAACTTAAATTCGGTCTGCGACATATTATAATGATTTTATAGTCGAAGCTTAGAGAAATAAATAAATTTCAAGGACAAAATCCATTTTCTTGTTTTCCACTCGATATTAAATAACTAAGGCAGTCACCGATGTGACCCAAGTGCAAGAAACTACAGTAGTAAATTTCTACCATTGTCACAGTAGATTTAAGCGCTCCGTTAAATATTATGGCTTCACTAATTCTCACTTGAATTATTGAAATGGCTCTTTCAGAATGTACTGCAAATTTGTCCGATTTAAAACTTTTCCTTGCTTATTTTTCTACAAGACAAGAATAGAATGCAATTTTATTGCAGTAAATAATAAATCCAACTTCTAACGCAGCTCTTTTCAAATTCTGAAAGGGAATTAAAATTTATAATACCCTACAATGAAATTGCGTGCTTGACCGATATAAACTCTTCATATTTCAAGTGGGGGAAAGATCCACTGCCGCATGACTTTTTTTCTGATATATTAATTACTCGGTGAGGTTTGTCTTTGAGGCGAAACGGTTGCGCGCCCTCCCCATTTTAATTACTAATAGTATAATTTTTTTAACCTTATTTTTGTCAATATGAAGCTTTTAAGTTGATAATAAATGGATTAGCCTATTTTCATGGCTCATCAGATTAATAGTCACCGTAGTTTTCCGATTTTATTTTTGTTTTTGGAAATTTAAATATGGGGGATATGGAGACTTGGCTCACTCTAGAAGCTGTAGATAGAGAAAGTACATGTAGGTAAAAAAGTTTTCACAAATATTGTTCACCCTGGAACTTACTCCATATTATACTTGTGGAAAACGATTTTTAAAATTTACGATAATAAATTGGTAATCTTAACAGGGCACTGTTTTCAAAAATTCTATTTAGAATTTACTAATATAGTTTATAAATATACTAATTTAATAATAACAGCCATACGTAAAGAATTAAATTTGATTTTTAAATACTGGGATGTATTCATCCCCCCCCCCCATTCTCCAGAACTATCAGTTTTACATCTAGTTTTTCACATTTTACACTGTAGGTTAACTGGGTTGCTGTTGAATACACTTCTCTTAACACTGGTAAGATATTAACAAATGGCAGGATGTTTACCAGGACATTAATCCAATAGGTGTATATTTACACTTTTAAATTATTTATAGAAGTTGGTACTTTGAAATAAATTAAAGAAGGGATAATTGGGATAACTTAATGAAGTTTCCAGGTGCATTTAGAACCTCAAACAATTTGCATAAACCAATATCGTCGATGCAACTGAGTAATCAAACTTTGTTTGAAAATTATTAGTGTGGATTATTGCAACAACTCAATCTTGGAGCGTTGTTTTTTAACGGAAACTTTTTAGAATAAAAGCGTACATAGTACCTATGTATGTGATGTCACTAAAATTTGAAATTTATATGAAACACAGTCACCTGAATTTAATTAATTTTTTCTATTACAATAATTTTTAACGTGCATGTTCAACAATAAAAATGAAATTATATTTTCATAAGTTTTCAGCTGTGTTTATAGCTTTCGTCAGATGTTTTAATATAACTAGCACGAGTCGCCGCTGCGTTACTTAATATTACTTTAAGTATAAAAAATAATAAAATTGTGACCAACTTTGAGAATTTATTATTCGGCAGGTATCGTCAATAGACAGATTTACAATACCAATTCGTTATAACGGAAACTCCATTATTCTTCATCCCGGATGATATTGAAATTTGGGACAAATTTTTTATATAATTTCGCATTTTTTAAATTTAAGAAGACACGCGGTAGGTATTGTATAAAAATATCCTATTAAATTTGGCCCTTTTAGTCAATTTTTGATATTAAAGTAATATTTCAAAGAACTCGTACTTTTATTATCGTTCCATGTGTTCAAAACAGCCTAGGGATGCTTTATGTAATATGACCTACATTTTATTATATTTTGATATACAATTTAATTTTTATTCATGTTTGGATTTTTTGTCAAAACGTCGACAGGATATTAATCTCGCAACACGTAACGTATAACTTTCAAAACAATCCTATAGAAATGTGATGGCATTCAAACAGGACTAGGCAGTTACCTAATAGCCGTTTCAAAAAATATTGTTTTCAAAATTAATTCCGCTTCATAATGTAAATATCAATTAGTGTAAAAGGCTTACACCTGCAGAGGAAGAATGTAGGTATTTCATTGTTCGTGCTTTGTGGAATTTTCAAAGCCTGGCCACTAAAATGGCGCCGAAAGTTTTGAATTGGACTTCCTGCATTATGACAAAAATTCTGAACATTTTCAATTATTAAAATATTCAGCTGACGTAGCTTACATACGTGGTTAAATTCTTCTTTGAGAGAGTACCATTGTAGCTCGAAAAGGGGTTGGTTATCAACATAATTGCAATTTGGTGTTGCATATTCTCCGCCACTTACCTCATTATTCGTACTTATACAATAATTTCGTTATCTAATTTGTGCAGTTGTAGTTCTAAATTATCCCCAACTGCTTGATAATTTTCTTCGAATAACTTGAAACGTTATTTAATAAGACAAGAGAAATGCAATTCGGTCGTGATGTCTCTCCTTGCTAAATACTAACTAGAAGTGACTATTGTTTAGCTTAAGTGACAATCTCTAAACCCTTTCCATCGTTACTGTGTGTTTTGTGAAACCGTTACACATAGCAGTGCAGGCTCGTTTTATTAATTATTCAATTTGGTCACAATTCTGCATGATTCAGAGTTACGGGCACGCAACGTCATGTTTTATTATACAGGCTGTCACGCCTTATACGATGTAATCTTTTATGCCGTATTGCCGTGAGGCAATTCTTGTGGTTTTTTAAATTTAACCACGAGCCGCCTCTGGTAGTTGGATGGTGTCGGATTTTGGAGGTGTGAGAGAATCAGAGATCACCGAGTGGCGTACCTCCGACGAACGCCTTCCTAGACGGCGTTGACAGACAAGAAAGCACTTTATAACTCCTTATTAATTTTGCTATAGGTGTAACGAGACAATTTGGATCTACATTATGATGCGTCTTAAAGTATAAATTCTATTGACATTTAAATTATCTTTGTATATCTATCTAGAATAACAAAATTTGTGCGCCGAGAAGTTAACAAATCTGGCACGGCTTTGTTATTATGTGACTCACGGTTAAATAACTGTGGTTTTGATTTCTATGAATAAAATCTAGTTTAGACATTTGTTTAATTGTTCTAACACTTCCTTTTCTTTTTCAGATGTCTATTAAGTGATTTTGCGAAAATGGAAACAGTGTGGACTTTTGTGTTACTGTGGTGTTTTTTGTGTTGTTCGGAATTCGTCAAAGGAGCCCGATGGGCGCATTCGGCGATGTTGAATCCCGATTACAGACTTCTGTGGTCGTTAGGACCGGGTCCTCAAGATATTACCTTCGAATTACAAGTGAGAACATTAGGATATGTAGGTTTCGGTTTTTCCAAAGATGGTCAAATGGCGGGTTCCGATTTGATCGTCGGTTGGGTGGATCGAGGACAAGTTTATTTTCAAGTAAGTTACCGTTTAAAATAATTTTATTACTACACGTAGCGACACAAAACGAAGTAAATCGTAAAGTCTACCTATACAAAATTCCGTGAACCAAAAAGAAAATTGCTCTTTTAATACCCAATTCATTCCTTACTCGAAATCTTCCACGCTCTGGGGATATTGTTCGTTGTAATTGAAAAGTTAAATTAAATTGGGTCAAATATATGTCTGCTTAAAAAGACTGGAAGAGTAAGAATCGCGATAGCGCAACTAGATCGACCTTGTTCTGGCGAGGAAATGGATTAAGAGACGACGATTACGTGAAAATTGGGCTCACAACTTTTGCATTATTGCGAATTTCACAACTTGGTAATGCAAATTTCGTTTTAACACTTACCGCTTCGTGTACTTGATTTTACCGTTTAGACTTTTTTTTATTACTTTCTTGTCGAGTAATATTTTAATTCCGTGCTCTCCAAAGTGCGGGGTCGGTTCGAGGAGCAGCAGGGAATGCCTTGCCGCACCAGGGTGACCGCAATAAAATCACTTTTAAGAATCGTGGGACTGATCTCTAATCCTTCATATTGAAAACACATTGCGTGGATAAAAAGTGAAGTGGAATTTTTATGCAAACAAAAAGTTGAGGTTCTTATGGAGCACATGTTTCAAGTTATGCATATAGACTATAGAGGGATACGTAATAATTATGTAGATTTTAGTGCCACTTAAGTATGCGAACGTTTTCGAATTTTAAATTGATTGCATGATATTTGGCGCTTTGCGTTTCGAGTGATTTCGAATGCTTAATCGTCCTGATTTGCGATTGTTCGTTTTTGAAATTGTATCAATTTGAAATTCAGAATGTGGTGGTGGGTGAAACTCCGAGACGACGAAGCTCGTTGACGAGATTATCTCTCCAAATATCACATAAATATCTATAAACACAGCCTTTCAGGACCGGTCGAGCCTCATAAATGTTGCGACTTAACATTAACATAACAAGTTCCATAATAGTATTTCATCTTTAATGTCATCTAAAACTGTATGCTAATATTTTCATTTCATTGCAAATGCACCTTTGTTTAATGTGTATCGCGTAGTGCATCGAACACGTAGATTTATTCCTCCTAAATTGGATACATCCAGTAATAAATAAACTTATTTTAACGACGTAAAATTGTTCCAGTCCAAACACGTTAGAAAAGAGTGAAAAATCATCCAACTCCAGTTATATGTAAACAACTGCGGAATTATACAATTTATTAACGGAAGGTCGTGATTTTATTTTGCCCAAATCATGTTAGCCCAATTAAATATGCCATTGGTATGCAAATTAAGCAACTTTTCCATGTCGAATTTATTTGGAACACGAAAACAAGTTCTTTCAAGAGCCGCTAGCCACCTTATTACGATCAGCTTTGTATATAATTTATTGCTGGCTAAATTTACAAAGCTTCCAACTGTTTCAAGCTAGCAAATATTATTATAATCTATCATGATCTGATACTCACTAGCTTAGTCAAAGTTCATTAACAAGAGGATGGAAAGTTTTTCTTTTGTTAAAAATTCAAAATATTTGTATACTGAACGGTCCAAAAAAAGTTCTCGCCTGCAAAGAGGGGAAAATTAAAACGCGAGTCACGATTGCTCGGTTTCAGGAAAATTTAAATAATTATCGTCGGCCCTTTTTTTCCTTTAAGGAGAACAATTTTTAAGCTGGAGTTTCGAATGTTTGCAGGAATTTGTTAACACAAATCGAGTTTGTTTTTGGAATGTCGAACTCGACTACCGCTTCAACTTCGTTTAAGGTCTCTTTTTACTTGTACAAAGTAGCTGCGACCAGATTCCGATCTAAATGTTTCGTATTAGCATACAGCAGCTATAAAGTTCTGGCCACTGTCACAATAAAGAGTTGACCGTGTTATTATGGATGCATCTCGATGGCGTTTCACGATTGATTCAAATACCGGCCAGCTGCTCCGTAACCTCCGGGCGTCGTAACTTATTAGAATATTATGTAAACCGACACGAATGAACCAAAATGCCATAATTCATATAAAACCATGCATTAATTCAAACACATAGCAGGTGTTACGATTTAGAGCTTTGTAATTTTAATTACAAACATGTCTTTACGCTTTTCATTACCCTCTTTAATTATTTTTCTTCTTTAACTTCTTCATCGAAGCTAAAAGTAAAAAGAATTAAACTTTTTCCGTAAAGCGGCTCGCTTTTTTATTTTATCTAAACACAAGAGCTCTCGTAATTACCCCAATTATAATTGTTAAGAATTATGTTATATATATAATTAAAATTATTTGGATTGAAATTCAAGTAGGAAATTTAACGTTTCGTGTTTATTTATAAACGTTGTTTAAGATTTTCAATAAGAAATTCACTTACCAAATCCCTTTTTAATGAGGCCTCAGATTTTGTACTTATTATACATGGAACTTTCGAAAGAACGACTACCGCCGAGGGCGGCAAACCTTAATTTACCTGACTTCTATGCATATTTATTAAACCCTACACGAAAGATACCTCGTAATAAAATTACAGAAATTGGTAATTTGCTAGTTGTTTTGAAGTTGGAATATAACAACTTTTGTTATTTATTAACCTAACCTCAGGCGTTGACATCTGTTGAATTAACATTGTTTTCCAATAAATTTCTTAAAGGGTGCATTTTTAACCCCAAATTTTCCCTCAAGCGTTAAACCGAGTTCATTGTTATACTTCAATTTTTATAACGACCACGTAAAATATAAAATCGTGATGACGAAATGCTCACTATTACAAAACCGACCCTGGCAATTTAAATTTAGTCGTAAGTCTTTTCCATTTTTTTTTTACGAGAACGTAGTTAATTTTTGGACATAAAACCAAGTCGTAACTTAGGAAATAATTTAGGGGTCAATTTTCCCCTAAACCACAACAATCTCGCAGCAATAGACCTGAAGTATACTTTTTCACTTACTTTCCGGTTTAAAGGCTTGAGGTGGTCATAAAAACGTATAATTTTATTACGACATAATTTTTGTTAGAACGTGAAATTAAAATCGAAAACTTCGTTCTATGCTGTGGAGGTTGAGAAATTGCAATTTTGCTACTATTATAATATAAATTATTTACACCTTTTGCTCGGACATGGGAAAGGATAAAATTATTTATAAAGTTAAAATTGATGTGAGCAACTATGAATAATGCATCTCGAGTGTTCTGCTTAGTAAATGGTAATAATTTTACTTTAAAAATTGCAAATAACAATGGCCTTTATTGCGTATGTTGGTCGTATCTTATTCGACATGAAAAAAGAAAAGGTTCGAAGCCGGGCGGCTTGTTTGTGACATCAGGCCGTACTTGCATCCAGTTACATATATCTGGTTTAACAATATCCTGGAATTTCACAAAACTCGCTGGTTTTCTTTCGTATAAATACTTCTAAAAATTTATTTTTAAGTAGCGAGCATATTAAAATTCTTTTTCTTCTTCTTGTGTCTGTCTATTTCAACTTCTATCTTATGCTCTAACAAGAACGATAAGCTAAGTTAAATACGTCATAATCAAGACCTATTACTGCAGAACTTTAATACTAACAATAAAGTCCAACAAAAAATTGGAATATCACAAAGTAAAAGATGTCGTACGGTTTGGCAAGAAATAATTAAATTAACTGGATGAATTTATTGAAAAGCAGAGCTTTGGAGTGAAGCCAGGACATCAGAGGACAGCGAAACACATTCTCAAAATTGAAAAACGAGAACGAACGTGATGATGTTATCATCCGTCTTCTTTATTTTCCAAAAAAAACGAATTATTTAAAACCCAAGAACACTTAATTGAAAATGATTCGGTATTCAAAACTTGGGAAAAACAAACTTTAAACTTCTTCTTTATGCAGTTTATAGGATTTAAATTTTATAATGAAGTTGAAATTAGTTTCTTAATTTTTCTCTCTAATAATTTCTACGCGCAGTTCTCTTAATTAAGCCCAATCCTGAAAATATTTTAGCCCCTTTAGCTTAATTTGGAAATTCTGACCAAGTCGCATCGTGTAATATGAAATTCTCAAGGGTTAAACTTGGTAAGTACAGTTTCCCCCCAATAATACGTCGGCATACATGTGAGGAAAGGCTTTGGATCTGTAAACCTTTCCAATGCTGTTATCTAAACTCCATTTTAAAAGCTATCAAATACGCTGGTTTAATAAAATTAAACTGAGATTTATCGCTATTAAATTGTTGTTAAGTACCTAAATTTTTTAAATGGACATTTGGTTAAAAAGTTGATTTCTGATTCGTTCACTTGACATTATTAACAGAATGGATACGACAGCAAAATCGGCGCTTACAATTCGTATGGATTTATCGTTACGCCCATTAGTCATTAAAAGTACCAGTAGCTCATTTCATTTTCCCTATATTATTAGTGCCATCATAAAGAGTTAAAAATTTTCGGTTCTCCTTTTTTTTGGTTGATACAAAAAATATTCCTGTTGGTACGAATTTAATTATCAGATTCTTATAATGGTTTTATGAAGAGGTATCGGCTTGTCGTTGGAGGAATTTATGGTAATCAAGGTGTAATTATTTATCGTTAACAAAAATGACTCCAACAGCGTTTTATATGTACCTACCTAGCTGTGACGTTATATTAAAGCCAACAATTTTATCAAAATTAAATTATGGTTGGAAGATTGAAGAATGATGATAAATGGACAGCTTTTTTATTAGGAATATTGAAATAAGTTGTTGTTTATGTACGAATAATAAATACATTGGTGATCTGAGCAAAGTGTAAGTACCCGGTTCAATTACGTCGAAGCAAAAATCTAATTCTGGCTATCTTCCCTCGACAAACCACAGGGGTGCAATCTGCCTGGAGAGCCTTGTGGTCACTAATGGATTTGCATAAAAAGAAGAATTACCATATCCTGGATGATTAAATATACAGTTAAAATTGTCATTATTATACTTGATTTAAAATCATTTTATGATTATGATTTTAATCGTAGATTAAAAACTGAGAATTGAAAAATCGGTTAATTAAATATATTCATTTATTTTAAATATTAAATTGCCTAAAGACCGTGACTGCTTTTAAATTGATAATAAATTAACGAAATTTGACCGGAAACCATAGCAATTTACGTTTTTAAGGTGCAAAGTGACTCACTCGCGAATGGCACTCTATTTTTCTTGCAATCAACCTGAATTCTAAAATTATAACTTACTACAGTGCAGCTTTGAAAATCTGAATTAATACATGCTATGCTGTGTTCGGATTATAAGTAGGTATAACGAGCGGAAAATTAATTGGTTTTTTGTTTTCTAAATAATCTAAATTTTGAATTGTGCTGTAGTATCTGATGTTAGAACATTATTATTCACTAAGGACAGAATCTTTAATCATCATGGGTAAAAGTAGCATTTGCGCCCAAATTTTTGTGTCACTCTCTCGATGGCCTACCGGATAACTAAGATTTTACCCTCAGCCCTATATACCAAAACTGACGCGTTTGATTTTTACTTGTTTGAAATAGATGTTTGATATAGCGTTTGATATACACACACACAACATTTAATACAAAAGCAACTAAAACTCGGAATGCCGGAGGGGACGTTCTGAAACAATGTAAAATATAAACAAGTGAATCGTCACACAACGAATGCAAACTCACTCAAAAACATAAACTCGCCCAAGTAGATGAACATCGCTAGGTGTTAAAATTTAGAAGTTGTTCAAACGCCAAAATTCGTCCCAGGCGGAATAAAATAATAAAAATTCACCCACAAACAGAATGAGTAGAGTTTAACTAACACAAAGTCACTCTTCAAAACTTTTCATGGATTTTAATTAAATATAAAACGAAGGACTACGTACAAATTTACTTCGTCTTATTACCAAAAACTTTGTTTTCTTGTTTTTTTTATTGTATAGTCAGATAGCGTAACTAGCCGAATTTACTTGACGTGCCTACTTTAGTTCCGCTTTTAAATAGTTCTTTATTATGCAATTGACGCTAAGAGCAAAACTAACATTTGATATATCACATGCTCGTTTTCTATGCCAGGAAACATTTTTAAGATGTTTTAAGTATTTTCCCACCGATGAGATCAAATAAGATCGAAATGTGCCTGTCGTTCTTGGAATACCTGGTTGTGATTGTTTAGCTCCCCGTGAAATCGTGCCCAATCCTGTATGTAGTTTAAGAGTGTGGTTAATCCTTAAAACAAACTTTAGATGATTGAAATGATTGACCTTCGTACGGCCTGATTGGAAAAATACTCCCCATTGTACAGTAGTTAATGTGTGTATCTACTTATTAAATAGAATAATAAATAAATTAGTGGTCTGAGCAGAGAGGAAAATTATACCTCCCGCGATTAAACAATTTATAAAGAGGAAGTTGGGAAATATTTTAGTGTCTAGCAGTAAGCCTAGCTGTACGTCTGAAGGAAGACCTGAATAGAAAACCATACTTGCTCAATTCTCTTCCTATACTCGTTAACCGACGCATCGGGTTGTGGCTAACGAGTGATTCATCACTGCGGTATCCTGCGAGTGCCGTTCATCTCCTGTAGCCTTCTAGTTCCTGCGAAACCGCACCAGGAAGCAATCTCACGATTGCTATGTCTATCTATCCCTGCTAACCCCGATACACACGATTTTGTAAATTATTTGTGGCGCTGGTTGTATAAACCAACCACCATATACTTTCAACTACTTGTGTACTTCTCATGCTGTCAATTCCTTGCGTTGGGGTTGTGGGTTAGCCTTTTTGCTGCGATTTTCTACTTAATTTATTTTTCCTTTAATTTTTTCTTCCACTTGATTATTTATGAGTTCCATTTCCGCTTGATTTACGATCTTAACTCATTACTTTTTCAAGTAATTAGTTTCGATAAATATTTTACCTTATCGCTACACTTTTTTGTACGAATTTTTGTAATTAAATGTTTTATTGATCGATATACCTACATAGCTTGTTCTCAAAATTACTTACCATGTTTTAAAATGTTTACCATCAATTATTGGGTGTGAAATTAACGGCGAGGTGGTAATAAACATTTTATGGTTGACCAGGAATGTAGACGACCATTATAAAATTGTATTCATAAAAATTAATTATTAGAGGTCGATATCGTTGCTGGGAAAAAACGTTATCTAATGGTAAATATTTCCATTGTTTTAAGATTAAGTGGTCATTATCTGTATCAATTAAAGTGAATTTATGAGTAAATAATAAAAGCTCTTACATGTACCTGGTGTTAGGAGGTCTCGACGCTCGCCAGAAGAACATTAAAACAAAAATTTCTTCATATCCTTAAAGAAAACCTATAAAATAATTTATAAGCTGGACATTAATTAGGGACATTTGTTTAAATTGCAGTATCAACACTTAATTTTTGTTTTTGCTTTTAACAAAATTTAAATAATTTTGTTTATTTTACGTTTTTAGATAAGAAAATAATAGATCGGGTGTTTATCAACTTTTTTTTATACAGTTTTCAACAGTTGCGTGATGTGCAACGTCATTTTCTGAATGGTTTTTTACGCCTTTGTACGTGTAAACCACGCAGCCTTTAAAAAATTATTTTATTTTTATCGTTGTGATGTATTACAAAGCTTAGGTAAGCTTTTAGCACGTAAAAATGTCAGTTTTTTAACGAATTTGACGAATAAGTTTTTAGCTTTCTCTGGTTGAGTGTGTATTAATAAAAAGGATTTTATTTTAGATTTTATTGTTGCACCATAAAATTGTACATTAAAACTGTGAATATAAAATTCCCATTTACGGAATTTTACGTTTGCTGACACTCACGACCATAAATTTTTGTATGAAAACTACGTCCGAAGTAGTATATTTTCCGAGCATTTAATTTGTCTACTAGAAAATTGACTCTCCTAGGAAAACGTTTTGGTTTAGTTTGGATCAAACAATACAAATAAAAATTTTTTTCCAAAACTTTAAAGCTTATCTGGAAGCATTAACATTAAGAATAGAAAAAAATACAGTGCTTTATACTTACTGTCCAAGATAAAATATATTTCAAACCCCAAGGAACAGGATTATGTGTTCTGTATAAAATATAGTCTTCCTTCGGAGTTAACTAATGCAAATGGAAATGGAATCCCTGACTGCTTTTTTATTTTATTGATACAAAATCAATTTTGCTTGAGTGTAAACATTACGATATTAATATTGATACAATTTCCAAGAAAATTTTTACAAAAAAAACAAAAGCGTATAAAATACGTTTTTTAATTGTTAGTTCATTTGATAATAATAATAATAGTTAAATTATTGTTAATTTATTAATGTATTACGTTAACATGTTTCTAATTAAGTTGTCGTATCATTCAAAGAAGAAAAGTAATTCGGTAGGTATAATTATTACAATACAATGGGAAGGTGGGGTAGTCGGAATAAATACAATGAGAAAAGGCGATGCAAAGAGCTAGTAATTTTTGTGTTCCAAAAAGCGAAACTAAAGCGACTGTAACAAATTTGTTATGTAACAGTTAGATGAACTTTAAAGAACGTAACTCCAAGCATTTAACTGCAAAATTTTTTATACTGGACTGCGTTTTAATATAATTTAATTCACGATTTGTTTAGAAAAATTTTTGTTTCCTACCAGAAATTTCCGAGTAGCTAATAGGAATGCATTAGATGCCTGTTTAGTATCCGTCGCCATTAAAACGTTATTAAGGATACGATAAAATTAAGGTTATAATTAGTTGTGTGAGCATAAAGGGTAGTTTTTAATGGTTTTGTTATCTGGGTCCCTATATGCTAAACACTTATTTAGAGAACAAAGTTATCTCTTATCAACTAACTCCACGGCGCATTATTCTAATCTAATTCGATAAAGCTGACTTTAAATCTCAATTACAAACTTGAGAAAGAACATAATAATATATTCAAGTTTAATGACAGCGAATTTATCACAACAGTTATCAACATTAAATAAGTTATTCTGGGACCTTCTCCAAAAACGATTATTATACCTTCCTTATGTTTGACTAGAAATCCTCTAGGATTTGTACGAGGATAGTGCGCACCGTGTTTACATGAACTTTACGGGGCTCTTGATTTAGGTAGCTGAATTTATTTAAAATTCAATTTTAAAAAATAAATATTCATTCGCCGCGAATGAACGACTCTCGGTGAGGAGCAAAGAGGCACGTGTAAGGTTTTAATTGCCACCTTCGGAACGAAGAAGACTCGTTTGGTTAATTTTTGATTTTCTCGCGATGTTGTGGTACAGGTAGCGTTAGAAAATAATATAAATTACCGCTATCGACGTTTAATCTAAGCATTAAGAACGTTTAGTTTGATTTCTTAACACGTGAGTTAATGGTTTTGGTATTTAAATTTGGAGCAGACGTGTTCATTAAAATGATTTTTTACAAGAGATACAAAAAAAAACGTTTAATTATATGACCCATCTTAATGAAGGTTTCTGTGTTTACTACGTAAGTTACGAGGAAGATCTTATCCAATTTAATTTCTGTTCGGTGATGCAGAATCTCTGCCCTGCTTAATATTCACGTTTATGAAATAAGGAAAAAGAGGGATTTTTTGGGGACAAAATTTTAGATTGTAATCGAGGAGGTCTCCACGTCGACTAACGTTTTATGGTTAATTATTCCATAAATGGTAATAAAGCTTCCTACTATTGCTAATATTTATAAGCAATCCAATTATCTGTGACTCTAGAAGGCGCACGCGTATCTTGATATCTTTACCGTGTGCGGTCTTTGCAGAAGGCACACCTTAAATTACGACCTCCTCGGTGTACCGGCTTTTGTCTACACAAAGTTGTGGGGAATAATTGACACGGGAATTTTACGGCCACCTTGAGTTGAGAACCCAAATGGGTTGATTAGTGTGAGTTGTTCAAAAGATAACGCCAAGTTTAAGAACAACTGTTTTAATTGTAGTTCGCATCGTTCATTACCACGACTACCAGACATTTACAAATACTTTGGCTATCTCGGCTAATTAAGATCTAAAAAACAACTTAACGAAATGTATCTGCAAAATAGTGGTCCGTTTACAAAATTTATATGAAACGGATGTAAAACGTTAGAAAGAAGAAATATGGGTTCGCTTTTTTACCATGGCTCCTGTGTTGTCGAAAATGTTGGTTTACAAAAAATTAAACGCATTTAATTCTTCATCCTAATTATATCTTAAGATGTGGAATGTTATGGTAGCTTTAGACCCGAATTCGAGTTGTTCCATTAATATGACATTCACAGACGATCAGCATCACTAATTTGTGGTTGTTGAAGGCGGAGATCGTTTGTGGTTACCATTTAAAATATTTCATCCGAAATATAGTAGCTATAACTATATTTTACGTTTAATTTATTTTCATCTTCGACAAACATCACAAGTCGCAGTGAAAACCATATAATTTGAATAATATCAAAATTTTATGTCTTATTGAATTCGGAACGCACAAATTGGTCTTCTTTTATATGTATGACCAAGCATGACTCTTCCAACACACTTAAAAAAGTTGCAAAACTGTTACCATAGATTACGAATAAAATTTTATAGATATCGAAAAACACTTACTGTGGCGAAGATGATCTAAAATTCTAAGTGACGAAGACCTTCGCATGGACCGGTAATGTATTCGCTTTCCAGCTTCGGGCAACTATTTGCATTTTTAACAAGTTCTATCGATGACCTGGTAGTGGTTAGAATCCATTTTCAAACTTTATATGACATCAAGTTTCACTTCAATATTTTAGTTTGTTATTTTATCATTATTGTCTCCTTATTCCATTAAAGATCTTCCACTTGCACAAATAAAATTTGCAGCTTCTCAATTACTTCTTCCGTTCCCTAACGTTAATTTTATTAATTTAATCCTAAATCCATATCGCTTAATAAATTCCGAGTCGAAAATAGACATTTCGAAGTCACCGAAACTTGCCATTTTAAAGTCAGTTTCATTTCGTCGAATCGAAACCCTAACATAAATAAATTTGATCTAAATCGTTTAAGTCCCAGCCGGGGTGCATCCATATTGATATATTTTTCAACATATGGGTTTGCGTCAAAACCGTAACGGGAACAAGAAGTATCATTTATAATTTTGATTCAATTCGCCATGCGAAGCTGGGAAAATTAGCAATTTGTTTTTTAATAATAATAATAATAATCGTGTGGTCGAACCTGCACAAAAGGTATATTAAGGCCTCCTGCTTGGAATCGAATTACCTACCACAGCCGTCAAACCTCTATTTGTTACGAGTCGTAAAGTGCACAAAATTACGCGATTTACAAGAAGGTTTCGTTCTTTTGATGGCCACACTATAAAAGGGCTAAAAGTAATTTTAGAGAAAATGTATTAATAAAACCATCGAGAAAGTTGGTAAAGCGCGCAATAAAAGTAATAGGATATTTGCATATGGAATATATTGGATTGATCGGATCGTAAGTTGCTTATTCTTTTAAAAATATCAATGTAAATAGCACTTACGTTCAATTTATCGTATTATCCTTGCTAGCTTGAAATAGTCAAAGCACTTGAATCGAATTTTACTAAAAGGGTTTTATTTATTTTTGGATTTCAAGTTTTATTGCCCTTCTTTTTTGAAAAGAAGCACGTTTGTATTTTTAGATTTTTTGTGAGATGGTAACGAAAAAGGTGGGCGTCCAAGTTTTCCCATTTTAAGTAAATTGATGCAATAAAGTCGGGAACACCGACCCTTGCAGTGCGGTGGTCCGTACTAACGTCCGTCCATTTATTTCATTACTCTCTTGCTTTACTTTAATTGGTTACTTTATAAGCCTGTGATTATCTAACACGCACACATAAACTTACATAGTAGAACAAGATATTAGGAAATAATAAAAAACAAGTTAATAGGACTTGTAGTTTTAAGCTCTTCTCAGAACTTGACTCATTCATTTGATGCTTCTTTAGTTCTATGATGGATCTTGGGCTATTCATTTTTTCAGTTGGAATTTCGATGTATGTGTTGCGGGATAAGTGAAGCTTTTGTTCAGGAAACTGGCTTTGTCAGGTGACAGTTGTGATGCATTCCTTTCTGATTATTTATATCATCCGTATAACCGACATTTTTCTTCCAGTGTTTTTAATCTCAACATTTTTATGTGTGCTATTCATTAAATCCACATGGCTAAGAATTTCTTTCATTTACAATATTGGCCAGGTTTTTTTGGAGCAAATAACGCCAATTGCGCTATAAATTGGTTCGGATTCGGACAGGCAAACAAGCAAAACTCTTGAGTTTGGTTTAATTTCCTGACATCTTCTTTTAGTCCAATTTATCTTTGTGTCGTTGAGTTTTTATAAAATCTAGGCTGATTGTAACCGTCCTGATGTTGTAATTAAACCGTTTGTAACTCAAACGTTCCCATGTTATACTTGCTCTTGCACACGCTTTTCTATGCGATGCGAAAGAGATAACGAAGCCTTTAGTAAATTATTTGTAAGGGTCCCTATTCCCGCGGTCGACAGTGTTGCTTTTGATAAAGTGGCGTAACGTAGAGCGACCTCGCCCTCTGAGAAAATACGGCACAGAACCAATTCCGAATTAGATCACCGTAATTAATAATTTCATTTAGTACTGCTACCGTTCTTTGTGTGTATGTCAATTCCAACTTCTAAATAAAGATTTTAACTGCCGGTTAACAAAATTAGTTAGGAAAGCAGCCGCGCCGCGTTCTCTTTCAATTAGCAAAATGAAAGGTATAATTGATGAAAACTTATAAAAGTAGAAAGGGTATGTTATAAATTGTCCGATCGTTACCAGTTCCTGATTTTTATGAAAGCTTATGTCTCGGACTTATTCGAAGATCGATCAGTTTTTTGTAAGTGGCAGGCGAATTAATTAACGTTTCTCTACTACATCTTCCATATGGTGAAAACTCGGTTGGAATTGGGGTTTTTTGCTGCTGCAACCATTTGGAACTCTTTGCAATAACACGTATTTAAGCTGTCGGTCTTTATTATCCCCTTAGTCTTGGTCATAAAGTGCACCCTTGGGCGTGCTGAGAGTGGACCCATACGCTTAATGAGGAAGTGCTTAAAAACACAATTGGAAACAAATCTTACACAATAGAAACACGTAATTGTTTAATTTTGTTGCTATAATTATATCCTTTTATTTAATTATTTCTATTGTTTATTTCAGGATAGACATGTGAAAGAAACACCCGGAAACTCGGTGGATCGTGAACCGGAAGTCGATCCCAGCCAGGACTATCAACTACTATTAGGATATGAAAATAGCACACACACGGTGCTCAGATTTAGAAGGCGATTGGACACTTGCGACCACCACGACATCCCCATAACGGTAGGTTTTATCAAATTTTAAGTTTTTAACAGCTTTATTTTTATTAAATAAAATTATGCGAAATTTTATCATTGACTGGTCGTTTTGAACGATACGGGTTGTACAAGGAAAGGGTGGAGTTGAGCATTGTTGTTTTCTTGTGCTTCGAGCAACCCGTAGTAATGACCTGACATTGTTTACCACACAATGCATTATTACGCTATTCCGTAAATTGTGAAAAATGTTAGGAAATTTATACTTAAACAAATTAGTATTTTATATTGTTAAACAAAAGCGCATTGTACTATTTTAATTTTTATTAGATTCAAATTAACTTCGATTATATACGAGCCTGCCCCGGGTAGCATCTTCAGTTTTCCAAATTTCTCTTCGGGAAAAACTGACCATAATAAAATTAGCATATCTTTTATTACAAAAATAGTTTAGCGATCAAGATACGGGTACCCTAGCATACCATTCGCTATTTATACACTAAACATTTTAATCGTCATTATTATGGTAATGGTTTGCAAATTCATCATGACTCTAAATATTAGCGGAAGACGAAGCTTAAGAAAAAGTAAAGTAGGTGCTAGAAAAACTTGACAGTTTAATGGTAGTTTAGGAGTAAAAACATATGGTGGCAGCTTAAGTTCCTCGTAATGGCTGGCGTGTAGACCCTTATATTCTTACAGTAACTCCGGGTTGTGCTGAGTCCGGTGCACCCAATTACTTATGTTTGCTTTTGGCCGTCGCCCTTTCAAACTATTCTGCAGTAAGCTCGATGTCTTTCGATGTAAATTATGTCATGGATTGAATGCTCCGCAAATATTTAGTTTAAATCCTAATACATGACAAATTCCTTTTGCAGCTGCTGCTCTTTTAGCCAGGATTTTATTGGTTACTACTTTTCTATTTTTAAATAAAATTGCTTCTAAGTTTTCCAATTTTTAAGCAAACTTTAGCTTCAAACTTATACTTTTCTCTCTTGGAAATTAATTGGATTCAAATTTACTACTCCATTCATACCGAAACCGAACGAATTTTTCAGTATGTGTCTGGAATTTTTATTATTCCAAGGTAGCAAGGCACAGGATCGATTTTCCGTCATGAATTATTTTTATTATGTGATGGAAATCGTTGAACCGATTTATTTCTATTTAATTATATGTAAACATTACTTAAACGTTGTTTATCAACATTTTTAACGAATGTTTGTCCGCGACAAACAGTTACTTTTATGTACTGCTGGGCGATGACAAGGCTTGTCATGTCTACGTAAGTTACGTGGATACGTGGTGTTCTCAGGGTGGCCGTTTAATTTTTCTCGTGTTGCGCTATATTACAGCGTTCTAATGGCTCATTAACACGCAAAGCTTTACGACGCTGCGTGAATAATTAAGAGATGACACCAAAGCTCGGGAGTGCGGTCCCATAAATAACATCCCTAACCATTTATACGTTGTAACGCGAAAGAAAGCACTTGATTTTTATTTATTATGGAAAGCACGTTAAATTGATTCGAAATGTCTACCAACGTGATACAATAACAATTGCTAAACAAGTTAAAGACTGAGTTTGTGAATACATTTACCAGTTGCATATATAAAGAGTAACAAATCCGACAAGTTTCGTTACTTAATCTGCTCCAAAAACGTCTCCAGCGACACACAAAGATTGATGTTCCAGATGTACCAAAAATAAAGAAATTTCTTATATTTCTTTTTCGAGTTATCTACTTTGTTATTTATTAATAAGTTATTTCCACTTTATTAGGTGTTAATTTAAAAACTTCCTACATCTTGCGATATTAATTTCGGGTTCAAAAACAAGTTTTTGATTTATGTTGCCGTTAAATAATTTTGAAGTTGATTAAGTAACAAAATAATTACCTGCTCATTTATTTATTGCTTATTAAGTGTGAGATTTTAACATTTTTTTAACGCTCTTTATTATTGTTGCAGAACGATACGATGCGTATAGTTTGGTCATATCATAAAAGCGAGCCCGAAGGTGGAGCGGTCGGTCCGGGTTCGTTACCTCAACACAACATGGAATCAAGGGGCAGTCAATCGCTGTATCTAGTGCAACGTGCCGATCAAGACGCTCCAGGACCAGAAGAAACGACGCGAATATGGGAATTACGAAATCCGGTGGTGGAATCTCCCGCGCCGGGAGACACTCTTCACTGGTGCAGGGTATTCCGTATTCCTGCACTTTCTCGCAAGCATCACCTTATACGAGTAAGTCTGAACATAGTATGCAAATTGCTTGGCTTTTATACTCGCTTCGCAGATTTGCAAATAATATTATGCGTACATCTCCCTTCATATAAATTCGTAGGAAATTTTACGGCGCTTTGATATTTAAATTTAAAATTATATAAATTGCGTTTTCGCTAGTTTGAGATGAGTTTGTCTTATTTTATTGCTTCGTTTGTTCAATTACAACCGTCATCTTCAAAGAAAAACAAACTACT
The DNA here is from genome assembly GCA_905340355.1 of Rhagonycha fulva. Taxonomy (NCBI): domain Eukaryota; kingdom Metazoa; phylum Arthropoda; class Insecta; order Coleoptera; family Cantharidae; genus Rhagonycha; species Rhagonycha fulva. The sequence goes on from HG996555.1 coordinate 10,616,545, forward strand.
TTGAATAAACAAGGGTTGAATAGCACGTTTTAATTTTTTTTCAGTACGAGCCCCTCCAGGGTATTCGAACCGACGGCGGTCTTCAGCAAGTGGTTTTGTATGAGTGTCAAGAAACGCCCCAAGTTGAACAATTAGCAGGAACTCCTGGAAGACAATGTTTCGATAGCGGATTGCAACCTTTAGCGTGCAACACTGTCGTTGCTAGTTGGGCTAGGGGTTCGGAAGGGTTCAGTTTTCCACCTGAAGCCGGATACCCACTTGAACCATCCACTAGTCGCTATTATCTTTTGGAGACGCATTACACCAGTTCGTACGATAATGCGGGTAGTTTGGAAGGTTCCGGAATGAGATTATTTTACACTCCGGAACTTCGAAGGCACGACGCAGGTGTTATATCAGTCGGAATGGATCCTAATTGGAGACATATTATACCGCCCGGACAACAGAAAGTTGTGTCGTCGGGACACTGCATATCTGACTGCACCCGACAAGCCTTTCCTCATTCAGGTGTCAATGTCTTTGCGGTTGTGATGAGAACCCATCGAATAGGCCGACAGGTAGCTTTAAGACACGTTAGAGATGGTGTAGAGCAATCTCCCATCGCAAGCGACGATAACGTCGATGCCGATTACCAAGAGTACAGAAAACTTGTTTCACCTGTTAAAATATTACCTGGTGATCATTTAATAGCCGAATGCACTTATAACAGTTCGGGAAGGTCAGCTATAACCCTTGGCGGGCTTACAAGCCGAGAAGAGACATGTTTGGTAATGGGCCTTTATTATCCTCGTCAACGATCTTTAGCTGCGTGTCACAGTTTACCGAGCTTACCAACCGTCTTGCATTCTTTAGGCATTCAAGAACTCAGTCCGTAAGTATTTTAATATTCCGCTAAAATAAATCGTTGTTTTAAAGAATATTCACGATACATTGAACTATCGACTAAATTTCTATTTTCTTTTCAGTGGTTCCAACCCCGTGCGCATATCGGCTCCACCTGAACTAGCAGGCATGACATTAGAATCCCGACTCGTGTCATACGATTGGGAAAATCAATTTCAAAGTTTTCAAGAGGCTACGAAGAAAGGATCCTTTAAGCCATTGTGCTGGACAGCTCAATCTACCTTGTTACCGGTAAGTAACTGTTCAAATAAAAAATATCCAAGTATTTTTAGTTCAGACATCACGTGCCGGTCTTTTTTTCGCACAGGTCGCGTGATAAATCGGAATCTCGGAAAATTACCCTAGCTAGCGTTTGCAATTTAACTTCGTCAAATGACACTTTTTTTTTGTATAAATATACATTAGTTGATCGGTTTTTAAAAAGATTTAAATTTATTTGCAACGGAAAAAAAATATTTTTCAAAATTTTGAATAGTACATTTCGGAAAATTATGCACGTAGTTTTTTTGTAAAGGTAACTTGAAGTCACACTATCGCTGTAATTGTCTAAACGTTTATTAGTTTTGATGCATTGCTGGGAGTTTAGGGAATTGTTAAATTGTCGCAGTAGTTATGCAGTTCTCTAGAATAATAACTATTACCGTACATGACAATAACGCTCGACTGTACGTTGCTGTTACTTACCTGTGCTTTTATTTTCAAATTTAATTGCTTGAACGTATTTCAAGCAGCTTGAAGCAAATTAAGGTTTAAATTTTTTTCCAGGGAACGGACATGCTAGATGCACATTACCCCAACATTTCCAAGCCCTACGTACGCAGTAGTTACGATCAATGTAATTACAGGCGATATAGTACGGAGGGTTGGCCTGGTGGTACACCGTTATTAGAAATCGATGGAAATCACATCGAAGGAGCAGCTCGAAGTAAGGTTTCGCGAAGTAGTAGTCCAGCCAACGCTGAAGAATCGTTAAGTCTTAGTCGTACTAATAGCGGAAACTGCCAAAAAATATTCAATTTACTAATTGGATTGTCTCTGACGTTCGTACTATTGAAACATTAAATGTGATCTCTAAATTATCCAATACCTAGAAAGTAGGTAAATCGAGTCAGTCATACATATAGGGGCCTGCTGTGAAGATAATCAGTAACGTAAAAGATACCTAACGGTGTGCTAGTGAACTAATCGATATGACTGTAGTGGCGGCTTTACAGTCTGAATCTGAACTATCAAAAAAACTCTAGTTAAAAAATTGTGCAGTGAAACTGTATTGAAACGCCTTTGATTATTTTCTATTAGTGATAAAAACGTTTTAGTGGAGCCGTCATTCTAGTCCTTTTTTTAGACAAAATTAGATATCGTAAGACGACTGTCGGCAAATGTTTAAAAAAAATAAGGGTGCGCGTATGTAAAATTTTTTATGGTATCGGGTGTATCACCTAATCGAATTCAAGTTTGTCGTTGCGCCGCCGTCTGGAGCTGTGATGCAAGTAGATTAAGCACTTAAAAACCCTTCTGTTTTCGTGTTCTTCTCTATTAGTTGCTAAAATTGTTAGATACTTCGCTCTATCCTCTCGTTATATTTTTTTATCGAATTTGTAATTAATGTACATTTGTAATATCTATTATTGTTTTGTTGTATATTTATTAGTCAATTGGTGCTATATAATTTTAAATGTACCCTTTGTATGTACTAAACTTTATTTATTATTGATTACTTGTTAGGAAGAAGAAGATAATTGTACAGTGTAGATAACTCGTGTAATATATTTTATAAATAAATCTCGACGAAAGTAGCAATAACATTAGAAAATTGTGTTCTTTTTTTATAACCAACTTCGCATTTACATAATGGTTTAAGTTTTCCTTAAGTTACGTGGAGTAAAGATAGTAAAAGGAAGATAAACATAAACGCAGATTAACTTATCTGAATCTACGCTTACATGAATTACATCAGGTAAATTTATAAAGTTGGGGGAATTAAGATGGCCGCTGCGGATATTACCCAGATTATTAACTGCTTTAATGTCATTCAGTCAATATTTTTAATGAGTGGACAGCTGATGCATGTGGGAGTGACTCAATTTAAATCAATCCTCTTCATTCTCACTTTATTTATTATACCATCTATGCGGGTTTACTCCGACACGTCTCCATTAAATGGAAGCTTCTGAATACCATCCGCCGATTTTATCGGACATTCGTACGGTAGGTAGACACATCACCAACTGAATCAAATTTGACGTGTCGTTCACAATTGATTTCCAATTTAATTAATTTTACTTCGTGGAATTATCCGGATGGTGCACACTTTCAATGCAGTTCAGCAATTAAGGTAAGTCGCAACGTTACAAAGCAATTATTTACGGGGGTTGTTTGGGAATAAAAGCCGAAAATTTGTATTTTCCTAAGCAGGGTGTCGAAATAGCATTTGGTCATTCGATTGTTTCCCGACTTGGTATCATTCCCACAATGAAAAAAAAACCATCTGTACTATAAAAATTTCGCTGCCCCACATCCAAGGGTTAATTTTATATTATTTATAAATTATAATTTTTGTTTCGTGAAATAAATTCTAACGACGTGTAATCACACGTTAGATTTAAATTTAAATTATCACAGATAATAATTTATATTTCAATAATTATACAAATTTTGTAAACAAAGCAGCACATAATTGCAGTGGAATATAAATTTTTAATTTTATAATATTCGTTAGCGTGTACATACATTAGCGTAAAGGCCACATTTTTAAAATTAATGTAGTACAATTATTGTTAAAAAATTAAAATCATTTTAGTTGAATCATTAAATTCAATGTGTTCGTTCATTACTCCGGTCAGTCGGATATGGTTAATCGAGTTTCGATTTTTAAATTTTAGTAATTTAAATTACCTTGTGTCGATAATTTTTACATATGAAATTTAAACATTAAAAACTAATAAAGTGAGCAACTGAAAGAAAAATTACGTTTTCAATTTCATAAGAGTAAACACTCTCAATTTTAAAACAGCTTTATGAAGAAGTTTTAAATAGTTTCAAAAGAAATTTAAAATTAAATTAGAAAATCGTCTTACTTTGAGCTTTCTGTGATTGGATAAAATTTCAAATTCTATATCATGATTAAAATTTTAATGAAGAACATGCAAATGGTTAATTTTTACTTATTAGACCTACCGATTTCAATAAAGCAGGATTTAGTTAGGTCCACTAAAAGGCTTTTCCCTTATTTATTATTTATTTTAATATAACTGAGCTCCAGAACATAAAATGGAATGCCGTTTCCTTTCAGGATGGTTTATTTTTCGTTCACCACATTCAAAATAATCGTAGTGGCTCCGATTCCAAAATTTTAATTTCTACAGTTAATTAAACATCCTGAGCCTGACAACAAATAAATTGTGTAGTTATGGGAACTCACACCACCAAGAAAACTTAAAACTATTTTAATTCTTGATTGTCTGCGCTTGACGTAAATTGAATGCTATAAATTTTATATTCCCTCCCATTTATTTTTTGTCCGAGTAGATTTTAATATTTGAAGACGATGATTGACTGCATCAATTTTATTACTGTCGTACTTATAAAGGGGCAGCCACCGACGACTGCAGGATTTTACAAAAACTAGGGGTGAGATTAGCCAAGGACAATTTTTTCAAGCAGCATTTTTAATTAAAAATCTATTTCTGTCTCTTCAATTAAAACATTTGTTTGTAAATAATTAAACTGAAATGATAGGACTTCATTCTTTCAACGAAAAACGAAACGCTATCAATAAATTTATGAATTTAATTTAACCGACATAGTCTGACGTTAATTTCCGCTTAAATTGTAATTTCTGTTGGAAGGTTCTATTTAAAGGTTTGGAATTAAAGAATTAATTATAATGGAGATACCGAAGAGAGAAAGAACTCCGGTTAACCTAACTTTCTTGGTTTTGCAGAAGTAATATTAAATTAGGAAAGTTTAAAGCGACCCCGGTGAAATCACAATTTTGATATTTTTATTACTTCGATATTATCGATTGGTGTGACATTTTTATAATCAAGATTTTATTTGTTAAGTGACATTTTGAGCCGACCTTTAGGTGAATTAAATATGGGGGCATTGTGATACGATTGAATAGATGAACATCAAGTTAAGCTTGAAAATTTTTAATAACGTGAGGTTCCCAAAATTTCTGAAGAGCATCATCGGTCACCGGTTATTACAAAAAAATTGAATTGTTGCAATAAATTTCCTTTTGGAGGTTTACGTATCAGAAAATATATTTAGGGATATTGTAGGTATAAATATTTATTTAAAATTGAAGTTGTGTTTACGCTTGACCGGAAAATATATACGTATAAATTTGAAATCCACGATCGGTCTCCATAAAAATAGCAGTTTTCAGGTATTATCAATAATTCGATCGAACAAATACCAAAACAGAATACTTTTTGTTTTACATATTTTATGTTGACGTTTGTACAATCCTATATTTAATAGCGTTTTCGATTTAAAAATTCAGTTCATGTTTTTCTATAAAAATAAAGAAAGTTTTCTACATCAAAATCTAATTTGCGAGTAATAGCTATAAATTTTCTGATAACATAAATTATATTGTTATTCTTTATATTAACTTTACGTTTGTTAAGAATTGTCATTGTGGTGACTGTCAATGTAACATTTTATATAAAAAGTCAGAATAAAATATTTTGTGATGAAAGCGCTGTTTATGTGTATTCCACAGAAGAAGCGTGCAACGAATTGCGATTAGTTATCGAAATAACGCTCAGGGACTGAATTTTAATGTATAATCGCAACTCGAAAGAAGGAATTTTCTCGACTAGAATAAAATTGTGTAAAGTTTTATATTAATTTCAAAGAAATGCGTTTAGGTATCTTAATTTTCATTTAATTTAAATAAAATTATTTTCCCGACTTACAGTTTTATACCTAATTAATGAAACTTCGCTGAAACTTGATGAATTTTAAATAACTTAAATAGTAAATTACACTTTTAATTTTTCTGCACCAATAAATTTCTTATAAAGTTAATGTATATTTTTGTGGGTAATTATTTATTTGAACAAAGTTACACGGAAGATACTAAAATAAATTAAAGACAAATTTTAACTTTTACATCATGCAATCCCTATTTAAAAATAGGAAATATAAATTATTACAAATATTGCATCAGGAAATGTTTACATTATTAGAATAGGTATCTATTACCTACATTTCATAAACTATCAAACTTTTCAAACTAATAAAAAATGTATATCGACGTACATTAATAATAATGATAATAATTGGTGATGGCATGTGACATTCTGAGTTGGAATAATTATTATTGATTTATAACCTTTTCTTATCTAACATTCAGTTAAGAAAATAGGTAACGCTAAATCGAAGTTAAATAATTCGAGTTTAATTTAGTTTGCTCCATAACAAAAACCTGTCATATCTTACCTTATTTTAACAAGTTCCACAATGGATTTTGGATAATACCCATGTTAACAGTCACAATTTGGATGGAACACTTATCACCTCTTTTTTTTTAGACGATTTTCCCTTTTTTTACAATGTCAAAATGGTGGTATTTACGAAATTTAATTACTTTTTTCCATTAATTACAGAATTACACTTCAATTTAACTCGGTTTACAAATAAACCATTTTATAACCAAGATAAACTTGGAAGAACAAATTTATAAGACCCATAGCAAAGTAATTCCATACACGTAATGGGTGATTGCAATTTATATCTTACGGACTTTAAATCCTGCATGCACATTTATATAAATTCCTTTTTGTTATGGAGCTATTAAAACTTATAATTTTCTCCGCAAAAGGTCAGTAAGTATTTTATGTAAAGTTTTTTATAACCTTGCAAAGTCCTTCAAGGATTTTAAGCCTCGACTGTTGTGGTGTTATTCGCGTACTTTTGGAAGAGCCATGGGTCATATTTTTCTATTTTTTCTTCCATCTTGAATTTTTGTGTTCAACCGATGTCGATCAATAGAAATTCCTGCTTTAATAAGATTTCATTACCATCAATTTGTTATCATTTTCTTGGGATTTTGAAATTCTTGAGGTGTGAAGTTTTGAATTTTTGGACCAAAGCTTTGTCGATCTATAGAGATTCCCCTAAATTTCAACGATTTTCCATTCCCATTATTTTAATTTAATTTATCGCTTTGTAAAGCTATGTGAATTTTAATCTTTTGAGAAGATTCTTTCCTTTTTCTTCATCAGCCATTATACGTTCACTCCCTTTTTAGACTCCCGCCAAGTGGGGGGAGAAGGGGGTTTGCCCATAACTCACCACGCTGGGCAGACGGGTTGGCGAGTAGTCCGCAGATCAAGTTTGGAAATTTTAGATCACAGCACATATCCGACGCAACCAGGATTAGAACCGCGGTTTCCCGCTCTCTAGTCTATCCGTGTTTGATTTACGCCAGACTGCTGGTCTTTTGAGAAAATTGATACTCTCAATTTTTATTCAATTTGATTACATTCAACATGAAATGTAGATCATAAGGCTGCAAAAAAATGTTTTGGAACATCTACCGACAATGAATTTTTGAATTGCACGAAACGAATGCTTCAATGAGGTGAATTCAGAGACGTCCGATGTGTTCTTCCTTTTCTGATCAGTTGCAAGAACTTTTCTTTGGAGGAAGGAACTTTTACTTAACAGTGGAAATGCATACAGGCACTTTGCACGCATCCCTTTTTGATTAAACAGACTTGAGCAACATTATATATAATATTAGTTTAGACGTCGGCGTCGGTAAGCGCCAGTGGTATAAAAATTTTTTTGGCGGTTTCTTGTTAATAGCGGTAACGCATTGATAAGCATTTTAAAGCGCCCCAACTTCTCTAGCAAGGTTACCCTTTTGATTTTTTCTAGTCGTTGCGTAGAACTCATGGGAATGCCTCCGGGTCAATTGCCAACTGTCACAATAAAAATTGTTTTGGTAGATTCTTTCTGCGTTCTGACATAAGAATTTTCGTGAAATAATGTCCACTTTTACGTTGCCTCCGGGTCAATTGCCAACTGTCACAATAAAAATGGTTTCGATGAATTCTTCCTGCGTTCTGATGACATAAGATGTTTTGTAAAATAATGTTCACTTTTACGTTTCCTTTAACCCAAATCGTAAATTTCGCGACGTCTTTCGCGAAAATCCGTCAATCCCACATAATTTTTCAATAAATTTTTTCCTGTTTTTTTTTTCAAGTCCAAAAGGATATTATTGCTTCGTCTGACCATATTAGGGAGGTTTATGTAGCATTATTGAATTTATTAGTTAAATCTTCTTATAACTGAGGTTCCATTGGGCAACTAAAAAACAAACAGCCCGCATCATACCTAAGAATTTTAGAGCCCTGCCCAATTAATTATTGCTTGCCAGCTTTGTTTTGCTTGCTGGAGCTGCATTTAGTTGCTTGAATTGTACTTGCCTTTTTGTAGTATTTACCATCATTTTTTGGACAACCTTTGAAGGAACCCAGGTAACACACATCATTGGGGCAACACCGGGGCAACACTGGGCCAATACCGGCAGCAACGGCCCAACATTGGGGCAACACTGGGGCAGTATTGTGTATTACCTGGGAAGCTCTCGTCAAGAATTGGATTGATTGAGCGATTGTCTCAATTTGGACTATTGCTTATTTCTAAAAGCCATCTTAACGTTTGCATCTAAGCTTACAGCTTCTCAATTTTGCTTTTGGTTTTTGGGCCAACTAAGTACTGTAAAATCGACTGTAGTTTAGTTGGAGAATACATAACCGATTAATCTTTCTTTATCCTTTCTTTGGTTAATAATAAATCACCACTTTCTCTTACCGAGTGTTTTATTTAAACCTGACGCCCATCAAGCACTTAATTTTCTAGCTGTTGATACAAGTTTTCTTGGAGGTAAGACAAAAGGGCAGAACACTGTTTGAGTTTTAAGCGGCCTACAGACGATGAACCAAACTTGCAACCACTTTGTAAAGCCGACAAAACCACGTGTGTGGTCGTGTCGGCAAATGAGATTTTACAAAGTGGTTGGAGACTAAGTGTCATAGTAAGTTGAGTGTCTGTGGGCCCCATTAAACTCACGAGCATCTCCGTTCTTGAAGCTTGATATGAAAAACACAGAGGAAGATGCCTTTAGAGTAGACCATCAGGCGGCTCCGTCAAGTTGCACCCCGCTCTTTGGAATTTCGAATTTGAAATACATTATATGATTTTTGATATTATAGAAGCTATGGCTTTTATGATTGGCTGTTGTGACGGTATGATTTTAGCTATGACTTTTCTTATGACTAAGTCATATGATAAATCATGTAGTGTGAACTACCCTTTAGGCACTAACAAAGCTATAAAAACCACTGGAGGGGGGCAGCAACATGCACCTAAGTTTTTAACAATAGTAGTCCTCTGTATTGTCTTAAGCCTGTATAACACGATGCATAATTTTGCATAAAATTGACATGTAAATGGTAGCCAATCTACTTACTGATCTATCAGATCAGGCAATAGTACCAACTTAAAATCACCTCACTTGAAATCGAGCTGCACACCAATTACTTTACAACTTTGACAAGATGCCTGTTTGTGGTTGAACCTTCTAGCTACATAAACCTGTACTGCAACCTAATTGGTCCAACTTGAACTCTTTGAATTCAATGTTCATCTTTTTATTTATAATTTTGTTTTATTTATAATAAAAACAAATACATTAAAGAACTTACATTAAATATCGTAAGTAGGTTCAAAATTACTTTTTGAATTTCTATTTGATTTCAATGCATCTTGCTCGGAGCTTTTAAATTTAAGCTCTAGAATTTTGTAATAAAATGAGTAGGTATCTTTAAATAGTTTACAGCATTCGGCAGCACTTTACGAGTACTTTTAAATAACATACAAAAAATTTTAATATTTGACAAAATTTAAATTCACGGGGTCCAACTTGACGTTTTTGTCAAAAGTCGATATTTCAGTTCTTAATAGAAATTTTACAGACCCAGCATTTTCAAAATAAATTCGAGCACTCGCCAGCACTTCGCGAGTACTTTCAAATAAATTTAAAAAAAATTAAAAATTTCAAAGTCGGGGATAGGCGTCAAGTTAGCCCCCCGAAATATTTCAATTTTAATTTCTTAATAAAAATTTAACGGACCCAGCACCTTTAAAATAAACTAGAGCATTCGCCAGCACTTCGCGAGCACTTTCAAATAAATTTAAAACAAATTAAAAATTTTAAAGTCGGGGGTGTGCGTCAAGTTAGCCCCCCTTCGGTTGAAAATGGTTATTTTCCAATAAAAAATTAGCAAACCCAGCATTTTTTAAATAATTTACAGCACTCGCCAGCACTTCGCGAGCCCTTTCCAATGACATAAAAAAAAATTCGAAATTCCAAAGTTTGGGGTGCAACTTGACGGAGCCCTATCAGGCATAAGCCGCACACTCGTGGCCAAAATCATAACACGAAACCGTGAGGTTTGGGAGTTACGGAGAACCTCCCAAGCCCGAGGAAAAGTATGGTAGTAATTGCGACATATGAACCCGCACATTTTACATCACGAGGTACCAGTGAGTGCTTGTTATTTGTAAAAGATTTCGAGAGAAATTCATTACCGATATAATAATCTATCAAATCTGTAGCACTTTCTGATGGATAATCAGAAGATTATATGTAAATTCAGCCAATTTGCATGTCGACATGCAGGTACGCCAAGCTTTCAAGTTTTTTACCAAGTGGTAAAAAAATAAAAAAGGTTAAAAAAAATCATCAACATTTTAAGGCATTTCCTGCTGATCTGCAACATTACTATGTGTAAATAAAAATATTAGAGATTTTTAATATCAAAAACGATTTATGAACATCAAAGTAGAACCCCCAACAAAAAATGTAAAAAGCGCGAGAGTTGATAAAGTTAAAAGTATGTGTTAATTATCCTGTTTATATTCCGTCAAATATATTTAAAATTCCTTGCATTTTATTAGTAAAGTAAAATTTATACCTAATTAGGTTATTAAAAAACTATGCACTTAGAATTTACATAATTAAATCAATCTTTGTATAAAGAATTTTGAAAATTAATTGAAAAAAATTTATTAAATTTAATGACCAATTACGTACATGGTGCTAGATGGATTTAATAGATAAATGTCATCAATCTCGCTTAAAACATATAGAACAATGTGTTTTCTTAGTTCCTATTTGTCATCTGTGTATCACGTATGTCAACTGAAAGCCAATTTCTACAGCCTACAGCAAATAATTAATACCACAGCTATTACGAAACCTTCATTATGTGTTCCCAATATTAGTAAACTTGCAATTGTTGTAGTAATTAGGTGATCAATTAATGATGTTTACTTGTGCTTTGCAACGCTTTCTCGTTTATGGATTTTTTCACTAAATAATCTGAATTTTGAATTTAGTTTACGTGTCTCTTGTTCAGGGCGAGGCTTTCATTCAAAAAATTATACATAAGCATAAAATAAATCACTCGAACAAACGCGAAAAATAATAGGAATGGCAGCGTCAAAAATGGTTTACTTTGTTAATTATGTAGCTGAATATTTTATGATTTGATGAGTCGATTTTGATTAAATTAATTTATCTTGTCAAAGTAAATTTACCCATGGATGAATAGGACTGGTTTTTAATTTATGTATTTGCTTGTTTGGCAAAACGATAATTTTATTTCTTTGTGTTTTAAATTTTCTTTCATTCATATACCTAATATGTTTCTTTTTCACTCAGTGTAACATCAAAGAACTCGAATAATTTGTTGCTTCTTTCTTATTAGTTATTACTGAGGTACTAAATTAGATTTACTGATTTATGGCAGTTTCGTTTTTCCATTTCCATTTCATGGGTTAATGTTAAATAAATGGCTTTTAAAAAACGAAATATGAATTTTAATGCACTCACTTATATTTTTAATTTGTAATCCAAGACCTAAATTCTTGTTAAATCCAAAGTTCTGCTTTTGACATCTGATTATATACTTCATCTCTTGCTTGTGCCATTGCTCAATTTTTTTTTATCAAAAATATTCTACAAATTTCTTTGATTGTGCAAATAACAGTATTATATTGGGGTATAATAATTCAATTACGTCTTTTCTTCTTCATCGATTTTCAACTTGAACTTATGATATTAAAAAAGGCCTTTCTTTTTCTAAATTACCTACATTAATTTAAAAGAAAGTAAATAATAAGCAAGCTACATAAAGTTTCTTATTTCATTTAAATCTTTTATTACGTTGTAATGTATTTGACATCAAGTAATTAAATTTTTCAGCTTCATTTATCAGAATTATAATTTAAAAATGAATTTCAGTACCTAATAGTAACTTTGCTTCAATCGCATTAGGAATTTTTTTTAGTTAAATAATAGAAAGGTTTTGTCCTTATTTTTAGTAAGGTTGGGTAGAGCTACGTAGCGGGAGGGGGGGGCGTAATGAAAATGCGATTATGGTATTTCTCATTTACTTGTAGTTATATGATGTTTTGAATATTAAAATTTAAAGTTACATAAATTTTTACTTAACCCTAAACAACAACAGTTCAGTTGTGAGTTGTTTAATGGAGAAATAATATATCCAATCATAATGTCTTCATGCAAGTGTGTACAGTAAAGTAGCTCACATGAATTATACATTACAACCGGAAAAGTTCTAGTTAACAGTTTGAAACTTTTAGCTAAAGGTTTTATTACACACATTTTACATTATCGGAATTGGATCGACAAAAGTATAATAGTATTTATTATTTCATTTAAAAGCCCGTCGTTAAAGCGTAAAAACATGGGCATCAAAATTTGTCAATAACTATTAAGTTTTGTATGAACACCAAAAAATTTCGAACAATTTTTTTTTGATCTTTACCATGATTGGAAATATACAAAGTTATTGCAGCCAAAAATTTTGTGTAGGGACTGCATATTAGCAACATAATTTATATTATACTCTTTCCACATTGTACCTTTTTGTTTCAAAGAAGACTAGCACTTCAGTCGGTCGCAGTTGTGTGGAATGAGTTGGAACATTTAATTTAATATTCTGTTTGCTAAAAAAGTTTAAGGTATTCCACAACATCTTTTTTTTAAATAAAAATACATTGCTTAATGGAAGCTAGCAATGATCATTATGACATTTTATTTCTGCTATTCTATTCTGCTATGAGCTATGCTCGTTGATCCAATCCATATATTACTATCATTGTGGTATAGAGTGTCCTTGTTTGAAACTCACGTTCTGTTGTCTGGCCCAGTTATATGAAATATGCAACTTATTCCAATTAGGTGTGCTAAAAAGTTTCCGACTAAATTAGATAGTTTTTCAAACACCAATTTTTTATTTAAATTAAATATGCTCGTTCGGCATCTTTTTGCCACTTTTCGGACAAAACCATCATTCCATCACTCTAGAACTTTTGTGGTTTATTGGTTGAAAAGTTAGCCAAGTGGATTTCACAGGCTTTTTATGAAGCTAACGTTACACGTTAGGAATTTTGGAGAGTCCGAAACAAATGATAGTCTGATGTTACAAGGTCGGGGCTATACGATGGATGCATCAACACTTCTCATTCAAGCTCTTTCAGTTTTTCTCGGGTCGCCAAAGATACGTGTGGTCTGGCGTTGTCGTGATGGAACTCAACATTTTTCCTATTGATCAATTCTGGCCCCCTTTTTTAATAACTTGCTGTAATCTGGTTAACTGTTGACAGTAGCTTGAAGAATCAATCGTTTGACTAGATGATAACAGCTCATAATAAAGGATACCTTTCTAATCCTACCTAACAATCAGCGTCACCTTTCGAGTGGTGAGTCGACTGGAAAGCTTCACTTTGCTTCAACCACGATATTTTGGGCACAACGATATGTAATCTAATTTTCATCTCCAGTAACCATCAGCTTTAAAAATTGTTCAATTTCATTACGTTTCAGCAACGATTCGCAGATGGAAACTCGGTCCAGCAAATTCTTATGCGTCAAATCATGCGGTACCCAAAACTCGAGCTTTTTTTGAATTCAGCTTTTTTCAAATCGTTTGCAATTGTTGTTTTATATAGAACATCTGGACTATAAACAGCACAAATTTTTTCAGAAGCTTGCTCAGCGTTTTCTCATTGATCGAAATAGTATATTGCATATTAAAAGCGGAAAGTGAATCTTTTGTGCTCGGAGGCGAAATTTAAAGCGCGAGTCAAAGGCGAACTCTGTAATCGCTTTCAAGCATAAACGTCACTTTACGCTTGAACTATGCATACTATTTTTCCTTCTCTTGCTTCAAAAATGGTGAAAACCTATATAAAGATTTACATTCAATCTCTGCAGTGAATTATTTTTATTTATATAATATTAGCCTTGCTACATCGTTTCTAAGGAAACTTTAACTTTCACATTAATTTTTAGCTCGGGCGAGCGGCAATGTTTCATGCCGCTCGCCAAACGGCAAAAGCCAACTTTCAACCATCAACTGACAGCTTGAAAAGCCTACTTTCACTATCGGGGGTAGGAAAAAAAACTATAAAATGTAGCGAATTTTTTTTAGGTAATTAGATTATTCATAAAAACTGAGATAAAAACTAAATAATAGTAAAATTGATCCAAACTGTTGAAGTACAAACTGTTCGAGGATTTTTCACGATTTTCAGGGATAGTTTGTGATGCAAATTAAGCTTGGTTAAATCAATTATTTTAAATTGTAATAAAAAGAAAAATTGAAGATGAAACCTCAGGGATAGCCACATTTACAATGTATGAATTTTATACCTCTCAAACCCCACGACAAAAAGAATTAATATAGTGAACAATAGTCTAAGAGGAATTGAATCTATGATTAATAGGGTTAGGATAGTTAGGCAAAAAAAGTGTAAAACGTCTTTACTAAAATATTTAACTTTGTTTAAAATAATAAACGTTTTCTATTGGTAATAAACCTTTACAAGTAAAGGTAATAAATAATAAATATATGTATTTTACTCTACGAATATCCATTTATAAACCTGAAATTTTAATAGAGCAATGTAACCCGAGCAATTAGCAAAGATACTTTCTGTTTTGCTCCGGCTAGCTTATTAAACTCAAAATTGGTTTTATTAATGTAGGAAAATATGATGAATGACTTCTGTTAATTTTAATAAACTGTTAAATTGGTAGCAATTTTAATAATTAAAATGCTAATTTTTTTTCTTCAATTCAATTCTCAATTCAAACAATTCTCCACTACTTACCACAATTGTTAATACAAAAAGATCTTTATTGTTCAAATTATTCTCTATCTCTTGTATCAACAACAAAGCAAAAAAAAAGGAATATTAATAAAAATGTTACAAAGAAATACGTTAAATATTAATCTATTGCGCATGTACACTTATGAAATACCACGAGATTTTAGTTATTTTCTTACGTTAGAGATTTAAAAACAAAATTTTTGTCTAAAATTTTAAAATAATTTCTGTTATCTGTTGTCATCCATGGTTCAGACATAGAAAAATAGAACCACTTTTACTTTAACTAATAGTTTTACTAATAATTTTTACAATTCTTGTCTGCCAGAAAATTAATTTTTTTTGATTAGAAAAATATGACACTTGGTGCTGAAGATTCTTCCCGTTCTTGCAGATACAACAAAAATTTTGTGAGAGATAATTTTTTTTACACGTTTGCAAAAGACAGGCCTTTTTTATTAGTACACCCATTTTTCTCTTTCCGTTCTGTAATCTACGAAATAAATAATGCAATAATTTGTCACAATCTTCCCCCTGATTAACATTGAAGACCTAACAACCACATCACTACACACCGGGACTTCAAAATTAGAATAATCCTGATTTTCCGAAACGTCTGAAGCACCTACGGTAAATCCAGTCAAATAATCAATTAGAATTAGTGCTGTTCCAATAGAAGATGGTATATTGATTCGACTCAAGCAAAAACAGCAGCAGGAACTAAAATATAGAAACGTGCACGTCGTAAAATGCACTTTTCAGTTACAGCGATTTCCTCGTACGCAAGAATGCAAGTAAAACTAGATAGCCTCTTTATATTCCACAAAAAGTTCATCAAATATTCGTATCTTGTAGTAATTCAAAACGAATTTAACTAAGAAATGTAGACGGATATAGATGAAAGCTAGACAGGGTTGCGGGGGTGCGATTGTATCCCAATTTGTAGCCATTGTTATCAAGAAACTTTGTTAATAATGCTAGAGGGTACTCTGAAAGCACAGATAGGTACTGGTAAGGTAATTTAATCTCACTGCTCAGTTTATGTATTAATAAGAAAATCCAAACCTCGCAACTTCGCCTGTACTTGGAGGGTATTCCATACCCCCCAAACCCCCCGGTTTTAAAAACCAATATAGTGTAAGTTTTGTCATACATTTTATTAAATTATAACCTTTCTGAATATGTAGATATATGTACCAACATGTAGAATTATGACTGAGGAGTTTAAAGGGTATGGAATACTCTCTATGGTTAAGCGGTTAAAAGTTTTAGAATTTTTAAATGTAGGTAGTAAACTTTGCCAATTAAGAATAATAGCAAAGGATGCAAAAAAGAACATTTTTTTGTTAATTAAATCTTAAAAAAAATTATCTCCATTGAATGAATTTCCAAGTTATTATTATTGCTAATGGAAACCAGACGTGAAATATGGCCAAACAAGACCATACCTCAAACCATAGGTACACACTTTTCCTTCCTCACTTGTGGGATTAAGAAAACAAATGCAAATGAAAAGATCAACCAAAGGCGAGTCTATATATAACATGGAGGAAGAGATTTCTAGCAAATTATTATATTTGATAAGTAATTAACAAATTCAGGTAGGTAGAACGAAATTCCATTCTTACTTTTTCTTTCAATTTTCTTTAAGTTAAGCCGTCATGAATGACCCCTATATAATGAAAAACTCCAAGTTTTTCTTGTCTTGGCAAAGAAGCTATGAACTTACCAAAAAAAGTTTAATAATTGTATTTTTGAATGATTGATTTTTATTACAAATAATCACAAACAGCCAGAAAGTAAATTTGGTCACTCCAATAACATTTTGTTAAATTTGGGTGTTTTTTCTAATAAAAATCTCAACATTTGAAAGTCCAGTCTCCGTGCTCTTATGGGCACCTATGAGCAACGCAACTGCACAAATAAAAAATTAGTAGTAAAAACATTTTCTTACTAGTACCTATTATTATCTACTGGGTAATATAAATCGAGATAGGATATCTCCTAAGTATTACGATGTTTCCGCATTAATTATTTTAGCAAAGAGAGCTTTACGTTAGGCAGGGTTTCTCAACTTTCAGTGGAATTAAATTGAATTTTTTATTTGAATCACTATATAACAATCGGTGTGAGACTCAATCAAACAAATGAAATTTGAAATCTATTGATAAATCCATTTATCTGCAAAAATGTGCAACCTACTACAACCAAAACTAGAAAGAAAAACTTCCTGCTCAAACTCAAAATTACACGAATATATTCCACTTCCACTGAAAATAAAGACGTAGAAACCCATCGTGCTTAATTATAATAAATTCAGATTATATCATAGAAACATATGGTTGTGAGAAAAATAATAATGAATAAGTTTAGGTAATTGAAACGATTAAATTTTTAATTAATGTTTGTAAATAAGTGGTTTCAACGATAAATAACAAGACGGTAGGTTTATAATGCCCTCATTTATACTTTTAATGCTTTTAAGCTCGCGATTTACGCGACAGAAATTCTGGAAAAGTGTTGGAAAGTTTAACCGCAATTACTATTAGTAAATCATTTTATCTTTAAATGGTTTTTTGGTTAATTAATTGAATATGGAAAACAATGCGCTATTTATGAAAGATTCAATGATTAAAAAAAATTTAGAATTATTGTGTATTAAAATTTTTCCGAGATGAATAAATTAGTTAAGTGAATGTGTAACGGTTTAAATTGACGAGTGTTTTATTGTTAATAATGTTTCGGTTTAGCTTGAAGCAGTACTACTATTTTTTTTGTTAATGAAGCAAGGAAGTTAAATTATAATACACTGAAATTTATAAAAAATTAATACGTAGTGCCAAAAGCTGGTATTCGTCTCATAAATTTTAGTTTGAAATTCTCAATATTTCGCCTAAGGAAGAACACCTTCATAACGTAGCGTGTTTTCATTCGGTATATCTCATTATATTTAATAATAAAGAAATAACAATAAATTTTTACTAAATTATCCACATTCAGAAAACATCATTTAAAATTTTTGAAAACTTTTATTCCATTTATTCGTGATACTGGAGGAAGTTGGTGTAAAGTTATCCTTTCTTGGTATGATTAATAAGACTTCTAAGTTTAGCAGCTCTAGGCTAGTTTCCAAAGTTGAGTGAACATACTCGTGTAAGTTCATTTATTTCTGTTACGTTTTAAAGTTACTTGGACTGAACTCAAAATTTTATCAAGTGAAAGATTATTTGAGCACGCAATATTTATCTACCACAGCGAGAAAATCTTCCAACGAATAATCTTGTAATTGCGTGTGGAGTTGTGAAAGCTTAAGATTATTTGTTTCAAATTTAATGATTTACTCAAAAATTTAATAACATAATGAAGTCAGAAAGTTGTAAAAAAAATTATTTAAATTTACTCGAACAAAGAATTATTTTATAAAAAAAAATTTGCAGAAGATTTTGTATATTTATATCAGGTTGATGCAATTTTAGAAAAGTTACGGATTCTTAAGCATAACTGAAGGGTGAATTCGAAAACAAACATATAATACATTTTTTATTTAATATTTGAAATAAAATTTCAAATGACCTGACAAGCAATATTTCTTTTGATCTCGTGAATTCTAAAGTTGTTTCTAGCAATAATAGAAAATTGTATTATGTGATCTGGGTTTTTATAGATAAAAATATTTATTTACCTTTAATAATTAGCTATACTTCTCTTGTCGACACGGTCTTAAATTAACCGGTTAAGTGCGTTGACCTCTATTATTTAACACCCTTTTCGACTCCGGGAAAGCAAGAACTTCATTTTGACTGTCTGCCCTTGACTCTCAATGGCAAACCATTGAGGTGTCTGCTTAGTAAATATTTCCACAAGTTGAAATTAGTTAAAAATGTTAAAAAGAAATCATTAACAAAGCTTAGAGATAGGAGCGGAAGGAGTACATATAAACGGTGGGTGCATGTGGAAAGTTCAAATTTTCACAATAATTATGAAAGAAACAAGAAAGTATTGGTGGTCCATATTAACATAATACAAAAAATATTTGATAGCTTGCTTCATAAAATGTTGTTGTTTTTGAGTTGAAATAAAAATCTTAAATCACACACCAAACCATTAATATTTCTTTAAATATGAAAATTTTGGAAATAATTTTTGCATGTAAACTTGCATGTAAATATTTCAAACATTTAAAATTTTAATTTTGATTTTTTAAGTCTAAAAGTAGAAAATCGGATTATTGATATTTGTTTTTAAAATTTAAATTTTTTGTTTCTTTTATTCAAAATCACCAGCTAAAAATTGTAGCTTTCCAATTATTAATATAATAAATATTTTTACAAAATTTTGCAAAATAAATCTTAGAAAAACCTTATCTAAACTGTATAAAATTTTATATATTTTAAAGCGAATTAAAATTGTTTTATAAAAGCCGCTTAAAATGTAATACAGGTTTAAATTTAACTCACCAATAGAAAACGTCAACTTTCAGTAATAAATGTTACTATTAATTGGTTAATAATTAAATTTAAGGTTTATTGACTTTATTTCACCTTTGGGTCCTTAGCTGTGCTTGAGTCCACTTAACAGCACCAACAAAGATCGGCTTGAATTGGTTTGTAATCGTGAGTTTGAATGGCTTTTGTATTAATACTTTCTATCCTTGCAAAGAAAGTATCAGCGCCTCATATAATTTAATCTTTGTTAATGTAGGTCAAATTATTGTAATTTTAATTACACCTCACTAGTAAATTGTTGTAGATTTAGTTAAAATATAAGGTAATTGATTTAAGTAAATTATAAGAGTTAATTAAGTACAGTACCTGATTTTGAATTTTAAACACATTACTTTCACCTTTTCTTACTTTTCTGTCTATTAGTATTATTTATATTGTCTTTATCATTGCTACCAAAAAAAAAATAAGAATAATAGGAAAAATACTTTTTAACATGTAGCAAAGACAATCTCTGTTGGCCTGAACTAGCGCAAAAAACCTTAATAGACTCAAAATTATTAACTTTATCCTTTTTTTTAAGTGCGATGGGAGTGGAAAAACTTTAAAAGACAACACCCCGATGTTGGAGGGTGGTAGTGTCAGATTCTTAGCGGCTAAAACCCCACTTCGTGATGAAAGCGGGCTCTGACTATCGTCATTTCTTCCGCCGTCACCAGTCAATCTTTCTAATCTTCCGCATTTTCCGGTCTTTATTGTACTTTAGTTGCCTCGATCTTCTACGCCGCGTTGTTTAACGAGTTCTTCTAAAAACTTGATCTTCATGATCGTTTGTATTCCTAACCCTATTCTGTCCCAGGCTTCTGAGTTCTCCAGCATTTTGTCAATCAGCGTAATCGGTGTAATTTCTCGCATTGAGTGTTCGAGCCTAACTTCGGCCCTTCGTGGGCAAACAAAGATGGTGTGTTGGGCATTATCTACCTCCTCGCAGTAACTACACACGGGCAAGTTGATTATTCTAAACCTGTGGAGGTAGTGATTAAAGCACCCATGGCCCGTTAGAGCCTGAGTGAGCTCAAAGTTTATCTCTCCGTGATCGCGCTCGACCCACGGTTTTGGTATGAGCTTCCTGGTCCTGCCTGTAATTAGTTTGACGACCTCTTTTGGATCAGCAGGTCATAGAGGGCATTGCCGCCACTACAGCTATGGCTTCGTTTGATGTCGTCCAATAAGCCGAGAAAATCATAAGATTCATTTTTTTATGAATTCTTTTTAAGTGTTAACTTTACCCTGAAAAAGAAAACACCATGGGTGCGAATCGCTCACACAATCAACTCTTTTGTGGGCCGCCTCAGGATGAGGTGGCGGTATCAATTCGAAATTTGAGTGATGTATCGGACCGCTGGTCTTAAACGTGCGGTTGATGATGATCAATAATCTTAATAAGTAATACAAAATTTCAGTTATTAACATATGAATTCATAAAAACGCAAATTAAACCAACAATACCCTTATTATCTCTGCAAGCAGATATTTACTATTAAAAAAATCCCCTGCCGCTTACAAGAATACAATTTGGAAAATTAATAATTAAATAAAATAAACGTCGCGTCGTGTACTTTTCTAAAATTTTGATTTGTGACGCTACTGTTTCTTATGGTTTTAAAACAGTCTAGTTGTTGATCGCCACAGTAAAATACGGTAGTAATTGAATAACAAGTCCTGATACCAAAAATTCCTTGAACTCCAACTTGAAATAATCAAATAATCAAAATTATCCGACAGACTTTCATTTAATAAATTATTTACTCAAAGTCGTATAATTTTCAACAACTACGGTAGGTAACTTCACCGTTCTAAATCTTTACCTCAACATTTTTTCAAGAAGAACAATTTTTGTATTTCAAAACAATTAAAATTTTCTAGTTATTTAGGAATAATAAAATCTTTTCTCACACTGGATATACTTATGGGAAAAGCAAAGCAGACGAAAATGCAAAATTATGTCCAAATCTACTGCGGTTTTTGATTATTTTTTAAGGAAAAATTACGCAATAAAGAAAAACGATGCAACACAATCTCTGACCATGGGATTTTAAAATTTTCCACAATGTAGCAATTTTACACCTGCTAGAGTAATTAAATTTCCAGTAATCAAAAAATAATAAAATTTTTTTCTACACTTAGATACACTTTTAAGAAAAATAACCCAGTCAAAAACGCAAGATTAAATCTAAATTTGGACGATTCAAAAATACCGTTCAAATCTGCCACATTCGGAAAACAAATTTTTTTAAAAATTCTCGCAATTTTCGGGTAAAAAATTTAAATCAACACCAACTTTCAAAATTAACTTCTACTTAGAACTTGCAGATCC
The DNA here is from genome assembly GCA_905340355.1 of Rhagonycha fulva. Taxonomy (NCBI): domain Eukaryota; kingdom Metazoa; phylum Arthropoda; class Insecta; order Coleoptera; family Cantharidae; genus Rhagonycha; species Rhagonycha fulva. Next base: position 10,638,496 of record HG996555.1, read on the forward strand.
AAACATAACTTTACACTTTTTACCATTACAAATTAATAAAATAAAAAAATGTCTTTATCGAGGCTCTGGTTATTTAAAAATTATAATAACGGGGATGTTAAAGTAGGTTTCACCAAAAACAAAAACCAAATATTTGAAAACAAAATACACAAATTTGTTTGATGTGAAATCGGTGTTTCCAGCCCCGATTGGTGGAACCAAGGTAAAACAGCCCTTAGTTTGAGCTAAGGAGTCTACATGTAATTTTATGATTGCATTAAGCGTCTAGCGCATGTTTTTAGCTTGGTCTCACTCGGGTCAAACTATACCGTTAGATCGCCTTACCTGACCGAACTAACAAGCTCGAGCTGAGTTAGTTCGAACTAATGCGTGCATGTATACGAAATAATAGTAAGCTTAAAGTGATCATAAAGAAAATATTGTGCGGCGAATGTTTCTCTGTGTTGCGATGTAATCCAAATCCATTTAAAAAACGTGTTAAGAAAAAAATGTGAGAAACAAGAATTTTCACATTTAATTGAATTGTTTTCACGTGCTATCAATTTATTGTATCGATTCGTATTAACTGTTTTAATTTGAGAAAAATTTAGCACCGCGTTTTTTCTAGCTGCTTTTATATCTTAGTTTGTACTATAACTTTATCACCCATCATAAGTTTGTTTATCGATGCAACCGTGATATGGTGGGTAATATCAATAAGTTCAATAGTAACACAACATAAACAAACGAATTTAAAAGCAGTTCCTTTTTTAAATGACAGTATTTATAATAGAGATACGAGTATCAATTGTTTGCAGAAAAAATATTTTGATAAAATTAAGAAGAAAAATCAATTAGAAACATTTGGAGTGGTGAGGTTCTTTTAATGTGAGTTAGAAATCACATCTGTTTCGAAGCCTCTAAGGAACTTTCTATATCGACTTTTAAAGCGAACTCCAAGGAATTCGTGGATTATTGAATCTATTCTCTCAACGAAGATTTTCATTGCATTTATAATAAATTGTAACCTTTTCTAGGTACAAAAGTTTCAATTTTATTTTTGTGACTGTAAATTCTGTAAGTTATCTAAGTGAATGGTTGTAACTCGAAAAATTTTAGCAGTTTCAAAGATATCCAAATACGATAAAAACTATAATTTAGACATTTAGAGCGTTTAAAAAGTTGTAAACTACAAAATTATAGAATTCTTTTAAGAGGTACAAATGGTGTCCCAAGAGTCTGCAAAGTAAAATAATGTCACTTTCAAAGCTTAAGTACTTCCTTGTATTTGTTGACCGTTGAGTTACTCCAAAAGTTTGCAAGCTATCTACTAAATGAGAAAAACATTTTAGTTCTTTTATACTCTATATCAATATAATGGTATATTTTTGTCTTACAACCGTAAGGGAACGTACCCATACTACGTGACCCGTTTAGGGGGGGGAGGGGGGTCTTCAAAATACCACGCTTGGTCACCGGGGCGGGGGAGGGGGTTTAAGTTTTGGTCACGTAGTCATTATCTTTTAGGAAAATCTTGCGCTTTTTTGAGCTATATTCAAAAATAAATGAAAAGAAGACTTTTGTTTTTAAATAAAGACAAATATCAGCCAATTTAATTTTTTTTAACTTTGTGATTGCAAAAAATGGTTCAAAACCATATTTATGAACTACTACGTGACAAAATAGGGGGAGGGGGGGGTCTTGGCATATACTACGGATGGTCACCAAAGGGGGGGAAGGGGGTTAAAAATTGTAAAAAATAGGTCACGTAGTATGGGTACGTTCCCTAAGCTTCTAAGGCGGCATTGCCTTGCTTTAATTAGATTAAAGTATTTTCTTCTATCCTCTTCCATGATTTGAAAATAGGTGATTTTGATTGGCACTTGCCTGCTTTCTACCGAAGCAAGGCAAGACCCCACTTCATTGTGAACTCCGCTTAAATCTGTTCTAAACGACAAATGAAATGTAACAGTTTGAGCATATAGTCCTCAAAACTACCAAACATTGGATTAGGAACTTATCAGAATCGAACCTGGCACTTTCACTTCAGCAATATTAAGACCAGACGTTATTTTGCAGCGCTATTCTACATAGAATAAACACATTTCTCCACATAGAAAATTTCTTGATGAAGAGACAACAAAATTTAAAATTTTAATTTGATCTATTAAACGATTAGACGGAACGTCTATTATTACAGTTTTATCAAAATTTCTAACTTGTAAATAAATTACAATTGACGTATCAATGCGTCAACACAATATACGTAACTCAATATTCCAATCAGATACAAAAACGTCAGCAATTGCCAAAACTAACTGAAAATTTAATTCAACTTCAAATTTAGTTATTAAACACAAATGAGCTTTCTAATTTTGAATTAAATATTAATTTTAGAGGAAAATGCTTAACCCTATTTTGATGCAGTGAAATTATTTATAGTATCTAAAAAATTAATTATTCAAAAAAAAATTTAATTGAAAAACTTAACACGTTACACTGTACATGCATAAGTTAATAATGCTTCTAAAGTTTATAAATAAATGAATATATTTAGGGGTCGATTGCACCGTCGTCAATTAGTTGATTTTAATTATTCCATCACCGATACAAACCAACAACTAAAACACAAAAATGTTTATCGCAGTATAAAGTCATAAAATTTATATAACATTTTGAGTGATATTCAAAGATGATGTTGATGTATTTTATACAATGTTATAAAATGTGGTAGTGCTTTCTCATGGTTATTAAGGCATGATACTACGATCAAGTGTCAGGGGATATAGTATACTTTACAATATTGGAATCAAAACTTTGTTAAAAAAAAGAAAACTTTAAATAGCTAAGTAAGTAGGTAATTAAAATAATAAAATTAATTGTGACACGTTATATGCGGAACATTTTCTAAACTGTGGACGAAATTATTCATAAGTACAAAAAGTACATTATGTAAGTAATTAAAAGTAGGGAGGTAAGTATTTTCTAAACGGAAATTTAAATGAAATCTATCTATAGTATCTAACTTTCCTTTGAAGTTGCACAATTTCCAGCACACAGTTGAAAATCCATGTCATTTAAATTTTTAATTTCATTTTACATTATTTAAAAAGGTGAACTGTTATTGAAAGTTACAGCTTCATCAGACCGGTAATTTTCAAAACGAACAATGTGATGAATAATAATAAATTGAAAAACTAAAACTTTCTTTCAAGTGTTTACATCTAACTTAGCTGGAAAATTTTATATTTACTGATTGTGTATGCACTTTAAATTTTAAAATGCGGGAGTAGGTGCATCTGATGTACTTGCACATTCTTATTTTAAAATGCACACTTGAAAAATCTCATATAAACTTTTTATTACCTCCACAAAGCTCGTTTCTTTCTGAATAGGCGATAATCTGAATTGTACCCTCAAACCAAGAGTATTGCAATCTGCACTTTTATCGTGGAAATTTATTTGAATTACTGTGAGCCATTTTCGAACACAAGGTAATATATTACCTCAATACAAAAAGAATTTGACTTGGAACTTGTAAAAAACTGATATAATATGGGATCAAATATTTTAAATTTATTGTAAACGGTATTTTATTACTTCAATTTTTTTGCTTTTCATTTGGGGGAGCCAAATTTTAGTTTTATATTTTATTTGTACCTAACTTTCTCAGCTATTCTTATCGCATGTACCGCAAGATCGATTCAGATTGATACACTTCTTCAACAATGAAAACCTCAATTTTGTTTTTTCAAAATTACCCAGGCAGCAAAAGAGAATTTTAAATGAGCTTTTCTAAGAATACAATCAGAAAATCAAGTTACTGTATGACACCATTATTTTTATAAAAAATTAGTCGATACTTACATTAGACAAAAATAATGCATAATTAAGTTAATATTGACTGTAGATATTTATTTTTGTAAAATAATAGTCGTTAAAGTAAAAATAGTACTTCGCATTAGGATTTAGTTTTTCAATGTATCTTTGCTTTAATCTTTTTTTAAAAATATTTTCTCTTTTTTATTCATTTTTGTACTATGTTCATCAGGCTTTCTCTAATATTACAAAGTCATAATATTAAACTCTTCAAGATTTACACTTGATTTGTTGATAATTATGTTTTTATTGACAAGTTGAGGTGAAAAGATGTGAAAAAAATACCCATAAAAATGGGTTTCCTATATTACGTGGAAAATTTGGGAAAACGTCTTGAAAATTTTGGATTTTATCGGAAATCCACAAAAAGCTATTACTATCAGCAGGAGTGCATTTATAATCATCAATTGTGCTAACATCTAGGCGAGTTTATATCCTTCACACTTTAATAACACCTGTGTGTAAATTTGAGCTTGGATATCAGCAGACTTGTAAATTAAAAGAGTTATCGAAGAATTCAGCAGCACCATCATCATATTTTTTACCAGGTGTTCTAACCTAATCAATTAAAAAAATTGAGACAATATTTTTTATCAAAAATAGCCCCAAGCAAATCAGAGCGAACGTTGGTAATGTAAACTTTTATGTATTGTTTTTATAAAAATGATTTCTTCCACGAACTATAATATTTAATAATTTTTACTGTGTCTTGTTTGGAAGCCAAACTGCGCACCCTGGAAAACTTTATATTTGAAAAGATTCTGTCTGATGCGTGTCATTATGATTTTCTCTGGCAATTTGTCAATGAACGGAAGAAATCTTATGGTTTAATAGCTTTGGGAAAAATGACCGTTGACATGATCCATAGATGACGATGACAATAATGCCATCAGATCTAGGAGCTTATCTGGCTTTGAACGATTTGATAATCAGGACTTTTATCACTCTGGCTGGTCCAATGAGAACGAGGGCTGGAGATTTTGGTTTTCTTTGACCTATAAATTTTGGCCTAGTTAATGTTATTTGTACAATTAGAATTTGAGCTCTATTGGTGTTCAAAGTTTTCGAATCTTTAATGGGAAGGTTGTCCAAGACAAAAATCCAAATTCTGTTGTAATCCAGAAAGAGTTTCTGAGATTTATGTAGCTACAATATTGTAAGCTGGCTTTTAATTTTTTGAAAAAAGCAATGTCAAGAATTCTGAAAAAAAGGTAGTTTGGGGAACTAAATTAAATACAGCTGTTGGTAAAATTGTCAGAGTTCTAACAATTACAATACACACAGTATAAATAAATGAATATGCGTTGTCAAAAAGTGCTCCTACCAATAATAAACAACTCCGGACCTAACAGTAACCTCTAATGGTAACCCAAAAATGAGTATAATAGCCAAAATGACACGTCAGTATACACAAATTAAAAAAGATAAACATATTACTTTAGTAAGTTTACAAGTCCGTTTTCTCAGCTCCCTATTTTGATTTTTGGATTAAAATTTATGTCATTCATTTGTGCAATAATTTTTTTTGGTTTGTGCAAACATAGTTTGCATAATATTTTCAATTTAAATGTAGGGGAGAGCAAAATTTCCAGTTTCTCCCATCGCAAATTTTGGGTCAAAATTGGTGTCAATCGATTGTATATCGTTAATGAACGTTTGTGCATTTATTATTTTTGTTTGTTCAAGTACAGTTAGCAAAATATCTTCAATTGAAAAACCAGTGACCATTTTTTCAGCCCCCCCTATTTCGATTTTTGGATTAATTTTTGTGTCACTCGTTTGTGAATCGATTGTGCATTCACTTTTCTTGTTTGTAAATTTGCTGTTCGTGAATAAATGTTTGTAAATCTCCGAGCAGCATCCGCTAAAATGTTTATATTGCAATTCCAATTTTGGAATTTTCCAAATTAAATGTTTACGTCCGCTTGGAAGGTGAAAATTGGAGATCTTTTTGACACTTGACCAACGTGAATCTAATCGCACTAAACATTGCTTGTAGAGATGTTCTTAGACTAGTGTGAGAGCTGTTGTTGATAACACAAAACAAAACGAAACTATCCAGATAATCCATATCCCTAGTTTCCAATAGAAAACGGAGTTTGTAGGTGAAGTTCTGGTTTGTCAAAACAACAACACCTAAAACTGGCAACCGTGGAGATCGGAAAAAATTGTAAAACTTGAGCATCAAATCAGAACAGCGCAGATTCTGCCCAAATGCACTAAACGACAGCTGGATTACCAGTCATACACGACTTGGCACAAAAAAACATTTACCAAGTATATATGCATGCGTTAGCTCGATCTGAGTGTTAGATCGATCTAAGCCAAGCTTGCTTTTAAAATTACGTATTGAGGTATAACATACATTTAGTTAGTTTGAAGTGAAAGTAGTGTTCCTAACCCAAATTGGTTAAACCAAGGTCAAACTGTCTACATTTAATTTAAAGATTGATCTACTTGCTTAGGCAGGTAATGGGACGCGGTAGTGGCGCGGTTGCTTTGAACGAAAAATTCAGGCGATCGAATCCCACCCGAGACCAAAAAATTTATCTGTCCTACTATACTTAGTTCTTCTTCTTCTTCGCTTCATGGGTTAGGCTATGTTGCCTGTTCCGGCACCCATCTTTTCCTCGGACGGCCTATGTTTCTTTTTCCTGTTGGTTTATATCTTCGGACTGCTATTGGCAGCTTTTCTTCTGTCATTCTTTCCATGTGTTCGTTCCATTTTTTGTTGTTTTTATAATTTCATCTTGTATTCTATTTACATTTAATTCTTCTCGAATATCGTCGTTTCTAAGTCTGTCCTCTCTTGTACATCTCTTGGTTGCTCTCGGGAATCTCATTTCACTGGCTTGTATTTTACTTTTGTCTTTATATGTAGGTACCCAGGTTTCACTTCCATATGTTAGTGTTGGGACAGCTATTGTTTTATATAGTTTAATGCGTGTGTTTGTTTTTGTCTTATTCTTTAAAAATCTGTGTATTGTTCCACAGATCTGTCCAAACTTAGTTTATCGTCAATGTCGTAATCTTTATCCACAGACACATCACATCCTAAATATCTGAAATGCAGTACTTGTTCTATGCTGTTTCCATCTACTAGTATCTTTGTTCTGACTGCTTGTTTTCCTTTAAAAGCCATGGTTTTCGTTTTATGAGTTGAGATCTTGACATTGTAATTCTTGCATATAAGGTATAACAAATACATAGCTCTCTGGAGATCATCTTCATTTTTTTGTAGAATTACTGTATCATCTGCGTATAAAATTAGCTTTAGTATTATTAGATTATTCAACTGTATGTCGGAGGTTATTATTTTTTTCCATTCTTTAAGAATTTGGTTGATATATATATATTGAAGAGTGTAGGTGAGAGGCAGCATCCTTGTTTGACACCTTTGTTTATTAATATTTCTTGAGATAGCTTTTCTCCCAAGTCTAGAATTATTGTAGTGTTGTTGTATAGGCTTCTGATTGCTTATATTAGGTGTTGTGGGTATCCCTTCTGTTCCATTATTTCCCAGAGCAGTTCTCGGATTAAATTATCGAATGCCTTCTCGAAGTCCACAAAGGCGATGTGAGTTTCTTGGTTGAATTCTCGTCTTTTTTCTATTATCTGTTTTAAGGTAAATATTGCATCTGTAGTGGATCTTCCTTTCCTGAAACCCATTTGCTCTTCGTCTAAAATGTGTTCAGATATTGTTTTTAGTCTGGCATTTATTATTCTAGCGTATAATTTGTATCCGCTGTTTAACAGACTAATTCCTCGATAGCTACCGCACTGATTACGTTTTCCCTTTTTAAACAGTTGTATAATTTCAGATATTTTCCATTGTTTTGGGATTTCCATAGTCTTCCAGCACATGTTGTATAAGTGAAGCAATCTAAGATGCAATAAATAGCCTCCATATTTAAATAGTTCCATGTTAATTCCATTCAATCCGCATGCCTTTCTATTCTTTGTTCCTCTCAGAGCCTCTTGTAGCTCCTCCGTGCATATATCATCCAGTCCATATGAATTTGGTATTTGTTTTTCATCTTTTGGAATTGTCTCGTCAAACCATAGATCTTTATAATGTTTGATCCATTCATCTTCTGCTATACAGCTGAGTTTCGCATTATCTTTTTCTGCTTGGTTAAGTCTTTTTATGGTTTTATACGCCAGTTGTACTTGTCTTCCATGAACATCCTCTTCCAACTTTTCTACAAATCTGTCCCATGCTTCCTGGTGCACCTCCCTACAAATGTTCTTTGCGTGATTTCGAAGTTTCGTATAATTTTGTTTGTTGCCTTCTGTAGGGTTGTTTAGATATTTTCTGTACGCTTTGTTCTTTTCTTTTACGGCATTTTCAATCTCAGGTGTCCATCTCTCGAGACCTTTTCTTTTTCTATATTTCTTCTTTGTTCCAAGGGTACATAGGGCAGACTCATTTATTATATTTTTTATGTTTTGCCATTCTTCTTCTACATTTTTGCTTGTTGGAACGGTAGTCACCAAACTGTTAATCTTATTTTGGTATTGCAGTCTCATGTCTTCGTTTTCTAGTTGATAGATTTTGTACACGTTCTCAGTAGTTTTCCTTGGCGTGAGTTGTTTTGGTTTTTTCCATCTTGTATATAGGTTTATTTTTCCTATTACCAAGAAATGGTCTGAATATATATCGTATCCTCTATGGACTCTCACATCTGTTATCTGTTTGGCGAATCTGTTATTAGCTAGAACGTAGTCGATTATGGATCTAGATCCTCTTGCAGTCCATGTATACTTATGGATGTCTTTTTTGCGGAAAAATGTGTTGGTAATTTTTAACTCGTTAAAGAGTGCGAACTGTCTCAGCATTTTGCCATTTTTATTTATCATTTGTTCGCCATATTGCCCTACTACTTTTGGAATAGCTACGTTACCCACCCTTGAGTTTAAATCTCCTAGTATTAAGATATTGTCAGATTGGTTATATTTCGTCACTATTTTCTGTAGGGTAAAGTACATCTCTTCGGACTCTTGTGTTTTTCCGTTCTCCGGCGCGTATACTGCAATTATTGTTAGGTTTCCTCGATCTATTCCGAATCTGACAGTAATAATTCTTTCATTCACAAATTCATAGCTTCTTATTTGTGATTTCCATTTGTCGTCAATAAATACTGCCATGCCTTTGCTTGCTCTTTCACTGAGGTTCACGCCGCTGTACAGCATCACATATTTTCCAACATCTTTGCTTCCTCTCAATTTCTTCTTTGTTTCAGATATTACTGCTATATTGATATCTTTTTTCTCTAGTATTCTTGCTAACTCATCTTCTTTATTATTTATTGATCTGACATTCCAACAGGCTACTTTTAATTCTTCCGCAATCCATTTCTTGTCCTTTTTCTTTGCATTTGTTGTCTTTTTAGTTTCCGATCCAATTCCAAGGCTATTTAGAGTGCTGTAAGTATATATATTTTTTACGTGAATGGGTTACTAGCCCATTGCACAACCCGAAGGGAGGCTTCCTCTCGCGTTAGCCCTGCAAATTCTTCTCATCCACCAGGATTGGTTACCTGATCTCTGAGAATCTTCCGCAGGTTGCCGGGGATTACCAACTTGGAGGTGCGAGTAGGAATTGAGTAGGAGAGGCTATTAGAGACGCTTCACTGCTCTATTAAATCCCCACTATACTTACAAGGGGACACAACAGTGAGTATGTCGCCAATCAAAATCTCAATTTTTTTGGTGATTCTAGGAGCTAAAATAATTATCACTTTCTCGATTTTTAGTCCATTGGTTATGAATTATGAATTTTTATGAGTTATGAATTTTTGAAAATCTACGTTTTACCATAAGATTACATTGTTAATTTAGATTTTATTTAAAATTTTAAATTAAATTTATTTTAAATAGATTTTTGTTTTTTTTAAATAGAATTAATAGATTTAAATAGAATTTAAAATGTTAAATTAGATTGTTAAAGCAATCCAAACCATGTTAAAACAATCCAAACCATGTAATCTTATGGTAAAATGTAGATTTTCAAAAATTCATAACTCAGTAACTAAAGCCCAATGGACTAAAAATCAAGAAAGTGATAATTATTTTAGCTCCTAGAATCACCAAAAAAATTGGGATTTTGATTGGCGACATACTCACTGTTGTGTCCCCTTGTTAGTTATAGTGACAAATGCAGATTCTATGGATCGGAACGTTAAATTCTCCGAACATTCCCTGCAAATGCGACGCATTTAGCTCGAGATTGCAGCTAAAAGAACACATTGCGAGACTCTGGAAAAAGCGCGGCTGGCATCAGAGTCTCTGCTTAGCCAAAGGTTGGTTTGGCTAAAATAAATAGGGTAAACAAAAGATCAGTTCTGTGGGGCTTATGTAGCCTATCGACCCGTTAGTACAATACAATACTTGCTTAGTCCACGATTTTAGCTCGCTTTAACTCACGGCGATTTATACCGTTAGGTCAGCTTCCTTTAATCGATCTGAGTTCTAATCGAACTAACGAGAGCATGTATACTAACTTATTGAGACAAAAAATATTTGCCTGTACAGAAGATGGTGAAAGGTGTAAGTAGTGTAGATGGAAAATAACAATTTTATGATTGAAACTTTGATGAATTCTGAAAGAGCATATTTTAAATAAGAGAATTATTTATGGAAGAAGACCTTAAAACCACCAGTTTTTTCAAAAATCGATTTTAAAAACTTCGATTTTTACAGCAAATTTTAAGCTAAGTTGCTCTCGATTAGTGAATCAATGCATTCTAATGGTCAGTTCGTGCAAATTAAATTACTCTAGGCTCTAAGCATAGAGGGAATAACCGCGATACGAGGCTGTACGCTTGCAAATATTAAGCATACACACCTAAACCATCCCTGCGATGTTCTTGGAAGCTGAAAGAGGTGATGGAGGCTTTGCCTCCACAAAACTCTGTTCACGAAGTGATGCTATGCTATAGAGGAGATAACCAGAGCAACACTAGCATTCATATGCTTCAACAATGCACTTCGAGCAAAAATCATGTTTTTTTTATAAATGTGCAGTAAAAATGGCTGGAGGCGCTTGGAGCGAAGCGTAGAGTGCAGTCCGACGTTTTGGGTCATTTAGGTTCATTTTCAAGGCTGTGAACATCAAATCAATCATAACCAAAAATACAACGACAGACATGTTTCGATCTCATCAGTGCCGTATAGTTGTAAATTTGGTTATAACTGACTAGATGTTCACTTTATATATAGCATTTTACTGGTACCGAATGAAAAATATATATATATTTTTTCATCTGATAATCCAGTAATTCGCGCAATGCCAATGACAAACCTTGATATTCGTAGCGTTTTCTCCTCTCTACCATTGAATACGTTTAAGAATAACTTAATTTAATAAAATTTAGTTTTAAATATATTTCTGGTTGAAGAAAATAATGCTCTAAATAGAAAGTCTTAGTATTCCTTTACTTTATCATATCAAAGTTTACCATTCACTAAATGGGAAAGTTTGTAATCAAAAATATTTTTTTCAGATTTTCTCGGATTGAAATCTTGAACCGGGTTTCTTGAGGTTCACGAGTTGAAAGAAATCAAACGTCAAGAAACGTCTGTGTGTTTGTATGTCACTCAATTTTGTGTGCGCTCTAGCTCTCAAAATAATAAGAATTTCATCACTAAATTACAAATTTGGTGCTTCTTATATAACTTATAGCTGATCAGATTTTGGTTGGTTTACGAAACCTCGAGAGTGGGAGTGCCACACATGAATAGATTAACGAGATTTTTAATATTTATTTGCTGTACAGAAAAATTACAAAGTATTCAGTAAATATTCATCTAAAAAGTCTATCTGTACAAAATAAAAGTGACAGTTTAATCGATTTGGTTATGGTGATACCGGATATTAATTCTATTAAACTCGAGGATACTCATATTTTCGACGTTACGCAATACAAAGCATTAAGCTAACAAATTGAAGTCAATTAAGAAAAAAGCAGGCAAACACAAATTGCACTAAATTGTAGTTAGCGTAACTAACCAAATTTAGATAATAGTAAATTGTATGCGACGAGTTATGCTAGCAATACGAAATATCGTGTTGAGTCCAGGAACTGTGTAAAATAAAGGACAAAAAGTTTAATGAATAATTCCATAGATTGAACTGCATATCCAGTAAACTATAGCACATTTTAAAAACACAAAAACTATTCATCCGGGATTGCGAGAATAAATTAAAAGAAAACGAAAACAATATCACGAAAATCTCAATCAATTTCAAAAGCTCCAAATAAAATAAAGCTTTATTTGTTGCCAATGCAATTTTTTATTAGGTAATGGAATTTACTGCATAATTGAAAAGAAGATAATAGGTTAAGCAAAGAATGAAATTGAATTTTAATTTTAACTAACATTAAAGCAACAAAACGTTAGAATTAGCTATGTAGAAAATGTTGTGAGCCCAGAAGGCTTACAATTAAAAAATTTAAAACTTTAAAAGTAATTTCAAACTTTTAGTAATAAAATTACTGCGTTGACGTTTAAAAAATCTCATAGCTTTTAGTTTAGTAAAATATACAGGAGTTGTTTTGTAACCGCCAGTCAATTCGTTCCTTTTTCCATCTAGAAGTTGCTTCAGTCACACCTCTAACTTGCAAATTTTCTGCCCGATTTTGTCAAGTAAAGTAGTAATGAGCAAATATATACCATAGAGATTACTTTAACTGGAAAACTTACTTGAAGAAACTCTTAAATAAGTCTATACAAATAATGCACTATACTTACTATAAATATTTACTTGTATAGTCGATGCCTTATAAAATCTTACTATTTATTTCTTGAATAGTCTTTCTAAATATCATTCGGCACTCGTAATTGCTCTTTCTTCAGAATAAATTTCATTCAAAGCGAGTTTTCCTTAGAAATTGACATGAAAAGCTCAAAGCGTTGGTTGATTTTTCAAGTTATTGTGTTAAAATGAGCTTGATTCGGATAAACAGTTTCCTATTTTTACAGATTTACAGATTTTCATCCAAACGACTACATTTAAAGCCAAATAGGAGTGAAAAATTCAATTCTTATCAATTTTGTTGTGGTTTGGGCATAAACCCTATACAAAAGACGCGCAAGCAATTCTTTCTGCATAAAAATATTGAGCTTTTAATCTTGAAAAACTCCAGCTGAGCTTGCGGGTGAATTCAAAATCAGGCGGGGCATTGCTCTCGCGGTCTCCTGTAGCGAAATGGCTATATAACCTGGATACCATAAATACTAATTTGCAATAAAATTAGTTATTACTATAAAACCAAATGCTCAAGCAAATTATACTTTCTTTCCGAAATGGTTATTACGTACTATAAAATCATAAGGTCATAAGTTTAAGTCTTCATTACAAGCATACCTACATATGAAGACAATCACGTATTTTTTATATTTTACGCGTAAGATTACTGTTAAGTTATTTTTAGCACAACCCACAATTTTACAAATTCCTAAAAATTGTTGATTTGCATTATTCATGTAAAAATTTAAGTTGTAAAATCTGCAACAAATTATTTATCGAGTGTAACTTATAAATTCAGACTAAGTTCAAGTTGGTTAAAACTTTTCATAAAACTTCAGTAAGCCACAGGTATTTGTGCATTACAGATTTTTCTTTGTGGAAAGTGCTTAAGGTGGCTTAAAACGCATCGGAATTAAGTTGAATATTGGTTATTAATGAATACGCAGCTGAACTGTTTTATTAATGGATTGGAATTATTGAACACGAAAAATTTGTAACCATTCTGAATATTCCTTAAAAATTAAAGTAAATCTGTCGGGTTAATTTGAATAAAAACGAAAAAGTAATAATAGGGACAATTTAAAAAAGTACGGCCATAGAAAAGCAGGTTATTCGTGACGGATTTGAATAGATACCTACGTGAAATACAAAGTAATTTTCGTCATTATTCCAATTGCGGTTACTAATACCTATAATTTTATCATAACAGGGTCAGTTACTAAAAATATATTTTTTAGATAGTAAAGTTGTTTGGATTTTGAGAAGACCGAACATTTTTGCACTTCCAAATGCCGAAGCAAACAGAAAATTTGCACAGTTGGTGAATAATTCCCCTGGGTAGGAAAATTATCCTAAGTTGAAGCGGTGGCACCTGGACTTGGAGGTCTTCGGGTGAGGACTTAAACAAACGAGTGTTCAAGACTCACTGAATAATATATTTAAAATCATCTCTTTTATACAAAAATATGTACATAAGAATAATAAGTTAAACAAGAACAAAGTATGATCGTAAAAATTATTGTAAACTCAGCATTTTGTTTATAGCTATTTCCGTGCTTCCAGGATGATTCATTTGTTACAATGTAACTAGTACAATTCATTACCTAGTCGTCATTTATATAAATTTATAAAATTATCAATTATTGATTGTGGATTACATTTCTACTTTGAGTAAATTATAAGTTGTAATTATAATGCAAGTTCATTGCCTGCCCTACTGAATATAAATACATTTCATTATTCTGCATTTTTGTTATCAATCCTACCTTGCAATTAAATTACAAAGTAAACGTAGTTTTGTATAAGAAATGAAATTTCCATGTTTAATATTGAAAATGACAATTTTTAATAATTAAACATTCTGCCGGGTCAATGAAAATGTTGATGCTGGTGGTGGTTGGACCATTTCTTTTTGATTCGCCGATTTGTCGGTATGATGTGTATGAGTTGATTTCGAGTGACTGATGATGCTGCTTTCTTGTTGTACCTCTTTTCCAATGGTTTCTGTAACTGATGTTTATTATTTTGAATTATAAAATTTCTTACGTCTTTTAGTGTTGCCTGAATCTTCTTTCGTGCGTAGTGTGGTGTTTTCTTTACATGAGCTGGTGAAACGAGCTCATGTAAGCTGCCACGTCCAAACGAGATGTGTTGTTGGATTGGATTGACGAATAAAAATGCGGGCGTAAATCGCATAATTATTTGGATTGGCCGGCTTTGTTGAGGTTTTGGATTTAAGGCTCGAATTTGTTGGGCTTCTTGTATTTCTGTTTGCTTGTACATGTTTTCTTTGATTTTTTGATTTTGCTGTGTAGGATTTGGTGTAATTTGATTGTTGCCATGTGTTGAATTTGCTTGTAGTTTGTCCCATCTTTGTAATAATTCTATATTTGATTGTTGGTTTTGGCGATTTTTTGTTAATTTTTGTATTGCGATTAAATTGATGCTTGAAACTCTTGGTTTTCTTGTTGCTTGCTTTTTGACTTTCGAAACTTTGGGGATTTCCTCTTTTATTTTTGCTGCTTCATCACTTGTCTTTTGAGCTTCTTTCTGTTTTATAATTTCTTCCAGATCCAAAAATGTCTCTTCTTCCTGGTTTTCATTTTCTTGGCATACGACGTTTTCTTCGAATGTTGGTTCTTCCTTTTTAGATTCTTCTCTTTTCCAAAATTTTTCTTCTTCATTTGTACGATTGATCACGCTAATTATTTCTGCTGGTTTTTGTGTTTCTTGTGAAATTTTGTCTGATCCTTTTCTTTCTGTTGTACCCATGTTTCTGAATTTGCTGCAATCTTGAATTCTGTGGTCTTCATTGCAACAGATGCATCTTAGTTGATTGATAAATGTAGTTACATAATTTTGATCTGTTTTTGGCCAAGTAATTTTGGATTTGTACTGTGATATTTCCACTATTTTTTGTTCCAGTTTGACCATTATTTCTTCGTATTTTGCTCTAATTTTCTTAACTTTATTTTCGCTGAAATATTCATGTTCATAGTTTTCTTCGTTTGCAAATATGTCTTCGTGAAGTTCCCTTATTGCATTCCATTCTCCTTCTAAGTTTTTTAATAATCTTTCGTACTTGCTTAGCGTATTGTCTTCTAATATTTCGATTGCTGCTGTTTTCATTGTTTCAAATAAGTAATAAATCTTCAGATATTGTTTTTTGATTCGAATTATTTGACTTGGTTCCATTTTTTGATGTTGTTTGTTCTGATATTTTGCGCTCAAATTTTTCTTAATTTGTTTGTTGATGAATTTGTTGTTTTGAATTATTGCAGAAGTGTTTTCTTTTGTGAGTTCTTTACATGACCTGGGTATAAAAGTCATGTAAGCTGCCACCTCCAAACGGAACTTGTGTAGGCGAATAGATATATTTTGGTAGCTTGCAGTTTTATTTGTCCAGGTGTCGCTGCTTAGATTGTTTGGTGTTTGTTTGTTTTGCTTGAATTGAACTTCTAGACGCCGCTGTTAGACGCTTGTGGTTTGGTTGGCTTGAATTTCCACGGTGGATTTTACTTGTTTAGATTTGTTTGTTTTGGATATTCAGACGCTGCTGAAAACCGTCCGTTTTTGATTTGCTTGAATTGAATGTCCAGATGCCGCTGTTAGGTGCTTGTGATATGACTTGCTTTGATTCGATATTTTTAGGCGTCGCTGCTAGACCCCGTGTGCGTGTAGATTTGTCCGGCGCCTCTGCTTGGACCCGGTGGATTTGTGTCGCTGCTGGACGTAGTGTACTTGATTTGCCCGGCGTCGCTGCTTGGACCCGGTGGATTGCTGGTGGACGTGTTGAAATTGACTTTTGGCTAGCTTGCGGCCTCACAAACTAATTAAACCGACGAAAGGCCTGGAGTACCAAAAGTCCGTTGCTGGTTCCAATTTCTTCGAAGGACCATTTGAATAATTCCCCTGGGTAGGAAAATTATCCTAAGTTGAAGCGGTGGCACCTGGACTTGGAGGTCTTCGGGTGAGGACTTAAACAAACGAGTGTTCAAGACTCACTGAATAATATATTTAAAATCATCTCTTTTATACAAAAATATGTACATAAGAATAATAAGTTAAACAAGAACAAAGTATGATCGTAAAAATTATTGTAAACTCAGCATTTTGTTTATAGCTATTTCCGTGCTTCCAGGATGATTCATTTGTTACAATGTAACTAGTACAATTCATTACCTAGTCGTCATTTATATAAATTTATAAAATTATCAATTATTGATTGTGGATTACATTTCTACTTTGAGTAAATTATAAGTTGTAATTATAATGCAAGTTCATTGCCTGCCCTACTGAATATAAATACATTTCATTATTCTGCATTTTTGTTATCAATCCTACCTTGCAATTAAATTACAAAGTAAACGTAGTTTTGTATAAGAAATGAAATTTCCATGTTTAATATTGAAAATGACAATTTTTAATAATTAAACAGTTGGATCTATACACATAGATAAAGCCAAAATCTCATGAGCTCTTGAAACCTTAAGTTCCTTCCAATCGTCTGGACTTAGAGAGTATTAATAACTTTACTTTAGGAAGGTTAGATAGAAGAATTCTATCTACTGTGAATAGATACTAAAAGCAATTACTTTTAGGTAAATTAGTTTAACTTTGAATACAACAAGTTGCTCATTATTGATAAATCAATTTAAAATTTAGAATTGAAAACAAACAAATGTTGTAAAAGCTCGGTTCAAAAAAAGTCAGGTCATCTGGTCATTTCCATGTCGCGACGCGTCGTCAGCTGTCTCGACTACCAGGGATGGAATGATGAGTCGAGTTCTTACAACAACTACGATAAAAAGAATACCTCGGTGTTGAAATTCGGAAATTTTCATATTAAGAAGCCTGGGTATATTGTCAAGGGAGACGATAGAAATTGCTTAAACCTGCAAAAGCCAATCTAAAACGTAAAAACGTGTAGTGTCAAAGTTAAAAAATTGTCTTCCATGGAATTACCAAACATAAAAAACAGAAGTTTAAATAAATTAGAATTACTTTATTTAATCAAAATTAGGTAATGATCAATAGTTTACATGTAAGTATTTTGGAGCTGCTGCTCATTAGAATACTATCATAAAGTGGTAGTACATAATAATCAATTAACACAAATAAATTTGATGTCTGACGTCAAAAAATAAACTAACAAATTTGTGATAAATATTGTATTAACAACCGACGCGCATAAGTAAATACTAACATATAAAATGTTACATTATTTGTTGTTTTTATTTTCAATCATCAAATTTTCTTTAATATGCTTATCTTTTAGATAGATCAAGTAAATCTGATCTATGAAATCGACTGACTGCTTCAATTGAACACTTCTATAGAAAAACCCAACATTTGCTTCCTCACATTTTAACCTTAAGGCAGTGTGTAAATTTGGTAATCCATTAATTTGTTAAACAAACCAATATTGTTACTGATGTTGGTTTTATGCTACTCTGTAAATATTGCGTTTATTATGTTGAAATTTTGAGGTGGAATTGGAATTAGAGACATTTACCTTTATGATGTCAATAAATGTTATATTAACTACTTCTTTATATTCTAAAAATGAATCAAAAAACACAAGAGCTGACGAACTGGCAATAAATAGCTTCAACGGTCCTTCTTGCAGCTCGTAACCGATGGTCACACTTTTCGTTAAAGCTCTAAAGGCATTATTTGAACAATACACGTCAAAACTGCACACTTGCAGATGGGTACAAGGAACTGCATGCAACCAAGCAAAAGCTGCAAAAATGTGCCTTTTCGGAAGCTTACGAAATACTACATAAAGCTATCCAAAGTCAATCTGCGGACAACTGTAGGAATCTTAAGTGGACATTGCAGATTAAATAAACGCTTTCACACGATGAGGTATGCAGATGACCCTATATATTGTGGCTGCAACAAAGATGAGAAGTTAAACTGTTCGGTTTTAACTTCAATAAGAAGATCTGCGTTGAGGAACTTCTAGCTTGATATGGCTAAAATCAGCAAAACCGCTCCTGTCAAAATCCTCAAGTTCATTCTACAGCTGGAATGGATTCATAAGTGATAAGATTGCGGTAAAACTGAAAACCGAAGGTAGTACAATGTAGGAGCATGCCAGGGGCCCTTCCAGTTTTGAATGTTTAAATGAATTTGGTGTCAAACGTTAGAGTATCGTTTAAGTTTGAATAATCTTCCGTTATTTTTGTTTGAGCTTCAAAGATCGTGCAGTTATTAGCGAAAAGCTACTGGCGGGCCGTAGACATGATAGCCCTTTCAGTTTCGAATTCTTGAATAAATTTGGTGTCAAACGTTAGAGCATCCGTTATTTTTGTTTGCGTCTCAAAGGTCGCAGAGTTATTCGCAAAAAACTACTTAGGGGGGCTTTAGACATGTTTTTCAATTTTTCTTCCTATTTGAATTTATGTGTGCAATTGGTGTCAGCCGAAAAGCTTTGTTTGAGCCCGAATGAGCTTCAAAGAGCAAGATTTTAAGTTAATTTTTTACAGAGTTATGGTTAGTTGAAATCTTCGACCAATCTCCAAGCAACATCCGTTAAATCGTAAGTTTTTTTAGGTTTTTTAAGTTCTCTATATAAAAGATTCTGTTTAATAGAATCGTGAAATCAAATACTGTAAAATATGCACCAGAGCTTCCCAAATTCAAGATTTTTCTCAATTTCAATTCAACAACAAAATATATTTTATATATATTTAAATAAATTTGGTGCCAAATGTTGGTTTTTAGGACTAGGAAAGTTGCATCGCATTCTGTGTAACGCACAGAAACTTATAAAATGTTCAAAGAATAAAATAACTTAAAATAATTGAAAAATTTATACAGAATTTTAAAAAGGACATAAAGTAAAAAGGTCAAAATTACATTTTTGCCTAAAAAATTTATCAATGCCGGAAATCAAGCTGAACTTTTAATATTCTGATAATTTAATTTAAAAAAAAATTTTTGTATTTAACGCCTGAGCAACTATGAGTTTCCAATATTTTATTTTGAGCTTGAACCGTCGCGTCGCAGAGTAATTCGCAAAAACTTTGAAGCGGTGGGGTCGTTGTAGACGTGTTTATATTTATCCCCTGCCGAAGTGGAATTTTTGGGTTAAATTGGTGTCAAACGTTTGAGTATAGTTGGAGGGAGACCCAAAAGCTTTCAAATTTTTCATTTGAGCCTCAACCGTCAAAGACTTATTTGCAAAATATGCTACCCCCCCAAGTGGAATTTTGAGGTGAATTTGGTGTTTCGAAAGAAATTATTTACGAATTTTTGATGTTCCTACGTTTGACACCAATTTCACCTAAAAATTCGACTTGTTTTTCAACTAATTATTAGCTAATAACTTCGTAATGGTTGCAGTTTAAACGACAAAATTTGGAAAATTTTGTTTTAGATTCACAGTTGCTCTTGGAAATAATAATATTTATATTTTTTATACCTGTTTTTATGAATTACAATTTTTTTGAAAAATTAATTTTTTAAGGTTTATTTCATTAATATATGTAATGAAGGTGATTACTGATTATTTTATTATAACAATGTGATTATTTACACATATAAATAAGATTGGTTTCTTAATCTAAACAAAAATTTTGTTTGAACAGATAATAAGACTATCGTGCGACACTAGCACGGAAAACTAGAAATTTGAAATATTAATATGACATTAAAATGATGGGAATGAAAACTCATTCAAGTCTAAACAAAGCTCTATCGGTAGATATAAATTTCAGAAAAATATTCGAAATAAGAACGAAAATAGCAAACATGTCTATAAACCTCTCCCTAAGAATTTGAAGTTGAGGCTCAAACAAAAAATTTGGAAGTTCATTGGTGCTCAAAAGTTTTGACACCAATTTTATCACAGAATTACCCTTAAGAGGGGCTAATCTGCAGCCTCTACCAAGTATTTTGCAAATAACTCATAAATGCTCAAACGATACTCAAACGTCTGACACAAAATTCATCAAAAAATGCAAAACTGAGGAGTTATCATGTCTACGGCCTCCAGTAATTTTTCGCGAATAACTCCGCGACCCTTGAGACTCAAACAAAAATAATGAAAGCTTATTCTGGCTCAAACGATGCTCGATTGACACTAAATTTATTCAAAAATTGAAAACTGGGGAAGGGGGGACACTGACATGCACCTGTTTAAGTACGTGTGAGTTTATCTTACCTTCCACAATAAATCCAGAATCTAAAATATAAAAATGAACAGAGGAATCGAAAAAGCTCCTTGAACTATTTACTTTTAATACTAAAGAGATACCTACCCTTTTATGTATTTCCGTATAATTTAATTGTATATAAAATTTTCATCAGTAAAAGCAAAAAAAACTAATTGTTAATGTAAAATAATAACATTTTATGGTTGCAGGTAGCTACTGTGGTCCCGAAAATACAAATTTTACGATTGAAATCTCGATGAATTCTGAAAGAGTATGTTTTAAATAAGAGAATAAAGGGAGATTCAATGCCCTAAGTGCCCCTGTTTTTTCAAAAATCGAATTTAAAAACTTCGATTTTTGCAGTAAATTTTAAAGCAAAGTCGCTCGGGATTGGTTAATTCTGTCGGTACGTGCACCCAGATATAGTCTTAGCTTTGCGCGGAGTGGGAGCGACACTTGCATTGCGATGCAGTAACAGAGCACTTCGAACGAAAATCATGGTTTTCAACCCTCAATGTGCTGGTAAAATGGCTTAAAGCCCTCGAGCGCAGCGAGAGGTGCTTTAAGTCGATTTTTCCTTGCACAACCACCTTTCCGAATAGTACATGTGCTAGAAAAATGGCTTAAAGCCCTCGAGCGCAGCGAGAGGTGCTTTAAGTCGATTTTTCTTCGCACGGCTACTCTGCGTTACAAATCCACTGTCACGAGTTTCACCTCTCAAAGATTCACCTTTTCATTGATCTGTCGGCCTAGGGATATTTTTAAATTAGTTGTCATTTTGATGAAAATGGCTCGAAGCGCCCGAAGGGTGCTGAGAGTCAATTTTCATCAAAATCACCATGGCAAGAGCCGGATCTACCGGCAAAAGTAACTACCGTTCGTTAAATTTAAGTAACCCTTTTCTGAAGTAATTTTTTAATTATTTTAAATTTTTAAATTAAATAAAAAAGGAGAACGCATTCCTACCATACCGCAAGTGTTACTGACTAATTGTTAAAGTGTAACCCTGTTATATATATCAGCGCACGTACCTCCCACAAACGAAGTTGATTGACCAATCACGAGCGTTTAACCGTCGAAAATCAAGCTTTTTTAAATTCGATTTTTGAAAAAACAGGTGCATTTAAGGCATTGCGTCTCCCTTAAATCTCTTATTTAAAATGTACTCTTTCAGAAAAGTTCGAGGTTTCAATCGTAAAATTTGTATTTTCGGGACCACAGTAGCTACCTTTCCCCTATTTATAAATTTTCTAAATACTTTAAATTATAGTTATGAATACTCAGAAATACATATTTACTATTTTAATTATAAAAACTCCATTTTCAGGTAGTGTTGTTGATAAAACTCATATAAAATGTACGTGTACCTTCCCACAGTAACATACAATTTGAATTGTTTCAATTTAATAAACGTTTGCTTGAAGTTTACATTTTGATTTATTTACAACATCTTGGGAATATCAAAATTTAAATCCTTGGTCGTGGTTGGCTCATTAGTAATAGTTATTACACAGTATTATAGAAATCTCTTGTGGTTTTGTAGTTTCTTTTAATTAGACTATCCTTACTAAAATGTGTTGACATTTCTAATTTTTCTTAAGAATTTAATTTCTGCTTCCTGCAGGCATTTTGCTTGGTTTTCGGTCAATATCCAGGAATTTGTGCGTTATCCTTCTCAATTTTATCAGCTTTATTAAAGTGAATCTGTTAGTTGCGATAGAAGATAATGTCAGGTGATTTATTATTAAATCTTTGTGTGCTTAGATTTGTGATTTCACTTACAATAAAAATCTCAAACTTATTCAAATTTACATTTTCAAATTAGGTTATTTGTTTGAAATTGATGAGTAGTAATGGGAATAATATTTTCCGCAATTGGGATTCGCTTATGATAATTTTTGGGATTTTAAATTGCAGTTTTTGTTGACATTTCAAATTCTTCTTAAGAATTTAATTTCTGCTTCCTGCAGGCGTTTTGCTTGGTTTTCGGTCAATATCCAGTTGTCTCCCCTATAGGTCAATATAGGGATGTTTATCCTTGTAAATCAAATTACAATACAATAGAAGAGTCTGGATTGAGAACAGCATATTTATTAGCAAAATAATCCGGATTTAAAGCAAACCATAGTTTTTGGTATTCTTCTAAAGGATGGAATTTTCTGGTAGCACACAAAAGTGATAGTGATATTGTTAATCGTGAGTTATTAGTGTTAAATTAAAACAATACGTAGTTCAGGTGCATTCAGACTGAATTACTTTCACAAGCAAAATTTCATTCATTTTAATTATTGTTAGTTTCCTTTTGATTCCTTACTTTTAGAAATTATTCAACCTACTATATTTCAAATTTACCGACATAATGGTGGACCTTGGAAATAATTAAATTAATCTTGATGAGGGAAACACGTAATTAATTGGCTTGTGAATATTGTAAAAAGACTTATGTGGTATTGTAATCTAATTTTCATTAAATATTGGGGTTTGCTGTCAAGTCGAATCCAGATTTGATTGCAGATCAAAATTATTACATTCAGTTTCCCTCTTGTTGTTGTATTGATTTAGTGGGTATCAGATGTGATAGAGTCGTTATTTTACGAAAAATTATAAATTTTATGGTAGGATATTTTTGAAAAATAATTTGAAAGTTAATAAGCGGTTTTGCTGATAATTTTATCGAGAGGTGAAAATTGATTATACATTTTATGGGTTCGAATATTGCACCTATGGGCCGCATATTTAAATGACTATAATAAGATTGTCGTGTCTACAAGCCTTTCATTCTTTTATAAATATGTAAATCTGAGTGCGTTTAGCGTGCCTAAATATAGCTATATGTAAACTTAATAGCATCGTGTAGGTGTAGTTTGAACAGTCTTTCCTATTATTTATTGCCGTTGCTTAGGGTCATTCTCTTGATTAATGATTACATCTGAAGGCACATTAGTATTATAAAATTGTAAAGAATTAAGCGTTAATATTCATTACAACGTCATTACGCCCTTATTACGCCCATATTTTACAACTTCCATTTTCAAGTGTTTTCAAACGTGAGAATTATAATTATTTATACAAATTAATTTTGTGCTTAAGTAAAAAATCAAGCACGTATTTAATTATTATAATTATTTTTTACAGAAGCATAATTGAATGTAACCACCATAATAATTAAATAGTTATGAAATTATATATAACAATAACTGTCTAAAAGTGATTCAAGTTATACATTAATTCACATTGATATCTTAACTTGACCTCTTACGATTTCGACAGACTTCTATTTACATGCAGATCAACAACACGAATATATTTGCATATCGCTTTCAATGCCGAATAGGTCACACAAACTTTAATGGATCATTTATTCAATTAGTGGTGGATGAACTAATTTGAGATGACAATAACCTTGAACTACAAATAAATTATTCCACAAAAACTTTTTCTCGCTTTTGCTAGTAGTAGTTGAGTCGGTCATCACTACAATACCAAAGGAACATTTCATTATAGAAAAGTGGATTATTATTTATTTGTTTGAAGTTTGAAATTGGTTTCGTGAATGCATTAAATTGGTAGCTTGGTGTATAAAACGTATTCCAAACCTTTTTGCGTCTATAAATATTTTATGCGAATCCTATCCATTTGCCTAATTTTACCTTAACCGAGTTTACTACACGAACTTTACTTAAATTAGAAAACTTCGATTTTCTATTTAAATTTCCAAACATATTAATTATTTTTTTAACAAGTTAATTCACTTGCAGTCAAATTGCTTTCCGTAATTATTTTGTAAACTGTAATTTATTCTTTGTTTTTAAATCGATATCGAACTTTTCGACCCAGATGAATTACCATTGTAATTTATGTTGATTGACATTATAAAGTCAAATTATACAAGGACGTTTCAAATAAAACCAGGATTCCACCACTAAATCCATTCACCACTCTTACTAGGTTAGATTAACATTTTCGGTGTTCTTAGACTAATTGAACCAATTGTCCCAAATTATTATTCATACCATTTGAGAAGTTAAAAATTTGGTGGGTACCATAAGATCAAGATTAACTAGTCACTAATGAAAAGAAAATTCCAAACTAAAAAAAGATTTGGTTTTTTTATTAGCTAAGAGGTAGACATTTGGTGAGGAGAATTTTGGCACATATTGTCATGTTTTTTGTGTTCAAAATTTTATGATTTGTCAGTGTGTTAAAATTGTTTACTACTTGAATAAAGAAATTTTAATAGAATGAATGAAAAACAAGATAATAGTAAGTTTGCTATTGTAGATGTGATTATGAAGAGAAATAAAATTTAATTTTAACTATTAAAAAGTTAAAGTTTTAAATTAAAACCAATTGCAGTACTCACATTAAGATTATTACAAATTACAAGCAAAATAAGCAAGTAAGTAATTTAGAGATGCAGAGCTTATCTTTGAAGTAGAGGTACCATTTGATTTTTTAATTAAAAAAATCTTAAATATTTTGGACCAAATAAAGAAAAGTAGGAAGTCTGCTGCTTCAGAATCATAAGGCAACTACTGAAAATTGTTATACCTTTATTATGCCAATGCCGAGTTTTCTCAACCCGAATAAAATATGATGAATTAAATTTTTCTTTTTGTTTTAGCTTTGTGCCCTCACATTGAAAAAGCCACGAGTCGCCACTGCAATTATTATCACTCAAGATGATGGAGTTGAATTCCGTTCACGTGCCAGTTGTAATTTCTTTTCAGACAACTTCACTTCAATATCAAGAAGCACCGAGACTGATAAACGAACTCGTTGGCTGGAAAACTGTGCGATAACAAATTTAAACTATTACTTAAAATTATTCAAACCGAAAAAGACGTCGATGTTTCAGTTAGGTTCATATAAATATTTTCAAAAAAAAATTATTATTTGTCGATTATCACAAAGGCTGATTTTCGTTTGAATTTATGAAGCCAGGAAACCGACATTCGTTCCTTTTTGTTATCTTTGTTTTACGGTTGCTATAATTAAGTTGCATAGAAATAAAAATTAATTAATTTAAAGGTGGTTTGATTACTAATATACGCGTAGCGCACAAGAGCAAATGGAATAAAATAAGGATAAAAAAATTGAAATAAACTATACAAAATTTTATTTAAAATGATCGAGTTCTTGACCCTCAAAGTTGACGTAACCCTTTAACTGTCACCGCCCCTAAAAGTGTTTGAATGTTTAATATAATGAGCTTCCATTATTAAAAAGTCATTATCTAAACTACATACCGCATAAGAATTTAAGAGACATTTCTTGAATTAAATATAAGCAGGTGAACGGTGAACCTCAAAAATAATTAATTAGCATTGATTAGACCTAAAGATAATGGAACATAAAATAAATACTTGTTTTGTAATAAAACATTATGTTAAGATTTTGTAGGAGAGCAACCTTTACTTCGATATAATTAAGGTGGGTTTTTTTACAATTTATTATTATCAATTCGACAATACCAGAAGTTGATACTGAAAGAGTTTCTATTTTATTTAAAAGGAAATTTTATCAAGAGAGAACAAAGAAGTGGAAAGCAACTTTTCTTTTAATTTGTGTTGTGACTCTTGCCGCACATTACGGTCTCTTGCTGTGGAAAGAAATGTAAGGTGAATGCGATTGGCTAAAATTGCATAAGTTTTAATGAGGTAGTAGTTTGTAAACGGAAACTTAGCTCGTTGAGCTTTCTACAAGCTACACCCAAGGTTTAGTTTCGATACTTACTTTTGGTACAATTTTCAGCTACATATTCTATGTTTTCGAGCAAAATTACTAACTTTCTTTAGTTGGTCTATTGATAAGCGAGATTATTGGTGGGAGCGCATTATAATCAACCATACAAAGCAAAACTTTGCATGTTCTTGTAGTATAATGCATATTTTATTTGGATATTGTAACGACCATCGCAAACTGAAATCGATTTGGATTTTTCGTTATTAAATCTATTGCATTATCCTCTCACTAAGGACTCTTATTGTTTAAGCTCATTAATTACTCGTTTTACATAAGTTATACGAATTCAACGTAGAATGGAAATTTTAGGGATCTGTGATAGCGTAGATAATAACTACCACCCAAAGTTAGCATGACCAAAGGCCGTTAACAGAGAAATATACCACATCAAGGGAAACAATTAATCCTACCTGGAAGGCTTTTCAATTCTAATGTGTAGTTCGGCTTAAGCATACTCGACCATGTTCACATTTAATACAATTACAATAAAAAAGTATTTACTCGAAAAATATAGACACATAAAATTTATTTAAATTGTTTCATATAATCCGAATCATCTAACAAATGTATTTGTAAATAGGAATACAAACAAAGGAAATTTAGGTAAATATAAATTATATTCACATAATTTTGATTTGAACAATTTACGATTAAATAAATATTTACACAAATTCTTGTGATTTTCTAAACCAAACGTGATTTTTTACAGCTTATGGTCAAAGAGACATCGGAAGCTGGGCTAAAATTTCTTTTAGCAGCTGCGTAAGTAATTTATAAAAATAAGTAAATCTTAGCTTAGTTTAACAATAATTCACTAATTTTTTTGCATTACTTTGTATTAAAAATCGGATATGTAGATAGCGGTTTACTTTCCGATATTTTATAGGATCATAAATTATTTTTAAGATTTGAAATAATTCGATTTAAATTCTCAATAGCTTCAACTTGTAATGGCGGTTTATCATTTTAAGTAACTCCAACATTGTAAATTTGATATAACCGTCCATCGCTAACTCCACATCATTTTAGGGCGGAATACTAAGGATTTACTTAATTTAATCGTATTCATTTTTGTAGCTACTTTGATAATTTATACATTTTAGACTGATAAAAAGTCTGCTGTAAAGTAATACTACTTAAAATTTTCTTTTTCCATGATTTAATATTTTAAAGCACCGAAAAGAAGCCCCAACGAAAGCTTTTCTCGATATTTACAGTTAGAGTTGCATGAAGGTGGACTAACTGCAAAAGTTTATCTCTATTTTATCTAACATGTATGTATAGTCGGTTTTAAACGTCTTGCGACATTGTCCGATACCAAACTACCAACCTTGCGAATTGGCGCTTGGTTTTTTAGCATTTTATCTAACATAACCTTGAAATAGTAGATAACTTGTTATTCATGGTTTACTCCCGAGAATTTTTGACAAATCATCTGAGAGAGTGATAACCATCACCCGTGATGGAATTTTAGGATCTAGCTCATTGGACAGTGTTCGGCTTGATCCAGCAGTTACTTTGCTTACCATTTAATGCTATAATCTGGAATCTATTAGGTTTCAATACGAAGTACAGCAAGAAGTTTTGATTCCACATCCGTCTTTAAGTCCGTCCGCATGTTTCAAATTTAAGAAATATTATAAGCAAACTAGAAGTTTATCCTTTATATAAAATTGTTGATTTACCAAAAGCAAAAGAACACAATGGTTTGATTTATTTATAAAATGGATTCCAGTTAATCCGGATTAATGAATTAAGTCCAAGTTTCCTTTGCATTTAAACTAGAAAGATAGCTGTATAGCAGTTTTAAAACTGCGGTCATCCAAATTCTACCTTATTTCTACAGTTATAGATTCAATTTTCAAGCTTTTTTTTACCATTTTTATCTGATTTCTAAGTATAAATTTTTTCGAAATTTTAGTCACAATTTGTTGTTAAAATTTGTCGTTGAATTTTAATTATTTTAATTCCTCGTAGGTGCAGTCATTTTTATGAGGAAAAAACCATTTGAATTCATAGCCATTAGGATCATAAAAGTTAGCTAGGAAAATTAACGAGTAAAATTTGAATGAATAATTATTAACATTGCAGTAAAACAAACAAAACCGATTTAATTGAAACAAACTAACATAACAAAAGTTAATATCTAAACTTAATATCTAAATCAAATCTAACCTCACCCTTAGGTTAGGATCCTAACCCGGCCTTAATTTAACCCAAATTTTACTTTTCATAGTATTTTTGGCCTAGAAGGATATGTTTAATTAGTACCTAGTTAGTCAAAACGGCTTGGTGGGTGCGGAGCGAAAAAGATGAAGCGTAGCGCCCGCACAAAAATTTCAATTAGAAGCGATGCATTTCACAATTTTTGCAAGAAACCTTACGTGATGAGCGGAGCTACCCTTCTAGCGGCACCCAATTAATTGTTGTTAAATGCTACATTTTTAAAATCGGAATTTTGGTTAATGAACTTCTCTTTTATTAGCGTTTTTATTTACATCCATTGTTGGATATACGCCTTTTCAAGTAACTTAAAGGTTTAGGTTATATCTTTTCACGCTGGTTTAGTGCGGATTGGGAAGAGTTTTATAGTCCACAGATTGATTTTGAACTTTTTAGATCACAGCACATATCTGACGCAACCAGGATTAGAACCGCGGTTTCCCGCTCTATAGTCGATCCGTATTTGATTTACGCCCGACTGCTGATCTTGATGATAAACTACTTCCAATATTATCCTAAAGAGCTTGTTTATTTTTTCACCATAGTATGAACCAAGACTAAAAACGTTATAGAAAGGGTAACGAACTTAAAGTGGACTTGGGCGGGACATTTTGCTATACAAAGTCATGATAGATGAGCAAAGAAAGTCCTATTATAGAAACCACAAACAACCAAAAGATCCGTCAGTCGTCCACCAAAACGCTGGACCGACGATATTGTTGAAACAGCAGAAAAAATTGGCAAAATCAAGCCCAAGATTGTGATACGTGAAAGAAATTGAATAAAGTCTAATTTAATTATTTTTCATTATTGCATTTTGATTTTGAACGCCTGTAAGATTTTGTTTGGTTATTAGCCACAGCCGTGGAGTGATGTGACCGCTGGTTGAGTACAGAGCGGAAATTCTGGGTTCAAATCGCGGACTATACAGAATTTCTTAGCTCCGCCTTTCAGTGGACATCCACACGGTGTGGTGAAATATATACCTATTGATTTACCGGAAATAGGTAATATAAACGTAAAAAGCTTAATGAATTAATCATCTCAAAAATTACTTTTCTCAGAAGTTGTTTCTGGAGTTCTCTGAAATTTTTTATGTTGGGGACATTAATTTATAAATCGCCATGACTGACTCCGCCTCAGTCTCAGTTACTCTTTTGAAGAGGAGCACATACGTTAGGTTTTTATTAGTGTCTACTGCAAGCCATCAATATTTTTCGATGGTTTGATAGCATAATCGTGAAAGAAATGAGTTGCGCTATCTTTATTTTACCTGGTATCAAAATCACTTTGGTTTATTTTGGGACTACCTTCAATCTCCTTAACATCGTTCATTCTACAGCTGAATTGTTTATCTTACAGCTAGATTGGCTTATTGGAGAATGACAGGGCCGGGGTGTAACTGAAACCAGAGGTAGTACAATGGGCCCGATTTGGTGGCCTAAGTGCGCGTGAGCTTGTCTTGCCCTCCAGAACGAATCCAAAATCTAAAGAATTCATCGTTTATTCGCAAATTCTGGCAATTGCGGAGCTCACTACATTCATCAGTTCTGATCCGTGCATCTGTTAATATTATGTTCTCCATAAAGCTATAACTACCCATGCGCAAAACATTATTTCACAGCTTCTTTTGGATGCCCAGGAATCCCTAATCAATTTTATCTTAAACCTTTTACTTCTAAAGCCCCTACAATATGTGACTCAATTTGGCCTAATTATAAATGCGTTTTTCACGTTTAGTGTTACCAACGCAATCATTTTGTTCAATCTATTAGTTTAACATTTTATATTTTTTTATTTTGACTATTTTGTAGACAGCTCTTAACTATCGATTTTCCCTTGCAAATTCAAACTTTGTTATATATTTTTTTCAGCTCTGTTCATTCCTCTTGGATTTCTTCCAAGAGGCATTTCTTAAAGGTTTCAAGAGACAGATCTGTACAGATATTTAAAATTTCTCTTAATTTCACAAAACTTAAAACAAAATTAATTAAAACTTTGATGCTTATTAAATATTGGCGTATAAAAATAATAATTAGAATTTTGTTTTAGTTTTAAAATGTTCCGCATCAAAAGTTTTAACTATAAACTTATTAGCTTTGTGCTGTAATTTGTTAAAACCTAGGTTTAAATGATCTTTATATAGTATATCATACAGGCCCATCCCATTTTGAATAAAGGCGTAATGTTTCACAAGTTTAAAAACAAAATATGTAATGGATTTCTAATGTAAAGCTTACGAGTTCAAAACCTTAGTTACTTCCACTCTACTTTTTCCTTGGTTGGAAATCCAATCCACGTTAAGCTTTTCCTTACATTTCACGGTTTCTGTAATAAGAAATTTGCAAAGTCTACTAAAAATATTTTAATCTGCAGGCTAATACGTTGAGTCTCAGAGTGCACAGAAGTTTCATCAAAATAACAGTTTTGTACTGGTGTGTTTGAATGGCTTTTACATTAACTGTCATTAGATGACCTCCGTTTGCCGCTTTAATAACTATTGAACTATTCTGGGAAATTTAAATCAAACAAATTGTGGAAATAAAAATAATTTGCCTATGTTGTTTATGGTCGAGTTATTATGAAATTTAATTTATTTATTTATTCAGATTCAACAATAAAATTTTGCAGGAAATACAAAAAGCACATTAAAAATTAATAATATACGAGATGAAATAAAAAGAATTATTTATTTGTATTAAACGCATTGTTGGTAACGTTTCTCGAGTGCTGATAAAGCCCATAACCATATAATAACATAACTTCATTAGCATTCGAATAATACACGCAGCGTTATCGATTTTATTTTGTGTTATTGTAATTTATAACTTTTGTAAGAATAGCATCACTCCATCTAAAACAGAAAGTTTTTTTGTGTTTGAAATCAGTCAACGTATATATGAGTCCATATGTCAAACACGTTCTCTCGTTTCTGCTGTGACAATTCCCTGTTGTCCTATGGTCCTAAGGGAGGACGAAACGTTGACTCTTGTTGTTGCTAGAGGGTGGAGAACAATCAGACTATTGTTAGCCTTATTCAGTGACACCAAATGTATTTGCAACCCATTGTTGGATTTTCTCTATTATTTGTTTTGTATAAACGCGCTTACAAATTTAAATAAATAAAAAAATTGGAATTTTTATTTGCGTATAATAATTATAAAGATATCGGAAACACATAAATAATTGGACGGTGATTTTTAAAGCGTTTAAGTTTATTTTATCGGAACGTAAACTCTTGTAGGGTTTCAAGTTTTCACAATAGAAAATGTAAATTTTAACATTGCTCACATACAAAGATGTTCTAAGTGTTCAACATAAGTTCTTTTATTGTGTAGTCCCGTTGTAAGCTTTTTGTACTCATTTTTCCCACAACAAACTTCCACACTTTAAGTTTCATTACATAGAGTTATAAAGTTAGTTCAAGAGCCACTACTTACTTATAACAAATTTACTAGTTTGTATTTATTAAAGGTGAAAGTCTTAAATAAATTATTTAAGCGCACCGGTTAAGGTAAATAAATAAATATTACAAAAACTTCAACCATAATGGAACATAAAAACTTTTATTCACTTTAAAATTGCACTTCTTACGTCAACTTTTACTCCTTCATAAATTCAAAGACATTGGATGAACTTGGGAACGAACGTGAGAAAATAATACTACAATTAGTTTTTTTCAGTTTGAAAACTACGAGATTCTGCAAAAAGCTTTTCCCGAGTTACTACTCAACGGTGCTATCATATTTAAGAATCATTTTAATATTTAAAATAAATCTGAAAATGTAATTTCGAGACTAAAACAAAATTACAGGCAGATTTTAAGTGCTTGTAAACAAACCAAAAATTTCAATATCGGCAGCATCTCTGAAACTGAACATCAGTTGACAATATTAATTAAAATAAATTTAATACAATTGTATCCAGGCAATATCTCGAAACAGGAAACCATGAAAAATTCCTAAGTTAAAATAAATTTACATATAAATAGATTTGAAATGCTAATAGCACTGATTTTGTTTCTTGATGTAGTTCGTATATTACAAAGTAGATTTAGTTATTATTTTTTTATTATTCCTCGTCTTTAAATTATTAAATAAAGAACGGTAACATAAAAACTTCTTCTGCTTGAATATAAAGCAAAATTCAGTTTGTTACTCCGGTTTTCTTTATATTTGTTCGTCATTTATGGTATAATTGCGGAACGCTTTCCTTTCAATGTATTTCAATTGAGTCTTCTCCAAGTGTGTACATTTCCAGAAATATTTACTATTTTAAATTTCTTTGTGTTGCCATTTTAATGAAGAGCGCCAAGTCGGTCTGGGATTAATCTATTTAAGAAAAATTGATTTTTGTTTTAGAGAGGTAGCTCAAAAATTGCATAGACATAAACAAAGGAAAAAAAAACAGTAATTTAAATAATTACGATTTATTTAAAAATTGCCACCATTACGAACAGTAATTCACATTTAAATAACGTTATAAGATTACCGATAAACGAAATAATTACAAATTACTTAACTACGAGAATTTTCGTATATATCCACAGAATCTTTTATACTACATTTCAGAAGTGGAATTGGAATCACGTTTAATTACAGGGTGTACGTCCGAAGTACAATAAAATGGACAATTTAACAAGATTAATGCAGGATGTTTGATAAAATCAGCGACGGATGCAGCATATTATTTAAAAATTAAAAATGTGATAAATTTACTTGAAAATTATCTGATGAAGAAATTTATGAAAGATGAGACTAACAAGGAGGCGTTTTTAATGAAAGTACAGTGAAAATGAGGAAATTCATGTCTTGACGTATGATCGAATTTGCTCTATTTTGGAGAAAATTTTAAATTTAATTTAATGTGTGTAATTTAATTCGATCAAACGCTTATACAGTTTTTTAAATTTTTTGATTAAAATCGGCGAATTATCAGCTAAAAGTTCCCCTTGGAAGACTAGAAATTAAAATGATTGTGCAATAAAACAAACATTTAAATAAAGTGGCTAAAGTATGTACTTAATACAAAATGTTCAAATTTTTGTGTCCATTGCCTTGATGGTCTACCTTACATTTCCTAGATTCTTAAGTTTTTGACTCAGAACGGTCACAAGACGTGATGCAGAAGATGCGACTGCCCATCAGCTAATTAAATAAAAAATAGTACATGGCTTCAGTAATAACTCGAAAGAATTGGCTTTAGTTATAAAACAAAAAATGTAATTAGAAGATCAGATTGTATGTATTATTCGGTTTTATTAGCTCTAAAACTTTTTTCGATTCCCAAACATCGCCAGGCAGCGTTTGGTTTTGTAAGCATTTTATATTTTTTACCGACGACGAGAAGCCAGCCCGACGTAGAACCCTCAACATGGAGGACCAGCGAGACGGCCAGAATAAAGTTGTACCTTCGCCCGGATTCGAACCGGGTATTGAGCATTTGAAGTCAACTCGTTTGACTATTACTTTCCGACCGCCTCAGAAGAAAAAATTAATATGTTTAATTCCAAATTCAATGACAAGTAAATTTTAATCCTGGTAAAATCAAAAAACCAGACCTGGCTCAGGCTTGGCAGGAAAAGACAGTTAATTGCAAGCAATTCTTTTTTTGTAGTCCTATCCTTCACTTTTGGATATAAACCTTTTGAAGTTCCTATTTCATAACTTGAAGGTTAGGCCATATCTTCTCTTTACTGATATTTACTGCTCTTTAGCCTATCTGTGTTTGCTGCTGCTGCTCTGCAAGCACAAAGAGATCTTGAAACAATGTAAATCAAAAATTAAAAAATTTTCTGCTTTATTGTCAATATTGCTTTAAAAATAAAGAAGAACTATAAAAACTTCTTCTTTCTCTGAATTTACGCCTACGGCTTGTTATTTCCAGCATCTGCTGACTTGTAATTTGGTATTGGCTTTCATGGTTTTAGCGGGTTTATCCCGTATCAGAAGGATTCAATGAGTCGTCGTTAGATGTCGTGTATATCCCGGTTGCAGTATTCAAAAGATTCGTCCATAGATTACGCGTTTATGACCATACTGCAGCATTTGAATAGTCGTTATGATGTGGTGCTTATACCGGTGACATGCTCACAGATTTAAAGTTGTTTCGATATATGATTGTTAAGTTGTAAAATGGTTTATCTATAAATGTAAATAAATAAATAAATCTGCGTCATTTCCTTGGCAATGCTGGATCTGTAAGCATATAAATTGTTTAACGTCCGATAGGTAGTTTGCTAGACTGGCCTCCAGAGGCGCCTGTAACCCTGGCTTCTATGTTAATGACGGCGATTCCTTAACCCAGGAGGACCACCGGCTTAACGTGCCATCCGAAACACGGAGACTAGTCATATGCAAGTTTTCCTTCTTCTGATTTAAACCCGGTACCTTGCATTTGCAGTTGATCGCGTTACCTACAAGGCAAATGACCGTCTCAATAATAAAAACTGCACGTTATTTTAATAAGAAAAGAACTAAATCACTCGTAAATGTTTACATTCTATTTTGCTCTGTTGATCTTCTAAATATGTGATTACGAAAGTCCTGGTCATCCGCAAAGTTTCCACGTCGATAGCTGCTTCGCCAATCCAAGATATTACAGTGAGAAGAATTCAAACCCTAAAGGGATTTATGTTTACTGTAACTATAAGGGAGCTACAGCAGTAAAGTGATGTGATCGCTGTTTGAATACAGAGCAGAAATTGTGGGTTTAAATCGCGGATTGCACAGAGTTTTTTGGCTCGGCCTTTCGGTAGACATCCACACTCTGTGGTGATTCTTGATATTTGTGTCGACGTCATTACCGTAAATACGGCTGCGTCACACACGCAAAGTTTGCAAAGATAGGTTAGGTAAGCAGGGAAAAGCCAAGAGCTTTCTAGGCCTGTAGAGCTGTCATATAATACTGTAACTATAAGGAAGCTATAGCGATACCTTAAAGGTGCTATGTATACAACAAAAACATTTGAATTCTCAGGACTTCCGGTTACAAAATTAATAGTCTGAAAGACTTACGTTTGATCCACGTTTGACTACATCTAGATTTTTCTTGCTATTCCTACTTCACAGTTTTTACCAGCAACGTGCAGTATAGTACTATACATTGATGTCAAAAAAATTAAACGTATAAGTAGTCGACTCTTCTGAGATGTGGAGATAAGGATTGTGAGAGTATCCTGGGTGGCAAGTAAAACTAACGCATCGATATTAAGAAACTAAAAATAAAATAAAGGATTAGATTGTTGGTCTTTACTAAGATTTGGAATCTCCTGGTCGTCACCATGGAATGGTGTTCATTCACAATGGAATTCAAAAATTTACAGATATTTTGAGTCTTAATTTAATTGTCATCCAATTTACAAACGTGTACTATAAAAGCAGCATTGAAAAGAAAAAGAATTGTGAAAATTTGATTGTTTGATTGTTTCTTCTATTAAAATGTAAAAGCTTTTCATAATTCAAAAGTGTGTTTATGATATCAAACGACACAATTTTTGTACCTGCTGGAAAAGATTACATTTTGCAATTGTGCAAACTCAAAGGATTTTTTAACCAAGTATTTCACGGTGAAATAGAGTTACAGAATTATAATATAATTAATGTTGTAAAGTTTCAGTTTGTTGGACGTGTTGATGAACCTTATATTGGAGTATTGTTACTACTCAAGTAATTGAGGTTCATGGAGATGATATTATAAAATCTGTTTGAAGTATCTCTTTCATATTGCAGATCTTACTGTGTCGTTGATGGATTTAACAGGACTTTTTATGAGGACGTGTAACCTTGTTTTTGTGATCATTTACAAACCGCAAGCTACTTTGTTCTTTCGAGATCATGCTCGCTGAATTTGTCACTAAAAATTAAATTAGAAAGTCAGGAACAAAGGATTGACACCTTAGTTAATTTTTGTTTTGTTTGCTTGGTTTCATTCCAAACCACCATAATTTCTCGTCATTTTTTTGGCAGATTTCTACCTTTTTTACATGGATTGAAACGTAGGTTTAAGTTGTCAGTTAAATTCAAAAATATTTATTTGCTACAACGGAATTCATTTGTTGTAATTTACAATTTGTATAATTTTCGTATAAATTTGTTTTAAAATTTAAGAAGGTTCAGTGTTGTTATTTGCATAATTATAATTAGCAAATTGAAGTAGTACAGAGTGAAAATATCTTGATAGAATACTGAAAAGAAACAAACGAAAATTTGTAATGGAATTAATTCTCTGATTGAAATTTGTCCTTTTGTTGTTGTTTTCACTTTCCAAATAGTAAATTATTTTATCGGTTTAAGAGTTTCAGAAAATTATAATCAAACTCTGCTTCTAAAGAATGTCCTCAACAGAAATAATTTAATTTCCGATTAAATGAAACGTTAAACGTTAAAATGAAATTTGCAAAAAGTTCAATTTCCTAAAACTGCACATAACGAAAAATTAAATTTTATGTTTGAAATTTATAATTTATTTTCTGAATGTAAATGTTTTAATATGCTGATCTGTAAAGCCTCACCTAACTCTTCATTTGTATAATATAAATAAATTAACAGGTCGTTTTTTAAAATAAAGAAATAAGATTTTCGTATTAAACCGAGAAGAAAAGAAATCAGAGCTGTGCTTACCTAAGGGACCAGGTTTGACATTAAAGTACGGTTTAAATACCTGACTGTTTTTTCAATAAGACGAGCGCATTATAAATGACTCAAGAAGTCTCGGAAGATGTGTGAACATTCGAAAGCATCAAAGACACATTTTTTTGGTTTAGAGCGTGAAGAACTATATTGGTTGCAAATGCTCTTTCGTTTTCAACAACCGTTGTAAGCCACATCACATTCATCATTCTTGTCCGATCTGATCACCTTTAGTCCAGTTTACTCATTTTAGTTTTTGTTTACCGTAAACATCCCAAAAAGGCAACTCATTTTATTTTTCTTTTTGCACATTTCAATTGTCGATGTATTTTACTGTAATAATTAATTAATTGACTGCGATAACTTTACCCTTAGCATTAAGCTTAATTTCAAGTTTCTATTTCCGTTCTCTACAAATCACGTTCAAGATTTCGTATTCTAATAGCATTCCTTAAACACTGCATTTATATAGCTATAAATGAGCCAATGCCGTGCATCCCCATGTTACAGTAGTAAAGCAATATTCATTACATTCAAATAATTTGTACTTTGATACGAGTAAGTTCATGTTGTTACGCGGTGTGTCCAAAATTGGGTCAAAGGGTTCATAACAGAATCCCCCACTGTAAATTTCCTTTCTATTTAAAAATTTTGTATTTAATATATTTAATTTAATGCACGATAACATAAAGAAGGTAGAGGTGTACAATTTTTAAAATTTTCATTAAAAATTTTTGTTATTAAATTTCCTCAAAAGAAAATAAAACGTTAAATGAAACGTACAAAAAAGTTATATAACATTCAGCTTGTCTATATTAAAATTTAATTACGAGATGACCGTCACAAAAGCCAAGCGTAAAAACGCCCATTTTTTAATAAATTTTTGTCGGTCTCGTTTTTAATAAACAGACAAATGTTTTATATTAAGCGTAAAAATTAAGTATTAATCTCTTTCAAAAAACCGCTGACAAAAAGTGGCACATCTGCTGAAAAATTAAGAATAAAATAGCCAGGAAAGCTGTTCTTAATTTAAAGTGTTTTTTATATACCTGAATGCTTCCAACCTTTATGAAATGATTTCGTTGCGGACGTTTTTCCAATTATACTAAATTATGTCGTATCACGAGGTTTTCATTCTAAAAATTAGTAAAACCCTTTGATCATCAAAAATATACTTTTCGAGATTTATTTGTGTAGAAAGGCAAAAGATGGACCGAAGTTTGAACAGTGAAACCAATAAAAAGTTATCAGTAGTCAGCACTCGGCTTACAGACTTTACTGACTGAGGGTGCAGGTTTTTGTTTCTGCCGTACTGTCACGCTCTGAAAGACAAATGCGAATTTGAGCTTTTCCGGGAGACAAAGATTTCATTTATGATTGAATTCTTGTCTCTAATTCTTCAATATTGGAAAAAATATTTATTTTTCTTTCCATTGTGGTTGAAATTTGACAAATTTAGATTTGTTATTGTGGTACGTTTCACTTTGAAGCCTTTCTTTTTTCGCGCAAAATATTGTAATTGAACTCAATCCAATCAAAATTTTATTTGTACTTAAAAATATCAGCCTTATACCTATACTAAATTATTTGATTTTATGTTATTATAAAATTGTGAAATTATTATATTTCAAATTTTTTTTTGAAATTTTGGAAAAATAGTATTGGAGAATCGTAGTGCCCTTAAGAAGAAAAACTAAATTATTAGCCAAAATGATATACTAAAATGTTATGTAACTCAGCTAGCTTTAATTTATCATGCACTCAACAAGCAATTAATTAACGTAATTATATATGAAAATTCAAATTTAAATGTTTTATTAAAGTGTTCAAGTATAAATAACATAAATTAATGTTGTAGTTATAATGTTAAAAGGATACAAACAAGTTAAAGCGCCATTGTGAATAAATTATGCACAATTCAAATAATTGCAAAAGAAGTAATGTAAAATTCCCCAATTGCAATGAAGTTACTTTGTGAGCTTAAAAATTAGATTATGGCGCACATGTAAAGTTTTAAATTGTTTTACAGTTTTACGAAGGAAAGAAAAATAATACACCTAGACAAGCCTTTGTTTTGGAAGATAATCCGATAAAAAAATTAGAATTACTTTTAGGTATGAAAAGAAGTTAAATTTTGTTTATCCTGATGTGTATAACTTTATTATTTTTATGACTTACGAAAAAATAAGTTAATTTTTTAACCGTCAAGTGGGTGGCGGAAATATTATGGTTTGGGGTGCATTTTCATTTTAAATATAAAAAAAACTTTATTAAAAGAAATCAATTAGGCCTTTCTAGAGAATCTTATGTGCCAGTAATGAATTAAATTATCATGTTACAGTAGAATTTTCATTAAAACTATTTTGTGATACATTGAAAAGGCAGCAAAAGCAAAAATTGTTTAATTCTTTTTAAAAGGCTGTACTACGCAGTGAGGTGATTTGGGTGCTCAATACTCAAGAAATTTTTATTTCAGAAGAAAAAAATAACATTTTTCCACAATTTGTTTGCATTTTTTAGTTACCTACAATAAGTCAATAAAAGCACTCCCTGAGATAAGTATAATTCGCGTACCGCCCTGATCAAAAAATATGCTGACAAATGCATAGTTCATATAATTACAAATGACGACGTAACACTTAAATTACTTGGCAATCACTATTTATTTTTTAAATTAAAAATTTTTTTTGGGTTTAAATCTGGAGAAGAAAAGAGTAATCTTCTGGATTCTGGATTTGTTCTGGAGGGCAAGACAAGCTCGCGCGCACTTAGGCCACCAATCGGGCCCATTGTACTACCTCCGGTTTCAGTTACACCCCAGTCCTGTCATTCCCCAATGAGCCAATCCAGTTTTAGGATGAACTCTAGGATCCTGGCAGGTGGAGTGTCCCTGATTCTGGCCATGTAAGAGTAATCTTTCTTACGATTAGTCTCCGTGCTTTAGAAGGCATGTTAAGCCTGTGGTTTTTCTGGGTTAATAAATTGCTATCATTAACACAAAAACCAGGGTTACAGGCACGTCTGAAGAGCAGTCTAGCAAGCTACCTATCGGATGTTAAGCATTTATAAGCTCTAATTAGCTGTTGTTAAGTACACTTCTGTGCTTGATAACAAATGAATAAGCAGGATGTAATGGTCTTAATTAGAGAAGAAGAAGACAATCTATACAATTTTATTTTGATTACAATGAAATAACTTTGTGATTAAATTTGTTTTTTGTGTTAAAATATTTGGTTGGTTAGAGATTAAAACATTTTGTAGCCTGACTACCGAGTATTTTTTAGAGAAATTATACCATGATGACTTTTTAGCTAACCTTCTTCAATCGTTTCCATTATCTGAGTTAGAAATTATTAAATTAGAACACAACGGAAAACTCTCAGTGAATAAGTATTTTTTTAACGAGTTCCTTCTCAATTTATACTGTCGACATTGTCTAACTTATTAAAACCTGCTTAATTCATCAAACACATAAACCACGGAATTCAGAACCGGTAAGAGTTGTGACCGATCTTTACAGTAATATGACAATAACTTGAGGATTTCATTTATGGATCTTAGTTAATCATTAAAAACAAATAATATAAGTTTCAGATGAGCTGAAGATTCAAAACTCATCTGTACGTCTCTTATCAAAAGTAAAACATAGGAATCATCTATTGCACTCAGTGATTAAGCAATTAATAGATTGGTTCTAATTGAGAAAAAAGAATCTATGAACTAGGTATCATCTCAATATTTAGGAAAGTAATAAATAGTCATAAACTAAATCTATCGTGCTTCCACAATAAAGGCAGGTTTACCGGCGCCGACTTACCAGCTTTACCTCTCTGCAATGTTATTAATATAACCAAACACAAAACAAAGGTGGTAATCGTACAGACATTTCAATGCAAATATAAAAGTGAGTAAACCGTGTTGAAAACCAACTTTTACTGTGGACTCAGCCTTAGGCTTTTTAACTAACAATTATAGGGTTCTTGCAATCTAACCTGCCAGGGTTTGGCTTTTTTCTTGAGCAGAAGAGGTGGAGAAAGAACGTGATATTTCCGTCCTATAAACGGACCAAACCGATTTTTGTTTTTGCAATTTAGCCACATAATAGTGGAACTTGTCGATTAGTTAAAAAGAAAATTTAAATCAAACATTTTTCAGGATAACTATCAGTGCAACTAATATTACATACGTAATTATATAAAATACAAGTAAGTATTTGTTATTTAATAAAATTATAGGAAATACCTATTTGCATCCTATAATTTTATTGATTGCAAACTTTGCGTTCGAGAATTGTATGTAATTTGTAATAGTGACATGACAAATCATAGACTATTCTTTTTATTTGCTTTTTACTAAATATTGATGAGGCACAAAATTCTATCTGGTGATTGCTAATAAACATTAGAACAAATTTCTTGAAGTGGCTTACGGTAATAATTGGATATTTCAACAGGATAATGCATCTTTACTCACTTTTTTCCAATCTAAACCCCACAGAGTATAACTTAAATGTATAAAAAGAAAATCAGGTATTGGTTCAACCTGTGTGATTAATATTATTTTTCTCACACTTGGTAAGAGTAAGAGTAAATTTCACCGATGCTCGTTAATGATCCTCTTCAGTCGTCCCATGTTGAGGAAAAGTTTTCCTTATTCCTTCCATTTTTGGTAAAGTAAAAAGTTTACGGTTTTCTATTTCAGAAAATTCAGTATTCGTTTCAATTTTTTTAAAATCATTACTTTCACCCTGTAACGGATCGTAAATATCAAAATTTCTTTAAAATTATTTTGAACACCGTAAAAAGGTAAAGTTCACAACAAATCTTGAATAATTGCACTTACAATAATAAATAATAATCAATAACGGTGATAAACAATTTAATTCAAAGAAAAGCGTATGATGATATATCGTTTATTGACTATTTCTATGTAATTATTATTTATTATGTGTAATTCATAACAATTTATGAAAAAAAAATCATGCACGTGTTTCTGCTATTGTCGTTATATGCAATATCATCAACATATGCGAGTCGGATATTTCGTCAATTTTTAACAACTGGGAAATAGCAGTAATAATAATTAAAGTCCGAACTGTAGTTACAAGATATTAAACTGAAATTACACGTAACAAAAGGACAACAGGAGGCGGTATCAGTTTTGTTATTAGTAACGCGTTCACATTTCCTATTAAGTGCTTTGCATTAGGTGTGTGTGTCAAACGTAATATACATTCAAATCGTTGCAAATCGAAATTCAATACGCATAGGCCCAGAGAGCTAATGCATAATTGCTCCACAAGGAAAGCGCGTTCGTGCTTTGTTAGTCATGGATCTTGTACGGCACGTGAGGTTGTTCCAGTTTACCATTCACACCATTTAGCGATTTGTGTGACCGATATTAATCTAATTATTAATAGCTAATTAATAACACTTATCGACTTTATTTAATTAGCACCCATACGCTTCCAAAATACTCTAATTTTATCCAATTGAAATAGGGATAATTTAATAACAACAGCAATTTATAATCAGAAATTAAATTAAACACTTCTTCGGTACCTATGTATTTTGATGTGGCCAATAGAAATTGGAACAAAGATCTTGCACACGTAAGAAAAACCTATACGAAATCAAGTTATGAGAAAGCATTTAGCTCACCCTCATCGACACGGATTGGAAATAAAAACCTCTTAAGTGATAAACCGAAGCTAATTAATTAAAAAAATAAAAATAAAACATTTTGATTTACAGATCACGAAATTTTGAGGTTGTAAATGCAGCTTAAGTCTGCAACTCTAATATAATTAAAGTAATATCACAGCAATTGTTTTTTGCATTATGGAAATTTGCATAAATTAGCAAATACAGTTTGATATAGCAAGTTAGCAGAAATTGAAAGATCAATATGATTAATTTTACTGATTATGACGGTCACAATGGTATACCAAATGCTGTTAAAAATATGGCAGATTAATACCAAATAATTTCGAAATCCAAATATTTAATAGTCCAATATTGTTGAATACACATTTGAAATTCTATTACCAACAATTTTGACAGTTTCGATGATGAATTTTTTTATTGCGGCCATAAAATACTGATGTAATATGGTTATAGTATCGATTAATTTCACTGGACGATTTAATCAAGCAAAACATTTGAATGTGCAAACTACTTAACCCAAGAGTTACAACCCTTAAGTTCAACTTCGTTTTAGATTGTTCTCGGAAGTTTAACAAGGTTTTTAAAGTTTTAATTGTTTTTGTAGAATGTTAACAAGAGTACGTAGAGGTAAAGTTGATTTTGTTCATCGCTGTATCATTACTATTTCGTGTTACTAAAAGGAAATCATTAAATAGGTACAAGGATTTCTAAACAATTTGTTTTGAGGATATTTGATCCTTTTCGTGGAACTTATTTATGTGGTGCTTAATGTATTTTTGAAGTAGGTAGTTGAAAGTTTGTCATTTGTTGTATTTTTCACACAGATTGTACTACCAATTTTAACAACAGAATAACACGACGGATTCTTTTATATTTGTGATGCAAAAGCATCTTCATAAAAAATGTGTACGAGTTGTTGGAAACTTTAGTGTATATGGACTGGACTGAAGTTCGTGCTAGAAGCTCGTATGTAGTAATTATGTGGTTTATGTAATGCTGCTATTCACACATTGCATTACTTTTCTTCCATGTAAGATTTTAAATTTGCGAATAATGTTGTACTTCTGTCAGATTATTTTCTGTACAGATTCTAAGGTTTCCAGTTTTTAATTTTCATAATAATTAAAATTTTTTAGTTGTTTTATTGTAACCAGTCTTTTCTCATTTTAAGTAGGTACTGAAAAGATATAATAACCAAGGGATCTAGGAAGTGAGAAAAAATAATGTATGGAATGTATTAGTGCGAGGGGGCGAGTTATAACTAAAATAAAATAGTTCAGTGCCAGCTCTTAAAATTTATGTAATCAATGATTAGAATAGTAAGATTCCTCAAGTATCTCGTCAAAATCGCATTATCCTGTTGGTTTCTCCAACTGTAAACCCAATTTGC
This sequence comes from Rhagonycha fulva, assembly GCA_905340355.1. NCBI lineage: Eukaryota > Metazoa > Arthropoda > Insecta > Coleoptera > Cantharidae > Rhagonycha > Rhagonycha fulva. The sequence continues at coordinate 10,682,925 of HG996555.1, forward strand.
AATTGATAAAAAATACGACAAAAGAAATTCACCAAGGTTTACACCATTAAATTTTCCTGAAGGTGGAAATGTAACCAACGTAGCAAAGATAAAAAAGCTACAAAACATAGATATATTGGGAATGCTGACTTTTTTTGAAATCTTTTTTTTAGAAAAATTTTTATTCACGACAATATTCGCTCAATTCAAGGAAATGAGGTATATCAAAAATTGTATTTAAACGCTGTCAATCTCAAACGAGCAAAAATTCTTTCTCTATTTAAAATTAAATTATTAGCTAAAGAAAATTACAGCCGAATTGTTTTGGGGTGTAGACCGAACCTATCCAGTGACGGCAGTGATGACGCAATGTTCAGAATCAAAATTTTTACTGTTTTCAACTATGCAATTGTTGTTAATCATCGCTGACTGGATGAGTTTGGTCTACGTCTATACTGAAACAACTCAAAAAATAATTTTAGATCAGCCGCAGGAATGTACTCTGCAGAACTTGACCTAAGTGTAAGCGTATCGCTGGCTATATGAATCTAAATTTCAAGCGGAACTTATAGAAATATTACACTGCGCAAAAATATTTCAGGGTAGATGCATCCGGGATAAAAATATTCAGATTCTTTCAGACAGTGGGACGGTGCTCGTGCTACTCCGGAGCCATAAGATCACCTCTGATCTGGCGCGTGATAGCATCCAGATAGTGAATGAGATATCTGGTTAATGTTCTGCTTCCTGATGGGTTAAAGGACATTACGGTGTCGAGGGCAATACAACGGCTAATAAACTGGTTAGAAGCGGCTCTAACGTTTTTTTTTTGCTGCCCAAAGTCGATGGTCGCGCCTTGCGTCAAGGCTCTAGATTCGCTCTTAAAAAAATACATTCTGAAACTTGCAGACGATTACCAAAATTAGATTGAAGAGTGACAGAACTAGAGCGAAGCTGAAAACAGGTCCAATTTAGAGGTCTAAGTGCGTGTGAGTTTATCTTACCCTCCACAATAACAAATTTTGCTGTCCATGGCAGTACAATTTATAAATAAATAAAGCTTTCGTGAAATTTGATTAATTTTAAGTAATTACCCAGGGTAAATTTGGTTTTAAATCCGTATGATCGAAATATCCTCGCAATGTATGATTTGGTTTTGGACTTTCAACATCCAAACAATTTAGATTAAATCAACAAAGATTCAATTAATTCATAAACAGTTTTCAAATGAAAATTTGCCTAAAAATTATTAAAATGCAGAAATACCATTTCAAATAATGCAAGTAGGTGTCTAAAATTGCCTTACGATTTTATTAAATTATAAGTAGGTATATTAAAAATATTTCAAAAATTACATGCGAAATTTCGTGTTTTCTCGAAACGAAATTGTATTTCGATACAAACTAGAAGCAAATAACTAATTAGTGCTGAATTTGTTTTGAAACATTTAAGAGAAAAGCGTAGCGCCTCCAACTCGGTATGAATTCAAATATGAAGCCAACAAAAAATTAATTGAAAAACAAAAAATAGTTTGCACTTCTTTCTTTTGCTTGTACCGATTTTCTTTTCGAGGTATTCAAAAAAACAAAAATTATACCTTCAAAGAAATTTTTTTTAATTCTAATCAGATTATTATAGCAGTAATTAGTGTAATTAAATAGTTATTTAAGTAATAACCAAAAATTGAACGGAATTAAAATTTTTACAAAATTATTTAATAAAAACTGGATCATGAGAAAAAACGGTACGTTCAGATCCAAAATTAAATGAAAGATACAGCTAAAATGTCAATTAAAGTTAACCTTAACGAGTGACTGGTTTTGGGATTATCTGCATATATTATGGAATTTGTCACCTCAGACCCAAATTGTTAAAAAGTTAACTCAATGATTTGAATCATCTTCCCAATGGATGATTTCATTAAACTGAGATCTGCATAATTAACGTTTTTTCTCCTAAATGACTGAATTTTCTACACACAGATTGATAAAAGATTATTATTAATATTATTATATTCTTTTAAAATTTAAGAAATGTTTTGCTACAAGTTGTATACTATGTACTTACTAAATTGTTAAGTTTGTTGTGCCAAACTAGGGTGAATCTGGTGGATTATTCTAGCGAAGAGATGAAATTATAAGAACAATTGCAAATCCGTTTTGTGTCAAACAATCCTTACGTTTTGAAATTGAGTTTGGTTGAAACATTCAACTGCCTTTCCTCTCTGAATCAGCCACAAAACAATTACAAACTTAAAAGATTTTCTTTTGCTGTCGGATTTATTACTTCTTTTGGGTTAAAATTTAATTGCCAGTTGAAATTAAATGTATAGTTGTGGTGGGAATTGACATTCCGACATCGACATATTTATTTTATCTAAACGAGTAGACAATAGTATAAATTTTAAGGTTATCGTACCATCGATATTATTTAAGCAATCAATACTTTTAACACAACCAATGGGGAAATTAAAAATTAACAATTCCCATAATGAACCATGATTGAAGCTGAAAGCTAGAATCGGTACCATTTGAACAAACGAAAACACCGTTTATTTATTAGGTTCGTTTGAATGTATATTGAGCATAATTCTCTAGAGCTATAAAGTATGTAAACCCAATTTTCATTCAACTACAAATGGGATTTGAGCCGAAAATTAAGGTGAACGTTATCAGCTTTAGGGAGTTTCCTGTAATCAAACAATAAAGTGATGTCAGAAAGCAAATTTTGTCAAGTTGTTTACTTAACCGGTGTGTTTGGACACAGCGAAACCCTTTGGAAAGCGTAAAACTACCCTACGGCAACCTCAATTAATAATGGATTGTGACGTCATCCGATGAGAACGTCGACACGCAAAATCCATGTCATCGCCAGCTTCTCATTAATGTCCACGATATTAATTGTCAACTCGTTGATATGTATTTGAAGTATTGACTAATCGTGTTTAACAAAGGTACGCGCACGATCGAGTTTAATTTACAATACATCCTATTCACTCGATTATACTTAAAAAGTGTTATCCATGTTTGACATGTAAAACCAGCCAGCATACATGAAAATTGATTATCTAACTAATGCTTTGTTGCATTTGCGTTCCAAAAAATTTCATAATTCGTTTCAATTATCTATTGTATCATCAAGTACCGTTACCACACTAATCGCATTATCAATTTTGCCCAAACTTTCCTCAAATTTTTACATTTTTACAAAACATTAAACGGCACGACGAATAAATTCAATTAAATAGCAAAAATACATAAAAGGAGTTAATAAAGCGTGGAGTTGATAAAACTCCGCCGTTTGGTTGGTATGGTACCTACCCAACCTCTGATGAAGCTAAAATGTGAGGGGGAAATATTTCTTAGTTAATTTAAATTGCGAAAACTATTGTCAATTACGCTTTGTTCTAAATCATTTTCACAATCAGATTAGGCCATTTAAGTCGTTATTTTCAAAATATGCACGTATACGTAAAATGTAACCTTTTTCAACCCCCTTTAACATGACGTTGCTAAATTTACCTAATAAATGTCAGCATTATTATATTTGTATCATTCAAAAACGCTACGAAAACAGATTTCGTTGTTGGTTTTATCTAAATTTCGTTATTATGTTCTACAAAAACATAAAAAACACATCTAATTCGTTTTTTATTTAAGTTTTTAAAATTAATTACCAAGTTTTACCCCTTGAGTATGGAGTTCAGCGAGCTATTATATTGTACGGTATTTATACTTGAATTTGTAAAATGCAAAGCAATAAAGGGAGCTTAACTAAATTTGGGTTCAGCTTCCAAAGCTGCTTAATTTAGTAACAATACTTGAACTTAAAACACGTTGGTCCGAATTTTGGCCTTAAAATTATGGAATACTGTTTACTTACCAATGAGGGAGGAGAGACCACGTGCCTAATCTTTGTGTCAGGAAGTTTCACACATTTCAGTTTCAAAATAATATAATATTCTTAATAATATAAAAAGTACATTTTCATTTTTTTTACTGTACGATAACACAACTAACATCGAGTTAGTGGTAGTTACAAATTATTTTTTGTATGTTGTCCCAAACCCGACAAATTCTACAAGTAGTTTGCTGTAGTGGATAAGGAATTAGACTACTCCTTTGATAGTAACTTCCAAAGTATTTGTACTGTGGTTAGTAATCCACGCTAAACCATCCGTTCAATTATAACATTAAATTAGTTCTGCCGACTTATACGACTAACTCATGGAAGAGAGACGTTATGTCAATAACATCATAGATCAAAGGTGAAGGACTTTAATTGTTTATTTAAAGACCATCGTGTCGTAATCTGCAGGTACACAGTTTTTTTTTAAATATTGCAAAGTATCTAACGACATTATTTTTAGCTTTCCTTCCAGTTTAACATTTTTACCATATTATTATGTTTAATCTTGCCCAAGTACTGGAAGTAAGTAAATATAACCAGGGGATTTCTTTTGTAACTTTTCATTTTGCAACATGTTTACTTTTAATTTGTCATTTCTCAACTAAAAATTTATGAGTTTAGAAGTACCTATTCAATTTATCACAACTTGACTTGCTGCATCGACATTTCCAATGGTATCCACAGTATAACCAAATAAAGAAAAAATCGGGTTATGATGTTGTTACTAATGTAGGTCAGTTAGATAAAAAAACTTCCGGAATGAACGTAGCAGAATAGAGAGAGACTTCATTTTCTGAGGTCAATTGGTAAAGTAAATTTTTGAGTTTTTTGAAAATCTGAGCTGAATTCTATTAAGCATCATTCTATCGGTAATTTAGAATTAGTTGACTTTTTGGTTTCGGTAGGTTTGAATGAATGGAATATAAGAATTTTAATGTATTTTGATAGAATTAACATTTAATTGAATAATTATAATTTCAAAAATCAATTTTATAAACTCTAGAAGTAAACAAAATTTTGAGGTTATCTACGTGGTAGAAAAATTTTAGTTACAATATGGGCCTATGTACTTAGTTATTTTTGAAACGGCGTGTAATGATCGCTGTGCTGGATTCTAGATTCTGGATTAAATGAGAAGGGCAAACTTCAGTCCCCAAAGCGAGCCCATTATGCTACTTCCGATGATAGCAGCCCACCTACCTCCTATCCTTCAAGCCACCTCAAACTCAGGACCAATTTGAGTATTTCAAGACAAACTCGAGTATTAAATCGGGCGGTGCACAAAATTCTATAGAAGGTAGCGAAGGTTTGATGAAGAAAGAACAGTGGAGGCCTTTCAAATATGACATTGGTGATTTTCGTGTTAACTTTGGTTATAACCATTGGTGGAATTGTAGAGCATTTTTTCAGGTTGATAAAAACAATTTATTTTATAAAAAACTTTATATTTTCTTTGAATAATTTATAACTTCATTTGTATGGTAAATGTTGTTTTTGCATCCACAAAAAAATATCACTCTAGAAGTGTTAAAGGTATTTAAATTGCAATTTTCAATACAGAAATCTATTAAATTATTGGATTAAATTTATTATTTTCTGTGAAAGTTTGAAATTCGAGGTTTTATTAAAATTTAAATGCCTTTCTTACAATTAACTGTATAATAGAGTCGTTGCTAGTCGGGACATCCAGAGATTGTGCTACCTAGTCGTAGTTGAGAAATTTTCAGCAATCTTTAAAATTAGAATTAAGTAAGGCAATTAAAAGAGAAGATGTGGACTAAAATAATTCCCAGGAGTTCAAAAAGACATGAGCCTACCCGAAAGTTAACAAGAATTACAATTTTGGTTTTGAATTAGACTTTTTTGATATTTTATTTAAATAAAATTGTGATTTATTAAAAACAAATAGATGTATTTAAAAAAAAAGTTTATAAGATTCAATTACTTATATTATCAATATTACGCTCAGAATCTGGTAGGTCCTAGTAATGAAGTTATGGACCTAGAATTGACAGGTTAGTCGACAAAATTTTAAAATGTTGTCGAATGAAGAATTAAAATTGATAAAAAATATATCAAAAATGTTGTTTCGATCTTTTCAGATCTCGTCAGAATGCATGCATAACTATAGGTAAGTTTAAACTAACAGTTTAATTAATTTGTTTGACATTTGGTGAAATTTTTATGACAAATTAATAATTGTTTAAAATTCACCAATATTCAAGTTTTATTTTAAAAGATATTTTTTAATTATTTGGACCAATCAATCTTATCGAATGGTAGTATACTTTCGTTTTTCATATAATTTCTGTTAATTTTGTATTAATTTAAAAATCAGGAAAAGTCAGAAACTTTTAAATTAGAAGTAGCAAAGATGACCATTTAAATAAAAAAAAGGAGAAATTGAGGGGAGAAAATTTAGCTAAAATAAGGAAATGGGGGAACAGAAAATTAAATAATGATAATAAAATAAACATTTTATGGAAAATAACAAAATTTGGTTCCATTAAAATTTTAAAAATAATAAAAAATAAAATTTTAGAAAGTTGAAAATACTGAAGATTGATCTCAAACAAGAAAGAAAAATTTAAAAAGGGCGTTTTTGTTTTTAACTTTTAGAGTTACAATACCTGAGAGGAGAGTGGAGAATACTAAGCAGATATTACACCATACGGTACACAGATGGATCTAAACTGGATGTTAGTTACTTGAGCAGGAATTGGTGGAGGCAGAAGGCAAAACGCGGGTAGCTCTTAGCATAAACCTGGGCTGCTATGCCATTGTCTTCCAAGCAGAAATAATTGCAATTATGATCTGTGCAGAGAAGATGATGAAGACAAATCTGCATTATCTCCGACAGCCAAGCAGCACACAGAGTTTTGAAAGAAGAAAAAATAAAATCTAAAGAAGCAGCACCTTGATGGATTGAGAGTGCTGGTAAGACACAACAGCTTAAAGCTGAAGTAGATTTTAGCTCACACAAACATAAAGAAAAACAAACAAGTGAACTTCTTTGTGAGGAAAGCTGCAAAAATAACACTTAGTAGAACCAGAACTAACTTGCGTGTTAGCTTACCTGACCACAAAAGGAACTATTTAAAAAACTACTAAGAATCAAACATTTTGAATACTGGAAGATTCTGGAAGGACTGAGGCAATCGGGGATGTTTATAAAAGAATACTCCAGTAAACAAAAAAAGATGAAAGTGCTTCAGTTGAGCAGAGCACATATGAGAAAGATAATATAACCGTTTTTCGGACACACTGCTGTCTCAACAAGAACCTCAACATAATGAGGCTCACAGAAGATCCTGCATGTAGGATGTGTGAAAAAAAAGATGAAACTCCACACCACACACTATGTGTATGTAATACATAAGCCTTAAAAAAGATAGAACATCTGGATTTTCTTTATTCAACTGTCGGAAAGAAAAATCAAGTTCCCATCGGCCACGTCTTCAATTTTATAAAGGATACGGAACTGATGGAATAAACTTGAAACGCGGAGTACAATAAGGCAAGAGCTTCAGTAACAGTAGGTCAAAAGAAACGCAACCTTTTCAGCAGTAATAATAATAAAATAAATAATAAAGGTGATTCTAAATTTCCTGAAATGGAGTGAAGTAAAGGAAGTCCATGGTGGAAAACTTTTATATAGAAGAAGAAAGTAGAAGAAGAAAGTATATAAAGACGGTCATTTGCCTTGTAGGTAACGCGATCAACTGCGACTGCGAGGTACCGGGTTTGAATCCGGAGAAGGGCAACTTTCTTATGACTCGTCTCCGTGCTTTCGAAGGCACGTTAAGCCGGTGGTCTTCCTGGGTTAATGAATGGCCATCATTAACATAAAAAACCAGGATTACAGGCTCGTCTGGAGGCCAGTCTAGCAAACTACCTATCGGACGTTAAACAATTTATATGCTCACAGATTCAACACTGCGAAGGAAACGACGCAGATGTTGGAAATAAACAGATCAACAGATCTAAAGTAAAGTTAAAGAAGAAGAAGAAGAAAAAGAAAATACCACAAAAGTATGGTAAAACATTCAACATGGTTCTGTCCCATCAAGAATAGGAATTAAAAGAGGAACGATAGAGCAAGGTTTCTAAAAAAATGTCTTTGTCATCATCAAAAAACGATCATTTCTTGTATGTTTAGTTGTAAAAATTATTTAAGTATAATATTATTGGAAGCAGAGATTAAGTAAGTAATTAAGATTATATTAATAAATATCATTTGGCTACAGTTGATAATAATCCAAGGTAAGGTCAAAGAAAAAAGAGGACCAGGCAGAAGAACTTGAGGCAATGGGCTGGCGTGATCATCAACGGACATCATCTGACAACGTCTAAAGAAGATATGGCACTAAGAAGAAAAAAAAGAGATTAAGTTGGATTTAAGGTAAAATATGTAATTGGAAATTGTAAAAAAATAAAAGCTGACAAAAAAATTGATTGATATTGATTAAAATTCACTTATATCAAAACATTCTTTAAAAATAATTATTATGTAGGTACCATCATCAACAGTCATTCAATCCATCGTCGGACGTTTAGCCACCACCATATTTAAGAAGGGTTGTAGCTATAACTTTCCTATACTGGCCATTAGGCAGGTATCTTTTTATTCCTGAAACCTTACAGTTATAATGAATGCCATTTTGAGTTTCATCTGAATATTAAAAACAAACCTCTTAATCGAGGTATTAGCTGAAGCCCACGTCAAGTTACACTTGTCTGTTCGTAACACTTTAATTGTTTCTTTACAACGCATATTTAAACGTATAGGACAAAGTTATATTAAAAGAATATGGTCACAAATGCCAATCAAAATGCATGCTATTTTGTTAAACCAAACTTAAGAATTAAAAAAAATCACAGATTTTAAATTACATATTCCGTAACAAGAAAACTATTTTGTTATACTATTGGGGCTCTTTCCAAATTGGAAGGTTTAAAGGATTCCTTATGTGCATAATGGATGATCCAACACGGAATTTCTTCCATTTCTACCTTGCTATTTTAAATCAAATTATGCTCTTAACGTTTTTATTTGATTTTCCACCTAGTAAAACAGCCACGTAAAGACCATTCTATTATTGTGGATTTAAGTTTTTAATCTGTTTAATGCCGACACACCGGTTTAATAGTCGCTGGTTATTTAGAAACAACATTTTAGTAGAATCCATTGTAGAACTACTCTTGTATGCGGCTAACTGAAGCTTTGTAATAATTACCTACAGTGTGTTAAGTTTGCGGTTAAACACACATGAAGTTCTACGATGATGGACCACTAGAGTTCTAGGATTCCGTGTGGATATTCTGAATGTTGTAACAAATTGCAGCGTTGCAGCGTTGTTAATTTCTACAATTTGCCATGGATAGTTTCCTTACCAAGCCTAACTTATAATAATCTCAAGAATCTATTTAGTACTGCTGGAGAAATTAAGCTAACGACCACTTCCTGCGATTCTCTCTAGTTTTGTTTGCTAATAGAACTAAATGCATACTCAAATAGCTAATTTGGTAATTCGGTTTGATACCACAAAATTTATTAAATTTTGAGATCTGCAGTAACCGTTCCAATTAAAAAATAGATGGTTAAATGTCACAAGTCATTTGATGAGTGAAAACGTTTTAAATTAAACACGAAGTCGTAAATCATCAAAGGTATTAACGTAGGGTACGACAAATTACCCACCGGAATAAAATGAACGTAGAATCGCTAGAGAATTAAAATTTTGTCATTTAATAAAACTACTTATAATTGTGAAAGTTGTGGTTGGTTTATCCGTTAGGTGTACAGGTGGAATGAATTAAAGTTACCAGGATTTTGAAACTAACAATTAATTTTACTTAAAGTAAATAATAATTTTGTAGAAGATTAGTGTCAAAAATGTTTTCCATTTAACAAGGATAATTAATAATTTTGACGACCATAATTGTTGCTTTATGGTTGAAATAGTAACTGGTGCATTTCTTTATTTAGAAAGGCTAAACACCATGTCGAGCTCCGCCTATTAACGCCCAAAGCACCCGAACCATGTAAAGATTATGGTGATGTTAGGTTCCGGACCACCAAAACTGACATCCGGTAACCTCGTCAAAATTATTTAATAGCAGTCAGTGGTAAATAGGTGGGGTGTTTTGACAGCTTCGTTACTTACTGGTTAGTGTTAGGAAACGTCATCGTCGGCCGTCTGTCTGTCATTTTGGATAATGGGCAACAGTTTACACAGTTGCTCGCGAAATTGATGAAAAATGCCTTTGGAATTACGTTGCATTTTTCACCCTACTTGATGATTTAAATATTGCATATACAACAAACCGTCATCTTCCAGTCCATTATTATTAACTCGAAGAAATGACATTGACGAGGGATAATAAAATTACTCGAAATGATAAATGAACCCAATTAAAATACAAATTTAACTTAGTGGTAATCAATGTTCCATTTAACCATTTCGGAGTGTATTTATATGTTATTATTATTTTTCTATATGATTTTCCACTATAGAATACGTCGAAAAGCATATAACAAATGTGTTTACAGTTGCTTTACGACTTGACTAAAAGCAATATATTATTTTTCGGATAACACGAAGCAGTGGGATATATTTCATTCGTGTTTGTCAATATTGATACTAACTTTTCTTACTCATAGTCACTACATTTTCAACATTCTTAAACTTACAAGTCAAACACTTAAAAGCAATGATCAAAAGTAATAGATTTTCCATCATTGACAGACCGCTTTCTCTCATCTAAAGCGTTCAACATCAAATATATGGATAATAGATTTTCTCATTTAGAATACATTTCAACAAATTCTTTTCACTAACTTCTTAGCATTGTGGCTAAATTTTCTTTCTCATAAAATACACAAAACGTTAGCTCATTATTTATTTATTAATTGCCGTGTCCAAAATTTATATTTCCAACTATAGGAACCAGTAAATCACTCGGCTCATAATACATTTTTTTTTAAAGAAAACTTGAAAAACAACTATTAATAATTATTATTAAATGAGAAACATTAATTTTAATGGCATACTTAATCGAATTTTTCATCAAAATCTCAGAAATTTATTAAGGGTCTCTTAATTCCGAAAGAGTTGACAAAGAAAAAATGAAATATTCTATGAGGACCACATATCAATAACTACTTCTTCCAAAATATGATACTTCTTTACTACCATTTTATATTTTTGTAACTTATTATTACCGTAACATCTCAATTTTATCAGAAAACTTTCTTCAAGAACTTTTTTATTTTTCACACACATAATATTTATTGTTGAAATGTATCGCTTTTTTGAAAATTATTTTATGTTGTTTGATATTGACTATAAAATATTGATTTAAACTTTGAAAGACGAAGTGATACAAACTTGGATGTCAATTTCAATAATAGAAATAGCTAATACAAAAGTTTGCTATTTACAACATCGACATTTCTATCGCAAAGTTGCAATTGTTTTATTGTAATCTTACGTTTAACAATCAACTAAAACAACATTCGTTACTCACAAAACAAAAGATGGTGGAAAATCTTGTAAAGTGTAACATTAAGAAACTGATTTGAAGTACAACGGTTTTAAGAAGCGTGGAAAAGTGACGACTGAGTGATTGAAGTGACGACATACAAGGGGAAGTATAACAAGGTATTGATGAAGACGTCACAAAACCAACATGTAACTAACAAAATGATGATAGAAAGAGATCTAAAGTGATTGATGACAAGCATTGAAAAAAGTGATAACGACTAGGCATTTTAAATTTTCAAGAGTTAAATTAGAAAAAATGAAATTAATAGGAAAAAAATTATGCTTGTGGTAAGAAATATCAAAAAATGAGGATGAAATGTATAATCACTGCTTAAAATAAAAATTAAGGTGATTATGAAGGTAATCAGACAGATGGCACCACTGAAGTGCGGTTGCATTTATAGGTAACCTGAAAATTGTAATTCAGTTTACACATAAATCCGTAATTAATTAAGACAACTTATAGAATAACTTGAATTTTCTACTTACCTGTTTATTAAAAAAACGGTGAGTATAGAAAATGGAATATAAAACTTCAAAAATAGTAAAACTGTAAAATAACTGAAAAGGCGGGTAAACTATAAGTCGATCGATTTTCAAAAAACAACAAAGCGGGAGAACCAATTTTTCAGGGAAATTGCTGTTCAAACAAATTACTTAAAACATAATTGGTCTACAAAAAAAGGTAAATTTTGACGCTATTAAGAGGATATTGAATTTTTGTAATGCTTATTATTTTTTCAATTTATGCTACTTCTGAATGCAGCTCTGACCGCTGATTTGTATTTAAAACTGCATTCACCTCCTAAAATTAGGAAAAATCTATGTTTTGTAAATAGTTTTAAAATTAATTAATAAAACAAATAAAATGTAAATTTTTGATTTATAACTTTTGCCATTTTAATTGTATGTAAAAAAAGTTTAATTCTTTGGTAAACGTTACAAAAACGTAACTTTTTCTGTTTACAACTTTCGATGTTTTTTATTTGCATAAAAGTAATAATATGGTAGATATACAAAAACAATGTACTGTTTCAGGTAATACAAAGGTTTTATTTTACTTTTTGCAAAATTTCTGTTAAAAGTAGATTTTTTTAAATTTTCAAATTCTTCTAAAAAATTTGTTTAATTTAGTCTCAGTTTTACGTACATATATGCAAGAAAAATCTGATTAAAAGTTATTTTTACAAATATGGTTTATTTAGAAAAGAAAAAGATATGAATTTTTAATTACATAAGTTAAAATTTAGGTTTCCATAAGAAGTGCTTGATTTGCTACTATTAGTGAAAAACGTAAATATGAAAATGATAAAATAGTTTTTGTGATTGCACGTAGAAAAAAAGTAAAAATGTTATTTTACCGCTCACCTCATATAAATTACGTAAGTTTTCTATTTCGTCTCTTCACTCCTGGTACTATGCAATTACTTTGTTATAGAAACTTTTATGCTATTGTAATTTGATTATTTAAAATTTTGTTATTGTAATTTAAAAAGTTTTTTTTACTATAACTAACCTAACTTAGCAAGCGTAAAGAGTGCAGCGCTAGGTTAACTTATTAGTTATGAAGACCAAAGCCAGAATAGTATGACAGTGATGACGCGATGTGCAGAAACAAAATTTGTAACGTTCTTTTAATGACAGCACTCGCGAGTTCTCTTTTCACACCAACTACGCAATTGTTGCTCATCTTTATTACTGCCAGAATATTCTGGGTTTGGTCTACACTGGTAATATGTAATGCAGTAGACTTTTGACACTAAGACATGGTAGAGATTTAGCCGTTTGGTGTGCATGGAGAGTAGAGGGAGAACCAGCCAATGCTATCATGTAAATGAGGCAAACAAATGTTCGTTTCTGCACATATACGTCATCACTGCCACGAGAAAGCATTTAAACTTTATATATTATATTATATTTAATAGCTCTACAGACCTAGAATCCTTTGTCTTGTTTGACCACATTGGTGTATTTTTTACTATTCACTGCTCTTCTCCAATCACAGACGTTCATCGTTTCAAAATATTTTCAAAACTCACCTCTCACTTGTTCATTGATATTTTTGTGACCTAACGACACCCACTATGTTTGGTTCGTTATATAGCTTGCATATTTCTTAATCCATTGCTTTTCCTTTTGAATATTTTTCTCAATATCATTTTCTCGCATAGGGACCATACCTCACACCTATAAAGCACAGTTCGTCTAAATTTGAAGTGTCCTTATAAATTTCCTTGTGTTGAAAATGTGTACTCTTGATCTTTAAATTCCTTTCAATTGCAAATTTTATATTTTTGTTTGTTCCTTTGTGTAAACTAAATTTGCCTGTGGTAGGTTGGTACATCGGTTCTTGTCCCAGTTTAGTATTCAAATCGCCTACAGCCAATTTTATATAATATTTCGGTATCTTTTCATATATACTTTCCAGTTTGTAAAATTTTTCTTTAGTTTCCATGTCATTTTCTTCTATTGATGCATGACGTTTACTATGGTTATTATTTTGTATTTACCTCGGAACCTCATTAGGTTTGATATTTTACACTAGTTATAGAGAATGAGCAACCTTCCACATCTATTACATCATTGGCTATCTTGTTTTGTCCAATTTTTACTTTGTTGTTTTGCTTTCTTTTATCTTTTCCGATTTTTCGTCTGGTCGTTTTATTAGTTTTCTCATTCCAGATAAATTACTTACAGTCAATCCTACCTTTTTTGAATTCCATTGTTGCTTTATTTCTTTTTCACGTTCTTCTTTGACTTTTATTCTTACTTGTGTTTGGATTCTCTTTTCTTGTGTGTGTATCTTTTTCTTCTTTGGAAGCCTACCTGTTCTAGTTGTTGGATATCATTCTGACTATTTTAACGTTATTTATTGCTGCTCGTACCGTATGGTTATGTTAATAAATATTTTACTTTTTTTCAGTTTTTTCCTGCTTTTCACAACTTCCGTTTTAGTTTAGTTTTGTTTTAATTTTACTACACATTTATCTTAACCTACTTCATAGGCTTCCATTTCTTTTTGGTTCCACTTCTAGTTTTTATTTAATAAAACTTCTTACTTCCCTTTAACTTCTTCAAAAATTACTACATTATTAGTTCTGATTTCTCTTTCTTCTATTTCGATTGTTTGTTCCATTTCCATAAGACGTACTTCCAGAAATTTTTAATTTTCTTACAATCATTGTCTGTCACTTTGGTAGGCTCTCATTTGGTTGTTCATTTGTATCTTGATTTGCTTGATTTCCTCTTTAATCTCAGTAATTTGAGTCATTAATTGTCTTTTCCAGATTTTCAGCATACTTTCATTACTCGTTTTTATTTTTTCCTTTACAGCACGTGTCATTTTCGATATCTCTTCTAATATCTTCTTCATATTGCAATTTGTAATACTTGTCTGACTTTTGCTGTAATTCTCTGGCGACTTTTGAATTCATTTACTTCTTCTATCGGTGAATTGCCTTTTCTGTTTCTTTTACCGTATTTATTGTGATTTAGTGGTGTTTTTCCCAATGTTACGCAGCTGGTTTGTTTGTTTTGTTTATCAGTACGTAAGGTTAGCGTCTGAGTTCTCGCATGGCTGTAGTTATCTTTCCATATATTTCAATTCATAATTTCATCGAATTTCACCTGTTTTGTATGTACTATCTCTTTCTATCCACGTTTTCCTCATTTCTGTTTTTTTGATTTCACACACTTTTTATATCTTTTAACTACGTTTCACTTTATTGTGTGATAGACACGTATGAGCGTTTGTGGTATCGACACTCGACCTTTATATTGAGTGTTTTTGTGTTAAAATTTTGGATTCAAATAAGAGATATAAACTAAGACCTTTGTGATTTGATAAACAGGATACTTTTAACTGTATTATTAGATTTATAAACGTATGAAAAAGTCGAAAAAATAGCACTCTTTTCGTATTTCACTAAAAAGGTACACGTGTGCCTCGAACGAGGAAGTACATTTTATACGTAATTTTCATCACTAAAACTACAAAAATAGTTTTTTTATGCATGTAAATTATACTTTATTCCAAGAAGCCGCCGGCACATCACATTTACAAAATGTTAGGGCCTCTCTTATTTGTTTATTTGTCCATGTTCCCAGATTATAATTACAATTTTTTCAACGCTTATGCGAGTACATAGTTACTAATTTAATTTTAAAAATTCTATAAACTAATATAAAATGTACTAGGCAAAAAAAATGCACAAGTAAATGTACTTCTCAGTTATTGAAAGGTGCTAGAAAACTCACTAATAAAAACATTAATAATGTAAAAAAAAATATCAGAAATATTGCTACAAAAAATATAAAGACCATGAAAATGCTTTATTTTATTTAGAATAAGATCAAAACTTTTTAACAAAAACTTTACTTGAAAAAAGTTGCAAAATTTTTCCTGTATAATTTTGCTTCAGTTGCGTGCATGTTATTTTTAAATATTTTGTATCTACTTGTTTTTGATGCACAAAATTTTATCACTAACTTTTTGAAATAGTATTGAAAAAATCTATTCATGTTTAAAATTCGAGAAAATTATTTAAAATATTGTTTTAAAAACTATGTAATTTCCGTTCCATTTTAGGATGCTTTTAATGATGAATTATCCGCTACAACAGTTCCATAATTTCAGTAGGAATTTTCATTAAGTGCTAACTTATTTAATTTAATTAGATTTTCCTAATTTATGGTTTATTATTATAATCAGAAAAACTTGTAAATATTGTCTATATTATTGTAGTGATGAGCGCCACTAATTTTAACCAAATTACAGTTTTGTTTGGTTGAAGAACAACTTTCATTACTTTCACGGGTTACGAAAACCACGTCTGATTTTGACGAACTTGAAAGATTTAATTTTGAAAACAGTTTTTTTCAAAATGTCTTTCAGTTTAGTTCCGATTTCTGAAATGTGATCGTTCAACTTTTAGGAAGAACGTTAGAATTTTAAATAAATCTCTTTGCACGTACGAAACTTTAAAGATTGATGGAAACTAAAGAATACTTACCCCTTAAATTAAAAATTAATTATTTACTATCTGGGTGTATTATTTATTGGGTTCGTAAAATATCAGTTGTTACTGCAATATTTTTACACATTTGCAATAAATTTTGCACTTAACATCAGTTCAGACTTCAAAAAGTCATACGATAACTGAAACTATTTCACATAAAAGTTTTCTGGCGACATGTGACAGGTGGAAGTAGTACAAATGATTATTTGAAAGAACTTGGAAAATTCATTTATAAAGTCATAGGGAACAAAAACATATGTAACGCTGCACCAAAATCTGAACAAGATATAATATAATATATTTAATGGAAACCTAAATTAATTTAAATGGAAACACACATAAAGGAATTAAATTAACTGAGTTTTCATTTACATCTTTTTCTGTTCTACTCGATTCTCTACAATAAACCAGCGAGTGAATAGCTTGTATAAGGAATGCCTTTACAAGATGAGAAATTAAAATTAGAATTTCCTCTGTGGCTCAACAAATTGAGATATAGTTTAACCAGTTTAAAGCAAAAAAGTGAGCTTCACTTTTATTGAAGTAGTAAATTATGAGAAAGTATTTTTCGATTACTACCACAATAAGTAAAATGGTAAATGTTGGGCAAAGCTAACCAGGAGAGCCTGGTTCACCTTCAAGTTTTCCAACTGACAACTTAACGAGCAAGGATATCGAACTTGAATTATTGGGCGAGAATTATTAGCAATTAGGGGCGAAAGCATAAAGCTTTCAAGAAAATTCAGTAGCAATTACTGCACTAAGCGACAATTATTTAACAATTTTACCTATAATAATATTCATGTCGCTAGTGATCGAATCGTGGGTTAACAATCTCTTAATTTGCATGTTATACAAAATAAAATTTACTAGTAGAAGTTTTGATGGAAATTAAGGTAATTAGCAAAAAATTAGTAAGAAATACCAATTGCCTCGATAGCGCAGTTGGTTCAGCACATGCATATGTTACGGTTTGAACATAAAATCCTATTATTTTGAAATAATTTACAATACTATTTACTAGATTTTTTTACGGTAAATGCACAATGTTTTCCTGACCACTGCTACAATGTAACAAAATAAACCTGTTACAGATACAAAGTATTTGTAGTGCAGGTATTACAAAACCAAAATTGAGAATCATTGATTAAAGTTACTAATTTAAAAAAGTGGAACCACCAATCAAACGGAATAGGAATGATCAAAGCATCTGCTTTTTTTAAATATATTTTTTGCAAGTTTTACATTCTTTCTGTTTTGGTACCATTCTGATACATATCCATTAATTTTTTTCTTTTGCAATTTAAAATCCGAACTACTGGATGCAATCATACATAGAATCAATTACCATAATAATTTCTATATTTGCATTTAGCTATAGCAGTTTCATTTTTGATCTTTCAATGTAGATTTTAAAGTAAGATATTCAATTTAAGTTCAACTGCCATAAATGAAATTTCAATTGATTTTGTTTTATTACCTTTTAACATGATTCAATTTAGTAATGGCATAACTGGGACAAGTCTTATACAGTACAAATAATCGAATTTTTGGTGAGTAAGCAATTTTAAAACAACATGCATGGAGATAACATCAGAACCTTTTGTTATTAATTATCTTGCATTTTTAAATACAAGAAACACGAATTCGATAAGGCACTGCATTTTGGTCGAGTATGGCACGGGCATGTTTATCGTGCCACTTACAAATTGAAGTAAAAACATTTTACGCTAATTTTATTGCTTTAAACTTTCAAGATACCTTTTAACTTTTATGCGGGTGCTCTCGGTCAAATTAACAACAATTTTAACGAGGTAGTTTGTTTTATTTGAAACTTAGTTTTATTGCTACAATTTACAACCGTATGATGTACATACGACGTAGGTACATAGAATTACTATTTATTTTAAAGTTTTCTTTTAACATTGCGGTCGGCGTTTAAGAACTCACAATTGCTTTGGTAAAATTACATTTCAATCTTTAATGCAGCATGATTGGCATTTTGTTAAAGTTGTATTAAATTATATTTCATATATCGTGACTGCAAGTAATTGAATTTTGTAATAATCGTACATGATGTATGTTTTAATGTTGTTATTAACATATTGTTTAGGGCGATTTGTTCAGAAATAACGGAACTCGAGAGCAAAAGTTCATGTCACATTTGTAATTTTTGTCGTTTATTCAATGGACGTTTAAATATAATTAATTATTATTACCACGAGTTGCAATTTTAATTAAATTTCTTGTTTTATTTTATTTTAAAATAATCCGTTACAATATCACAATCAAGATTGTTAAATTTAAGATTTACAATTTTCGCCGTCGGGCTACTTAGCTACATGCAACACTCAATTCTCCAATTATCTTAAGCTGAGGTATGTACCGACATGTTTAAGTAAATTTATAAAAACATAATATCAAGTATGACTAAAAACTGCACACGCCCATCTTATATTTTTAACTATCATGCAACAGCAAAGAAAATTATCGGATATACATGCAGTGGTAACGCCGCTCTAACCCAGTTCGAGCTTGTTAGGCGTTTCGTGTAACTGTAATAAACAAGGACTGGAAAATGACGTACTATCGATGACCCATGAGAAAGGGCTAAATGTGGCGACAAAGATGAAAAAAAACAAAGAAGAAACTGAGTCAAAAATTTTCACTAAATGTAGTACTGCCTACCTATCGGCCGTAGCGGGGTCCTTTAATCCCACAACAAAAATATACTAAGCATATTAAATAAATATTTGTTGTGTATCTCAAATGTTATTTACAAATTATTTGTTTACACTTGTTATTAAATTTCGCCATCTCTATAGCTGATATAAATAATAATAATTGTTAATTGTTGACAATGAAATTATTAACGATTAAACTATCAGTAGAGATAAATAATTCCATATCACCACTAACAAATTTATATAAATAATTTACCGAATTCCGTTTACTAGTTAGTGCTATTCTAACTTCATCATGGAAGTTTCCACTATTTTTACCGTAATTGCGATAACCGCCTCATTATTAGTGATTTATTACCAGTGGATTTTTAATTTTTGGAAGAGAAGAAACGTGCAAACACTACCACCAAACCTATTTTTTGGTAACTTAAGCAACGTAATTTTCGGAAAAATTCCAATGGTGGATATATTTGAGAAGACGTATCAAGAATTTAAATCGAAAGGATGCAAATATGCAGGTTATTACTTTTTAATCAAACCAGTCCTGGTGATATTGGATCCAAACTTAATCCATCAAATGCTTGTAAAAGATTTTCCTTATTTTGCCGATCATCCCAGGCATGTGGATAAGGAGAACGAACCAATAACTGCCCATTTATTGGCGCTTAAAGGCGCGGAATGGAAAAACATGAGAAATATTTTAACTCCGGCGATGTCACCGAAGAAATTAAAAATGATGTTTGACATTTTCACGTCGAAGGGTAATAATTTGATTAACGTTTTAGAAGGAGTAGCTAAAAAATCGGAAGTAGTTAATATAAAGGAGGTAATGACTAAGTTTGTTGTCGATATCATCGGAACTTGTTTTTTTGGTATAGAGTGCGACTCTCTATTAAATAGGGAAAACGAATTTATTAAGATTATCAAAACTCAAGGATCTGGTTTATTATTAAGCGTAAAAATTTTTATTTCAATGCTATATCCGACCTTTTTAAAAAATTTGAGAGTGCGGTTGCACCGTAAAAATGTCGTAGATTTTTATTTAAGCATCACCAAGCAAACGGTTGAATATAGAGAAAAGCATAATGTTGTTAGAAATGATTTGATGCAACTTTTGATTCAGCTTAGAAACCATATCAACATTGAGAACAACGAGAGTATGGACTTGAAAGAAAGCAAATGGAATGGAAGTAAAAAATTATTGACTATAGATGAAATAGCTGCACAGACGTTTATTTTTTTTGGGGCTGGATCAGAAACTTCTTCATCGACAATTACGTTTTGCTTGTTCGAATTGGTACAAAACCTTACACTTCAAGAGAAGCTAAGAAATGAAATTAATAGTGTGTTGGCTAAACATAATGGAGAAATTTCTTATGACAGTTTGATGGAAATGCCATATTTAGACATGTGTATTAATGGTTAAGTTCTGCTCTCCAAAAAAAAGAAATTGTATTCAAATAATTGCGCTTTTTGTTTAGAAACCATTCGAAAGTATCCGTCATTACCTTTTTTAACTCGAGTGTGCACCAAAGATTGGATAATGCCTGGAACAAATTTGTTGATCAAAAAACGAACACAAGTCTACATACCAGTACTGCAAATCCAAAACGATCCTGAGTATTTTCCCGATCCTGAAAAATTTGATCCCGAACGATTTTCTCCAGGAAATAAATCAAATGTACATCCAAACGCGTATATTCCATTTGGTGATGGTCCACGTATATGCATTGGTAAGATTGTTATTTTCACACAGATTACTGCAATTTAACTTTCAAATTCTAGGTAAACGTTTTGGTGTACTAAAAGTGAAGGTTGGATTAACAGTTCTACTAAAAAATTTCAAATTTACCTTAAACCCAAAAACAACTGTTCCTCTAGAAAAGGAGAAAAAAGAGTTCTTTTTTGCTATTAAAGATGGAATATGGATGAACGTTACAAAAATATAAGCACACTTTAGGGCATGTAAAAAATTATTAACATGGTTTGAAGCATTAAACTCAAGTATTTATAATAAAATAAATTTCGTAGATAGCAAAAAATTTTCTGAAAAAGTGAAACACGAAATAAATCAAATACTTTGGCTGAAAATATTGGATTATTTTAGCATGGAATAAAAATAGCAATCAGCAAATGGATATAATTAAATTTTTAAAATTTGCATTAATAAAATTTATGAAAAAATCATAAAATAATTTTAAATTTTCGCAGGAAGAGAATTTAAAAAATGTTAAAAATTTAATAGTTACGTAATTGAATTTATTATTATTTATTTATTTAATATAGATTCAAAATTTGTTACACGATAATTAAAGGCAATAATTGCTTTTACAGTTTTGAAAAATTTTTAAAATAATCCGAATCCTAAATTATTTATAGTAGCTTTCAAAACTCATAAAAATGCATTACGTCACTAATATCGTAATTATACAAACAAATTGATAATATTGGGAAAATTAAAATGAAATGAGAAGTCACAACTTATAATATAAGCGAAGATTAGTTTTCTGGCTGACATCTTGGTCCATACTCAAAAACTGTTCAAAAATTTCCTTACTTAAAATCTGGATTAGAACTTTAGAAAAGTTGGACTTGCATTAAGATAAGTCTTGACAAAAATTCCTTACGAAAATCGACCCAATTAGGTTTGCACCAAAGTGATTTTCTGCAAATTTACAAGTGAAAAAATAACAGTGGAAAATTTAAATTTTAAATTCATTTTACAGAAAAAGCTAAACGGAAGTGCAACAAATAAGTCGAAATTTTATAATAAAGTATCTCAAACAAAGTTTCAAATTTATTTCAATTGTTGGCTATGGCGCAATAATTTCATTTCGTGCTAAATTTTAACATACAGTTAATAAGTAAAGTAATGGGCGCGATAACAATTATATTTGATTGTGCGATTTCGTTACATAGTCGTTAACATATAAAATGAAAAGTTTTAATGAGACCAAGAGCCAAGGAAATATTTTATGCTTATGATTTCGTCCAAATGAAATCTTTTGTTAGGGAAAAATTAAAAAATTTAAATAATTGGTTTGGGTAATTCAAGTTAAATTGTGGGTTAAATAAATTATTAAGCTAAGGTGAATTATGTTGAATTTACTCAAGTTATGGCTGAGTTAATTTAAATGTAATTTTTTCTTAAATTTAAACATTATCTACACACAGGAAATGCTAAATTATGTAAATACAAGACAATTTACGTTTTACTCTCACTGCTTTATAGTTATTCCGTATTTAAATTAAAAATCTTGCATATGCGAAGCGGGAAAACCTGGAGGCATTTTAGATCACTTGATATTTACAATGTTTTGGATACAAAGGTTTAATTTACCGATGCGCACAGAAAATTTATTTGATGGTAATTAGTTCTGTTAAGTTGATTGTATTTCATTTAGGTAAGCATGCTGCAGGTGGATCCCAATAAATCTCGACACAAAATCTGGTTAAAATGTATTGAAATAAGAAACTAAAATTGTTTTTATCTTCTAATGAAATACACACCTTATAAACTGTGGAACATTAATCACGATAAGTACGTTATAAATTATGTGCGAAATGGTCGATAGTAAAATTATAAATTTGAAATGTGCAAAAACCTGATACTTCACGTCTTTATATCGAATAATAAAATGCATCTACTCGATAGTATCGCTCAAAACTGTTAAATTGCCATAGATATTGATAATATCCATTAAAACTGTTGTCATCTTGTCATCATGATGATGCTTTATATTTTATTATAAATATCAATATAAAAGTTTTTATATTCTTCAATTAAATACAGCTTTAGATATGTTTATCGTAATAGTAATCAAGTTGCAAAAATTCTATAAACTCGACACTTCTTTAATTTATGACAATATAATTATGCTTTTATATAAAAAGTAAATAATAATATTAACAGAATACAATAATAATGTCGATATTCTGACATAATCGCTGCTCGATTTGTACAGATTTTCGAATACATCTTTCATCACAATTTATCATCCAACAGCTGGACAGCTTCTTTTTGAAGTTCGTAATGTGCAATGGTCTCTAACTACCGACGGACGAGAAAATAATGGAAGCAATTAAGAAGTTAAAAAACAGAAAAGCACTTGGTACAGACGAGATCACGGCGGAAATGATAAAGAATGGAAGTGAAAAATTGCATTCTGAAATATGCGGATTGGTAAAACAGATATGGTTGAAGGAGGAGATGCCAGAAAGATGAAAAGAAGAGTCAGTAATAGTGACGAAAAAAAAAAAACTCTCAGCCGCAAAAATGGTAAGAACAAGACGGCCAAAGAAGATAATAAAAATTTTCATAAAAGAAAATAAAGAGAGACCGAATATGAACTTGGAAGAAGACGAAGAAAAGTTAAAAATATTTTTATCAACTTGATTTTGTCCGCGTAATTGGCAAAATTTACAAGAATATAATTATTATAACAATTTAAAAATCTATAATTATTAATAAAAAACTTGAAAAAGTTATTTAATTACAGGATTAGATGTTATGGTATCCTGATTTAGTTAAATTTAAAATAATTCTAATTTTACTGACTCAAAAATCAGTTTTTATATGTAGAAACTAAATTAATTAATCAAAAAAAAGTCCACTACTTTGCACTTTGTTGTTTATGATTTTGCCCCATACTAAAGCAGCAAGTTAGCTTAAAAAGCGTCGACATTATGATGCCGACGCCGGCGTCGCTATATTATTCCGTAAATTCACTTTCATTGCACTTTATGCAAATTATAAAATTGTGTGATGTATATGTTTGTGAAAAACTGGAGTAGTGTTTACAATGAAATTGGTTGAACTTTCTGGAAATAATATGTTAGTAACATCATCAAGTCAAAAGGGTTTAAAAATTCCATTCTTTTCCGTTTATGACAAATTGTACTGCTGAATTGTTAAAATCTCTCTGTTTGAAATGCTATACTCTAAGAAATTGTTTTGGCAGAAGATTTCAATTCCAGTCACTAATATTACAATATTATTACAAATATATCTTTAGATAATGCGAGACTTGGAATCCCATCTGTACCTGTTAGGGAAATGCACTAACCACAGCTGGTGGAAACTAAAATAGATGAGAAGTTTTGCTTATTAATGTTAGAAACACATTATTTATTAATTTTCTGTTAATATTATTTCTTCATCGACAATCCAAATGAATTAATATTTTTAAATGCCATAAATTACAGTCACAATGTTAACTGTGTGACTTTTTTCAACAAGAAAAATGCATCTCATTTTGAACTACACCATTATTCACTTTAAGAAAACATTTTTAAAATTATGTAACATAAAAGAAAAATGAGAACATGGTGTGAAGTAGACTGACATGTACTTGAAGCTCAAAACAATAACGTTGTGTAATTTTGATTTAGGAATAATGTTCCGCGAAATATAGTATCGAGCTTTTATGTTGTTTCTCATGCATAACCCTTAGCAAGAGAGGTGATTTCAGCCACCAGTTCCATTTGCTAAATGAACATCAGAATATTTTATTTTTCTTATGATCGCGTGCTCCTGCAATTTTTGTGTTTTCCTGCTGCTTTAGAGTCACGGGAGGTTGAATTATGGTAAATTGTAAAATGAAAATTATCATCAAACCATGTTCATCAAAATTTATTTTACAGATTTTGTGTAGCTCGCAGAATGGTTTGGTGGTTGTTAACCTCTGGTTAAAGTAGTAGGTAACCGCAGTCTAAACTGTCGTGGTTCGAATCGCACGTGTTGAGCTAGAGCTAGACCATAAATTGTTTAATATGCTAATCTTCAATTTTTAGTGTTTTAAATTCCCATTTTGTCTCTATGCGTATGGAAATTTGCATAATTATACCTATTTTGTGTTATGGTAAATATAGATGTAATTTTTAATAACTGGAGTGGTATGCACCTACGTACACCATAATATTATGATGATTCATAATTTATTCACCACACGTTTTTATAATCGATTATGGAGGATATAATAATATAATATTATATTAAGTGATTGTGCGATACTTTTAAATGTACCTACATTAAATTATTTTAATTAGCTGTTACGATTAGGGTGGATAATAATTTAATTAAAATATTCCCTTAATTAAATTATGTTAAATGACAGAAATAACTAATTAAAAAAAGCTTTCAAAGTTTTAAAATTCTATAATTTTGGATATCCATTAAATATTTCATTTTATATAAAATAATTGCTTTTTGGAATCATCACACCGCTTGCGTAGTCGTAACGCGTACTCGATGAACAACTTCATAAGTTTTTCTTTGAAATTATCCATTCGGATGTATCTTGGAAATGTATAAAGAAAATATTTAATTTGTTAGCGGATTTTGAGCAGATGTTTGTATCGTTGTAAAGTGAATAAAGCTGGATTATTAAAATTTGCTATAAATTACGACGGATTCAACCCTTTGCAAAACCGAGGATAATAAAGGACATCTACTAAATGTCAATTGCGGTTTTAAATTTATCAATTTTGGAAGTTCTCTCATTGAAGATTTAAAAATTACGGAATAGGACAGAATATTTGAAATTAACTTGATTAAAAAGTAAAGACGTCAGTATTACTAATTTCAGATAATATTATACGTATGATCCGTTCAGATTGTTGATGGTTTTAAAATTTGACATTCTCAAAAACTGACAGTTCTGCTTTCATAGTTTTACAAGTAGTCACATCTCAAAGTATTATCAATCTACTCGTTAATCTATTGCTGCGCATCAGAATTTTTTTCTTACATCTTTTGCTTTTTAACTTTATAAAAAAATTTATGGCATAAATAACTATATTCAAAATACATCACTATTTCAGATGTCACTTGGTACTAATCCCATAAAAATTACAACTATAACATTAGAAAATAGCATAATATCTGAATTTATACTAATATACACTTAACCACAGTGGTATTTTATAAATTAGTATTTCTATACATTACATTATGTATTAGAATAATATTATTATTCCATTCTGGAATAATGGAAATATAATAATTTATATAATAATAAATAGTACCACTGTAATTTATTATCCTTTGCAGGTTAATTCCGATCTTGAGTGACTTTCTACCTTAAATAATAAAATAAAATAATTTATTCGTAAACAATACTTATAATATTATTCTATAATTTGCACTATAATAATAATATCTATGCCCAACATAAGTTTGTGCTTTAAACTTTAAACTTTTTTACAGTACATCAAAAAGTCCATTAAGAATTTGCTTTAGTCAAACGAAAATCTGAAAGGTGTAGTGATATTAAATTGCAAAATCAAGTAGGTACAAAATACAACCCTTATTTCACAAATAAAATTTTCAATGAGTACCTTAATACACAACAAAAACCAAAAATTTAACTAAGTGAGCTGCTTTGAAGATACAAAGTAATCAAACAAATTTTGCGGTGTCGAATGACTAGACAAATTGTTCTAAATTTAAACCACTCTCTTCGATAGTCCACAAGTGTTGAGGTGTATAGACTAACTAAAATTTGATGTTCTGTTACTCACGGAGTTCAAGTCGCATTTATGCGCTTTCTAGGATCTTTCTCGGCATCTAAGTGAGGCAAATTTTTTTATGATATTAGATTCTAAAATTAAATAAAATACAATCAAATATTT
The DNA here is from genome assembly GCA_905340355.1 of Rhagonycha fulva. Lineage (NCBI taxonomy): Eukaryota > Metazoa > Arthropoda > Insecta > Coleoptera > Cantharidae > Rhagonycha > Rhagonycha fulva. The sequence goes on from HG996555.1 coordinate 10,709,694, forward strand.
AACCTAAGGTAGGTAAACTACAGAATATCCTAAAATGACAGCATGGTAAAACGTAAATTAAAAAAAATTAAAAGCAACTGCACTTTCGTCGTAATCCGTAAATTATGTATTTATAAAATAATCTCATTTTATAAACATTGAGCAAATTACTGATTGTAGATAAACCTTTAAATAGTTCATGCTTTCAGTAAAATTTTTATATAAGCAACTTTAAATTCAGTCAATTTCTTCCCGAACCTGATAAGATCTAACAAGCTCGAAACATGTCTAAAATTAAAATTAAAATTTTTTTTTAATTAATTCCGTTTGCTCTTTATTTCTCAGTTCCTGTTTTAACAAAAGTTTCTGTATTTAATATTAAACTTCTTCTAAATCTTTTTTTTTACAATTTTACCCATTGTTCTAGTTTTTATTTTGTTTAAAAATTACTTCTGCGTCGGGGGATTTACGGAATATATTTTATTTATTTTGTTTATGATTGATTATGATATAAAACACAATTTAGGATAAATATTTTAAAAGCAAATCCAAAAAAATATTGTAATACCTGCACGATAAAAAGTTTTGAAACCACTATATCTATCGCAGATAATAAAGTTGAATCAACTGTAAGCTTATACCAATAGCAATTGGTACAGGCCAATAACAGTGACAATGGCAATTCAAATGTAATTAAAGTGTGTACGAAGCACTATAATAATAATTTTAATTGACACATTTATAAAGGTAAAATAAACTCAACTGTAAAATGTGTACGAATTATGATTTATGGGTTCATGTCGTTAATTTTGCATGGCTTTTTAGGAAATGATGTAGCAGCGGTATCGATAAAACGTAGTGAGATTAAAATTTAAAAAACTGACTTTATATCGTCAACATCAAAATTTTATGTATGGGTTTTATGTCCCAAAAATTAGACTTGTTAATATCAATTTTGAAGAAATAAAATTAATCCTTTTCAATTATGAGAGGATTAACCGTCAGGATAGTCTACGGTCTACCCATGAAACTAGCTCGAGGTTATGTCAGACAAAAAACAAAATTAAATTTGAAACTGTTACCAACATGAAATGCAAAATAATTCATTTATTGTTTTATTTCCAAAAAATTTACATTTTATTGTTTTGGAATTAACATGCAGAAGACGAGTCAAGTCACGCATATAATGATCGCTATTTAGGGAAATTTTTATCAATACTTCTACAGTCGCATATTTTATTCACGTGTTATATCAGTAAATGCTTTTATCATACAGTTCATGATAATAAAATTTGTGATGTTACTGCTGAAATTTTGGTATTTTTCTTACTGTTAATTTAAACGCTAAATTTTTTCCAGACGCCCTGTATTTGATGGAACTAACGAAATAGCGGTTTTTAAAACCAGCAACTTTGGCACTACCAAGATTAATTAAAAGTTATGAGGCACAGTATGATAAAATCAATACATGACAAAAATAAACTAACAAAGAAGTTTACAAAAGATTCACACTGTTTGGTTACAATGCAATATAAGAAATCAAATCGAAAACTGTAGGTATTAAAATTTCAATTTTAAATTTTTGATGTAGTTCACTTTAAAACACCTAATTTTTTAATATGGTAGTTTTGATATTTGTCGAGTTCATTGTAAGAATTTATGTTTGCCTTGGGGCAATCCAACGCTAGAATTTCCATTACAAAAGTTATTTTAAACTAATTAATCCCACAAAAAAAGACAAAACACTGGTAATAAAAAATTAATCTTCTGACACACGAAAGCACGTTATAATTGTATTTGTGTTAAAAAAGACGTCTAGTCAACTGGTATCTCAATTTTTTAGTGGGATTTTAATTCTTAGTCCATTAAGGCAACACGATGGATCATTGATTGGCACTCGATTACAAGTGTCCGTAACATTATAATGTCGGTTATTAAAATGCATTAGAGCCGTGCATGTGAGATAATATTTTAATTGCTTTCTAAACGAACACTATAAAAACAGGAGCACCTAATTAAAAAGTTATCAGAATATGTAATTTCTTCAAATACCTACTGTATCACTTGTAATCTAAATTCTACGCCTGATTTTTTTTAATTATTCAAATCTTCTTTTCTTAGAACCAGACACTCAATGCGTATACGCTCTAATTAAAATTTTAATTTCCTTACGTTAATCCTACATACAGATGTATTATAGTTTGTTTGTGTCAACCATCTGTGTGGTAGCTGATAGGGAAAAAATTGTAGTTGTTAACAAAAAAAAAACAATTTGATTTCCAATATTTAAAAGCACTGTAGGTTTGGCTTTATAATTCTCTTTTTAGAAATCCTAGCAAAATTTTGATGTTTCTTTAATTATTTAGTGACATATTTGGGGGTCACAGAGTGCGAAAATAGCATGTGAAACTGACACGAAAAACATCTATGAATGCTAAATCAAAATTTTGACCTTAACAAACCATAAAATGTTAAATACTAACTGACTGGGCCAGTAACATTTTTTCATCAAATTCTGATTGTTTTTCAACATTCAATTTTGGACTCTTTCGAAAGCCAACTAAAATTTTGATACCATTTTTGTTATTCTGTAAAGAATTTTGGTTTTAAGCATCTATTAAATGTTTTATATAAAATCAAACTTTTAGCAGTTTTCTTCCTAACGAAAGAATGTGGAATAAAATATTATGAGTAAAAGCAGGATTAGAAAATTACCAAACTGATTGAAAATTTCTTTTTGAACTGAAAAGAATTGCGTTGAAGATAAATAATTAGATAATATTTGGGCTAAAGCAGAATTTTAGTAAACAATAAACCACCCCTATTTATGCATGAATATGAATAGTAAATACCTAAATTAAAAAGTTATCAATCGATTATTAATATTTGGTTGCTATGATTCTGACTCAATCCAAGTAACCTCAACAAATCTTCCTTTTAGAATATCAATTATCCAATAGCATTGATTGACTAATAGATCGAAAACAATGATATTCAATATAACCACAGCAGTGGAGTGATGTGATCGCTGATTGAGTATAGAGCGGAAATTCTGGGTTCAACTCGCAGATTGCACAGAATTTCTTGGCTCAGCCTTCCGGCGGACATCCACACTCTGTGGTTATTCCTGATATTTGTGTCTACGTCATTACCGTTCAGACACGAGAGTTTACAAGACAGGTTAGGTAGGCAGGAAATGAAGGCAAGGGCCTTCTAGGCCTGTAGAGCTTATAATATAATATATAACCAAAATTACTATTTGGCACGATAATTCACCAATTGTTTTATAAAACCCAACTTAGATTTCAGAAAAACTTAAAGTTTTACTCAAACTATCCTTAAAAAAAAAATACTACATCTTCGCCTAAAAAATCCTTTTTAACTCTTCTCATAAAAACAAAAATGTTCCCACTCTCTTCCGGGGAGAGTAAATCAAAATTTTATAACATTATAACACTTTCACTAATTTATCTCATCACGCAAACCAATACAACAAAATTTAACAAAATATCAATTATTTAATTCAACAATCTCAGAGTGTTAATCGTGCAATTCTGTTTTTAAATTTTATTCTTTATCAACGAATTTCATTTCATTATAACTTTTCAATTTAATGCATTAGCCATTACTCAACATAACAAAAAATAATACGACAATATAATATTTAGTAGCCGGCAGCAATCATTAGTTTAATATAATATGTTAAAAACTTTTACAAAGACATTTTATTTATAATATTAACTTAACTTTTCCTTTATTTAACAAAGGTTTTTTTTAGAAATGGTTCAGTAGTTAAACAAAATTTAAATCCAATTTATAAAATATTTTCCTGACTTTATAAGATAAAAATTGTTACTAAAGTTTTTTTGTTTCATTCTTCCAAATTTCGAATAATATAATATCTACTCGAAAACTTTCAAATTTTATTTGAATTTATTTCTATTCACAAATAATTGACAATTTTTTTTATTAGTTTTCAGTAGGTAATATTAATCATAATGGACCTAATACCAACATTAGGAGAAAGCATACTAAACAGACCCACGAATTAAAAAATTTACAAGGTCTAAAACTGTGCTAAATGGTATAAAAAGCAATTATAAAAAAAGATTTGAAGATTCGTTTAAAAAAGACCTAAATTTTGCACAAAAAATTAATATGTATGTACATGTAAATAGAGTATCAGCTATAGCAAACGTTTAGCTTCGCCTAGCTCTCAGCTTATTTCACTGTCTTATAATATAACCTTGTACCTTGGAATGGAAAGGGCGGAAGTCCAATTTTCTCAATTTTGAGTTAAGGTTTGTTTCTTAGGTAAGAGATCGCGCTGATTTCAAAAAAATTAGTTTTAAGTCGCTATATAGGCCTATTAAAGTTAGCAGAATCAAAAAGGCAGTAGTCCTATATAAAAGTAATTTGAAAAAGCCCTATAATGGACATCTGGCTTTTCAAAATTTTTGAAACAGTAAAAGGCGGTAGTCCAATATTAAAATAATTTGAAAAAGCCCTATAATGGACATCTGGCTTTTACAAAAGTTTCACGCATTGCAATGGAAAAGGCGTTCACGCATGGAAATGATCAATATGAAAATAAAACTACATAAGATTTAAAATATACCTATTACTTATCAGAAACTAAAATTTTTACAGTTTTATCGTAAGTTGGTGTTTATTATGTTTGAAGTGATTGTAGATTGGTAGTGAAGTCTAGCATATAGAGATTAATTTTTTGCTATGAGTTTAATCTCACAAGGGGACACAACAGTGAGTATGTCGCCAATCAAAATCTCAATTTTTTTGGTGATTCTAGGAGCTAAAATAATTATCACTTTCTCGATTTTTAGTCCATTGGGCTTTAGTTACAGAGTTATGAATTTTTGAAAATCTACGTTTTACCATAAGATTACATTGTTAATTTAGATTTTATTTAAAATTTTAAATTAAATTTATTTTAAATAGATTTTTGTTTTTTTTAAATAAAATTAATAGATTTAAATAGAATTTAAAATGTTAAATTAGATTGTTAAAGCAATCCAAACCATGTTAAAACAATCCAAACCATGTAATCTTATGGTAAAATGTAGATTTTCAAAAATTCATAACTCAGTAACTAAAGCCCAATGGACTAAAAATCAAGAAAGTGATAATTATTTTAGCTCCTAAAATCACCAAAAAAATTGGGATTTTGATTGGCGACATACTCACTGTTGTGTCCCCTTGTCAGTTTCAAGTTACCTTTCTTAGATACATGTGATAGAATTTCATGCAGTTTAAGAAATGAAATTGATGAACAAACGAAGGAGACGATAGATAATGAAAGGAAAGTTCATTTAGATGATGCAGAAAATAGATATCTGCAAAAGAAAATTGATAAAAATAGAGGAATACAGGAAAATTCATCAGAACGAGTGGTGATGGTCGATGGTCAAAAGTGTTTACCAACACCATTCTTGACGAATGCAAAGTCATTTTACCTTAGGCAGCTTTGGACAATCAATTTTACAATCTATGACAATACCGCTTCGAAAAATCATTGCATGATGTGGAACGAGTTAATTTCTGGAAGAGGTGGTAATCAAGTTGCCTCATCTCTAATCAAATGAATTAAGGCTCTCCCTCATGATGTGCATAAAATAACAAACTGTGCTGGTCAAAATAGGAATTCGATGCTATTTTCAATGTATCTATACGTTGTTGAAAAACTGCAGCATATTAAGGAAATTAATCATGAATTCCTCCGCACTGGTCATACCCATATGGAGGTTGATGGGGTACATGCAGTGATTGAAAAGAAGAAAAAGATACTGCCGGAAATGTCTATTCAAACTCCTAGAGAGTGGGCACAGTTTGTGCAAACATGCCAAATGAAAAACAAACTGTTCATAGTACATGAAATGGCTCAAGAAGATTTTGTTGATTGGTCCACTTTGTATTCTGGCAAATCAGAATTAATGGTTCGCAAAGTAAATACGTTAGGTGAACCGTTTCTAACCTCCGCAGTGGTCCACTTCAAAGCCCAAACTGACCATCGTGGCAGTTTCTTTTATAAAACATCTTTCGATCAGGACGACTTTAAAGAAGTTAGCTATAAACGCAAGAAAAGGGAAGATCTACATTTCTATGATGATTTATTGCCTTTACGAATTGGCAGACTTTTGCCAATAAAAAAGCAAAAGTTTGACAATCTCATGAACCTTTTGCAATGGGTAGATGCCAGATCATGATTTTTATAAAAATCTTCCTTACATTGAAACTACCAATGAAGATTCGGATTAATATTTTGTTTTATTATTGTTATGTAATTTAATAAATAAATTTTTTCAATAAAAATTACGATTTTACGTAGTTTTTCTCTTAAATTATACTTTTAAAAGCCCGATGTCCATCAACGAAAATATTGTAAAGCCCAATATAAAAAAGGCGGAAGTCCATTTTTTTACGATATTTGAAATTTTTTCAAAAAATTTCAATTGTATTACATTCTTTTATGAGATTTGTTTAGAACTAAAAAATTGATAACCTACAACAATTATGAATAGTATTTAAGAATCATCAAAGATGTTACACCAGCAGAAATTTCAGTAATAGCAGTTTATCTATCAGTTTGACAATTTTGGACTCCCGCCTTTCCATTCCAAGGTACAGTATATTGTCGCATTATTTTTAGGATGAAGAAACTTTGAGCTGAGTTATCCAATTTTTATTCTTATTTTGATATTTTTGATTTAGAAAATTTTTATAAAAATGTATGAGACGCCCTTGGAAATAGTTGAGGTAGGGGGTCAAGATTTTTGATAAGAGAAAAGTGTGCGACAGATTAAATAAACGGTTGTAGGTTTGTATTAGGGTCCCTAAAATAGAAATTTTACGATTGGAACCTCGATGAATTCTGAATAAGCAAATATTCAATAAGAGAATTAACTATAACGGAAGGCCTTAAATCTACCAGTTTTTTCAAAAATCGGTTTTAAAAACTTCGATTTTCAGCCAAACATGTACTTTGCTACTGTAATAAGAGGATCTGTGTTGGGGAACTTCTGGCCCGACATGGCCAGAATCAGGGACACTCCGCCTGCCAGGATTCTAGAGTTCATTCTACAGCTAGATTGGCTTATTAGAGAATGATCAATGGGCCCGATTTGGTGGCATAAGTGCGTGTGAGCTTGTCTTGCCCTCCAACATAAATCCAGAATGTGTGCGACCTTTAAAGTCGCACAGTTAGTTTTTAATTTTTGCAGATGGAAAAATGGTTTAAATTTGAATTTATTAACTTAAATAAAAGTTATTAAAGGAAGTGTGCGTTTTCTTAATTTTAGAGTTTATTTAAAAAACAAAATAGAAAAGAATATTAGAAAATTTCTAGTAAAAAATTTTTATTGAGTTTTGTTATTTGGAGGTTGGAAAAAATAGATGTTAATATAAATATACAATAAAGTCTATAAATATATGCGTGGCAATACGCAATAGTTATGGTAGTGTTGAACCTTCAGGATCCAATTTATAAAGCAAACTTTTGAAAAATGTGCTGTGGATTATTGAGATAGTTTTTTTTACTAAATAAATAACATAAACTAACTCTAATCTAAACTAGAAACCAAAATCCTTAAAGTAATGTACTTCTTTTACTAAATAAATAATATGAACTAACATCTAACCTAAGCTCGAGACCGGAGCCTGAAAAAGGTTGTAAATCAGTTAAAAATTACATTTTTATTAGCTGTTGTCGCTCCCAGTATAACAAACTTCGATTGCTCTAACTTATTGCTTATTTTAAGAAATATTTCGCAAGCAAAGTTTGGTTCACCTCCTTCGTTGTAACAATGACCTAACGGTTAAAAAAAATACATAAATAACAGCTTTAGGAACCAGTTCAGCAGACGCCGTTGGAAAACCTTGAGCAAGAAGACAGATACAGGCGTGGTTAATCCAAAATTGCAGAGTTGGAAGACGTCGAAGCGGCTAAGATATATTTAGATTTATTTAGAAATCCATACCTTGATACCACGAGGTGAAATGGCAATGTTAAATTATCTGATCCAACTATGTTTGCATCCCATTTTTCCATGGGTAAACGTAATTTTAATAGTTTTGTTCAGAGTAATCTTTTATTTTCAGTTTGGATGTTTTCGACATGTTCATTCTTCATGAATGAACGTCCTTTTCTTTGTCGTTGTAATTAGATGAAACGTCAAGAGGTGACCAAAAATCTTCGTCGCCATAATCATTTTTTGCCTTGATGCACTGGAGTTATTATTATATTTACTTAATATAGGTAAATCATATCTCACTGGTTTGTGATTGCCTTTTGAGTTACTCTTGCCATTAGTTACTCTTCTTCGTATTGCTTCTGGGCAGAAGCGTTGTGACCAATTTAGTACGTTATTACTAATTTTTATATGTAATTTAATATGTTATTTTATTATTAAATGGCTTTTTTGGCAAATTACTCTCGGTGGTTTGCCATTGCCTTCCGAGAGGAGAAGGTTATAATGAAGTCGGATAAATTTTGTAGCCGGGTTGGGGATCAAACCTAGGACTTCTAGCCTAGAGTCCTGTCTTTATCTCGTTAACTTAGCTCACCTTTCCTAACTCTTCTTCTTAGTTATTTTCAAATTTTGGCATGCTTGGAAGGCATTCCATATTTCTGGGTGCCGTCTAAAAACCAACACAGTGTAAGTTCTGTCATTGATTTTATTAAATAGTAACCTCCGTTCCAAATATTTCTTTAGTATTATGATCGGAGGGAGTGAGAGTACGGAATATCTTCCATGATAAGACAGCAATTACAGAAAATTATTAATTGAACTCTTTTTGATATTATATAGAAAAACGCTAGGTAGAGTTATGTTGCTACGTCCTGTACAAAAACAAAAAAAATTAGAAAAAGTAAAAACAAAAATTTAAACTAGCAGCGTCTGAATAGGGTGAGAAATTCTAACACGGTTATAACCATTTCTAAGATTACTGCAATTTGTAACTGCATTACCACCTGAATTTATACCTCAATTCTGTGTTACAACGACAATGTAATCTGCAAAGAATGCTATTTCTTTATTATGTTGAATACTATGGAAATAATGGGGGTGTGTTTCTGGCGTGTAGTAACCATAATGCATTATGTTTTATGGAAAAATTCTGATCTGATGAGAAAAAATAGATTAAACGTGTGCTTTTTTAAAAATGCATGTTAATCAATTTATTTTGTAATTTTAAAAATCTCTACATTCAAAAAGTTCAATTTGAGTAAAAATTGCATTAATTTTATTTAATTTAAAGCATCCATTAATTTTGAACAAAATAAATCAAGTACCTATAGTAAATTTTCATTTAAATTTTATTCGATTTATTTCCATTTTCTATTATCGCAACCTTCGGGTATCTAATTTATTTCCTTTTTAAGAGGTTTTCCATTCAGCTATATTATAATGTATATTTTGGTATCATTCTATGCTGTAGCAGCGTTAAAAATGATAATGGTAACAGAATGTTTTACACAACTGATAATCAAACATTGATTTGTGTCATTGGAAACTTCTTATTATAGAATTTTATTAGGTATAAAGGTGGATTTTTGAATAATTTAGGATGTACACATATTTTTAGAATGAGTCACATTGTGCGTTCATGTCAATTTATTAGTATGGAAATCGCCGTGGCGCATATTGCGGTATTTTTGATATAATAATGCACCCTCTTAAATTCAATCGAGTGGATTAAAATACCACCATGGTAGACCCTCCCTTAGCTGTTTATCAAACCCTTCTTATATCCATATTTTAACGATAAATGCAGCTGCGAACCCCAGTAACACCTTAACTAAATAACACTTCTACAAAATTGAATATTTTAGAATTTTATTAAAATAAACCGGAAAAATATTTTATTGAGCATTAAAAGCGTCGAGCTTAAAAACTTAACAATTCAGAAGACGTTGTATTATGTAAATGTTTATTGAGATAAAACAGGTATTGCTTATAAAGCTGCGTTAAGTTAATTTGAAAAATTTTAATGTTAAATTGTACTTAGAAACTGACAGGCTATAATTTTATTATCTTAATTTAAAATGTTTAGCAGACCACAGCTGTTGGAAAACAGCACTCAGTAGAGATTAAATTTAGCGTTTTAAGTATTTTGAACGCACCGCTTGGTTTAGATTTTTATAATGACTAAGCATTGTGTTCTAACTTGAAGATATGTACCTATGTTTTGCCTAAATTAAGGCTAATGCTTGCGCAATAATATCAATCAATATTAGTTATTATTTTAACTCATAAATAAAACAGAAATTTTAGAGCAAAACAGAATTTATCCATTAGTTGAACTCGTACAACAGTCGACATACACATAGTCTCAATAACCAGAGCTTACTCAAGGGAATACGCAACATCCCTCTTTCTGCAATGCTAATCACATCAAAAATAATTTAATATTTTCTTCCATCAATCACAATCAAATATTACATTACAATGCGTGTGTGTGTGGTTTTCATAAAAATAATTGTATTAGTTATACTGTCGCCATATTTTGTGTGGTCTCATTGTTAGCCTTAGGGGTGTGCTTATATCGTTAAATTTTTGTGATATGTTTACTTGCACGTGCAGTTATTATAAAAATTACATTTGTACGTCAATAAAGTGCGAGTAATTTTTGTTGACTCTTTCAATAAGTAAATTGGAAATCATGACAAACCAAATTTTTCATATCAAATCGATTACCGAATTCCACAATTCGCCCAATAAGACGTGTAATTACATAAATAATGTGGATGTATTTGGATTGTCTTCGTTCTGTGTGAAGCAAGAAAAACTTTATCAGATATTTGAAATTCATTGTATTAAGCAATAATTTGAATATTCATGGAGAAATGCTTTATTTAAATATCTTTGTTTTTCTTACATGCGACTAATTTAAATATTCAAAAGTTGTTTATCTACCGCCCTACGTGTTCTACTATGCTGAGAATGTTAAAAGTTAAGATTTTCCGGAATGATTTTGCAGATCCACGCCAGATGCGCTGTCTCATATTTGTTGACTTTTAAACTCAAGCTTCATAATTTTTAATAATATTATTCAAATTTCATTTTAAGTTTTTCTATTTTGTCTATATACAGGATGTCCAATATTTTAATTAAAAACTTTGTTTAAATAGCAAGTAGCCTCTTTAATACACAACAGATGAAAGCCGTTAAAAGATGAAATAATGATAAAAATTGTTCTTGTTACAAATTTTTTGTCGATTTAATTAGGCTTTAATTTAATTGATTATGCTGTTATCTTGTTTATATGTGGTTATTTCCGGGAATTATCTCAAAATTTTTTGTTATCCCGGTTGTTGTGAGGAAATATTTACTTGAATTTGTAGGTAATATTTGTTATGTTTAACATTAACATGGTGAGTTTTAACATGTGGATTTGTGTATGCAGTTTATAGAGACCTGGTAACTGCAGTTGTGTAATTTTCATTGTTTTTTTTCTAAATAACTGTTTAGTTTGTAAATGCCCGATAGTTCTTGTTCTGGTAGTAAAGTTGACCATTTTTATTTTTTGTATGATGTAATGGAAATACCATAAATATGTATCCGCTTAGTTACAAACAAATTAATTAATTTATTTTGTTGTTGCAACGAAATCAAATCGAAATTGTTTAATAAATTATTATTTAATGATTTGGATTTGGTCTTTCTTTTGTCTTCCCAACAGAAGCGTCGTACGTAACCCATATTTATGAACTTTCTTGGTAGATTACATCTTAGAGGTTTACCATTGCTTTCTGAGAGGAGATGATCAACCAAACCAACCAACCAAAGTTCTTTTTTTACACAAACCTAATCTTTTTTGGCCTAATGTTCAGAGAAATCAAAATAAAGTAATTTATTAGAATAAATGTTAAAATTTGAAGGAATCGTAAGTAACTTTTTGAAATTAAAAATTCTGACCACCTTATCATGACAAAAAAAATTTTAAGTAATATAAAATTTTGGCAAACTAAAAATTTAGTGAGATTAAAAAAATAACACTTTAGCATGCTAATTTAATTTTAAATTAAGCATTCGCTCGTTTCCTTATTGTTCCATACTGAAAAGCCTTCTCTCTAATTTATATTAACATATTATTTTCATTTTCACGTGTTTAACACTAAAATTTACCTAAAGGCTATAATAGCACACATTTAGACAATATTTTTTCATCGAAAAATAATATTGGTCCAATTTTCATTACAAAGTTTGAATATTTCAATTAAAATTTATGTTAAAAGTCAACGAGCAAAATTTAATTCCGGAATGTAATTTAATTTAATTTCTATTTAAATTAAAAAACTTTGACGAACATTTAGAAAAAAATGTCTTTTTTCATTTCAATCCTAATAAAGCAATTTATTTGTGCATCGAGAAAATCAAACACTGGAAATTCAAATATTTTTGCTCTCATCAGAAAAGAACTAACTACAACAAAAATGATTCACCATTCGTAAAAATTCGTAATGAAGTTGTAGTTTTTGAGTCGTAGGTGTACCGACAAAGCAAGTTTAAAAAAATTAGCTTGTTTTGCTGCATTAAATTGCAGTGAAGTTCCGGAACAATTTTACTTTATCAAACAATAGAGACCGCATGAATGCTCTTTGCAGCACAGCAGCAAACAAGCATACAGCTTTATTTAAGGTTCTAGAATACTTGGATTATATCGAACTGCATACTACAATCAGAATGTAATAATCCAGAAGAATACATACAGGACACAATAGCGTTGTTATCTGGGCTATGAATTTTAAGCAGTTGGCCATTTATACAAATTAATGTGGAGTGTAAATATAAATTTGCAATTAACTCCCCTAAAGATTAGTACGTAGTAAGTTGCAGTTGTTTTTTTTAGCTTTAGGCGTTTATTTCTCGAATAGTTTATGTTGAATTGTTGTACTTTACCCACAGCTTGTAATGTCGTTAGGGTATATAAGGTAAGCATGCATGGAGCTACTTGTTAATTTTTTCATATCTTTTATTAAGAACAATGGCTACTGAATCCCATACATTGTTTCTCCGCTGCTTAACAACATAAATGCATTCTACAATGTAATTGTTTGGTTAGTAATGCCGTACAAGACTGGCGCTCTTGTTGGCCTTTGTTTTAAATTGTCATTAGTACTTGGACGCTTGCAACCTCTATTTAATTTATTACAATAAGTAATTAAGTAGCTAGCTAAGCAAACAACCAACTTATTAAACACATAAAGTTAAAAGCTTTGAAGTCTAGCCCATCCATTAATTACGGAAAAACTATCTAAATTGGTGTACTGTGAAGAATTAATTCGCAAATTTGCTTTAATCCATTAACAGGAATTTATTATTTTTTATCTAGTACATTTAACGTGCATCAACTACTACACTTATTAGCACATTTTATTTTTAGTTTGTTTATTGATAGCTCTTTTTATTCCATGCTTACTCTGCTAAGTTTCATTATTTTTTGAAAACTGTTAAAATAAAAAATCTTTTCGGAGAAGCTGACTAATTTTCCCAAAAAAAAAAATCAAATTTACCGCTTAAAATGATCGTTAGTTGCTAAAAGTATCACACAAAAATGTTTTAAAGTTATTGAAAAAAAGGTGATAAAAAAACAACAGATGCCATCAATACGTTGTCGCCGCAGTCAAACAACATCAAAAGCTAGAAGCTTACATAATTGGATTTTCGGTGATTCGACAGCACATCATTGGGTTTCTTAAATCAAATGGTGAGTTGGGAGACAATTACTGAATTTATTTTTACTTCATGATATCTTTCGCGAATGTTTATTTTACCTTCACTTTTTACAACATTTTATGTCTGCCTTGGGTAATCTCATTATTACGCAATTTTATAATTGGGTGAGTTGTCTTTAGATGAAAATTCATTTGTTTACCGTTTTGATTTAGATTGTCCCAGACTATCCATTCAGACAATTTTGGATTTTACTTGATATGCTAAATGTTTGTGTGTTTTCTATATTTTATTTTGGAATAAAACAGTGTTAACTCCATCACTTACTATTTTACAAATTCGTTGTGTTTTATTTTGAAGACTGGTGCCCAAAATTATTCTTCTTAAGAAGGTTATTAAGAAACATAGTCACAGTATGCTGAAACCGTAGAAACCAAGGTTTTGCGACTAGAGAAAGTAAACTTTTAGTTACTCTGTCCACCTCACCATTCGTGGATCAACGGGGCAATGAATTCAAATTGAAACAATTGTGCTTCAATCAACACATAAAAATATTTCAAAAAAAGATGATACAGAAACAAGAGATAACAACAATATGTAATCCAACAGGGGACAAAAAAAAACGTTAACAGTCAATAATAACATTTAATAAACTAATAACTAAACTATTATTTTCAGAAATTCAAAATAACTTGCAAGATAATCTTGGTGCTAAGGATAGGAAACCTTCTTGCTAGGATTATCTACTATTATACATCAAACTAACTTCACAAATTGACTACCTTCATTATTATTTGCTTATACTTTACAAGGTATCGCATACCTACCCAAATAATTTTTTCTTTGATTACGTTTTGCTAATAGTAATTTAATTACCCTACAAAAGGCCTTTACAAGTCTACAGAAGAAGCAAATTGTTTCAGAGGGGAAAGGTAGCTACCATGGGTTCGAAAATACAAATTTTACGATTAAAACCTCGAACTTTTCTGAAAAAGTATATATTAAATAATAGAATTAGCTATGACAGAATGCCTTAAATGCACCTGTTTTTTCAAAAATCAAATTTAAAAATGCTTGATTTTCACTGAAAATTTGAAGGTAAATCGCTCGTGATTGGTGAATCAATTCATTCTGTTGTCGGTACGCGTGCAGTTATGCATAGTAGTGTTGCACTTGACAAATTACTCAGTAGTCAACGCAATGGCAGCGAATCCGTTCCCAATTCCTGATTTAAACGTGAATTCTGTTTTCGACGTAGCTGCATTGTTCAATGTGAACCACCACTGAACAACACACTAAAAACAAAAAAAAAAGTATAAGGGAATATGTGACTAATTTGTTGCCTTTATGAGCCAAAAACCTAAAATCCATTCTTAGTTTCTTAATTATGGTGTATTACCAACTTAATATAATTCATTATGTTAATGATATTGATAATAATAGAGAAAAAGAAAAAAAGAAAGCTGACGTTAGCGTCCTCTAGAGTTAAAAAATTTTATAATAGAAGTTTAGTTTTTTAACGCTAGGAGCGCTAACGTCAAGCTTTCTTGATTACTTGGCATTTTCGACTTTCTTAGCTAATGCTCGAGAATTAGTAAGAAATCTCGACAATAGCGCATCTACCTTTAAAAAAATGAATTCCTATCATGAACTTTTTTCATGAGAGAGAGGAATTTTCTCGCTCCCTATAGTTTTAGTACAAGCCTTTGCAAATTTTAAACCCTGTCCACGCTATTATCATTATTGATGGAACTTAGTCAAAAGAAAATTCATGACTAAAAGCCATGACTTTTATAATATCAAAAATCATATAGTTTGAACGTAAACAAATTTTTCATACGAGAAGTCATCTGTTTTTTCATATGAGAAATCACGTAGTGTGAACAAGGTTTTAAGTAAATTAAAACCTTAAAATTTTAAGTTTAAGTAAATTAAGACGTAACGCAAACATTAGAAAAAATAAAAACATAAGAAATAGTCATTAAATCGATTGGTAAACCACAAAAGCTCAATTTTGAATTCTTGCTTTAATTTTTGCATTCAAAAATTTATTATAGTTTACCAAAATTTTGTTTTGAGTATCAGAAATATAATAAAAGTGCGCAAAGATAATAACGACAAAGTGCAAATACGACAATATATATGAATTAATGGAAAAAAAAGAGAGGCTAACCAAAACAAAGCTAGGGAGGTGAAAACTTGAAAGAAGATTTGAATACAAGCTAGAGAAGAATAAACAGCAATAACTCTACAATTATCCCAAATATATTATGCATTTATTATTAGGTTAGCTATTTTATTAAAAAAATTTGATTCTAAAAGTCCTGCGTCTAAACGTCTGATGTCTACAGCATAATCCAATAATAAGTTTAGAAAATCTGTATTTAAATTAATATTAAGTTTTATGGATTGTTTGCATTTAGACTCAGTCAAACTAATTGCGCTTATTAAATCCATAATTAATATTTTCAGATACGCAATATAATAATAATTGTTGATTTTGAAATTAGTTAAGTAACCAAATTATTGTTAATTACAGAGATGACCGTTCAAATATGTAAAGTGTGTAGGATGCTATTATATTATTCAATATTATCAGTTATATAACATTGTTAATATTTGAAATGAATTAAGTAACCTAATTATAGTGATGGCCATTAAATGTACTAAAATTGTCAAATAATATGTAAAATGTTTGGGATGATTATTTTATCACAGTCCAGATTACAGTAAACAGAAATTTCTTGCTAAAAAGAAATGGAATTGCAAAATGTATGTTTTTTTTACTTCACGTAGACGTTAAAAAATTTCAATCATATATCCTTAAGATTTCAAATAGATTAACGCAAAATAACATTTAAAAAGTTTTACCAAAATTTTAAATACGTATTTAATAAACTCCTAATTAGCCTGTTTACCGCACCATTCGTGGATCAGCAAGGCAAATGATTTAAAATTAAATTTTTACTAAATGTTTTTTCTTTCTTTTTAGACCTAAAACTATTTGTGTTGTAGACTTTTGGGTAAGTTTTGACCAAATCAAAACAGCAATGCAAATACTTATTTATAATTCTCATATACCTAGGCAAGAAAAATCCTAAAGAAATGTAATTATTGAAAGCTACGAAACAAAGGAATATGAAAAAATCACAAGCTCCAAACCTGCGTTGGAATGAATTAAAACGTATTGAATGCTATGGACAATCACAAACCTACAAGACAAATCGTGGAAAAAAAGGTTAAAGAAATGATGGAGGTCAAAACAAAACGTAATTTTACTGTAGACTAAATCGAAGTAGTTGTACTAGGATTTTACCTCCGCGGGTGGGTGTTTACTCGAGTTGTTGAGCGGCAACCCATTATTTTCGTGTTATAAACATGTGATTTTACATCACGATAATTGATATCGCAAAGGCGTTTGAGAAATAAGTCCCCATCATACGGTGATTCTATGCCTTGTTGCATCTGCCAGTTGCACTGCAGTTATCTAAAAGGTTAAGGAAAAGAGGAGTAATCCACCTTACAAAATGGGTTCTTAAAACGACATCAAAGAAGTGATTATATTCCATCAAAAGTAGAGAAAATTATTGATTGATTGCAGTACTAGTAGTAAGACATTCAGCCAAGTTAAATAAAATATTCAAATAATACTATTTTATTGAACACAAAAGAGTTTACCGTGTAGGTAACTTCAAACGAAAAATTCAATAGGTAATAAAATACGTATAAATAAGACGTACGGTGCGCTAGATTGTTAAAATCAAAGCAAATAAAAGTGCGGAAAAATAATGCTCGAGCAACTTAGACGTCGCGTCGGGCCAAAAATCTTACCATATGCTTTCGTCCAAGTTGACGTGTTTAACTTTTTTGTTCCAAATTTCCTTGCGAGAATAATCGTCACGAACTGGTGGACGTTATTTTTCATGCTATATCGATTTTTCTGTGTGTGTTACAACATCGCCATTGAAATTAAATTAAATTCAGGCAATTTATAACTTTAAATCTGTATAAAATTAATTAGAAAACAATGTACTGCTGAAAGTTTGGAAAGAACAAGAGAGTGCTCTGTGCTTATATTTATAACAATTAAGTTTCTACATCTACTGGTGGGAAGTTAATGAGAAACATCTGCTTTATGGATAAGCAGTTAAATCTAGCCAAGTGCAGGTTAAACTGAGTCTAACTGGGTTGATGCAACCCTCTGATGTATTATATCCATAAACTATATTATAATCGCGCCATGTGCTCCTTTCTACTTCATAAGTTTTAATAGCTCACTTACGATCAGTTGATAAAATAATTTTAGTTATTCACCCACCACATAGTATATAATAACATTTAAAGTTATATACCTACCTACTGTTTGTTATATTATTACCGCAAATTTTGAAAGGCACATAAATTTGATGGAGGCTGGAATATTGCACCATTTCATTTGTTGTCAAAAGTTCATGTTCGCAATACTCGGTGAAGATGCTGTATCAAGCAGAATAGAAATTTATCTATTAAGTTAAAATCCAGACTAAAGCGTAGTACATTTAATCCTCAATTGCAAAATTAAACTACTCTTGTTGACCGAGATTTATTATTAGCTTCACCGCACACGTGCAGCAGTATTAAAGTTTATTGAGGTAATTTTTCAAATTTCGTTAGGAAAATAGGAAACGTAAAAGCGATTCAAATCTAAAGCTTCTACACGATAGGTTATTAAACGATAAATTTTCAAAATATTTGATTAAATATCCTGAATAATGAAACTGTCATTCATAATCTTTATTGTGTTTTCTCCAAGAATTACACTACAAAGATAATCTCTCAGATTGTTAAACGAGACGTTGTTATAAAACATTACAACTACGGTAACGTGCCGCTTTATGGGAGTGTAAATTAAGGAATATACGATAAAATGTTTCCTTTGGCCTGAATGTTGTTTATTTGCTATAAAAAGCTAACGTAAAAAATCCCTTTTATGATGTCTAAATTTTTATTATTTTATTGAAGTAGTTGAATGTAAGGCAAATATTATACGTACTACTTTTATATAACCAATATCAAATCTGCACGCTAAAAATAACTAAGTATAGGGAGGATGAAAATATTTCGAAAAAGTTTAAAAAATCAACCCAGATAAAAGAAATTAACACTTTTATGTTTTACCCTCCTCAGCTTTGAGATAAACGATTTATATACAGGATAATGTTTTTTTTTATTTTCTCATTGAAACAAATACGTCACTTTTCCATTTATTTTAAGTGGTGTAGTTTGTGAAGAAATAAAGGTAGAAAGAATGATTAAGTCAGAAACCTTTCAAGTCGACTATTAAGTAAATCTATTGAAACTAAGGGATGTTAACGACACACCAAGGAAACGTTTGGATAAAGACTTCAAAAGTTTTAAAAATGATATGTATGAGCTCTATGCTGGATAAACTTCTACGGGCAATGTGATAGCTTAATTTACGTTTTAGTTCTTTTATAAGGCAATTAATAATTATGTGCCGATATTAACAAAGAATTTATCGAAAAGTTTTTGTGTAATATTGATTTTTTCGTAATTAAGGATTTTCAATGAAAAATTGATTAAAAGTTTTTACAACAGCAATAAGAAAATTAAGAAGTTATAATTATGGAAGAAAAATTCAACCCAAAAAAATGTACATAATTTTCTCATTAAATCTATGATTAGTTTCCGTAAAAAAATGTACAATGTGAACTTAACACTTTAAGAATTTTTAAATCGATTAATATCCAAAATAATTTTTAAAAATAATAAAATAAGCAATAAGTAACTTCTTATGTGAGATAGTTGAAGTTACCAATGTTGAATATTAAAAAAAAAAGATTTATGTACATTATACTACCTTAACGAGAATTTCTAAAAGGTGCATAAAGTTACTTTGGTAATCGTAATATTACAAAGTTGATAGTCTGCAAATAAGCTAATTCCACAAAGAGGAAAGTATGACAATGCTTCCTCCCCATTTCGATGATTATTTATAATTTTCCTGCCTGCTTTAAGTCTATTTTCTATGCCCTTTTGAATTTCCAAACCCAATTTTTATTTATTCATTGCCATAATCATGCATTTATAAGTTCAAAGTACAAAATTGTTTTTGAAATTTTTAGTGCACATAAATCCAAAGGATTTAAAAAAGTTTATAATACCTTTATAAGTTATGAAGCTTTCCCGAACCCATAAAATAGAACACTTTTGATAAAATATTATACTATGTTGACAAAAAATAACTAAAAACCGTAGTATATTTTATTCATTTGCAAAAACGTGAATAGAAATTATTTCTATGTAGCTATAGAGAACCTGATGTAAAATATTTTGAGAAGTCCTTTGATGAATGTGTAATAACAAGAGTTCCGATTTTAAAACCCTTAACAATTTTAGAAAACAGAAAAAAGAATGGAAAATAACCCTTGATTTTACTTTAATAAGTTATTAATTTGTTGCATCCTAATGGACGATTGCATTATTTATATAATCTTATAATTCCTAATCCGGCTTTAGTTAAAACTTTTAAAATTTTAACAAGTTAAAAAAGATTTTCTTATTACCAGCCATAATCAAAAATTATATTTACGTAAACAAAATTATATAGGTAAACTGATAATAATTATCCATTAAGTTTGCATTTTTGCTTAGAAATTTAAATACTTAGTTCTCTAAGAGAAAAACCGACACTTTCAGGTCAAAACATCCGATCTGTGCTCAAGATGGGGGTTAAAAATTAAACCTTTAGTAATAAACAAATGACGTTGATTTACGTCCAGTTTGTTAAGAATTGATATCAAAACAAATTGTTGAGAATTTTTTCCTATTATAAATATTCTCTCATCCAAACATCTCTGCGTCCAAATGTCTTTAATTTTTAAAGTTCTCAATTATTTTAGGTGTTCTATGGCTTAAAATATAACTGTAAAAGCTAATTAAAATTTGATATTATTCAAAACATGCAATTCTTGCCCTTGTATGGTTTTTTTTTTGGAAGTTTCCCAAAGTAAAATAATGATTTTCAGTTCATATATTTCATAGTTTTCAATGTTGTATTTGTAATTTTGGATTGTATCCGTTATATGTTTAGAATTGACGTACATGAATAGATTATCGAGATTTTCGCTAATGACCCCACACTCACTCACCGCAAATTTAATTTAAAAAAAATCAAGGTTAAACCTTGATTGCATCTGACTACAAATTTTTCTAAAAGAAGAATTAATCAAATAAGAGATAACTTAAGATTTTACATTTCAAAACCTATCGCATCGCAAAGCATAAGTTATTTGTTAGACTATTTTTAAAATAAAACTGGGGTCAGTGAGTGAGTGGTTCATAACAGATAATACGTTTGAGAATAAATAAATAGTTGATCTATCACTTATATATTAAGGAATATATTGTTAAGGTTTTAAGTCTTATTAAGACAATTAAAAATATTGTCCGACGTTTCCATTTATTGGTCCATTTCCAAGGCTGTGATCAATAATTATAACTAAATTTACAACTATAAGTCACTGATGAGATCTAATAAGATAGAAACATGTCTGTCTTTGCTGAATTTTTGGTTATAATTGATTTGATTATCACAGCCTTGGAAATGGATTAATAAATGGCCCGAAACTTCTTCTTCTTCTTCAACTTAGTTTAATCTTTTAAGGCTTGTTATTTCCAACATCTGCGTCGTTTCCTTAGCAGTGTTGGTTCTATGAGCATATAAATATTTTTACATCCATAAGGTAGTTTGCTCGACTCGCCTTCAGATGTGCCTGTATCCTGGTTTTTATGTTAATGATGGCAATTCATTAACCCAGGAGGACCACCGGCTTAACGTGCCTTCCTAAGCACGTAGACTAGTCATAAGAAAGTTCTACCCTTCTCCGGATTTGAACCCGGTACCTCGCATTCGCAGTTGATCGCATTACCTACAAGGCAAATAACCGTCTCTCGCCCGAAACGTCGGACAATATTTTTAATTGTCTTAATAAGACCTAACTTCCTCAACAATATATTCCTTAATAATATACAACAGAGAATATTAAAAAATTTATGTTTTCAATGTAAACCAAGATTACCTTCAGATAATGGTGTAATTTGATTCCTTTAGCTACATTTGGTCTTTGACTTTACTTAGCGGGAATAACATCCTAGTTTCGTGTAAACCATAGGTTGGTTTGACCTTTGGCTTCATTTGGGAGAATTATAATCGTACGAAAATTTAAATATTGATATTATCTTGTAAAGTACGGAAACTACAAAATCTTGTTAATTGGTAGGTATTATAATTAATCCCAATTTTCTCAGCTCAGTGAGAATTCCTTGTTTTATTTGTACGTATAAAAACATAGTAAAATTAAATAATCATAAGTTTAAACAATGTCGTCGATTTTACGTGTTTAGCAAACCTAAACTTCAAGAATATTTCATACTTCCCAAACATCTCAATTTAACCTCCCAACCTCAAATTAACAAGTTCTATTAACAAGTAACCACTAAGGCTTACATCAAAATGAATATAAAAAGCCAAAAATATAACACGTCGATCACATAAATTAAAAAAACTAAAATTTACTTACGTAGGCGCTCGGTAAGTTTACACAATATTATATTATCAGACCCTTCTCCTTCCAATCGAGATGGAATGTGAGATAAAGTATTGGAATCCTTGTGAGTAATCAGTAGACAAAAACGGACTTGACACTCGCAAACACTAGAAGACTACTTAAGGATCATTGACAACCACCAGAACGTTGCTGGACCAGTAAATACTAGACCATCCACATGATGAAAAATTTTACAAAGTAATTCAAAAAATAAAGTTTGTTTGAATCAGAAGCGCACTTATAAATGACACGAAGGAGGAGCTTTTTAGCAAATTATTATATTAGATGATAGGATTTGTTGGATAGAGTTATAAAATTTAATGCTTTTTATGGATAAAAAAAGATTTCAGGAAAACTTTCTATTTTGAATTCTTTCTGTGTTGAGTTCATTTTAAAAAAGTTAAATTTGTAGTTTGCTCCTTTGAGATTAGAATGCAGATCTTTATTTTTAAATAAAAGCATTAACTAAGCTTTGTCAGAAATGCTTGGAGGTTTTCTTATATTGGGTAAATAATTGTATTAGCCAGAATCAACAACAAAAGAATACATTTTTTTAAATTTTTGAAATTTGTTATTTTCTATAGAAGACGATAAAATTGAATTTTATCGACCAGCGAAAATTGTTAATTTACAAATTAATTTAAATGATCTTTCCAAATGTTTGACTGTACAATCTGACAAAGCACATTTACAGCTGCATTTATCCAAGCTCGTCAACTTTCTAAAATTGTTCAAGTCAAAATTAATATTTAATACAAAGAAATTATTATAACATATAGCAATGTTGCATTAATTTTTAGTAAACGTGATAATTCTAATTGATCAGCAAACGTAATCGAATTTTATTTTAACTTTAGATGACTTGTGATATTCACAAAATTTTAATAGTGCGTAAATTTTTCAATCTTGGAAAATCATACAGTTTGTTACTTACCTACTGCACTGTCTGGGTGACTTAATCACTCGTAGAACTGATAATTTCCACGCATATAATTAATTTTCCGCCTTTTCTTTTATTTTTCTAAAGAAATTTTGCAGAGAGGCTTAAGTATAGATGTGCATTGTTGTCAAAAATGTCACAATTTAGGAAATCGTGTTGAAAATTTCTCATTACAGAACTAGTGCTATAATAACATAAATATAATTATATCATGTCCACGTCGATTTGGGTAACAAAAATTTGTTACAGTTTTGGTTTGATAAAGTAAGATTATCTGTCTCAACTATTGTAAAAGTGTAAGAAGTTTTATTAGATGTAATGCAAAGCAATTTCAATGTTGGCTACAAACACTCCAGCACAAAATTTTGCACACGACCGTGTGGCCTAATGGATAAGGCGTCGGACTTCGAATCCGAAGATTGCAGGTTCGAGTCCTGTCACGGTCGATCTTTTTATTGATGAAGAGGATAATATTATAAAAAGCGATTGTAATAAAAATTAGTAAATGAAAATTCAGGGAAAACAAAATTGTGTATTTTATAGCTAGAAATGATGAACATTAATAATTTATGACACAGCATAGATAACAATTAAGCTTAATTGCTTATAAAGGTAAGTATTTAATTAGTCTACACACAAAAAAGAGGAACATCGGCACCAAGTAAACAAAAAAAAAAAATCCATAAAATAATCAAAAAAATGCCACGTCAATGCTGAAGTTCAGCAAAAGCAATTGAGATGAAAATAATTTTTGATTCATTGTTATAATTTGGTTGTTTAAACTTTTTTGGTTATCAATTTGCTGCTTTTTTATTTAAATAACAATGGTCAAGGTATTTTTTGATTAAATTTCGTTTCAATGTATAAATGTTTAGTAGTTATAAAGTTATGCAATCCATTTTAATTACTGTTTGGCTTTTTGGGGTAGGTATTCAAAGTTTTTTGTTTGTATTTTATTTATATTAGAGATGATATTGTTAAAATTGTAATTAAGGTAAAATGATGTTGGAGGTTGTGTAAAATAAAGTGAGTTTGGCATAGAAGTTGTTAATTAAATTAATTAATTTAAAATATTTAAAATTAATTGTTTGATTAGAATTTTTGAAAATAATTATTTTAAGTTGAAGGGAGTAAAGGTGGTGCACTAAAGAGAAGCATAATTAGAATCTCATTAACATTATATTGTCCTTTAGAATAATAGAACCAGCTTATAATGCTAACATAAAGGGAGAGTTTGTGTAAGAAATGGTGCGGAAAAACCGATATGCTGTCCTTTATGTTGATGTTTTCTAGTTGAAGTCATTATAAAGACATCACTTTAAAGTAGCTATAAATAGCTCTTAAAACAGCTACTTGATTAGCCTCTTTTTGAACCAACCAGTTAGTTATTGAAAGAGTCAGTGGGAGGTGCGCAATTCATCACTATCACATTTGATACACAATTCGCTTGACAGCTGATTCAAGTTTCCAAAACGTATGTAAATTAGATAAAATTCTACTCGAAATGGCGTCATTTGTTCAGCACAAAACAATGAGACAGTAAAATAAATTAGTTTGATTAAATATTATACTTATCAATCAAAGTTGGTACAGAAATCCCGAATTCGTTGGAAGATTAAATCGTAACTACAAATCACGATCACTATCACCCTATCTAGCTGTCATAATCAATAACAATATAACATTTTATGGTTGTATTAATTATAGTAAGTAGGTAGATGGAAAAAATTGCAAACAATTTAACAATTTCAATTGCATATGTGGGACCTGGAACCTGGGACCTTATCAAAAAGCAGCCACCATTAATCATTTATTATGACATCTATGATACGACACTCATTAATAATTTAATAAGTAAAAAATTGAAGAAGTTAGACTTCACAATCTTTATCAGAAAAAATCAATAATTTATACATTAATCATACAAGTGCCTGTGACAAATAGCAACTTTTGTCGACTCCCTGATAACTAAGTTAATGAAAAATTTCAAAACTGGCCACGTATTTGTAATATAGAAAGAATTCAGATATGAAGTAGAAGGATGTGGGCTCAGAATTCATTAAGGAAGGAAAATTACATCGTTTGAGCTTTATTACACTTTTACGAGAATTTTTTATTTTTATGTTTTGGAAACTTGAAAAGCAAGTGCTTTCCTAAGCAAATTATATAATTGATGTGGAAGCGCCGTTTCGCAAAGTTAAAATCAAATATATTGTACATTTTGCTCTTACACTTGAATTTCCTTTCAGTTTTTTAATATAACTTTGCTTTCAAACAGTACTTTCTTTGGTATCATTAACCAATAGTGGGATTAGTAGAGTCATTACTTTTAACCATTATGGCCTTAATAGTTAAGCTCTTACTATAACATAGGATTACGAGGGTCTCTCTCTTGTAAATTCTATTAATACGAGAGAATATTGCTAATTACCAATTTTATTTACGTATGTACAACACATGTTGTGTGTGTAGTACAGTACTGTCGTACTCTATCCTATCGACATTGATGGGAAAACAAAATGACAAATTATCCCGGGTCAATACGTATGTAGTCATCAAAAACTAATCACTAGCACATTTCACTTTTCTCTTTCCGTGTTTCCAAATAGAAATAGTAAAAGTTCTACACTAATAACACTCAACTTATGGATTGCTATATACTATGCTGAACAAACCAAACAATACCTACTTGAAAATTGCTTCTCCACAAGATGAAACAAATAAAAAGAATTATTCACTTAAGTGGATGTAGAGGTTTCCCTTATATTGTAGGGTGAAACAAATTTATCTATTGTTACTATACCTCACAATTATTTAATTTCCACAATGATTCACGTTTTCTGGTATTGATTTAAAAATTTATAATATATCTGTTAGTTTTATAATACAGTAAAATCCATT
Source organism: Rhagonycha fulva (assembly GCA_905340355.1). Taxonomy (NCBI): domain Eukaryota; kingdom Metazoa; phylum Arthropoda; class Insecta; order Coleoptera; family Cantharidae; genus Rhagonycha; species Rhagonycha fulva. The sequence goes on from HG996555.1 coordinate 10,735,817, forward strand.
TATAGTGGTGTTAACGGATTGGTTCATTACAAGCGGAAGTTCATTTCAACCGCATTAAATTATTAATGAAAATCAACAAAAATGTATTAACTCTTAAAATTGATATAAACAAATTATTCATACTTACCTCAGTAGCAGAAAGCTTTCTTCACTTTTGGATTACAAAATTTTACTTAAAAAAAAATACCTGATGCAAGAAAAATTACTTTAGTCTGCAAACAACTAAACCTGATGACTGCAGTGCTTCATCTATGAACTATACAAATCAAAATATTAACTATACGTGGCAATACATACGATAAAAATAAAAACACAACCAAAAAAACTACAACAAAACGACAACCTTTCAAATTAATATACTAATGCCTAACTTTCAAAATAAAAGAAATAAGAAAAACAATAGAATGGGGATTCACATTTCGAGTACAGAAATCAATGAGTCAACGAAATTAAAAACTTCAAAGGAACTGCATCTGGAAAATAAACACAATTAGAGAAAATCAAACCAAACTCCAAAATTAATTACCTGAAAGTATTGGGTTTCCAACAGAAATTATTGGGTTTCCAACAGAAATTATAAAACAAAATTTCACAAGCAAATAATTTAAACTTCAATAATGTAATCGGTTTGCGGTAAATGCATATGCGAATTTATTTTTATAAAACTTGAAATTATAACAATACGAGGTGATAGCGTAAATTCGTTGTGCTGATTTTTTCTACTAGTAAATATTATGCTTTTTTGTGCAAATGATCGTAAAATGGCACTTTTGGAGCTGTCAGTAACCTGCATCAACTGTTACTTTATTGCCAAGGATGAAGTTGGATTTTACACCCTAGGATAACACTTGGTTAGAGTACAGAGGTTAAATTGGCGCAGAAGAAATTATATACCGGGTGCTGAATGAGTTAGGCAAACATAGGATATTAACATGCAAAAACTTATTTTTGCAAATTCCTGCTTCCCTAATTATTTTAGAGAAAAATTGAAAGACACAAATATAATGTAGAAATATAAACTACGAATGATAAAGGCATTAGATTTTATCTAGCTTTTACGTAAATGGTCAAAAAATTCTTTTGAAATTGTTAAAACTTTTATTTATCAGACTTGCCATGTAAGTTTCCGAGGTAATTATTTTTGATAAGTAATAAAAAACAATTGCACGTTGTTGACAGTTTTGCACTTTATTAAATTTTAATTTCATAAAATGGAAGATTAACTTGGAAACTTATACATGGCCAGTTTGATAAATAAAAATTTTAACAATTTCAAAAGATTTTTTGATCATTTACGTAAAAGCTAGATAAAATCTAATGCTCTTATCATTCGTAGTTTATATTTCTACATTATATTTGTATCTTTCAATTTTTCTCTAAAATAATTAGGGAAGCAGGAATTTGCAAAAATAAGTTTTTACATGTTAATATCCTATGTTGGCCTAACTCATTCAGCACCCGGTATATTAAAAAAACTTCAAATAAAGCGTTTAAGATGCGGGTGAATGTCATAATATATAGATTAGTTTTAAAGTTTCGATTTTTTACGATATATTTTAGTTCTAATTGACTATGCTTCCTAAATAGATGCAAATACTTAAGCAAATACCTGTGGTTTAGGTGACTACTAACAATGGGGCTTGGAAAAAACTTTTCATTGGCTGCATTTACCGCACCCTGTAGTCGGTACGCGTGTTCCATGTTAATTTGTACAATAAGGCTTGCGTTGTAGACGTACAAGCTGTACACAAAGTCCAATACAATCGCCTTGAAACCAACAAGTCAAGATTCAATAATTCCCAATTGAAAAAATCACCCAAAAAGAATTTGAGCTACTCCTTAAACAGGAACAAGACAAAAGGGCCTGTGCGATCAAAGCATAACAAGCTCTTTAAGTACGTGAAATTGATTCACAAACTAATGACGAACTTTCTAACACCGACTCTGATCAGTGCACTAGAAAACAGTACTATATCCGACCACCCTCATCTAAAAAAAATTCTTCTAAAACTTCACCACCACTTCAACCTCTCCGACCATAAAACCTGTAAAAAAATTTCACCGTGACAAAGCAAATTGAAACTTTTGCACACCCAGTAAATCTGATAAGTTTGGTGTACAGTGCCCTGATCTTATAACCAGCTCTGTTTTTGGTATTTTGAAAGCTAGAATTAAAATTGTTGCACAATAAAAAATCACTAAATGATTAATAAAACTGACACAGATCAAATATTCTGCTTGAGATTTTAAGCAATGCCACAGACTGACCACTATAATAGGTCTTGCTAGAATTAAACAAATCAACCGCAAACAAGGTAAAAATGCACTTACGGATCTGATAGTGAATACATAAATAATAATGACAGATACCCCTGCTGCGATTGTAGATCTTCTTTCTTGAAGAGTCTAAATCCACAAACTAGTGACACCACCGGTCTTCTTTAGCAAAATACACTTTTGTAAATATTTGCACTTCGTATACGGGATCCAAAAGGCTCCATGATAGATAAGACCTGTGAATATTAAAATGACGACTACTGGTCGGCAGTGAAATGGATTTGTCTAAACTAAAATTCAAAACCTTAAGCTATAACGAATTCCTAATTTTTTTAAAAAGAAAAAACGGTCTGCGTTAAACCAAAATTAGTAGATCAAAAAAAATCCACCAACACCAAGATCAATCATCATCCAGCCAGCTATTGTAATAGTGGTATGCAAAAGGTCGCAAATTGATAAAATTAAAAAATTAAACACATAAGAATCGATAACAATTTAATTACACAAAAAATTACTCTTAACCCTTTCAACGTTTAATTCGACTTTAGTCGAATGGCTTATAAAAAACCATTAGCTTTGCATTCGGAAATGAGACTTTTGTCGCCAAGCCTCTCAGACACTGTTACTCACTATCTATTCGTCATTTATTAAAATAACACCTGGCAACTTTTTTTTTAGTATATTAAAGTAAGAATAACAAAATAAAAGGGTTAAGTGATGCTGGTGTAATTTGCGTTTTTGTACAGTTTCAAATAGCTTCATAATTAACGGCAGTGAAAAGGAAATATTTAGCAAAATCAATTCCACTACAGACTACATGCCATAAGAATTACATAAAATTTTATCACAAATTTTAGAAATTTTCATACAAAAAATGTATTACTCACCCAGTTTCAGAAAGCTTTCATTGGTGTGATGTTTACAAAAAAATTGTGATGGTAAAACTACAATGTATTATAAAACTCTCCAAATTTTAAAACATAGGGACTTCTTCTGATCTTCCAAAATAAGCAAGATAGTTAAAACTTTGTTCATATGGGAACCAATCAGCATCAGATGCTCAACTTATCAAAAAATATATAACCATAGGGCATCATCACCTGCCCTATGAAGATATTTATATCTGCAAAAAGCATAATTATCTCAAAAATTAATTAGCAGAAACCACAGTTTTTCTATTGAAAATTTGGCAATCGGTAACCAAAATCTCAGCAAGCACTCACTTGTCAAAATCATGCCAGCTAATTATGACAGCTCAAGTCTTACCGACTTACTCTATGTTAACTCTATGTTACAAAGCAAAGAAGCGACACTGCTCCAAAAAAAAGTTTTCACCCACAGCCAAAACAAAGTATCCACTTCCAATAAGTTTTTTGTTCTAGATACTCGACAAAACCCAAATGATTAGCCTTAAATCAATTCTGACAACCCGCTGTGACCAGACGTTCTGATGCAAGAAGTTTAAATCCTCGAAAGTCCGATGTTGCTAAAAATCAAATCCACGCTTTCAAACTAAACAACCGACACAGAAAAACTTCCATCACTCATAAACCCAAACGCAAAAACAAACTCAAGCTCTGATTTTTCGTATGACAACCCAAAATTCATTTACGTTTTACGAACTTGACACCATCCTATGCAAACCCATTTAAATCTAAACGCACCCACCACACTCCTCCAACCAGCAGCCCGACTTAACCCACGTACCAACATCACGCCGGCAAAGAAACGAAAAGGTAGAAAAAGAACGGCCCAAACAAAGAGAACACAACCAAACACAACAACCATGTACTGCAAACTCTTTGAATGTTTTTGCAGCACCGCAAAACACTAGCATCAAGAGGTTTTGTATTTCGTAAAAACTTACAGATTTACTGCTACAGTCGATACCGCAAACCATCAAAATGCTATATTAATAAGAATTAGTTTCTATTGCCAAATAAATAATATTAACTAACTTACAACCTAAGCCAGACCACTCATTATTATTTTAGCTTGTTCCGTAAATCATCGATATAATGATCATATATAATTTGCTTCCAGGATGAAAATGAACTATTCCATGTCCATTGATGGAATTATTAAATGATGTAAACAAATCTTCTACATAATGAAGCTTGGTGAAACCCAACTGCAATAAAAGAAAGTTTGTTGGTTTTAAAAACAAGAAAAAGTCCATCTTTCGAAGAAAACATAGTGGTATATTAAAGAGGAACAGGTGGATCTATTTAAATTTGAAAAAGAACAAATTGAGCTACTTAGATTTCCATTTAAAAATTGTTAACCAAAAATTGACAATCACATAAAAAACGTCACAGGTCGTATTAAAAGTTATAAATTATTATTTATATATCTTAGAACCAAATTTATCTATTATAGTCTGATTCTATAGAAAAATTAATGTTCAAAAACACACGAAAACAATGTTTTAGACTTTTTTTGCAATTAAATTCTACAAAAAGCAAATAGACCAACTTTCCAAAAATTATTTTACCAATGCTAGAATTTTCGTACCATTTTTGCTTTGGAATCTCTACCAGTTAAAAAATGTCTCAAAGTTCCATCTGCAACGTCATCAAAAATATTAAAGATGCAAATTTTTTTCAGGTTTTCTTCATTGGAAATTCATACAAATTTTGCTTTAATTAAATGGAAAGGTTGAAATTTTGCACACGACCGTTTTTTACATAACAAACCTATTTAGAAAATTGTGTTCATAACATTCCAAAGAGACATATTTAACATAATATTTAAATTAAAATAAAATAAACTTTGTAAAAAATGGCAACTAAATATTGCGAAGAAGTATATATGACATACGTATCCAGCTAAACTCTTTATTTTAAAACTTTTTGCGAAATATACAAAATTAAAGTGCAAAAATAATAAAATTTAATAAACTTCTTTCACTAATTATATCTGTAAATGCAGAAACTGAGTATGTCCATTTCAGTACGTTTGTGTAAATCATATAATAAATCAAATTGCTTTATTTAAAAAAAAAATTTTTCTTTAGTGTAGAGACATAGTACATTATTTCTGCATGAATTATTAGAACTACCCTAAATGAATACAAAAATTATCTAAATCAAAACCAGTCGAAAATGAACATAATCAATCACTTTTTGTTATTTGGTAAGATGGAAAAAGTGCACAAATTTTATTCATCTGCTTAACTCGATTTAATTTTAAATGAAATTAAATTTCAGTATTAATTTAAACATTTGTTTGCAATTGAATATTTAAATTGATTCATTGTTGTTTGATATATTACAATAAATTTGTTGAGATGTTTCTTTTTTGCACAACCCTTCCAGCGTTTGTATATTTCAAGTTATAATTTTGAGTTATTTAAATTACAATTTTGCTGTTGTTATTTTAATAATATTTCAAATAAAATTTTGGTTGTAAATACATGAAACATAACAAAGCCATTGTTAAATTTTAAATAATAAAGTTAGTAAAAAGATCACAAAAAAGAATATCGATCGACTATAAAACAAAAGGCAGGCAATAGGAGGAAGAGGTCCAATAACTGATTACCCCCCTGAGGGAATAATGCTCCACGAGATGAGTTTGGGGCAACATAAACCATTCCATCAAACAGCCCATGTATCACTCTTAAGTAAATTAGTTGTGCCACATTTATTAAGTTAAATAATAATTAATTAATAAGCGTTAGTCATTTTGTATTCTTAGCCACAACGGCACTCACCTGTACCCATATTGATAGTAATAATTGGTTGTGTATCCTCACATCTTCACTTCGTTTATTACAATAGTTCAACCTCTAACGACATCCCATCTTCAAGTTTTGGCATCTTATAGTTAACATTTAACGATAATTTAACGATTAATATTCGACTTAAGCTTTTAGTGGCCGTATAATTCAATTAAAATTTGTACTTTGCTTAAAGTAATGTTCGCATTCAAAGTATATCCAGTTTATAGATTTTCTATCTGAAAATGTGAACAAAAACTTTAATAATTACGTAAACACAGAATTAATAACTGAAATTTTTGAAATAGTTTAATTTTTTTGCGGTGATACGGCTCTCGGGGTTTTAATGTATTAGTTACGCCACCACTCATTCGACATGTGTTTATAATGAAATCTAATTATTTAAAATATTTAGATAGGGATCCCAATTCGGTAAAAATAATGTACTTTAATTATATAATTACGTATACTCGCATCACCCAAGGCATTGGCATATGTTGGCTAGAAATCTTTAAAATACATTGTTCTTTTCGTCTTTATGCATAGTGTCGTATATCCTGAAGTCGCCGTTCGGTCCACATAATTTTATAATTTTTTTGTAAATTTCCTTAAGGCTCCGATATTTATGAGAGAGATAAAATATCGCGATTAACATTCATAAGACGTTGGCTTGTCATCCTAAGGCGTAAGACAGTGACCTTTAGATTCTTTAAAGATAATAAAAATTAACAACTAAAATTATCGATTAACTTCCCTCGGGATGTATTAGACGATACAAATATTTTAAAATTTTGTTGCGTGGTTTCTGCCTGTTCGGATTTAAAAAATAATAGCTTGATGTATGTGTATCAAAATTCGAACCACTCATTATCATATTATAATGGTAGAGTTTCTACACTTAAATTACTATTATTACGTCTGATTCAAGTTAGGAAAATTTCGGAATAAGATGTTTGAACTGAGTATACTGTGTTTCTATTAAATCTCTACAAGAGAGTTTTAGAATAACCACTTTAACGCTAAATATATATTTAGGGTTCTATAGTTAAATTTCAAAGGAAATTTGAATTCTCAATTTGTTATCAAAATTCTTGTAAGCACAATACACGTTTTAATATCATATAAGTTCTATTCAATTTTTTTTTACTTTTAGCGGGCATTAAAATTTAATGTTATGCATTGAAGTAGAAAACGCTTTGTTACATCTTAAGGGTTGTTTGATTACCTTAATGCAAAACTTAATATTTGTTTAGAAATTAAGATTTATTTCATATTTAGGTGAGAAAAATGAAAAGTTTTTCAAATCAATAAGAATTTTGTTTACCACCCATGGTCCAGTAATGTCAAAATGAAAAGAAGAAGATTTGGATGATGCAAACGACTGTAGAAGCTCAGGAAGGAATCAAGGCAGAAAAAAAGCATCCAAGTATCACGGATGTATTAATTTCTTCAAGTAGAGTATGAAGCAGACGACTGATATTCAGGAAAGCATCAAGGTTCTAAAGGAGAATGAGGCGAGTAAAGAGAATGGAAAAAATTTCCATCTTCTAAAATACATAAATGCTTGGACGAATTGAAGGCGAACAATAGTTACCAAAGCAAAGGAGCCAAGGAACGCAAGAAAGTGCTGATCTTTGCAGAAATTGTAAATTAAGGACTAACCTATAGCAGCCCAGAAACTAAAACAACCGAGTCATCTAACACAAATTAGCACCGGGGAGAATTTATAAAACATTCAGAAGTTCAGTTCACACCGAGATACAGAAGAAGATTAAAAAAAACGAGGATTGCGACGCCGAACCCAACCTCTTAACTTCAAAAGAGTTTGCGCTAGAGTAAAAAGAGCCTCGTTGTCAAGGAACTAACGAGGAAAAAGTGATACGCTATTGTTGCGGAAATAAAAGAGATAAGTCGGCAAAAATCGCAGCGTTATCAAACAAAAGATTTGTAAGATATACAGGGTGTCCCCGTGACCGTGGAAAACCTTTAAAATTTTTGTCCAAGTCCAAACCCTTGGGAGGTACCTCCCTTTAAAGCAATTTCTTGAATTTCTGATTTCAAACGGCCATAGCTCCGATATTATTAATTTTTTAAGTTAAATTGATTACAACTTTTTTAAAGATCATTTGCTTATCTACAAATTAAGTTATAATCTTTTATTGTCTAGAATCAACGGATTTCGAGTTATAAATTAAATTAAGAAAAAAAATGTTAAACAATTTTATTTTATTTTTTTTGCGAACCCCGTATCTCTTAAACAAAACGTTTTACTAAAAAACTGATAATCTAAACCGGATAGGAAATTTAACGGGCTACAACTTTGGTCAAATAAAGTTTTTTGGGAAATCAACTATTTTCACAGAAATTCTGAAAATAATAAACAAGGTGTAGCTCCAGGTTAACAAAAGTTGTTTGAGGGGATATAAATTACATAATAATTAGTTTATCTCACTCTTTAAGTATTTTCGCTGCTTTTTAGGATGGCTAAGCCTGCTAAACCGCCTTAAAATATGAACAAACGAGGGGGGCTTTAGTGATGTAAAATACCCTTTAACACAGAGAAGTAACAAGATAACTTTTTGAAATTAATCAGAACGCAATTTAATTCTTATAAAAAAACACCTATATTTTTACTACCCCCCGGTGCGGTGTTTCTAATGTTTACATTTAAAAGTACCTTCTGAGATCTAAGTCTTAAACGTAAACTACATAATATTTACCTTTATTTAATTTTTTAAACTTTTTTTATTCTAGTTCGAGCTTATTTTGCGTCTCAAATCTACTGTGCGCCCGTGCCTTGCACAATCTTTGCCATGCCTTAGTTCTGACACTGGTAAGCTATTAATAAAAATCTTACTCTATCTATATGACTCTATTTAATTTAGGGTTTCAATTTTAACTTGTTTTGAAATTATCATAAAATTGTATTTATATGAGCTTTCTCTGCTTTTATGTGGATATCATAATTTATTTACAGCTTTTCTTTTTTTAAATGAATAGTTCAATACAAATTTTTTTTGAAATACAATTTATCACTTTTCGTAAATTTTTAAATGTTTTTATTTAATTCACGCTCTTATAGGTCCGAAACTAAATTTCTTGCAATCGAACAGGTGCCTCAATGCTTCTGAAAATTTTCATCAATTGAACAAAGATTTTAAACCAAAAACATGAAAAAATTTTACAATAATTTGTTTTACCATTATAAATTGATTCGTTGTTGGTTAATAATATATTACAATGACTTTATTAAAATGTTTCATTTTTGTACAATTTTTCCAGCGATTGTTTAATTCAAGTATTTCGATTATTTGAATTATATTTTAGCTGCTATTTTTTATGAACATTTTAAATCATTTTATATTGTTTTTGCTATAAATAGATGAAATATAACAAAGCTATTGTTAAATTTTAAATGACAATATTAGTAAAAGAGACCATAAAAAATGATATCGGTCTACTATAAAACAAGAGACGAGTAATAGGAGTAAGAGGTTTGGTAACTGCTTACCCCCTTGAGAAAATAATACTCCAAAAGATGAATTTGGGAGAACATAAACCATCCCATCAAATAGCCCATGTATCACTCTTTGACTCGTTTCAAAATTATCATAAAGTTACCTCTGCTTTTGTAAAGATTCCACATAACAGTATTAAATTATTCCATAACTATGACATATGTTTTTTAATTATAATTCACTTTTGTGATGCAGGTACTTAAAAATTTACTACAATCAAAGTATTAGCTTAACGAGGTTTTTTCTCGAAACGAGTAACCTAATACCAATTTTATTTTATACAAAATTTATCAGTTTTTGTAAACTTTCAAATGTTTTTATTTAATTTACGCTCCTATAGGTCTAAAACTAAATTTGCTGTGATCGAACAGGTGCCTCAATTCCTTTGAAAATTTTTATCAGTTTTTATAACCGATCTGAACAACATTTCACAACAATTTATATCTCATCCGTCTATTAAAAAGCATTACATTATAGTCATTACTGTAAGTTTAAAAACCAATTAATCAAAAATCAAATCGTGAGAGCTTTTAAGTTTACTTAACTCAATTTCATCAATGAACTACTTAGGTATTAGAATATTGAAACTGTTGTACTAGTTCCAATAGTTTAACGTGGAATGCAGACCACGTCGCAAAATTCGTCAAGGAGTATTAATCAGATCTTTTCTTTTACAAGATAAATGATTATAAAGTGTTGCGCCATGTGACTTATACTGCAATTTAAATGCAATGCTATTCTTCCACCGGAAACCCTTCACAGAGCATGTTATTGCGTCACGTTTGAAAGCAGGAAATGGCACTCGAATCTAACATTTTTAAAGAATCGTATATAGCAAGATTTAGGATTTCTAGGTGAATGTTACTTTGTAGGTGCAAGGACGTTTAACTAAATGTTTCAGGAAAACCAACGGATAGTCAGTTCGTATTGTGGAAAACTCTTGAAGTAAACCTAGTTGATCTGTGGTATATGTAGGCGCTTAAAAAAAATAATACAGAATTTTTTTTAAAAATTAAAAATCTGATAGATTTAGGTTACGTTTCGTTGAATCCCGAAATAAAAATATTATAATGTTACAGTGAAATATTTTAGGCGGCACATTGCTTTTAATTAATATTCACTTCTATAACAGTTAAGCCTTAATGAAATTTTTTATGCTTGAAATAGTACGGTGTCGTGATCATACAGCCTACAATAACTTAATTTATTAATTCTGAATGAAGCAACGTAGAGCATAAAATAAAAGTGCGTTAAAAGCTTCGCAACGATCTTTTAATTATAAAATTATCATGGTTGTATAAAGGGAAATTTAAATAACCGCAGTGCAATTTCCTTAAAGAATATCAATTTAAAAATTTATTAACTGGATGTTAAAAGTAGACAAACGACATAGACATCTGCTAAACAAGTCTACCGCAATTTTAACAAACTACCCTCTTACCGTGCTTCATTTCCCTGTAAAAACAGTCACACACTGCTCATTATTTCTTTCAAAGGATCTCTGTTGACAGTGTAAATATAAAAACGCTATTTGCTAGCAGTGGAATTTAAACGACATTGTAAAGATATCTTTAGGTTGTGTATCTTCACTTACTTATGAGGGGTATTTATAATAAGATGTACGTTGATTTCATTTAAATTCTTAAAGTATACACAGTTAAAATTTATTCGAAAGCTTAGTGTATAAATTTTATATAACGTCACTTTGTGTCGCAGTTTGTACTTCAAGTTGACTTAAATTCATTTATGTAGATATATTTGTATGTATAAGGAAAAAAATAAATTTAAACGTCGATATAATATTTGCACGATTGTGAGAAGAGCTTTACCTATCATAAATCACTTCGCAACCACAGCGACATAAAATTCTCATATAGCAGTCGCTGACGGCTACGAAACTAGCGCAATAAGTTTCTTTTGTAACATTGCATCACATATAAATAATAAAGGTAAAGTTAGAAAGGAAAATTCTTTGTTCCAATTGCAACCAATTTCAACGCTCAAGATAACGAACTGTCAAATAATCTTGTCAAGTATACACAACATAAACGGATTTCACAAAAGAAATGGATGCAAGGTAAAGCAATGCTTTCTTTACAGTTTACGGAATATTTTTATTGAAATACAAATTTACTGAATATTTACATTATTTTTGCTAAGCTTCGCGCAGATCTAATTTAAAAAATAAGAAAAGTTGTTCCGCTTGTAATGTACCTACCTACTAATAAAAATTGCAAGCTAAATTTTATTACAATAATGTAAATGCTGTCAGGGTATTAATAAAAGAAAAACCATACCTTTAAGTTTGTATTTTATTTCAAAAATTTAAAAGTTATTGCAGCGCTTAACAAGCAATAATAAAAACTTAATCTTCCTTAATGTCCGTTTACTTTTGTAGTTACGCGCGCATACACGTTTAATTTTCTAGTTTTCTTTTGGTTGAAAAATTATTATTCAATTTAATTTTATAACTTTCCGTGTAAAACTTTAATTTTTATTATTTTTAGTAGTCCTGACGACTGTTTGGAAGTCGAATCTCAATTAAACTCACTTTTATATTAAATACTTTTCAACTTTCGAAGGACCAAGATTCAACCAAAGGTCATATCACTTCAACATAGCCCTTGAAAAAGCGTGGAACAAAAATGTAAATATTTTTAATAAAAGCTACAGTTTGCTTTGATTTACGTATTTAATCAAACTTTTGAATTTATTTAAAAAGAGTTGTGAACTTAGTATATACCTTTAACAAATCGAAAATTTAATTATCTTAATTAAATAATTAATATATTTCTGTAGGTTAGGGAGCAGGAAAGTAATCCTGGTCGTGGCGGATACGCTGCTGTGATCACAAGTTCAAGATTGATTTGTGTGTTATGGGGAACGTTAGGGGAAATCACCCTATTATTTACACTTTCCCAGTAAGTAATCTTAACTTCAGCCTAAAGAAAGAAAGAAAAATTAAGACTAGGTTTTTTTCGGTTTGGAATATCTGATTCTTGCTTGCGAAATGGCGAAACCTAAAACAAAGAAAATGAAGTGACCAGAATTGAGGATAATGTGAAAAATTTGTTAAAATCACAAGTCTTTGATAACGAACAGTCAAAGAGATCAGGCGTAGCTAAGTTTAAAATATTACCTGCGTTACAATTAACAATACAATTTAATTTTTCCCTAATTTCAGCAACAAACAGACAAAGTTAAAAAAAATCAATTATTTTCTAAACGAGGTACTATTTCCACTACCAATAAAATTGACAAGAAACATCGAGTGAAGAGATGTTAGCTAATTCATCATCATCAGCAGTCGATCTGGTATAGCTGATGAGATCATTCGCTGTAGTCCCAGAACAAAAAAGTGGGTTTTACTTTAAATGCCAGGTGTTCTTAAAAAACCGTCTAGTGTTTAGTTACAAGATTATTTTGTCAATGCAAATTCAAGTAAATTATTATTAGGTACAACCAGCATTATATTAAAACTGACAATGGATTTCTGAAATAAAGATGACTTCCTTAAGAATGAACCGGCTATAAAATAAAGCTAAATTTTTTTGTTCGGAAAACAAATGCCATTTTTCTGAATTAACGGAAGTCGTAAATTATAGTTTGAAATTTATGATTAGTTTACGAGTATGAAAAGTTTTGTTCTAATTAGTTTAACCCGTTTAAGCAAAAAAAATTAAACTTTAGCTTTAAGTTTTTACCTCTATGTAAGTTGTAATTTACTTTACTATTACTAGTATAAATTATTGTCACCGTTACATAGTTTTTAGAAGAAGAATTCTTATTAATTTTTAATTAATATATAACAAAATCTGTACCCCAATGAAATGTATAATACATATCTGAACAGCGAGGAAAGGAAGAGGAAACCATGAATGACAACTGAGATATTTCAACTCATGCATGATAGAAGGAAAGCAGAGAAAGAAGAGAGTAAATACAGAGATACCTATAAAAAAGAAATAAGAAAAAAAAATTAGAGAAGCTAAAGAGAATTGGACAGTTGCACAACGCTCGGAAATAGAAATGGTCGAGAAGAAGCCTTCAATATGCACAAAAAAATTAAATAATCCGCTAGAATATATAAAATAGCAGTAGGGAGCAGAGTAACAAGATAGAGATGGCAAAACAATTGTAGAGCAAAAAGAAAAAATGGCAGTAAGAAAGAATATATTTGAGAGCTGTTTGAAGATAGGAACCGATCGATACACGCACGCTCACACCAAATAACAGATCAGCTACCAATAACAAAGAAAGAAATAACAAAAACAATAACTTTACTCAAGAATAGAAAATCACTAAGCCCGGATGGAATCCAAAACAAGTTTCTCAAGCTTTTGGATGAAGAAAGCATTGAATGGCTGGCTCCTATGTTTAACAAAATATACTCGTCGGGGATCATTCTAGAGAGCTGGCTCAAGTAAAAAAAGTCAAGTGTGGGGATTATCGTATCATAAGTCTGATGAGTCATTTACTCAAACTTTTCCTGAAAATAGTACTTACACAAAAGAATATATCGAGTCTGTGAGGAACAGATCATCGAGGCATAGTTTGGATTCCGCAATGCTTTAGGTAATGGTAGAAATCTTGGAAAAAATTGAAAGCAAGACATAAGAATAATTATTAGTAAGCTGTAATGGTATCAAACATTGTCAATACGTGTAAATGGAGAAGAATCTGAGGGTGTGCAGATCAGGTATGCGGTAAGACAGGGGTGTGTGATTTCAACCTTGTTCTTTAACATTTACTCCGAGTTTGTCTTTTGCGAAGCATTAGAAAAGATCAATAAAAAAAGAAAGAGTGAGAGGTATGGGCTGAAAATGAATATAAAAAAAAAACAAAATTTATGATAATAACTAAATGGAGTTCTGCCTGTCAATAACCAACCAATACAGAGTTAAGTGTTGCACATACCTGGACACCACCGTTACTGAGGACTGGGATCACTCTGTAGAGATTAAATGCCGCATTGTAAGAGCACGATCCGCGTTTCTGAAGATGGTGAAAGTATTCAAGCCTAGGAACCTAACAATGCCTACACAGTACAAATGCTAAAATGCTACATTTTTCCTGTTCTGCTGTATGGGGTGGAATCGTGGACTGACAGAAGCTTTGTGTAAAAAATTGGAGGCGTTTGAAATGTGGCTATACCGCCGGATACTCAGAATTTCTTGAGTAGATTACGTTACCAAAGAAGAGGTCTTGAGAAAAATCAAGAAGAAAAAAGAAATATATATATATAATCGTTTCATCTCTTTTACCCGTAGGTGTCGAGATTACACTTTTAACTCCTCTTATTCATCTATGTAACGTTTCCATTCTTTTCTATCTCTAGCAATATTCTTTATTGCTTCCTGTAGTGAGCCTCCCCTACTTCTCAGTATCTTCTCTATCGTTCCATCCCAGGTTTCAGGTGGTCTTCCTCTTCTTCTCTTGTGACCCTCTCTCGCTTCCCATATTCTTCTTGCCGGTCTCTCTTCGTTCATTCTCTGTAGATGTCCCCACCATCCTAGCTGTCTTTTTTCGATATATTTCTGCACTGCATCTATTTCGAGTTCTTTTCTCACATTCTCATTTCTTTCTCTGTCCATTCTCGTTACTCTTTTAACAGCTCTCAAGTACTTCATTTCTCTTGCTTGTACCTTACTCTTCATTGTCGTACTTTGTACCCATGTTTTGCTTCCGTATGTTAGTATAGGTGATGTTTACGTCAAAATTAATTATTAATATTTAGTTATTAATCTAATGCCCCCACGTTTTGGGTGCCAAATTTATATGTGGTGTTAAGTGTGAAATTAATTACTATTATGTGTGAAATGGTGTGGAATAAATTTAGTGTTAATTATAAAAATAAAAATATGACAAATAAAACAAAATGTTCTTTTTGAAAGTGCGTGTAGAGTCTCACTTGTTACTGCAAACTCACCTTTATTCTTATTGACAGTGAACGCTTTATAACCTTGTGTTTACTTGTTAATAAAGTCCACCTTATAACGCAGAGAAAAACAGGCACTGCCACTGTTGTAAATCAACAATTGAAATTCCACAAATCATCAAATTTAAATTCATCTATCTTGGTAAATTTATGTTAATAAAGATTAAACGCTATTTAACAGTAACTATTTTTATTTCAGGTGTAACAAATCCTAACCTAAAAGTTCGTGTATGTGAAATTTGAAAACTTAAAATTACAATTTAAAAACTAAATATAAAAATACAAATAAAGGGGAAATATCGATCGATCAAAATATAAAAGAGCTCTTTTAACCTATTCTAGGAGTTCGACGAAAAATTGTTCTCTTCTGTCCAGGTAAATGTATAATCTTCGTACTTAAGTCACTTTGTGGTTCTATCGTCCAAATTATATCAAATCCATAATTTTCAAATTTATTTTTAGTATCTAAATCATTATTTTTTTGAAGCACTTATGCAGCACTTATTTTTTTATAAAAAAAATATTTTTGAAATATTTTCAAAATTAGTTCAAAATTTTATAAAGTTTAATTTTAGGTTAAATTCGCACGTGCGGATCGTACGATAATTGAGTTAATACTAAATTTTATATGTAAATTTCATTGTTTTTCCAAAATTTTACCCTTGTGGCCAAATTTGGAATTACATTTTTTTTCAAAATTGTTTCAGGTGTTCCTGAAATTTTACAGAAAGTTTTCTTTATACTTCTTATCTTTACTGAACAAATTTCTCTTCTCAAAGTTACCTCAAACTCGAGTAATTAATTAATAAAGAATCTGACATTTAAATAGATAATTTTATAAATTATAAATTTTGATAAATTTGTTAATCTTTCTTTTCTTTAGGTAAAATTTGTACTATCTGTGCTGGGGACCATTCTGTACGTCTTTTCAACACAATTTGATACTTGAATCATCCCAGGACAACCACATGGTCAATTTACCATTTTCAACTAAAAAGCTTGCTCATCTCTCCTCCAGTGTATTTTCTTCAAAATTTTACCATTGTTCATGTTAACAATTTAGTTCTTTAACACTTATTTACAAAATTTCACATTAAATCTAAATTTTATACAATTTTATAATTTTGTGCTATGCACTTGCATCGGAACGTCGAATTTGATTGTTTATGCTTTCAATTTATTTTTTAAAAAGTTATTTTGATTAGGGCATCATCTGCTCTGTTAATCTTTACTATTTATAAAGTTTCAAATGTTTTATGCCAAAATTTGTGGCTTTTATTGACTAACTATGGTTTTCACATATCGCAGCCTCACTTGTCAACAAGATGTAGGTGTGTTTTTGTGATTCAGTGTATAATTTTGTGTTTATGTTAACTGATCTTCATCAGTGAATTGTTATGTATCATTTTGTTTATAAATTGCTTTGCCGATCCCTCAATAAGTGCGACGACACCATTATTTGTAGCTAAATCACTCCTAAATGTTAATTTGAGCCTTCAACATGACAATATATAGTCTTGAATACCGAGAGTTTCGTCTTCTTTGAAATTTCTGTTGGTTTTAGTTCGCATCTTGCTTCTATATCCTTCTCTTGTTTTCCGTTACTCTGTATTATCACTCCCAGATATTTAAACTCATTAACCTGTTCTATGGTTTCTCCTTCTATTTTGATATTTATTGTTTCTACTTCTCTCGATATCACCATTACTTTGGTTTTGTCTTTGTTTATTTTTATCCCATTTTTTTCAAGTGCTTCATTCCATATCTTTAAATTATTTTGAAGGTCTTTTTCGCTGCTAGTCATTATCACCATATCATCCGCAAAAGCGCATTCTGATATTTCTACTTTTTGCATATTTCTGTGTCCCACTAGTAGCTTTTTTATGTTTCGCTTGCACTCCTTGATTATTTCATCTATGAAAATTATGAATAACACCGGGCTCATTACCCCACCTTGTCTCAGTCCTTGTTCTGTTCGGAATTTTTCTGATTTCATGTTTCTGGTAGTGACATAGTTAGAGTTTTCTTTGTACAGGCTCTTAATTGCTCTTATCAGTTTTTCTTTCACTTTTCTCTCTTTTAATATGTTCCAAACTCTGTGTCTTAGTACGCGATCAAATGCTTTCTCTAGATCTATGAATGCTAAATATGCTTTAATTCCACTTTTCATAATCTTCTGTATTATTTGCTTGACAGTGAATATATGGTCCTGCGTACTTCTACCTTTTCTAAATCCGCTCTGAGCTTCTTCTAGCGTTGGTTCTATTATTGTTCTCAATCTTTTCTCCAATATTTTCTCATATATTTTAACTGCAGTACTAAGCAGTGTTATTCCTATGTAGTTATTACAATCTCTTACGTCATTCTTTTTGTGTATGGGTACTATTACCCCTGTTAGCCAATCTTCTGAGACTACTTCTTCTTTCCATGCTTTGTTACAAATCTGATGCCAAAACATTTTCATTCCTTCTTCTCCCATATTCTTCATCATTTCTACTGTTACTACTGTTGTCATGTCCCGGGGCTTTAAAATTTTTCATTGACATATGGGCTTCTTTCACCTCCTCCATGGTTATCTCTTCCTCCTCATCTTCCTCCGCTTCTTCTATTTCCTCCTGCAGTTGATTTTTCTCCATTTCTGTCGTGTTTAGCTCTGTACAGTTTAGTAACTTCATGAGTAACTTTCCGAAAATGGAAATACTGTTCACAATTAAGAAACGTAAACTGGAATATCTGGGACACGCGATGAGAAATCCAAACAGATGATACAGGTTGCTCCAGTTACTTATTCAAGGGAAAATCCAGGGCAAATAAAGCGTAGGTAGACGACAAATATCTTGGTTTAAGAATCTGCGTACTTAGTTTAATACAACTACAATCGGCTTATTTAGATCAGCAGTTGATATGATAAGGTTAAAATAGCAATCATGATCGCCAACATCCGGAATGGATAAGCACTCTAAGAAGAAGAAATACCTGTTAGCTTCTAAAGCTGTGCAACAACTTAGCTCGATCGCAGAGCCATTTATGTGATAAATAATCAGGAAGTTACATTTTATGAAAGTGCAATATATTTTGTTGAAACAACGCAAATTGAATCACACATATCTATAAGATCTTAGAAAAATATTCAGAATGTGTTCTGAGATAGTCATGAACTTCGTATTAAACATTAATAAAATCTCATACAGGAGTGTATTGTAGAGCGGCTTGTGTAGATGTAAAGAGATGAGAGGGAAACCGGGGGGTTTGGGGGATACGAAGTACTTTTCAGTTTGAGGCAAATTAAAAAAAATAAATTACATAATTATTAACTAATTTTATCAGAATTTGTAATAATTTTTTCCCAGTTTTTATGATATCACATAATGCTAATAAAACGCCGTTTTATGTTAGTTTTTTAAATTTTGTTGTTCATTTTTAAGTAGAAATAAATATAACCAACGAAAAATATCGACATACGTCTGGTTAATTGACAAACTTGGTGGTAGAATTTTTATGGAAGGGTTTTACTTTTAAATCCTGCCCAGCTCTAAAGTTATTTGTTTGGATTCTACACTAAACTATAGGTCTATCTACATAATCAGTTAGTGTTTACTGAGTTCATGAGACTATGTCCTCAAGCCATGTAGTGTTGAATAATAATAACAATTAAATTACTTAGTTATTAAAATTAAAATTAACAATTGATTATATTATTGTGCTAAATTATAGCTGTTACATTATGCAAATCAGATATTTTCTATATAAAAAGACGCAAATTGAATCATGCCTACAGAATTGATTTTCGGTTTTGTGCTTTTGTTGAAATGTAAATACATAGAAACGACGCAAATTGAGACCTTATATGTATTACTATGATTATATTGACATCAAAAATTCAGCTACTAAGTTAAAAAAAATACAACGAAAAGGCCAGCTTAGCCCAGTCGAAACTTTATCGCACGCTGCAGTTAAATTTTACAAAATTTATTTTGCAAGTAATCCAAAATACTCTTTATGGCTTTTCCAAATGAAACTCGTAAGAAATCAAATACACACTTTCATTACTAATTTTATTTTTTTCCACTCTGAAAAAAATTAAGATTTTCATAAATTCTTGCTCTTTTCAAATTTATACAATTTTCGACCTTCAAGTCGCGCATGCTCTTATCAAAATTATATTTTTTCCCACCTCGACAATTACAACAGGAGTATCAGAAATTTAAATTTACAAAGAAGTATTGAAAAGTACAATAAAATAAAAAATACAAATCTTTTTCTTTCCAAATAATACGACAGGGGAAAGGTAGCCAGCCTGGGCGCGAAAATACAAATTTTACGATTAAAACCTCGAACTTTTCTGAAAGAGTATATTTTAAATAAGAGAATAAGCGGAGGTACAATGCCCTAAGTGCACCTGGTTTTTCAAAAATCGAATTTAAAAAAGCTTGATTTTCGAAGGTTAAACGCTCGTGATTGGTTAATCAAGTTCGTTCGTGAGAGGTACGTGTGCTTCTATACATAAGAGTGTTGCACTTTTACAATTAGTCAGTAACTCTTGCGCTATGGTAGGAATGCGTTCTCCTTTTTTATTTAATTTAAAAATTTAAAATTATTTAAAAATTACTTCAGAAAAAGGTTACTTAAATTTAACGAACGGTAGTTACTTTTGCGCGTAGGTCCGACTTTTGCGAGGGTGATTTTGCCTCGCTGCGCTCGGGCGCTTTGAGCCATTTTCATCAAAATGACAACTAATTTAAAAATATCCATAGGCCCGTAGGTCAAGGAAAAGGTGAATCTTTGAGAGGTGAAACTCGTGAGAGTGGATTTTTAACGCAGGGTAGTTGTGCGAAGAAAAATCGACTTAAGCCATTTTTCCAGCACATGTACTATTTGGAAAGGTGGTTGTGCAAGGAAAAATCGACTTAAAGCACCCTTCGCTGCGCTCGGGCGCTTTAAGCCATTTTTCCCGCACATTTAAGGTTGAAAACCATGATTTTCGTTCGGAGTGCACTGTTACTGCATCGCAATGCAAGTGTCGCTCCCACTCTGCGCAAAGCTAAGACTATATCTCGGTGCACGTACCGACAGAATTAACCAATCCTGAGCAACTTTGCTTTAAAATTTACTGCAAAAATCGAAGTTTTTAAATTCGATTTTTGAAAAAACAGGTGCACTTAGGGCATTGTGCCTCCGTTTATTCTCTTATTTAAAATATACTCTTTCAGAATTCATCGAGATTTCAATCGTAAAATTTGTATTTTCGCGCCCAGGCTAGCTACCTTGAACCAATACGACAATATAAAGCCAAATTTAGAGATCTCTAAAGATCTCCAGATTCCGATCCGGTTTACCCACTTTGATTTTTTGCATTGAAGTATTTGTCCGGTTGTCAAGCGAGTTATGGCCAACAGCCCCCCTCCTTTTTATTGGGGAGGCTACGTCCGACTCTGTATAAAGAAATATAACTTAAATAAATAAACTTTTTTTAGCAAGTCCAAAATTTCAGAGTAACTTCGCATATAATTATAATATTGTTTACTCAATTATTACCACCTAAAAGAAGTTTACCAACCTCAAAAATGTTCATGGCTTACAAAATAATAATTATGCTCATGTATTTCAACAAATATACGTCATCCGATTTGTTAGAATAACCCCCCCCTGCTCGAGTGAAGCCGAATATTAATTACGTTATTAGATAGGTAAAGACTGTCATTTATTGTAGACCTTCTACTGATAACAGCAAAGATTATAGTTGTGGAATAGGTCATTCGCATCTACAAGGTAGACATAGATAATCAATACGACAAAAAACCAATAACAATTAAAACTCAGGATCCGCGTCCAATAAAAACCGACAAGAAAAATTATAAAATTTAGAAACATTCTAACAGATTCTAAACATAACAGTGTCGTAGAGTAAATGTTACTTAGAACTTCTAATTATTGGTCTTCTTCCACAAATATTTGCGTGTCTGTGGTTGGTAGCATACCAATCGGATTCTTACTAATTACTCACTTATAAGACCAATTTGTTGACTTTGCTGACTTGATTTGAACTTAGCCAATTTCTTTTATTAATCATATTAACTTACTTATTATTTTAGAACGATTATCTGCGGATTATTACGTATTTAACCATATTATAATACCAATGAAGTTTTGAGTGGTGAACATTAGAACCGCTTATGACCTTCTAAGTGCTTAATTGGAACTTGATTGGTTAATCAAAGGTGCGTAAACTTCTTTTCTTTAGTTATAATGAACTTTCAATCATAGGTGCGCGAGAAAGTGTTACGAACAGACAGAGAAACATAGTTTTGTACGAAATTTTTATGTATGTGATACAGAAACAACACTTCATTAATTATATTTAGTATATTAAGCTGAAAGATGAATTCTGCAGCAGATTGAGAATTATTTTAGAAATTGGTTGAAAATAACTTATTGCGAAACGAGAAAGTTGACCTGCTGTGTAACAATTGATTTTTACATCTTGGAATAATTAATTTCATAAAAACAAATTAAATGGCATTGATATTAATGAAACTGTTTAAGCAACAAAAGACAATTTTGGAACATAACTTTGGAATAATTGTTTGCCGAGATTGGTGTTCAATTTATAAAGTCACAGTTTTAGTTAATTATTGGTAATTTATATTAAAGATTAGCATGATATATTGTTGTATTGGTGGAAATTTAAATATTGCTTGGGATCCATAGATGAAAACAAGTCCAGATTGTGCAGCTTTGCTTTCTGGAATTAGATTAACAATAAAACAAAAGCAAATGGTAGTTCAAGCTTATAAGTTTAAATTTTGCGCTATTGGACGAATTTCCAAAAAGCGAGTGCTTGGCCAGGCAACACTAAATTTTTTTATCAACTAATTAAGAATTACTGAATATTCTTAAAGTGGAACAAGGACACAATAAAAACTTAAATTACCGTTTTTATGTACAAGTTATATAATGGAGCCATAGTTAAAAGATGTGCTAATTCAAAGGCGAATGAATATAAAGCTCAATAAAAAGTTTAGAAAGGAATCCTTTCATATTTTTGAATCGAATAAATTGCATTTAAAATTTAAATTGGCGCTTTTTTGTTTATTTGGATGACTATGAATTCATATAGGTTGATTTTACCTAATTTCTACCTATCTATTGAGATTAATGTTTCCTATTTTTGCTTCACTAGCTCTCGCATACCGCTCCCTATAAAGTTGGTTTCATTTTTAGAATTTAACAGTAAAAAAGTTTCGTTTACGTGCCTATACCTAAATAAAAGTTTAAATAAAATAGGAAAAGGAGAGCTACAAATTTTACGAGGACGTACGATAAAAACTTTGTTCTATATTTTTTAGTATCGCTCCATAAATATTTAATTGTATTATAAATTTAAGATGTTTTTAGTATTATCTGTGCGTATTATGGCTATTATCTTATTTGCTATACATTTACATTCCAAGTCGTTTAAAACTTTAAACAGAAAATATAACAGCAAAAAACCTTTCAGTATCTCCATTATCACTAATTTCTAGATGGATTTGCAGTCGTTCTGAAACACTCTTTGTCTTCAGTTTGATAGATGCGTTTCAAGTAGTCCCTTACTTATTATTTCATTTATAAAATAAAATCTAACGACAGTCTTAATAAAATAATCTCAGGAAGTGTACCAAATTTTTTTCTAGTGTACTTTCAAAGATTACAAAATCATACAAAAAGTTAATCCACTATACGAAATAGCAAACAGTTTCACTAAAATCAAAAATTTTTCCAAGTTGTAAAGAAAATTCTAGGTATTGTATAAGCACAAAAAACTCTTCTTTTAGGTTTTGTTTAGTTTTATTTTACAAATACAAATTTAATTTCTAAATTACGTACCCTAAGTAAATTTGAAATGCTTTCGAGCGGTAAATGGAATATAATTATGTAATTATGTACTCATCAAGAACCAATACCGCAAACCTATCATCCATAATCCCTTAAAAGCAATGATACTACTCGTAATATGGACATTTATGTGTGTATTAGAAATTGAGCTCAACTCGAATGTTTGACATTTTGATTGTTAGCTTAATTTACCCACAGGATTTAAACAAAACTGCTTATCTTAATAAGTTAAACTATAATTGGGGAACATAAATTTTTTTAGCCCAAATTTACTTTTATCACTTCAACATGTGCTTTTTAAAAAGTTAAGTGCATTATGAGTTTAGGGTGCTTAATTTTTTATTTAATGGCTTAAGAGAAAAATGCACTCAAAATTTCTTTACGATGTGTTTATTAAACAAAAATGATTAAGAGGCTTTTCGGTGCGGTAAATAAGTTGAAATTTATACGTCATGACGGATTTCCTGACTATTTCTAATAATAGTCATATTTTTTTACGAGTCGGAGTGATTGTGGGGGTCTAGTCGAGTTTGGTAATAATTTAAAAAAGATGTTAAAGTTATCAAAAATAAGATGAATAAAATAATAGTGAATCAAAATTATTACCTCATCTTTTTGAGAAATTTGAAATTCAAAATAGAATTTTTTCGATTAAGATGTCTAATTTATCAATGTTGTACAAGCACAACAATTTGAAAAACAAATTCATAATTAATTGTTCATAATTTTTAACACGGCACATAAAATTTTATTGGCATATAAATAAATTGAACACAATTTTGGAACAAGTTGGTCTTTGTTTATTTAGATTAGTAACATGGAAAATAAAATTGTGTTAAAATAGGTAAGCATAATAATAAAATATTGAAATATTCGTTATATAATATCCCGATGCAAAGTAATTCCAAATAAACTAGTTATCGTGGACGGGCACTATCATGATATATGGGGGCGACCAGGCCCACCACGACAAGATAAATACACTTGTCAAAATTTCAATTTCCGAACCCGTGTTTCTATACACCATCGTATCAACATCAACATGTAAATGTATGCAATTATTCAAAGATAAAATTTGCATTGCCGTTCTCGAAGCATCTTTCTCTATATGTTTTACCTAAGACGACAACGAAGGAAGATGTTAAGATGTATTGCATTAATTTTATTAATGCCATTCTTTGTCATTATATCTTTCGTTAAAGGGAAAGTGATTATGGAAAACATTGTATAATTACCGTAAATCATTCTTCTTAAATAGCAGACAAACCCATTTGTTGTGATGGAAAAGCATTAAAAAATTAACGAGGTGCTTTTCATGGAGTATAAATTTGCAAATCGAATCTGTCTCCTTAACAATTTTAATTTATTCACAATTGAATTACCAGCATGTTTTTAATTTCTCGATGTAATAAAGCAAAGCATGAAACAAGAAATGTTTATTATACAAAGGAACGATTGCAATAATTTTAACTTTGCAAAGCATAGCGAGATATTTCCTAACAAGTCTTTACGATACCACAATAGACATAAATGTATAATGGTTCTGTTTTAAACGAGCTTTATTTACTTTGCTTTTTTCATTTAATGTGACGTGAGGACAATTACATTTCTTGACACAGATGGACACACAATGTGTATAAAAGCCACTAAAGCCAGTTTGACTTACAATTAAAATTGACTCAATGTATCTTTTTTAAATTCCGCACAGGACTTCAATTTGCATATTAAAGTACA
Organism: Rhagonycha fulva; assembly: GCA_905340355.1. Classification (NCBI taxonomy): domain Eukaryota; kingdom Metazoa; phylum Arthropoda; class Insecta; order Coleoptera; family Cantharidae; genus Rhagonycha; species Rhagonycha fulva. Next base: position 10,760,880 of record HG996555.1, read on the forward strand.
CGTTTTAAAGTATTCACGTCTCCCTACATAAAGTTTATTACTGATTAAAGTGAATTTCGGTATAACGATTGCTTCATGGAGATTCGACGAATTTGCTTAATTACTACTATAAAGTCGTTAAAATTATATTACGCTCGCTACAAGATGATACGTTGTAAAGATTAGAATATTCCATGCAAAGTAAAAGAAAATTCAGAAGTAAGATTTCACGATAAAGTGAAATATAAAGAAACCCTTTTTAATTCATTGAAAAGTTTAACAAATTCTTTACAATCCCTCTTTCGTTTAGTTCTTCTTACACTCTAAAATGCAAAACATAAAATTCTACTTTTATAAATCTACTTATTACTAAGTAGGTAGGTATATAACAAAATTAGATATTGAAATTGTATTTTTTTTAACTTTTTTGTTCCACACGTAAAACAATTATTATTTGAAACCAAATATTAGTTGATCACTTTCCAATAATGATCAAAAAATGTCATCAATTTTGAGATGTGTAACATTTCAAACGTCAGATTATCTCCTAAACTTTTTATTTCGCAATAATCTGGTTTTAAAGAGCTTTGGTCAAAATTGTGGGCTACCTCTTAAAATTCTTATTATTTTTCAGTCACTGATTAATTTTAGGAGTCGGTAAAATAAAGGATTAAATATTAAGGACAACGCATTACTTTTAGTTTATAGTGTTTTTGTCTCCCTCCCTTTTTATACGTTAAAAGTAAAATAGTTAAAAAAAATTTTTTTACAAAACACAGTTTTCGAGTTACAGGTCTAATTATCATTTAAAAAATTGTGATTTACACACAAATTCCCCAGAAACTTTTCTCAATATAATGAAATCACTATAATTTAATTTTGCTATTTCTGGCTACTTAGTTTAATAATTTTTCTTTTCAAATAAACACAAAATAAACAAATGAATTTTAAAAATATATAACCAAAAAATTCTCTATTTAACTTATTATTCTTATGTACATATTTTTGTATAAAAAACAATTTTAAATAAATTATTATTTGGTGAGTCTTGAATACTTATTTTGTTCAAGTCCTCACCCCAAGATCGTCGTCCAGGTGCCACCGATTCAACTATGAGTAATTTTCCAACCAAAAGAATTATTCATATATTGTCCTTAGAAGAAGAAAAAATAAAATTGAACTAGTGAGGGAATTTTAATACTTTAGGCCTTTTTGTCGGTTTGATTAGTTTGTGAGGCCGCGAACTAGCCAAAAAATCAATTTAAACGCTAATCTATTACATAGCAGTACATCCACCAGCGACTTTGCACCACGTCCACTAGCAACGGATTTTCGGACAACGGACAAGTTAAAAAATCACCGGGTCCAATCAGCGACGCCGGGCCAATCAAGCAAACTACGTCCACCAGCAACAGAAAATCAAACCACCGGGTACAAGCAGAGGCGCCGGACAAATCTATACGCACACAGAGTCTACCAGCAACATCTAAATTATCGAATCAAAGCAAGTCGTACCACAGGCGTATAAAGCGGTGCCTGAACAAGCAAATTTAGCAAACCAAACCACAGGCGTCTAGCAGCAGCATCTGGACATTCAATTCAAGCGAATCAAAAACGGACGGTTTTCAGCGGCGTCTGGATATCCCAAACAAGAAAATCAAATCCAAGCAAGACAAAATATACAATACCTGAACAAATCTAACTGCAGGCTACCACCGCGGTCTACACAAGCTCCGTTTTGGAGTGGCAGCTTACATGATCTTCTCTAACCAGGTCATGTAAAGAAAACACCATACAACTTGCAAAAGAAAAACCGTAATACCATAAATCAGAACAAACAAGCATTAAAATAGAACCAAGTCAAATAAAAATGAAAACTAATCCTGCACTACGTATCGATGCATATTAAATAATAGCATGATCAATAGGGTGGAGCGTACTTTATTTTTGTTGAAATTTTGAAACCCTGGGTGTGGAATAGTTGCCTTTTAATATCAAAAGGTACCATAACAAATTTCAACCATGTAATATGATATCTTCAGGTTCCTTTTCAAAAGTGAAATTTTAAAATTTTAATAAAAAATATCATCGTTAGGTTCTTATATAAAGCGTGGTTTAAAGCGCTTTGTTTGTTTTTAATTGAGTGTTGAGAAACGAATTTTAACAAGATTTGAGATTTCATGATGCTTCGAGCCCGAGTGACATGTTATTGTGAAATATTTTGGACACCAAGTGAACTTTGTGACAATGTCCTTCCAACATACTCTGACGTTATGAAGTTTTTTGTGATATCGCAAACTTTTAAAAGCTGAAAGCAATAAAGACCTTAGTGTACGAGATATTTCTAAGAAAGTTCTTTTTGACATTAACAAAATTTGTCAAAAAGCTGCACTTCCAATTATTTCTGACCAAAGATTAATCCAAAAAATAAAAAAGTATAATGAAAAATACAAGACTGTGTACAAAAATGTACAAAGAAAATCGTAAAGTCGTTAGAAAGAAAGGAGTTAAAAAAAAGAGAACTGAAAAAGAAATCAAAAATCAAACTTTAATTTGTACTGCAGATCAACAGAATAGAGAAGAAGAGGAAGAAAAAGACGACAACGAAGAAATAAAAATAGAGATGAGGACGATACTTACAGCCTTACAGATCTTACAACCTTCAACATCAAAGTCTTCAAGAATGTTTTGTAACAGAGGATTAACTTTGCCCAACTTGGCCAAAACCTGTGGCAGAAGTGGAGTTTTAGACAGAAATGAGTCGCTTCTTGTAAATGCAGTGCTTAAAGATTCCGGTCTTACTAGTGACGAAGATTCATTGTTAGTCATTGATAGAAGTAAAATTAGGCGATAAAGAAAAAGACGAAGGCAGAACTTATTTAACATAGAAATGAGAGAAAAACCGAATTATATTTATGGAATTTACTTTGACGGAAGAATAGATAAGACACTTGTAAATAATAAAATAGAAACCAGTTATCGCACCAAGCATACTACCGAAGAGCATATAGTAATCGTCGCAGAACCGGGTTCTGTTTACTTAGGACATGTGACACCCACTTCAAGAAGCGCCAGTGATATTAACACCGATTTTTTTAACTTTCTCCAAAGTTCTTTGGGAGAAAATTTAAACAAAATTACTGCTGTGGGATGTGATGGGACTGTTATTAACACAGATTTTAAGAATGATGTCATGAAACGACCAGAGATGTCTTTGGGAAAATTGTTTCATTGATTTATGTGCCTATTGCATTTGAACGAACTTCCTCTTTGTCATTTAATTCAAAAAATTGATGGAAAAACCAGTGATCCAAGGGGCTTTACTGGTCCTATAGGTAAGCAGCTCAGTGGATGTGAGACAATGCCAGTTATTCCATTTCAAATAATACAACACAATGTTGAGTTTCCTGCAGTCAATATTAGAGATTTGAGTACTGATCAAAAATATTTATATGAAATTTGCATGGCAATAAGGGAAGACAATGCTTCCTTACAACTGGTCTTTAAGCATCCAGGAAAAATGTCACATGCAAGGTGGCTAACAACAGCTAATAGAATACTGAGGTTATATGTTGCTACACAAGAACCATCGTATGACTTAAAGTTATTAATGGAGTACGTAGTAAAGGTGTATGCTACCACCTGGTTCCTTATCAAGTTCAAAACACATTGGAAGTATGGATCCCAACATTTATTTCATTTAATTCAATCTTCCCGTTATTTACCAACCCAATTTAGGAATATTATTGATAAAGTTATTCAACAAAATGCTTTTTTCGGTCATGCTGAAAACATTTTGATTGGAATGCTTGGTGATAATAGACAACATATTTGGAAGTTGGCCTTGCGTCAAATTTTAAATTGTAGATATAGAAATGTAGAAACTGAAATTCGAGAATTTAAAGTGCCAGAAGTGAATTTTGGAGCTGCCGATTATACGGAGCTAATTAATTGGCAATCTACAGAAGTAACAGAGCCATCATTGACCAAAGGCATCATTGAAAAAGATCTGAGAGAAATGATTACAAATATTCTAGAAAACTTTGAAAATTTAAATTTTCCATGTCACACTCAGGCAGTAGAACGTCATTTAAAAATGATAACGGAAGCTTCTTCGGCAGTATGTAACAACGAGGCTAGGGATGGATTCATTCGAGCAAAAATTTCCTGCAGGAAAGCATTACCAAAGTTAGAAACAAAGAAAGATTTTGTTAAGTAAGTTTTTAGGTTTTTTTAAGTTAAAAGTAAGTTTTTTAGACAAATGGGAAGGTGGGAGGATGGAATCCGACATGCAGCCACCTTCTCGTGGTGGATTCTGAGTTGTTTTCTTTCAATTATTAATATATTTTTATCAATATTTTAATATTTAAAAAGAAAGCAAGCAAAGAGCTTTATAGAAAAGTTGATATTAATTTTCTTTTTTTTAATATTTTTAGATTAAAAAAGGAACCTGAAGATATTCATATTTTTAAAAAAAAATTTACCATTATGTATGGTATGTCAAAAGGCAACTATCGCGCACCCAGGGCAATTCAAATTCAAAACTAAATTTTTCCTCCTATACGTTATGCTCCACCCTAATGATCAAACGTAATGAAAAACAAACATTTTGGAAAGTAGAAGAATTTGAGAAGGAATAACCAACATTTTAAAAAAAACGTCACTTGCCAAGAAAATGAAAAACAAGAAGAAGAGGAATTTCGGGAACTGGAAGAATTAATACAAAAAGGAGCAAAAACGGCAATTGAAAAAGCAGCATAAATAAGAGAGATTAGCTCAAAGGTATCCAAATACAAGCACCAAGAAAAGCAAGCACTATGAAAATTAACAATAAATCGGCAAAACCAACAATTGTAGATGGATTTCTCATAAACATGGGTCAAATTACAAGCAAATTCTACAAATGGTAACAAATTTCCTTAAATCCTACGCAGCAAAAGCAAGCAGACTCAGAAAAAATGTACATGCAAACAGAAATACAAAAAGCCCAACAGTATCAAGATTTAAATTCTAAACCTCAACGAAGCCAACCAATCTAAATAATTATTATGCGATTTACGCCCGCATTTTTATTCATCAATCCAATCCAACTACACATCTCGTTTGGACGTAGCAGCTTATATGAGCTCGTTTCACCAGCTCATGTAAAGAAAACACTACACAACGTATGAAAGAAGATTGAGACAACACTAAAAGACGTAAAAAATTTTATACTTCAAAATATTATACAATAGTCTCAGAAATTATTAGAAAAGAGGTACTACAAGAAAGCAATGCAGCATCGATAACTCACATTCAAAGACAAATCGGCGAATCAAATTGAAATGGTCTAACCATCACCAGCATCATACATTTTAAATTAGATCTGGCACATTGTAACCGATGCACCAGGCGAATTTCCGAACAGGCTCATCAGGCGCTTACACAGAAAAAAATGTGTACTTAAAAGTAGAACAATTTGTGCCTAGATTGTCTACAGGTACAAATTGTGTAAAAATTTAGCACAATTTGTGCTATAAAGTAGTACAATTGCGCTAGAGATGACTGAATTTGACTAAAATTAAGTACAATTGTACCTAATTTTCACCCAATTTGTACTTGTAGACAATCTAGGCACAAATTGTTCTACTTTTAAGTACACCTTTTTTCTCTGTGTAGGGTTTAAAAATTTAGCCTATTTTGGACATCGATGTAGTGCATATCAGAAAAAGAAACGTGTGCTTAGAATGCACACTGCGGGGTGTAAGAGTAGTAAAAATATTAAGAAGAGGGCCTCAAAATTAATTTGAATCAGGGGTCTTTTAAGTGCCTATTGCCCATTGGTAATAACTCCTGATGACAAAAAAAAACAAAGAGGTCATCTGTACTTTCGAAAGATAACCATCCCGGTTTCAGCCAGTTATTTACTAGTATCAGAAGTGTCGCGTCTCTGCCGTGATCTCAACAACTGGACATGCTGATCAGAAGATTTATTTGTATCTCCTACAAAGTTTTCCATCGCTTTCATTGTGTAGATTGCGGCTGAAATTGTATTTATCTAAAAAGCAAGAACAGCGTCTGTCAATTTTCATGATCGCATGAGCACCTGTTCAATTGTCATGTCTGACCAAACTCTGCACCAAAATTTCTCTGACTGGCGAATTGTGAAAAATTCCTGTTCTTCAAATAGATCAACAAATTCTGCAGGTATAAATGAGCAGATTTGACGTAATGTAAATGTCCAGATGCGTGGAGGTGACTAAGCATACGTTCAACGCCGCACCGTACAAGTGCAAGCTAAAATCTTCTGCTCTTTCAGCTATCATGAAATCTTGAATTATTTTTACATGATGGAAATATTGGAACCAAAGTGGAATTCAAAATCATATCACCTCTAATTTTGGGCGTAGTTTTACAATTAATGTTTAGAAAGAATTATTGTAGTAGTAGGGTACCCAAAATAAATTACTACTCACATTGGATATTTTTAACGGCATATATTTTAATTAATTTATTTTTTAATAATAATAATTTAATTAAATTATTATTTTTATTAACTTTGAGCTCTTATAATTTGAAGGTTTTTCAGCCAGTAATGAGAAGATATTTGGTTGACATGAATGCCTGTCTTTTGAAGTTCACTGCCTTAAGAATTTATTATGCAATAAGGATCAGTACAGGATTACGGAAATTTTTTAATGGCGTCTGAATTGATTTGTCTGTATTATTAATAACTGCTCGAGGTCTTTTTGAGTATTGCATCAGCTGAGCATTTCCATAACGTCAATGTAATATCTGCAAAATTGGCTTTTTCTAATTACTTTGTATTTTTCCATATTTTTCTAATTCAGATTTAATTCTACCTGCACATTTATTTGTTTTATGTATATGTTGGGTGGTTTTACCCACTAAAACCCCTTTCTTGGGTGGATGTAACAAAGAGAAAGAAACAGCTGAACATGTACTTTGTTAATATCTGACGTTAACTTCATCGAGAGTATCCGTATAGAAGAATTTCTGGCCTGACATGGACAGAATGAGTGACACTCCATCTGCCAAGAAGCTGAAGTTCACCACAGTTTGGATGGTTTCGGTTTAATAAGTGACAAGAAGAGCAGAACTAAAATTCGATCTTACCCCCCCCCTCTCCACCGATCATTTAGGCAAATTTTCATACCAATAGATCACAAATATAAGTCAACTACGATCTTGTTTTGGACGAATCTTTTTTTCTTTTCAAGAGCCTTTTTAATTTTCAAAAAATAATTGAATTCAATAAAATTTTAAATAATTCAACTTTCGAACTAAACATTATAGCATTTCCTTTTTAAATGTCTGAAACTAAATATAGTAACCAATCAGGTTAGTACTTCATTTTAATTGCCAATATTGTGTATAATACCTATACAAAGGTATTGCTATTTTGTGTAAAAAATTTTGTTCTGCTACCTCATATTATATTTTTGGTTTTAAATAAATACGCTTTCTCCTTCTCTTTGTTTTCGAGTATTTTAGCATCTGGTACCCGGCAAATTATATCTACTTTTTCTTTTCCGCAGTAAAATTTGTTGAGTAGTTGTATTAATGTTAAAGATTGTTCCCCGAAGGGCCAGTTGTTAATAATTGGAATCCAAAACTTAAAAAATTAAAAATTTTATTTCATTTTTTTATTTTAACACTTCAAGGGTAAATTATTAAGTCAAGTTCTACGACAAGACTTTGCACCATAATTATCATAATTTTTGTTGAAAATTAGCTATAGATAATAATTATTTGTCCTAATTTCAGTGTTTGGATTTAGCCATTTAAATCAATGATTTATCACCTGTTAGGATGTTTCGATAACAGAATGCGGATGCAAAATTTGACATAATTAATTTCCGAATTGTTATCTGCTGTAGGTACTTAATTGCTAAAGAAAAACAATTTAAAAAGATTAAAAATTAAATAGTTACGAATTCTTTAAACACCTTCGTGACCTATCCGGAAACTATCAATTTACTTTTCTTTACCAATGACGCAAATGGTGTCAATTTTAAGAAGAATTATAGTAAAGTAACAAATTCAAAAAAAGAAATTGCTGTTTTATAATAAAAATGTTGCAACAATTTATTTTAGATATCAAAAATTTAAATTTTATTCAGCCATATTTTGACGACGACGAAAATTTAAAGTTGAAGTTTTTTTGGTAGTTTTTACGATTCTAGTGCAATTTTAGTCAGTCTCAAAAATTATGATATGTTTTTATGGTTGAATTACTTTAGATATTTGGTTTTAAGTTAATACAACCATCGTTGTACCACAATAGCATACACATTGTTATTGTCGTTGTAAATATGATCAGGAAAATTAAAATTGTTGATTTAAGTTTAAAAGCAATGAAAGCAATAATTTTTAGATTATTTGTGTTGCATGTAAACCTTTGAGCCTTCGATTTACAGAAGAGAACCACATATAAGCAAAATTTGCTGAAAAATAACTACATCTGTAATTCATTCTATAGTTTCACTTCAGCAAAGCAAATTGTTTGTTTAGAAAATATCAATATAATTTTACCCAAGAAATTAATAATCAGCCATGGTAAACAAATTCAGGCTAATATTTGAATTATTTTGATTAACATATATGAAAACCCATATTACAGTAACTTGTAAATAAAAAATTGAAAAAATATTATGCTTGATGTGTTGTTAGATTTGGCTACCACTATTGTATCTTTTTAAATTTAGTTCAAGATTAGATAAAATGTTACCTCTTTTTATCCTAACGCAGTTGATAAAGTTATCGCATATAATTTTGAAGAGCAGCCATCTTTGAAAAGTGTTAGCATCAGTTTATGATAATCATAAGAAATTATAGAATTTTGAAGAATACTTAATTGAAGTGGATGGGGCCAAATTAAATTCGACATTTTTCGATAATAATTAAATATTCCGATTATTTAATTTTACATTTTAAATTTAAACATTAATATTTAATAATGCCTATTTGTTGAATGTTAATTATATAATTAAGATAATTAAATATTTTCTCGTTATCGTTTGTTTCGCGAAAACAAATAGTAAAATTAATTAGTTATTATTTAATAATTTAGAAAAACAAACCAATAAACTAGTAAAGTATATTTAGTAGAGGTAAATTCAAATCGTTATCATGTTCAAAATCTCATTAATTTAAATTAGCGTTTCTAATCAGTGTGGAAATTGTTAATATTATCAAAACTATTGCTTGAGCTTTTCCTTAACACATGTGCCTGCTCCTTATCATCTCTGCGTACTTATGCGTATCGCTTTCCGTTATGTCATCCAATTCGCCAAACCGTGAATATTCAGTCTTGATCCGATTTTAACGCAAGTGTGAAATTCGGAGTCAACTGTAGCATTTCTAAAAGGGTAATAAATTGTACTCACTTAGAGTAAACCATTATAACAGACAGTGATCTTGTACTTAAAAACAATAATTAAATGTGTAATTCAAAAATGTTATATTGATTGTGCTGAAATAATAAATTTGTTTGGTTAAATTGTGTCGTACCCTGTATAATTCCTATTGTGAATTTCATCAATTTTTTATCACTTATTTTTTGTTCGTTTTATTTTGTTGAAGATGAAGTTTCTAGGTTTTCTTTGGTATTTAATAATTAAATTTAATAAAATTTTTGTATTTAATTTAAAACTCCGGATATGAATAATTCATTTTCAAAATCATTTATTTCAATTTGACTATTTGATAATAATAAATTCAAAAATAATTTCATGATGTATGGTAATTTTTCACATACACATTAAATATGTAAAAAAGAAAGGAATCCTCCCAAATAAAAACAGAATTTAATATCAAGAATTGAAGTTTGAGTAAGCAGAATAAAGGGGGAATGTTAGTGGTAAAAAGTATGCGATCTAACTGAAAAAGCCAGAAGCTATTTATAAGAAAAGAAAAAGTTATTATTTTTATAGCACCAGCCCCAAAAATAATTTAATAATGAATTTTTATTTTATTAACTTATAGTTTTTTTTTTAAAGATAAAGAGATGCGTTGTTATTTTGCAAAATATTTTTAAGCGGCGCCCATTAGGTAAGATATTACCAAAAAGCTTCTGTTTGAAGCGAAAAAGTTTTCGTAACACTTGAAATAAGGAATAATAAATTTATTACAACGTACAATAAAAATACGTAGAGGGTTTATATTAAACGTTGAATTTATGATAAACAGAGCTTTTGCACTATAAGGAAACAATTGTTACGAGGCTAAATTTTAACGTCGTATTACTTACATTTTATATTATTTGTGTGTGTAAACAGGGTTCTATTTTATTTATAGTTTTATTTCAAATACAATAATTAATATTGTTGGTAGGTACCTACGTACAATGTTGGAGCAGTATAAAAGCCGTCATTTTTTTGATGAACAGCATTCGATTAAATATTCAATAGCCACTACATAATAATTCTCACGCCATTCATCAAAGTATCGATTTCTAATTGGAAACATGAAAACAGAGTTTTCATTTTCCTCTTTGTGTTATATAAAAAAGCGGAGTATGAGTCAAACGTACATCCCACGGCAGGTTAGCACGCAAGTTATAGGGAAGTTGATATTTTGAATTTAATAATTTGATAAAATTTTCAGAAAAGCTCGCGCTGTTGCAAAATAAAAACGTGAATGTTATTATTCCAAAAAAATTATATATCTTTGCTTTATTAAATTACGAACACTTAACTTGTATGGCACAGCTTGGTGTTTGTGAGGTGTAGAATATTAATTGTTAATTTACAGAACTTATACGGAAAAGTCTCTGCGGGATGGTATTACACCTGTCAAAATATTTAGAAAATTAAGTAGGCGAGCCGGCACCTGCTGTCTCCTAAGTAGTAATCCTAGCTATTTAGGATTCATTTTGCGAGTTACAATTTGTCACAAATCCTTCTGAAATGGTGACCGAAAGGATAGCGCAAATTTGTATTCCGTTTATTTTTCCAATCATTGACCCCGGACCCAATCATCGTAGTATAGCAAAAATAATAACATCGATTATGCAAATTACTTACATACACGCAAATTTAATTTAATATAATGACAATCATTATTTACGAGGCAACGTGTAATTAAATTCTAAAACGAAATAAAAAAACTCGGCGAAGAAATTTTCAAGTTTTTATTTGGCAAATACTGAAAATTGCTTCTCTACACAAAGAAATTAGATTTATATACAATTTATTTTTAATATCAACCTAGATAATTTCTTTCATTTCCTATATAGTACCTCACTTTCTATACTCTTCGATAACAAAATGTTTCACTTTCTGCATCAATTATTTTTATTACATCTATAATTTGTTGACAACTGAATACATTTTCAAGTAGTACGTCGAGTTTCCAGGAAGGGGGTAATTAAATTTAAATTTACTGTAATTCATAGAAGATTGCTTATAAGCTTGATGAATTTGTAGCATGCATAAATTATAAACTAACATGGCACACATACATTACAGATTATGATTTTAATGTGAAATGCATAATGGGTATATTAAAGACATTAGGAAACGTCATTTTGTTATTAAACGATTAGTACCTATAATTTTCCTGTTTTTCTGCAAATATCTTGGAGAAATTTAGTTTCTAATTAATACAATCAATTTGTAAAAGAAAAGCAGAGTTGATATTGACACCCTGAATAATATCTATTAAGTTTTCCGAGTCTTTAACATTAAATTTAAGTGGCTTCATAGATTTAAAGAATGAATTGTTTAAAAGCTTAAACTTTATTTATGGCTTGTAACAACAACGTGGTAACATTCATAGCAAGATTATTGCATTTGTTTGAGTCTTTGTGCCAATTTCATCGAGGTCAATGAAATGCCTCCGTTCGCACGCGATTTATTTGTTATGTTATGAGGATATCCGGATGGCCAGTTTGAAATTTATCGTTAATTTACAATTTTTATATTAATTTTAAAATACCTATCTAAAACACCTGGTAAGTTATTTTCAAATTTAAATATTTACCGCTTGATTAAGAACATAATTAAATTCTAATTCCATTATATAAATAAGATGTTATTATATTTTTCGAATTAACTTTTTTTTATTGTACTGTGGTTCCATTAAAAAATATAATTATAAAAAATGAATTTATTCCATTTTTAAAAATAACAATTTTGTTTTATGTCGTCTGTAATAATCCAATTTCAAGCTATGTCATTTATGCCTCAGGAAAATTGTACGAATAAAAGAACGCAATATTATTTTGTGTAAAAGAAATATTTAATTTTTATAAATTGATCTGCTATTTTAATTTGAAAAATATGTACTAGTTATAATAGTACATATCAAAAAACTATTAACAACGTTTAGTTGGCAATTTAATTTTAATGTTGTTATACTATTTAAAAATAATGATGGTGTGCTTTAAGAAATTAGATTAGGTTAAATGACATGGAAGTTAACCTAGAATTAATTAAATAAAAAATTCAACACTGACAAATTGATTTTTAAAATGTAGGATTTAATAAACTATTATTATTATATTATAATATAATAGCGCAGTTCCCACATTCAAAGATAAAACACGTTTTAATATTTTTAAAATTTAATATAATCAAAGTACTCGTAGACCCAATCTAACCGTTTTTAATTAAATACGTATATCGTTAAATTAGCGTTTAAAAGGGCAAAAAATAATTGTAAATTAACCGAAGCAGCTCACGCTTTGTTTATCACATAATATCCTCATTATAATATCTTAAAATTATGTAAATATTTGTGGTGTCGCATTAAATTTTTGGAATTTTAGTATTACTTTTGAATCAATCGATTCGTGGTTAATGTTGTGAAACATGATAATAATTACATGGTATTTTAAAATTACCAACAAATACTGCATTGAATTATTTTGAACTAAAATTCACAAATTTGTCTATCATTGCAATCTTTTAATTCCTAAAACCGTTTGAGAAGATTTCTTCTCAAAGTGATAGTTTGTAGCAATACGATTGGTAGTTTGCTTTACACTGTTTTCTTAAATAATTACATAAATATAAAAGGACATTTTACTCTAAAAAAAATTTTAAAGCCCGAAATCAAGCGCAACTTTCAATAGTGCCTGTCGATCTTATAGTTGTAAACTTACCAGAGCTCATATTATGAAAGTAATTTTTTTATGTTGACTTAGTACGTGTTATTTATTGTTGGCTTTTGGGTTTCATTTTCGTTAACTCGAGGAAGTTACTGTGTGTTTGAGTACTTGTTTATCTGAAATGGGTTATCTTTTTGATTGTAAACCGCAATAATTTTTTTTCCATGTGTATTGTTTTGCACAGCCATCACATGTAAATACTGAATTTGTTCTTTGTTTTGGTCAACCTTCTCATTAGAGGTAGAGACTCAGAGGGTAGTTCTTGTTTCAAAATTAAATTAAAATTGAAGTCACTTAGATTACACCTGAATTTGTTACTACTGATAATTTCACCATCATTTGATGATTTAGTTGTTTTGTTAACAACATCCATTTAGCCAATTCATCCAGAATATCATTAAAAGTCGTCTTAAGGACTTCTAAATGTTTTCAATGACTGCTTAGGGTTACGATCATCAGCAATAATGGCAATAAGGACGTTAATCACTCTAATTAAAGGAGTACTAAGATTCTTCAATCTCTTAAAATAGTTCAACTGATGTTATACTTTGTACGTTTAACGAAAGAGTAGATTTTCTAGTGATTTGCATAACTCTGGTGAAAGCATTTATTATATTGATTACATTCAAAGAACTTTTATTGAAAAAACCGAGTTTATCATTAACATCAGGCATTATAAACATATTATAAAATAGAATAAAGAAATAAATGGAAAAATATTGAAAGTATTCATTATATTATACATTTTTTATTATTATGCACATAATAGGGATATGTAATTTAATAAACTACTTGTAGTGGATATAAATATTTACATTTATTAAGTGAGCAAAATGATACTTTTTAAAATAAAAGAAAAAGGTCTATTTTTGATGCAAAGTAGAGGAAATTATTTTTCCGAACGATAAAAAATTAAAAAGTAAAGAAAACGCACCAAAATAAATAATTTACAGCTAATCTTATTTGAATTCTGACGTATTCTAAGATGAAATGAAATTCTAAGTCTTAATGAGGAAAACGATGACACGTTTGTCCACATAAACATTGTGCTGTTTTATGATCTGCTAAGATAATAAGGAGTTATCCAAATGCGTAAAAATATTTTATCATCGTGAGACCAGTGGAGTCACACGTAGAAGATAAGATATTTACAACATTTTTTAATTTGATTTTGTATATTCAGGGTGCTAGAGGAATAGTTTACAAATAAATGTGCCCCTATGTAAGCAAGTTGAGGACATTTTCTCAATTTAGGTTTGTTATCCTTAATTTTACCAGAAAATAATAAACATTTTACAGTAAAATTTAAACAAGTAAGATTGCCTAAAAAAAGTAAATTTTACTAATCACGTTGTTCTAGAAATGAATCAGAAAACATTCCAAATTATTTAAAACTTTTTGTAAATATTGATTGTATTAAAGTAACAATAAAGTTTCGAAAATATTAAAAGTTTAGGTAGATTTTTATTAAATTGACTCGAGAGTTCACAAGGAGTTGTTTAATAAATAAAACATTCTTGATTTCAATACGAATCTTATTAGTTCATGGATCTTTTTTTTATACCATATAAAAGCAGTGATATTGAGTATAACAAAACAGTTATGTATTTATTAATGAAATTTGTGAGAAAAGTGAAAGTTGCAAATTTTTAAAAACTCTACGGATTACAGATAATTATGGAAAATTAAAATAGACCAAATTTAGAACACCTCACAGACTTTTTGAATTTTGTTTTTAGTAAATTAAGTAAAAAATTATTAAAAAGTGTTTTGATATGGACTACTTCTATTTACGATTTACATTAACAAAACGCCACCGCAAGGAATAATTCCAAAGTAAAAATTGGACGTAATGTGTTGGTTATGGTGGCGCCACCAACGGTAATGTAAATCGCGAATAATTTATAGTAGAATATTTGTAATTTTTAATAAGTTACATTTATAAAATGTAAATATTTATAAAATGTAACTTTCCGTCCATTTTAGGCACCATGAGCAACGCAAGTAAATAAATATTTAATTTAAATTTCCATACTTTTGATGTCGATCCTTCGTTATACCATCAACAAACGATCAGGTTATAGCATTAGTATTCCTCTTACGTATCTTACCTATGATAACAGTTTAGAATGTATTTGTTACAAATTTATGAAATGTACCTACTTACCTTTTATGATATCCTTAAAATAACATTTATAATCCAAATTCGCTAAATTTCTACTTTTTTTAAGTATTTACTTTATGCTTATTTTAGCATTTTTTTGTGCTTATTTCACATCCACTGTTTTAAGTTATCCTTAAATTTTAAGTAATCCTACCTACCAGGAGTCACAGAAAAAGCATCTAATTTTAGGAATATTCTCGAAAAAGTTAAAATAATATCTTTGTCCTTAATTAGTAATTTAGCCATATCGGCATTAATTTCAACGGTCGTATTAGCACCCCAGTCATAAAAAATATATCTAATTTTTCACAGACGACTAAACAAATTGGAGATTAGTATCACATAAATTACAAAAGCACATTTTAACCTCTTGGTTCATATCAGAAATGAAACAATTATGTATATAAATAAATTTGGATAAAGCAAGTTTGAGTTATTAAAATATGATTTAACATTTGAATCAGTTATAATATTTAGTGTACAATGAAACATGTTGAGTATAAAACGTCTACTAAGGTTTAATAAGGTCTTGGAAAGATATTTGGATTATAATTCTGGCAAGGATCAAGAACGTGAGAGAGTACATTTACCACCCCTGCTGTCAGCGCTGACAAACTCGCCCTCCAGCAACGGGATAAACACTAATGTTTTAATCCTGTTTGAATGGAAGGGTAAAACAAGAAATATACATTTCCTGACTCATTTGTTTCTCCCTATCATATATAATTGACAATTCAATACTTATTCGCCATTGTACTATTGTTTTATATTACAATTATAATTTTGTTATATAAATTCCGAAA
Source organism: Rhagonycha fulva (assembly GCA_905340355.1). Taxonomy (NCBI): domain Eukaryota; kingdom Metazoa; phylum Arthropoda; class Insecta; order Coleoptera; family Cantharidae; genus Rhagonycha; species Rhagonycha fulva. The sequence goes on from HG996555.1 coordinate 10,776,940, forward strand.
ACGTACCTACAACCCCTACTTAAATTCTATTAAATTCAAATACAAAATGTTAAAATATTATTTTATGATATTGTGTAACGTTTAGTTTTACGTTATGGCTTCCATTCCTTATTAAGTATAGCATAATTTAACTTAACGGCCAACAGGAATTAAGTACCAATTTAGTGTTATTGAACGGTGCACCGCGTACCTACATTAACTTGAGGTAAAACTACACTGAAAGTTAAAAATAAACAATTTGGACTTACTAATAGAATGATCTTTAGTTAAAATAAATTTATTAAGATTTTAAAAAATAAACAACATAATTTACGATTTCTAAATACAATACACGGTGCCTATTATACTGCAAAATAAATGTATAGCCATTATCTACTATCAATTTCTTACGCACTAATTCAACTAAATCGTTTTGATGAAATTTATAGACGATTTTTGGTACAAAATGAAAAGATTCTTGTTATTTATTACCTCAACTTCTCTCACATGCTCAACGTTAGCGATATATTTATTTAAGTAATGAAATAATAGAAAGTCCTTTTTTCATTTATTTCACAATATAGATATTATATTATAAAAAAAATTAATACATTTAAAAAGTCAATAGATTTTGATAGTACCATGAAATTTTATACGATAAAAATTACAGTAACTACAATAAATATTAATTAAAATGAAAGCTTTTGTTATTTAAAATTATTACAAAAGTTACTTAGTTGCAGTGTATTTTTATAGACTATAAATAATATTAGGTCGCTTTTTAATAAACAAATTTGATAACTCCAAATAAACAAAATTTTATCGTCAAATGAAAATTTGTATTTATTGCCAAATGTAGGATTGAATTATTTATTTTTATTATATGCTTAAACAACAGGTACTGTGCTGAAAAATACTTTATAAAAAAGTGGTGAATTTGATAAATAGTAAACATTATGAGTGTTCCATTAAGAGGACACTTATTTTAAATGCAAATAAAAGAAAGCTGTAAGAGGTGTCAAAGAATTATGTTATCCTTTAAAAAAGCAGGTTCATGGTGTTAAATCAGAAGATCTTGGTGGTAGACCACTTTTTGATATAATTTATCTAACAAACTTTTCTTTCAATATATAAACTGCTGCATTAGTAGTGTGGCATGGGATACCATCCTGTTAAAACCACAGGTTAATAATTTTCAATTGGTTTTAAAAATTATTTATCATCATTAAACGGTAACGTTTTCCATTAACAGTATCAGTTTGGCTTTCATCATTTCTAAAAAAGAACGAATTTATTCATGAAAACACTCACATGGTTTGAATGCCATTGAAACTTCTTTTAAAAAAATTACATTTCTATTTCATTTTTGCTGGAACGCCCGTCCACGGATGGGTAGCTCGTTGGAAGATCTGTTTTTTTATACTGACAATTTAATGAAAATGTAAAAGTGGAATTGTCAGAAAGATTAAAATAGATCGATTACCGTTCTGGCTTTTTTTATACATAGATGAGAGTCCAAACTTATTTGGAGTGCAAGTCGACAAGGAAGGTGATTTTAGGTTGGTAAAAAGTTGGACTAATTGGATTGTTTTTGTTTTATTTATTTTATGCGTATCCTAAAAAAAATGCAACGCTGGAAGAGTAGGAGAAGAGTTCTAATTTTAGGTTGGTAAAAAGTTGAATCAATTACATTGTTTTTGTTTTATTTGTTTTATGGGTATCCTAAAAAACTTAGACGCTGAAAGAGTAGGAGGAAAGTTCTAATTTTAAGTTGGTAAAAAGTTGAATCAATTACATTGTTTTTGTTTTATTTGTTTTATGCGTATTCTAAAAAAATGAGAACGATGTGCTTACAGTTAGCAATCGTTGCCTAGCAATCTTAAACTAATTATAAGTTGAACAAACGCAGCGTAAAATTTTTGTCCCGAGTTTTTTAGTCAAAAGTTGTAAGTAAGCGCATGCTCAGCGCTCCGTTCAGCGAAATCTGATTAGTCAACTTATCAGCGGCTGAGCTTCGCTGAACACGCCCATTGTTTTTGTTTTATTTGTTTTATGCGTATCCTAAAAAAATGACACGCTGGAGGAGTAGGAAAAGCGTTCTGATCTTTTTTTATTACTAAGAGCTTTTATTTAACTTGGGGAGAGCGTCGTCTGTTGTTTGCGTGGGAGGACGTGGACCGCTTTGAGGCCATTTTTAAGCAACTTTCCGACGTCCTAGAAATTTGAAATTTGGTACACAGCTTTCACTTGCAGAACATTTTCTTATTTTAATTTTCTTTTTTTTTAATTCTGAAAAATAAGCAAAAAATCGAAAAAACTTAAAATCATAAAGCGCATGCGTTGATGCGCATTGAAACATTTAATCATACAGGGTACAAAGTAACATAAAATTCCAAAAATTTAGGGTAAAGTTTTTCGTCGTAATGATTTATACAGGGTGAAACATCTAAAACACATCAATAGAGAAATGTGATAGGATGAACCTATATTAGTTAAAATAAAACAGCTGTATACTTGAAAAGATATGACTAAAAAATTAAAAAATAAAAAATTAAATAAAACCGTTTATTTAAAATTACAAAAGTGCACTAAAAAGTAAAAAATAATTTTAATAGCAGTAAACAAAGCTTCTTGAAAACATCAATATAAAAGCGTTGGGCTATAAATTTTGTACACCAATAGTTATAGTCTGCTTATCCACCTATAAACAGCCCCACGCTTTTATATTGATGTTTTCAAGAAGCTTTCTTTGCTATTATTAAAATTATTTTTTACTTTTTAGTGCACTTTTGTAATTTTAAATAAAAGGTTTTTTTAAATTTTTTATTTAATTTTTTTTTATTGTGATTACTATTGTTTTTTTTAAATTTAAATAAGTGGACTTTTAATGAAAGACCCTATACAACAAGAATATTTGTATTTTTACTCATTCCTTTATCTCATTGCAAATGCAGGTATTAAAAAAAATGTTAAATCAGATATAAACCATAAAAACAATAAACAAAAAGTTAAATTTAACTTGGCATGGAGGAAGTGGTGGGAGTCGTGGACGGTTTTGTCCTTGCTTCATCTACGTACTTGAATCTCTCAATAAAACTTAATAACCCATCTTTTGTCACCGGATTCTTTATAGATTCAAAAACGGCCTTTGCCGTATTCCAGCTATTGGGAAACGATTTATCCGTTCTTTCTCTCATGAACTTCCATTGATGGTTTTCATAATTGCACTCGATAATTTTGTTATCTAAATCTTTCATTTTTTTGGTACATACCATGGTACCAAATGGTGTATTTAGCTGACCCACAAATAACTGGCCTACTTTTTGGGGAATTAAACCAATTCCCTTTTCTATGATAATTTTTAACCTAAAATCAATTGTATTCATATGTGGCGGTTTCCATTTCAGCGCTTCCTTATAGGTTCCACCTTTATAAGGTTCATTAGATGGTTGAAATATCAAACCATCGTGTTCGTGAGGTAATTTTTCTATAAATTGTTGACTGGCTAGATAACCTGCCCATTCGACACCCCAGAAATCCTTTCTTCGAACACCGAACGGTTCTTCCGTTTTGTTTATTACACCTTTTTCGATCGCTTTATTTCGCGGTAAAATAATTTCGTGTTCGATGCAATACAGTCGAGTGGAGAACAAAGTTTTACCTACTTCTTGCCCTTCAAACTGTATTATATCGTATATTAAATACCTTGGAATACTTTTTCCATCGATTTTATCGATAACCATTTCACCATCAACCAACGTGTTACTTATATGCTTTGTTGTTTTGCTGTGAAAAAATTTTAATCCATGTACTGTAAATATGCAGTTGTCTCTGTCGATAAAGTAGACTTTGTCTTCGCCGTCGATGAGCATCATATACCTGGTTCCATCTGCTTTCCAAGATACATGGTACGGTTTCTCTTTCACTAATGTAATATTATTTACATCCAACGTGACAGGCTGTAATCCTGGAAATCCTTTTCCTTTCCATTCGCACATACTTGAAACTTTTTTTCTTATTTCAGTTACTTCAAAAATGTCGTCAAAATAAGTAACACCGGGAACACCTTCCATAAACACTGGAGTCTTCTTAATTTTGTCAGTTTTAAATCTTTTTGCGTTCGTTCCATCATTGCTACTTTCACCTTCCAAGCACCATTCCGGTAAACTGGGTGGAGATGGACAAACCATATTATTTCCGTATCTTTTATAAAGTTCCACTAAATAATCATTTTTGTAAATTCCAGGTGATCTAACTTGAGAAAACGCTTTCAACGCTTGTTCTAGATTGAAATTCATTTTTGTAACCAAATACGATACAATCAAAAAACCAGTTCTGTTAAAGCCGTGGGTACAGTGCACCAATATTTTTTTCGTAGGATGTTTTTCTGCAAATTTATGCACCAAATCTGAGAATGTTTTTGTTTGTTCTTCAGATGGTGTTTCTGCGTGACCTCGACATTGAAGTTTAAAATACTCACACTTTTTGCTTTTGATCTCTTCGGAATTATAATATCTGTTTTCGATCGTGTTAGTTAAATCTACCCATAATCCGAGTTTGACACCTTTTGTTTTACAACTATCAAATATAAGATTTGGAGGAAAACGACAGTGAATGGGGACTTCCGCATCATATTTATTACCAAGTGGTGTTTTACTTGCTATGAATTTATCCGCAATAAATTCGTCGGAATCCATTGGGCAATTTAGCCACCGTGGTGGAATCGATTCGTGATCTCGTTTTCTCTTATACATTTCTGTTCTGGTGCGATTCAGGTATATAATATGATACTCAAAAGTGCGTTGGAATAACAAATTTGATTTTGGATTATGATATACTTTTTGAGTTTAATTTTTCTTATATAATGTTTTTTTCAGAAGATTATCCGATAATTAACTGATAATTAAAAGTGAATCATAAACAAAATCTAAGTTCGTCAAATAGGTCAAAATCAACTTTGAGTCATTTTGCGGGAAAGATTTAAAAGGAAAAACTATCAAAAACAAAAATAAATAAATTTTTTAAAGCCTTAAAATATGGAGAAAAAAAAACGTGGTTTTATTTTTGATCGCGTGCGATGTAGTGATGTTATCTAAAAGTCTGACATTTTGGACTTAAACATTTTGGAATAAAATAAATTGGAATAACGGCAAGGTCTTAGCATTTGCTTAGACTTTTATTATGAAACATTTTTTCTTAGCAATTACAATTATACAGTGTGTTCATGAAAGGTGAACAGGGTTTCTGAAAGAGTATATTTTAAATAAGAGAATTAAGGGAGACGCAATGCCTTAAATGCACCAGTTTTTTCAAAAATCTAATTTAAAAAAGCTCGATTTTCACTGCAAATTTGAAGATAAATCGCACGTGATTGGTGAATCAATGCATTGTGTTGTCGGTACGCGTGCAGTTATGCATAATAGTGTTGCACTAGACAAATTTTTAGGACCAAAATTACTTCAGAAAAGGGTTACTTAAATTTAACGAACGGTAGTTACTTTTTCGCGTGAATCCTACTCTTGCCATGGTGGTTTTCATCAAAATTGACTCTACGCACCCTTCGGGCGCTCCGGGCCATTTTGATGAAAACGACAACTAATTGAAAAATATCCCTAAGCCCGTGGATTAAGGAAATGGTGGATCTTTGAGGGGTGAAACTCAAGAGAGTGGATTTTTAACGCAGGGTAGTTGTGCAAAGAAAAATCGACTTTAAGCTATTTTTCCTGCACATTTAGTATTGAAAACCATGATTTTCGTTCGGAGTGCACTTTTACTGCATCCCAATGCAAGTGTCGCTCCGGTTATCCCCGCTCTGCGCTAAGCTAAGACCAGTTGAAAGTGAACGGACTGTCAATAGAATGAATTGATTTACCAATCCCGAGCGACTTTGCTTAAAATTTACTGTGAAAATTGAAGTTTTTAAATTCGATTTTTGAAAAAACAGGTGCACTTAGGGCATTGCGTCTCCTTTTATTCTCTTATTTAAAATATACTCTCTCAGAATTTATCGAGATTTCAATCGTAAAATTTGTATTAACGGGACCTCGATAGCTACCTGCAACCGAAAATTTTATATGTATTTATAGAGAAAAAATTGCAGATTACAAAAATGTTAAAAAAAAGACATGTTGCCATTTGAAAAAAAAATTTTATGTTTACTTCCGGTTGAATTTGAAGTACAAAAAAATATACTTTGTCAGTTTTCAATAGAAAATTTGGAGTTGAATAAAAAACTATTTAAACTTTTTTTTGTATCTAGTAATATTTAAGAATTATTCACTGTTACCACTTTTCGTAAACACACTGTATATTTGTTTAATCCGACCTTAATCGCAAGATTAATAAATAAATAAAACTTGAAGGCAGTGTGACACTTGTATTAATTTGTTAACAAATTTGGTAACAACGCAATGATTTATACAAATTATACAGAAAAAGTATACAATGATACACCTAAAGCAACAAAACTATTAACAAACTTAGAAACATTTCCTCTGAACAATAGAAGGGCCACATTCGTCATACTCTTGTTTAGAGATCCACATTTGTTCAAAGTTGGACGATGAAGCTAAGATGGAACCACCGATCCATGAAGAGCATTTTCTGTTTGATGGAGTAATAATATCGATTTTCGTTGTGGATGGAGAAAGAGCGGTGATTTCCTTTTGCATTCTGTTGGCAAACCCTGGGAGCAAGGTGGTACCTCCAGATAATACTATGTTGGCATACAACTCCGGACGGATGTTAACATCGCACTTCTCTATGGAGTTATAAGTTATTTCGTGGATTCCAGAATTAAACAGAGGTTCAGGACAATTAAATCTTTCATAATCAATTGTTAATGTTCTGTTATCAGGTAATTCATACCACTCTTGAAAGGAATTAAAAGAGCGAAAGGAGGACATTTCTTGCTCAAAATCTGAAGCAACGTAGCATAACTTTTCTTTAATGTTTTGTACAATTTGTTTTTCGGTAGGGGTGGTTAAGTAGCAGCCACGTTCGAAGAGCATTTTCATTAGGGAGTCGGTCAAATCTTTACCAGCCAAACTTAAATAATTGATGGCATAAGATAAAGCATAACTTTCGTAGATTGGTACCGTGTAAGATCTATCTTCACCAGAATCCAATACAATTCCAGTAACGCGACCAGAAGCGTATAATGAGAGTACAGATTTGTTGGCGATATACATAGCTGGTGTGCCAAATTTTTCAAACATGATTTGTGTCATCTTTTCACGATGGGATTTTTCATTCAGTGGAGCTTCAGTTAATAAAATGGGATGTTCTTCTGGGTTTACATGCAATTTACTGTGAAAACTGTAATGCCAAATATCTTCCATGTCCTCCCGGTTCCAAATACTACTATTTAAATAATTTAATTCGAGCATACCTCGTTTGCGTTGACATTCATCTCCTACATAAGAATCTAGCAGTTGGTGCATTTTCTTGTAGGGATCGCGGGGACGGCCAACAATAGATGGAAATATACTGTGAGGATTGTCGCAGTTTGCAAAACCGACTTTGCATGTATCCGTACCATTATCTATCACTAAAGCGGTAACATCATCGTCACACATTTTTAATTAGAACGTTTAAATAAAACACGTCATAAGGAAATCGCACTACTCGTATTTTGCTAATGTACTGAATCAAGTTGAATAAATACATATGTTTGATGAAAGTATTACCTATTTTCTATTATATACTTACCTTTGTTTTGTCAGCAAACACTCAAGATAAAATCAAATTGAATTTTCTTAGAATTTTTAATATAAATATTACCTACTCACGATAAATAAGATTATCTACATTTAAAATAGATAAAGTAATGATGTTGCTGAGTTATAGAGAGGAAAAAAAAACAAGTCCTAAAATTTGGAGGGTTTTTGAAGGCCAAAAGTTCTCCCGAGATTTCCCGTGTTAGCATTTTTGTTTTTTACATGTTGGCTCTCTTATAACAAGTTAAAAAAATTAAATCTTGCACACTACCGTTTGCAATGTTCAATATATATTTCGACTGGCCTAAAAAAATTGAAACAAAATATGTTAAACAGCTTTTAGGTTAGCATTGTTTTTAGGGGCTACCCATAGATAAGTCAATAAATGTGATAAAATTCAAAAAAGTTGTGCATTTGCATGCTATTCCTTCGATCTTGCATGATCAGGGTAAATATGAGGTTTATGGAACAAACCTCGCAAGCACGGAGTAATCAAAATGATTGCTCAATTTATCTTTGAAAGCTTTATTTCAAATAGCATAAATTTAACAACAAAATAATTGTAAGCAGTTTAAATTTTAGTAAAAGATAATAAAGTGTCAGAAAAAATTAAATGCACATTTAGTATTTCCAGAAAAACTGGAATCTTTATCAGTTTCCTTTATTATTAAAGTTGAACAGTATCTTGCACATTTTGACACTGATTTATTATCCGACTCAGTGAGAGATGAAGATAAATATTTTGGGGAAGAGAATAACTATGTAATGTGCATTTACTTTGTGAATCAGATTGTTTTCTAATCGTCAGCCATTATTCAATAATCCGGAAATTGTATTCCAAAAATTACAATCATAAGGTTAATCAATTAAACCGTTTTTAGGTTGGTACAAACAGAAGAGTGAAACGATAAAAGTATTTAGAAATTCAACTTATCGACAATGCTTTGTGGTAATTGGGTAGCTTTCAACAAAAAAGCAAAATAATCAAGAATTCCTGATAATTCCTGATAAATTTTTTTTTAAACCTTTTGGTGCTGGAAAATATAAAAAAATTAATTAGCACTGTAACCTCTCGCCGTACAACTTCAAATTGGGTACAAGTTTAAAAATCGGTTTTGTAATTTTGGCTGTAAAAAGTTTCAAATAAACCAAATCGATATTTAGAACATTACATAACATAATTTTTCAGTTTAACCTCATAATTACTTTAGAATCATATTTAAATTACAATAATTTACTTATACGAAGTAAACATTAAAAAATATTGCTTTTAGATTTAATGTTAAATCCATAATTTCAAATGCTTTTAGTAGGTTATGTTTATGTGCTATATCTACGAATTTGAATCAAATTTTCTCAGTGGTGCATTATAAAAGGTAAATTATCTAAAAGGTTAACAGGAAAAGACTATTAATAACATCATTTATTACTAAATTTTTTTATATATGAATAAATTTATTTACAGTAATTAGTAGAGAAATGCATTCAAAAATTTTGAGAAAATATTTAGTTGTATTGCATTGTAAATTTAAAGCTTGCAAGAATCAATCAAATCGAGGCATTGCCGCAGGTGGATTTTACACCTAAACTCCAATTGAAAATTGGAACTTGAAACAAATTAAGTGTAAAATGACTATACAAATAAAAACTAAATATTTTCATCTCTTTGTTGTGTGTCTAATCAATCCTAAACTATATGCATCAAAATCTTCATGCACTAATAGCCTTACAGAGAAATGGAAGTAAAACAAATAATATTATGTTATCCATGTTGAAATTAAAATTGCCTTTTTGTGAATAGTAGAAACTAAATTTGGTTTACGTGATACAAATTTTGTTTGCATATTTTATAATTACATAATTAGATAGTTTGTAATGTCGGAAACAATCCAATGTATAATATAGTAACGTATCCAATATTGCAAAAGCAAAACATGTAAAATATTACCTACTATATAACTGTGTGCATGAAACTAAGTAATGAAACAGACATGCATGCCTATAATTTAAATTTAATACTCAATATTTTAACCCACTCATAAAATGTTTTCATTAGCGTAAATAACCTATCTAGAAAAGTGGAAGTAAACACAAAGGGCTGATGTATGTAAATCCCGAACTGGTGCGGATAATAACTATTGAAATAGGGTCAAATTTGAATCAGTAGTGCGGAGCTCAATTTTATGTACCGAAAAGCGTTAATAATTGAAATATTCGATGTTGTTATAGATTACATAGGGGCAACGGAATCAAACAGGAAAACGGACTGAAACTGATTGACCATAACATAACAATGGCGCCTATGTGTTTCATTTTCAAATTTTTTAATGTTATACGTGACTAATTTGCGTTCATTTCATTGGTGGAATAACAAATTCCACATTAAATGATCCAATATAAATTTTTAGTTCACATGCAAATTTAACACTAATTGGAAAAGGTACCAACCTGCACTTAATTTTTACAAGATTCTATAAATATTCAATTTTATTTTATGCTTTTTAAATTGGATCGCTATTACTAGGAAATTCTATTTATTTTAAATTGTAAAGTGAGATACTCAAGTTTAAAAAATAATTTGAGATAATTACGAGCTTAATAAATTCAGCTATTTATTTGGTTTATCGTTGCTAAATATGGGCATTTCAAAACCTTCTGATAGCCTAGAGAGACTGTGATCCCAATAGACTCTTAGTCACTTCATATAACACGTAATAACGATCCCTACAGGATAAAAAAATGTACAAATTTTATTTAAAAAAATATAAAAAATACTACAAACTTGAAATGTCATTATTACTTACCCAAGTTGTTATTATGTAATAGTAAATTATGAAATATTCGAGTTGCACGTCAAAATGTTCAACAATTTATTATAATATCTTCAGAATAAAAATTTGAAATATTTTTCTGAAATGCTGATGATTTAAATTAATCCACATTACTTTTCATCGCTTTTATTAATTTTTGGCTTTACTTCTCTAGATTTTGAATATGTGTAACTTTGTACTTTGTTGTTCCCTACAAAATTTTCTATAAAGTTAAAAAAGATTTTGAAACATGGCATTATTCTCCTTGAAAAACAAAAGTTTTGTTAATAATCATGCACAAAGAATTTTTTTTTAATTTTCAATAATTCTATAATCAAATTTATAAAAAAAACTTTGAAATCAATATTAAAACCATTCAAATATGATACATTTCTACAAATCTAATTATACTGCATTAACTATTTTAAAATATTTTACATTTAGCAAATTTTTAAATGAAGTTAATTAACTGAAATTATTTAATTTTAACCTCACAATCATTAAACTATAGGTATACTATTAACATTATTTTGTTGCATAAAATAACATTTCAATATTTTGAAGTTATTTTAATTCAATCTTTCTTTCTTGTAAATATTTCTACATAATAATATAATCCAATTGTTTTAAAGTTTTTCAAAAACTACAAATTTTTCATTCAAATTTTAAACAATGTTGGTTGGTTTAACCAATCAATGGGTTGTTACCAAATTTTCTAACAAATTTGTTAACAAATTTACACACAGCCTTTAAACACATTTTCTTATCAAACTATTTTAAAAATTACACAATATTACATCATATTTATTTAAAGAAGTAGTCATAACTTAAAATAAATAATAAGAATTAAATTTTGTACTCTTTGAGGTTCACATTGAAGGTATTATTAATTATTACCATTGTTGATGGTGCTTACACAGCTTACACTTTTTTTAAATAATGCTCTAGTTCTGCCATCTTATCCGTTTCTACGATTAAATTCTAAGAACCACGGTGGATGAATTGTTATACATTTAAATCTCGACATTCATTGAGACAGTAAATTGTCAATTTTCTGAATTTTCCAATCTAGTTCATTTTCTTTATTTTTGTGTAAATTTTAAATTTGAACTTATATTAGTTCTGCATATAAAATTTACCATTTCTAAATCTTTTCTTTTTCATTTTCAGTTTTTCAAGTTTGTTGTTTGTTTCTTCGCCAGTTCAAAAAACCAAGAGCCTTGTAATTTAGCTCTCGTCAGTTTTGCGTCCATTATATAAACCACAGTTATGAAATAGCTCCAAATTTATTAATGTCATTTCATTTGCTAGAAAGCTTCTCCGATTTTTGTTTCTCCACTGTGTCATTACTGAACGGCATCTAATTTTAGAATTTCTCAAGCTTTGAAGACAATTCAGAAAAAACTAATTTGTGCATTCAGGAGACTGCCCATCGCAAACATGAAACGTTGGTAAAGATTGAACACAAAATACGCATTTCACCACAATCCGTTCGATTTACCATCACAATTTTTTTTGGAACCTTTAGAATATTAATGGTTTATTGTTAAAATTGAGTTTTAGGTGTTAAACTAACAAAAAAAAAACTAAACTAAATTCACCTGCGAACGGTAGAATCTCAATGTAGATGTAAATTATTGAGGTAAGTTAATCTTTTAAACGCGTTACCACAAAAATAATTAATGGTTTTCCGGCCATCCCATTAGAAATTGAATAGTAGTATAGACTCAAGCTAACGCTACAACACAAGAATCTCTTGATGTTAAAATAAAGATAACACATATTCCCAAAAAAATATGGAAAAATTCGCAAAGGGAGACGAACAAGATAACAATCTTATTGTTGCGGTGAAGTTGGGAATAAAACAGTTCTTTGGCCCTGTTCTCCTCTACTGATTCCATACGAGAATGGTAAACTCAAAACTAAATTTCCTGCACCGGTAAATATAGTCATCACAGCTGTTTTGGATTTCTGGATTTTGGATTTGTTCTGGAGGGCAAGACAAGCTCACGCGCACTTAAGCCACCAATCGGGCCCATTGTACTACCTCCGGTTTTAGTTGCACCCCAGTCCTGTCATTCCCCAATGAGCCAATCTAGCTTTAGGATGAACTCAAAGATCCTGGCAAGTAGAGTGTCCCTGATTCTGGCCATGTTGGGACAGAAGTCCCCCAACACAGATCCTCTTGTTGAAGTCAACGCCGGACAGTAACAAAGTACATATTCGGCTGTTTCCTCTTCTTCATTGCATCCACGACATATTGGGTCTTTTCATCACAGCTGTTTTACTTAAGTGTCAAGGTCACCAGGTGGAAAAAGATAACCAAACTGCTGATACTGATCCATAAAAAATACACCTGGGCTCAGCACAGAAAACCATAATTAAAAATTGGAAACCACAAGTGAACAAACACAGAAATTAACGTGGTACTATAAAAAAGATAAAAATTATCAAAGTCAAACCTCTATTTATAAAGGAAAATATGCGATACTTATCCAAACACTTAAAACTGAAAGTTAAAAATATTTACATTATACAAAAAGTAAAATCATTTTCTATTTTTCATAAACGATTAATGGAAGAATGGCATTTTAATAAATTTTGAAAATTTATAGAAATTATGGAGTTTGGATTTTGGAGTTGGATATTATAATAATACTGACTGCAAAATTGACAGCTTCTTGAAAATAACTGGACCATTTAATTATTTTTACTTTCCACAGTTGCTCCTCATCCATTGCCTCTAACTTAACTCTGTCAAATTGTCTTCTTTCTTACCAATTCTTAGGCCGAATTTTTGAGTTCTTTGTTTATGCTTAGTCATATATATTTTAATTTAGTTATTATTGGTTTTTTAGCTGGACCATACGGTCTCAGATCACTATTAGTCATTAAGTGTGTGGTTAATGTGGTTGTTTCTTTGGGAAACTTTTTAGGCAAGTGTTTGACTTTTGCCATCTCGTTTGTAAAGAATTGTGATCACATACGTGGTTGGAAATAAATGAATGACGCCCTTATAAATGACACTAAGAAGAAGCTTTCTAATAAATTATTGTATTGGATTTGAATTAAGTGATCAGACTCTCAAATTTGAGAGGTGCCAATTCAGCAATTAATCCCACTAGCTAATAAACTATTCTGTGAGCTAACCAAAGCACACAGGAGGCTGGATGTCCAAAAATGGAAGGCAGAGAGCAAAATAACTCTTTGAAAAAATACACCAGGACCAAGACAGGCGAAGAAATTCATAGAGTACTCCACTGCAGAGGCTAAAAAGCTTTTTCTTTTGACAAAGAATGAAATTAGAATCATTACGGGGCTGTTCACCGGACATTGCCCGGTGAGATATCACCTCAAAAAAATGAGACTGGAAGATAATGGACAGGTGCAGACTTTGTGAATTGGAAACAGAGACGGCCGAGCACATCTTTTGTAACTGCAATGCCTTAGCTCGACTCAGGCTTAAACATTTGGAGCAAACCTCTCATAAACATTCTGTGTTTCGCTAGCAAAATTCTTCTTCTTCTTCCTCTTAATTTAAGTATAAGGCTTGTTATTTCCAGAATATGCGTCATTTCCTTGGCAGTGCTAGATCTAGCTAGCAAAATTGAATTCGGGCGCTTCGGGCCATTTTGATGAAAACCACCATGGCACGAGTAGGATCCACGCAAAAAAGTAATCATCAGCTAGGCTCTTATGCATAACAGTGCACGGACGGAGCACAGAATGCATTGATTCACCAATCACGAGCGACGTAACTTGAAAATTGCTATGAAAATCAAGCTTTTTTAAAATCAATTTTTGAAAAAACAAGTGGTTTTAAGGCATTCTTCCTCACCTAATTCTTTTATTTAAAATGTGCTCTTTCAGAATAAATCGAAGTTTCAATCGTAAAATTTTTATTGTAGGGTCTACGTTTCCTGCCTTTCCCCGCAAGTTAGTAGTCTTGGTGTGAGCTGATGTTATTATACCCTAGCTTCATTTTTTCTTAAATCTTTAATTAAATCATAAGGTAAGAAAAATATTTATAAAAAAGTGCTCTACCTTGTAAGATTGATAACATCCTCCCTCGCTCTCTGTCCGTAAGCAATTGCACTTTGTTTAGTAAAATGTCGCTTTACATGCTTACACATGTAATATATAGGTACTTTTAGAAGAACTAAATTAGAATAAAGTCAGTTCTTCGGTGATACCCAATATTAGCTATGTTTTCATTTAAAAGCTTCGGCAATAACCACTGCTCACAAATTAAAAAATAAGTTTTTCCAATCAAAAATATGTTTTTCTAATTTATTTAAAAATCGACATGTCCACGCTTTCTGAAATAAATGAAATTTACAGAAAATTCTCTAAAGTTTTATAAATTGTAAAATACTGATGCAGTAAGCACGAAATATTTTGATGGTTTTAGTAAAAAACAAATTATCAAAAATTTTCCTTCCTTTAGTCATCATCAGAGAAACGATCATAGATTGAATCTGTCCAGAAAAATTTTAATCTATTCTGGTAAAGTTTTTCAATTTTAAACTGATTGATTGAATAATTTAAAAGTTACAAAGTTATTTGAGAACTAAAAAGTTAACCTTTGATGTATGTAAACATTTACAAAATACATGACACATTCTCTACGTACGTCCATCATCGTATACGTAAAGTTGTATTGTGTTGGAAATTCGTTACATGGCTACAACAAAGTAAAAAACGTCAAGTGGAGAAACTGTTCACAAACGTAGATAATTGGTTTGCCCTATACGTAGATCCTAAAACGACTAAGTTAAATCTAAATTTGTTAGATTTACTTTTATAGCTTTTCTTATCTCGTCAATCCCATATTGATTATGCAGGACCGTTATCGGTTTTCCCAGTTCTTCACTTTTTTTTCTTTCTAAATTCCGAATAGCCTAAGATTAAATCTAGATACGGACTTACAGAAACTAAAGAGAGAAACCTATATATATTTCAGGAAATTGAATTTTGTTTTCATGTTTTTATGAAGAATAAAAAACATCCTCCCAAAAAAACAAATAAAATCGCTTTAGACATTTTATCAACATAATCGACATAAATCTTTAAAAAGATTAAATTTTATTTTGCCATTAAAATCAAAATTGCCTAAATACATTTTCAATACATATCTCTGCTACAGTCAAGCTTCCATTATAATTAATTGTCGGACCGTTTAGAACGAGCACGGCCGTGACGTTTTGTCAAATAACATTGTTACAACTTGGTTGATCAAAGAGATTCACGTAGTAGGACCTTGCAACTCAATTTACCGCAAGTAACCCTTGCAATAGTACAGTAGACCCGATAACATTTTAATCAATACCGATTATGAGATCCCTTTAGCGCACCCTATGTCATAAAAGTAGATATGTGTGTTTTATGATCACAAACCTAAACCTACCTATAAGTAGTTTATAGGTACACACAATGTGCGAGTTAATCGTGCGTGACCCTCAATTTTCAAACACGTTTGAATTAGTCTAACATAAATATTAGTCTTTAATTTGATGGGACACGCCGTTTATATCTCATCTCCCAAAAGATTACCTAATTTATTAAAAATTTAAAATTGCTTATTGCATTACTACATTCTCCTTTTTGAATAATTAATAACCTCAAACGATAGAACGACACCTAAATATATTCCAAGTTCTCGCAATTGAAAATAAAACCCTACTATGTGTTTCAATTATTAACACTTTAACAACAAAATTAATATTAATTTTGAAATGCTTCAATTAGAAACTAAAGTATTCAAATTTTACTCGGTGCATTTTCTTTCCTAATTTTATTTATTAGCAACGTTGACAACTAAAGGTCATCGATCGTATTCATACAAACATTTTTCAATGTCACATTTTATTGATCCTGGCAAACCAGGGGCGATTCCTTGATTATTGAAATTTGAAAGACCTCTTTAACAACAGAGTGCTGTGCTGTTCACCTAAGGGTTGATCAATCAGAATAATAAGTTGCTCTTGATTTTGCAAGTCCCACTAAAAGATATTTTGCAAAATGTTTTTTGGATTAACAGACACGCCTTTTTGAATTAAAGTAGATGGGCTACAAGCATACCAGATCATTTTGTTTCATTTTTTATCCGAAATTTAATTATTTAAGGTTTGGTAAGTCTGTAGATTTTTGTGAAGGAATTTGAAAATTTTATTTCATTATTTAATTACTTTTATTATATTATTTAAAAAGTTATTTATTGTAATATTAATATGATAATAATCCAAAAAGATAAATTTGAGGTTGTAAAAGCTGAAATAGTATTACAATTTTTTAAAACTGCTTATTTGTTGTTTTTTTTGTAAAATTTTCTGTTTGGTATCATAAAATTGAAATTATTATGATGTTATCTCTACCAAAGACATACTTTTGATAATGTTTAATAATTGCAGTGTCGGTTAACTACAACTTCCTTTGCATGCGTGTAAAAATTATAGCTTTCATTATGTACTAAACCATCATTTACAAAATTGATGTTATATTACAAAAATTATTAACTGAACTAATTTGATGATCCAAGCTAATGATAGGAATAATAGTAATTATAGTTAATAGTTCAATAAATTAGATTTTTAATTAGAATTTACTTAGTTTAAAGCTTTCGTTTCCTTCAAAAAAAAGAAAAAGAAATTATTGTAAGTTTTTGAAAAGCTGGTGAATTGTAAAAGTTAAAAATAATATTTTTCACCAAACTACCGTCGAGAGCTGAGATGAATAGATATTAGTTTTAATTTGTAGTAAGTAATGTTAAAGTAAGGTAGCATTAAATTAAATTTCTAAGGAAAAGTATAACAGAGTGTTAAAAAGGAGTAAAAATGTTCTTTCAATAATTTAATAAGATTTTTATTTATTACTTGAGAAATAAACACTAAAGATGTAATTTTGGTTCTTAAAATGAATCAAAACCACTTTTATTCGAAAAGAATTACTTTGTATTTTTTTTTAATTTCTTGTGAGGTTTGAGCTAACCGATTTAAATGAAAACAGATTTTTATTAATCAGAAATTAGCAAGAAAAATTTTATATTAAATTCTAACGTTATAAATTGTCGAAATATTTCTTTAGTTCAGAAGTAACCGTACAAAATTCATTTAATACAGTGGTTTGAAATCCACGTTAAACTGTAGGTCCCCGTATCCGGCACGGAATTGTCAAACGGCATAAAACTTTTAAATCAAATATTAGTGAAGTAAATCAAGTAAAATTGTGAAACTTGTGAAAATCAGTATTAAAAAATTAGAGCATCAAAGTACTATTACAAAACCTGAATTTTATAGTTTTTACTCATCAGCTTGTTAATTTTTCAATTTTAATTTAATATCAAAATAAATAACATCCTAGTTTTATAAAAAAATAATAAATTACTTCGAACAATAGAAGCAAAATTTTATGCAAATTTGTTAAACAGCTTTTATTATTGTTAAAATAAAAATTGTTTCAAATAACCGATTTAAATGGACACAGTTCCCTTAGGACGCACAAGGACCTACATTCACGTGAAATTTCTTTGTGGAATAATATTATAAATTACCCCTTGAAGTAATTTTTGCTTTTAGTAAATAAATTATTGAATAAACAGTTTTACAAAAACTTTAATTCAAAATCTGATACGTAGTTTAGTTCAAGATTTATGTGAATTTAAACTGTAGGTACATGTTGATTTTCCTTATGAATATTAAAAATATTAAAGTTTTATGAAGGAAACTCGTATAGGTGCAGGTAGGATAATTATTTTATTAATTTTCGATAGGACCCAAAAAGTTCAACAGATAATTTCTTAAATTTTTAAACAGTATTGTGTAACAATTTCAAACTTCAGCACACGGGTTAATTAGTAATTAGGTTAGCAAAGTTGTTAAGGATATCTAATAAAGAAGAGCAGAAGGGACAATGGTCAACGGCAGTACGGTTGACCAGTTTTCATATACCAACTAGGATAAGCACGTTCAATATTTAATCGGTTATTGTGCTTAAAGTTTTACTAATAAGCTCTGCTGGAATAACATCTTAATTGCTATGATTAAAATTTTTCTTTATTATTAATTTTGAAACGTAATAAATAAAGCACCTAAAAGTATTGAATCAATATTGTATTATGTACATTGTATAATCTATAAATGAATTAAAGTAAAAGGTACTTTAATTTATTTACTGTAAACCTTGCATAGTTAAGAGAAATTATGTATAATGTACATGCATACATAATACGTATTATTATTTACCTTGTATAAAGTATACAAACCAAACAGAAAATTTAAAAACACATTAAAAACCCAGACTACTTAAAGCTTTTGTAAAATAATTTTCTTTTAGTTATTGTACCATATTATGCACCAGGCCCGAAAAGTCACCTTTTATTGGTCGAGTTTCGGGTCATGAGTTCAATAAAAAAGATATAGAAATATAATTCAGTAAAAAGCATGGAAAATTGCTATTTTTTGGACGGTAAGCTCCGTGATTGGGGCTTCAAAAACTAGTTAGTCTGTTCACCACTTTATTCGTGAACCATCGGGAGGAATTACTCCCGAAAATATTGATGAAATTTGTTAATATAAACAAAAGTTCAGAAGACATTAACAGACCATAAAATTGGTTTGAAACAAATATTTAAGGTACTTACAACTATTTTAGACGAATATTTAAATAGAGAGCAACAATTGAAAAGCAGTTTTGATAAAGCTACTGAGGTCTTATTGGAAGAAAAACAGCAATTGATATGAAATAAAAGAAATAAAAATTTGCTGGGAAAAATCTTGTCTTGATTTGTTGAGATAGTGTTCAAGGTTATCTAAAAAGAGCAAAATAAAAAAATTAAGGATATTTTTCTACATTTTTGACTATTTGATAAGAAATAATTAGAGAATAGGAACGGCAATGTTGTAACACAAAACAGTCAATTATTGAGCCATTGCTTCGACACCCTACCTGATGCTCATAGGAGTACAACTAAAATTTAAACCCAATAAGTGTTAAATTTTTCTTAAGTCGTTTGTAGGTTATTGGTGATTGATATATAACTGATGACAAACAAATATTAACGACTACCTATATGATGTATGTCAAAGCCCTAAACCGAAAATTGTGGAAGAGTCCAAAATTTGAAGCTATATCACTGAATTTCAACTGTATAAAATGTTTTAAGGTTTAAAGTTTAAAAAACTTCTTATATTCTTTAGGCTTAGATATGCTAAAAATACATCAATAAACTCTCGAGTATGATTACAAAAATAAAATCTGCGCAATCTTATTTACCATCGTCGATAGTCCGTTATTTTCAGTTCAGTTGTTTTTCAATGTTTGTATAAATTTGACAATCGACAAGATCCCATAAAAATATTTACAATTGACCCAATATTAACCCAGCATTAGCTCAACCTGGAACATCGTTGATCCAATGCTGAAATGATAACCTCTTGTTATCTAATTCTTCTAACCTTTTGCGTTGGTGCAACTTTGGCTAAAAGTTCTGGTCCAGTGCTGATTACATGCAAAGTAACGATAAACGATACTGGCCCAGCATTGATTGTCTATTGTACGCCGATACTTAAACAATTTTGGCCTTAACCCCAGATAACACACAATATTGCCCCAATATTGCCCCAATATTGCCCTAATATTGTGTGCTATTTGGGACGTTGATTCGACTATTGGCTGACAACGACTGGTTGCATTGGCTTCAGCATTGTCCATCTATTGTAAGCCATTGATTAAGCTAAGTACCGGCAAAGAAACGGTAAACAGCTTTGGCCCAAGCTTGGTCTCAATGTTGAGTGGCAATGGAATGCCAATTAGCCTCGCCTCATTCATCTGAAAACAAAGTCATCCCAGGACGAGCAATTCAGATTTTGTGCTGGCCACTGTACTACCCTTCAAATACTGCAAGTCGTCAAGCAAATTACCCAAAATTTTAACAAAAAAGAGTACACAGCAGCTTTTTTGTTGAACTTTTTTAAAGCTTCTAACAGCATATCGTCCCCCTTATGCCATTATCACGAATGTAAAAATTACAAATTGTAAGAAGAGCACAATTAAAGCTTTAAATAAGATGTCGTGAAACGACTTAAAAAAAAATCAAATTTTTACATATTAAGTCGAAATCAATAATTTTGTTTCCCTTCACTTTTTATGTTATGTCGATTATCGATTTATCAAAGAAACTCAAAAGAAAGATTTGCAACTCTAATCACACCAACAAACATTATTTTTATTTGAAGTTTTCGAAAATCTAAATTTATTTTGTATTACAAACTATTTAAAATTTGAAAGTGAGCGCGCGATAAAGTGATTCGCACAACGAAAGTTCGGTGCGATATCAAAAATCGACGAAAAGAAAAAAATTTTTTCCAGGAAGTTAGTCGACCGAAGAGGATTGTAAAAGGCAGTCGACCGAGAAGGGTCGTAAAGCCAGTCGACCGAGAGTGGTGAATCAAATCGACCAAGGGTCGAGTGAGAGAGTCGACATTTAGTCATTTCTTGAGTTAGTTTTGGCCGCCGAAAAAGGCGTTAATTTTGAGTGATTAGTTAGTGAGATCGTCTTGGTCTTATGAGGACCAGAATTTTATGAAGTTTGGATTAGCGTTTTTGATCAAGAGTTCTTTGGTCAACAATTTGGAATTTTGAAAAGTTTGTCCCGAGTTTGAGCAGCGATTATTTTTTGATTTGTCATTTTTGGATTATGAGTAATTTTGGTTCCAAGAGTACATTTGAGGAAGAATTGATTGTGCGTTTTTGGTCAATGGTTCGACGTTCCTGCGTGTCGAATGAGGAGTTTTCTTCACCAACAAATCACAAGGTATTTGAGCTCAATAAAAATTGTTTAACTTTTAAAATACGCGTCTGAGAAATTAAAAATTTGTGGCGCCGATAAACTTTAATTTTGATTAATCTTTGAATTAAATTTTTTTTTTTTAAATTTTGTAGGTATTTATTGTAAATTTATTTTTGCGAACACGAATACACCATATAGTGAGTGGATGCGAATGCGTTATTTTGCTATTTTTGATTGTTTGATTTCAATTATAATAGCGCATTCGTATTTGCTAATACAAAATACATCACAACTTTCAGAACTCAAATTTGTGAGAATAAAAGGGGTCGTTTTGATAAGAATTTTCATTATTAATTTTGAATAAATTAAAATTTTTTAATATTGTCAATTTCGACTTTATTATTCATCGTTTTGACGCTCAACGTAAATTTTTGACCTTTTGACCATATTTCATTTTCGTCTTGAAACCACGTACCCTTAGGGAGAATTTCAAGTGTTCCCATAATTACGAGCTACCGGTGCACTGTTATTATTATTATTCACTTTCGTGGTTATGGCATAAGGGGGACGATATGACACCTTGGACTCCTACTTAAGATGTTACGTGCAAAAATTAGAAGATCGCGTAACCAAATTACAACGTCCTTTCTCTCCAAATGCAGCTACTGCATCATTTTAGAAAAGGTTCAATTCTAAGTAAAAGGCACCATGGCGAAAATCTCGTAAAACCCATACTTGCAGCCAAACTTTTTGAAAACTTTGGGAAGCACGATAAACCTCAAGAAACCATCAAAAACTTACACCATCATCGTAACTCTGTCAATCTCACCACCACATCTCGTTTTCTCATTACCTGCCCTTTATTCCTAGCCGAACTCATGCAAGGAAGGCCAACTCATAGCTTCATGCTATTTTTGAGGTTAGCATTTCCCCAAAATTTCATACTTGTTGCACCCCCACAGATAAACTCCACACTATCCATTAAGTTCAATGTTGATTTTAGACTTAGATGATTTAAACCATGTAACAAACAATGATTTTGAATTAAAATTATCTCAATTTTACCAAAATTTAACTTTTAAAAATATTTTTAACTCAAAGGTATTATCAATCATAATATTGTTTTAAAAGTGCAAAATGAAGTATTAATCGAATGACTACATATACCTACAGTTCTCTTAAGTGCATGCTAATCATAACTTCAAAATTTTTCAGATTACCCACTATGAGTTGCCTGGAAGATTAAAACTTGCTAAAGAATGATTTGTCGATGATCCATAAGCTGGTGAAAGGTATCACAAGCACAAATGGAACGTCAATATATTACTTCAATATAAACTTTTGATACTTTCCACAAAAAGTGGGAAATCTGGAAGCAAAATTTATGGTTTTCAGTTTTTTAAAAACAAAAACTGATTTATTGAAAGCTCTCTACAATCGAAAAAATTTTGTCTTAAAATGGTAAGAAATGCTAAGCGTGCCAGCTTAAATTAGCTACCTTGTGTATATAGGGTCATGTGAAATAAACATATTAAATTAAAATTAAGGAAAAGTATGAAAAACAAAGTGACATATGGCATACCTGGATTTTTTTTTAAATTTTATTGTAAAGGGCAAGATAAACTGACACAAACTTAGGTCTTTAAATTTACCGTCCTGTAAACTTAATCAACGATCGCATTACGCCACTGTTACTCCTGTTAGAGCAAACGTTTTTAACAATTAAATTTGTCAAAAGTTTTTGGTTTGTAGCTTAGGTTATATGTTATTTTATATTATTTATTTAGTAATAAAACTATCATATTTTTATTTGCAGTATAAGTTAAATTAATTAAACAATATTTAATTGCTTACGTTCAAACGTCCTGTCTTCAAAAGTTCTTGTATATCATTTGACATATTACAAACTAAAGTCTCAATTTATTATTAATAACACGGGTCAACACGAAATTTGACCTTTCCAATTAAAGCACGAATTACGATAGGTTTATCGACAGTCATCCAAAAAAAATTTATATTTCAAAAAAAAGTTTGCTTTTGTAGCCAGGAGAACGTTTGGAAGATGTCTTAAAAAATGCATGATTTTAATTTTCTTTATTTTTTAAACCAAATTAAATTTATTTGTATATTACTTTTATTAGATGTAACTATTAAATTACCTTACAAAATAATAAAAAAAATTT
Source organism: Rhagonycha fulva (assembly GCA_905340355.1). NCBI lineage: Eukaryota > Metazoa > Arthropoda > Insecta > Coleoptera > Cantharidae > Rhagonycha > Rhagonycha fulva. The sequence goes on from HG996555.1 coordinate 10,800,416, forward strand.
TAAAAGTGGACCCTGTTACTCTTTCTTTTATATTAATGAGTAGTTTCTTTTAGTAAACCTCAAATATATTCTTTCAGCATATTTTCATCATGTTGGCTTTGATAACGGCGTTTGAAGTTCATAACGTTTTGATGAAAACGTTCTCCTTGTTCTTCTAAATCTTTTAAATACACTCCCATGCAGGGGCGGATTCAGCAACTTTTTCAAGAAGGGGCAATTCTATTGATTAAAAAAGAAAATACAAAAAATACTTGTTTTTCAGTAATTTTAGCTTTTTATATAATAATCCTTAATTTTTCTGAAGGCCCCCCCTTATCCAAGCCCTCTGGCTCCCATCTTGTTCTTAAATTTATCTAAATGAGCCTGTAGCATACGCACTTTCAGAGACATCCTTCAACCACTGACCTCTTATTTTAAGAAGTCCATGCCTAAAATCCATAGCCTTGAAATTTCTTAAAATATTTTTAACTAATTCTTGGTAATTTTTGGCTTTGTTATTTCCTAAAAATCCAAAGACTACTACTTTGAAAGTAAGCCAACTTTTTTTTTGCATTAGTAAGAAATTTTGAAAATTCTTTACATGTGGGCTCCACATGGCTTATCTAAATTTCAAATAGGGCAATCAAAGTATGTTTCATGGGCTTCACAGAGCTCCTCACTGTTGTTCAATTACATTTTATATCTCGTACTTTAATAAATTTGCCACATATATAACAAAATGCACCAGCATCATGTTTATACTTTTTCGATGATATTTGCACCTTTTTGAGATCTGTACAAAACACTTTAGGGTTGTTTGCGACTTAAGCGCCATCTGGAGGTACCGTATGAATGTAAAAATCCCTTTCTTTTATTTTCGGTGTGTTTAAATATACCAAAATTAGTTACTGTTTCTATAAAAACTCAAAAATTTGCATCATAGGTATTATTAGTATTAAAACTACAAAAGCAAACTTTAGAGGGGATATGGATATTTTTCCTTCCTTTTGGAATGATGAATAGAAAAATCATAAAATAAACTCTAGGACAAGAAAAAATCATTTTTTTGTTGAGTAGTGTAATCTTAGTGAACCTTGCAATGTAGGTATATAATACACCAAAATAATGACTGATGTTTATTACACTAGTAAGTAGGTATTACCTAAGTTGTTTGAGGTATTAACCAGTAATATAAATCTATTTAAATCAAATACAGTAAAATTGAAATTCAAAATAGAAAATAATATAAGCCTGATATTGTGTGAGTATAATGTTACTTCTAGCTTAGAGTTGTTGTCACTTGATAAAGTCAAGATCTGGTTCGTTTCGTATGGTTAGACTTAGCAAAGACTTAGCAATGTTAATAATTTCTAAAATGTAAGCAATGAATTGTGTTCATTATCTTTAGATCTGTATATTATTTACAATTTCGAAAATTTAATTATCTTGTCTATGTCGCGACGCACTGAACAACCCTTTAATCTTATGATGTGTTAGCAAAGAGACTATTCGCATTCGTAAATAAGTTCTTGTGTTAGTTTAGTTAATATATCCATCATTTTCACAAATATCATGGTAGTGCTTAATATACTAACTTGAAACAAAATGCCGCAAGCAAATCTTAGATCAAAGACTAAATGACAGCAAGCTTAGTAATGCACACGTACGATCTCTTCTTGCATAAATGAACAGCTACGTGAGAACTGGAGAACTACGATGGAGAAACGAATAACCTTTGACCCTTGGGCTTAGACTCATCTTAACCCATTCCTTTCTAGACTACCATTCTCATGTCTTTGAAATTTGTCGCATTCGCGAGGAAATGACATCGCGCACAAAGACCTTCCTAGAATTCCACTGTCATACCAAAAATCAAAAACAAGTCTAAATTTAAAAAGCGCTTTCGAGTTTTCTTAACAAATTAAAGTTAAAATTAACAAAAAAAACAACTGTTTAATTGTAAAACTTTTGTAATTAAAGAAACCGATAACCACATAAAGCAAATACTTTTAATTAGTGATTTACTAACAAGTAGCAGCTTTATGTGCGCCTTATTTTAAACATTTTTCTTTGCTTGATATTTTCTTATTCCAAAACTTTTAATTAATAATTTATTGTAAATAGCAACTAAAAAGTCGTAACTTAGCAAAAGTCAGTCATACAAAATAATTATGTAAATAAATAAATTGGTATAGTACTACTTGTAAATTATATAGAGCAATGGAACTTTTATTGGACACTTTTTTCATAAAAAGTGATAAAACTTGCTAAAAAGTCTTTTCTGTCGTTAAGTTTTCTCCCTAATTGTTTATTGATGCTGTCTCTTTAACTCAGATCCGGCTATTTTCTTTTCCTGTTTCCTGGTAACTTCCATTCCATAAAATGGTTTTGTTCGTTCCTGCTAGAAAATTGTGTTTCTTTTTTAAGGAAAAAAATCAACCACGTTGTTGAGGTTATGAAAACTGATGGCGGCGCTTGAAGAATACGAACTTAAATTTACTCCTATTGTTAACAATTAACAACAAAAGGAACTTGATTAATTTAATCATTCCACTTCGAAAAGAAACCGAACTATTTGACTTAAACACAGTAATTGGATTGTTTATTTCGATCTTAATGGCAACATGTGTGAAAACAATGATAAAAAATGTACGGTAAAATAGCAGTTACTTATAAATTGCTGTTATCTGAACAATAAAACTTCGTAATTGTTTCTTTTTTTTTTAATAAGATCGACAATGAAAAATATGCTTGTTCACCATTACAATTTATTGTTAATAATAAGCGAACATGTATGTCTAATGACTTGCAAACTAAGTTACATTTTTCTATTGAAGTTTAAATAGACCTACATTATTTCCATCAAAGAAGATTAAATGAACTCGTAAATGTTATCTTCAAGAAAAATTTTTATTTTTAAAATACTCGTAGCCGCATAAATAAATTTGTCTAAAATTCGAAATTACCGGTTTACATAATTTTATCGATTTTTATAACATGGTCAACGTATTCGGACAACTCTTTTATACCCACGTTAATTCTTCATGCTTATGAGACATGCATATTTTCGATCCTGAAGTTTAAAATGTTTGATGTTTAAACTCCCGCTGTTTTGTGTATGAAAACAAGTTTAATAAATAATACATTTGGCAAATAGCAGCCGTAAATAATAATATTTTTTTTGGTATTTAAATAAAAATGCTAAAAATTTTAAGCCGAAGCGAATGCTTACGGATATTTTATGTCTTCATTGTCTAACAATCTGATGCCGCATGTCTTATTAAGATGGTCATTAATTTCTACTGGAAATTAGTATTCATCATTTATGGGTAAGTGACACCTGTCGTAGTTTTAATTGTTCATCCACTTGTTTAACGATTTTTCGATATTCTATTCGTTCTCTTCCTGGTTGTTTACAAATTGGTAGTAAAATAACCTTAAGCTTACAATCTAAAAAAATATCTATTATAGAAATACCCGAGTTACTCCCGGGGGTTTTAAAAATAAACATACCAATTTTACTTTTGTTCGCAAATTATTTTAGGTTCCTTAAACTGACGTTTTATCTGATTACTGTGCAGTAAATTTAATATTTCTGTTACTGATATAACAATAAAATGTGCTTGGAATAGTAAGTTGGAAGAGGAATTGAAAAGAAATTCGTATTTCGATAAACTGTCAATTGCAGTACTTTTAGAGTCTACACACAAAAATTTATTCTAATATAAAAGCTTGCGTATTGGAAATACTAATCCAAGAAAACCAAAATCTCTTAATGTAACTCGAAACGCATCTATATCTAACCGAACAATCTGCAGACAAACAAAGCTTAGTTTGATATCTGTTAGTGGACGCCCCAGGAGATTTTAGCTTCGAATGACCTAATGTAATTAAGTGATTAGGTCCTCTTAAACACGCTTGTGGAATTTGATATCTACTTGCGATAGCTTTGACAAAGTCGTTTGCAAAGAAAATTGTTATGACCAGAGGTCTTTACTTTATGATCCAATTACAATATTTAACAAGGACTTTCCTTAAACTCCGATTAAAGTGGTTAAAGGGAACGCACAATTAACTGGAAGGACTTTTCACGTTCCATTCCGAAAGCAATTTTTTATTTTTCAAAATGCTCATCAAACTTTTAAAATATAATCAAAAAGAGCTTTCCACTTCTCAAACAAAAAGAACTTTGCAAGACACTTATTTAGATTGATGTTGAATTGTCTATAATACCACCAAGTTCCTGGATAATAATTAAGTGATTTTTCAAACTAGATGATATTGATTAAGTTATTTTAGTTTACATAAATAGTAAGATTAAAATAAATGGCTTTTTATACGAGATTTAGCTCTTTAATTTTGAAGAAAATTTATTCCATTAAAACAAATCACGTTTTATTAACTTACTATAACAAATAGAAAATTTTATTGGCATTCTATATACGTATGATAAATTTTTATCTCAAACGTGAGTAAACCTTTGATCGTATTGCATTGTGTTATTTCTTCAACATCATACAATCTTTCATCGACGGAAACGGAAATCAACACTTTGCATTTATTGAAATTCTTATTTAACTTTGTAGTCATATCATTTTTTATCAAAGTGAAATTGATGAATAAATCTTCATGGTTAACTTTAATAATTTATTTTTGGACACAAGTACGAACTGACTTTTCAAACTTGAATAGAAGGGTAGTTATTTAGAAATTCACTCCAACAAAATAACGATGATGTTGGTGATTGTACCAGCCCAAGCTATATAATCTTACATTTCACAATTGTAACTTTAAAATATTGTAAAATCTTTATCCTATAGAAACCGAAATTTTCAGAAAGAAGAAATGACTCAATTATAGTTTCCACAATGCGAATCCTCTTTAGAAAATATAATAACCGAGTTATTAACTTAATTGGCTTAATTTTTTTAAGTTCTCCAATATGTGAAGTATGGAAATAATTTTAAGGAAGCTTTTTGATGAATTCAACTTTGAATTTTACTAATTTTTGTTGGGATAATTGAACAATAATTTAACAACTACGAGGGTTGTCCGTACCTACAGCCGTGGAGTGATGTGACCGCGGGTTGAGTCCAGAGCGGAAATTCTGAAATTCAGAATTTCTTAGCTCGTCCTTCCGGTGGTCATCCACACCGCTAATTGGATTTGTAATTCCCAGAAAGAGAAAACAATATTCTACTTAGTGAGGATTGTCCCTAACATGAAATCTCCAATTTTTTCACAAATAAAAACATTTTTATTTACTACGAGTTATACATTGTTGGAAAGCCTGGACTTTCTACTACTTCTTCAAGTAATCCTCGTTGCAAACGATGCATTTTTGCATGTAGTGTAGAAATTTTTGTATATCCGTCACATAGAACTCTCCCGCCGCGACGCGCAGGTAAAAGGTGCGTGACGTTATCCCATCCAAATTAACTGATGGGGAACATTGTAGGGACCCACCTTGCACACACAATAGTAGCCTTACTAACATTAGAGATTAATTCCATCCGTAGATCTTCAAAAATTGCTCTCTCTACTTTTGCAATATCATGAACGTCTGAATGTCTATTTTTATTAAACTCTTGGTACCATTTTCGTAAGTTTTTGATGCCCATCCACTGTTATCTATATACATGTGCGGCTAGTAGAAGCTCCATTGCGAACGGCTACCAAACCAAGCCTAAGCGTCGCAGACAGCTCGGAGTGGTGATTTGTACGTAGAGAAACAAGCTACAGCTTGAAGACATTACGTTATGGACGCGGATAACTTCAAGTACTAGGAGGGACTCGGATTTTTGCTGTATGTATGAAGATAAATATTGTCGTGAAACGACTTTAAAAAAAATCAATTTTAACAGAATTAAGTCGAAATTGATAATTTTGTTTTTTTTCTTAAATTTTATGTTATTTTTTTGATTTATCAAAGAGACTCAAAGGAAAGATTTGTAACTCTTAACACAAACAAAGAAAATTTTATTTTTATTTGAAAACATTTGAAATTTGAATTGATTTTGTATTGTGAATTATTTTAAAAGTTTTAAAAGTGAGCGCGTGATAAGAATTGTTCGAACAACGCAAGTGCGAGCGTTATCAAGAATTAACTAAGGGAAGACGAAATTTGCAGGGAATCAATCGACTCAGTGTCGTGAGAAAGAAAACATTTGAGCCATTTTGGTTGAGTTATTTTTGGCCGCCGAAAAAGGCGTTAATAAGTGATTGATACGTAAAATCGTCTTTTACGTAAAATCGTCTTTGTGAGGACCAGAACTTTATGAAGTTTGGATTGGCGTTTTTTTTAATGATCAAGAATTTTTGGTCAACAATTTGGAATTTTGAATAGTCTGTCCCGAGTTGGAGCGGCGATTATTTTGATTTGTAATTTTTGGATTGTACATGAGTGAATTCTGGTTCCAAGAGTACATTGGAAGAGGAATAGATTGAGAATTTTGATCAATGGTTCGACATTCCTGCATATGGAACGAGGAGCTTCAGTTGTATGGATTTTTACAAGGTATTTAAGCTCAAGTAAAATTATTTAACATTTTTGATAAATTTTTTGCGTTAAGTGTATTTTAAAGTTTCGTGGCGCCGAGTAACAATTTCTTTAAAGTTCACATATTGATAAACAATTTTTTTTACTAATTTTGGTAAAGTTTATTTGATTTGATTTACAATAAACTTGTTATATTATAAACCTTTTATGTTACATGAATACACCGTAGTGGGTGCGAATGCGTTGTTTTGCTATTCTCGATTGTTTAATTTTCAATTACAATAGCGCATTTGTGTTTGCTAACACCAATTACACCATATACTTTCAAAAACTCAAAAATTGTGAGTTCAAAGGAGTCTTTTTGATGAATTTTTTATTAATTTTGAATAAATTAAAATTTTTGATAATTGTGAATTTCGACTCGATTATTTCATAATTCGACGGGAAGCCACATACCCTGGGAAGGATTTTTTAGTGTTCCCATTGGAGAGCTGCCGGCGCACATTTGAGAGGTATCTCGCCGAGATCACTTCAATATATAAAATGTGAAGGAATGGATATCAAACCATGAATGAAAAGATTGGGTATTTGAGGAAAATAAGCACTGGCACTGTGTGTTCTAACTGTGTCATCATTATTTGTGAAGATAAATAGGACATCAACTCATTCAAAAACTGCAAAATCAGACTATGTTTATTAATTTTGTTGGAAAAGCTATTGATCACGTAGCGTAAACTATTTTTTTAGTCACGAAAAAATATTTATTTTTGATTAACTAAAATTGTATGTAAAATGTAGATTATCCGGGATAAATTAATTGCCATAATTAACATAAAAACCAAGAAATTCAGGCACGTCTGGAGGTCAGCCTAGTTAGCTACTTATCAAACTTTAAACAATTATAAGCTTAAATTACCTGTTATTAAGTGCACTTATGTGCGTGATAACAAATGATCAAAGAAGACATGGTTCTAATTAAAGATCAAAAACCAAGAAGTAGCCAAAATTTAGATTACCTATTTGTATTATCAATAGTAGAATCGACAGTGATTGCAATACAAATAGTTTACTGTTACCGATCTGGGTCAACAAACATCTTTTTCAGTCATTTTTAGGATAGACTTAAATTACTGAAAATAGGCTAGATTTACCCAACGCTGAACAAAGATCTCGTTTTCATGACACTGAATTGACTTGAAAGTCAAAGAAATAGATTGAAACAAAAACTGCCCTCTGAATCTCAACCCCTAATGAGAGGGTTCACATAACCCAAAATAGAGACCAGAGTCTGCTGCAATCCGGAGAGAACCTCTTCAGTTTGTTTGCCACGATGTTATAGACCAGCTCACAATGGTTGCGTAGGCCAGGTCGTGAATCCTGAAAAATAAGGGTAGTTTGGGGTAAACTCCAATAAAACCCAGGAGGTAATAAAAGGATTTTAATAACAATAAAATTGAGGGTGTGTTCACAATTCCAATAATTGCAATGTATTGCTGTGTAAAACAATACACACAGCCTAAAGATTGAAAATCTACGGTCCACAATCACAAGTGAACCCACTTCAAATAGACAACTTCCGAAAAAAAATAACCACTAAGGGTTACCACAAAATGAATACAAAAAGCCGAAATTGACACGTCGGTCACACGAAATGGAAAAATTAAAATTACTTACGTAAGCGCTTGGTAAGTTTACACAATTTTTGATACAGATCTTCTTTCCAAACGAGTGGGACGTGAATAGCTATTGCAGGTGAAAATGCTAGAATCCTTGTCAGCAGGCACAACTGACCAGACCCTCGCGAATGACTAACTCTGCTCGCTGATGTTGACGTAGCTGGACCAGTGAGAGACGACGATCTTACAGATGATGAAAAGATTTCCAAAGTGGTCTATCTTCCAACAAAGAAAAAATTGATAATTGTTTTGATTGCCAAAACACAACAGCAAAACGTAGCTCTCCGTGAGAGATCGGAAAAGATCGCCAGTATGCGCCTCGAATACAGAACTGCGTAGTAATTTTGCGCAACAAGAAAATCAGTTTCCCCAGATGTTTGGAACATGTGTCGTCAAAACACACAGTAGCCGAGCGACAGATGGACAACAGGTTACACACGAACTTGACACTATAACTATGACTTCTGAATACTTTATATTCGTCCAATTCAATAATATCGGCACTCAAAATTGTTGACCACAATTTAACAACTACTTGGTTTAGTCGCTCTCGGGGAACCTCAAAAGTTCAACCCACCAAACCTTAGCAACAAAAAAAAATTTATTAAAATAAAAATGCAACATCGGATCTAGGAATATTGTGAAATGAAATGAAAAGTAGAACCACGTAACAAATGCAAAAATTTGTTACAAGATTAAAACTAAAATTGTTCTGTTTTGAGTTAACTTTTGATAAATCTGAAATCATCGTGGAAAGGCCAAACTCAAGAGGACGACTTTTAATCAAAAATTTTTGCGATAAATGTGACAACTATTGAACAGTTATTCATTTACATGAAGCAACATGCACGGATGATATTTCCTAATAAAGCTTAATTAAGGGCTTTTAAATTATAATTTTGAAGATTTAGCTCAATACTGCAAATTAAAAACAAAATAAGTTCATTATCGCTGAGGAACTAGATAGGATGATTAAAATTATTTCAGGGGTCATTTGTGACATCAAACAAATGAGTTTTTGCTACCCGAGTAGGTCACTGTACTTCAGCATTTCTCACGTCTTTAACAATGAACTTCTTGTGACTTTTTTTTGTTCTATAACCTCAAAATGCAACAAAAAAGTGGCTATTTCTGATATAAAGTACTATACACGTTTGTCTTTTTGAATTAGTTAAGAATATAATCATAATGAATAAAAATTTTGAAAAATGTTTTGTAGCAGTAAAACATTTAAATAGAAACAAATAAGAAACATTTTATAGTCATAACTACGAGAGCTCGAGTATGGTATAATTAGGTACATAGTTTTTTTTTCAGAAACTCAAAAACCGTGAGATATATTAAAAATATTTAATGCTCGTAACACTTTTTGTACGCTAAGAACGTATCAAGTGGTGGATGTTCACCCAAATAAAATTTCCCTTTTTAAACTTTTATAATATTACTAATTTAGTTTCAAAAAGTAACACCAACCTTCACATTAACGGATTTTTTATAAAAAGATTTTTTTTTATATTTGTCGTATTAAAATCGAAAAAATTTAAAAAAAAAATCTTTCCTAGAGATCCGTGGCTGCAAAAGGTTAAAAACGCTGTTTTAGATTAGCACGTTAAAAAGGTTGCACGGATTGACACTTGGGGTTTTTCAAGACTTCAGGAATTCTACGGTTTAAACTAAATTTCAACGTGAAACATAGTTAAATTTTAAAGTAATATGCAAAAATAACATTCGGGGGTCCTAAAAGACCCCATGTGCCAACTCAAAAGTTAAATAAGACACTTGCTAAGCAATACTGAACAATAAATCTCCATTCTCAAAAATTTTTTCTGAATCAAGCCTAGATTCAAGACTATTGCAAACAAAATTAACATCTAAAATAGCGTTTCTTAACCTTTTTTAGCCACAGACCTCTAGGAAAGATTTTTTCGAACAAAATTTTCGATTTTAGTACGACAAATATAAAAAAAAATATCTTTTTATAAAAAATCCGTTAATGTGAAGGCTGGTGTTAGGTACTTTTTGTAACTAAATTAGTAATATTTGTGTTATAATTTAAAATCTGGCGTCTAACGTATAATACCAACCAAAGTGCTTCATTATAGTGGACAACGCTAGAAAAACTAAATCAACTCAAAACTTTGGCTATTATAATATAAAATTACCACAGAACTAACTTTAGTAGGTACGTAGTTACAAAATAATGTTGGGTTATTCTTAACAAGCAGATACACAGCTAATCATTGAAATTTTTTTAAATATTCTGATCTGTCCATGGCGTATGATCCGTCCGACAAAGATTGGTGAGTTCATTGATCATTAACCTATAATAAATAGTTTCAGTGCGGCCTTTAGGCCGCACAGCCTGAACAATCTAGCTGTTATTTAGTATATTGTACTGCCCTAAATGCTCTATCAAATTTGAAAACAGATTATTAGGAAAAACTTTTGCAAGAACCACTAGAATACACAAAATCTATTTATACAAATAGCTCTGACTCAAAGTTGTTTCTTTTTTTAAGCTAATTTCAACGTAGGCACCCTAAACATTTGTTCTTACACAGGGTACTTACTGTTTAACGTAGCTTCCAAACGTCAGAAGGTGTCATTTTATTTCAAAAATGGTGCTCATAACTGATTTTTTCAAATCATCATTGTATTATCATCACTCCAGTGTAAAGTACGTTATATCAATAGTTTGTAAAAATCTTTCCAGAATAAAATAAAACTTTTGCGACGGAAGTCTTTACAATAAAGTAAAACAACTGAAACGTGGAATTTTTCGCATGTTCCATTATTTGACTAATCCGCCCCTAATTTTAACCGTTATTAGTGCCAGTGGTGTCCTTAATGATGATGGCGATATACAGGTCAATTAAAGCAAACATTTTTTCTTGATGGTTTATAATAATATAAGTAACATACATTTAATATTAAATACTACAAAAAATTTTAAATTTACAGTGGAACAGTAAAACTTTTATATTTATGAAATAATACCGAGTAAAAAAATTTTAAAAATGTTAGCCCTGTCGAATTATCGGAATGTTTAGTTCTGGATAGTTTTTGTGTAATCACATACCGCGGAACATGGTAAATTCACCAAATTAAGCTTTTAATTCCTAAAAGCTTTTTAGCGGATTGATGAACAATATTTTCAAATTGTGAGTATACCATTGCAGCCCTCGTTTAAGGTAAACTAAAAAACTGCAAATATCATTGTGAAAATAATTCCAAACAAAATGCGTGCGTGCAGTAAATCTAATAGCAACGGTAATATGACATTTTAAATTAAATTTAAAAAATTAAAAAGTTCAGCAACCACACTAAAGCTCAATTTTTTCATAAGCTTTTAGTAAAAGGGTATTGCTGCTTTAGATGTTTAATTACTAAAGTTATAATTTAAAAAGATAACTTATGAATTTGATGCGCTCTGAAAATATTAGCTGTGCGGAATACACCCAAATATAGTAACAATTATTTACATAATTTCGATCGATAATTTGATAATATAAAGGCATTTTTATGAGAAAATTCTATTGAGCTGATAGACTTGAAAAGAAGAAAAAAAGTCATTTTATGTAACCAGTTAGGAAATGCTTCATTTTGTGTAACGATTGTGAAGTTTTTTACAAATGTAATAGTATCTACTTAACAGATGCAGTACATACTACGTATTTAATAGTAACTACTAATTTGTAAATGCAATAAAATTTTATTGCAATTCTCCGCACTCACCATTGTATGATCTTTAAAAAAATGTTTGTGCATGTTATGAGTATTAAAAATACCTAAGTATTACACCACGCTTAGTATAAAATTTAATCACGAATCAATGAACAAGCTAAAGTTTCAGGCTTTGATGATCTTCAATTAAACTCTCGTACTTGCAACTTGCACCTTAATTAATCCATTAAAATTTTACCGTTATTTTATTATTATTAAAGCAGTCTTCACAAACGGTTAGAATTTATGGCAGATATAGCTCGCCAGTTTTGTATTCATCAGATAATAAAAATTGTAATTTCTCAAAATAAAAATAATGAAACCTTTGTGGTTAAAATTGATAATAATTAAAAGCCGTGCTCTATCTCTAGTTTTAGAAAATGAAATGCGTTGTTTGAACGTGCTCAATCTTTTCATAATTTGTTGACTACGATGTATTGTGATAAATTCCGGATTTCGTAGTGCAAAAATCAAACACTTGTTTGATGGTAGCGTATAAAATTATAATGTGTTATGTTTCTCACGTTTTCCCATAGTGTCCAATTGTAAGACCATCCTGACAATATTATAAAAATGAATTATATCTTATTAGTTGTGTGAAAAAATTAATAAATATGCGCGGTTATAAAGCTAAATCATCATAGAGTCACATACGCAGGCACATAAACTTTTGATAGATTTACGATTGTCATATAATTTAAATTATAAATTAGTTTTCATAGAAAAGCAATTTTGAAAAGAACATAAATTTTAAATAAAATATTAATTCTATTTTTTACGTACTTTAGGATCGGGTTTTTAAGGTAAATTTTAATTTATAATTTATTGGACATGTTCGTAAAAATTGTTCCAAAAGTATTAAACGTAGCAGATAGCAATAATTTATTTCGGTATTTTATTATTATATCAAACAAATTTTACGATTATATTCAATAGTTAGAAAAATTTTAAAATCCTTTTAATTCCTAACAGCTATAAAATTGAGTGAGACTTTAACGGTCGATTTTAGTATTGAGATCGGTAAGTGAAACATTCCCTAAATGAATCATTTTATTTGATTAGCTCCCGTAATACGATAATTGTATTTTGCTGAATATGGATCAACAAAATTGTATTTGTAAATGGAGCTTATTTGCAATAATATTTATTGAAACGTTAGATATCATCAAATTGAAGTAATTGTATCGGGAGGTTTTCCTCATTTTTCTTTTACATAACTTTTCTCCCTTTGAACTATATAGCTTCCAATTATTTGGTCTATTGTAATTTCTTGTCAAAGCTTCTGTGCCTTAATCCTGGGGTGTAAAGAGGGTTGTAGTAATCTGCGCGATCTTAAGATTGTTTTTAAAGCTTACCGCGTTGATAGCTACTGTTGATGTAATTTGTCTGTTGTCCGTAATTTCCTTTTTTGCTTTGCGCTAAAAAACTTCAAAAGGGGAATATGTAATGAACTCGAATACAATTGGAATCGGAGGAAACTTTAAATGTTATTTTGGATTTAAGAAGTGCATTGTTTTAAGAAGTAGTAATGGAGTCGGAATCTGTCATATTACAGTTACTAATGGAACTGCGAATATGCGGGAAATTGTCATTATTTCCTGGTGGTTAGCGTGCCGTGTGGGGAACTCATCTATCATTGTAAGCTCGCTCTATTGACTCGACTTGCAAAGTGATTGATAGGACCATTTCTCTAAATAAATTTGCATTCTGGAGTATAGCTACTGCTACCTCTATCTTACTTATAAATAATTTTAACCAATACATATCAATTATTACATCCCGAAATAAACATTTAAAATTTAAATGTAATCATGTTATACGATATATCTTTAAATTTAAATGATATGGTTTTAGATTCATTAAATTTCGAAATACTTTCTTTACGTATTGTTATCTATCATTAAATAAGCATTACCCATGCAAATGATTAGTCTAAATTATACCTACCTCTAATATGGATTTTGATATTATATCATTTGCGTGCATATAAGTATTATAAAATTAGGTTAATTTATTACTTATGGGTATTACTTTTGTATAAAAACACACATTCTTGAGGACAATAACAAGGATCTCATGGTTTAAATCAATCAGTTAATTGAACAGACATTTCTTTCGAAATTAATAAATCACAAAATTTAATATGCCAGTGGGTGTATGGACAGTACTGAATAGATTTTAACATGGTATGGGCGGTTCGAAATATGCAAATTACCACTTTAAGACAAATTTTCTTAATTATAGCAAATTTGTAACTGCGTGTTCCATTTAATTATTCCATATTTAAAATTTGTTTTACTTTATTTTAACGTAATTCAAAGTTTTGTCTTTTCACTCTTCCCTAATTGGAACACCAATATAATTTTACGACTACACAGGTGGTCGTGCCCAACTAACTTTAACAACGCCGGTATTGATGTTTCTTTAAATTAGTAAAACTTGGACTTCAATAACACTGGAGAGATTTTAATCGAGATACATTGTAGCAGCGAACAGTTTATTGAATAGAATTAACGACCCAACATTTTATAGTGAACTCTTATTGAAGAAATTGTTTACTCCCTGGAAACACAGAAGTAAGACGGATTTACTTCTTCTAGACAAAATAAAACTACAAATTTTTTATTTTCTTCCAAACATTGTGACATAATAGATCGAAGCTATCTATAACAGCTATTACGGAATTATGAATGAAACTTTGTTTCGTTGATGAAAGTTTGGCATGTAAATAATATTAAACGAGATAACGCCAATGCGACGGCTAAAACGAAGGGTAACGATTTTGAGTAATGAATGAAAATTTGGCTAAACTATATTCTACATTTCACTGAACTTTATTGACAGTTACGAATGTTTCAAATAGTTCTTGCAGATAATGAACGTTGGAGAAACTTCCAAATATGTTACGTTTACGTAATATTTAAGTTAATTTTAAATTACAACTACAATAACTATTATTATCAATTATAATTAGCAATATCACGATGTTTTGTTTCGTTTTGAAAAAAAAACTTTTGAACAATGTCTAAAAGGAATAAAATATATTTTACAGAGCAAAGTTGATGTTTTATAGTAAGTTATGAGAATGCAATCTGATAATATGAACATGTCGAGTGTATTATGTGCACCTAAACATGTCTGACTTTATAGTATGCATATATTAAGAAGATGAAACAAAAAGAAATAAGCTCTGTACAAGTATGTGAGTGTTATACACAAATAAATGTGAACGCAGTAACAAATAAAATAAAAAAGTCAAACACGTCGTTTTACATCTTTGTCTGGAAAATAACATAAAATAACACAACGATATATCATGTAAATTAAATTGAAAACGGATTTAATATTTACTTCCATTACTCATAAACAGGTTTAACAATTTAAGTTATCCATAATTCCGTACTTGACACCTAACGTTAAATATTTAATATTAGTCCAAAAAGTGACAAATTTTATTGTACGCTAATATGGATTAAACGTAATATTGTAACCAGACAGTTCTGAAAATTAGATGTTTTTAATTTTTCAAAATGATCAATTTGAAAGCATACGCGTTTAAAATTTCAGGTCAAAATACTCAAGTGTCAAATATTCATAAGCATTTTAAATTTCAATGTATGACGTAATGGTTTACTGTAAAAACGAAAATTTTGTGAGCGAAATAATTGTGCGATTTGTCAAAAGAAAGAGAGCGAAATATAAATTCGACTGTTTTCAGTTAGGAAGGAAAACTTTCATAGAAAAATGCATTATACTACATTTGAAGTACTGTAATCTACCAGAATGTTTTAGTAATGTTGGATCTTTTGGAATCTTACAAAGTATGAAATTTTGTTGCCTTAAAACTATATCGCACTTTTTTGTGCTTTTGGCGCAAGATGGGTAAGCCAAACTTTGATGGTGACGAGGTCTTTTCCTCTGAAAAAATTAGAAAAATTTTTTTGATTTAATAGGAAAAGACCTCGTTCCTATCAAAAGTTGGTTTACCCATCTTGGGCCAAAAACACAAAAAGTGCGATTTAGTTCTCTATTAAGCCCTTTTTGGGGATTTCGAAGTAAGTCAGGGTTACTCTGGGATTTTCCAGACGGAATCTGGCTCCATGCTATCCCGAATATTATTTTTTAAGAAAAAACCAAATTTAAAAAAATATGCTGAGGAACAGACATAAATAACCGATCTTCGTGTAACAATTAAATTACGATGCAGTGAATCAAATTTCAGGAAATAAAGTACTAAAGTAGGTAATTATGAACCTAATACATTTGATTACTCTCTACTGTTTTTTGGGTAAACAAATTGTTACTTATGTTAGCACATTATAAAAAACTTTAGCTGAAAACGCAAAAAAAAAACAAAATTTCTCACAGAGACAATTCAGAAAACTATTAAAGCGACCAGACAGCGAAAACTAAAATTTTGATAAGATTGAAAAGAACAAATTGTAAATAAAAAATTTTTTATACTTATAAATTTTCTTACTAGTAAGAGGCTAAAAAAAAATCGAAAAATAAATACTTGGTAAGAAATTATGAACCAATATGATTTAAAGGTTAATAAGAAAGAAAAAGGCAATAAAATTAGTATTTAAGAAAGTAAAATGTAAAATTTATTTTAGATGCTTTACTCGTTCATTAAATTTTTTAATCCTAAGTAATTAAGCAAACAAACAGTGGCATATTGAACGTCACAGCAATTAAGGTAAATAAATCCAGAAATGAAAGATAAATAGTTAATTTAAATAAACACGTAATTAAATTAGTGGCATATTACATTGCTCAGTTCAAATAAAACAGCAAAAATTGCAATATATCTCCATATAAACATAACAAGTTTGGATCACAAAATAACTAAAATTTGGGTGTACTGCTGAAAGCTCAAGAAGAACTAAGTTTGAGATCACGTGCCATTGTTCGAAACATTACGTTCAGCTTTTTTGATAGTTTGTACTTTAATTTTTACTAACTTTTGTTTACTTACCATACCTTTTTTATAAACAAACGGCAAGAGTTAGTCCTCATCCACCTTACCTGCACCTGGATGTAGCTCTGCTTCACCTCGCTCCCATTTTATCCTTTCCTATTTGTTTGCTGTTTCAAATTTATTTTTAATATATTTTTTATTATTAATAAATTTTTCTACTATGAACCCCAGTGTAACTTCTTGATTGTATGTAGATTTCTCAGTACATCAAAATCAACTAGGTACATCTGGTTTTAATTAAAAAACCTTATATTTTTTATTTTAGGTTTTTTAGTCTTCCTAAGGACAATAGGGCGCAGTACCTTTTTAAATTTCTCGTCATACCAATAATGGCCAATTTTCGTACATTTCAACGAAATGCACCATAAAAACTTTTGATAGTACTTTCATCTTCACAGTTCGAAAAATTCAATAATTATTAAGTACAATAATGCAATGACAAAGTACAGCGACGATTTTTTCTACTAAATTATTTTGATAGATTCGTACAAAGCGGACCGTTTTTAACCTTTATCTAACTTCCAAGCTCCAGTTTATAATTAGGTGAACTTGTGATCTACCCATGCATAAAATTCCTTTTCATTTTTTATACGTGGCATAATGTTGAATATATTTGTTACCTTTCATTACCCAATCATTTTCTACAGAAATATTTAAAAAATTATGCTTTATTGTATTACAAAACCTTGTAGTTTCGATATAAAAAGATATATCACTAAAATAAGAAGGTAGCATAATTGAGATTCTGAACTCCACTAATAAATTTTCAAACAAAAGTTTTAAAGTTTGAGAAAGTTTTAGCACGCTTGTTGTGGTAAAACTGTTGAAAAGTAAACTTATTATTTACCACGTATATATGCACGCGTTAGCTCGAGCTAAGTAAGGTCGGTTTTAAAGTTACGGTACAGGGGTAAATACGCATTTAGTCAGTTTGAAGTGAAAGCAGTGTTTCCAACCCTGATTGAAACTGCTAAGAGGTCTATATTCAATTTTAAGATCGTCCTAATCGTCTATCTCACGTTTTTAGCTCACTCTAACTTAGGTCGGTCTATACCGTTAGGTCTTCTTACTTGCGTGCATGTAAACCTACTTATTAAGTACTGAATGGGTAAATGTACTTACGTGGCAACTGCTGAGCAGATGCGAGCAGAGCCTGCTTATCTTCTTCGTCTGATTTAAAGTACGAATGTGAAAATTTTTGGGATTTTGAACCCATTTGGCATTGATCTTATTCTGAAGAGGGTATTCACTACTGTCAGCTAGTTGTCAACTTAACTGCGCTCCAAGTTTCTACAGCCACGCTACGGCTTTGCTCAATTGCAGATTCTATTAAAACTAGGAAACAAAATAAAGATTTCACACAGTTAATATCATATAGTGAAGCCTGAAAGTCTAAAAGTCAAAAGAAGTTAGATTAGATTCAAGCAAAAATTTACACAGTAAAATATAATCAGGCGCAGATACTAAGTAGGAAAACAAACCTGCTCAAATCTGATAGATCTAAACAACACTTTTACAATTGTAAATTCTACTCTAAATTAGATAGAAAATTATGGATTTAGGTAGATTAGTTGTTTTCATTGTTATCAAATACACAAATTCATGACAGTAAAATTAGAGTTTTTTTTTTCATTTTTAAAACAAACCTAAATTGAATTTCAAAGCATCCCGTAGGTACCTTCAAAGATGCACTATTACAAAGTTAATTACACAATTACATTTTCAGTAATAGAATTAACCGTTTGAAGCAATTGCTAAAGGGATTCAACATACAAAATTCTAAACCAAGTACAAATTGTTTGTTTGGATTTATAAATTATTTAATTATCCTATTTGCCAGTAAGCTCCAGATAATGTCGGAAATATAATTTTAAAAATATCTCAAACAAAACTCTAAAATAAATGAAGCGCATGGGTAAGTACTTAAAATTATTTTTAAAAGCAACATCAGAAAGGTAAATTTTGTAAAGTTAATAATTTTACTCTAAATATACGAATTAATTGTTTTTTTAAATAATTTTTATTTTGAGTTTTCTACGGACTGAGTTATATTTTGTTTTACATTCTATTGATGTTTATTAAAATGTTTTTAGTATTCAAATTATAATCTTTAAATGCATTACAGGTTTAAAAGAGAATTTCATAGCAAAAGATGAAAGTTAAAGAATGGAACGAGAAATTAAAATTAATATTTTGTCTTTCTGGGTAACTAACAACAAAAATATGTTTGATCTTAAAAAAAAGTTTCATAATTAAAAATTTCGTTGTTTGTTAAATTCAATTTGTATTTTCAAGTAGTTGTCAAACATCAATCACAGAAATAAAGGTGGTACATTAAATATTAAAAAATTATTTATGCATTTGATAAAAGCAATTGTGTATCTTCTTGTACTTTTATTAAGAATTTACGTAGGTAATGACAGGTGACATGCCCGCAGTGGCGATTCTAGAGAAGGACGTAGAATTACATGATTACAGCTCTAGCTTCCCTGGTGATTTGAACTCAACGGGGAACTTTTGACGTACTTTATTAATAATAATAAAAACAATGACACTAAGCGTTTTGTAAAATTATTGTGTTCATTAATCAATTATAATTGATTTACTGTCACTTTTAATGCAAATTTTTAAAAGCACCCATCCAATCTATAGTATGAATATTTAATACAATCAATTACAATTTCGCGTCAGTTGCTAAAATAATGGAAAATAAATCATAAATAGCTCCAAGCTTTAAAGTGTATATTGTAGAAGATTACAAGTTTGTCAAAGTCATACTCAAATCTATGAACAAAATGTTAAGTAGGAAGGAAACTTTGTTGGAACATCACAACTTATAACTAAAGATAATAATAATGAAGAATAAGTAGAATGAAAAGTTTAAAACCTGACAAACGTATAGTAAACTGAAAGTTTCGTTATATTAAGCCCTCTCATACTTACGATGCATTATTAAATCTAAAGTGGTTTTAAAAAAATACATTAGATGTTTCTATAAATGTTATACGTAAAGTTAAAATTGAACAAATAATAAGAAAAATAGTAAGTAATAGTAAATATTGAGGTTTTATTTTATTTACCATTAAAAGAAGCAATGCTACTAACGGTTTGCATTTGGATGGGTGACTGTTTGGTAACCGATTTACTAGTCAACGTGGTAGGCTCTAACCAGATCTTTTCTGTGTAAAGAAAGATCTGAATATAAAAAAGGGACCAATCAATTACGATCACTGTCCTAATAAGAGAACACAAGTGTAGAATCAAAAATCGTTCGGCAATTTTGTTGATATATGCAGAGACTGTAACTGAAAATAAGACTGTTTGATGTATGTACATATCTAATGTTTTAAAAGAATTCTTTAACCTTTCATAATATAACATCATATTTGAACAATAAAACAACGCAATGAGTAACTTCCGAAGAAGAAGAAAAAGGCAGATGACATAAACTATTCTGTTCACATTATATGTACATGTCTGTCTAACATATCCGGTAAAGTGTAATTCTCTTTCTATACGAATAAATTACTACGTAACATCTAAAGTGTAGTTTTTCTAAATACCCTGGACTCAAGTACTAAAAAACTTCATTATTTCCCAGTTACAAAGTCTTCAGATTAATTTATTCTTGATTCTGCAAGTTGAAAATTGGTACTTTTTTTTTGCTGAGAAAGTGATCAAGGATTCCTCCTAAATATTTTCGAAAGATCAGGAAAATTCTTTATTTTAGTTAATTTACACCTTCAGAATAAATTTGATTTACTTTTATTTTAGGGAATCGTAAAGTTTATTTGTACCATTGATTTCATAATATTAGCCTAACTTTTTGATTTTAAGTGAATTCATCTTTTAGCGTTACAACTAAGAATAAGTTAATAATTCAATTATTAGTTGGGTGGATTTGAATTCATCGCCAGTTTTTACCATACAGTGATTCAGGTGATTGCCTGGCTGTTAACTCAGGAAAAAATATCTATGCATTATTTTTTCAAAATGAAAGTTGGAAGTCACTACACTAAGAATTTGCTTCATTTATAAAATAAAAGTAACAAATGGAAACAGAGAGTTGAAAAGGTTGGTTCCAAAATTAGGTATAGTATAGGAAGAAGTAAAACTGAAAATCACCTAAAGGATCATCTTGAATCAATCTTAATAGAAAAAGAATCACAAATAAATAAATAATGGTGACTTCAGAAGCTTTTAATAGATAATTTACGGATATTGCACTAGCCTTCAAAGACATATTGGCTTATGTGCCTCTCCTTGAGGTTTATACCAATCTTTGACCTTTTTTGACTTTATTATTCTTTTTGTTTAATTTACAGAATTATGGTTCAATAAGAACGCCATTAGAATCTAGGAATGGCTACCGCAGTCCCACGAGTTAAATTCCATTGAAAATTTTTAGAGTAATCTCTAAAAAAAACCTATAAAGCAAAGAATTTTCACTTAGTACTCACCAATCTAATAATCAGGATTTACTATACAGTGTATATTTAGGGTTTCGCTTTTTATTCCTATAGTAAATATTCTTTGGCTTAATATTATGTATAATTGGCTAGAAAGCTCCTCCTCTTCTTTGTTACTTACAGAGTTCTTTCATAAATCTAAAAAATACCAAAAAAAAAATCGTAATCCCTAAACTATTTATAACAAACTCGAACATTTCACTAAATCTTTCTCAAATAATATAGTACCGAAAATATCACGACAATATTTTTATCCATTACATTTTGTTACATTTCTTGTATAAGTTAGTTATATTTTTAGCATCAATTCAATAGTAATACCTAGCACTTAAATAAATTCGTTTAATTTGCTGCATAATACAACAATCGTTGCAAGTTATTGTATTCGTTCATAGAGTAGACTTGAATTAATTAACACCAAGTGCGTAACACTTACAGTGTCGAATTCAATAACAAAAACATAAAGCACGATAAAATGCTTTCTAAATTAAGACTAATTATTTAAATATATTATAATTAAAGTTTTGAATTATTACCTATTATTCATAACACGCATTACTTAATACAATGGAGAGAAGGCGTACAGTTGTTATAGGGGTAATAAATACATTTGAATAATCAAGCGTATTAAGCACAGTGTACACTTGCATACATGGCATAGTTCTAAAACGTAGGTTGTCACCATAAACGACCAAATTAGGAGTCGTAAAAATACCTATAATACTATAGGTAAAAAATTAGTATTTTATTCTTTGAAAAACAATAATTTTAAAACAAGAAAGTGGAATTTGAGTAACATTAACCCAAAACTGCTTTGAAGGCACCATGCGATGCCCATCTAATTTAAATTTATCACGTCATGTATAACAGTTCTATTTTTTGCGTGATAGTATTTAGTTAGCGATGTTAATTAAATAAAGCGTATTATAATACCTGTCCTGCATATTATTTAAAAGGTTTCGGCTAAGCTTCAGGCGATGGCGGCTACACAAGTAAAGACAGGGGAATCCATTAGTAAGTGCACCGCACAATTAAAGCTCTGCGGTAATTAATCTCACCGTGGGGGTTGTCCAGAATAAAGGGTCAGGGGTGGTGAAAACAGTTGGAACCCAACGTTCCAAAGTCATTTTTGATATAGCTCATGTCTTTTTATATTTTATTAGTAGTTACCAAACTCGTCGGAATTCCATCGATATTTACGAAGCAAAATTCGTAATTATTTTCGATTTTTTGCTCTTTTTTTGTTCCAAATTGAAATTATATCAAAAAGCCTTGTAATAGACATATTATTTGTACCTTAACATGGTCACATAAATATAATATAATATTAACGAAATATTTCGTAAAATTAATAAAAAAATATTATATTTCTTTTGTGGGTAATATAAAAATTTTTATACAAAGTACGAAAGAACTTGGCACCTTTCGATAAACATTTTATAAAAAGTTTGAGCTATTATTATGGTATTGTTGAAATGTCAGTCTTTGATTGTCACTCAATTCTATGCATTTGTGAATTGTGAATATAAGTATACGGAAAGCGAAACTGTTTATTTTTCCTTCTCTGCAAAATCGACAATATTATCATCCATAACGGAATATAAATTGAAAATGCAACAAAAAATATCAAAATACATTTAAACTTTTATGTAGTTTCGATTAGAAAACGTTTTTTTCATGAAAATTGTGTTGGTCAGCTTTATATTATTTCAGTAGGTAATTAAAGAAGCGAGGAAATTATTTTTGTTAAAATTACAGGTTTCCACGCTAAATTTAAATAGCCACATCTAAATTATTAAGTAGAAAATAGAAGTAAAATCGTGTGTTAATTAGAGCTCAACCAAAATGCAACTCAATTATACAGAGAATTTTTAAATAATTCATTTCCATTGATCATTTCATGCTAGTATCATTTGTATTGGTCAACATTAAATCGTCTCCGTAAATTGTTACTTGTCATTAAATAAACTGCAATTTATTACTATTATTATAAATTTTTTATTTTATCTAGACCAATTCTAAAAATGAAAATCGAATTGAGTAATGAAAAAATATTTTTTTTAAATTTTTTTTCTTGATAAATTTTAAAATTTAAATTAATTTTGAAACAATAATGTCTTTAAATTTGGCTAACCCATTGTATACTTTCAGTAGTTTAACCGTGACGGCATTAATGGCCGACTTCAGAAAAGATATGATATAGTGAATCACTGATTAGCTCATCCAATTAACTACTGCCCTGTATACATGATATTCATGCACGCGTTAGCTTGACCTGACTCAGATCGAGCTTGCTAGTCCATTCATGTATATGCTCTTAGCGGACCTAACGGTACAGACCGACCTGAGTTAAAGCGAGCTAAAAACTTGGGCTAGGTGTTTAAAATAATCTTAAATTAAATGTAGACCCTAGGTGAATGTCAGTGGCCCCCTACTTTTGAATTTTTGGATGAATTTGGTGTCAAACGTTAGAGCATCGTTTGAGCCTGAATGAGCTTCTTGTGACGTTAAATTTAAAATGCTACTCACAAAATTTCAACTTAAAGAAAACCCACGATCTTACCTGCACTCTTGGGTCTCTCAAGCGGCACTGCGGTTCAGCTCAATGGAGAACACTTATGGGGGGGGTTGCAAGCCGAAGATATCCTCAACTCTATCAAAAAAAAATCACACAAGAAAACTAAGGCGCCACGTGCTTATCGCCGCTTGCCAGATGTCAGTGAGGCCTGAAGCACGAAAGTAAAAGAAATAAAACCCCAGAGTACAAGTAGATGGCTTTAATAAGTTAAAATATACAAAAATCAGAAAATATGGTCAAAGCAATACAAAAAGGTACCCCACAGTAAATTTTCAGACGCAGCAGTCAAGATAAAATACCGCGTCAGATCTGATTTGGCGCACAATAATTTACAATCGGAACCTTCGTTCCGATTTTTCGCAAACAGAATAAAAATTATGAAGATAAATGATCTTCCAATCTTCTTCGCCAAATTGCCGCCCGCGTACTTATGTGCACAACTACGTCGTACGATGTATTTCGAAAATACCAAAAGTGAGAATGGAATATAAAAAAAAACGCTCACCCCTTTGAAACGTAGCGCTTCTTGTTACTTATTTCCACTGAATGCAACAAAACTGATAGTATGAGCTGCTTTCGATCTGCACGGTGGAATATGCCAAAATGGAGCCCAGCTGTCAGTTGTAGCTCACTGATGTAATATTGGACGAGGAGGTTTTGGTATCGTCTTGGAAAGATGGTAGCAGATAATCCAACAATATGGAGAACACTCGAAGTAGTGAACACTGAAGTTGATATTGGATGGTAAACAAAAATTATGCAAATTGCTGCACGCTTGAACCAAAATAGCAGCCTCGAATAAATTGACTGTAACCCACAGCAGGTGGAATATCACGAGGAACGTCCCGTTACAATCTTGACCGTTTCCTTGTGAACAAAGATCAATTCAAAATCCAAAAAACCGGTAATGAATTGTTAACTAAATTCAACTAATTAAAAACGATATCGACCGCCTAATTCGCACTTTTTCATTCGGATCGTCGCTAACTGCAATTATTTTCTACCAAAATCACCTGCTATCTATCGATATCCTAATCTTTCTTACAAAAATTTGCGCAGTTCCTATATTCTCTTTGTTTAATTAAAAAATAAAATTACTAAATTTATTAACAATAGAATATAAATAAAAGGGTGAAAAATTTTGAAGGGTGCTTCAAAATTTTGTATCCTATTTTCATGAAATCCTACTAAGGCGAAATTTGCACTTTACATTCTATTATTTTTGTTTGAGCCTTAAAGATTGCAAAGTTATTCGCAAAAAACTGGTGGGGGGAGGGGAGGCCGTAGACATGTTTTGCAATTTTTCTTCTTGTTTTGAATTTCTATGTGCAATTGATATCAATCGATAGAGCTTTGTTTGAACTTAAAAGAGC
The DNA here is from genome assembly GCA_905340355.1 of Rhagonycha fulva. Taxonomy (NCBI): domain Eukaryota; kingdom Metazoa; phylum Arthropoda; class Insecta; order Coleoptera; family Cantharidae; genus Rhagonycha; species Rhagonycha fulva. The sequence goes on from HG996555.1 coordinate 10,825,694, forward strand.
AAGAGTTTAAATTAATTTTTTATAAAGTGATGGATAGTTGAAATTTTCGACTAAACTCCGAGCATCATGCGTTAAATCTTAAGTTTTTTTAAATCTCTTAAGCTGATAATCGACATACTTTGAATAATAAAAAAATAAAATATTAACTTTACAATTGACATTACTAGATATATGAAACCGCTTAAGGTAATACTAACAATTATTTATATCAATAATCACCCAAAGCTTTATATTCCTTTAAGATGATGATTAAGAGAAAAAATAACAATAAAATGCCAAGGATTCTGCAAAAATCTCTTGTACAATCAAAAATATACCTAAAATCTACATGACCTTGATAAAAGATAAAGCTTCAAGAAAAAGTCAATAAAATAAAAATAGCCTAACCGCAAAGACGCTGCACAGAAGGTAAAGGTTAAAACTAGAAGTTTTTTGTTTATCACGTTCCTAAAAATGAAACAATGAAACAAAACGTAAAAATCAAAATTTTTGGAGTTGATTTCTGAAGCTGCTTCTGTAAAATGTAGATTTTATTGATCGTCAATTAGTATCTTTAAGTTTTTAAACTTCCTCCATTTCAATAGCCATTAAAATTAATTGCAAAGTATTGTTGTTAAAATGTAAACCAATCTAGTTCAAAGTAACGAAAAGTTTAAATAATTTACCTGAATTATTATTTTTCAAAACGTATAAAGCTGAAAGTGAAAACATTCAACTTGCAAAAAGTATATTAAGAATTTATTTAATTAAAAACCGAGCTGTTAAATTACATTAAACGTATGTACATCTAGCGACAAACTGCCAGAAACCTATAAAGTACATTTTTTGCAATATTTATGATTATAAAATTACCGTTTTGATTGATGGTACTGATTTGTGTTTTGTTTTCTCTAAATAAAATTTCTTACGATTGGTGATACCATTATTTTTCTTAACTCTTACAATGGAAAGTCAGATCTGCTTTATTTTAAAAATAAAGGATTTTTACAACAGAAATCTAAGAAGCTCCTTAAATTTTCATAAAGCCATGTCATCTTTTTGCTTCGCGATAATATTAAGTAACTTTAAATTATGTAATTCTAATATCCGGTTCAAAAATGATTACTCAATCACTCGAAAAAAAATTAAAACTATTTTCTGTTGAGTTTTTAAAAGTGGTCTTTGTGCAAAAAAAAATTCCATAGTGTGATCTCTCACATGAACGAAAAATTAAGTTATTACAAAAGCATTAATTATTATTACCAAGTTGTTTATATTTTTTAAATCTGAAGTATCATTAACGATAATGGAATGCTAAATGAAAGAACTACACTCTACTCTGTAATAAATGATACCGCAATTACATGCTACCGTTTAACGCTTTCCATGCATTTCATTTTTTTCAATAATGAAATATAAATAGTAAAGGTTACGTCGCATAGCAATTTGTACAATTGAAATTTATGCAACATTGAGTTATGAGAATGTAATTAATCTTAATTGCGACTGTATGGAAAATAATAGAATGCAATTACACATGGCAAAATATAATTAACAATTTTGTTACGTCTTCAACTTGAGTGACTTAAATTTTAATTTAAGTTAACATAAAAGATCTTTTTTATACTGAACCATTATTTATATTCTTCTTAAAAGAGATGAAGATTGTTTTCCAATTTGTTTGGACAGAGGAAGGTTTTATTAACATTAAAACCGGGGGGGTAGACAAATAATTTGTAGTTAGTAGTTACGCCATTGCCATTGGAGTATACGATATAAAAGTCATAATGGCCGATTGGTTTAACTAATTTTTTAAAGTCGTAACAACGTTTTACATGTAAACTGTAATGTATAAATAATTAGTTACTTTTATCAGTAAACTTGTCCAAAAGTACAAACTAATGGGTATAATCAAGTATTGTTGAATTCCATCCTGACAGGTTACATTTTCTGTAGTTATTATTTAGATTGTCAAATATCATGTAAATAAATATCGCAACCGGTTTTATTTAAAACGTCCTGTCGTACACTATCGTCATTCCCAAGTTTGAATGCATGTAACCGGCAATTTCAAAAGCAAAAACAAAATATTAAAAATTAATTTAAATAACTGAAAAAAATAATTTAATTTACTACCCCATATGATAAATTAATTCAATAAACTTTCCAATTGTACCATAGAGAAATGCTAATTTAACCACAACCATTAATAAAACTTACTGATTTATTGTCACGCTGCTAAATTTAGATATTTTGCTTTAAGCTTAAAGGAAAAAATTGTAAATCTTCATCACATGTAACATAAATTGTTAAAATTTAATTCTTTACCACATAATTACTTAATATTAAAATTTCCTTGGTTCCTTCCTACTTCCTTTTGATAATGATAATTTATTTACTTGTACTACTATCAATTTTGTCTTAATCTCCGGCCAAATTCTAATTCTGAGGTATAAATCTTAAAATTTTTATAATTATCAAAATTTATAGCCGACCTGCGGGATAAAAACTAAATTAATAAAAATTCTATTCTATTAATATTAAATGTTTAAATGACGATACTCTGCTGAGAAGAATTATACCAAACTGCTGTTGCATATTTTATCTTTTACCTGGCTTCTTCCTTACTATGTATTTTGTCAACTCATAATATTGTTAAATTTTTTGAATTTATGATTGCTTGAGAAGAAAAGTGAGTTCTCGTGTTATAATCATAAATATTACACACTACAAGGACACTTATTAGTTTGTCCAGTTTTTAGAGAACCTCATTTATTTTTCCAACATTTGAAGCTATAAAAATTAAGTACCAGTAACCCAGTCAAATTATACATTTTTCATGCCAATGAACGGGTGTAAAATATGAAAGTTTGAAATGTTTGGGATATTTCGGTTAATTCATTACAGTCATATCACATACATTTTTAGTAATAACTCGGAAGGAAATTAAAAGTAGTTTTTCAGTTAAGTTACAATTGCTTCTAAAGTAGTAGTATACTAATTAGCTTAATATTAAGTTTTTTTATTTATCAATTAATTAGTTACTGAAAACTTTGCGATAAAGTCAAAAGTTACACGTATCGAAGCATAGGTATTACTAATAATAATGGATGATAGCAGTCGAAGGGCGAGCGTATTTAGATTACATTGGACGTATACGTGATATAGCACAGCTATATTTTATATCATAGCACAAGTAAAGCAAAATAAATAAATTGGTAATCAATCAAAACGGGGATACAGGACCTATGAAATCTAAATTTCTCATCTTAAAGTTAAAAAGAAAGAAAACCATCAAGAAAATGCGAGTTGGTGAAACAAAACCATACGGCATCAGACGTCATAGCGCACACCAAAACATAAATAATAAATTTTCTAACCAATTTATGAAATTGATATTACAATGTATCTTTTTTAAGAATTCCAATTGTAATGTTCGATGATGAAAATTAATTGAAAATGTCAACAAGAGTAAGCTAGATGTAGTTGTATTTAATTCATGTATGACTGGATATTTTTGCAATGCAACAGATACTCATTATTGAGTTTAGCTTTGAATGTCGTTGTACAAAATAGTTTGCATAGCGTTATTTATGTGACTGCATAAAACTGCAAAATAAATTGTCTTTTTAGTTGCAAGCGTATGCGGATAACAACTGACATATATTTTCTGTGAGCTGATGGTATTATTTTGTTAAAAAGAGTAGTGGCACTCTTTCAGTTTTTCGAACGAATATTGTAGATTATAAATTAAAAGCTCCTGTATTATGGTTCTATTCGCATGTTTTTGCTTTTGCATTTAATACTTTTTGGATATAGGTAATATTGAACAAACAAAACAATTCATCTCAATTTTTATGTTTTGTTTAGTTTGATTGTTTAAGTTTAAATCGTATTTTAAATAACTAGGTATCCACTAAGCTTTCCTAAGCGCTGAGCCTAATTTTGAATTTAACGAGGATTAAATGTTTTTAAATGTGTGAATTCCGATATTTCCGTGATCGTTTCCGTTATTTATTGTTAGTTGGTGATATACAATACGTTGATTGTAAACTTGTGGTAGTTTTGTTTAGTACATATTGTTCTATTCCAGAAATAACAATCAAAATCAGCTGAAAATTTCAGCTCATACAGGAATGGAACATTAAACTGCGAAATAATAAACGTAAAAAAAGTTAAACACAACTTCAAATGGTCAATAATTGAAACATTTTTTTTGATAATTTAATTTATTGTTTAAACCCTTCCCCTCTATTTTTTGAACACCCTATATACTATATCGATATAATATATTATAATTTGGATTATAAATAAATGCAATTTCATACAACCATTTGATACGAAAAAATATGAACATTTTAAAAAAAAGTTTACAGCTATCTTTCACTCGAAACGCTGACACAATCGTAAAAAATACAAAAAATTATATAAACAAATGATAGAAAAATAGTTAAAACTATGCAATATGTTATGTATTTAAAATTTTTTATCCTAAAATTATTTTATTCGCCGAGATTGATAATTTAACTTCGAAGTTAACAAATTAAATTTTTATAAAGACGACGCCGACGCTCGTTACATTATAAATATCACTAAAACTATTTACCTTAAAATAAACTGTTAAACATCATTTTATTGGAAATTTTATTTCTTATAAAATCGCTTTGGCTTTATTGAATTAAATTTATATTGGCAAGTTAAAGTCGTTGTAATTTAAGAAAAATAAAGATAACACATAAACCGGCAAATACTACATAACTTTCCAAATAATCATTCTAAGAAGAGCTCATGGATAGTCGAATCTTTTTATTTGAAATACAGAATAAATTTATTTCTTTAATTGGCTTTTACTGCATTTTATTATGGATTTTTGAGTTGTTAGCTCAGTAACTTCTCATGACGAGATTCTAGGTTCGAGCCTGATGATCCCAAATAACATTTTGTAACGTGAAAACATTCGAAAATACATTTTTGTTCTAGAATTGACGGAATAAAAATTATGCACTCTTATGGTTCCAATTTAATACACTCAATTTATTAAAATACCAAATTTAAAAATATTGAAAACATAGTGACCGATCCAAATTAAAATTTAAGTTATCGTGTGCAAGATTAGTAATAAAAACAAAATTTGGCAAGGAAGAATTTAATGTATTGAATATGCTATTACAAAAAATAAATAATAATTAAAAGCAGCAATACAAGATAATAGAGAATTAAAAAGCATAGAGTCAAATTAGAAGCTATGGAGTAAAAAACAAAACATTGAAAATTTGGCACAAAAAAAGTCGAAACCTAAAAATAATCAATCCTGAAGAATTAAATAAACAGCCATATTTTACTTAGTAGCATCAAGAACGAACAAAAAAGGATAAAAAAATTAACAAGTTTGGAAAGACAAGTTGGAAGAAAATCAAAAAAAAAATAGTTATGGATTGTAAAATCTAACGCCAGCAAAAACAAGGACAACACAAAACTAAAAATGACAAATAAAAAACTAGATAATTGAATTTTTGGGAAAAGATGATCCTTTTCGAAAATGGATGAAACTGAAGAGAATTATGAGGATGAGAATTATGATTTTTATTTTGAACGCCGAGCCGCCTCAGTCTCAGTCACTCTTTTAAAGTGGAATTTTAAGAAAGTGCTTTTCTTCTTGCACATTTTTTTATAATGGCTGCTCAAAGTTCTTGTATTCAAAAATCTGCTATTTGGCTCAAATTTGACCCTGCGGGCGTAGTTCAAAACGTTCAAAATTATAGACATCAAACATGAAGATCCTCTTTTGGAAATACGTGAAATAGAAACAAAAAGCAAAATGGATTATTTGTATTTTTATTACATGTATTTTTGATTTTTTTTTTAATAATACATTAATTTTCAAAATATGCGTTCTTGACCTGCCAAATTTTTGTTAAAAACAGAAAAACGCCGGTTTCTTTCAAGATCATAAAGTTGTTCTCTTGATGCAAAGAAAATTACACAATTAATTATTTCAAATCTACCACTTTTCTTATGCTTTTTTAGCATTACATAAATTTGTGCATGTATGCATTTGAGAGGTAAACTAAGTAGACGGATTAAGAACCGGATTCTAGGCTAGAAGTTCTAGGTTCTATTCCCAACCCGACTACAAAATTTATCCGACCTCATTATGACCATCTCCTCTCGGAAAGCAATAGCAAACCACCAAGAATAGTCTGCAAAGGAAGCGATTTAATATTAACATATTAAATTGGTCACGACGCTTCTGCCAAGAAGCATACGAAGAAGAAGAAGATGCATTCTGCAGGAGAGAAAGAATCTCGTCTGAGACACTGTGAAGTCAGACTTCACCGAGTTTCTTTTGCCCACCGCAATTCCCTTAGCAATAAAGAAACTGCAAAACTTTATCGTGTTTGAGCAAAAAAAATGTAAAAATCAACGACAATTTTTTTTAATAAAATTTTTTTTAATTTCTTAAACATTGCAGATGAAACGTATCCATTTGTTCAAGATTGTAACAGAAACACATGCGTTCTATAAATGTACCAAAATTTTAGTGATGTGTAGGGAGACCGGGGATAGTTTGAACACGGGGATACAATGGACAGGCTCATATTTACAGTCCTATTGTGCATTCTGCTGCCGTGATTGGTTGTACATATTAGTAAAACTGGGCGGAACCAGCTGACAACAATATATGACCGTCGCTCTGAAATTGTGACTTTTACACACCTCTTTTACACCTCTGATGTAACTTTTAAAGGTAAAAACGTAAGGTTTTTCTGTAACATAGTTTGTATGTACTGGTAACTAGTGGGGATATATTTATATAACTATGTTTAATAAAAATACAATTTTTGGTTCAGATATTTCACATCCAGAAATGTGTGATTTTATTAGTTGGGGATACAATGGACAGGTTGTTCATTGTATTCTTGGTTGTCCATTGTATCCTCGATATACCTGTTAATGCAGTGACTTATTTTGATCCACCTACTTTTCTACTTTTATATTTAAAAAATACACAAGTTAGAAAAATAACTGTTACTTAATCATTGTTTGTGTGCTCCTAACTGCATGTTCATACCATCCCCAGGTGCCGTCCAAAGTATCCCCATACACGGGTTTAGTTTGGACAGATGTAGTTCCTCTAGTTTCCGACTTTTTTCTAAAAAACTGTTACTCTTAGAACGTTTATATTATGAGTAAATAAACCTAAAGGACTACTCTAAACATCAGCCTAAAAACCAAAAAGGTAAAATATTTAGTAATAAAATTAAAAAATTAAACGCAAAAAGTGTCCAAACCATCCCCGGTCTCCTATACTTTCACATATAATCTCTTCAAAAATTTACACAAATTCTTCAGTTTGAGCCTTACAATTTTACCATATTATGTTGTGAACGGCTTATATAAAGTAATTAATTCATCGATAAATGACGATTAATTTCGCATTAAAAATTATTTTTTATGGAACGATTAACTGCGCTGAGAGCTGTAATAGCGTCAACATAAAGCCTTTCTCCTTACACATTTTTTATGATGGCTGCTCGAAGTTCTTGTACTCAAAAATCTGCTATTTGGCTCAAATTTGACTATACCTGCGTATTTACAACCTTTTTAACAGTCATTTGGTTTCTATTCACTTTCTCTTTTATATCTTTCGCAATTGTTGGGTTGAAAAACACTTATTACACCAAAAAACTACAGAATCAGTAACTGAATTTACCTGCTCTGTGATATTAAGCTTTTTAATTTAAATCTGATCATAAACGCTTTTACGTGAAGCTTAGAAGTTAGAAAATCAATTATAATTAAAAAGTAAAATTAAACTCAAACAATGGTACACCTTAGGTAACTACACCACATTTTTACATTGTAAAACATAACGAAATTATTTAACGATTTTTTTAAATATTCTTTAGGTTAATTTTTGCTGTTCACACTAACGCGAGTGTACTGTATAAAATTTTAGGGTAAATTAAGCAAAATAATTTATGTCCTGTTTTTACTAACCATGCCGTGAACTTGGCACTGTGATTCTGTAAGCATAATTGTTAGGTTAGGTAGCTTGTTAGGCCGGCTTTCAAATGTGCCAGGGACTCTACTTTTTTACAATAGTGGCAATTTATCAACCCAGGGTGACCAACGGCTTTACATGCTCTTTGAAGCACTGAGATGATTATAAGAAAGTTATACTTTACCTGAATTTGAACTCATTTCCCTGCATTCACAGTTTAAGAAATGTATAGTTTACAAATATTAATATGATGCCCCCTCTCACTGGTGCTGTAAAAAAAAGAAAACCACTTTGTATTCCATGCCGAATGTGTAAATCGTGTACTTTTTATGATACCATGATATGTAATTTTTGCAACCAATTTATGTTTAAGGTCCATTGGAGGTAGCGACGCTTCCAGAACTTCATTCAGTCTCGGGGGTGAACATTAATGGACTTTTCAAAAAAAAATCAAAAATTGGTTTTTCAGAAAAACTCCTAAATGCTTCTCAATAGTCACTTTAAGCATTGGTTTCATTGGGTTAAAATGAAACTTGAATGATACAATTTTAAGGAGATTGAATTATTTAGTTGTTATGTGTGTTCAGCAAAATGCAAAGTCTTTGGGATGCTCTTTCCTCAGCTGGAGGAATAGTTTCATGACCAAATTTGCCGTCAGCAATAGATTATGGGGTGTAGCTGGTAAATACTCCGATAAAGTTCCAAACCTTGTAAATTGTGCATGTACATATGAGGAATAGCTGTATTAACCGATGTAAATGTGCGACTCAAAATGTGGGATTCAGATAAACTTTATGCCTTTTTTTTACAAAAAACAACATTTTTATTGTGCAATTTTCAGTCTCAACATAGTTACTCTCACTCCAATGCTTGCGTTGGAGGCAAAATATGAACGATATTACAAGAGTAATAACATTTCAACTTTTAAGTAATAAATTAATTTATGAATACATAATAAAGGATTATAATATGAAATTTTAATTATGATAAAATATCAAACTTGAGAAGCCAAGCTAAAAAGTATTCAAATTCGTATCATTTATATTAAATGAATGAAAACTTTAATCTTTATCTTTTGTTGTAAATAGAAACAGTAAAATAATTAATTAATTTAATTTAAAAAAGACAATTTGGAACAAATTGATTTTGTCTTTTAAGGGATAATGTCATGAGGTTGAGCAAAGACAAGAATGGATAGAAAGAAAAGCTCCACTAAGAGCATTATGGAAGGCCTTAATGAGTGATTATTCGCAGTGATTAGCGTGAGATTGTATCCCGAGGCAAGTGTAGGATAAATTTAAACTTAATATACATTACAACGTTACCGAGATTGAAACGAGTAAATTTCTCTCATTTATCTCAAACTTTTTCATTTGAAACGTTACGAAAAATGTACGCTTATTTTAAAAGTAAGTTGTATAATAATTTTCTAGTGTCGTGAATCAATGACAATGAATTACATAAAATGCTTTCTTCTACTTTCATAATTTGTTCATTTATTTTATGAAGTTACGAGAGGATATACAGGCATAATTTAGTAATTTTGTAGCTACCGAAACAGGTGTTATTTATTACGTATAATGTGAACATAAATTTGAAATGTGCGAGAAGTAAAACTATTTTATCTTTTTTGAAGCAGCGAATACGATGAAACATTGTTCTACTTTTTATTCTTTATATCTTTCAATAATTCACTTTAAAACTTTCCAAAATACCAAAATAGATTACAGATTTACAGTAATCATCACAGTAGAAGAGGTGCGATATGCGGCGTCATGAAAGAAAAATCCCAAAATGCTCATGAGTATCAAGTTCATTAATTATCCCGTCTTGCATATTTCCTTCTTTTTTTATAAAAAATTAAAACGTTTCCAACTTCTCTAAGTAAGCAATTAATAATGGTAACTAATGAACATTTTCAACCAGAAGGTAAAGAACTTTCTCGGTTATATCCTACGACTCCCCAGAAGCTATACAAAGTTAACATTAATAGGTGCATTTGAAGGCAACTTAACGTAACGAATTACTCTAAATTGCAAAATTATAGCCTATTATTTCTACACCCGACGTAATAATAAATGACGTTAGTACAAGTGGGTTTTTCAGGAACTAAGTAGTTTTTTTAAAGTGTTAATATGATCTTTCGTTAATACGAACTTCTTGAGTTTACTGCTTAGAAAGAATTTTTATTTGCAATTCCGTTACCATGGGCGTAGGTGCCAACATTTTTTATTTACTAAAACTTTTTCAAACGTAATAATATTTTGGATAATTCAAAGCTTTTGCCAACAGTATTACGCAAATCTATAAACTGGTTTGATGTTCCCAACAATGATTTATACGTTTTTCAGGTGTCGTGAATTTATATTGCACTATTAAATGACCATATCACAAATTTATTGTGGATTTAAATTTGTGGAACAAACATGAGCTTTATAAAACGAAATCCAAAACGTAAACTTTTTTAAACAAACAGTTTTATGCAAATCTGTAATTAAATAATAACGCAAATGCTCGGTAGGATAAAATGATTAATTTTCAACAGCTGGTAGATTTAAATGTCTATTGTTTTGTAGTACTTAATCGGTTTTGTTAAGTTTCGCTTACATAAAATTTAGATTTATGGCAAAATGTTTTTAAATTTCCAAGGTCATATTTACTTTATTCTAAGATTATTAAATTACAGGTGGGTCTTCTGAGTGTCGAGGAAAACACTTAATTTAATGGCCCGTGGTGCGTGCTAATCATAATCAAAGCCTAAACTTGTTATCCTTTTGTCTAAATTATCGAACGTAATCCAATTTCTTTGAAAATTGGATTTCAAAATCAGGCGATTTCAGCGTCTTTACGTACTTTTTCTGTTTTTTAACTGCAAGGTGTGATACCACAACTTTTTCATATTGCTATCCTGGAAGTTTGATAAGTTTTCCGTTCGTTTTGTTTTACAACGTAGATGTATAGTATGTAAATTTAAATGGGAAATAAAATTGCACTTGAAATAACCTCAATTTAACCTAAAAATGAACTGCAGATTGAAAATCTATATTACAGGAAAGCTATGCAAGTAGAAAATAAGGTGTATGGATATAAAACATAACGACCCCTGCTATTGAAAGCGGTAAGCAATTTTTATTTATTGGCCAAGATAAAATATCGTAAAACTTAATTAAACGAATTCTTCCAATAAAAAATATATTTTTCTATGCTGTTTGAAAAAGCTTAAAATTTCGATTTCTATTTGAGTTAGGTAAAGTACCTTTCTTCTGCAGTTGAAATTTTTTTTTAAACTTTTAAAATCCTACAAAAGCATAAAATAAATTTTTAAAAACAGCAGAAATAATCAGCCAACATTGTTTTACCTTTATTTGAAACAGAAAATATTTTTTTTAAGTTACTACATATTGTCGTGTTCTGTTCGAACAAGCAGCTCAAAAGTCCGGAGCTCAGGTTGTTCGGAGAAGCAAAGAGACTTCTCAGTTTGTCGGTTCAAAAATAAATAGTTTTTACAATCAAAACTCGATGTACAGTTAAAGAATAAATTTTAATTAAACAAAAGAAATTCCAATATAAAACTTTTATAAACTGAAAACAGATCATTCCCATGTAAACCAACAAAATTGTAATTTGAAGCTAAAGTTAAACGGTTTTTGTCCAGAAATACACATTTACTTCTTTAAAAGTTTTTCTAGTTCCTTATGAACAAAAATAGGGTTTGTAATAATTAAAAAAAATTTATAATTAAAATTGTACAAATAAATGAATTGTTTTTGATTTTAATTTTGATTTTAAATCTCGCGGTTGGTACCACAGATGCACAGTTGGTACCTCAGCAGCTAGTCTGTTAGATCCTAATCTCGCTGCGCATCACACACATGTAGCACGAGTGTAACAAATGTTTTATCAATCGTCGATACAAAAATATTAATCATCACAGGTGTTAAGTTAATTATAATTTTGGTGCTTCGGAGTGCAGTTTTAAATTTAATTACTGTGTCGCAATAAAACATAAAATTTTGTGATAAGGCGTGGTAAGTGAATTAATCAAAGTTTTTACTTCAAAAATTTATAAAGCACACTTTTTATTAATTGCAGAATAATGAACTCAATGTCGCGTTGAATAAATAAATTTAAACAATTTTACCATCCAAAATTTCCATGTGGTTGAAATCCGTTGCTTGTCCAGAGGCTATCAAAATTTCAAAATGGTGGATTAAAACGCCTCGAAATAACCATGTAACTTCCAGGTAATCTTCAAATTCACTTTTTTAATTAATTCAGTAATAATTTTCACACTATTTACTATTGTAAAATTAATAATAATACAATTCTTCACTTCGCTCTATTTGCAGGTAATTCGCAAATTTTTAAACTAATTTGCTACTCTCAAATTAATTCGCCTTGCTCTTACGGAATTGAGCCAGCTACTGACCGCTCCGTTTTCCAAAATTGTAAAATTTGCTTGCTCGCCCGTTTTTGATTTTGTGTTTCATTATTATTGGCTTTTTGGACCCGGCAATTTTAAATTTCACCAATCAACCTGACCTACATTTTCAAAATGTTTATCACTTTATCTATCACTTTCTGCGCGCACCATTCACAGCAGTCTGTTTTACCCACTTCACATTAAATTAAATCTTAAAGTAACAATTTACAAATAAATAAATAAAAATTAACGCTGTTTTACTTTAACTGGTTTCATCATTTCAGGAAATGGACAGTCCCCTCCTGTTCGATAACCAGTTGTCCTTTCACCCATCATCTCAAGTGCAAATTACTGACTTAGGACAATTGATCATTTGTTCAAGTAAAATATGGTTTTGAAGAAAGAAAAACGTTGCAAAATTTTGATTGTGGAAATTTTAAATTTTGTACCAAGGATAGAACACTTCAGTATATTTAAAGTGAAAACAAATTTTTTTTGTATAGCTGACAAGGTAGAAAGTCAAAGCGCATTTTGGAATACTAAGTAAGTAGAACTGCGTTTATTGTCCAAAAATGACATAATTTTGGTAATATTTGTTGCTTATTGCTAAAGATTTGCAGATAATCAATTAGTATAAATTTTCCATATAGGAAAATGTGCGCCCGAAAGTTGTTGATGTGCTCATAAAACACTGTTTCAAATAATTATTGAATTACGTCAAGAAACATTATTAAGAGATAAGGTTACTGCCGAATCGCTTTTTTTTTAAACCTTAAAAATAAAAAAAAATTTGTTACATAAGTAACCATAAATGTTACACAGCTTTATATATAATTCACTATTTAAAATTTAAAAAAATACCACTCTAATAAATCACCATGCCCAAGATGTTAAAAAGAAGGAAGGTGACGTAGCACATCAGAGAAAATAAATCATTTATACTAAATGATGACGCAGTTTACTTTTATTTTCCCCTAAGTATTAAAATTAAACTTTTACAGTTGATTAAGAGGTCCTAAAAATCGATTTTTGATTTTGTACAGTTAACAGCTATTTCTAACGATTTCCTTTACTTTTTGCCATCTGCAAATGCAATTTTTGGACTCCACGCATAAAAATACTTCTACAATGATAAAAACATCTCAAAAATTTTAGTCAAATTTTACAAAACGGTAGATTTAATCCGTTAGAATTTTTTTTACCCCAAAAAATTATAATTAGAAAACTATAGCATTTTCAACGGTTTCTTACGTAATTTGATGACAAACTTTGTTTGGCGCAGTTTATTTTCCGCTAAGTATTAAAATTAAACTTTTATGATCGTTTAGAATCCTAAAAATCGATTTTTGATTTTTCACATTGTCAGCAATTTCTAACGGTTTTTCTTTCTTTTCGCCTGCCAAAAAACAATTTTTGGACTAAAATACGTCGCCTACAATAACAAAAACAACTTGAAAATTTTAGTCGGATTTTACAAAAACGGTAAATTAACCCCTTTAAATTTTTTTCACCCCAATAAATAAATAATGAAAAAGTATACTAAATTTCTCCACGGTTTCTTATGTATTTTGATAAGAAAATTAGCCTGACGCAGTTTATTTTCCGGTAAGTATTAAAATTAAACTTTTACGATCGATTGAAGTTTGTAGCATTTCAAATGCTATTATTTTTTCTGGGCATTTTCTGTTAAGTAAAAATTTAAATTGGCTTGAAATCTACGCATCTTCCTGTGCATATCCATCACGCGCAAGTGTTAATATATCGAAAACTTATCAAATTGGCATTTTTCCGTTTATTTTCATCAAAAATGAAAGTTTCATTTTTTGTTCTATGTAATGTTTGAGTTTTAAAAGCCACAAACCGCTTATTTTATGAAGTGATCTTATTAATAACCTTTAGTTTTAAGTTTGTGGGTAAGCTTTTTCTTCTTAAGGTGCCGTCTCCTATCGGAGGTTGGCGAGCATTTGAAATGCTACATCTTGGCAGATTACTCACGGTGGTTTGCCATTGCCTTCCGAGAGAAGAGGGTCATAATAAAGTTAGATAAATTTTGTAACCGACTTGGGGATTGAACTTAAACCTTCTAGCCTAAAGTCTGGTCCTTAGCCCGTTCACTTAGCTCACCTCTGTGGGTAAGCATTACATTTATATTTTCCATTTTGAACGGAGTTTGACTTTTTGATCAATTTTAGCTTTTTATTACCACCTGTCATTTATGTGCTCGTCAATTTTTAGTTATCAACTTTTGATTATGGTTTTCTGGGAACGTAGTTAAAGTGGAGCTGATATATTTCTATTGTTTAATCAGCGTGATGGAACCATTTCCATGAGAGCGTTTTACCTTTTATTTCCATGGATGTTTTTTTTCCACATCTGGTTCCGTTTTTATCAGTCTGCTTGAGCTGACCTTGTCCGTTTCGACGTCACCGTCCTATCAGCTGTGACTTTGCTAATATCGACAGCGTGGGATGACCGGAAAATCATAGATTTTTTTAAGTTGTTAAAAGCGCATTTAGGAAATTAGCCCTTCTTAATAATTTATTTCGACGTTGAGATGTTACCGTTGGCAGGTGAATTGATTATTGTTTAATTATTGCAGTTTTATTATTTTTAGCATTACACCTAAAACTCAGTTTGCTCGATAAACCATTAATATTCCAGAGGCTCCAAAAGAATAGCGATGTTGACTCGGTGTCGCATACAGAATGCACATTATGTATTCTCAGGTATTTTCCTTACGACGTACCGTGTATATTAGTCTGATTAGGGCTTATCAAATTTGAACGCCCGGGATTGGTCAATTAAACTCAAGGCTTTTTTGATTGATAATCAAAAATGGCAGTTTAATATTTTTGGTGCTTGGAAGTAAAATAGTTATTTTCGAGTTTATTACACATTTTTTTGAGTTTAATTGGTGGTTCCGACTACCGCCCTAATACACTTTCGTCAGAGTGTGATTAACAAGCAGCACGGTAGGACAGATAAGAACGGGGAGTCACATCTGGTGATAGGAAAATTTTATACGTTGGAATCGCCGCATAAATCGCCCTCTGGTAGGATCTATCGGGACTCCAAACATAAATATTGAGAATTATTCAACAGCTGATTGTCAATTTTGGATGTCTTCAGCTACGTTTAACATCACCACGACGGTTTGTGTATCGTTTGATATTCTAATATTCCACCTCCAGCGTGTCAACCATTTGTGGTTTCCGTGAATATCTTGTTTGGCCGAAGTTGTGCACCATAAATATGCATCCTAATTATTCAACTTTGTTTGCGAAATCAAGTGTTTAATAATTAGAAATTCATTATTTACCGCACTCCAGTGGCGTAACACTGTGTTTACTTAAGCTCAACCAATTTTTGTTCAATACAGAAACGCTTGAGGTGACAGACAGATATAAATATAATTTTCTAAGTGTGTTTGCTTTATTTTTAGCTTTTAAAATCATTTTCAACACTGGTGGAAGAAACTTTTGGACGAGATCTCGAAAGGAAGTGATTCTGCTAAAAGATAGTGTTTTTGGTATCAAATTCCCACTAATTACCAGGGCAAGAAAATTTAAGGTAGGCCACTTGGTGGATATTATTTATATTCAGTTTGTTAACCGATTTTAGCGATTTTTTTTCAATATTACCTGTTCAGGTGACAATTATTTATTGGTTGAGCGAAGTGACATTTTGTCATCGTTCGCTGGTAGTGTCTTTCACTTTTATTTACTTCGAGTAAGCCTATTGCTGGGGCAACCAACCAGTCTCCTGGTGGTTTTTTCTTGGGTAGCCTTCAGCTACGAACATTTCTGTTTGGGACTTCGAGTCCGGCTTACTGTATTGTTTGTAATAGCAGTACCACTTCACATCTGTGTGTATTTGGTTGATCTGATCAACCATCTTTTTTGTAATTCAATAAAAACTTGTGATTCATTTTTTTTCTGTCTTACTGGCGCCCACAATTTTTTCTTTAGTTAGCAGTAACATTAAGCTTGTTGTGCTGAGTGAGGTAAGTCATTTAAAGAATCTGCGAAACGCGTGCGCGCGACCCAGCTCTGGTACTGGACGGGGGTGTGTTCCCTTAGCTAGTCACCCGCAAACATCAACGGGGCATCGAGGCATTGGCGGTGTTTGTTCGCAAACTACGTTACACTACAAACTACGTAAAGATTGTGGTGGAGGGGTAAGTTGAAAAGGCAATTACTGTATTTAATTCTACTTGATGATATCTCTTGCGAATGAGTATTTGCACTCAATTTTACCGACGCGTTATGTCTGCGTTAGGCAGTTTTCTAGATGCGCGATTTATTTTTTTCGTGGGTTGTCTTCATATGGCAACTCATTTGTATTTTTTAGTTTTTTTTTATTTTGCTTTGATTGTCCCAGGGTATCCCTTTAGGGTATCCTGGATTTAACTTGCTTTGTTATGTGTCTCCTATATAAAGTCTTAAAATCAAGCATTGTCAACCCCATCTTTTTACTCGACTTTTGTTTTGTAAATAAAACCAACCCTTCTACTATCGCGTTTTATTTAGAAGACTGGAGCCCAATTATATTTTTTCGTTAATAAAGCCCACGAACCGCGCATGCACGACTCACGTTTTGGTACTGAACGGGGGTGTAATCCCTTAGCTGGCCTGTTTGCCATTCCATCGCAGATCAGCGAAGCAAGCGGTGCAAATTGGAGAAATTTGTGGTACAAGTTCTAAAAATTGAATTTTGTATTCTAAATTTTGTAAGAGATCTTGATTTTGGCGATTTTGGCGATGGCGAGAAAATGCTATATTTGAATTCTACCCTATCAAAAACGTCGTTTACAATAAAAAAAACCAATTTAAAATTTTAGTCGAATTTTACAAAAACGAGATTAACCTCTTTGAAATTTTTTTACCCTAAAAAATAAATACTGGAAAACAATAGCTATTTTCATGGATTCTTATGTATTTTGATTAGAAAATTAGTCTGACGCAGTTTATTTTCCGGTAAGTATTAAAATTAAACTTTTACATTCGATTCAAGTTCTAAAAATCAATTTTTAGATTTTCACTTTTGTAAGCGATTTTGAACCATTTCTTTTGATTTCTGCTACTTGAAAATGCTATATTTGAATTCTACGTTATGAAAAACTTCGTGTACAATAACAAAAAACTTTTTAAAATTTTAATCGGATTTTACAAAAGCCATAGAAGAAGCCCTTCGAATTTTTTTTACCCCAAAAATAAATATTGGGAAGCTATAGCTTTCTCGACGGATTCTTATGTATTTTGAAAAGAAAATTCGTCTAAGCTATAGTGTAAAATTTAAGTAAAAACTTATTAGAAAACAGAAGGAAGAAAATGGTAAAGCGACAGTGATGAGAAGTTAAGATAAGGTAAACATTTTATGCATAAACGATTATGAAAATGATTTAAGTAGAGTTAATAAATATAGAATATTTTAATCTGCACATGAAAATTTAAAATTTCAATGAGAAGAAATATAAAAATTACTTAAACTTCACAGTACTACAGTGGTGGAAATAGCTATAAGAACACTTAAAAATTCTGTAATATTTACAAGATATTTACGGTACAGGACAACTCGGCACAGGATAACTCGGCACCAGAATAACTCGGCACCAGTTGAAAAACAGACCATGAGAAAGGTCGATTTTCATAGTAAATTTTAAGCTAAGTCGCTCGTGATTGGTGAATCAATGCATTATATTGTCGGTACATGTGCGGTCATACAAAAGAGTCCGGCTGATGATAATAATGTTAAAGTACGGTTAATACTTTTTCGCGTGAATCCTCCTCGTGCCATGATGGTTTTTACAAAAATTGACCCAACGCTAGCCTACGCTTCGCTGCGCTACGCTCCGAGCCATTTTTGTGAAAACTACACTTATTATAAACATACCCCTAGGCCCGTGGGTTAAGGAAAAGGTGGATCATTGAAAGGTGAAACTCGTTTTTGCGTGGATTCTACAAGAACGGTGGTTGTGCAAGTAAAAATTGACTGGATGCACTTCTCGCTTTGCTCGAGCGCCTCCAGCCATTTTTACTGTACATTAACTATAGAAAAATATGATTTTTGGTCGAAGTGCACTGCAGTGTTAAAGCATATGAATGCTAGTGAGGCCACCGTAATCCCCTCTCTAGGTAAAGTAATGTAATTTACACGGACTGACGACGGAATGCCTGAATTCAGCAGTCACGGGCGACTTAGCTTAAAATTTGCTGTGAAAATCGAAGAACCGGTGCCGAGTTGTCCCGGTGCCAAGTTTTCCTGATGCCGAGTTGTCCTGGTGCCCAGTTTTCTCAGTGCCGAGTCACTGGTGCCGAGATTTCCGGTGCCGAGTTTTTCCGGTGCCGAGTTATTCGGTGCCGAGTCATCCAGAACCGAGTTGTCCGGTGCCGAGTTTGAAGTGCCGAGTTGACCGTGTCTCAGATATTTATGTATGCTACTGAGTAACGTTCACTTGCATTTTCATAGTAAATCAATGGTAACAAAAATTCTTCGAAAATTAATGCTTACTAATACATTTATCTGACTTTACATTAGTTGCGGCCATAAACTGCATAGTAATAGATATAAAACAGGTGGTAGATATCTGGAAATTTTTGAATTAAACGGTTTTTTAACACTTATTTGCTGGTGTTAGGAAAGAGTAATAAGTTCAACCATGTGGTTTAATTTTTCAGAATACAAAAAATGTGGTTTAAAAATACACAATTCTGTCAAAAGTGGTAAAGTAAAACAGCTAAACCATACTTGGTTTTATTTAAACCCGTATGAATGCCACCTCATACTCAGACATATTAGAAGATGTTTTAAGTAAGTTTTGAGAAAAATATAGTACGATGACAAAGTTTATCAACAGGATAATGCAACTGCGTGACAGGCAAATCATTGGTTTTCGGCTAAAAATATTAAACTTTTAGAGTGGCTTGTGAAAAGTCCCGATATGAATTTTATAGAAAACTTGTGGGCCAACCTGTAAGGAAGGTTTATGAAAATAGAAGAAAAAAATTTATTGATAAATGATATTTTCATCGAAACTTACAGAAAATTGATTGATTCAAAACCAAAGCGACTTTTTTTACGTTTGCTCTTTTTACTACTGTATTATAATTTTAAAATTAGGGAAAACAAAGCATGGTTATTATTAAACAACTATTTTAATAACTAATAATATAATTTATGTTTGTTATAGTATTTTGTTTAGATTTATTTGCGTATTTTATCTGTTCTATTTAAATTAAAACGGTTTTAAATGTAAAATAAAATACTCTTTATTCAACAAATACACATGAAAACTAAAGCAATATAAATTAATTACAAAAATGTTTGTACCATTATTGTTATCATAAATATTACAATAAATTCAAAGAGAGAAATTTAATTAGAAAAATTCTTGAGGATCATACTTACAAAAATGTAAATTCTGGGTCGCAGATGACCAAGTTAATTCAACATCGACAGTTTACAATAATTATTTTCTTTTTTAAACCACAATTCTAAAAACTAAAGCAAAAAATTATTAAACTAAAAATCCAAGTGTTTGAATCGGTGGGATTCTTTTAAGTTACCTGGATTCTGGAATCCTTTCAATTTTCTGGAAATCTAGATTAGTATCTGCTTGTAACATAGGATGTATAATATTAACATCAGGAGCTTGTAAGCTTTCAACTTTTTGCTAATTACCATAAAAACAACTTCATAAAAACAAGTAAATATTATTTATTTATTCATGTACGCTGTGTTTTATTTATTATACTGTAGATATTTATTTAAAATTTTTTACCAAACTGAATAAGTTTGAGTAAACTAATAAAAAACGGTTTACGTTGAGCGAATGGCCTAGTGGTCACTGTGTTAAAATCGTGCACAAGGTCAAAACATGTAATTTGTTAACAATTTTAATTTTGTGTAGTCTTTTTGTTTAAAAGCTTTTAAAATGCCTTAAAAAAAGTAAAATTTCTCTGCTAGTTTATAATTCCTTTTACAATAGGTACATTATAAATTAATTAATTGTAAGTGCTTTTAAAGTTCAAGTAAGTATAATTACATTTTGTAAAAACAAAACTCGAGTATATAAAACTAATGCTTGTACCACAGTAAATATTTACTTTCAATAGAAATTTATAATTTGTTTACCCTGATAAAATTGCTAGGGTAAAGTAAAAGAAACGCAAACGAGTCAAAGTAATGAATTAAAATGATGAATTTGGTAATATATTAAAAAATTAACTATTGGAAATTTGATTTGAAATAAGAGCTACGAGGGAAGATTTTGAAGTTCACGGAATGGGGTCCAAAAGGTACCAATATTTTAAACAAATAGGAGATAAGGAGTTCATGCAGTGGCATTCAAATGGCGGTGGTAAAATAAGCAATTAAATGAAACACAACATGAAAATTGATCATATGCATTTCTGTACTGCATGACAATGCACCTGTTTACAAAGTGACAATTACAATTAGTGCCTAGACGTCATGAGTTTTTCGAGGAATTGGTCAGCTACTGTATAGTCCAAAGTTGGTACCCACTGATTACTGGTACATAATTAATTATATAACTAAATATGATATTTTTGTCAAAAATTAAAATTTTTATAAAGCGAACAATTTATGCTAAAATAATAAATTTTAAATAAGTCAGCAGAGTTTTAAATAAAAAGTAGGTAATATTTACTTGAAAAAAAAAGTTAAATAACTCAACCACCAATTTAAAAAACAATTTTTTTTAAATTTCTGTATAACAAAATATTTAAAAAAATTTAATTGCTTTATGAAATTTTTAGATATTTAAACCATAATGGGGAAGTAGAATTGGTGTTAATGCAATTGATAATGATTATTGTATATAAGCATTAACAATGTGCCTGTGTGCACGAACGGCGAGGTATTTGTGACGAGTTGCGGTTTCATTCGATAACTAAATTAGATATCCCATTATCGAGAATTGGAATCGACATGAGGGCTTCAATGTTATAATATATACCTACCTAATGTACCTATTATTACATAATATTATATTATACAGCTGTTCTAGTTATTTTAGTTTTATAACTAATTTTAGTACAGCACTTCGTGTCGCCTACGTTATAGCTAATCAGATCGCACTGTTTTCTGAAAAATGGCAAGCATAAACCTCGTTTAGCTTTTCAAATTACCTATTTAAAAACGAATGAGTTACAAATCTTTTTCACGCCATAAGAAATGACCCGACCTTTACAAAAAAAAACATTCAATCATCTTGAAAATGCAGCTATAAGACGAACTGTTCTTTTGGTGTGAACATGTATTTCGTTTTAAAATATCAAAGGAATTTCTCAATTAAGACTTAATTATAATTAACAATGTGTTTATTTTGCCTAAACCCCAACGTCGAACTTTATTACTTTTATGCCTACAAGTAAAATACATAAACTTTTAAGCTTGGAAAAGTTTTAAATATTGAAATAGGCCTTGTAATTCAAAATGAGAACATTATAATTTGTTATATATTAAAATTCTTTTCCCACAACATTTTAGTGGTTTTGAACAAATGCTTTAGGTAATTTTTGCTCTTTCATTATTACAAGTTTGTTTAACGAGTTAATATAAGTTTTAATTACTGTAGAAGTCTTGCAGTGCAATATAACTTTAAAAATAAATTTCTTTAATTTTTACTCTAAATTTGCTTTTTCGACAGATACCTGTAAACTGCGGTTTTTCAAAATTACCGACATTTTCGTGCAATTTAAGTACTATAAGCAAGAAAAACCTGGTCGTGGTGCAATTCTTGCAGAAAAATATTGTTATTTACTGACAATCTAAACCTGCGCTTTCATTGTCACGTGGACTACTATTGTAATTGGTCTGATCTATTGAGTTAAGTTGCACAAAAAAATGTAAAAATAATACACAGCATATGCAGAACAGACACTGTATAATAATATAAGATGGTGTTAGTAAAACTTGGGCTATTAATTTAAAAGTTTGTATAGTGAAACAGTTCTGAAAGGAATGCACTAAAATATTTGCCAAAAGTATAAGCATTCCTTCATAATTCACTTGAACTAAACACATGCAATAAGTAAAGTGACTTTACGTTATTAGATGTAGATAGATAAAGTTGTTAAAAGCAACAAGGAAACTAAATTACTATGTAGGTGATAATTATTAAAACTACTTCTTGTTTGCAATTCTACTAAGAATTATAACTTTGCGTTTGATATATTGTTGTAATTAATAATACACCAAACTACTAGTGAAATGCGAGATGCTTACATCAAAATTGTTTATTAACACCAACTACAAGAAATTCATTACCTAAATAGAACTTTCCCAACTTATAGTTGCAACTACTAATTTAGCCAAGCATATTTAGTACAATGCTAGCAAAATGATTATTTTAATAAATAATTTCCGTTTAACTTAAGTAGTTCTTAAGCCACAGGTGTTTGTTTGTGAGCCTGTTCGGCAAGATAGTTACCAAAACTAACAAATAGATTGCTCTTTGAAAGACAAAATCAAAACCACATTACACGAAAATCTACTTCTCCTCAGACTTAAATCTATCGTCTTTGGTGATAGTTCCATTAAGTAATAAATAATTTAACTGAAAAACTTCAAAAGTTATTGTTTGCTATTTCAAGTACTTCCTGCAATAAAAGAAAAAACTACAATCAACTACTACAGCGTTCTGGTACAAAGTTAGACTTACTTGTGCAGAATTAAAGTTTCAACTAAATTATTTATTAAAAAACCAAAACTTTTATAAACCAAATTAAATAATTTGCGTTATCAGTTAGAAAGTTGACTTTCGACAGTTTGTTAGGTGTACTTGTACAAAATTAAAATGTTACCTCTAAATTTAATTTACTCCGAATAAGAAGCAGCAACGGCAAAGTTAATAGGTATATTAAATTTTGTATTTCTACTTTAATTGGTAAATTAATTACTTATAAAAAAGTTACACAAAACAACTTAATGATTGACAAATACTTCGCTTTAACTTATTTTTTGAGAACCCGGGGGTAAATGAAATAACGTAAGGGTTAATAAAAAAATTAATTAAAAATTTATAATTAGATTGATACTTTCAAAATTATCAATTGAAATTTCCAGTATAACTAAAGCCAACTTTATTTTATAGTTAACTTTTTTTTGAAAGTTGAGTTTCCTAAAACAAAGCTGACTTAAAAAAAAACTGGTTATAAAACGTAGCAAGGGGTTTAAGTCAAACTTAAGTTAATACCCATTTAAAGGAGTTCTTTTCAAATTCAATTTGACATTGTTAAAGTTCTTACGGAATTAAAGGTTTTATTTTACAAATTAATATATTTAAAGCAGAGGAAAACTTCGAAAAGATTTAATTCTATTGGAGTCACAGAGCTGTAAGTTTTATTTAAATATTTAAGAGCAGGTCCCCGACTAAAATAGTCTTAAATGCTTTTCAATTTCATTTTTTCGTTTTTATTTTAAATAATTTCTTTTTAATGTCTGTTATAGTTAAAAATAGTTAAAAAATCTAACCATTTTATGTAAAAAGCTTCGTATATACCTAAATGATCATACAACGCGTACAAATAAACTTTATTTAATAGCGAATTAAAAATATCTGGGTTACTAATTTCCGAACTTTTTAATTTTTTTGGAAGTTGTGAGGGTGCGATTCTTATCAACATAAAATGAGTGCACCGTTGCGTTAATGCATTCCTGGCAATGTTAAAAATACAGATTTCAAGTAATCCTGCGGTTTCTTGCCAATGCAATGTAATATGACACTGAAAAATTTAACTGCAAGTTAAATATTGTCGTCATCAATCATTTTTAAAACTACGGGAAGCTCATCCGATTCAAGTGTTTTAATATTTTTAGTTATTCTCAGCACAATAAAGAATTGAAAATGTCCCTGATCTTTCTTTATATAATTTTTTTTGTTATGTTACAAATTCTCACACTTTCGTTCTTTGAAACTAAAGTGTCAATTAAAAAAAAAAATTAATGGTTCTTCCATCAATAAATAATATTATGGAGGATTGACTTTCAAAGCTGCTTTATAATGCCAAAATGTAAAGTCTATTCTATAGTCAATAAGTGAGCTGATGGTAAGCAACAATGTAATTGACATTTAATATAATTACAGTTACTGTAATTTACGTTTGAGAGCATCTTATGAAACTTGACTGGCAGCTCCTTCACTAAAGTAGTATTTGCATTCAACTTTGTTAAACAAAATTATATTTTTATCAAAAGGTTTTTGAAATTAAAAATTTTTTACTTTAATACATTTTAGAATAATTTAAGCTCTGCAGCTTTATATAATTAATTAAGTTTTAAGAGTAAACTAAAAAAAATTTTACTTCTGAAAGTTCTGAAAATTGCAGTTTATCGTTTCAATAACTTTCTTTTATTTTAATTTTTAAATAATTTTATTGGCATAACTATCACGTGAGGAAATAAACGTACCGTTAAAAAAATAATTGCAATGAAAAGGAAGTACTTAACCTAATAATATTGAGCATTTTCCGACGTGTCCTTTCGTCTGGATCTCATGACTCGTCATGGTCAGGCTTGATGTATCCCCAGAGCCCTTCCTCTATCTACTCTAGTATTCTTTCTGCGACATTCTGCTTATTCCTGTCAGCGCATTCAGATATTGCGGTCTATAAAGTTTATGTGGAAAACTGCACGTTTTACATTTCTAAAGTGACCTAATTTATATTCTTTGTGTGTTGGAAGTCGAACTCTACACACTTCATTTTAGAATTTGCTATTCGGTAACTAACTAAATCGGATTTCGGATGCACAGGGGTAAAATAAATTATCATCAGCTGTCCATTGCAACGTTGCATAAGATATTCCCGCATGGTATAGCACTTCAGCAATACAGCCGGAACCCACCACACAAGGAGCATTATATAATAAACGTATAATAGATAGTATCATTTATTGTTTGCTCAACAAAGCAAAGATGACAAAGAGGTATTGTGTTATTTTCATGAAAATAATGTCCGTGCTTCATTATTACATAGCGCATGGTTCTTCTATAATACCTACCTAAATATCTAACATTTTAGGAGAACAAGGCGATTTCACACGCACGAATAATTTCAATTCAAATCGTTTAGAAAAAAGAAAATTTCTTGCAAAAGTAATTTGTTGCGATAGGTATCGCGTGTAATAAACGACACTTGGCGAAGAAGAAAAATAATAATACACATAATCATTTATTTCTGCATTCAAAACGTAACATAATCTTCCGTAATTTTTGAAAACGGATTACTATACACACACACATCGTAATTGGGACAACCACAAGTTTTTTTATAGTACCTATAGGAAATTGGGGCTAGTTAGCTACAGGGGTAAGCTGACATAGCCCAATTATTTTGGACACCTACTAACATAAAGCATCCTATGTCGCACCGTCTGCTGCATCTGTCATTGTACTTTCTAGGCAAACTTTCCGCCGAGTGACATCTTTTATATCTTTTCACAAATGAGAACTATTTTTTTTGCAAATTTATTCTTTCTATTTTATTTTTTTTTGTAACCAACCAACGATTAAAGCATTTCGACTGACTGCATGTCCGCCCGTACATCTGCCCGCATAATTCATCTAATAATATCAAAAACAAGCACTCTCGTCTTCTACGGAAATATACAATGACAAAATAAAGAACTTCCTGAACAAGGACGACAAACTTTTGTTTAATTTTTAATTTTCTTTTATAACTGTATCGATAGAGCTTCACTTGAGTTTTAAGAACTGCGATTCTTACCATTTTTGCTTAATTTTCTACAAAGTTACTAACTAGGGAAAGTTAGTATTGTCCCTAAATAATTGAAAAGTTGGCACTACTAATGCGTAGTCGATATTCATTTATGTTATAGTTTATTAGTTGTAATTATTGTAAATAGTTTTTAGAAATCTAAACAAAAAGTTTATTAATCATGAGTACATTGGAGGATAATGCTATTTGGGACGATGGTGAGGAAATTTCAGGTGAAGAGGTGTTAAGAATGTCCACTGATGATATTGTAGCTCGGGCGGAATTACTAGATAACCAAATAAAAGACATGAAAAGTGAAATGAGAAATATAATTTTCGAAGTGAAAACTAAATACAGAATGATTGAAGGAAACAATGAGAGAATCAAAAAAGCAAAACAGCTTCCGCATTTGGTATCGACCGTTATCGAATTGATCGACGTGAATCCAGAAGGCAAGGAGGAAGACGGTGGTACTGAAAATATAGATGCTCAGCGCAAGGGAAAATGTGCAGTGATAAAAACTTCGACTCGGCACACATACTTTTTACCTGCCGTTGGTATAGTGCCCGTAGAAAAATTGAAACCTGGAGATTTGGTCGGCGTAAACCGAAGGAGCCATTTAATTTTAGAAATTTTACCTACAGAATATGACAATCGCGTTAAGGCCATGGAAGTGAATGAGAAACCCGCACAAGCTTATTCCGATATTGGAGGTTTAGATAGCCAAATTCAAGAACTCATTGAATCCATCGTTTTACCGATAACTCATAAAGAGAAGTTTGAAACTATGGGAATTCATCCACCTAAAGGCGTTTTATTTTATGGGCCACCTGGAACTGGAAAAACTCTATTGGCAAGGGCGTGTGCTGCTCATACTAAATCGTCGTTTTTAAAATTGGCTGCTCCTCAATTGGTACAACAGTATATTGGTTACGGTGCAAAACTAGTAAGAGATGCGTTTGCCCTAGCAAAAGTAAAGGCTCCAACAATTATATTCATAGATGAATTGGATGCTATCGGAACGAAAAGGTTCGCTTCTGCAAAGAAAGGAGATCGAGAAGCACAAAGAACCTTGATAGAATTACTCAATCAAATGGATGGTTTCAGTTCAAATTCAAATATTAAAGTTATTGCAGCTACCAACAGGATTGACACTTTAGATCCCGCTTTGTTACGTTCTGGTCGTTTGGATCGTAAAATAGAATTTCCGGAACCTGATGAAGAAGCCCGTGCTAATATTATGCGCATTTATTCCCGTAAAATGGTTGTAAGTCCTGATATTAATTATGAAGAATTGGCGAGAAGTACGGACGGGTTTAATGGAGCACAGTGTAAAGCTGTGTGTGTGGAAGCAGGAATGATAGCTTTAAGACGTAACGCAATGTTTATAACGCATGAAGATTTTGTGGATGCTGTTGTGGAAGTACAAGCGAAAAAGAAGAAAAATCTCAACTATTATGTTTAACTTTTAATTTTGTATCTATGTAATCTGTATATTTGCACGTTAACCACTCAATAATAATCTACGTTTACAAATGGAATAACTTTTGACCACTTCTTATAGAAGGAATGATTATTAATTAATCGATTAGTATCAAAATGTTAACTTTTCAAGTCATATTAATTATTTTAAAAATCCTAAACAAATCTGTGTACCTTTCAACTACAAAGTCATAATAAATTTAAATTAGTTTGTAAATTTAATTTTGTTTCACTTACATAATCAGATGCCATAAGTACGAACGTTATTGTTTCTGACCACCTTCCAGCGCAGAATATGCAATGTTGTGACAGTTTGAAAAGCGGCAAATGTTGTACGTTAGAAAATTGAAAAGGTTGGTTACCAAGTCATGACATCAATTTAGGATTAAAATGAACCTAAAAGTAGAGCTTACTGTATCAAAATTAATTAAAGATTTTGTGTCACACAACAATCAAATGAATGTCCTTCCTAAGGGTAGTTTAGAGCATCATTCGTTTAAGACTAATTAAACAAACGTCAGCTTCATTAGGCTTATAGTTTGCGGTTTAGATTCTGAAAGCTTAGGCCAGTCACTTCGTTTGAGAAAATGATTTTCATTATTCCTGCTTCGAAGTCCTTACTGTAAATAAGGATTACAAATTATTATAGTTAACGTTTTAAACAACGTGGCTTGGTACGAAACTTTCATAATATGATTTTATCTGGATTTTATTGTAACTTGAATTATTAAAGCCCTTAATTATTTTTCTGATTTCATCAGTGTCAATAGATGTAATTAGAAACAGCTGAACAGAATAGACTATTCACAAGTTTTGAATATATGATGACGTCAAATTAGTAAAGGAATCTTCAAACAAATTTTGTACATTGTACGGTGTCTTAAATTGTACTGCCTATTACCCTACCCTTAAATTATGAAAGTAATGTAATAATGGACTACAATGGAACAATGAATTCGTGTTTAGCGACGAAGCTCGGTTTTGTTTATGGATCTATTTGGGTCGATTATTACAACTATTGCAAAAACAAACAAAATTTATATTCTAACCTAAAAAGACAATAGGAAGGGGTGAGTTAATTTACATTTTGTTACACCAAAAGGCAATTTCTACAATACAATACGCGGTCACTTATTAAGGTTAATTTGAATTATAATTCCGTTCAAACCAAATCAGTTAGATCATATTATCAACATTACAAAAGTTGATTGTAAATTAATTTTATTTTATGCTTATGGAATCTTCTAATACGATAAGCTAAATAAAAATGCAGGATTTTGTACATTTGATATTTTTCTAAAGAGGTCATTAATTTTTTTTAAATAATATAAATGTACGTACTTTTACATAATTACAAACTTGTTACATATAATCTAAAACTAATTACCGCAGTAATTAGTTGCCTCTCGACTATGCCTGAATATATGCGACAGCTGTTTGCTGCTAACCCACTATATATATATGTACTATACCCAACATAAAGCATTTCAAGATATCTTAAAATCTCTAAAAAAATTTAATTACTTAAAATACAAAACTACTGATTTTCATTTTTGTTATCAGGTAATTCAATTATTTCGTTAGGGATACAAATTTATTTTTGCAATGGTATGTGATAATGCGAAAAGTTTGGTATGAGTTTTAAACAAATTATACACTTTACAAATTGTGCTAATTGCAATAAAAAATTAATTACGTTTAATAATCCATTAACTTAGAAGATTAATCATGCCATATACTTTTATGTATTTATACAACCATTAGAAGGTTTTTTATATAAAAGAGTTAAAAGCTGAAATGTAAGAATTTGATGTGGTTATAATTTGAAAATATGGTATTATAAATTACTAGTAAACATTTTTTCCTAATTTATGATTGCAATAAGAATAAATATTTTGACAATAACAGTATGGTGATTCATTAGATTCAAATTGTTATTCAATAACTCCACAAGCGATTTATTGGTATAATCAATTCAAAATTGATGGATACAACATACAATTAGATTAATATATAAATTCAGTAACAGTTAACTTAATATTTTAAAGCAAAATAACATTACGCTATTTTGAATTGTATTGCATTGCAACACATTGCACTGCAATATTTTGTTATGGACTGTACAGTATGCTATGGTAAAGCTAAAATTGCAATTCGAGTTATGTAGGATATTATGACATACCTACTCAATATTGGCATAGTTGTATTTTGTAATATAACATATCAGTAATTCGCAGTATGCCAATACGCATACTTGCGATACTCCAATATTTAATTTCATATTCTGAGTAAAAAATTAAAACCACACTCTATATTTAAAATATCAAAGGGTAGATAATATAAAATGATGAAGCTATAATAAAATATTTACATTACTGTCAACGTCTTTAGAAATTTAACCGGTGCATGTAATAGTTCAACCCTTTGGACTCACACGATGAAGTAAAATTACCGAACGTGCCCAACGACCCCTCGTAATACTATAATCCAAAACTAAAGCAATAACATTCGCGACGAGCATTCAACCCCTCACCCTTTTACCATAACCGCTAATTGCAGAATCACGATGGCAAGGCTGGGAATGTATTTGAGTGTACACATGTGCTGTTCATCTCTAATGTAAAGATTTTTCCGACCCTTGTTAGCAGTAAATGGCTATTTGATTATGTAAATTACAAATTAGTGTACAGCTTAAAGTGATTGATTTAATCCAAAGATTTAAATAATTTTCTTCGCTTTTATGAGTTGTGTGAAAATTAATTCTTGGTAAACCTAGTGCACAATATTATTGTTCGTTTTAGCACTTAAAATGATTAAACTACATTTTTTGTTTATAAATCAACCGTGCGAGCAGTGTTAAAAAAAATAAGAAGCTACTTATTTAAATATTCATTAAAGAGGTTCAACTCTACAGTTCTCGACAGCATAAAAACTTCAAGTTAATGTTAATTAAAGAAAGAAGCAAACAAGGGTTGAAATTGTTGTACAGATAGTTTGGAGACTTCAGATTCATTTTAACTTGTCCATTTTTAAGAATCCAAGTAACTAAAGTAATCTCATTTCTTTTTCTTAGTTTTTATTTGTACTTGTTTTTATTGTACTTCCTAGATTTCTTGGATCTGGAGTGTTATTAAGTCTAAAAAATAATTTTTTATAGCTGCGACAAACAATCCAATGGTAATACTTTCAGCCATTAGCAAATGGTGGTAGCAGTCACACATCAAGGAAAAATGACATAATAAGATTTTTAAATAAATGTCGATATGTGTATTAGGTTGCTAAGGAAATTTCGGGTTAAAAAATTATGTAATGTTTGTCAAGCCACATTTATACAGTAGATTTTATAATTATTAAATATATTTTGTATAGCCTAAAATATTGCGAAGCACAAAGAACGTACAACAGGCAAATTGCACACTTAAAATTACATAGTATGTCGTTTTACTCTGAATCAAGTCAAGAAATGTTCTTAACTCGTTTTTAGAATGATATCAAAGTACAAAAGAACACCAAAGTAGAGTTGCAAAGAGACGGAAATTCTGCATGCTCTTATTGACGCAATGAATAACAATATACAAACGACTCTCATTTTGCGTTGCACTTCTTTGAGTATAATAATAAATACAGGTTTTTTAAAAATTGTTTTTTTATTGTGAAGCTAGGTGTAAATTTGTTATATCAATGTTTACAAAAAATACAATGAAAGTTATTTTACACCAAAAAATCGATTAAAATGAAAAGTAAGTCATTTTAGGAACAATTCGTCTCTCTATCCCACCGTAAACTTGCCAATGGAACACTGCCAATATGAAATTTTTTTAGGCCTTTTTCCACTTTTATGTATTATTTTAAATATTAACGGTAGATGATGAGGTGATATAAAAGATAGAGTTATAGAACAGGAAAACGTCTGATATTAAGCTCTGCATTTTTCTAACCCAAGTCAGAAGTTATAATACTGATACTACGTCTTGTACTGATGACACTGAACGAAGCAACTGCAATAGTGAAAACAAGAGTAGGCAATACAGAAAAATTTGAATTTAACAGGGAGATGCACTGTTGTTCACCTTGTTTACCATAATACTGGAAGGGGTTACAATGAACAACAAAATACAGCTGATGACGTGATTATCATGACAAGAACACTCAAAGCCCTAGTAGAAGCCTTTAAAATATTGGAAGAGAAGCCCGCAAAGCAGGATTATTGATGAATGAAAGTAAGACCAAAATAATGAGATGCAGCAGAAAGAAAAAAGAAGAACCAAAAGTGACAAGAATCATGGATTATGAATTTGCAGAGGTTAAAAAATTTAAGAGTGCAGATAAACGACACAAATAAAAAAATAGAAATAATAAAACATAGAGTGACGGCAGAAAATAGAGCTTACTACAGCAACCAGAACATAATGAAAAACAAGAATATAAAAAGAAGTACAAAGATCAAGATTTATAAAACATTGATTAGACCTGTAACGACATGTGGACTTGAACTGCTCTGCCTAACATAAGTGGAAGAAGAAAAGCTTAGAGTGTTGAAAGAAAGATTTTGAGAAGAATAATGGGCCTTGTGAAGGTGAGAGATGGGCAATATAGAAGAAGAACAAATGCAGAGTTAACAAGTGAAATACGAGAAGTTTATATAGTCAGACATGTGAAAGCTCTAAGATTGGGATGGTTGGAACATGTGGAGAGAGCGCAAAAAGAAAAAGCGATTGCAAAAGTAATGAAGTGGAAGCCTGATGTGAACAGACCGAGGAGGAGACCAAGAAAATGATGGAGAGAAAGCACGATTAAGGATCAGAAGAGAATGGATGTGAATGACTGGAGAAATAAGATAAAAGGATCTAAGCGATGATATGAGTGAGAAATGAATATGAAAACTAATTTCCCTAACAAACAGAATTTTGAAACATTTAAAATGTGACAAAATTCCTCTAGGAATGTGAAGCCAGAAGAAGAAGTCAGAAGTTTTAGAAATAAAACTCAGCTCTACTCTCACGTCCCCGTTGAGAAAGAAAGAGAGAAAGAAAATAAAGACAATTTTCGGGTACCTTGAAATTCGAACACATCGGCTAAAAGAAACAACCCCTACAGAAAAATCTTGGTATGGGGGTTCAACAGATGGCTAATAAGAAACTTTCGTAAAAACGAAGGTTACTTACAGAACCCATGATAGCCTCGCAAATAGGACGGATCTGAGTTTGATGACACAAGCAAGAAGAAAGAACATATGATACTGAATTAGCAAAGTCATAAGAATTGCAACTTAGAAAGATAATAGTATAAAGGATTATAAATATATAAACAAACGCATAATCACAACACAACTCAAGCTCGAAAAAAGATACGCTACAATAATTGGTCTCTATGCACTAGAAGACGGAAAACCTGACCAATCAAAATTCTTTTACGAAGAATTACAAAGAATTCCCAATAAACATATTAGAAAAAATGAAATAATTTTATTGGGTGATCTCAATGCTAGGGTGTGAAACGTACCAATTCCACAAATAATAAGATCTGTACGGAGAAGATACTTGAAATGAAAATGGGAAACTCTCGAGAGACTTTGTTACCTACAATTATCCCAAAATAACAAATGGATTTTTCCGGAAACAAGATATCTATAAATTCAGATTGTCAGCAAGAGGAACAAGATTAATATTGTAGATTACGTCATAAGAAATAAAAATTAAATCAGCAGTCTGGCGTAAATCAAACACCGATAGACTAGAGAGCGAGGCACCGCGGTTCTAATCCTGAATGCGTCGGATGTGCTGTGATTTAAAAAGTCCAAAGTTAATCTGTGAACTATGAAAGAAGGCAAAAGGAAACCACCCCATTACCACAAGTAAAGTCTTCTTGGCTTAGCCAGGAAGATCGCCAACATCCGGATTCGGATAGGCACTTGAAGAAGAAGAAATAAAAATTTAGCTGAGCATATTAGACACAAGAGTTTACAGAGGCCAAGATATCGGGTCAGATTATACAGAACAATGTCAATTGGAAAAATTTCTTATCGTAATCCATCAAACATGTAGGTTCTAGTTAACCAACAATAGATTTAAAGGGTATAGAAATTGATACTTTCACCTCTGTAGTTAAGCGTGAAACTTACATAAGCTAAAATCACTTGAGATCGAAACTATTCCGTTCAATAAGTTTTCTGGTTTAAATCGTCAGTGACGGAAACTAATAATATTATTTTTTAAAGCCGTTCAGTTTATTTGTAGGTTTCTTTTTTGTTTAGTTACGAGGGTGTATTAATAACTAATTAGCTTTGACGTTAGTTTTTGATTTGGACATGAAAAGTATTTTTGCAAAATTAATTTTCAAATGCCTGAACGCAGATCAGAAGCGAGTAAAAGATCCAAACTTTTTGAACCGACTTTGCGGATAAAACTTAAAAAAAAGTTTGACTAGTGACACCTATCAGATATCAACCGAATTCCTATTCAATTATCTTCACATGAATGGCTATTCTAATAAGCTAAACCACCTACCCATTTAAAAATGAATTTTTAGGTATTTTACTTTCATAATCAAGTAAAGTAAACTTTACAAATTGCCGAAGAAATTGATAATGAAAGTAATTATTGAACTGATAGCCAGAATCATAATTTATTTTAAACGTCAAGTTCCACACTTTCACATTATTTATTATGTTATGGTACTGTTACTACTTATTTCCCAATCAAATTTTTTAATGAAATAAACAGTTTAAAGTAAATTTCTAAAATGAAATTTTTATTCATTTTTGAATTTCTAACTAAGAAAATGCACAATGAAAATAAGCTGTGAATTGTAGACTTTTTAAACAATCTACTTGAAGTTTATTATTTAAAATTCTTACAGTTTATAAAGGCAACAAAAAACAATTTTCTATATTTAAATATTAATAAATAAGCTTTTTAAAAGGAAAATTAGTTTTCGAAAGAAAATAAAAATGTAAATTTTTTCACTCTTTAATTATTTGTGTTTTGTTCGTTCTCCTGTAAAAACATTTTCTAATTAGCGGAAGTTATAACGAGAGATACTCTTACATTACTGTGTAGGAGGTTTCACTTAAATGTTTAAATTTAAGACAGGTCCTGATCTGTAATTATTATGGATGTTAAAGTGGATACCTCTCAAGGCACTTATGTAATCAACGTGAGTGAAGTTAATTTAACCAACAACAAAAACTTCAATATGGAATTTAAATTTCCGCAACCATTCGAAACAAAAGACTTTGTCCGTCCTAAAAATGCAATTACCATTTCAAATTAATTGACTAAATAAAAATTTTAATCGCTATATTGTAGATATCAAATAATAAAATTTAATCTGTAAAATGACGTCTTTATTTAATCAAATGGAAGAGAAACGAATTCAAACAGAAAAGCAATCAGTTTTGAACATTGGATTATTAAAGTTTTTTGTCGAATATCAATCCTTGGCTAACAAAATAAATTGGTGACGTAATAATTACTGTCTTTCAATTTATAACACGAACTTTATTTTCAATTAGTTTTGTTTAAGTTAAAATTTAAATTAGAAAAGGTGTTCAAATATTTATCTTTAATCATGAAAACTCACGAAAGTACAATCAGCCTTAAATATACATAAGAAGAGAGCATCGAATAAATTTATAAAAATAAGTTTGATTCGTTCATAAAAGCTTTTCGAACTTGGGATTTAATGAAGGGTTGTGCGTCGTTTAACCTCTCAATAAGACCGTATAGCATGCATAAACAGACGCTTCTAAATATAGTCGATATATTAAGAGGTTCGTTCAAACTTTGATAGTAGGCTACATCGTACCAAGGACTAATCCTAGATAATCTCTTTCAAAAAAAGCTCGACATTGTTGGAAACTAGGGAGGATAGCTTGCCTTGTTAGCCTCAGCGGGAATCTAGTAACACTCAGTCTGACAGTTATTACACGGATTTTGGGAGATTCCAAATACAATTGTTACAAGTTTGGTTAACTTTTTGATAATAACAGTGCACAAAATTAATACAAAGTTGTTGAAGTACAAGAAATATTTTAAACCTTCCCATTATTACGATTCTAAACAATTCATCGATTATGTTCTCATTACATAAATGGCTCTATTACGTTTTTCTTAAATTAAAAAACCATTATAGATTATTTTTTACAATAGGAAAACAATTCCATGAGTTATTGCGTTTGATGGAGTGTTGAGTTAAACATATTTCCCACACTGATATTAAAATAAAATTATTTTGAATAGTAGGTCGTAAGTAATTGTTCCATTGTTTAAAAATATCCTTACTGTTAATACTTTATTTCTGTTAGGTATAGAAAATCACAAAACTAAATATAGATGTTCGATAGATAAGCACTTTTGAACTATAATTTCTTTTTAATTTCCAAAGTTGATTTTTTGGTAAAATTTGGCCTTAATATGAGTTAGATCGAATCGGAGAGTTTTTACAACATAAAGCTTTTTCTTCTATTGTTAATTTATCATTGTTTTCATTTAAAAAAGATTTTTTTCGACCATTTTAATATTACTAAAATTCACGTAATTGCTTCTATTAAAAAAAATTAAAAGCTTTGACAAAAGTTTAAATTATGACTTTGTAGTCAAATTTAAGAGAAAAATGAAATTTTTTAAAAGACCTGATTGATATTTTTAAAGCATAACTTTCATTTCAAAAACAGGCATTATTACTCTAAAGGTATTTCATTATGTCAACTACGCATTAACTTTCGTTAATTAGATAAAACAAAATGAAACTGGCTTGGCGAAATATACGGCGAAATGAGCTGGAACTTTTATATCATGGTCAGTTAATCATCAAAATACAAAGAACGATATCGATAATGAAATCTGCAAGCGGGTCACAGTATAGGAGGTCGTTTTTCAAAAGGGTGCTGATATACGGTGGTTGAACATCAACCCTTTATAACTTATAGAGCAGTGTTTATCTAAATCTAACCCTTATTAATGCTAACCCTTTTTTTTATAGGTAAACTAGTTTGCATAGATTGGCATGTTCATTTATAGAAAAATTAACGAAGCGTTTACTACATTTTATTGTTCAATCTACCGATTGCGGAAGCCTTTCACATGTAAATATCAATTAAGGGGAACACACAATTCTTGCTAAATAAACATTTAAGCGAGGACATTATTGCACGACATACATGAATTTAAAAAAACAAAAAACTGTTATGGTTAGTTCTATTATTATTAGGATGGGGTGCGAGAGAAAAATTCACTGTAATGAAGTTGGATGATTGTTGTGTCTTTACACATGGCGTTTGGTCAATTTTTGAGTTCCCGATCGAAGTAAGGTCGAATATGGAAGGACCAACATTTACAAATTTCTAATTTTTACCGGTAAAGCAATCTGAAATCTTATGACTACATAAGCCCAATCTTTTAACATCAAAAACAGCTCAATTCCCATCTTTAAAATCGCTCAATTGTCAACAATAAAATGAACCAAATTCCGAAAACCATTCACATGTTCACCTTGAAATTCATCCAAGTCTTCACCGTCAAAGTTGTCCCGATCTTTGTCACCTTCATTTTGGATACATTTTTACTTATTTATTACACATTATTTTTTTCTGATTATGCGTTTTAAAAGATTTTGAATTCACTTTAACCAATTTTTTTACTTTATATTTTTAAACCATTATAAAAGCCTAAAAGCCACACCAGTGGAGTGATGTGATCGCTGGTTGAGTACAGAGCGAAAATTCTGGGTTCAAATCGAAGACTTGAGAGAATTTCTTAGCTCGGCCTTCCAGTGAATATCCAAGCAACGCTGTGGTGTAATCAGAGGTAGTACAAATACTGTACGTATCTTACCTGCTCTCCCCTCTCTCAGGTTCCATCGTTCTACGTAAAAACAAAGTGGCATCATTATGATAGCGCCTTCAGTAAGGTGCTTCATACTTCTCGGTCATGTGCTGCGTGAGTGGCCATATGCATGGTCTATTTCGTTAGGGTTTTGATCTGATCTATCCATCTTGTTGGGGATCTTCCTCTTGGACGCTTTCCTTCGATTTTGCCCTGGATCATCAATTTTTCCATTGCTTTTGTTCTGATTGAAATATGTCTGAAATATCGTAAGACAGACTGGCTGATCTTAGTTGACAACCGCGTTTTGACTCCTAGCTCATTCAAGATGGACACGTTTGTAGAGTGGGCCGTCTGAAGTATTCTCAGCATGCGTCGGTATGCCCACATCGCAAAGGCTTTAACTCGTCTTCTGTCATCCACCTTCATTGTCTACGTTTTGGCCGCGTACGTGGTCACAGGGAATATCAGTGCCAACAGCAGCCTCATTTTCGTTGTTCTGGTAACGGTTGTGTCTCTCCATATTCCTTGACCAGTTTGGTGGTCGCCGTTCTAGCCACAGCCAGTAGTCTCTATCTACTATCATGATTTTTATTTTGTTGTTATTAATATGGAGACCAAATTGATTATGTGGAGCATTATCTTGCTTGCATGTGAGATTAAGGTAATTAACCTGTAGTTGTTACAGTCCGTTGGTGAGCCTTTGTTGTGTAATAAAATGAATGTCAATTTGCACCACTCCTCCGGCCATTTTCCGGTTTGCCATATGGTTTCACACAACAAGTGCATCACTGTCACTCCAGCCTCTCCCATCGCCTTAATGAGCTCTCCAGTAATTCCATCTACTCCAACCGCTTTTCGGTATTTTAGCTCTCTCCTACAGAGTGGAAATTTTGGGTTTTCATAGCGGACTTGAGAGAATTTTTTAGCTCGGCTTTCCAGTGGACATCCACATGCTGCGATGTAATCAGAGTTAAAACAAAGAACCCGAGTACGTGCCAGTTTATCTTAAGTTCAAAAATATCATAAAAAGAGTTACGCTGTTTTTTATTATGCAAATCTATTAGTTTAGAATTCACCTTTTCTCGCATTTTTTTTTCTTACGAGGTAAACGACTTTTACACAACAAAATAAAGTTGCAATTGACTGTCGTTGCTGTTCAATTCCAAATATTGCTATCACAACGTTACATTTTGGATTGAATTTTGGATTTTATTGTGAAGGGCAAGACAAGCTCGCACGCACTTAGGCCTCTAAACCGGGCCCATTGTACTACCTCCGATTTCCCAGCAGTGTATGTGGCGCGACTAGGAATAGAACTGCGGTTTTTCGCTTCTTAGCCTGTCAGTATATCGTCGGCGATGTGACATTACCTCCTATCTCGACTTTTTGCTAAAATGATATTTTTGTATTATTTTAAAGCCCTCACTAATTTACATAACCTGGTAAGAGCTTATAAGTAGCAAAAATTTATTTACTTTGAAATTCTGCAAAAAACAATTAGCATTTATATTAAAGCTTGCAAGAATTGCTGATAGTTTTTTGTCCTTCTTGCATAATTTACTTTTATGAAGATAGGAAGTAATGTCACATCGCCGACGATATGCTTAACACCACACTGCTGGTTCACAACGTAACATTTTGGTAGTTAAATTTTCTAGACCAGGATTGTATTGTATTGTACTAACGGGTCGATAGGCTACGAAGCCCCACAGAACTGCGACCAGGATTGATCTTTTGTTCACCCTATTTATTTTAGCCAAACCAACCTTTGGCTAAGCAGAGACTCTGTTTAGGCGGATGCCAGCCGCGCTTTTTCCAGAGTTCCGCAATGTGTTCTTTTAGCTGCAATCTCGAGCTAAATGCGTCGCATTTGCAGGGAATGTTCGGCGAATTTAACGTTCCGATCCATAGAACCTGCATTTGTCACTATAACTAAGTATAGTAGGACAGATAAATTTTTTGGTCTCTGGTGGGATTCGATCGCCTGAATTTTTCGTTCAAAGCAACCGCGCCACTACCACGCCCAATTACCTGCTTTTCTAGACCAGGATAAAAATTTGTGTTTCTGTTAAATGTTAAAAAAATTGGAAATGTGGCCATCACATGACTTTACCATACATTAATGTTATGATTTTTTCTTTCGGTGAGTGGATTTATCACATTGCACATAACATAACTTGCGACATTATTAGGTGTCGCCCTCTACCGACCACAGTACCAAACATACTCATCGCGTCACTAATTTACTCCCAATCTTATGTTTCCATGGACCGATTTTAACCAAAATCTAATCAAATCTAAATTTCAATATAAAAGTAGGTACTAAATATAAAATTTGGTTGAGAAATTCCTATTGGTTTGAGCGCTAGAGCGCACACAAAATTAAGTGACATACAGACACACAGACATATAGACATTTCTCGATGTTTGGTCTCTTTCAACTCGTTTGACCTCAAGGACTCTAAATCCGTGAAAATCTGAAAAAAAAAATTTTTTTTGATTACATAACTTTCCCATACTACGTATACTCATACTGTGTAGTATGGTAAAGTAAAAATCTGGTCAATTTTATTTTTAAATTTACGTAGTAAAGGAAAGTATTGTAATCAAGTCAATAACCAACTTTGTGATTTGATCGTGAACAATTTTTTGAACAATGTTTTGATTTGGTTCTGATGACTTTTTTACCATTCATTTGACAAAAATTAGTAAAAGGTGATCAAATACAACAGACATCTCTGTCAATTGCCTACCCATTTTACTAAAATTTTACATGTGGCATCATATTTGAAATGGTTCCACTGTCTAAACTTAATCACTAATTGAGTCATGAAAACTACAAAGTCATCCTCTAAATGTAAATTTCTCGACCCAATTTTGGTATTCGAAATTTTGTATTAACAAAAGATAGGTAGGTATTTTTTTAGGTACCTAGTATTTGTTTAATTCAAAACTAAAAAAATCTAACAAAATAGGTACCATATTGTGTATGAATGTGTGGCAAGTGGCACCGTCCTGGTAAGAACATATATCGTCCTCAGACATATCATCCAATTCAGGCAAAAAATCACATCGAACTGTAACTTTTGTGGATGCATCGCATCTTCGACAATCCTTCTTGGATTTTTATCTACCTAAATGTAGCAAATTTGTAACTAAGCTACTGAAGTGAAAACGTGCCTTGTAGTTAAAAATGACTTTCTGCAAACCTTTCCCCATTACTCATAATAAGATTTCACAATAAGTAAGCGTTTTTCGACAGTGTACCGCATCATAACTAAAATTGTAATGTGTCCTACATGATAGATACCAAAAATGCTAGCTTTATATAAATCCAAAATTTAAATCGATTTTAAACATGAAGAGGGTCAGTTTTATTTTAGATTAAAATCAGCAATTGATTTCAAACAATGTAAATAAATCTGGCTTTATTTGTTCTATGAATAACCGACTTAAAGCTTTAGTAATTAATAAAAAGTTCCAAAATACTTCTAGTAAAATAGTAAAATACTAGTACCTACAGAAAGAAAGCAAGTAATCCGAAGGATATCAATGTATCGATCGATAATTGCAATCAGAAGGAGTAAATTTCGTTTCTGTCCGTTCTAGTAATATTAACTACCTAGTTACATTTTAGTTACTGAAATGTCGACGAATCTTGCTGAGTCTAAATGTTAATTAGCCAATGGAAAACCTGTTAACCTATTGAAGCATGAATTAGAATAAAAGCGTAAATAAGCCAGGGTAAATCTTTTATTTTGGCTTATAAATGGATTTTAGTAATTAATCGTTCAATTTAAACATAACATAATGTTTAATTTTTAAATTGATAAATATCTACTAATTGCCTATTTAGCATAAAAAAAATCAAGCTAATTGATGATTATGCATGTATTATAAATTAAGCTTAACAAGAGGCATAGATTTAATTAAAATGGTTAGTAATTTGGCGCGTACTGCCATAATTTATTAAATGAACAATTCTTACAATCGTAACAATAATTATCAACTGCCCCACAGATCATAAAAACCCGCATCTTATGTCATTTTATGACCCCTATCATGCTTATGTGTCCCATAGGTCTCGTACCGCGTGTCTACGCCTAACTTTTGCACTTGACAACTCTTGATATGAGTAATGAACAAGTTCTTATCTCCACTTATCATCTCTTTGTTATGATGGTGATATATAAAGGAAGAAATGAAAAAAGATTTGAAAGATATTAACCCAAATATTACAGAAAGCTTAATTTTTATTATTTTCATATTATTGAAACGATCGAGACATTCCATCAAAAAATACTTAATCACATTTGCAAACCAAATTTTATTCTAGCCCACATAAAAAACTACTTCGTGTAAATTAATTCTGTAAACGGCTACAGCTGTAATTATTACGTTCACTTCACGCTGTGAACTAAAATTTATAATTGAAAGTTGATATGAATTTTTGGTATAATTTCCAAAGGATTATGTGCATTAATCATGTCTAAATGAACTTCCTGAATTACTTTCGCATTGTAAGCTATCTTTAAGCACACGGAAATATTAAATGATTAGACATTTAAATGCCACATTAATTATTGTAATAATTACCACAGAAAGAACACCGCAACGCTAAGTTGCCTGACTTTGTTGGTTCATTTTGTTCATCATAATCGGTGCAGTCGGAACGCTTTTTTAAATTTAGTAATTTAAAAGCATTGATGCCGTCACGTGATTAAAAGTATAAAGCGTATCCTCATTTCAGGAATGTCAAAATAAATCATTGTAACAATCACGTTAGTCTCTATACCGATTATGTTGTAGCGTTCTCAAAGAGATTCCATCCAGCAGCCTTTATTGGGAATTCCTCAACTGGCCTACAACGGTATTGTTCCAAATTTAGGTCGCTAGTTTAATGACAACATAAAATAACGTCGACGGTTACAAACTATTTATTTTGATGAATTCCTACATGCATTCCTACTTTCTTTACAAATAATTGTTAAATGTTTTAAATTTTTGCATTCACCACGATATGTACGAAGATTAATAAAATTTTAATATAAATTAATTTTTTTCATACTATTCCAGTTTAATTCATGGCTACTATCGATTTACATCTATCGTGGTTTGAATTGCACGTTAAACTACCGGTCATAATTATTACTTCTTGAATTACAACTGCTCTGAAATTTTATTAATTTTTTTACATAATACCTATTTATCAGTAATAAAAGATTTCGTAAATCACTAATTAATTACTTGGATTAGACTATGCGTTCAATTTTAATTACTACATATCAAATTTCCAATAGAATATAATGATGTTTTGTACTAATTTAGCTTGCGTTATCTGTTCGATAGCTTATGCTTTCTTATCATAATATACTCACGGTAGCTATAGCTGATTAACGCATTCAACTGAAAGGAGATACGATATCTACTACCTTAACTAGGTAGGTATATATTTTAGAATTGATTTTCACAGATATGGGAAGCTTATTTTTTATTTTAAGTAGGTAATTATTTTTATATTTAGCTTTATCAGGTATATAATCATGCATGTTTCGATAAATAACATATAATTAGGTTGCTTTTATTATAAAATAATTATTCTTTTGGTTGATATTAATGGAGTAACATTTAT
Source organism: Rhagonycha fulva (assembly GCA_905340355.1). NCBI lineage: Eukaryota > Metazoa > Arthropoda > Insecta > Coleoptera > Cantharidae > Rhagonycha > Rhagonycha fulva. The sequence goes on from HG996555.1 coordinate 10,868,784, forward strand.
ATATCCAACAATGTTACTTTTCAATAATTTCCAAGCCGTTCAGTTGTTATCGAAACCACTATCAGTGTACTTTGTTCCACTACTGAACGAGATCTTCATCGATATCCTTTTTATCTTGGGCTGTCCTTCTATTCAGTTCCTTTCAATATGTACTTCTACAATTTTTCTTATCTACTCACCATCTGCAGTCATGGAACTTCATCTCACTCTCTTCCATTTCGATTAAATATTTCTTATCTCAAAAGCTAGCTAACCTAAGCAGTAATTTCGATACGTTTAAATGTGTTGTATTAGGACAGACTCTATTTAAATAGCTAAGCTGCTACCCAACTTTGGGATCAGTTACTAATGCTATACTGCATAAAGTTAAGTGTTCCAAATTACCACAAAAATATTAATTTGTATAATTAGGTAGTATTAGGTTAACATGTCAAAGTTAAAGGAGTCAAAATTATTCTTTTTTTTTGTAATGAAGTTTAACAATATTTCCTAAATATTTAATTTTTTTTTGTTTTAACGTAGTATTAGGTTAACATGTCAAAGTTAAAGGAGTCAAAATTATTCTTTTTTTTTGTAATGAAGTTTAACAATATTTCCTAAATATTTCATTTTTTTTTTGTTTTCTGTCTAATTTCGTCCCTCTTACTTATCCATTCTGAAATTTGATTCCAAAATAATCGTAGTTTAAAACTTTGCTTCAGAAATATTAAAAAGCTTTTTTGTACTCTCAAAAGATGCTATTAGCTCCCTCAATTATTCATAGTACCATAATCGTAATTTAAACAAATTGTTCTTTAAACAATTTTGAATAAACAAATTGAAGTAATTTATTTAAAAATTAAATTAAAAAACTGTCGGTTAAATGCAAAAATATTATTTAATATTCTGCAATGATTTAATTTGCAAGGGAGCTTATTTACGGAGATTACACAAAAAAAATTTGAATTCCAGCTAAAAATAGAGTAAAACTAGCGAAATATTAAATGATTAACTTTTAATTATATTTTTATGAATTTATATCAAGTATTTGAGAGAAATTTTATGGTAAAATATACCAGCACGATAAAGTTGTATCTGGGTGAAGCACCGTCAGCTTAAATTTAATTTAAAGTTAGATGAAACTATATTTAAACTTGAGTTGCAGGGGAAGTACAATATTTTATAATTTATAAACTTTAGTGTTTGTCACGAAACTTTGGTGTTACGTCAACGAACCCCTGATCATAAATAAGCATAGCTACTAGTTGCTATGATTGGCACCACTCAGCTAAGCAATATGGTGAAATTCCTTCTTCGAATGAGGAGAGAGCTTAACTTTAAAAAACTGAACAATTTTTAACCCTTTTTCTACATTTTTTATAAAATTTCTCTAACTTTTTTTTTTCTATATTTAGAACCTTTTTTTGAATGATAAATTTTTTTGCACCGTAAAATTTATGCCCACCTTAAAATAATAAAGGTGTCACTAAACTTTATCTCCTATATACAGGGTGACATTGTAAATAAATAATTTTTCAAATAGGGACGTATAGGTCAGTTCACGCATGCATCTAATTTATCAGAATCTTTTCCAGTGAGGCGACAAGTCGAACAACTATACCCTTAATATATGGAAACCTATGAATGGGGCTGAAGACCGAATCACATCACTGACAATATCTGGAAGATCCATTTTATTTAGAAAATTCTTATTAAGAATTAATTGACAAAGATTTAAATGAAATTTTACGTAGTTTATAACCGCTGATCTTTGGAGAGATTTTCATATTTCCTAGAACCCCAGACCTCCGGTTTGAATAAAATGATATCTTGGTTGTATATTTAGAAAGATTGTGATTTAATGCAATCATTAGATAAAACGTCTTTTTATTGTTGCTATGTTGAGTGGTAGCAAAAGCATTAACGATTTTTCTCCTTATTTTGCTTCTTGGTAGAAGCATCTTGACCATTAATTTTAATATAATGGTTCTGTAGGCAGATTACTCTCGGTGGTTTGCCATTGCCTTGGTCATGAGTCATAATGAAGTTGGATAAATTTTGTAGTCCGGTTGGGGATCGAATTGGGTTGAACATTAACGATAGGGCTATAAAAAGAAAACAAAAAAAACATTAATAATAAAGCTATAATAAAAAAGTTTTTTATTGATGATTGGTTTACAGTAAGAAAATGACAATTTTATATTTATATGTTGAAAGTTTAATTAAAAGTTGAGTTTTCCAATGTTGAGAAACTACTGAAAACAGGTTACTTGGTGGTATGAAGGAGGGTTGTCCTTTAAAAGGATATGCATGATTGGCATTTCCGGCGGTGTTAAATTAATCCTTAACAGCATAAAATTGTATTTTTTTTTAATTAAAATTTTTTTTATTGTTATAACGAGTTTTATTGGATTGAATAATCGTTGTTTGGTGTATTTATTGCAGCTTTCAGCATAGAAGAAAGAGTCGCTGCTAGCCGGAGCATTCAAGGATTGTATTTCCCATTCGTAATTTCAAAAATTCCTTAATCTTATTACATTAATAAACGAAAAACAATTCGGAGAGTACAATACAAATACTTTGTGGGTATACAAAACTTCAGAAGTGAACTAAGTGAACGGGCTAAGGACCGGACTCTACGCTAGAAGCCCTAGGTTCGATCCCCAACCCGGCTACAAAATTTATCCAACTTCATTATGACCTTCTTCTCTCGGGAGGCAATGGCAAACCACCAAGAGTAATCTGCAAAGAGAACGTTATACATACGTCACCAAACCCTCATTAGGGTAAAAGGACCGAGGAGGAAAATACAAAACCGGGGGGTTTGGGGGGTATGGAATACCCTCTAAAGATTTATACGATTTTAACCAATGGTCAATGATTATAATTTTTTACTAAGCAACTGCGCGGTAGTAGTAAAATTCTGCAGATGGCCATGAGCATTCATAAGATTTTATTTAAGGTAGGCAAGTAGAATTAAAGAAATTAAATAATTGAATTCTTAATTTTAATTACGTTCTACTCCTCCACCTTCTTAATGGTCTTTGTTGGTAGTTTTAATATTTTTTATACACTTCCGGGAACTTAAATTAAAATTTTAGTCTTGGTTGTCAAAGTCTTAAGAATAATTTTAAATCTCAAGGGATTTATGATGTCGACAAACGTTAAATTGACATTATTTGTAGTACATTTAATATTAGTTTTTAAATAAAGTACTTCTGAAAGTATTTAAAATAATGTATTATAAACCACAGGACTAAAGTATATCAATTCCTCCCATGATAATTTGCCCTTGACTTACGCGTCATGCAAATTAACTTTCACAAACGATAATTAGCCCAGTCAATAAAGCGAAAACAATGGCTCCACCTTGCAAAAGGTATAGGAAAGTATTTATTTGGCATGATTGTTCACTTATAGTAGGTAAGTTATATAAAATTTCAAGTTTTGAAATTTCATTTCATCTTGGTTTAAAGGGGTAGAAAATCGCTTTTTGCTACTATCTCGTTACCGGTCCTAGATATGTCAACTAAGGTTATTATAAAAATTGTAGAGCTTGCGCTTCTGCATATTTTTTTTTCATATACATTTTTTTCTAAAATTAATAGTTACAGTAGAGTTATAACGCGTAGAAAATGAGCATTTTCGTCAATTTTAAGGTATTCATAGTCATATTGAAAAACAAGCGGGGTTCATTAAACAAATGGTTAATTAAATGTACCACTTCATCTCATTTACTCATATCAGTTGTAAGACCTCGTTCATTTATCTCTCCTTTGCAACCAAGTGTTGTAATTTTTCTATATAAAAAAATTGCATCATGAGATCTATTAGAAATCTTATCAACCCTTATACAGTGTGTCACAAAATTCAAAGTTATCCCTTGGAGGGCTCATAGCTGACCAGAAAATCAAAATATGACCTTAGTAAAAAATTGTTAGATTTCGAGATATTCGTACTTTTATGAATTTTGTGAAAAACGACACATTAAATGAGTTATCGTGTGCCACAGGTACGAAATTTTTATTATAAGGTTCTAATTTTGGTTTTGTAACCCTGAATAGCCCTGCTATTGATCACAAATAAAAATAAAACTAATAGTGCCATAGTTTTTGAAAAAAAAATGTTTTTGCTCTACTCAGGAATTAATTTTTTTATTTGCTAACTTTGACTCTTCATTTTGTAAAAAAAATGTTTTAACTTAGTAATGTAGTAACTTAGTTTTAACTTAGTAAGTTATTGTAAAAAATTGCTCATTTAGTGCAGTTTTCGAAATTTTATAACCATTTGCTATGTTTTATTTTAGAAAAAAGATATAGCTATTTTACTATAAAATGAGCTCATTGTGAAATTATTACAATAATCAGGAATTAAAATGAAAAGACTATTGTTAAATTAAAGTGACAAGTATTTATTTAAAACTAAAACATAAAAACTAACAAAACTTACTAAATCAAAAAAAAAATTCAAAATGACCATTAATACTTTGAAATTGACGAAAACACTCATTTTTAAACCGTTATAACTCTAAAACTATTAATTTTAGAAAAAAATATATTAGACAGAAAATATGCAAAATCGCATGTTCTACAATTTTTATAATAACCTTAATTAACGTATCTAGTAGCGGTAACGAGATAATAGCAAAAAAGTGATTTTCTACCCTTTCAAACCAAGATGGCGGCGCGAGCGGCACCCCCTCAAAGTCGAAAACTTGGAATTTTATATAATTTTCCTAACTAAACAATCATGCCAAGGTGAAAGGTAGGAAACGTAGACCTTTAAATGCAAATTTTACGATTGAAACCTCGATGAATTCTGAAAGAGCATATTTTAAATAAGTGAATTAGGTGAGGAAAATGGCCTTAAAACCAACAGTTTTTTCAAAAATCGAATTTAAAAAAGCTCGATTGTCATAGCAATTTTCAAGTTCAGGCGCTCGGGATTGGTTAATCAATGCATTCTATTGACAGTCCGTGTAGTTTCAACAGGTCTTAGCTTTGCGCAGAGCGACGATAACCGGAGGGACACTTGCATTGCGATGCTTTAGCAGTGCACGTCGAGCGAAAATCATGGTTTTTAATACTAAATGTGCAGGAAAAATGGCTTAAAGCGCCCGAGCGCAGCGAGGGGTGCTTTAAGTCGATTTTTTTTTGCACAACCACCCTGCGTTTAGAATCCACTCAAACGAGTTTAACCCCTCAAAGATCCACCATTTTCTTTAATCCACGGGCCTAGTGGTATTTTTTAAATTAGTGCACCATGGCACGAGTAGGATCCACGCCAAAAAATTATCATCAGCAGGGCTCTTATGCATAACAGTGCACGGACGAAGCACAGAATGCATTGATTCACCAATCACAAGCGACGTAACTTGAAAATTGCTATGAAAATCGAGCTTTTTTAAAATCAATTTTTGAAAAAACTAGTGATTTTAAGGCATTCTTTCTCACCTAATTCTCTTATTTAATATGTGCCCTTTCAGAATAAATCGAGGTTTCAATCGTAAAATTTTTATTTTAGGGTCTACGTTTCTTGCCTGTCCCCCAAAAATTATATCAAAGAACAAATAATTTTTATTAGTTTATTAACATTAATAATCTGATAAATTTTAACTATTGGTCTTAAAATCTGTTATTTTTAGTCTTTTTCACACGGTACCCTAAGAAGCTTTATGACCTAGCTGCTGAGTCTGCCTGTCTGTTCGTCTGTTCACAAAATTAGAACCAATCAAAACTTACTATATTATTATCATTTATATAATAATTTTTTATGTGTTTACACAATCAATTTTATAACGTAATCTATTTAATTTATTAGTTAATTGGCACTAGTGATCCAACAATCCAATTTTAATTCGATTAAAATGTATAGAAGTATAAAAACTACTGCTTAACAAGGAAAGAAGAAGTAAAGAAATAAAAACTTAAAAATTATGGTTTTGTTTTATTTTATTTTAGGTATTATATTTATTCCAAACTTTAGAAATATTATTTACTGTGGTAACTTAAAATTTTTTTATTATCTTTGGTTTTTTCAATATTAAGAATAATTTTGTTCAGTTATATTTTATTATCATTTTAAGGGCCGATCTTTTCATGTTTTTTAAACGTCAAGTAGAGTTACTTTACGATTATTTTACTTAAGATTTTTGATAGTTGAGTAAAATAGTTGAGTCTTTTGGTTGCATTGTGTGCTACTAGTATGCCAACTTTATCGTGCTAATAACATCCGATGCTCTGTACTCAAAGAAACCTTGGAAATAGTTTGTTTTTTACTAAAAAAGAAGGTTTATTTTACTTTGCTTCCATTTCTTAGAAAGCATAATACCACTTTCCAACACAGGTGTACTCCGAACAACATCCGCAACAAAAAATACCGCTTGCAATTGCAAACTTTCTTTTGAGTTGAGTAAATTTGCTTTTCCAAACTCTCTAGATAGCTACAGCCGTGGAGTGATGTGACTGCTGGTTGAGTACAGAGCGGAAATTCTGGGTTCAAATCGCGAACTATACAGAATTTCTTAGCTCAACCTTTCAGTGGACATCCACACGGTGTGGTGAAATAGATGGCTAATTCTCAAAAAAAGTAGAAAATGGCTTTATCGAGTTGATCAATCTTTTTTTAGCTCATTATCGAATTTTTTTGCTTAAGTCATAGTTTATGTTTCGTTTGATGAAAATAATGTAGTGGTCCCCAACTTTTATGAGTTTAAATAAAATATAAAGGAATGACAAATTAGATTAATTAATTACAGAAGTGCTTACCTTTTGATAAAATTACATGAGGGAATGACATTAAAAAATGTAATATTTAAAAATCTTGTTGTCAAATTAGTTTTAACAAAACATCTTTTCTTCAATCGTCGGCTCCAGTATGTTATCGAGGCCAATGTTACCAACTACAAAAAAAATTGAAGTGGGGCTTAGTAGGCCTTTTAATTTCGCTCCAATCACACTGTTTCAAAACGGTGAGGGAATGATGGATTTTTCAAAGAAAAATTTTGAATTATATTTAAAAATATTTCCAATCGCATTTTTAAAACTATGAACTCATGTAGGTACAGTCAATAATATCCTATATAAGTAAAAAATAAGATAACAAACAATAATTAGCAAGGAATTTTACATTTTAAGTTAATAATTATCTTCGAGTTTAGCAGTTGAGACATAGTGAGGGAATGATTTTTAGGGTACTTTTTTGGACATATCTTTTTTGTTTATCATACAGGAAATAAATTTGTTTCATAAATTTATACACCTAGTACAGTAGTTTTATTAAAAAAAAATTTTTTTGTAATTGATGACCCTGGTTTGTAGAAATCATTAAAGACATCAATTTCGATTTTTTTAAGAATCAGCCAGATATTGATTTATCGGAAATAGATAATAAGGGGACTAATCCACCCCACAACTAACTAAAATTTTAAAGTTGTCATATTTAATGGTTGTCTACTAAAACTTTATTGTGCAACACATGTACTTAAGGTGAGAAAGATTCTAAATTACAATAATTAAATTACAGAACAACTACATTTGTAAAAAATATAACATGTTTGAAAGATTTGTTTTCTTATTTTTCAATTAAATTTTCCTTTCCATTGTTTCTATTTCATTGTAACTATTTTGATTAACGAGTATTGCTGAAGGGGTTTTAACAATAACTCAACGTCGTAGTCAACCTATTTTCTATTTTATTTTTCTCGTTGTTTTCAATTTTTCCTGAAGTGAATTTGTTTATTTTGATAAGTGTTTACTTGTCGTAATTATTTACGGAATTTTCTACCTTGAAAGGAATACAAAATCATACTAACCTAAATATTTTAATTTTTTCTTTTTTTGATTTTTACTTTACAGGTGTAAGGTTTAGGAATTTCATAATTATACAAAAATTAAAAGCACACAAAAAGTACTAAAAAACAGAATCAATATTTAACTTTTTAAATTAATTTGAATATTTAATTATGCAGCACTGTTGCAGATCAAAATAATATTTGCTTTTAAAAATATGTTTCATATTAACTGCCAAAGAGCAATATTATTGAATAATCTGACTATGTTTAACTTGAAATTAGAATTTGGTCTAATTTGGACACTAATTACATTAATAACATGGAATTATTGGGCTGTCGGATTAAACATCAAATACTGATGGACGTAAATATCTACATAAAACGGACAATAAAGCAATTTAATCATTTTTATCAGCTTTACGGAAATTAGCAAATTAGTTCATGAAAACTTTTTTACAAAATTAAATATTTTTACATTTTACCCTGCGGCGTGTCACTACGTATCTATTAAATTAAAAGCTTTATCTTGAATTATTAATTTAGTTTTATAGTTCTATTATAATCACACACTAAAATAAAATTGATAAAATCTTGATTGACGCGCTGATATACGTGTATTTCGGGATGAACTGAAATTTCTTTTTCAGGTAAGAAATAACTAAATGCCAAAAAATTTATAATCGTTTCCAAGCGTTGATTTTGTAGTGATGTTTTGTTTTGGCTACAAAAAATATACATACCTATCTACTTGTAAAGTGAAATTAAAAATCCCGATAATCTGTTCATGCGCATGAAGATTAAATCAGAATTTGATCTACATGAGAAAGCGTTGTTAATTTTTATTTTACTATTTTTTTTGTAAACTTTATATTTCTGATTTTTATTAAATTTATTAAATTATACCAATTTAATGATATAGAAAAAAAAGGATCAAAGTAATTTCTAATTAGGATTATTAAGTAGCTACTGAAAGTAAACCTTTTTGAATGGAGTTGATTTAGACTTTTGCTACACATAAAATTTAGTATAACCTATTGGTAACACCATCAGAAAATAATAAAAATTAGAAACTTTTGGAAGCTTTGCTTCAAAGAGTAAAATTACTCTTAATCACTTTTTTTTAATAATTAATGATGTATTATTTCTATGTAGAACTTTTTTGTATAACTTCATTAGTATCCCTATCTATTTATTTCTCTAATTACTTAGAAGTAATTTACGTGCTTTAATTTAATCTCCGATCACCAATCTGGTAATGTAATTTTAATGATCTACAAAAACAAATTAATAAATAAGAAATGCAATTAATCAAAGAAATATTTAATTACTTCAGACTGCTTCAAATTGAACTATAAATCCGATAGAGGTAATTAAACAGTTTTCCTAGTGACCACTTAAGCAAGTAATACTTGAGCACGTAGAAATTTTTCAAATTATCCAACGTAATAGTTCGATTTTCAATTACTAAGTATTCCAACAAAATAAATTTGTTAAAATAAAAATTTAAGTGCTAAACGAAAACAGAAAATTTAATTTACTATGCAATAAAATAAAGAAAACGAGCAAAAGGGATAAAACTAAACGTTGAAGTTCCTTCGCTTAAATAAGTTCTAAAATGTGGAGCTCAAACTCTTTAATTTTAATTTGTGTAGTAAGTATTGAATATCACTTTTAAATTAAAGTACAAAATTGCTTTTAGCTTTTTATGAAAATATTTCATAAAACTCTTTTAATTATCCATCTTAAAATTAGGTACGCTTTTTTATTGGTAGATAAATGTGAATTTGATTATCGGAATTTTTTATAAAATAAAAGCTTAATGTAGAACATAAGCTTCAGTTACATCGTTGCTTTAAAAACTTGCTGGAAACATCTTGGGAATTTGGTTACGTTTCAAGTGTCTACAAGTGATATAATTGCAAAGGAAGTTATGTAGTAGATCAATATTCGTATAACAAACGGTCTTTAGCAGTTGTCTGAATTACGAATTAAAGCATGAATTAACTTTGTACTGGTACGTCAGCTATTTAGAAATGATTTCAAGTTATCTCGTGTAGTCAAGCCTGATTCCATTTTGACACAACGGAACTCATTACAGTAAAGTGTTTCATTTGCTTTTTGCGCAAAGAAATACTGGGGGATGATTTATTGATCTTCAACAGTGCGGTTGAATGAATTTCGATATTAAGTTTTGATGATTTTCTGATCTTCCTCGAAAATTGCAGAAAGTTAGTCACATTAGAATACATTTTGTCTTGCTTTATATTACAGAGTTCTCCATATTTTTAGATTAGACCAACTATCACTTTTTTAGAACTCGACAAATTGATAAAATCGCAGTCACTTTTAAGCGAAAGTGAAACTTTTACTAGCGACACCCGTCAGATATTGAAGCAAATTTTAACCAAAGAAACCATCAGAGCCGTATTTTATAAACTGATTATTTTCAGCTGCTAAAGAATATTAATGTAGATAAAATTGTAAATATTATCCATGAGGTGGAAAAAATTAAACGCTATCCGCTGGGGCTTCTTTTTTTAAAATAGTTTGAATTAAATTTAAAAGATTTATACGAATTTCTGCTAAACTTCAATTTGGTAGTCTGAAGAGGATTACAAAATTTTATATTATTTTTATTTCGTTTACGTCAGATATTCTAGTATACTTTCAATATATACTAAATATAAACATAAAACACTTGAAACTATCATAATATAAAATAAAATTTGGTTTTGTAATAAAATACAAAATCAAGTATACCACATTGAGTATTATGATACTGAAATCAAATATGTCAGACAGGATGATAGAATGGAAAATAGAAGATTAACGACAGTTTCCTTATAGTTTCTGATATATTCCAGTTATTTCTTAAAATAAACCAGAGAAGCAAAGAAAACTTGGGGTTTAGAAAAACATAAACGTTGAAAAATATGCTCCCTTTAGCATAAAGTACTTTTGCAAGTAATTAAATATAAATTCAAATTTTCAATTGCTTTCTAATTAATTATATAACAGCTCTATAATGATTTAACTACCCGACGAGATGGCTTAATAAAGTTGTAAGTTATAATGCGTTTTAAACTCAATACAGTTTATATTAAACATAAATTTGCAAGTATTAACTTAATAACAATCTTTCGAAACCAGACATAAAATTTACAAATTCAACGTGTTCATGTTTATTAATTTTGCTTTTAAGGGACAAAATAATCACACAAAATTGCAATAATTACCAAATTAGTCCGATTAACTGATAAAATAAAAAGAATGCAGTATCATAAAAGTTTAATAAAATTATGGTTATTTTAGTAAAAAAATCGATTTAGTTTAAAAATAATAAATGCAAAATACCTATCAAGTGGTCTAAAATTAAAATATTCGGCTATTAAAAAGTTCTGTGTAAAAGTTGCTCCCCAAATAACAGTAATTATATTAAAATCGCGGATAATTGCTTGCGCCACAATGATTTTCTTGAATAATAATTTTTTAACATTATCAAAATACGACCGCATTTGATTCTTAGAAATTAAACCATAGAGAAGGCAAAAAGTCAATGGACATAGTAATTGACCAATTTGAGGCCAAACCAAATAGTGATCATTATGTGATTTAAATGAATATGTTAACGAGAATTTAAATGCGCTTAATGATATATGATTTTTGTATTACACATAATATAACATTTTATGTGGTACTCCCTACCTACGATAATAATAATAACACTTTGTTTCACTTTTATTATTATGCTAAATTAACGAAATGAATTATTCAGTATTATTTTGTTTATCTGTAGTTGTGAGCATTAATAAAAGCCATGTTTTTTGTACTGTAAATATGGTCGACAAAACTTGATACAAAGCCTAACCAAATCTGTAAATGTTCAATGTTAATAGATGTCAATGTATCATTGCTTTATGCTAGGAATGTTTACAGAATAACTTCACTTAATTAAAGCTCAACAAAAAGTTTAAAATTAATGTACGAGGGATCTATCCTATTGTTTGTGTAAATACAACTTTAAATCATTTTGATTTGAAAGCTTTCATTCAAAAATTATTTAAGTACTTTGATTAATTTGTTACAATTAAATAGGTACTATACCGACAATATACCGCAAATTGGTTTTATTTGAAGCATTGAAGAAGAAAATGTTTACGATTTTTGCCTTTTCAGGACAACGCGAAGTTTAGGACACTGCTGATTGTTGTTTAGATTATCTCATCAGTTGTCAGATAAGAATAACCGAGGTACTTTAGTCTTTTTTTGGCTAGAGCTGGATATACACAGTAGATGGTACGGAGTTTTTTCTCCTTTCCACACATTCTACATGTAGGATCGTCGACGACTCTTACGATGTTGAGGTGTCTGTTTGGGCAGCAGTATCCTGTATACAGTCCTACTGCTTTTCTCAGCTGTGTTCTACTCAGCTGGAAAATTTGTTTTACCTTTTTTTCCCCAAAAGACTTCCAATAAACCTCCGCAACTGGCTTAGTCACAGAAGGCCTTTTCAGTACATAAAGTGAGGAGTCTTTTTTGCGGTCCGATGCGCTATCCCGCAAATTGGTTCTGGACCTACCACGTGTTTTCCTGCAGCTGCCTTAGCTAATTAGTGAGTTTTTTATTGCCTCTTAGGCAGCTTTGCAGAGTTGCATAGCTGCCCATGTTTATGCAGAAAGCATCTCCTATTCTCTTTCCACTTACTCCCGCCCTGGTACTTATAGACGTTTTAAATCCTTCAGTGTACCAGATGATGTTATATTAATTCCTCAGTTTCTGTTAAGTGCCTTCTGCTTCCCTCTTAACTAATACAATCCTAAACCTTTCTCTAAAATCTTTTTGAAAGTTCCTTGCAATGCTGATTTTATCAGATTGCATGCAAAGCATGTTGCTACTCTTCATGAGATTGAAGATCATGCCTGGCACAAAATGCAAATTTGTTCAATTTAATTTGTTTTCCATTAGGCTATTCATGGGAAGCCACACTTTATCATCCAAAGAGGAATATTTGTAAACTGATAACAGCAAGTGTTAAAAAAAATACTTTTGCAAAGGAAATTTGATATGTAAAATGGCACATCAAAAGAGCAATATTTCACAAAAGATGAAATTTGAAATGCAAACTTTACAAATATTAAGAAAAGTGTACTCATATAATTTTAATTCAGAGGAGAATAAAATTTAAAACAAAATCTTTTAAATAATATATGTATTTATATGGGGCATTCCACACCAAATCGACTACTTTTGAACCCGACCCCTTTTGATTTTCTTGAAATTTTTACATATTATACTATCTCACCAAAAACAGTTCTCTAAATTTTTTCAAAATTGTTTACAAAGTTAAGAATTACTAGAAAAATTGATGTTTTTTTTTCTTCAAACGATCGTAACTTTCTCAAAAATTGACTAATCAAAACGTTCTTTTTTTAATTTTTGTTTGTCTTTAAACGTACTTTTCAGGAAAAAATACAAAAAAAATATTCAAACTTGGATTCTACAAAATTTTTCACTTTTTCGGAGAAAATCATTAATTTTTCAAATTTTCCAACTTTTGATTTTTGATTTTTTTTTTCAAAAAAAACTTTGATTTATTCCTTGTATAACAACGCAAACCCCATAATGGGCCAACATTTCTTTCTATTATTTTGGTTTAATTAAAAAATATTTTGTTTTATTTTTACGCAAATAATATTTTTCAATTAAACAAAAGAGACAGAAAAAAATGTCGGCCCATTATGGGGTTTGCGTTGTTATACGCGGAATAAATCAGATTTTTTTTGAAATAAAAAAATCAAAAATCAAAAGTGTCGAAATTTGAAAAATCAAGGATTTTCTCCGAAAAAATGAAAAATTTTGTAGAATCCAAGTTTAAATAATTTTTTTGTATTTTTTTCTGAAAAGTACGTTTAAAGACAAAAACGAAAAAAAACCGTTCCGATTAGTTAATTTTTGAAATAGTTACGATCGTTTAAAGAAAAAAGCATCAGTTTTTCTAAAAATTCGTAACTTTTTTGGGTCGAGTAAAAAATTTCAAAAAAATTCACAGAACTGTTTTTGGTGAGATAGTATAATATGTAAAAATTTCAGGAAAATCAAAAGGGGTCGAGTTCAAAAGTGGTCGATTTGGAGTGGAATGCCCCTTATACAACTTTTAAAAAGCATTAAATTTAACTAGCCAATAGAAAACATCTGTTACCAATATCAGGTCACTTGAAATTTTTTGTTAATGTAGAGTTCTGACACTAAATTATGGAAATGATGTGGCCATCTTCTGTGTAAAGGGAGTAAAGGAAAAACGTGAGAGTGCTGTCATGTAAATAAAGTGGAAATTTTTCTGTTTCAGCACATATACGTCATCACTGCCACTATACGGCGTTTAATTTAATTTAATTGTTAATTCTAGGTAAAATTTTATCTTATCTAATTTTTCTAATTAATACATTAAAATCTCTATTGGGCGACATTTTCGGAAATGCAAAAAAATGTGTCCGTTTAAAGAGGTGTTCGTGTATGGGAAAAGAATTTCTATGCTATTATTGAGTTACGGACTATTAATAGGTGTCCGTTTAAGAGGTGTTCGCTCATTGGAGGTGTCCATTATTAGAGATGTCATTGTAGTACTCTTGGACGTATGGTCCAGCTAATTTACGATTTCTTGAAACTTATTATCAAATTTTGCCCTCTTGTGGTCCGATCTTGAAGTTGAAAACTCTTCTTTGATGTCAAATAAAAGGATTAAAGCAAAAAGGGGTTTATGATGATTACTAACCAATAAACGTAAGGATTCAAAAGTTAGTAAAGTAAATGAATTTACTAGTCCAAACAAATATTTCTTGAGTCATAATTTTACCAGGTGAAAAAAAGGTGTTTTAGTAATAAGTAACTATTTATATTACACAAATTGAACTTTACAATTAATTAATGCTATAATTTATTATCAACTGGAAATAGAAAAGACAGCAAAATTGAACCAGCACCGTAACTAAAAGATGCGGAGCACTGTTTTGAGAATAAAAAAAGAATTAAAATGCGGCTCTAGAAAGCCGACTGTTGGCAAACAACAATTGTGCCAAATTTGGTATAATTTTATTTGCGAGTGTCTAGCACATGTCCAGTTTAAGTTTTAGTATACAATGTTTATTTCGTCTTTAGAATAATGTTGTTTATCGTTGCTTTGCCTGTAATGAGCACTGGATTAGTACTGGGAGCCAACGTTGTACTAACGCTGGTCGCCAACCGTAGGATTAAAGTTATCATTTTAGGTTTGAGCCAACGGTTTCCCAAAAGTACTGCCGTCGAGCCAAATGCTGAATCGATGCTGGATCAGTTGTAAATATCTTTACAAGGAGGGTCACTATGATTATCAGGAAGGAAACAGGAACAACTTTTAATCATAAGAAATTGAAGGTTTCTAGGAAGAAGATTAAAAAGTTCTGACTATGCTACAAAAAATTTTGCCCATAAAAAAACATTTTAAAGAAATATAGCAAAATTAGAAATAATATTAAGGATATTTTACTTAGAAAATGAGGAGTTTTGAGTGTGGAATATGAAAAGTTGTAAATATTTTCTTGGGTAGAGTCACTATATTTATCAGGAAGAAAACGGAGAAAACTTTTAATAATAATATGGCAACCAAAGGCTTTAAAAAAAGATTAAGGAGTTCTTGCCCATTCAAACAACCTTTTATAGAGAAAATTAAAAATCACACTTCGATCGAATGAAAAACAAATTCTAACAATGGTCCTCTCGTATAACCCAAAGGGGAAAAGAAATGTCGACCGCCCAGGAAAGTAATTGCGCAATCTAAGAAGTTAGAACAAACAAACATTGCCTATATCTTGAAAGGAAAAAGAAAAAGAAGAAATTTTTTTTTAAATATTAAGAATATGGAAATTTAAGAATAATTTTATTATTACTTTTTGGCGTGGATCCTCTTGATGCCATGGTGGTTTTCATCAAAATGGCCCGAAGCGCTTGAAGGGTGCTGAGGGTCAATTTTGATGAAAACGACACTCAATTTAAAAATACCCCTAGGCCCGTAGATTAAGGAAAAAGGTGGATCATTGAGAAACTCGTTTTTTGGTGGATTCTACAAGAATTGTGGTTTTGTAAATTAAAATTTACTGGGACCACTCTTTGCTGCGCTCAAGCGTTCCTAGCCATTTTAACTGCACATTTACTATTAAAAACCATGATTTTTGCTCGAAGTGCACTGTTGAAGCATCCCAATAATGCAAGTGTCGCTCCGGTTATCGCCTTTCAGGGCAAAGCTAACACTCGTTCAATCCCAAGCGACTTTGCTTGAAATTCGCTGTAAAAATCGTGCTTTTTTAAATTCAATTTTTAAAAAAACGAGTAACTTTAAGGTTCTCGTCCTTATCTAATTCTCTTATTTAATATCCTTTTGCAGAATTCATCAAGGTTTTAATTGTAAAATTGATATTTTAAAATCACATTTTCTTACCTACAACCCAAATTTGAATTATCATCAGTTTTGAAAATTGTATTCCGAACTCTTAGACCAGTCGGTTTAATACTCACTTCTTCACATTTTACACATAGCGCCCTCTAACAAAGAGCTGTAGCTCTCTCAATTGCATTCGAGGTTAGCTAAGCTACCAAAGCCTTATTTCACAACTGTTTAAATTTTTATTAAAAATTAATATTATGTTCTTCTGATAAATTGGAAATTACAACAGGGGTGGCCAATAAGTCGATCGCAAAGCCAATTTTGGTCGATCTTTTACAATGTCGTAACTTACATAGTATACCTCCCCTTAGACTAGGTCTATAACAAGTCGATTGTGACATATTTTTAAGATAAAAAGTAGATTTTAAGTACACAAAAGTTGGCCACTCCTAAGTTACAAAGTTCGTATCCTTGGAAAACCTGAATTACTTGAAAAAGCGACAATTTTAAAAAATTTCAAGAAAAAATTTAATATCTATAGTTTTTGTAAAATCCGATTAAAATTTTAAAGTGGTTTTATTATTGTAGACGACGTTTTTGATAGGGTAGAATCCAAATATATCATTTTTAAGAGGCGGATGTTAACAGAAATGGTTCTAAATCGCTTACAAAAGTGAAAATCTAAAAATCGATTTTTAGAAGTTCAATCGACCGTAAAAGTTCAATTTTAATACTTACGGAAAAATAAACTGCGTCAGGCTAATTTTCTTATCAAAATACATAAGAATATGTCGAGAAAGCTATAGTTATCCAATATTTATTTTTTGGGGTAAAAAAATTCAGAGGGGTTAATCTATCGTTCTGTAAAATCAAATATAGCATTTTCAGGAGGCGGAAGTCAAGGGAAATTTTGTTTGATTATGGAAAATCTTGTAATTTTTTATTTTTAAGCTAAAGTCAGAGAAATTAAAACTGCATCACAGAACAAATTTGAAACTTAAAAAAAATTTAAAAGTGCTTTTTTTGATTTGTATGTAAGTACTTCTGGCTTTTCCAATTTACAAAATTTTCAGTTTTTACCTTGGTTTTTACCGAACCACTGTTTATTACTTTGGAAAATTAAGTAAACCAGAATCTAATTTTATCTATTTGTAAAATTTAATTTCACTAATTTTTACTTGCTATAAAAAGGAGCTTTTCACATGTCCCACGATTCTATTCACAATAACTTTGACGATCCTTTTCTTCAAATAAAATAAATTTATAAAAAAATATTATTAGACTCGGAAAAGTGTATTTAAAATATACAAATCGATAAGCCTGACCTTTTTCGTCAAATATGTACAATAACAGAAAAAAACGATTCATGCAGCTTATGAGGCTTGTGAATCATTGTGAGACTTTATTTACATGCTACTGTACCGTTACTGTATACATAGTAGCAAAAATGAAGAGTTTTTATCCACCCTAATAATTTCTACTACAACATTTTTAAAAATTTGTTTGTAAAAACATTTCTCATTCATCAAGATTTTTTGGCTATAATGTGCTAACCGTTTAGTGAAAAATTCGCTCTGTTAATTGTCAAAATATTGATTTGCTAACATTAGAAATTCTTATTTTAAAAATTTTATTGTTTTAATTTAATCGATAAGTAAGTAATCCATAATGCAATGCCGATGTAACTATTTATGAGGTAGGTCAGCAAACTAATTATAGTTAAAAGAGAATTTTTTAGTTTCTTTGTGCTAACTATAAATAAAATTTATTTTCTGAAGTACCTAACGTTGGAGATTGTATCCTACCAACATCAAATTAGCATCAGTAGTTTGTTGGTATCACAAAATGAAAACCAACTTCTAGGTACATTAACTGAAGTTTAATGTGCATTTTAAAGATAAGGTAGGTACATCTTGATTTGGTTTAGAATCTACAATTTAAATTTGCATGTTGACTTTTACCTAACCAAATATTAGATTTTATTTGACTAACCCAGTTTGGAATAGCTGATTTAAAGCTGCTCGTATAAGTTGGTTGAGGTTACGCTGTGCGGTGGAAAACGTCACTCAAACGAGTAATAAGTGGCATATACCTTCCAGTTTGTGCAACAATTCGCTAGCTGCCACACCAAAAAGAATAACGTAGCTTATCAAAAGACTAGAAACACTTTTAAGTGCTATTCTGTCATATTAACCGACAACTCTGGTGCCTGCAACGGAAACTTCCTACAAGAATTTTAACATCACAATTTTTGTTTTTATACGACAATTTTCTTGGTTCCAAGTTTAGCAGATTTATTACATGCAATTTAGCATAGTGTTACGAAGTACTTAGAGAATTTCCCGTAAATTTTAACGCAGTTTCTTATAATACAACACAATAACTTATTTTGAAAAGGATGCGGTGTATATACTATAATTTTAGACACATTTTCTAAGATTCTAACAAATTCAGAAACCGAAATTATTAACGACTTCATCAAAACAAAAATATTTTTTGAACTTCGCAATCACAGATTAAAAATAACTTAGCGACTTTTACACGCGTTGTTTGAGTTATATGCGGGGTATTATTTTACATAAAAAAATTCGATAAAAAACTTTTCTTTTGTGAACAATTCATTTTTGAAATTATTAATAAACATTAACGTAGTTTGGACATAGGCGCTCAAGCGGATGAACAAACAACTATTATTAGGTGCAATTACTGACTCGCTGTCTGCTTCACTAGACAGTTTATACTAATTGTTGTATCCGAATTATTATTATTATGCTATTAGGTGTTCCGCATTGTTAAATTTTGTTGTCTTAAGAAAGGATGGGTTCAAAGAAAATATTGAAATGATACGCTAAGTCAACAGATTTGAGATTTAGGGAGAGGTTAATTTGATTAACAATGAAAAATGATGAATTTGAATTACAGGTGTGGATAAATAAACATGTGAAAGCATTAAGCATTGAATTTTTAATGTTTGATACTTAATAGGACAGGAAGCTTTTGAAGAGGCAAGCGTTTTGAAGTTGAGCTGGTTTTTCTTTCTGCACCCTCTCTATGATATTTTTTAAAATAACACAAAGAGAGGTACGGAAATATCGAAAAATTGAATAAAAATAGATAAACCGCTATTGGTAATGCCTTATTACGATTGAAGATTTATATTTTGATTCTTTGGATACTTTACTAGACTTTTAGTTTTCCTTGGATTCTTGTAATCTCAATATTGGTATAAAATTAAATTTCCATATTGAAACATCTCAGCAATGTTAAATATTTTTCAATATACCTATATTATACATTATACTTATATTAAATTAATTTTTCACTTAATTTTTTTTCCAAAATGTTGATGTGTTACTTTAATAATAAATTTATTGCGTTTGATCTACAAATTCCTAATACATTTCTGTATAACTTAATATAATTGTGTCTTAAACGATTGTTTAGATGGTGATGATAAAGGCGATAATGATGATGTGCTGTTAGTTACCTACAGTATTAGCTATAAATAACAATCATTATGCCAATACATAATCATATTATTCTACATACATACAAAAGCGTTTATTGATGTTAGGTATAAGGCATAAAATGTAACACTAAAAGTGCTCTTTATTGGGTATAATACCTACATTTTACAAGCTTATATACTTCTTTAGCAAGTTCTCACTCTATGTGACATTTGATAAAGTTCTGCGCTGCTGGCTAATAATACCCCATATCCATGACAAGCCTACCTTTTATTTTCCCTCAGGGTGTATTGGCTTAATGAAATCTAATACATGCGGGAATTATACGTCCCAAGGTACCAAACTTACTTACTATTACATAAATACAAAAATATTACATATTATAAATATTGAAGATATAATTTAGTTTTAATAATATCTACACAAAATTTTTAAATAATTAAAAATTTGTTATTTGTGACTGATTATAAAAAATGTTTTACACTATATGTACGTCTTAAGAAAAGTTGTAAGTGGAAGAACTTTTAATGGAATATTTAATGTAAAACAATTCAGGTTCAAGGACGAAATTTCCTGTAATCTATAATGATAATAACAATTTTAAAGAAGATAAAGACAGAAAGTTTAAGGCAGGTAATAAAATAACTTCTGTTTCAGAATATAAAACAATTAAATTGAGACCTCAAATACTGAGATTGGATAATTGACCAATGAAGAAACGTTCTGTAAACAGACGAATAAAGATTTGAAAAAATTTTCGTTCAAAGATATTCTGGAGAAAGATTTGTTGAACAATATTTGGTGCCTACTGGAGGTGGTTCGATGACTGTTTGGAGATGCTTTGGTATTGAGAAAATTTAAAATTTACTCAAAATAGAAGGAGTTATGACTAAACAAATTTATATACCAATTTAAGTTTTGCCGAAGCCCTAAGTTCGATCCCTCACCCGGCCACAAATTTTATTCGACTTCATTATGACCCTCTCCTCTCGGAAGGCAATGGCAAACCACCAAGAGTAGTCTACTAAGAAAGCCATTTAATAATCACGTATTCAACCTCCGATAGGAGACGGCACCTTAAGAAGAATGAAAATGAACCGAAGTACTTCAGCAAAATTAAAAATAAAATAAAAGACAATGAAACCAAAAACTCTGCATAAACTGTAAAACCTTATGTCAGAAATCTATGCAATTTGTTACAAAAAAGCAAAAATTCTAAACAAGCTATAATTTGTTATTACGGTGTCATAATTACGTTAATTTTAAAATTTCAGTCATGTGTTTCAAAATTTCGTTACATATACTGAAATTATAACAACATTTTCGTGATAACTTTTTCTGATATCGCAAAACCAAATTGACAAAAAATATCATAAAGGAGAAAATTTTTAGAAGTAAAAGTAAACCATTCTTTATATTATAAAATAACTTGTAAACTCTAATATTTATATTGTATGTTAAGAGCTTATACAAATTATAAAATAATAATATCGTGGTTTTTGCATATTATTGTTGAGTTTACTTAAAATTTATTAAATTTCAGGTACACTTACTGCAAATTGTTATAAAACAAGATAAACAAAAAACAAATTTATTTTATAATATTTAATAAAGATCACATTATCGGAAGTAAAATTTGGTAAAAGAAAATTTTGATAGTAGGTACTCGTTTAAATAATACTAAAAATCATGAAATAATAATATTGAAAAATTTAATTTAAATGTGTCAAATTATTTTAAGTATAAGCAAATTTCTTTCCAAAGTAGGTTCATTTAAAAAAAAAATTTAATCTACATGCCAGTCGCAGTGTAACGTAGGTATGTATTATTTTCATTGCTAAAAAATTTAAGAAAAATGTCAACAGTTTTCCTAAAAGGGCCCGTGAACCACCAAAATGATTTGTGTTCAAATGGTTATGGAGGATGCAAATAGACATAAATCATTGATTCACTTTGAGTTGCATGGATGACCTATTTTCAGGAGTTTTAATACACTCAATTATGGCAAAAATTATATTCGACAAAGTTAAAGTTGAAATAAAATGTGTTGTTCGGACAATACAAACATTTATAATATTTTAATATTTTTAATTTTTTTTTTAATTTGGAATTATTAATTCCAAATAATAATAATAATTATAATTATAATTAATTGTAATTTTTGCTTAGTAAGCAATGTCAGTTTTCTATTTCGTGTGGGATATTTAACAATTTTAATTGTTAGCAACAAATTGCGTAGTTTACTCTGAAAGGTAAAGCAGCTGCAGAGAATAACTTGTGTTCGGCCAATTTAGTCTCCGAATCACAGAGTTCAAACTTTACACATCCACTTTCCAGCCTCATTGTTTTGAGGTAATATCTCACTGGGAAATGTCTAGTGAGCAACCCCGTAATGAGTTTAATTTTGTTCTTTGACAAAAGAAAAATCTTTTTAGCCTCTGCAGTCGAGTACTTTGAATTTATTTATGCGCATGGCAAAAATAGACCTCCGCAAAACTGTGACGTTTTTGGCCGTTATTACCCACTTAACTTCGAGTTTAAGATCATCTGATCTAACAATATTTTACTGTTTTGGCCGTATTGCTATGATACATAGTTTTGGTATTACTTCTTCAAGGGCCGAAGCCGTATAAATATTTAAAAAAAAAATTTGCTTACCAAACTTCAACCAGTTTTAATTACTGGACCCATAATATACCATAGTTCTTCTTTTTCGTATGCTTCTTGACAGAAGCGTCGTGACCAATTTAATATGTTATTATTAAATGGCTTTCTTGGCATATTACTTTCGGTGATTTGCCATTGCCTTCCGAGAGGAGAGGGTTATAAATGAAGTCGGATAAATTTTGTAGCCGGGTTGGGGATCGAACATAGGGCTGCTAGCCTAGAGTCCGGTCCTTAGCCCGTTCACTTAGCTCACCTCTCACCATAACTACCATAGTTAGGTATCCAAATATCATAAAATTTATATAAAATAATATTAAGCCCTAAGATACTTGGAATTTTAAAATACCTGTAACTGTTATTGTATATACTGAATTTTTTATTTAAACGACTTGAGATATTATCAAATGCATTTTTCTCAAGGTTGGTACAACTGTGTACAGGGTGGCTCAATTTCGATCCTTCTTATGGGGAAATCGGTAACTATGAGAGATATCAAAAAATAAATGGCGCATCCTCGATCTCTTTTTTTGAGAAAATCTCAATGGCGAAAACCAGAATTTGCTATCTTTTTTTGTTTTCGAGTTATAGCCAAAAGTTCGATAATTAAACTTTTCTATAAATGTCGATATCTTGGTTGTTTTTGAAGTTACCAAAAAATACTTACTGTAATTTTTGTTAAGTATTGAATATTTTTTATTGTTATCTACTAAAAACAGTTACTATTATATTAAATTATTCATTCTTCTTTATTTTTATTACATTTTTGAATGAAAGTTTATTGTAACTCTTAACACAAACAACAGACTTATTTTTATTTGAAAATATTTAAAGTTATGAATTTATTTTGTATTGCAAATTATTTTAAAAGTTTTAAAAGTGAGCGCGTGATAAGAATTGTTCGTACAACGCAAGTGCAAGCGTTATCAAGAATTAATGAAAGGAAGACGAAATTTGCAGCGAGTCAATCTACTCAGTGTCGTGAGAAAGCCAACATTTGAGCCATTTGGTTGAGTTATTTTTGGCCGCCGAAAAAGGCGTTAATAAGTGATTGATACGTAAAATCGCCTTGGTCTTGTGAGGACCAAAATTCGTTTTAAGGTTTGAATTGGCGTTTGACCGAAGTTATTGGTCCGTAGTTTGGAATTGTCCATAATTGGAGAAAAGAATATTTTGGTTTGCAGAACTTGTGGTTGTCTGGAAGAATTTGCTAATTTTTGGAAGATTTATAAACGTTTTGTGGATGGATCGACGTTCAATGCGAGTCGAGTGAAGAGTTCTAGTTATATGATTTTACAAGGTAAAAGAGCTCAATTACAAAATTTTTAACATTTTTTCATAAGTACGCGTTTGTGATATTAAAATTTTTGTGGCGCCGATAAATTTTATTGCTGATTATTGTTTGAATAATTTATTTCACATAATGTTGTATTTATTGTAAATTTGTTTTTGCGAGCACAAATACAACATAGTGGGTGCGAATGCGTTATTTTCACGATACACTTACAACGGTATGCTCGTGCGCATGCAATATGGCCGCCGGCGATTTGTGTGACGTCAGTCCCGAAGCACGTTCGAAGTAAAATTGCGCTTCTTACACGGCTTCTTATAGATATTATAATTTATAATGCATTTTAAAACGTAAAAAGTTATTTATTTTGCTTAAATATCATAATTTCTTTATATAATATAAAACTTCAAAATATCGAGTTATTATTAAATTAAAAATTGTTAAAAGATTTATTTAGCTTTCAAACGATATATCGTTCGTCATCAGAATAATATACAAATGTAATGTAAACAAGTCATGGAAACAAGAACAAGTATTGTCATTTGAACGGTAACTAGATAAAATCTAGGACCGTGAGTTAGGAAAAACCTAAATTGTGTTCCGGCAAAGAAGGAAAACCTAACTCCAATACGTAAAAAACTTAAAGGAGTAATTGGCTGTAAATGTTGCTTAAGCCATCAATATCAGTTTGCCGGTTCATTGTGTTGTTGGTGTTCTTTATACAAATCATTTCATGTACCAGCCGATCTTTATAATTTGGAACAGACTTGATGATTTTGGTGTTTTTGAAGTCCGCAGTATGTCCATCTACCAAGATATGTTTGGCGATGGCCGTTGATTCAGGCTTATTACATCTGATGGTTGAGATGTGACCACCAATTCTTTTCCTCAACCATTGGTTGGTTTGTCCAATGTACACCAAGTTACAATTTGTACAGTCCACTTGATATATAAGGTCAGATTTTTTCTCAAAAGGGATAGGATCTTTAAGTTTGGTATATAAGAGACCAATGTTGTTAGGAGACTTGAAGGTGGTTTCAATATTGTGTTCCTTTAGACTTCTTTTGATTTGTTCACTTAACCCACTAACAAATGGAATCACCGAATATTTGTTATGAATTTCTCTTCTTGCCATATGCCCATTGTATAATCTGTTAACACGGTCTTTGATTAATTTAACTATAAGTGGATAGGGATAGTTATTGCTTATCAAAGTTTGCTTTACGATATTCAGAGTATCCTTTCTGAAATCGCCATGCATTAATTTAAAAGCTCTGTCGATAAGTCCAATTGCTGTCCCAATTTTATGGCTCTTATGGTGGTAGGAATTATAATTCAGATATCTACCGGACCAAGTAGGTTTCTGCGTCCACATGTATTTAATAGTATTTCCTTGATGAATCAATTTGACATCTAAAAAGGTTATGGCATTATTTATTTCTTTCTCTAAAGTAAATTGCAATCTTTGATGGAATTTGTTAAAATGTTCGACGATAAAGTCCTCTTTGTCGATAGGGATTGCGGTAATGATGTCGTCCACGTATCGTTTGAAAAACGGGAGTTGGAAAGGGAGGGACGAAATCCGGTCATTTTCCAAGATTTCCATTACCAGATTGGAGATGGTGGCAGAAATAGGACTACCCATTGCAGTACCAAATATTTGTTGGTATAAGTTGCCTTCATATTGGAAATAGGTCGTGTCCAAGCATAACCTAAGAGCATTCAAAAATTTGTCTTTTGGGATATTAGTGAAATCTTTAACTTCATTCCATTTGTCCTTAACTGCCGTGATAGCCAGGTCAACCGGTATATTGGTAAATAAAGATTTAACGTCCAGTGAAATAAGGATATAATTATCTGGGACGTTAAATTCTTTTAATTCTTCAATAAACGACCACGAGTCTTTGGTGTGGTAGTTCGTTTTGCCTAAAATTTTAGAAATTGTATTTGAAAGAAATTTAGATAGCTTATAGGTTGGAGATTTATTGCTGGCCACGATTGGACGAAGTGGATTCCCAACTTTATGGATTTTTGGAAGTCCATAGATTCTAGGTGGAATAGCGCTACAATTTTTTAAGAAACTGGGAAAAGAGTCGGTAATATATTTGCATTTAGTAAAATCTGAAATAATTTGATTATTTTTAATCTGCAAGTTATTAGTGGGATCTTTGTTTATTAATTTATAAGTTGTACAATCATTAACTAGTTCATTCATTTTTTGTTTATATTCATTTTTATTCATAATAACAGTAGTGTTTCCCTTATCCGCACGTACTATTATTAATTCAGGATGTTCTTTAGTAAATTTCTTGATCTTTACGATCAAGAAATTAATAATAATTAATAAACATCCTGAATTAATAATAGTACGTGCGGACCACAACTTCCAGAACTCAAATTTGTGAGTTACCAGGAGTCTCTTTGGTAAAGGTTAATTTGAAATTTTTGAATAAATTAAATTTTTGATTTTTTTTTGATTTCGACTTGATAATTTCATTTCATCGTGAAACCACATACCCTGGGAAAGATTTTTGAGTGTTCCCATTTTGAGAGCTGCCGGCGCACATTTGAGAGGTATCTCGCCGAGAACACTTCAATATACAACACTTTTTCGCAGATCCATATAAAAACTATGAGCTCAAAATTTTCAAAATAAATCGAGTAAACTTAAATCACACAGCTGTCACAAGTAATCACAAAACCAAAATTTTGCAATCACTAAATTAATTTATTGAATTGTATTACTACGTTAAAACTGTTGACGGCTTTCAATTAATGCACGTAAGAACAAAAATAAATAATAATTTAAGAAAAAAACATATCCAATGCGGATTAATTAGAGTCGGCTGTTTAAATTACCAACATTTTTGTTAATAAAAACAAAATTGCAAGAATAGCAACAAAATTAAACAAATTTGTAGTGTATCTATTATTGCGGTAAACAAAGCCAATTTTTAATTAATGAAATGTTATTCTCATCAGTCTGTTTGTGTATTACTGCACTTAAAATTCATTCATTAAGAACAAATAAATTCTTGATGAATTTTCAAAGAAGAAATTACAAAATGACTAAAAGAAAATTTAATTTAGTAAAAACAGTACAAAACACTACGCTTTGTCGTCTGCTGCATTTCTATCAAAGGTGCATCTTTTACGTGGCATTATAACGTACTCTGCATTTGCTACGAACACATTTCCTACTTTATACATTAAAGCTCTACGTGCATGCAAAACTAATTTTGTCATAATTCTTAGCAAATTGCATAAAAGCGTCACTCATTATTTCAACAAACCTACCAGTATTTGCATATACAACGCATACCACTTAGCAAAATTTAAATTTTTGATAAAGATGTAATATCATTGTGATATTTTAAATTTAAATAATAAACTTTATATCTAAATTAGACATTTAAAAGTAAACATTTAATGGTTGCTACGTCGAAATCATATATATATAATATATTTATATTACAAGAAAAATAAAATTTTAGCAAGATTTACATTATTTTATTGAAATAAATGTTGTTGATTCAATTTTTCAATTATATTTAAAAGAAATTCGACTTAATTTAAAAATTTCTTGAAAGTATTTTTATTAAAATCACACAAAACAAAACAATTCCTATGTGAAATCTGTCGTTGTAAATCCACCATTTAAAATAGATTTGAGATGGTCCACTTTTTCAATTTGCATAGTAAATCCAGCTGAAAATTGAAAAATCTAAAACAATTTCTGATTACCGTCTCCCCGTAGAATATACAGAATGTCTGCTTCTTTTACCTCTGAGATTTTTCTTTACTTACGACTAAAGATATGTAAATGTTGGCATTTTATACGTTTTGTGGTGTAAATTATTGTGCAGTAGCACTCTGACCGCATAATAGCAAACTCATGAAGCAACATAGTTAAATAAACCGCATATAAAACTAGACGACCAAGTTGCATTATTTGTTACGACAAAAAGTCAAGTGCTTCAGATAGTTAACTTTTTTTCTTCTATTTTAATTTACAAAAATTTCAATATCTTAACCATGTGCTTGAGAAACGAGAAGTTCACATGTTAAGAGTGCAGTACTAATTGATCTATTTAAAAGTATTCCAGACACCAGACGGATTTACTTAAATAGTTAATCCTCAAAATATCTGAGCTTGATTGACGGTTTTACAAAAATCCTGCTCTTTGCTTTAAAATAAAAGTTCAAACAGATATGAAATTATCGTTACAAAGGAAACCTTTTAAATTTAGTTAATCTGTGACATCCTGCTACGTTTCAAGTTAAATAAAATACTAATCTCTATAAACCTGCTTTAACCTTTTATATCAGCAACACATTAGTACCTACATCCTACAGTATGTTTAAGTTTACGAAACGATTGGTGGCGCTGCAATCGTTTTGTTTTGTTCTTTCTGATTGGTTTAAAATTATGTCGAGTCCCTGCTTTACATAATAGATACCTACAGATTTATTTCAACAATTACTACAAAAACTCCTGTCCACCTGAAATGCTCAAATCGATATTACAGTCCGTTTTACCTTTCAGGTTGAAATTGTTTGCATATATTACAACCATTGATTTTATAAAATACGATAAATTGAATATAGACCGCCAATTTTTCACTGTCTGTGTGTATCGCCCCCTAGAGTTCGATCAAACCCTGGAGTGCATTTTCAAATCAAGTTTGATCCCCTAGGTCGACCACTTAACCGAAACACTTGGCGAAAATTACAGTTGCGTATAAATTACTCATGTAGTTTTAATTTTCCTGTTCTAAAATAAAGCGACCCATTTTCATCACACTTTGAAACGGTTTTTTATGCAAAACTGAATAAATAAGAAGGTAAATAAATTATATGGGTTGTTATAAATAACTGTAAACACGTGGAGCAATTTTTTCAGATTTAATAAATCTAAAGTAATTTTTCTCTAAATCTGCAAATAAACATAAACAAACGTGACGAAACGACACTTAAAAAGGGTGAAATGTTCAAGTTTGTTTTAGCATTGTGGATATAACCGCGAACAATTTCACTTTAAATTCTAAACAAATACTAAAAAAAAAGGAAATTTATAACTTTAGTCAGTGATACGTTTTCTTCAAATATTTATATTTCAAAAGCTTTTCAGTTTTTGTATCGACAGTGGTCGTTCTAAATTAAATAAATTTTCTCTCTTGTAGCGGTTCAGTGAGGAGCTCGAATAGCTTCGGGCTTTGCAATTTTTCAAATACAGAATGTGGGAAAATGAAATTCCAAAAATTCAATTTGTCAGAACTCGAATAGCCGATTTACCGCTTTTAATATAAAGCAAAAAGAAACATTAGTTGCAGATGCTTTTTGTGCCTCATTGCAACTTACCGATAAAGTTATAAAATGCATAATGCGCTCCAAAATGTAATGGCCGTCTGAACGTAAAACGCTTTTCTTGTAATCTCTTCTCATGTGTAAAACTTGACTTTTTCAGATTTGTTCATTACCAAACACTTATGAACTTCAGATATTTTACACCCACCGTATTACGGCAAACTGAAAAAAAGGAAAACTCTCGATGTATTTCGGTACTTCAATTTCCTGAAATCGAGTTTACCTGATGGAAATCAACTATTGTTATTAAATAAAATTCAATTATTTTAAACGGTTAGTATGTTTTCGAAAACATTAAATTACCTTTTATTTTTGTAATTTTATTTATACCATACACTTAAATGCCTGTCGGAAAATGAGCGTGTGCGAATCAAACCTTTCAACTGAGAGAATACAATCGAAAATGTAAAGGAAAACTTTAATTGAAATAATTGTCAAGAATTATTCAAGCGATTACTGGAATATAACGGAATTCGATCTTTTTAACCCTTCAGTGTAAATATGAAGCGTGATGTTAAAAATGAAATCCTATTTGTGGAAAAGTTCAAAGAACTCCTGAGCTCAACAAACTCTTTCAAAACATGAATACCATTTTTTCTATATTATGATGACCATTTCTCTATTCACAGTAGTTACTTTTAGAGTCAAAAAGCAGTTTAATTATTATTTCTAAACAAAGATTTTAAAAAGTAGTGGAAATATACCTGTGAGAGCACTCTTACCGATTTAAAGTAAACATGCTAATGACGCTATCATAAGACATGGAGGCAAAATTAGTATAATTATTAAGCTCAAAAAGCTTAGTTCTTAAAAACCGATTTTACTATTCTCAACCGACACCAGCGTACAGAAATATCAAAATTTAGATTTTATATGAGAAAAGTAAAAATTTCGAATGCTTTTTAATAAAATGAATAATCAAGAAAGAAATCTAATATAAGAAACTGGGTGATATCAAATTTTAAACAAGCCACTGCTTACTCGTTATTCAACCTTCACAATTTTTAACGATATAACCCACTTTTACATTTATATTATTTTCTGTTTTCAAATTAAATTTTCTTTCAAAAAGAAAATAATAAAATGTAATTCTTGATTATAATGTTAAAAGCAACTTGAATAAAGAAAGAGGTTAGAATCTCCATATTATATAATATCGATCAGTCACATCTAATAAGATAAATAAAAAAAATTGTGTTTACTAAAGGGTAGTTTATGAGTAGATTCAAACGGAAACAAACCACTGAGTCACTTTAAGTAGCATCGATAGCCTATTTTCTAGGAATCTTTGACGTCACACAAATATAACCAATATCTTTTATATTTTTCCTCAACTAATGATTTAAAACTTTTGTCAACTATATAATTTTTAAGGACTTTAATGCTTAGGATGCACCTACTCTTTTAAAACTTAAAAATTAAGGAAGATATTTTGTAATTCTCATGGTAATTCGTATTACATAATATTTAATTTAGAAACCAAGAATTAATGAAAGATTTAAACAAATCTTTATAAAATCAACAAGATTTGCACTGCCCACAATAAATTCAATTATTATGTTGTATAATGAAGGATTTACACTGTTTAAACATTTTACTTCTTTTAAAACTTTGTAACTCTTTTGTTGTAGAGCTTCTATAAATTTCATTGTCTTGCGTCCCACCTTTTGCTTCTTTTTGTTTTATTTTAAATTTTTTAAACGAAAAATTACAAAATGATTTCTTAGATTTGTAAAGAAATACTGCAGAGTTATTCTGTCGATTTTGAATTTAAAATTTCATACAAAATTTTTAGTAAATTAAAATTTCGTATTTTTAAATCGTTAAAATATTATAATATCCAGGGTAGCGTAAAAGTAGCAATAAAATTCTAAACTTTATTTTTAATTTCATACCTGTAAATTTTAAAATTTAATACGGAACGATATACTCAGTGCTTTTAGGTTCAGTACACAAACGGTGGAATTGTTTTCAAATATTGATTTTACCTATTTAAATTGATTCTCTCCCGACTATACAGCGATTATAATGGTTTAAAAGCGTTTAAGACGACTAAGAGAACTCTTTGACTGATGTAAGCTGCACATTATATGCCACTGTTTTTGCATGGTATCTAACTTAAATAGAAACTCTTAAGTGGCTTTTTGAATTTAAAGAACATAAAGACATCATGCAAAGCTAAATCTGGATGAAATGGTGAGTGATCAAGCACAATCTCTGGTTTACTTGACAAAAGCTCGTACACAAGAATGTAATTATAACTAGGTACGGCGTCGAAAAGCAAAATCCAGCTTCATCTATCAAAATCTTCTGAATAGTGCTGTTGGATAAATCTACCATTTCGCAAAGTGCGAAAATTTTCTTCGTGGAGAGCCATCGACCAATAATTCAAAAACAATCAGAACAAAGAATTTATTTGAACATAGCAGCTCTGTCAAATCTCTCAATTAGAAATGTTTTTGCTTTTGGAGTACTAATAATCCAAGACAACTTTATCAAAAGCCATTACATTTAATTTGGAGTTACGGTTTGGTGAGTCATTAAAGTTGTAAAGATCACTATGACCCTTATTTTGATAAAGATGATGGTAGTACTGCTGTGGAAAATAATGGTAAGCATTACAGTATAATCATACTAAAGAAAGTGGACAAATATTTTTAATTTTAAAATGAATCGAGTTACCTGGAAGTTAAAACATAAAATCTTCATCTTCTGCTTTTGGCTAGGGCCAACCCTGATGCCTGGCCTTCGGATTATTCAGTGAAAGAGAAAAACCAGCTCTGTGCCTATCTCTTGGGCGGTCGTCCCGGCAGTCTTTTTCTCATAGGTCGTTCATTTTTACAAATTTTTGCCAGTCTGTCGTCCTTTTCTGTCGTCCTCTCGACGTGACCCCTCCAATTTTTTTTCTTTTTTTGATTTATTTTATGATGTCTTGTATGTTGCATTCGTTTCTTATTGACACACTTGTTTTCCTATCCCGTAGATGGGGAGAGGTAGCCAGCCTGGGCGCGAAAATACAAATTTTACGATTGAAACCTCGAACTTTTCTGAAAGAGTATATTTTAAATAAGAGAATAAGCGGAGGCACAATGCCCTAAGTGCACCTGTTTTTTCAAAAATCGAATTTAAAAAAGCTTGATTTTCGAAGGTTAAACGCTCGTGATTGGTTAATCAAGTTCGTTCGTTAGAGGTACGTGCGTTCCTATACATAAGAGTGTAGCTGTTGACAAGTTTGTCAGTAACTCTTACGCTACGGTAGGAATGCGTTCTCCTTTTTTATTAATTAAAAATTTTAATTCAAAA
Organism: Rhagonycha fulva; assembly: GCA_905340355.1. Taxonomy (NCBI): domain Eukaryota; kingdom Metazoa; phylum Arthropoda; class Insecta; order Coleoptera; family Cantharidae; genus Rhagonycha; species Rhagonycha fulva. The sequence goes on from HG996555.1 coordinate 10,901,063, forward strand.
CTTTAAAATTATTTAAAAATTACTTCAGAAAAGGGTTACTTAAATTTAACGAACGGTAGTTACTTTTTCGCTTGGATCCGACTCTTGCGAGGGTGATTTTGATCAAAATGACAACTAATTTAAAAATATCCCTAGGCCCGTGGGTCAAGGAAAAGGTGAATCTTTGAGAGGTGAAACTCGTGAGAGTGGATTTTTAACGCAGGCTAGTTGTGCGAAGAAAAATCGACTTAAAGCACCCCTCGCTGCGCTCGGGCGCTTTAAGCCATTTTTCCCGCACATTTAGGGTTGAAAACCATGATTTTCGTTCGGAGTGCACTGTTACTGCATCGCAATACAAGTGTCGCTCCCACTCTGCGCAAAGCTAAGACCAGTTCACGGTGCACGTACCGTCAGGAGAATGAACTGAATGAATTGATTCACCAATCCCGAGCGACTTTGCTTTAAAATTTACTGTGAAAATCGAAGTTTTTAAATTCGATTTTTGAAAAAACAGGTGCACTTAGGGCATTGTGCCTCCGCTTATTCTCTTATTTAAAATATACTATTTCAGAATTCATCGAGATTTCAATCGTAAAATTTGTATTTTCGCGCCCAGGCTAGCTACCTTGAACTCCCGTAGATTGTATCTCATTGTAGCTCTGAGGACCTTAATCTCTACTGTTCTCAGTTTCTGCTTTATTAGCTTTGTGTCCGCGGTTATCTCAATCGCATAGGTCAGTATCGGTCTCACCATCGTCTTATACATTCTCACCTTTGCCTCTCTTCTCATAAATTTGTTACCATACAATTTGTTAATACACCATATTGTTTGTTGCCTGTTGTTGCACTTCCTTCTTCAGGTCTTTCACGTTTGTAACGCTTACTCCCAGATAGTTGAACTCCATTACCTGTTCTACCATACTTCCCTCTATCTCCAACTTGCACCTTTTTGGATCCTTACTAATTACAATTGAATTTGTTTTGGGTGTTGCTATTTCCATGTTGAATCTCTTTCCTGCTAAATTAAAGTGATGTAGCATTCTTTGGAGATTATCATCCGAATCACCCAGTAACACCATATCGCACGCAAAACAAACAACATTCATGTTCTTATTTCTTGCCGTGTAGCTTTCTTTGTCTCTAACTGCATCTATTAAAAATAAAATAAAATTTAAAAATTGGAAACCTGATACTTTTGTCAGCGAAGCTTAAAAAATTTTGAGGATGGTAATAAATATCCAGAGAGGAGAACATTAGCGTATAAATTTTCGTACCGTCAAGACGTGCGATTAACCTGACGTTTTCAAAGTGTCCCAGCTTCGACCAAGGTGAGCTAACCTGGAGTATTAAAATTTTCTGGATAGTGTGTGCAAATGCTAAAAGAATTATTAGGTTTCTGGAATTTTTGTGTGATCCATGTGATTGCGTTCTAAGAATCAATATGTGGTAGATTTGGAAGAGCAATGTAAATTGTTAATTTATTAGAATCGGATACGTTTCGTTTAAATTTATCCTCTTTTTTCAGAGATTAACGTGGAAGACCATAACTTTCAACATCATTCTTAAAGCCTGAGAGAAAATTTTTTTGAGGTTAAAATCGTAAATTAATGATTTACTTATGACTAAACTGGAACTGGTGATTGTATATGAAAATTGGATGTTCAACAATCATTTATCTTCAATTTTTGATAAATATCCTGTTGGAATTTTAAAAACGATGTAAGAGAGGTGGGAGGCCCTCCTTCGGCCTTTAGATGTGCCTGTAACTCTAGCTTTATGTTAATGATAACAATTCATTAATCCAGAATCCAGAAGACCACCGGCTTAACACGTGCTTTCCGAAGCTCAGATCGATCAGTCGATGATGGTGAAGAAACTAACTGATGCTTGGTTTATATATTTATAAAAATTAGTGGCAAAATCGTAGATAAAATTTTTATGTCGCTCATTTGTTTTTACTAATTACAGAAGTTACTTAAGAGCATTGAAGTGTCACACTTAACGTGGTCTATCACATTTAGGCAGTTTATGAACATCTTTTTGGTGCAAATAAAATTTTTCTCTTGGTGACACAGAGTTTTCTTGGATGTGAGAATTACACAATTAACGCATTTTTTACCTACACGTAAAGTACATCTTTTTGACGCAAACAACAAATTTGGTTGTGAAATCTTAAATGAGCTATAGCGGGGAAAACAAATACGTCACTGTGCTACGTGGACTTTAATTTTTCCACAATTTAATTTTTCTATTTTATTCAAAATTACAGTAGCATGGTTCAATATTTTGTAACATAAGAGTATCGTGTTAATTTACATTAGTGCATGTGCAAATTTAAATTATGAAAGTTTATTTTATTCTTTATGCAAATGTTTCTTTGTGAGTCATAAGCAAAACAACGGATTGAATGTGTTCTAGAATTTGTCTGTCTAAACCCTCTATATCAGAATACTGCTTCGTGGCTCTCTCGTTCACATTCATAGCCTTAACACAAGCATCTTGTCCTGTAGGCAAAGTTTCCATAATTAAATAGCTATTATATATTGCTTTTTTTTATAATAAATTAATTTTAATATTAAATGGCTATCTTGGCAGATTGTCCTTGATGGTTTGTCATTGCATTCCGATGGGAGATGGTCAAAATAAGGCTCTCTTGCTTTGTCAGGAGTCGAACCGTATACTATGCATCTGACCGTCTCTATCTTAATTGACGCCGACCATATCTTTAAGTTTTAACTGTTTTTTGTCAAAAAGCAAATGGCATGTAAAAAGAAAGTGTTCTGATTCAAAATTTTTACCGCCACACATTTGCCTTTGCGCTGAGCGTCTATATTTCCAACAGCACCGTCTTTCTCTTCATCTTGAGAATCTATGTCAAGCAATTCAGTAACGTTTGCTGCCTAATAAGGAAATGATGAAAGTGCTCAAGAGAAAAATAATAAAGAAAATATTGGGATCAATACGAATCAATGATGAAGGATTGATGGGACATGTGATGAGAAGCAGAAAAGATTCAACCATAAGGAAGATAACAAAATGAAGACCGATTAAAGACCGTACCAGGAGAAGACCCAAAATAAAATAGTGGGATCAAGCTACCGCGAATCTGAGAAGCATGGGAGGTTAAAAACTGAAAGCAAAAAACAGAATATAAAAAAAAGTAGTAGTTGAAACCAGAACAGAGACAAGATTATACTAATTATAAGTAGGTACCTATTAAAATATGGAGACTAATCGAGGCTAACAAACGAATATGTAAAGTCTTTTTGGTGACTCGTGACGGACAATCCAAACACCTCTTTACCTAAAAGTTTTTCACCAGTGTCCAAAAAGGTTTTATCTTTCAATGTAGTCATGATTAGTTAACTTTCCGGTTAAAACTTGTTAGTTTCTTGGTTTTAAGTCGGTTATTTTGGAGTAAGTTTTTATTGAATAATTTTAATATATCATTTACATCAAACTCAAGTTTATGACTTAAAGATAAAAAACCTTATAATAGCAGAGATTTTTCAGGTCAAACTTTTCAAAAATTTAATACTTTAGTCGACTTCCACAATGTAAAAAAGTAAGGAGATTAAAATCCTGTCGAGAATATAATTAAATAAATATTTTTAAATTGTACGTTTTTTATTTTAAGTCAGATTCAGGCCCATTAAAATTCTGGACAAAATACGTCAGTAGCTCTTACAAGGAAGTGCCGACGCTTGCACTCACCGATTTGCACTATTTTAAATTTAAAATCTCTTAATTCAACTAATTAGGTGAAAATTGATTTTGAAAAACGAATTTGTAAGATTTCTGTATAAGTTGCATATTAAAGTTAACAAAATATTTCTTATACGAGCATCATGGGTTGCCTAATCGTAAGGTATAAACGTTATAAAATATTCATCGTGATGTAAAATTACTTGCAATTTTCATTCTTCAAAGTCGATTTTCTTCAAATTGGCTAAATTGAAGGTTCTTAAATTTTCACCTGATCTACTACTAATTGACACCAGAGACGTGACCCCCCAATGTTGTAAAAAGTTGGCAAAAAATTGACAAAAACAGCCAAAAGTTGGTCAATCGGACATTTTTTTATGACTAAATTTACAAATAGCTGCAATACTTACAAAAAGTTGGCAATTTTTAATTAATTCAGTTGGAAAATTTGCAAATTTGAATTTTTTTCCTCCCCTCCCAAAAAAAAGTTGGTTGGGCACGTCCCTGACTGACACCCTAAGAGGTGAAAAAAGAATTCTACGTTTTGATAACAAAATTGAATATCTGATATTTTAGTTAGAAGGTTTAAAACAAAAAATTAAAACTGGTCAACCCCTAAGTACAATACTACTAATTATGACCAAAATTTAAATGAAAAATGATGCAAATCTGTGATTTGTTCTCTGAGGTAAATACAAGAACTCATAACAACTCTGATTACTGTAATAAACCAAGCTTTTTAGGCTTTTTAAACATTTATAAGTTTATTTTAGGTCAGTAACATCGAAGATAAGCATTTAGGCAAATTAAACTAGGGTTTAAAATTTTTATAATTTTTTGAAGGGCATTTAGTTACTTTTAAATTTGAATTGCCTAAATAAAGAAAAAGGCAACTTCTTCGTGCTCTTACCGTAGATATTTGTTGATTTCAGTTTTCAGTAGGTACACTACTGCTATATTTGAAATTGTTATTGTTTTAATTTTTTTTACATTATTACCACGAAAATTTGGATTATCCACATGAACCTGTTGTCCCTAGCTACTCCTCCATCCCCTATTTATAGTATGTACGCTTACATTAAACAAAGACACGTTTAAATGTAAATTAAAATTTGTAAAACAAAAGCATATTATTTATAACTGAAGAACTGCTTTACGAATGATACTTAAAAAAATTCACAATAATTGTAGCGCAATTCTAAAAAACGTACAGAAACATAAATGGATGCATACAAAATGCATAAAAAAAATTTTGCACTTTAGATTTTTCAAGTATAATAAAGATATAAATTTATTTACAGTTTCAGAACTTTTATAAAGATTCTTACACATTTTTTATTTTTATAATTCTCCAAAGGTGAGTAATTTAATTAAATTATTTGGAGTGTACGCTATAAATACTGCCTTTAATTCATCGTAAATGATTCAGGCTCTTTACACGCTATGGATGCTTATGCTGACCTAGAAATTATTGTTAATATTTCATAACATTGAAAATAATTATTTTACGCTAATGTAACCAATTTCATTCAACATTAGCGGAATCAAGCTAAAATTAATATTAACTGTATCGCTAATTCTGCTTTTCGTTTATATTTGATAAAGATAACATTATTTATGAATTTACTGAGAAGTGGTAAACGTGAAATTTACTTTTTAGTGCTTTTAGTTGAATCGCATATAAAATTGATGTTTACTTCTCTCCTTATTTTACGAGCTCAAATTGATAACATATTATTAATAAAATGGGACTGTTTTTATTCGGGGGTAGCTAAAACTGTCACTTTGAGTCTTGAACTTGTGAGAAAAGATCGTGATGTTAATAATTTTCAGTGCACTCGAGCAAATCGGTGCTATGAAAATTTAAAAAGCTGTTATTTAGGAGTTGTAGAACTTCTATGTTAAATCGCAGTTTTGTATTTCACAAAACTTGCAATTTATTGTTTCTTCCACTGCCAAGAAATAAAAATTGTCAGATTTAGCCTGCTGCTGATCTCAAGTGCTTAACTTATAATATTTTTCATTTCATTTATCAAATTCTTTTTGTGTTGTAATATTGTCGCACTCTTTTAGAAAAGCTGGTGTTCGTGTTTATCGTCAAATGCAGTTAATTTTCATTAACGGTTAGCATTAATGGTAGTGATAATTTAGCATCAAATTTATCGGTGTATAGAAAGGCATAACACTAAATTTACACAAAACTTAGCTTAATAATGATCGTTTATGAACGCAGAATAATCTAGGTACAACCCATAAATTATTAGTTTCGTCGTTTCGCAGACACAACCGAATCTTGTATGCATTTGGTAAATGGGATCACGGTAGCGGTGACAGTGGTGTGTCACGGTCGGTAAATTACCAAGGATTGCTATTGTGTTTACGGTAACCAGCATGCAGCTATGGCGACGCCACGGGTCGTTGCTTACCCCTGGCCATGTATTAGTTACTCTACAATCTACACCCTATACGCCTTCTGTATAAATGTTCAACCACACACTATTTATATGAACACCGACTGCTCCTACTGTTCAAATTGACTACAAAAGCAATAAAATGCCCCATCATTGTGGGCGAGTTTCAAACTAAATTAGAGATACTACGCCAAATTACATGGTTTAAATACAGTTCATTTTCTGATTATGTTTCAAAATCCATCTCAAAAACAACTTTTTCCTTCGATAAAAATAAAATTAAAAACTATTGCTTCTTTTGCAAAAGGAATAATATGATGAAGTGGAAGACCACTTGCATCATATCATATTGTCAAAACCTTCTTACCTATTTTAGAAAATGTCGAAATTAAAAGAGTCAACCGAAACCCATATCAAATCAATGACAAAGACGTGACGAACAAAGAAATCTTAACATAATGCCTTTATTATGGTATTTAAAAGTCTAAAAAATGAGTTGCAACTTTGATTGAATACTTGCATGACTCGATCATTTTATTTAATTGTGCTTGTAACTTTACTGTCATTAACTTATTTTGTGTTAAAAGTGACTTTACCAAATTTTAACGTCCGCTTTTACATGGATGATTATGAATTTAAATGAGCATTTGTTGTATTACAAAATTGCCAAACTTAATTATTATTGTAAGATAAACCTATGGAGCGGTGATGGCAGCAATGTTGACCCCCAATGATTGGAAATGATAGGCAGTAATTTAAAAAAAATGGCATTCCTTCGATAAGTTTAACATCAAAGAACACGTATGATGTTATATTCATTGCTCAAGTGGATGAAGAGTAAGCCATTGCAATTTTGAAGAAAGTAACCATTTCATGTCAAAAACGTGGTTGGTGTTTAATTATGCATCTACTTGGAATAACTCAAGCACTATTTGATTATTGTTGATTGGTTTTAAATTTCATTATTGTAATTTTAATACATTGCTTTAAAAATCGTTAATTTAAATTTAAATGATAGGTGAAATTTAATAAAAGGCATCATCAGTCAAAACATCATTTATAATAGTTACTACTAGTGTACATACATTAAAGCTTCTGATGAATTTTAACAATGTAAAATGATCGAAAAGGAATTAAATTGCTGACATTTTAATTAAAACGGTTACAATGTGCATTACGAAATTGTTTTACTCTATAATTCTAATTTAACATATTTTATTAAATTATTTAATATTTTAATTAAAATTTGAAAATTAAAATAAAATGAATTTGTACTGGAAGGATTTCTTGTTATTATGTTACAACGTCAAAATTAAAAGCAGAAAAGAAAAAATTGCATATAAAAACGAATTACGACAAAAAATAATACACAAAACTTTTGTTATAATTTTAATATTAAATCCGTTTAGTTTTACATTCTTGCTTATCTGCTTTATTCTGTAATTTTTTACTTTTTGATAAAATTTTAATTTTTTAAATTAATTTTCTTTTTACTGCGATTTTTGAAAACTCGTTTGATCTATGAAAGTAATTCATTTTCCAATCATTAGATAATAACAAAAGTGAAAGTGAACAAAATTGATTAATTGATTTATTTGAAAAAAATTGGTGGTTTTCTTAATTTTACAAAAATATTTCAATATTTCGAAAAGAATTAAGATTACAATTAACTTTTTGAATTAAAATTAGAGTTAGATAATAATTACTATGGTAATTGCAAATTTAGCTGACAGCTATTGCTAAATTTATTATTTGATTTGTTTGATTTCTCGGCCTTTGACCTCACCTGGAGGGTTAGGTGACACCTCATGTCCAAATGACATGAAAGAAAAGAAAAAATTTTATAGCAAATTTATTATATGTATGAGATTATTATACTCCAGATGTTTTTTTTTTGCGGATAGTAAACATTTTTATTGGTAATATAGGAATGAAAGATTTTGAGTGTGTTAATTCAACAATAAAAATGAATATTTGAATTTAAAAAACTAAATTTTACCGTCTTGCAAGTGAAGATAATAATCCACATTTTAAAATGTACTTATTAATTCCAATCGCAGTAACTTCTATTTTTTGGAGGATATTCCATACCCCCCAAACCCCCCGGTCGCCAAAACACACATAGTGTATTTTCTTCGTTGATTACGTGCATTGGAATCGTTCTATATTGATATATAAAAAATAATTTGAATTCACTTAATTCACTAATTGCTCATTAGCCAGATAACCTGCATAATGTATCAAAACCGCTTATAAACACAACCAAACTGTCATGCAAAATTTAAAGTTCCACTGGGACTACCTGTCAGATGTAAACCGAATTAATATTTATTTCAGATAAATATGGTAAATAAGTATGACTTATTATTTATAAAACATTTGCTAAAAATAAATACGAACATTTTGGACTTTAGAAGTTCGGTGTAAATATGTCCGGTTTTAAACTGCTTTAAAAATGTTTATGTAGTTTTCTGTAAAAAGTAAAGACAAATATCCATAATTATTATTCTTTTGAATCAGAAACTCATTTACTCTCAGTTTTTTAGTTCGAGCATAAAGTAGAAGTAATTGAGCACCCAGAAAATAGTTTTATTACCAAGTTAAAGACCAGACCATTAAGGAAGAGGGCGGTTAATGTATAAATCAACAAAACAAATGAAAACGTATAAATCTAAAATTCTGCTGGTTTTACCTTATTTAAATGAAGTACGTATAACACTCCGTTTTCAGGTTAATTAAACTGAATAGAAAGTACACTTTCAAGTTAAATCACCTTGTATTTACTATAAAACACTACAGGTTCTATTATTATTGATAAGATATCTCAATTCCTTTGACAAACCTGAAATTAATTACCAATTTAAATCTGATTATTGGAATGGAGATTGCAGACTATATTAGTATATTCTATCAAGCGCTCATCATTACAAATTACTGGAACAAAAGTCAATTTCGTAGGATAAGATGGAAATCATGTTTTCCAGTCTTTCCAAAGCGCTCAGTTTTTACAACTCGGGTATTCATAAGAATTATAAGGAGTTATTAAGATGTAAACTTTGCGAACAACTAGGTTTATAAATATCCAATTTCGGTGAATAAATAAGAAAGATTGAAATGTTTGTCATGTTTTTGTGTTATAAAAAGTATAACAAATTTTATCAAATTTGCAATACTAGGAAACACAAGCTGTATTTTTAACCGAATATCAAACTTTTGCATGACTTTTTCCATTTTATTAACAAATATTTGTTCTGCATTTTAAACCTGACACCTTTTCCATATATAACAGAAGTTCCAAATGATGTAGGAAATTAATGTTAAACATTTAGCATACATTTAGTTATAAATAATTAATTTTATTTTATAACTAAAAGAATCCATAAAAATGTTTGTCATATTTTCAATGATAAAATTGTTAGCAATTCACTATTTAGCTATTTAGCACAGCCGTGGAGTGATGTGATCGCTGGTTGAGTACAGAACAAAAATTCTGGGTTTAAATCGTGGACTATACAAAATTTCTTAGCTCGTCTTTCCAGTGGACATCTACACGCTGTGGTAAAATCGATATTGATTTATCTGAACCATGAAATATAAGAAAAGCAATATTCTACTTAGAACGTAAAAAGCTTAATGATGATAATTTAAACATGAATTCTAAATCATCAAAATGGTACGCAAAAATATTTTTTTGTATCTTATTCCCTAAATTCGTTGATTTGAGAGACTGGTCTAATATTTTATAATTACTTTTTATTCTCAGCGATTGGTATTTTCATATAGCATAATTTCACTGTGATTAAAAACAAATTTTCATTTTTCGTCTTCTTAAATTTTTCCCAATTTTTTAAATTTCTTATATTATACGTTTCTAGTGAATAAAATCTCATGAACTTTCAGTTGCTTTACATTTAATTTGGACTGTTATTGGTTTAGTTGTAAATTTGTTGACAAGCACAATTTCCTGGATTAGGTACTTGGTAAAATTTCATTCATTTGCCAAAATTTTAGTCAAAACTTTTTCTCAGATCTTAACGAAATTTTACAATTTTATTTTGCTCTCTGGGCTCCCTCCTTACAGTAAATGCAAATAAATTTCATACCGGATCTAAAATTTTACAGGAATTTAAAATTTAATATTTTTTGAGCCCCAAATTTTCTTTACTTTTCTTATCATTTCAGTATATTCGACTTTCTTGAAACTTACAGTTTTTACTTAATAATTAGCTACTGTTGCGGTCTCTTTTACATGTTTCTTTTTTCTTACTAAATTTTGAATTTTGATTTTCAACAATGATTTTTTCACTTCTTTTTACTCGAACTTTCTTAACTGTCATCAGAAGTTATGATGTAAATTTTTAAACCGAATAACTAACGTTTGCCATATAGATAATCTAAGAAAGCTTTTTAAGTTTTTTAGTTTTTCAAAATTATTTAATAAACGGTAATTTTTACAAAATTGCTTTTGGACAAATAGATCCTGATTACGGTTCTATCTTGCGGACCCTAACTTATATGATAATTCACTTGTGTTGATAATTAATAAGTAAGTTATAGAATATTCCACACAAATTAAAAAATAGCGCAAACAGTGATAAGACCGGTAGTAAAAACATAATAAAATTGAAGAAAAATGATAATTTTGTGAAATAAATAAAGACGCAGTCTATAAGGGTCATGTTAGAGAAGAAACAAGAACAAATCTATAAAAAGTCTCATATAATACACACCAAGTGAAGAAATATGAAGAGGTAGACCAAAATGGAGATGATCCGATGAATTTGAACAGGATCTGAAAGCGATGGAAATCGTCAACTAGAGGAAGGAATGTGAGAAAGGAAGGTGTAGCAGAAATTAGTCAAAATAACAAAATCACGCAAGAAGTTGCTGTAACGAGAGCAAAACAAAGAAGAAAAGCAAGAGTAATCCACCTAGAAACTGAATAGAGAGGACTTTTTTTCTAGTAACCTATATAGAATATCTTTAAAAGTAAACAATTGGAAAACCGGGGAGCCTGGGGGGTATGGAATACCCCCCAGCTATAATGAAAAAATGTCAAGTCATCTCGTTACCAAATGCTAGGGTGACGGGGGAATTTTGTATCTCCAGAACCTCCGGTTTCACATATTAAGAGGTTTAGAGAGCTTAGTCACTCTAAAAAATAAGAAAATCACTTAAAAAGTAGTGAATATCTTTCGAAGTGAACAAAAACAAAAGAAGAAGAAGAAGAATTCCTAATAATTTTTAAAAAGTAATTCATGCTTTCCATTGTTACGGATAAGAATGCAAATTTACATTCTCAGCTTTTCAATAACTGATTGAAGAATTCCTGATTTGTTGAAAAGTAGTATAAATAATTACAATTAAAAAAAAATTTCTTACTTAATGTCCTCAGGTCGTCTTCGTAGATATTCGAAAACATTATAAAATTGTAGATTTGGCAAAACGTTATATTGTTAAAATTTTAACTGTAGGTACTAATGATTGATTTATACTTTTAATATTTAAATTTTTTCTTTTTCATCCTGTAGGGAAAAAATCTTGTTGGAGATACCACCACAATCATTGGCGTTAGGTTGCGTTGCAAGGAAAGCATCACTTTTACAGCTAAGGGAGTGTTTGCTTAATTTTGAAGGCGACTAAAATTTACCCGCTCCAGAGACCATTTCTGGCACCAAACTGTTAAAAATCTTCCCTTAGGAATGTCATTTTAGGCTTTTCTTTTTGTTTAAAAATAATTTGTTGTTCTTGTTTTGTATATAATCTTTGCCCAACTTTCTAGCCTGTGTTTGTCTTTGTCACACAATTCACAGTGCTCCTTTAGGCCTACTCCTTCTTGCAAACAGATGTATTGTGATCGTCTTTATAACACCTCCAGCAACTGCTAGTTCTGTTTACATCTTTTGCACTTCCTTACTTCATGGCCTAAAAATTAAAGCCTAACATTTGGTGCAAGTAATTAATTTGGTTGTTGTTGTCGGATGAAGTCCTAAAGAATATGATGAATAACAGTTCCGTATCTCTCACTATATTTGCTATTTTACCCTTAATTTCCTCTACGTTTCCTCTTTGTGAGTTGCCTCATATAAAATCCTTTAAGACTTTTTCTCTGCTTTTAATTTGGCGTTTACGACCTTTTATACTTTTCGACATCTCAATGAGCAGATCACCTCTTCTTCTTTATTTTTTGAATAGGTTTTATCAAGGTATATAGATTACAAGGTATGATCTATATGTAAACTAAAACTTCTCTTGTACTGTGCATAGTCACGTAACGTCCGCCATATTGAATTATTAAGATTTCAGATTAATAGACTAGATGGCGCAAAATCGTATCTTTTAATATACTGAAGTGATATCGGCGAGACACCTCCAAAAAAGTGCACCAGCAGCTCGTAATAATGGGAACACTCGTAATTCTCCCTAAGGGTACGTGGTTTCAAGACAAAATTGAAGTTAAGTCGACACCAATAAAAGAATTATAAATTGTAATTCGTGATTTATTTAAAATTAATAAAAAATTTCTATCAAAAAGACCCTTTTGTACTCACTTTGAGTTTTTGAAAGTTGTGATGTATTTTGTATTATCAAATACGAATGCGCTATTATAATTGAAAATCAAACAATCAAAAATAGCAAAATAACGCATTCGCACCCGTTATGGTATATTCGTGTTCTCAAAAACAAATATACAATAAATGCAAATTTATTTGAAATAAAAAAAATCCAATTCAAAGGTTTTTAAAAATCCAATTTAAGTTTATCGGCGCCACAAATTTTTAATATCACAAACGCGTATTTCGCAAAATGTTAAAGAATTTGTATTGAGCTCAAATACCTTGTAATTCGTTGGTGAAGAAACTCTTCATTCGATACGCATTGAACGTTGATCCATCCACCAAACGTACAACCAATTCTTCCGCCAATACACTCTTGGAACCAGAATTACTCATAATCTAAAAATGACAAATCAAAAATAAATTCCCGCTCACACTCGAGACAAACTTTTCCAAAAATTCTAAATTGTAAACCAGTTGTAAACTAGTTGAACGCTAATCCAACTCTCATTAAATTTCGGTCTATTAAGACCAAGACGATTTCACTAAATAATCACTCACTTTTAACCCCTTTTTAGGTGGCCCAAAATCGACTCAAAAAATGACTAAATGTCGACTCTCTTACGACCTTTGGTCGACTGACTTTTTTGAAAATTTTTCATTTTTTCCTTAATTTTTGATAACGCACCGAACTTGCGTTGTGCGAATAACTTTATTGTGCGCTCACTTTTAAAATTTTAAAACAGTTTACAATGCAAAATTAATTCAAATTTGAAAATTAAAATAAAATAAAATTTGTCTGTTATTTGTGTTCAAAGTTACAATAAACTTTCATTTTTAGGTGTCTTTTTGATAAATTGTAATAACATAAAAATGAAAAAAAACAACAAAATTATTAATATCGACTTAATTTTTCTAATAAAATGATTTTTAAAGTCGTTTCACGACAATACATACTTTGATTGACCCAGGTAACTATTAAACGTCAAGGTAAACGTCTATGCCATCGATCTATGCTGTTGGTCTATGCTGTCTATTTCAGTCAGAATATTGGTTGCAGGTAGCTATCAGGGTCCCGAAAATACAAATTTTACGATTAAAATCTCGATGAATTCTGAAACAGTATATTTTAAATAAGAGAATTAAGAGAGACGCAATGCCCTAAGTGCACCTGTTTTTTCAAAAATCTAATTTTAAAAAGCACGATTTTCATAGCAATTTTCAACTTCAGTCGCTCGGGATTGGTGAATCAATGCATTCTATTGACAGTCCGTGTAGTTTGAACTAGTCTTAGCTTTGCGCAGAGCGGAGATAACCGGAGCGACACTTGCATTGGGATGCTTTAGCAGTGCACGTCGAGCGAAAATCATGGTTTTCAATACTAAATGTGCAGGAAACCACTTCTCTTTTTTCTTTGCACAAACACCCTGCTTTTAGAATCCACTCAAACGAGTTTCACCCCTCAAAGATCCACCATTTTTCTTAATCCACGGGCCTAGGGGTATTTTTATAATGAGTGTCGTTTTCAGCACCCTTCGGGCGCTTCGGGCCATTTTGATGAAAACCACCATGGCACGAGTAGGATCCACGCGAAAAAGTAATCATCAGCGGGGGGCTCTTATGCATAACAGTGCACGGACGGAGCACAGAATGCATTGATTCACCAATCACGAGCGACGTAACTTGAAAATTGCTATGAAAATTAAGCTTTTTTAAATTCGATTTTTGAAAAAACAGGTGCATTTAAGGCATTGCGTCTCCCTTAATTCTCTTATTTAAAATTATATTAAAACTTCAAAATATCGAGTTATTAATATATTAAAAATTAATTAGCCACGGCAGTGGAGTGATGTGATCGCTGGTTTCGCTACGAGCGGAAATTCTGAGTTCAAATCTCAGACGCATCAGAATTTTTTAGCTCGGCTTTCCAGTGGACATTCTCACTCCGTGGTGAACCAAAAAACCAACCAACCAAATTACCCAATTCAAAAAACATAAACAAATAAAAATACTGAACAATTTAAAAATTAACATTTAGAAGTGCTAATAACCCAGTAGTTGATGCACGTTAAAATGTAAATAAAAAAAAAATTAATTAAAAGATTTATTGAGCTTTCAAACGATTATATCGTCCGTCATCAGAATAATATACAGATATTCAATTTATTTTAATTAATTTTAATTTATTAATAACTCGATATTTTGAAGTTTTAATATAATTTAATATTAACGAGTTAATAATTTATATATTTAATTATTTAAAATATACTCTTTCAGAAAACATCGAGGTTTCAATCGTAAAATTTGTATTTTCGGGACCCTAGTAGCTACCTTTACCCTCGGAGTCGCTCCACCTCCATTTGCTAAATTTAACTTCCGTTTCTGTGGGGCACCTAAAGTTATATATTACTATCTTGTCAAAGTTTGCGGTGCTTTTCAACTTCTTATTATTCATCTAAGTTGGAAGAACTTTTTGTTCAGAGAGGCTTAGATCTTTATTAAAAAATTTTCAACTGAGAGATATAAAATTATATTTAAATTTTAGATAAAAATTGACCATTTCTTAAATACAAGCTATAACTAGAGCGTGGAAAAAGAAAAGTAAAATATTTGGAGTGCAAAGTAACTTAGGGGGTTTAGCTTACCTTGGAAAATAGAAAAAAAAACAGTTAAAAAATTGAACATTATGTAGATGATATTCTAGGAAAAATTTTCCTTAAGCCCAGTCACCTAAAGAGTATTTTTAAAAGTAAACAAATAAAAAACCGGGGGATCTGGGGGGTCTGGGGGGTATGGAATACCCCCCAGCCACAAAAAAAATATTTTCTTAAAAATTAAGTTTGCTTTTTCATCAATTTTATAAAGTCATCTCGTTACTACTTTATGCTAGAAAAACATCCGGTTTTATGCCCGTTTTGTCACAATAAAAATTTTAGCGGGCTTGGTCACTCTAAAAAATAGAAAAAACATTTTAAAAATTAGATAAAATTGTTTAAAATGTATATTTTAAGGTACCACAGAGCCTTAAGTATTGTGTAGTTTATGCTTCAAAAAAATCCTACGTTGATCTCAAGGTTAGAAACAATTGGAAAACCTGAAAGTTTCGGGGAGAGAATATGAGAAGTCATTCATTGTTTGGAAAAAGCAAAAATATTTTTTGCAGGGTGGACAAAAAGGTTATAAAACCGCCATTATTTAGTTTTATGTAATAAAAAATCCTATTATAACATTTGCAATATCTCAGCGTCGCCTGCCGCGTTGCAAAATGTTGAAGATCACTTCTTACAATAGAAAATTTCTGCTTTATAATTTGTTCGTTGTTGAATAAAAACTGTGAAATTTGTTTTAATTTCACAATAATTTTAATTGTGATGACATTTAAAAACATCTTTTATTCTAGCGGCGAGGGGGTGGCTCACTATGGCTTTGTGTAATTTACAACTGAAAACTGATGAATGTTAAATAAGGAGGATAAATAATGGTTATATGTAATTTTGTTTGTTAATCTCCTTAAATATTAAATGTTAAAAGATAAAAATTCAGTATTAATTGACCATAAGTGAGGATACATCCACAGAAATTTTATTTAAAAAACAAAGAAATAAATAAAATGTCGTTCGAGTGTTTTTAAATAAAATTTTTATGTAGGTACTTTAATTTTTTTCTTTATTCTTTTTTCTTCTAACATTCTTTTCTCACCGCTAAAATTATAATATCACATAGTTAAATGTTGTAAAATTTACATTAAATTATATATAAAACAAATTTCTGAAACAAAATATTTCTTTCCACTTTGAAAAAACATTTTTGGTGTACAAAAGTGATGCGTACAACAATATTTTAAAAACATTTTAATAATTTAGATTCTCGTAATATAAGCAAAGATAAAATTAATGTTGTTCCTATTGTATACCCTGCGGCGCGCCACAGTTTTGCAGGTTTGAATAAATTTAGCAATTTGTAGCTGAAATAACGATTCAACAAAAGCAACAAATAATTTTATAAAATTATTTATTATATGATTATAATAGATGAAAACGCATCCTTAATTAAAGTAGCAAATTCAAATAGTTAACTCAAAAAAATGTTTAATGATGAGTATTTTACTTGAGCATGTAAAACAAGAATGTGATTGTTTTCCTGAAAGTTGAATGGAAGATATTTCATTTTAGAACAATATTTGTATTCCTGAGTACTTAGTAATTATGTTGGTCTGAACTATTATGTAAAGCAGTAAACCTTTATACAGATGGCCTGTATGTGGTTGAACGTAAAGTCGACAGTGTTTAACCGGAGTTTAGCAGATTTAATTGTTAGTATGATTTATAGGTAGGCTACAACACCCCTCAGTTACCATTCTATTGTAACTCGTTGGGGAAATTGTGAATCGCATCCCATTCTCCACAACCGTGTAATAGCTTTATATTTATACATCCAGAAGCGAGCTCGCTTTATTTATTGTATTTATTATATTATATATCTGTATAATAATTTTGAAACTAGCTCGCAATCATATACTGTTACAATGGCCACGTCATTTATTATTTTTCTTTCTTTTCTATAGGCGAATCTACGATAAGCGATATTAATATTTCATATTTTTAGTAGGCTTCTAAAAACAGATGTGTTTCTAATTTCTTAATTCTCTGCTTTGGGAATTGATTTTTTGTCAACTGCATAATATCCTATCCTACCACTTACGTAGTATATTAATCTTGATAAATTATGGAAACATATGTAGGTATATAAATATTGTAAAGGATTAACGAATAACTTAAATAATACATAGCACATATTTACTTTTGCTTTTATTCCGTTGTGCGATAATTTATGTCAGATTATAAAATTCAATTAATCAGTAGCGGTTTACCCAAGTTATAAGCTATAATTTAATATGGAGAGACGCTCAAATCTGTTGTGATTTGCTAACTCAAAACTACATAATAAATTTTAAGGTATTAAATCAAATTTTAAAGTTATAATTAACTACACTTTGTGATTTAGATAATCATGCAAATTTTTTTTCATTCATTAAAAATATTATTTATTGGTAACCGGATATTAACAAACGACAACTTGGATCAAAATAGTCGAGTGTTAAATAAAGCTGTTGCAAAAGAGGGATGTTAAATTTAGTGCGTTTACAATACCCTCAAATTCTGTGCTTTAGACCACCCATGTATTCTCACTTTGATTCAAAAACTCTGCAGGGGGCTGTCATTCTATTATTTAATACAGAAAACTACTCAAATATTATTTTAACCTACTGCTTCAATAAAATTTCATTTGCCTCAACGTAAAAATTTTAATTAACAGAGATCTAAAAAAGGTGAATAAAATTTATTAAAATTTTTTATTAAATGCACTTAATGTCGTCATAAAATACATTTTAGTCGTTCTCATGTTCAACTGTGCACCAGGTGTTCGTTTGAATTATCGTGGTGATCAAAAAAGTGGACGCTAACTCCCTCTAACGTTAACTACACAAAAGTATGTACCTACTATTAATTTTGATTAAAAAATTATAAATTCAATCGCTTTTCTTTTAACATTTTTCCCAATATACAATTTCATAATTTCTTTTCCGAGTTGAATAGGGTGCACAATTATCCACCCTTTCGTTACTGGGAAAATTGATTTCTTAATTAGGAGCTTTGCTTGTAAAGGCGGTGCGGTGCTTACATGAAGATTTGTATTGGTTATACAATTTCAATTTTATTTTCCACTGGATTTACATAAATTGTGATAGAAATATTTAATAGCCGATTTTTTCTTTTTTGTATTGTAAGCAACAATTTTGCTTGGGTTGGCTCATGGCTGCTATTGCAATAAACTTGTCAAAATGTACAATGACAACCCCAGTTGTTAATGTTACTCCAAGTAGCAGCAGCAGCTTTAAACCTCACACCAGGTCGCGTAGGGTGAAAGTTAACCAAACGAACAAAGAGCAGAACGTAGAGTGGCTGTTTAGTAGAATAGGACATAAATTTAAAATTTTAACTAACGAAGTAACTCTTAACATCACACCTGCAAAGAATACAATTAATGTCAAAATATTGCGGAAGGGAAATAATGAATACGTTTCCTTTTCATTACAATTACACAATGACTTATTCTTTAACCGAATCTATTAAACTTTAAAAGATTCAAATCTTAAACTTCATATAGGATAGGACAATTGTAAATGTGGCCATTTAGGGCCATTAAGGGATTTCAACTCAATCGAAGTGAGCTGTGAAGGTAGACCCTTGTGACTGCATCCAGTGATTTATTACTGTAGATAGTTCAATATTATAGAATAGCTAAAGTTGGGATAAATTTAAGGTGTAACTAAAGAAATCACTTCCTTCTATTATTAGTGTATAGTACCAACTTCCAGATTTACATACCTATAAGAGCAGCCCCAAGTTTTTTGTCTTACTTACTCCAAAATCTACAATAATACAAGCAGAATATTGCACTATTATTTTTTATAAAGTTTATTGTTTATTTAATTTAATTAGTTTGAAATTCTAATGGGCTGCTTACTCAAAGACTAATGCATTATTAATGGCATCATAGTATGGTAGGTAAATATTATATTGTTACAAGTAGCTGGTATAATAAATTGTTTATTTAGACGTTATTGTTCCGTATAATTTAGTATAAATAAATATGATTAAATTAACTCTAATAAAAATATGCTATGTAATGGCTTCCAAAAGCAAACAAATAAATTCAGTTATCATACACCCACTTATGTTAATTTTTTATATAGGTTTCCATCTAATATATTTTCAAAAAACCCATTGCTTTAAGCAATTTCTAGCAATCACTGTAAAATTTCTGTAGATTACATCGCATACGAATTACGCAACGTGAATATGCATGAGAGCAATTAATAACGAGAATAAAAGTGAACGCAACAGTGCCGAAAAAAGAATACAATGCAAAAATGTAACCGTAAGTTAATTACAGGATATGATAGTCGTGCTTATAATAGAGTTTTGCCCGAAATCTATCTACGGAACTCATACCAGATAGGTATTTAGTACCTATACTAAATCAAGAAGATAATAAATTTAAACGCTTTCTTGGATCACCTGTAATTATTATTAAACCTCTTTTGATTAATTGATTTATTACTAAGTAAATTATTGGTTGTGCTGCTTTTTTTAAATTCATCGCTTTTATAGCAGTCAATCATTTATTGAATTCAATTCTGATATCTGCATCAAAAATATTGATAAGCGCTGTGTGCAAATCATTACAAGTTATTTATTGTTATCGCAGTTGCTTCCGATACTAACTTTCAGCCCACAAAGAGACGCTTGCAAACATTCGTTCAGAATTTACATTAAAATGATAAATGAACGATACCAAAAACCAACTTCAATTCAATGCGAAAATTTTAATCCTAACGTTTGAAAATGAATAAAATATAAAAATTAGGTAGTACTGATGGAATTTTTATATATGGAAGTGTCAAACCTTTAAAAATAAAAAGTCGGAGGTTCAAGAAACCAATTTATGGTTATTAATTCATCTAGATAAGTTTAGGTAAAGCCAATCTTTTTGAATGAGTTTTCAACCCTGGACATCTTCCACGCAGAGTTTTTTTTTAAACAGTAGCAATAATATAATTAATACAACCACAGAGTGCTCCTATTCAACAAAGCTGATATTTAAACCCGTAATTTTCACCACAAATTAAAGTTAATTTTAAAATTTAGCTTTTTTTGGATTGAATTGGTTCTATGCCGCCCGATTTAGACAAAAACAAGCATTATTCTATTGGGCATGGCTACAACTATCACAGGCCATGTAGGTACATACACACTACATATCTGAAATGTTTTTCGAGTTATTTTAAAATTTTTATTAATAGAATTTTTAGAAATTGAGAAAATTCATTGACAGAAATGATAAATAAAATATCGGGTACTATCGTATAGATTATACATGGATACCCAATCGGCCCTAAAATATTTAGGTCTTGTTAACAAAATTCATTATAAAAATCCTAATTTTTGAAATCCTAAGACCTAACAAGGCGTTGCATTAGCAAAATTAATTTTCAAACCAGCTCTAGAATTTAAGAGCTTGTCACCCCTTCTCTCTTTTGTCAAAGTTGGTTTTTTCCTCAAATAATAACATAGCTCGGCCTACGGCCTTCGCACTTTTTATGTCAAATAATATAGCTCGGCCTGCGGCCTTCGCCTCTACCCTGATCTTTTGTAATTTTAATCTTCAATTTATTTTCAATCGTCAATTGCATAAATACCGATTATTCTATGAATATATCAGTCACTAAGAACATAATTTGCTGAGTAATGTTTTTTGTCCGTAGTTGGAGCCGGAGCACAGAAACTTTTATATTTAAAACTAAATTTTCTACAAAATCTTCATGTTTATAATGTTATCGCTCCCATGCACAAACGACGAATGTGCAAATTTGAAATTTTGAGATAGAAATATTTAAATATTCATGTCTTCACTGCAAATCAGAATTTAAAGTTATGAAAACTATTTTATGCTTATTTATATGAATTTTTAATGCTCTTTCACTAGATATTTTTATAATTTGCAATTTTTCATTATTTGTGCATTCGTGTTTTTGTCGTAAATTTTATCATTTATTGAGTAGGGGAGGGTGTGCCACAGTGAAACAAAAAATAGTGTTTTGGTTTTATTTGATAGTTAACGTTACAAACTAAAAAAACTGATCTATGATAAAAAAACTTCAATGTATTGATAACGTATTGGTATTTATAAAATAAAGAAAACATAAAAATTTCATTCTACAATTTAAGATATAAAAAAACATTATTGTTGTTTCAATGTGGCCCATTCGTGGGCCACAATAAAACACGTAATGCGCTACTATATAACAACATTTCTTCTTCGCATGTTTAATAATCCAAAATCAAACTCAAATTTAAAAGATGACTTTAGCTTTTTTGTGTTTCCCAAGCAATTGGGTGCTGGTAGAATTATTTTTATGTCCTTGTTTAGGACAAATTCTAAATCCGAAACACAATAAAAAACAAAGTGACGTTCATCTTCCAAACTTCTTCTTATGAAGTTTATTTCTACATCCTTTTCACAATCCACCACTTTTTCTACTGCTCCAAAATAAAAAATACAATCAAACATGTTCTACAGTGGCTTATAAATTTTGTCTCAAGTTGTCCCAATGAATATGTGAAAAGTTTTTTGTAAGATAAGCAAAACCTAAGGCCACAAGAACAACATCATGTATGGAATTGTGAACCTTAATATCTATAGTAGTTAACATATTAAACTTACTTACCAATTTCAGAACTTTTAAATAATAAATTCGCTTTAGAAATAAATACAATATTTTACTGCAAAGCTCTCTGAACAACAAACGCATGCTAAGTAGACTTTAATAAGTGATAAGGTAATTGTATTTATATAAAACTGTAAGGTTCTAATTATTCTTTAGATGAGTAAATATCCGTAAAAGTACGATTTTATTTAAATGAGAAAAATCAATTGTTTCACTGTGGGCCATGTCTCACTGTGGCCCACCCTCCCCTATTTGTAAAGTAGAAATTGAAATTAAATTAGGTAGAAATTAAACATGTGGTGCAATTACAGAGTTTTTTGTAGCTAGGAAGTACGAAAAAAAGTTAATTTAATTACAAAATACATTGCAAAAAACAAATAAATATACAAAATACGAATATCTAATACAAAGTCAACAAATAACACTTGATAGAATTTATTGTACGGGGGCGTCCATTAATTACGTGAAGCGTTTGGGGGGGGGAGAGTCAAGCCAAATCTTACCCAATCTCACGTGGGAGAAAAGGGGGGCCTCGGTGAATATCACGTAATTTTTCCTTCACAAAAGACAGTATAAAATTGCGAGAAAATAATTGTCTCTTAATAAATTAATATTATATTAAATAACTATTAAATTGTCGTCTTAAATAAAAATACATAAGCAAATTATGTTGTTTTTAAATAAATCTAACGTATTTACACTAAAAATACACATTTTGGAAAATCTCACGTAAGATTAGAGGGCGGGAAAAGGGGCTAAAAACAAATTTTACAAAATTTTTCCGAAAGGAAAGGGAATTGGAAAATCGCTAAAAATGATTATAAAAATATATAAACAATATTACAAAAATAATATATATTGTCGTGTTCTGACGAACAACTCTTTAAGGTCCGTGCTGTCTTGATCGGAGTTTGCAATTCGAGCCTCTCCCAGGGAGTGAGTTCAATAGAGATTTCGAAAATTTCCACAATTAAATAAAACAAAATCGTACGGAGAATGAATAGCAATTTAATCAGACGAATGTAATTATTAACTTGTAATTGATTAAACAAATGAAACATAATTTGTTTGTTAAATCTCATTCCATACAATAGAATAATCAAAAATTATGCTTAATTGTTCTACAAATTTACACATTTACTCATCAAATAATTCCTACAACTTGTAAGACAAGTAAAACGTTCAATAAAATTTTTATAATTATGAAATAAATTATTACACAAACACATGAATTGTTTTCATTTTTTGAATCTGGCGCCGAATAAACAGTTCAAAATTATAGTAGTTTGAGAACCACTGATATAATATGGTAGCAACCACTGAATGCGCAAATAACACACGGAAAAGTTATCACACAAAAAATTAATCTTCTCAATCAAATAAACCGATTTAGTGATTATAATTGTTCCACTAGTGAATTTAATTAATTAAGTGCAACAAATTGTTCATAAAGTGCTACTTGAAATCCAAATTTAACAACGTAAAATGTGGTTAACCTCAAAATGCTCGGATGCATCGTGACAAAAATGACGAAAATAATCGTTGAAATTACGCAAAATAAAATAATTTGGATGTTATTTACCAAAAAGATGAATTCAGCAATCCAAAATAAAATCAGATGATCTTTCATACCCATAATTTTACATCGATCTCCTCGTGCTGTCATTAACAGGTAAAGTTTTCCTTACTCGTCCATTCATTAAATCCCTGTAAAATCATCACTCCATAATTATGGCATTTACAATCCATTTCAATTTGCTTAAAAATATTCCAAAAACATTTCCAAAATTAAAATTAAATTTTCCAAAAATCCAAATTTTCACTACGATGTGGTTGCACATTCAACTTCATACACCACTCGTCTATCAACCCTCTACTTCCTCTCCGCTCATGGTCACTCTCCAACCTCTTCTTATCCATTTGTTCAATTTTTACTTCCTGTCCTTTTTAGATTCTGGAAATTCGTGTCGAACGCCCATTGGTCAATTTCACCCGCCAAATTTGAAAAATCCATTGCCAAGTTGCACATTTCAAAATCACCACACAATAAATTATCACACTATCTTGTAGTTCTAAGGCGTACCAACGATAGCAGTCTGCTACCACCGCACAACACTTTAATTTAAAATTAGGTAAGAAAACAAAACATAAAAAAATTACATTTCCAAAATTAAACGCTTTTCCATTTTTGATTAATTCAGCTCTTTCAGGTTCTGGAATAAAAATCCACCTATAAAATTACGTTTCTGCGCACCATAACTATCAGTACAACAAATGAATACAAATAATTTCATTCGTCCGAGTAAAAATTAAAATCACTCAAAATTCAAGAAAATATCAAAATAACTTTTAATTGTGGAAATTCTTAAAATGGGCAATTACCACGGTTCATGTCAATATTATAAAAATTGAAATTTTTTATAGTTTAGAATAATTGTTGCAATTTTTTGTTGCAAGTTAAAAATAATTTTAAAGTAAAGCATTAAATTAAACTTAAAAAAAAAATAATACCCTATAGGGTGTTTTTTTGCTTAGCTAAAATTTAAGAAAGGGTTATCAATTCAACGAGCTGTGTCGACTCTTCACTTTTGCCATTTATGATCAATTTACTCTGGCAAATCATCATGAATAAGCTAAACGCTTGAAATGAAATTGTTCTAATTTACTATGAAAATCATTCATCGATTTGTGCAAATTATAGACGATTTGATGATTTTTAGGGTTCACATAATAGTCCATCTGAGCAAACCATCCATTGAACTGTGGATAGATTTAATGCCGGATGCCGCATATTTTCCAGTCTAGATGATAACACTAATACTTCAAAGAAATGTGCGTATTGAAGAGATAATCGCTGCTCTAAATAAAAATGTGGGAAAATTTCCAAATTTGGATTGAGGCTCTATCCGTCCACTATGTATAAAAATTTAAGCAAAGATCTTGATCTGTAACTCTTTTAACATCTAGCTGCTACAGGAATTAAAGCCACAAGACCATCACATGTTATGTTTTTTCGCCGTTTGGGATTTAGCACAGTTGGAAAGTGTTAATCCATTCCTGCGCGTTATCAATTTCATATCTTGCAAAGTAATTTTATTTTTAAAGCTGAATGTGTAAGTATAGTATAAAGATGGGCTACACGAAAGCTGAAGAGTTCAAAGTATCAAAAGGGCTACGACAGGGGTGCTGTTTGGCGCCGACACTTTTTAAAATTTATTTGAACAAAGCTTTGCAACAGTGGATAAAAAAGTGCCAAAATATGGGGATTCAAATAGATGACAAGGCTCTATTTACCCTTTTTTTTGCGGATGACCAGGTCGTGGTTCACGCAGATGAATTAGATGTCAATTAGATGCTGAGGAAGCTGATAGAAGAGTACAAAAAGTGGGGACTCATTATCAACACAAAAAAACCAAATATCTGTTATTTGGTGAAAGTGGCGAAGATTTAAACATCAAAACATACGTGATCAAACATACCAGAAATTTTAAGTACCTGGGTGTTATTTTCTCCGATTCTGGAAACGGTGACGTGGACAAGGACGAAGGGCTATTAAACAGCCGAATCCCATACTATAGAACATGGGAAGTGATGTTTTTTGGAAAGTGCGAGGCCATCGAACTATATTATGCGATAAAATAAGTACATAGGCCGTAAGCTAACTATGTTTTGAGATGATGAAGACCTGAGAGGTACTACGTCTTTAATTTTAGAAGTGCATGAACTTGAAATAACAAAGAAAACAAAGAAGACTATATACAAATCCATCGCAGTAAAACTGAGAGCTTTGGAGATAGACTTTTGAAGGCGCAGTGGTGTCGTCTGCAGACTAGAACATGTCCGAAACGACAATATTTGGCAGCAAATGGATGCAGAACATTCAATAATTGACACAATTGAAGGGAAAATATTGAGTTGGTTTGGACACATGCAACGAATGGGAGAATTTAAATGGTCAAAGAGAATGTGGAACTGGACTCCAAATTTTAGAAGAAAGCTTGAAAGCTAGAGGACTTCAAGACGGGGACTGAGCTGATAGAGAGAAGTGGAGAGCAAGATGCGAGAAACGGTTTTATCCGTAAATTACTTGCCTGTATTATATATAATTTTATCTTGACGAAAGGTTAAGACATTTCTTTTTAGTATCACCGTTTTTTTGGCGACATTGACATGTTCTCAATTTCTGTTTAAAAATTATCACAGCATCGCGAAAACAAAAGTTTAAAATCAAAATATATATTTAAGTAGCCAAAACCAACCATCAAAAAGAAGATTAAAATGAAATTATAATTAAAAAATAAATGACAATAACTTTTAAAGAAATCTTTTGCGAGAAAAAGGCTCGTGGTTCCCTTGAAATGTTGTGATTCGTCGTCAGTATCACTTGGCAAAAGAAACTGTAGCTTTTAACAGACAGACGATTGTCTATCCCCCTTTCTTTGAGGCCTCTGAACAAAATGTTCTTATAGCATTCCTTGTTTTAACATTTTTTTTCTACAAAGCAAAACACAAATTTTCCCTTTAAAATTGTAAATTAACAATTACATTATTATATTTTTACTTTTTTTTACTCCACTCCTCTCAACATTTTAGACATCTGTTGATATTTAATCGGATATGATACGTATCACCTGTAAAATATTTTGATAATCTAACAGCACATGAAGATTTTTTTTAAAATTTTATTTAAGTTCTGCCAAATTTCATTATTTTACATAAAATTTGTTATAAACCTGGGAAAAATTTGAGTGGATTAAACTACGACATAATCGTCACTCTTATCTCTACATTTTTAATTTCATTTTGTGATGTTGCAATAAATTGACAAAATCGTGAAAGCAATCAACAAACCAAACAAAAAAAAATGTTTTGCGTTTATCCATGATTTTGTGCTCTGCAACTTCAGAAAAAATTTTCAGACATATTTTCCAAATAATGTTTTGATATTTTGCTTGTAAAAATGTTGACAAAAAGTCTTCACTTGGAAGCAGTACACTTTATCGATTTTGAAATATTTGGTATCTTACTTAAGCACGAGTGAGCCCAAAAATGGATGCATTGAAGCACCAATTGGCAATCTATAAGAGTTTGAACATAAACAAGTCAAGGTACTTCCTTCTAATATCCAATCTTAATAACCCAAGTTATCCCAGCAGCAAATTGTAATCACTGTCAAAGCAGATACAAAATTTAAAACAAATAAACTTGTCGTATTCTTTTGAAGTTTTTCCAATTGAGAGATGTGCGTGGAATGGTACGATTTTCAAATATCCCTGATTATTATTAGTAATATTCAAGATGCGATCTTACGTATGCTGCAGCATTTAACATGATAAAGACTCTGGAGCTGCTAGTTCTCTCATCAATATGTCTTTTGATGAAGACCAACATCTTATTACTTTTGTTAACAATTTCGTTCAAATGCAAAGTAAAACCAAAATTTGAATGCATTGTCACGCTCAGATGTTTAAATTCTAAACAGTTTCAATGGAATAGCTAAAAGAGTGATCAAAACGTACTCTCCCAAGAAAAACTAGTAAACTTGCATTTAGCAATATTTAACTCGATAAAATTTACACTACACCACGTTTCGAAAGAACGATGATTTTCGAAAATAAAATTAGTTTATACATATTCACACATGGTGTTTGCAATCTTAAATATTGCTGGTACTGGTAAACTTTGTATAAAACTGTGGTCTATATCAGATAATGAAAATTGGATTTACAGCATTCCAGAAACTCTTCCATTATTGACAGCAAAGTCTATTTATCTATTTTATTTCTGCAAAGTTACCTAATAGGTATTGTCCATTGTTAATTTTGTCTAGAACAAAAAACCACCAGCAAATCATCGGTTGGATATGGACATAGATACTATGTATTTCGTTATTGATTACTTCTGGTGAATCATCAATAGCTTTCAAAAATTTATCCATCGTAAAATCTTTTATTGCTTTGTTACATGTTTTACTGCATAATATTATTATTACAGAATTGTTGTCTGAGCTCATTAACAGTTTACGTTTTAAAAAAAAATATTAAAATTAAAAAAAAAATTATTTGGGGTAAATAATACACTGAAAAAAAAGTTTTAATTAACAACGGTCCTGAACGTACCGTTTTTGAAATGGTTGACATCGAATATTATTTTCAAATGTTACTTGAGTTTCAGGATTAGATTAGTTAAATTCAAATTATGTTGAATTTATAGAAGATTGCATATAAGCTTGATGAATTTGTAGTATGTATAAATTATAAACCAACATGGCATACACATACATTACCGATTATGATTTTGCAAATTTAATGTAAAGCTTATAATAGGGTCATTAAAGATGTTGGAAAACGATTAATTGTTATTGAAATTTAATTTGCTTTGCAAGTATTTTTAAAAAATTTTGAAAAATTAATTTAATACGGTAACCCAAATTTAAGGTTTTGGAGGTTCTTACTTTCGTTTATACTAATATTATATGGATATATAGAGATGACTTGAAACCATGAGTGGCATCTTAGAATGATAACTACTAATAAAAATAGATCTCTGGAAGTAAAAGTCCGATTGCAATTGGTTTTTTTTTTAAATAAAAGCTCTGCGGAACGAAAACTTACTAAATTTTAAAATTTGAATGTGTGGTTTCAACAAGACGGAGCCACCGCTCATACTTCAAAAAATTAATGAAAGTCTGTGGAAAAACATTTCTACAGCACTTGATCTCACGTTTACAAAAATTTTCTTTAGACTACGTATCTGAAAACTGAGGTTTACAAAAAGCTCTTGATGAATTGGCGGTTATCATACACCAAAAAAATTACTACATAAAAAACAAACTGTATGTGCCATTATACGTTTAAATTGTGTAATAAAATTTTCAATTACACATGGTAAATTGAAGTCGTATATTTAAAATGTTCAAAGGATTATTAAAATAAATGCAACTTTGAACAATTAATTATAAAATTGTATGAAATAAATGTATGGAACAAAATTAATCAGTAAGATAAATTAATATGTACGTTATGAGTTTTATTTATATGTATTTTGAATTGCTTTAATACATTGCAAGGTAAGTAAGCGCATCATAATACATCAAGGTACAGCTAGAAACTGTGTATATGTGCCCTTGTGCCAAGCATCTCTGTTTCCAAAGCTCGGTTATAATTAAAAAAAACTTTTTTGTCTTCTTTACAGGTGATAGGGAGGTGGCTCATCGCCCCGACCTCTAACCTGAAAGATCAGAGAGGCGGCCAAAATAAAGTTCTTACTTCACTCGGAGTCAAACCGGGTATTTAGTGTTCATTGTCAACTCGCTTGACCACTATGCTCCGACCTCAGAACATTTTTTTCACTTTTATTTAAACTGGTCAAAAATATTTAACATTAAGTATAATTTTTCCCATTAAAAAAAATCCCATTAAAATTTAGTCTTACAAAAATTGTGATGAAAATTAAAATTGTGACTTTTAAAGTGGTGAATTCTAACGATCTGAAGCTTCAGTAAAATAAAAACATTTTAAAAAAATATCTGAAAGGTGTCTGTCTACAATATAAAACTTTTTGAACTCACATTTAAATATTCAGACAGATTATACTGATCAAATCAGATTTAAAAAATTTTACTTCCAAACAACAATAGCAAAAGGTTTTATGTATTCGTATAATTTATTAAAATAATTAGATACAACTTATTTATTGTAAACTAACCGATAGTGTAAACTTAATTTTCAAATATTTTTGCAATTTTCAGAAAAACTGAAAATTGATTAGGTGTAGTATATTTAGTAAATATGGTACTTATCGAATGACGACTTTAAAATATGAGCGGAAATAATTTTATGCTTTCAATAAATTATTTATTCCCAGGTTTTCCCATCCTTGCTTTCATTAAATATTGAGTTTAAATGCTTTTAGAAACATCGTTTTAAGTTTGAAATGTAAGTGTTCTTAGTAAAATAATAATATTTCAAGAAATTCCCAAAAATATATTATTCAAATTTTTATTTTAAATTTTGTCTTAACAAATATTTAAAACATTTAACTCTGTTTATCAGAAATCAAAATCTTCGGTGCATTTAAAAAAAATTAGTAATTTTTTAAAATTCCAAAAATGTAAATAAAAGTAAGAAATGTTAGTTTTATTGATTTTGTATGAGAATCGTATTATAGCTTCATTAAAATTTTTTTTCTCTTAATATACTAACGACATGTAAATTTAAATTGAAGTACATACCAAAATGTAAATGGTTAAACCCTAAAGTACGATAAAGAACAAAATCAAAGAGCGTTGGTAAGAAATAAATAAGGAAGCGGTCTAGATCAAAGAAACTCGAGCTTGTTCTTAAGATAATCATTCTGTCATTTATTAATGTTGACTGTGTTTTCCACATGTTTCAGTGTTTTTAAATGTATTAACATTTATATCAAAGTCCCTAGATTTAAAATAATAAAATTTTTGAAATGGTGATTTACGTGTGAAAAACAAAAATAATAGTTCACTCCTTTCAATAAATTACATGTTTGCTAAGATTTTCTTGTTCACTGATGTAGCAAATTACGGTTAAACAATTTAAATTAAATTTTCTTAATTCGATTTAAGTTTTAAGTGCACGTAAAGTCAAATGCATGCAAGTACTTGCTGCACCACGATTTAAATCACTATTACCCCAGCAAGTTGATTTATGGTTAAATGTGCATAAAAATTGCGCTTATATATTTCTTTCTCAACGCGAAAGTACCTTTTCAAGTACATAATGATTTTTAAAATGTAATTTACAGCAGGCTTGAAATAAAAAAAAAACATTTTTGTAATAAATTACAAACAACTTATTTTTTAAAGCAAAATTAAAAAATTTGACTTTCATTTTAAACTTTTCAGCATCAAAACTTTCACAAAGTAAGGATAAATTTACGACTAAAATGGACAAAGGGCCTCTTTATAGGTCAGCAGTCGATCAGAAGCAGTTACTTAGTTCCGGACCATAATGTAGTGGTCTTTTAAAATGGTCAAGTAAAAAGTTTTATTGCCCCTATAAACTACTACTCCAGCATTTCTTGTAAACATTTTTGCTTTAAATTGCTGACCAAATAAAAAAGTTTATAAATCGTTAAGTAATTACAACTTTAACTTTAAATTTAAAATCTTACTTTGATTAAATTGGAATTCCATAACGCTCTTCCGAAATATGAAATACAAAACTTTAAGATTCTGTATAAGCCTTACCTAATAGTTAAGTTTGTCTTTGTAATTAATTTAAAACTTCTTTGTATAATATTAAAGTACGTTATAGTATACCTCTACCAACGAAACTCTGCGTAGTAAATAATTTATGTGATGGGCTGAATGCCATAATAGAAAAAGTTGTCAATCAAAACACGTAAATATTTGAAAAGAAACTGATGCGCAATTTATTTAGCAGATAATTAACTCCTTTCATTCCAAGTTGTTAAAGCTGGATGTCAAAGCTGACAAACTAAATAAAATGGCAAAATTGGCGTGACATCTAAGATCGCTTGTCTAGCCGTGCCCCGACGTTACTGGAATAAATATCAATTTTTGAAGTAAAATCTACATTGTGCATGTTGAAATTTACTTCCGAGCTTTTATAAAAAAAAAAAAAATTCACACGAATACCTCACCACCACTTTGAGATTCAAACCAAGTTTCAAAGTGGAAGATGATGTTGGAGTTTAATGGGATGCAGTCCGTAATTGAAAAAGCTTTAGGCAACACATATTTAGTTATGTATAGTATCCGAGTATCTATAATTAGTAATTACAGAATTGACTAATGGTGATATTCTACATCATTAGCATATTCAACAAATTACTTTTATTTTAATTTCCTAGCAGAAAAGAACAAGGAATTGTACTTTTTATATTGCAGCCTTCATATTTTATCTTTATGACAGATTCAGAAGACGAACAACAAAGAATTTTAATTAGTAGGTTTTTAGCAACTTGAGCAACGGAAGATAAGATAAGAAGAGAAGTTATGAATTTTTCAATGGTTATTTACTTGAAATTATACTTCTATTTGCTAGAATTAAGCAGTCCAGATAAAATTATTATCACCATGATGCCAAGTGGACTATTGATGTGGCCGATGACTACCGAAGTTTTTGTTTTGGAAGAATGTTAGAAGTGACCTTATAGTTGTAATTCTGAGAGAAAAAGTCTCTAAATTAGGTTGATAAATTAAAACCCTTAACGACCAGTAGGTCGTTGTCGCTACATAAATCTATAAAATAAACTAATTACACATCGCAGAAGCCTAATTTAAACTCTTTGAAGTCCAACAAAGACCAACATAGTGTTTATTCTGAAAATGATTTTATTAAATCACAATCGTTTCAAATCGATACATTCAGTATATTATTACTCTTTCCAGTGTGCGGAGGGTAAAAAAAATACGTAATATTTAAGTATACTCAATAGCCTTTGACAATTCAATCTTAATACAAGTATTTTAAATAAAATTGATTTTTAAAATATTACTATTGATGTGGTTGAAGGCCTTTGACTTCATTAGTGGCAAATGTAACCAACCGTAAAGGTTCAATTTGCAAGCGATCAAGAGAAAAACTTTCCACAAACTAAAATTGAAAATACAGGATCATTGAGTTGCAATCGAAAAATACATAAAAGGGCTTGAAGTACATCAGATAAGATACACGGTGACAAAAGTTACACAACTTGCAATAACCCTCACGTGGCTGAAGTGGCCAGTTACAGGTTTAAATATAAGAGAGTTTAGCAAAAAATAAGGTTAAAAGTCTGTTCAGAGTGCACGACAACGTCAAGTGATGCATTGTTGGTATTGGCAGGTATTCTGTGTATAGAAGATCATATGGCAAAAAAAACCAAGAACTACGCAAAAAATAAGACACCAAAAGAAAAAAGAAAAGACAAGAAATAGATAAATTAAGGGAAGTATGTTAAAGAAAATTAAATTAGAAAAAAGCTATAAAAATGTCTGGACAAGAGTACTAATACCGATTTTCAGACTTAGGGTCGATAGAACACATGGTAAACTAAGCTTCAGGCTAGCACAAGCACTACTGGCTCATAGCTGCTTAATGCTTATTTTAACAAAATTGGAAAAAGAAATATTCCAAACTGTCGTTATTGCAATGAGGTGAATAGCACTGAACATACTATAATTGAGTGCTTACCGTGGCAACAAGCAAGAATTGAAGCTTAAATGCAGCACCCGAGGTAGCACACAATGTTGGGGCAATATTGGCAATGTTGTCCCAATATTGCCAAAATGGGCCCAATATTGGCCCAGTGTGTGGCCAATATTGGTGTGTAGCACACAATATTGGAGCAATATTGGCAATATTGGGACAACATTGCCATATTGGGACAACATTGCCAATATTGCCCCAATATTGTGTGCTACCTGGGACACGTCACCGTTAAAACATCCAAGGAGAATGGAAAAAAATTTCAGAAAGAATAAACAAAATTATCAAATCAAAGGTCTCCCCAATAACTCGTGAAACTATTAAAACAAAAATCGTGATAAAAATTTTTTTTTGCCAAATGAGGCCAATTATCATCAGTGTTTAATTACGGAGTATGTAATACTGATGAAGGCAGAGAAGCCAGAAACACAAGTTTTTTGCGTTGTGATTTCGTGGTTGTTGACATTCGGTAGCTGTGTCTATCACTCTCTTGATTATGAGTTTTTAATTATTCAAATGAAAGTGTTTAATCACTGCACGGAACTCGTATTTTTCTGCTGTTTGAAGATAACAAAAGTTGTTTGGTTCAATCGATTGTGAAAATGAAACCACGCAATCAATTTGGCTGAAAACTTAAGAGTATTCTATTGACAGGTGGCACTTTTATGATGTCGTATATTTTTTGGGATGAAGAAATTTATTTACTTCATTTTATTTTATATTTCTATTTTATTTTGTAAATTTAAATTGTTACGCCTCTGGTGTAAGAACTGAGGTGGGGAAATTTTTGATTTTGGAGTGCAGAGGGACTCGCGAGCGATCCACGGAGCTGTGAGGTCGCGATTTTGTAGTTTGAGAGTTTGGATGTAAAAATTTTGTATCAGTTATAATAAAATTTGAGTTTAGCGAAAGTTTTTGTGATTTTTATTTCTTTTAGAAGAAGAATACAATTATTGAAATTTCAAGTTTTGTAAATTTGCAAGGACGCACACTGCAAATGTGCGATTGATAATTTGGAGGGATAATTTTATTTTGTCATCTGTCGCATATCAACGTGGGGCCGAGTGGATAAAATAAAAATTTTATCCAAGAACCTACCTTTGACCCTGAGGTTTTAGAAAAGTTTAAAAAATGAGTGTGCGAATAGATAAAAATTATGAAGACGGATTGGAACAGATGTGCCAATCGATTAAACAAAGTATGAGCCAAATGTTTGATCAGTTGAGAAAAGATTTTGGTATGAAGAAATTGGGCGAACCCTCGGTACAAATTACAGATTTTGATATAGAGGAAAAGAGTGACGTTCAAAAACAGGAATCTAGTGAAATTTTAAATGAAATAAGGTTGGAAATAGATAAAAATGTAGATTCTCAAATAGGGGAAGTTGTAAAGAAAAATTTAATGGAATGCTCTGATCCTGATGTAGATTCGATGTTGGTTGCAATTCCTGAAAAAAATAATTTTGTTCAGGAAATAGATCACAAAAATAATGAAATAGGTAATGAAGTTTTGCAAATAAAAATTTACCATAGTCAAATAAATAAAGTCGTAAACAAATTTGATGTGCGTTTTATAAAAAATCGGAAGTTGTTAATTTTGGAATCGGATAGCGGTGGCTTTTCAAAATGCTTTGGCCATATAATGCAGCAAATTAATAGCAATCGTTTTGAAACGATGGAGCGATTACCTGTACTAACTAAAAATTTGGAAGAAATATGGAGGAAAAATAATATAAGAAATTTTCAAATTTCATATCAGGGTGTAGATTACAAAATTTTGTATGAAGGGCAGAAACATAATTCAAACTATAGTGTCAGTGATTATGTCAGAGGTGAAGGGAATAATAGCCGTAATTTGGGAAATTTAAAAAACCAAAATTATATGTACAAATATTTTGATCACGATGGTAGAAGTGGTGATAGAAATTATTACAAAATTACTGTTCAGCGAGAGAGAAGGGATCTCAACGCATTAGTGCAATTTAAATTTTCAAAACCTGAAAATGAGAAAATTAATGACTTTGAAGGTGTTAAATAGCATTCATTATTGATGGTTTGAATTTTGTATACTAGATAAGAGCTGTAAATTTGATTTGGTTGTTGAATTTTTATTTTGAAATTAATTTGTTTCAATTTAGTTATTGTTGAAAATGTTAAGAGTCGTTCTTCATTCCAAAGATACGACGTCGAATATCTTTTCCCTAAATCCCTTTTGAATTTAGCAAAAGATAGGAGGGAGATGTCGTATATTTTTTGGGATGAAGAAATTTATTTACTTCATTTTATTTTATATTTCTATTTTATTTTGTAAATTTACATTGTTACGCCTCTGGTGTAAGAACTGAGGTGGGGAAATTTTTGATTTTGGAGTGCAGAGGGACTCGCGAGCGATCCACGGAGCTGTGAGGTCGCGATTTTGTAGTTTGAGAGTTTGGATGTAAAAATTTTGTATCAGTTATAATAAAATTTGAGTTTAGCGAAAGTTTTTGTGATTTTTATTTCTTTTAGAAGAATTTAATTTTTGAAAGGCAAAGTTTTATCATTAGAAGGTCGCGTGTGAGTGGTGCAATAAAGTGTTTCGACTGAGCCAAGCTGGGGTACTGATAACGAATAATCCGACCGTAAAATTGAATTTGATTTTTTAAGAAGTTTATTGAGAATTTTAAAATTTTATTTTGGAAAAATTGTGTTAAAGATTATTCGATGTCAATATATTAGGGAGTAGGGACAGATAACGTTTACATTTAGTGAGGCGGAGAGCCAAATATTGTCGCATTCTTCCTTAGTAAAACCGTAGGTCAAATAATCACATCCGACTGTTACAAAATGACTTTTTCCGACTGTTAAAAAAAACGACTGTTACAATTTTACTAAACTATTATTTTCAGAAATTCAAATCAACTTACTCTATAAAGGTACATATTGAACGCTGGTTTCCGATCACCCTTTACCCTCTTTTATCTTTGCATTAAAATATCTGTCCGATTGCCAGCTGGCAGCAGCTGCCAGCAAAGAGATGAGTTGGTAAGCCGGCGCCAGCAAACTTAGCTTTACTCTGAAATCAATTAAGATTATGATGATTTGCAAAGAATACGCCAATTTTATTAAATTCGCTTTAATGCTTAGCTATAATTTATTTGATTCTTTTAGTGGATATTCGTCTACTAGGCACTTTAAAAACTTTGCTTTGTATTATTTTATTTATTTTTTCATTCTTCTATTAATGGAAGCTTTTCCTAATTTGTAAAGAAAATTTATTCAAAGTCTAAAGTGTTAAGTCAATCGATTTATTTGCCCCCAAGTGTATCTAATTAATTTTCTTTTTGAATAAAATGTAATATTTTAAAATATTTTTAGTCGTGTGCTTCTTGTCTGAAGCTTCGTGACCCTCTGAGATTAAATATTTTGAATAGCTTTTCCTATGATGTTTTTTGATCGGCTTCTCGTCCGGTGTTTTTTTATAGTTTGTTCTAGTATGCCACTTGTAATTTTTTTAATTTGGTCAGTCCATCTTTTTGGTAAGCAACCTCTCGATCTTGTACTTTGGACTATCCTCTGCACAACCAATCCTTTCATTTTGTCGGGTTCTCTACTCTGTATATGCCCATAGAATCTTGCTATTTTTTCTGTCTGATGCTGTACAGTCTTTTCCAAAATAATAACATTTGTTCTAATTTCTGTCTAAGACACCCTCAAGAGTCTTCGCCAGCACCACATTTTGAAAGCACTCATCTTTTTTCGTCATTTTTTCTCATGATCCATGTTTCCAAAACATAGAGAAAGATGGGGAATACGAGTGTTTTCTAATTTTATTTGGGTTTTTATTACTATTGCTCTAGCTATTTCTACGCATCGTCCTAATTTCAAAAGTACAATATCAATCGATTGCAATCATGGATCGCAGATATAGTATATTTCGGTTTACCACTTCGCATTTGGCTGTTTGTTTAATATTTGGCTTGTTTTACGCCTTTCTGTCGACAGTTCTGTCAGAGTAAGCAAAATTAATCAATTTTTTTTTATCTAGAACACATTCTCAAGACACTTTTGATCTTTTGAACAGAAAACCTTCATACATTTTTTTAGATATTTCAGTACGACTTTGCTCTGTCACATAAAGCTTAGGCTACACAAATTTAGTTCGGCTATTAATTGACACAATTATACGTAGGTTGCTGGAAAAGTTTCCGGAAACTATATGATAAAACACATGTAAAATTTGGTAAATAATTTTATTGCTTTTAAAAGTATTCGCCTTTGAGATTAATTCACTTTTGCATACGTCGAAACCAATCTGAAAAGCATTTTTTCCACTCTTAAGCTGATACCTCAAAAACCAGCGTTTTAAATGTTTTAACAGCTGCTTCTGATGACAAAAAATGCTCACCACTAATTTTATTTTTGATATTTGGGAACAAAAAGAAATCATTAGGTGACAAATCAGATCAATTCGAGGAAAGGGTCATTAAATCAACATTTTTATTGGATAAGAAGTCATGATGCAGAATAATTCGTCGTTTTTTATTGTTTTTTCTTTTTTTTCGGCAAACAAATTGTAATATACCAATTAGCGTTCACGGTTCTTCAATCTTCTAAAACTATGGTTGCCTCATATCCAGTAATACTAAAGAAACAAGCGATCATTTGCTTTGCAGGACTACGTGAACGGACAACTTTTGTTAGTTTAGGCTCAGTTTAACATACCCAAACACTGGACTGTTGCTTATTTTAGGGTTCATATAAATAAATCCAAGTTTTATCACCAGTAACGATATTGTAGACCAAATTTGAAAAACCTCGGTTGAATTTCTTGAGCATTTCTCGACGCCATTTGACACGACATTGCTTTTGAGCTGCTCTCAAATTGTGTGGGATCCAACGACTGCAGAGCTTCCATACTTGTAAATGATCATGAAAAATCGTGAGTATTGTTTTCATGTCAATGCCCAAGCATGCTTGAATCTCTCGATATGTCACATTCCGATCTCGCTCAATTATTTCACGTACAGCATCATCATTAGTGGTAACAACAGAAGTTGATGGATGACCTGCACGAAATTCATCACTGAGAGTGGTGCGTCTAAGTTGGAATTCGGAAAACCAAGTATAAACAGTAGTCTTGGATGGTGTTTCATATCCAAAAGCCAAAACAAGCCGTTCGATGGATTGTTTTGGCTTTAGACCACATCTACAGTAGTAACAAATTATGGCACGAAAATTTTTACACAAAAATTCTATTTTCTCTTACAATTTTTTTCTTTAAAATGCTATGTAAACTAAACTGGTTTACTTAAGTACAAATCGTCAACTGAAATATAAGTAAAAAAGGTCAAATTTCACGAATATGCCTGTTAAAAAAAGGTGACGTCACTGAAACTACTAGATTCCGGAAACTTTTCTAGCAACCCACGTATCACCGGGCAGTTCATCTATCGTTTTTGAAAAATTGGATAAAAATTTCCATGTCTTTTTCATCATTGTAGCTGGCGGAAACGCTGATTAATCGCTCAAATCCACTTATACAAAGCTGGAAAATTAAAATTTATTATTTAGGACTTCACTCGCCCGTAAAAGATTAATTTTAATATTTAGCAAAACAAATAAACTGCGTCAGTTAAATTTTCTGATCAAAATACTTTCAAATTTGTCAAAAAAGCTATGTTTTCCAACAAAAACACTTTCAGCTGAAAAAATTCTAAAGGATATTAATCTATCGTATTTATAAAATCCGATAAAAATTTCATGTACTTTTCGTCATTGCATATGACGTATTTGGGTGTGTAGAGTACAAAAAAAGTTTATTGAGCTGGGGGAAATGCTCAATTACAAAGCAGCAAAATTAAAATTGAATTATTCAGACTTTAATCCAGACGTGAACTTATCACCGGACGACTCGAGCAGAGTCCGAGGACTCATGGATTTGAGGAGTCTCTAAAAATAATTGCAAATTAAGACCCACAAATGTTTCTTACAACAAAGCCCTCTCAGTGCTCGATCCCCTACTGATGAAAATTTTTAGACGTTTAGTTCAGCTGAACAATTGACATCGTGATCGCCAAATTTAAATCTGCTGGATGTCAGGATTTGGAGTGTTTTAGAGACCAAGGCTTCATAAAAGAAACTTGATCAAAATCTTGAAAAAAAGCACTTGTTTGAATATGACAGCTTTTAAGCCCGGAGTTTATTTGAACATTGTGCTTGGAATTTCCGAGTTTCACCTTGATTTATCTTTATCGATATCAGTAGTTTTGGTTTAGGAAATATTTGGAACATAAACTTTTGAAATAGACATCCGGTGTATAGTATTTCTAGAAATGTTTTCATTCTGTTCTTAATTAAACACAATCTAAATAAAATTTTCAAATTTAAGGGCAGATGTCAACGGTGTTTTACACGAATCCAAAAGTCAAACAAATATTGTCGTCTTTACTGGCTACTTTTAAAATTAAACTTTTGGCTTAGGTTTAGAAAATGAAGCCAAAAATAACGGTTAGAACTTGTAAAAAGTCTGAGCAAATTGAAATGTTTATTCAAGTTTCCTTTTATAATTTCTTTGTTTTATTGTTTTTATGTTTTATAATTTTTTTGTGCAGTTTTTCCCTCAATTGGGCCTAAAAATATTTCTTTCCAGGAGCATTTGTTATATATAAAGAAAATTTGTTAGTTAATAACTCTTTAAATTAAAATTTTTCTAAGGCTGATTATGCTGTCGAAAAACAAATTAAGTAATTAAAACATTGACATAAGCTAATATCCATCAAAAGTTTAAATTAATTAGCAAAATATTTCATACTTAAGTAAGTTTGATTAAAAATTGTAACGCAAAATAATGTTACCTTTGAAAATGTGTACATTATTAATTTTATAATTAAGTATTCCTTTAAGTTGGTAAATATCCCACAACCTATAAATAATTAAAAGCTTTGAGAAGTTAGTAAAATTTGTTAATTCTGACTGTAACTTAAATTAAATTTCACGTGTTGAAGTAACATTACATTACTGCATAATTAACAAATTCATTTATACAGATAGGGATGATTTTACTTAAGAAACCTTTTAAGGTAGGTACAACACAAGGATAAAGAAAATTAATTAGCAAATTTCTTACACAAAGTTAAATATTTTTTTATAGGGATGGTAACTGTCAATATGTTCGATGTTAATATTTAGCTCTCGTACAAAAAGTTTTAGATGCACAATTTCATTTAGGCTTTTCATGACAGCTTTCAACTTCGCTAACTGCTGACGTAGTTTTCCTAATTCTACTACCAAAAGTCAAAAGTTAGTTCGCATGATAGATAATAAACTAACTTCTCAATTGGCAGTTACTTAACGGATTATCCACTTGACCACATCATAAACGGAGTTGTTTAAACATTTAAGGATTAGAAACTTAACCTGAAATGATTTAGTAAGATAAAGTATAAACACCACAAGTTAATATAATGTCAAGTAAAATTAAATTTTACTTCTTGGGTATTGCATTATGGAGTTTATAAAGTAAAAAAGTCCTTTTATTCAAACAGTAATTTAAAAGTTTTAAAAGTCGGCTTGCATTTATTCATTTGCCAATACTTGAACTTAAATTTATTCAAAAAGTTTTTCAATTGAGGTCAAGCGTCCCTTTTCGCAATTTCTTTTAAGTTTGAGAACAATTATGAGAATTAAGATCTTAATAATTTTCCGACGTCATTATTGGATTATATTGGAAGGCTAAGATTCAATTTACTAAATTTCTTCGAAACTTTTAAAATCCAAAAA
The DNA here is from genome assembly GCA_905340355.1 of Rhagonycha fulva. NCBI lineage: Eukaryota > Metazoa > Arthropoda > Insecta > Coleoptera > Cantharidae > Rhagonycha > Rhagonycha fulva. The sequence continues at coordinate 10,941,956 of HG996555.1, forward strand.
TACATATTCATAAAAATAAAGTGCTTCCAGATAAATTTTATTTAACTTTGTAAGCAAGAATAAATCTTTTGTTAGTTACGATATGAACTTTAAAATTTAGATTGTAAAGTTCGTATGTTTTAAGTTAAAAGTTTCCTGCGGTTTCATAGGTTACTTACAAGATGTTATAAACTGCATATCTTTTAAACTTTCCAAACTCTCAAGATATAATTTTTAATCGTTTCTTCTTTTTATTTCCATAAAAAAATCTAAATTATTACCAATTTTAAGTTTCAATTTTGCAAATTTATTAGTCGAAAGGATAGTTAAATTTCAAAATTTATGCTTAAGATTACAAAGTTTTAATTTTAAAATTACACTAAAGAACAATCGACTAATGAAGTTTTACACAAATTTCAAGTTGCTCTAACTTTTTAATCGGGGGCTTAAAAAGGGTTAATGTGTACTTGCTATTTATAATCATCTCGATATTTGAAGGTAAAAAAAGTACCTATGTAAATGTTAGGAAAACATTTTATGTCGCTAATGCAGGTTGTACAAATATCCTTGATTCATATTGCCGGTAATTGTACTGAAACTAAATTACACTGGCAAAGTAAGCATAGTTATTGTTACTGTGCAAATAAGGCTAGACATGTGCACAATTACATTTTCAACCAATACTATACCACTACATAGAACTAACCTATTTTTCGTAAAATTGTACAACTTAGTAGTTTGTTTTAGATTTTAATAAAAATCCTCTTGCAAATATGCCGAAGTAATTTCCATTGTTACTGTTGTGTAGGACCAACCATTTCCTTGTAATTGTTAGCTCTACATGTGTGTAACATTGCTCTAGCATTTATTCACCCTCGAGTTAAATTTACTAATTATGTACTTAGTAGTATCTCATGGGAAGATTGGGTCTATCTCTAGTGGGGAGATAAGAACAGAAAGCACACTTAAAAGAAAATAAGTTTCAACAGATAATAAACATGTCAAAACTTTGGATCAATACAAGTGCTTTGTTTTAACCACCGAAGATGAAATAGCGTTCTTCAAGTGGAGTTTTTCAAACAAAATTGTTTCAGTAAGTTAAAGTGACATCATTTCCAATTTTATATATTTTTAAACTTTAAATAATCATTAGAATTTATTTAATTACAAAATTATTAATTAATCGAGGTAGCCTGCATATTAAATGTAAAGAAAGCTATAGTTTTACTAGTGACACCTGTCAGATATAAACCGAATTTGAAGTATTATAAGAAAATGGATATTGGGCATATGGGGATGAAGCAATAAAACTAAACGTGCTACGTCTACCGGTTTCGAACTATATTTAGTTCATCTTCAGGACTACAAAAACAAAAATATGGCAATTAACAACTCGGTAGGAAAGAAATTTTAAATTGTACCATACCTCGTAAACACGGATGTTAATAGTTTGACGTTACATAAGGATAAGGCTCTGGCCACACGTGCAGTAGAATGACGCTGGCAGCAGCAGTAACACTGCAGGAACGCCCATTCTCAAGGTAAATGAAAGGTAATCTCGAAGCTTTAGCAATGCACTTGTATCGGCATTACCTGGAAAATGCGCCTACTTGCGCTTTTACTGCTGCTGCTAGCAGCATTTTACTGCACGTGTGGCCAGAGCCTAAGACAACAGTAGAATAAAAACGTTAGAAACAGAATACAGTGAATACGAGAACATGTCATAATATAATAAAAACAGAGAAATTGTAAAGTGACTCTTCTGTATCATACCACAAGTACAAATATAAGGTTATAACTTCACTGATAACACAAATTTTGTTCAACAATGTCACCAACCTAGCAATATATAGCATGACAATTATTATTAAAAATATTACAAGAATATAAATCTTCGAACAACCACGCCAACACAAAATAGTGAGGTCACAAGAGTAATGTACAAAATTGTCGAAAACAATTAACAAAATCAAAAATACAAGGTGTGAAAAATATAAAACCAACATAAACGAGCACTTGAGATGGTTACAAAGAACCGTGATATACACTTTCACTAACTTTTTGATGGTAAATAGACAACAATACCTTGTATGAGCCATCGATCTGATAGAAATCGGTTATTTTGTTTATATTGTTGTCAAGCTTCAAACCAATATACGAAGCCTCCCAAGTAACATTTCAATCCTGGCAATTACCTGGAAAATCAAAATTTACCTGTCAAGCCTGCGTCAGGCCTGGTTGACATGAAGTAAATAATAATTTACAGGTTATTTAGCGATACCTGAGAATTTCCTGCGTTTCCCCTGGCGCAAGCCAATTTTAGGTTATTTACCTATACCTGCGAATTTGCTGTTCTTCCCCTGTGTCTGGACTGCACTTAACCTGAGAAATTCCTGGGAATTTCCTGTCAGGGAAAATTCATCCAGGACCTGCACCTGTGTCGAGTACTTAGCAGTTCTGCTACAGGTCCTGTCTGGGTAAAATGGCTCACGAATTTACCGTAGACAGTCTTGTGACAGACATGGTTAGAACTTAGAAGCAAGCAGGTGCCGTCACAAACCTGCACCACACCCACCGCAAACCTGAAAAAATCCTGCAAGGATTTTGATTTCCACGGGCCAAAAAATATTGTTGAAACATGGGACAAAGTTTAGTTAAATTTGTTAAGTTGCGCACTGAAATAATATTTACAAAAATTATTGTTTTTAAGGAATATTTAGTTTTATATAAACAAAAGCAATTTAATTTTATAAAAACCGTAATTTTTTGTCAAAAATATTATTAAATATTGAAAAGTTTTAACGAAAAATTGATAGTTTTTTTAAATTTTAAATTGAATAATTTGGAATTAAATAAAAAAAATTGAAGGAGACATTAAACCACAAACAGAAATATAAATTACCACGTGTGTTTAGTCAGGGACGTGCCCAACCAATTTTTTTCAGAGGGAAGTAATTTTAATGCCCCTCATATTCTGTAACTTCTTAGTTACGTTCGTTATCGTTATCGAATCGTTAAAAACGGTAAAGTTTTTGGTTTCCATATACAATAATTTCATTAATATTTAATAAAATTCTGAGTGTTTTTAACGATTAGATAACGATAACAAACGTAACGAAAAAATTACATAATAGGGGGGGGGGTAAATTTGCAAATTTGCCAACTGACTTACTTCAAAATTGCTAACTTTTTGTAAGTTTTGCAACTTGTTGTAAATTTAGACATAAAAATATTTCAACTGGACCAATTTTTCAGTGTTTTTACCAAATTTCTAAAATATTGGGAGTTTAAGTTACTTCGCACCCCCCTTTTGAGCACATCAATGTGTTTGGTATACATGCGTTGAAATTCATACTTGCTTTTGTCATATAAATTTATTTGGGACACCAACTACAGATTGTTATTTTAATTTAATATTTTTTTTAAAATAGTTTTTAATTTAATAAAAACTAATATAGAAAAAAAATTTCTTTTAGTTTTCAATAAAATACACTTTAGTTATTATTATAAAGTAGTTTATGGTAAATAAAATCAAATTTTACGTATATTTTGAAAATTTCAATTTTCTATGATTATTCGTTTTTGAATAATTCAACTTAACAATAGAATTCAGGCCTAATTCATGAATGTACATGAAATTTCAAATTTTAACCAATCGGATGTAAAATATAAATAAAATATGGATACTCAACTTATCTCTATATTAACAAAATAAACCTAGGGGACACTGTAGAAATTAAAAAATATCAAATTTAAAATCAAAGTCATAAAATAAAAAAAATTAAATCAAAGTGAAAATAATAAATATTATACTTAAAAAAATTAGTTATTAATTAATTAGAAAATTAAAGAAAATATTACTAATACATCGCAATTTTTGCAATCACACTGTATGGCGTTGTGGTTAACATCGCAGGCTTTCAAATAAACAAAAGAAAGGTCGGAGGTTCGATCCCAGCTCGGTAACATTTAAAAACATTTAATATTTATTTTCAGACTTAATCAAATAACAACGCAACCCAAGGATATATACAGGACCAATAGAAAAATCACACAAAAATAGGAGGACGCACTATAATCAAACAATAATAGGAGAAAATCGTAAAAATAATAATTATGAGAGAAATAATAAATAATTAAAAATTAAATAATAGAAGCAATAATACTAAAAATGAATAAAAAAAGAGATTAATTTAATTATTAATTTTTTCAATTAATGAACATTGTTTATAATAAATTTAGAATTTATTTAAAATTTAATCTATAAATAATTTTTCGTGAGTAAAGAAGCTCTTTTCGTCACACTTTGTTTTTCTCCCGGAAGTAAAAAAATACCGGGAGTAAAAAAATTTCAAAAAAACAAAAATTTTCAAAAATCATTTAATTACATGTTTTATCTTAACCACACAATTGTGAAAAACTTGCCTGTCTATAAATTCGCCCCATAAATACCGCTTTTTGCTGAACGCGATAGTACCTACAACGTGATCCATCAATATCAAATTTGGGATTTTTTTGCAACGTGTCTATGAACATCGATAGATGCGACCACAATGTCGTATTTATTGATTATTTAACGATTATTTCTTGATGTTCAAAATGAACATGGCGCCCCAACATGGCCGCCCTCCAGGGTACCAACTGGTGCCAAGAAAAACACCATGGTTACAAGTAGAAGTTGGTTTTACACTACCACGATGTCAATTAAAACGTGTTATAAATTTATGAAATTTATGCAATTATTGCAAAAAAATCGTGAATTTTGTCGGATATTATTCCCAAATTCACGAAAAGCTGTTCATAATACTCGGGCTCCAGGGTTTTTTCATCTCTCGACTATTATTCCTCTCGCCGCCTTGCGGCTCGTGTCATAAACTACGTCTCGTGACGAAAAACAACCCCTTACGTCCTCGTGATATAAACTACTATTTTTTACACGTGGAAATTAAATTTATCTCAGGCTTGCGCCAGGTAATTACCTGGTTTATAAGGGCTTCTTGCAGGTTTGCGCCAGCACCTGTTTGCTTCTAACCAAGTCTGTCACAAGGCTGTCTACGGTAAATTCATGCGCCATTTTACCCAGACAGGACCTGTAGCAGAATTGCTAAGTACCCTACGCAGGTGCAGGTCCTGGCTGAATTTTCCCTGACAGGTAATTCTCAGGAAATTCCCAGGCTAAAATGTTGCTTGGGGCTCTAAGAATGATTTTTTCAAAAAACATTTCTCCTCAGCAAGTACTTTTACTTTCTCTGAGTCAAAAAATTGGTGAGACTTATTAAGGTGCTCAGACAATCCGGTGTTATCCAAACCCGATTTTGGGTCTCTAACATGCTGCTTCAGGCAATTCCCAAGGAGTTGTCTCGTTTGACCAACATAGAATTTCTCGCATTGCCAGGTGACCTTGTATATCAATTTGCTCCTGTCTTTTAAAAGCACTGGATCTTTTATTCTCGAAAACACCAAGTTTCCTAAATTGAACCTATTATGAAAAGACAGACAAATACGTTTATCACGTTTGTACTCACTTAAGATAGATTTCATCTTAGTAGCCATTCAAGGATGGAAAGTGATGCGATGGTATTTGGTTCTTTCATTTAGGCTACTTGGTTCCCCGGGGACAGGTAGAGGTTGTCTATTTTTGGTGGAGAAGATGGATAAATGAGCCAGTCTAGATGGATAATTATTTTGTATGAGGTGGTTCTTCAATTGGAGTAAACGTAATCCTTTTAAATCCTTACTCACGCAGTGGTATTAATTACTGCCATTTTCTGGTTCAACGGATGGGCAGAGTGGAAATTAAGTAATCTCTCACTAGACCATCCGGTCTCTTAACCATCAACATATCTAAGAAAGAGATGGTGTTCCCTTGAAGTATTTAAATTCCATCTTATGGTTGGTGGAACTGAATCAATTTCAGTTATGGCCAAGTTTTGATGTGCATTGAAGTTACAGTTTTTTACAGTAAAGTGACGTTTGTTCCAGCATAAACATTTTTTCAGGCAACGCTTAAACTTATTTATTACATTGCACAGCATTGCCAGTGGGATTTGAACCCTCAGACCATCACAACAAGCAGAACTTTAGATTTTGGAGTAATGTGAATCCTAGACATCTGCATCAGCAGCATCTCCATTCCACAAAAATTACTGTGTGGTGCGCCATGTTTTCATCAAAGATCATAAAATCCTACTTCTTCCAAAATAATCGAGAAAATGCCGTGCATCTTTAACAGAATGCCTCATAAAGGCAAATATCACACAAAAATTGGGAACTTTTACGTTAATTATTAGCTTAACTAATCGATATACGATATTTGTTGGTAACTTCTTCTTCTTTAATTTTTCTTTAGATCTGATGATCTGTTCCATCATCTTTCATTTCCAGCATCTGCGTCGTTTCCTTGGCAGTGCTAGATCTGTGAGCATATAAATTATTTAACGTCCGATGGGTAGTTTGCTAGACTGGTCTCCAGACGCGCCTGTAACCCTGGTTTTTATGTTAACGATGGCGATTCATTAACCCAGGAGGACCACCGGCTTAACGTGTCTTCCGAAGCACGAAGACTAGTCATAAGAAAGTTTCCCTTCTCCGGATTTGAACCCGGTACCTCGCATTCGCAGTTGATTGCGTTACCTACAAAGCAAATAACCGTCTCCGTTGGTAACTAAAACGCTTTATTTTACTATTATCTATTAAATACCGTTCAGTTGTCTTTAATAAATATGATATCTTTTAATGCTGGATATCGTCCTTGACCCTAAAAATGTCATGAAAGTTGAGGATCACTGTACGGAGAGTTAGTTGGTAATCAACATTGCATAGGTTTGAAATTACCAGATACCTTCAGAGATTCCGTCCACCCCCTCTTTAGTAAAGTTTCTAGGATAAGTTTATGTTTATTATAAGGACGTCCTTGTATCTGTCTGTACTAATTATGCACCTAGTATGTAAGTTCGTGTAAGTGTTAATGTAATTAAATACAGTTGTTGCATAATAATATAATATGTCTTTATTAATTATAATGTTACCACCCTTAAATGGGTAACCCAAATCAAAAGCTTATAATATAAAAATCTCAGTAAATAATAATACCCCAAAAGTAAAAATCCAATGGATTTTTTTAGTGTAACTCTACATTTGTATATCATTTTACTTCTGCAAGCTTTTTGAGCTATCACAATAGGCTATAAAAACCTAATTTGGTAAATAAAGCTTGTCAGGCTGGTCTACAGATGAGCATGTTATTTTTTTGCGAATTCATGGAGACTATGGCTTTACGTGTCCTCTAGAAAATAGACAGTTAAATTTGAACTCTCTCCTGATTTAAACCGGACTGATTGCACAAACTTCCAGACTATGATCGATCACCTTAGGGTATTAATTTGTTAAAATTATTTAAAAAAAATTTTAATTGATGCTCAACTCCATTTGAAAATAAATATTTTGAAAAAAAATCGCCTACGGAAATTCTAATTTATTTTATTTGAAAATTTATAATTAAATGTATCATAGTTTAAATGAAATATTAAAATAGACCCATAAAATTTTATAGCTTTTGAAATTAAACAAATGTTTAATGGAGTCGAGGCAACTCTAATAAATAATCTAAATTTTATCATAACTGATAAAACATAGAGGGTGTGCTACTTTCCCCATTTATCTCTACCACTTGATAAGACCACGAATTAATATTAGTCAGTGCGTAGCGTGCCAACTTTGGAGTGCATCGGGGTTGTCAAATGAGTTAACAGTGACAGCCCTATCTCTATTTTCAGAATGCATTGCGTGCGTTTATAAAGTATCTTTCGCACCCTAGCAAGCAATTACACGTAATAAGGGGAGAGCTACAGGAAACTTCAAATCAAAGAAAGCATGTTGATAATTTGATAATTACTCTGTAGGCACATTTCTATGCTCGTTAAATTAATCAGTAAAAAAGTCGCTTAATATAATGAAAAAAAAATTTTAATAACATCAAAGGTTGCCTTCCTTTTCTATAAAAAATAATTACTTAAGGGATGCCTTTCTGTGATGTTTACTAGGCTGGAAAATCCTACTATTTTTATATTTCTTACTTTTGTTCTAAAATAATTTAAAAGTTCTTAAAGAATGCATTAATTTTTTATAATTTCACCTCTATTTCTTTTTTTCATAATAAATCTGAAAATTATAAAAATGTTCTTGAATGACTAAAAGTTTCCACAAAGTTGAGCGTAGAATATATTTTTCTTGATGCTTGGTTAATTTAAAATTTCAGTTAAACTTTGTTGTATATCCTCAAAATGCACATGTTCCAGATAATCTTGCTTTTTGTATTTGCATGCAAAAACTGATCACAAGAATCTAGTCAAACTTAAATCGACCAGATTAAAATAGTTTTAAAGAGAAAAAGTTTTAAAATTAAAATAGTTGTATCCGACTATTCCACAACTACATTTGAATGCGACTTGCAATCTCATGCAATTCACGGTACATGTTTGAGAAAATTTTATTATATGTTTTTAATCAAAAAAATGAAATTCCAGTTTATTCACTAAAATGTAAATTAAAATGTATTTATTCCTTTTTTCTTTCATTGGACTTCTCGACGTATCGTACGTATACCCGATATGAATTTGAAAAAGGAAGAAAAGAAATTCAGGGTAAGCGGATGTAATTACCTAAAAAACTTTTTCAATGATAAAACACTAATTAGTATTTAATAAATTTTACTAAAATCAATTTAATAAAATTTTCATTTAAAATGTTATGGTACTTATAGGCTTTTCATGAGCTGCTCGAGTAGAGATTTTTTGTATAATATTATGCGTAGCGTTTTTTAATTTAACATTAAATAATTTTTATGAAATAATACACTTAAATAAAATATAAATCCACTTTCCAAATGATTATTAAAATGTTTGGTGCGTTGATATCGCAAGCGATAAAAACGCAAGTAATAAAAATTACCATAATTTTAACAAAAAGGGGCAAATTTGATATTTGCCGCTTTCAACTTGCATGTTAGATACCCATTACATTTACACTATGAAATTCATTAAATTAATTTTTTGATGCACAAGATAATTTTTTTAATGCTTCTAAGTAACTTTTGCGGTAAATTTAATAAAAGTAAAGATATGGTTGGATAATATTAAAGATAATGGTTTATAACAACTAAAGGAACGACCCAAGCTTTTAAAAACTAAGTTATAGTAAATATATTACCGCCTTTATGAATTATTTTATTTTAATATTTTAGGATAATTACAATTTGCATTTCAGATGCAATTCACTGCAACATTAATTCATTTTGAGAAGCATTTACAAGCAACTTACAATTAAACCGGGCATGCTATGCTTCCAGGAATCCCACATTCAATTCTATTGTGGAAAACTTAGTCCTTATTAGGACTAATGCAGTCCTAATAAGTCATCTAGTGCAGAAGATCGTCATTTCACTACTTCTGGTTGCTTTAATTTAGTTTTATTTGTAATGAGTGGAAGTTGGATACCTATCTATCTGACTTACCTCTTTTAGTTTAGAATTCAAAGGCTCGAGATTATAAAGGTCAGATAAAAATTTAAATCTCGGATAACTCTAATCAGCTGATAACTTTGATTTTTAACTTTATCGCTCTCTTAACTATTTATCCAACTGTTAAATTTATCAAATAGATGAAGTTAATCAATCGATAACTAATCAAAGGATTTAAAAAATGATTCTGTCACTTTTTGGCAAATCAAAAGAAAAAAGTAGTAAAAACCTATCTTATGCATAACAAAGGTGTCGATGTGAGTTGCAGCGTCACCATTGGCGTTTATGAAACCAATGATAAACATAAGAATATCAAGTAAATGTAAGAAAAGGTTACTGTATCTCATTTGAGTGGAACGGATGGACAAAAAAAAATATAGAGATGTGGTGACCAAATTCTAAAGGAAGAACGTCATCAGAGTCTGTACAGCATAAAGAACTACCTATACGGAAGCACTGTTACTCATAGCATCACAGACACCTATACATTTCTTAGTATAGCTAAGAAATGCCAAACACCAAGCAAAACCAAAGAAAAGGCTCATATCATCTCATATAATGGATCATGCCCCCCCCCCCCGCAGTTAAAAAAAGTTTAAACAAATGCACACCTACTATATTGTATTGTATTGTACTTAGGGGTCGTTTAGCTACGAGAGCCTTTCAGAACTGCGACCAGTATTGATCTTTTGTTCATAACCCTACTAATTAGTTATTCAGGAATTCAATTTCGCTAGCAAAACACAGAATGCTCCTGAGAGGTAAGCTTTTTACCTCTTTGGGCGTCAGTTGTATCTGTCCCATATGTTTAAGCCTAATTCTGGCTAAGGCATTGCAGTTACAAAGGATGTGCTCAGCCGTCTCTATTTCCGATTCACAAAGTCTGCACCTGTCATTTCCTTCCAGCCTCATTTTTTTGAGGTGATATTTTACCGGGCAATGTCAGGTGAACAGCCCCGTAATGAGTCTAATTTCGTTCTTTGTTAGAAGAAGAAGCTTTTTGCTTCTGCAGTCGAGTACTTTATGAATTTCTTTGCCTGTCTTTGTTCTGATGTATTTTTACAGAGGGTTTCTTTGCTCTCTGCCTCTCATTTTTGAACCTCCAACCTGCTGTGTGCTTTGGTTAACCCACAGAATGGTTCGGGTCCAGTCGGGGGCGTTCTTGAGCCTGATCTAGCTAGTCAGTCAGCTATTTCATTACCCTCTATTCCCTCATGATCTGGCACCCAGCGTAGGGCAATTTTATTGCCCATTGCCAGTTTCTTGAGAGATTGTCGACATTCCCATGTGGACAATGATTCAAAGCTGTTTGCTTCGAGTGCCTTTATCGCAGCTTGGCTGTCCGACATTATATTGATCTGCTTGCCCTTAAAATTCCTCTGGAGGCATTCATGGGCACACATTTCAATTGCAAGTATTTCAGCTTGCATAATTATGGGGTAGGTTTCTAAGGCTATTGATGCCGTGTATTTTGGGCCATATATGCCTATGCCTGTTCTCTGTTCAGTTTTTGATCCATCTGTATACCAGTTGGAGGATTTGTTATCCACTTTTATTGTTTGGCTTCTAGCCGTGTTGCGGTCCTAAATGACAACCTCAAACGGCTGTTGAAAGTCAAAAGTTTTTGGAATAATATCCAAACGTTTTTTAAACAGATCTGGCTTTAGAAAGTCCAGTATCTTTAGGTGACTTGTCTTGTCTCCTGGTTTGAGTTTCCTGATTTGGGTAATTTTTACGGCAGCTTGTAGACGCTCCCTCTGCACTTGTATGTGTAGAGGCGGTAGATCCAAGAGTGCTTCCATAGCCACTGTTGGGGTTGTGCGCATAGCTCCCGTTATGCCCAGACACACTAGCCGTTGCAATTTCTGCATTTTGCTTTGTGTCGTGATTTTTTTTGTTTTTGTCCACCACACTATTGATGCATATGTGACACCTACTGTATAGTACTCGCCATCTTTTCATGCGTGAAGTGGTCGAAAAAGCAAGAAGACTTGTACAGAACTTGGACATTAACTAAACCCAGAAAATATGGTTCTAATAATGTTAAGAAGAATAGCACACTAGATAAAAGCAACACGTAAAAGAGAAAAAATCCAAAAGAACAGAAGTTTATCATTTAGAATTAATTCCGAAATTCTTCCCCAAAGAGGTAGTTTTCATGGGTAGAACTCCACACTTCCACCCAGTACGGACTGGTGGTGTTGTAGCATTTCAAATGTCATTATTTTTATTTTACATTTTTCAACTAATTAAAAATTATTATTAACTTAAAATCTATGCACGATCCTGTGGATATTCACGCGCAAACGCTAATTCCAAAACTTTATCGAAAGCGGTTCTTCGACTTAAAAGATGAAGGCTTCATTTTTGGTTAAATGTAATGTTAAGTTTTAAAAAACCACAAACTGTGTATATTATGAAGTATTTCATCTTTCCAACTTTAGTTTTAAGTTTGTGGATAAGCATTGCATTTAAGCGGAGTTTGCTTTTTATTATTAAAATTTTTTATTATTAAATTTATATAATAATAATAATAATTTAATTATATAATAATAATTTATATAATATATAATAATAATAAATAAAAATAAATTTATTATTAAATTTTATAATTTAACTTTTTATTACCACTCGTCCATTTCTGTGTTTGTTTATTTTGGTTATCAACGTTTAATTGTGGTTTTCTGGAAATGAAGTCCGAGTGGTGCTGATACGTTTTGTTATCATTTAATCAGCGTGATGGCATCCACATCTGATTCTGTTTTTATCAGCTTCCTTAAACTGATCTTGCCTGTTCCAAAGTCGTCTCCCTATCAGCTGTTGTCCTGTGAAATTGGAATATTTTTTGAAACTATTTCCGTTTTTGTTGGAGTTTATCTACTCTTTTCCTGCATTGGATATTTGTTTTGTTGCAGTTGTTGAGAATTACATCGACGATGTAAGATGGCCGGAAAACCATAAATTTATTATTTTTATTAGAAGAGCATTTTGGGAGATTAGCTTTCTGTATTAATTTTCAGCGACATTGAGCTGTTACCGTTCGCAGGTGAATTGATTTTAGTTTAATTGTATGCAGTTTTTTTGTTTTTTTTTTGATTTACACTTAAAACCCAATTTGAACCATTAATATTCGAGGGATTCCAAAACAATAGAGATGTTGAATCGAAAAGATTGATGTACAAGGGTAAGTTAAAAGGCAATTACGGTATCTAATTTTACTTGATGATATCTCTTGAGAACGGTCGTAGAGCAATGGTCATGCGAGTTGACTACGAACGCTTAATACCCGGTTCGAATCCGGGTGAAGTTACAACTGTATACCGACCGTCTCGCTGGTCCTCCAGGTTGGGGGTTCTACCGACGGGCCAGCTCCTCGTCGTAGGTAAAAAAAGTAAAAAGCTTTAAACCAGACCCAACCGCAAGGCTGATAGTTTGGGAACGGATAAAACGGTTTCTAGCTGTAGCGTGGTGCATTGTGATGTGTTTAGCATGTATTTGTTACTTACCTTGCAATGTATTAAGCAGTCCGAATTATATATATATATATCTCTTGAGAATGTGTATGTGCAGCCAATTCTACCAACATTTTAATTTATAGTTTTTATTTTGATTTAATTGTCTCGGGGTACCTGTTCAGGATATCCTAGATTTCACTTGCTTTGTTATGTATTTGCGTGTCTCCTACATGGAGTTTTGGAATCAAAGATTGCTAGACTCCATCTTTTACTAGACTTTTGTTTTTTGAATAAAACCAACTACTTTTTTTACTTTGGAAAACGATCGCCTAAATCGCAACGTAAAAAACTCACAAACCGTGTACGCTTAAACCACGCTCTGGTACTGGACGGGGCCGGGGGTGTAATCCCTTAGCTGGCCTGTCTACCAATCCATCGTAAATCAGCGGGGCAAGTGACCCAAATTAGAGCAATTTGTGTTACAGTATTTTGTTTAAGATTCTCCTTTTTTGGACAAAACAGAGATGGTTAGTAAAAGTTTTAATTTTATCTCACAGTTAATTATTAATTTAAAAATTAAGTGAATTCAAAATTATTTTTGACTGGTTTACATCGATTTGAGACTTTGATATAAGTTAAAATAATATTACATGAATTGAATTTTCTCGTATGTAATTCTTTGCATTACTATCAGATAGACAGACCAAAGACAGACAGTTTTAAATCTGAAATGGACGAACATATAACTAAAATTTTTTAAAACTTATGATTATTAAAATTAATTCATTGGCTTCTGCTAACTTATAATAAAATGTAGATTTTAACCACGGAGTTATTTGTGTCTGTATTTCAATATTTTTGTATGTTTGTATTCAATAAACTCATTTTATTTTTAATAATGATAATATTGTGAAAACTTCAATGAAGATTTATTTTATCATAATTAAGGATGCAAACATAGCTATCGATACTAAAAGTGGCATGTACATTATGGATTTTTATATTAAAATATGTTTTGGGGCACAACGAAAAAAAAGTCTATACATTTTCCAAAATTATCAATTGATATCTCTTTGTTATGTTACGCATAAAAGATATTATATGACGCATGTACGCTCTTTTTACGCATGAAACATCACGTGCGCCTCCAGCGGGTTCCTTCATCAAGGACAAGGGCATGTCATTCCTGTCACCGTGTAGGATAAAGCTTTAAGCTTTTAAGTTCTTTGAGCGATGCTGATTCCTGTCACTTCGCTTTAGCGCGGATATCTTTCTTTCCTTTTACTAAAAAATACAGAGGATGATAATGTGGCAGTTTGATTTAAAACAAAAACATATTTTTGATGCTTTTCATTTTACATTTATAATTTTTGGCTAATAAAAGTTTATTATTTTACGTTTTTGACTTATCTTGGGTTTTTAGTTAATGCGCATATGATTTAATTCCGTTGCGGTCCGCTTAGTTTTCAACCTCCATGATAAATGTCAGAATAGCAAACAGCACTGATTTCAGATCCTTTCTCGATTTTGATAAATGAAACCGATTTATTCATACAAATCCAGCAGAATCTGTTTTTCATTCCTCATGGTGAGACCGCCAAATAGTTGTAGTGGCGTAAATGGGTCAGTAGTACCCCAGTCCGTCACTTCAAAATTACGTATTCATCAAATTCTGCTCCTTAAAAATATAATAATTAAACTGCCTAGTTAAAACTTTTTGTCAGTAACGATACTTCAAAAATACACATGCTGCTAAGCAACTCTGTTAATGAATACCTTTTGGTGTATTATTTCAAAATCTTATCACGTTACATCAAGTATTTGTTACACTTACCCCTTAATATTTTACCTCCCATTACAAGTGTTGGAAATTGCATTCCTCTGTCAACATTCCGATATAAGCAAACTGAAATTTTGCAACAGGAGAGCAACATATTTTATGTTTGAAATCCAAAATAATTTAACTCGCATAAAGGCTGCGATCGAATTACAAGTAATTTTCCTGAAACTTTTTCTGACGAAGCCCTGAAAGTATAAAACGAAAGTTAGCTAGCTAGTAAAATTTAATTTGCAAGGAAGGTTTCTCTGAAATCATAATTTAAAAATAATTTCATCGGGGAGATGTGCTTTGTATCATCAGGATATTGGCTAATGCGTCATTAACTCAAAATTTGTAAATTTGTTACCCTTAAATAGACTTTTATGAATCAATATACCTATAGTTATAGAATTCGTAATGAACACTCACAAACAATTTGAAACACGCAAATGCTAAAATCACAAAATAATAAACTTATTATCGTTATTATGAGTATGACAGATCACGTTATTTCATAATTTGCGAGAAGAATATCAAATCCATTTCAAATTTACAAAAAAAATCATTTTAAATAAAAAGCGTGACGTAAATGTAATAAATCTAATTTAAACAATTATTTTATTCTGCGTTGTAGCTAAAAAAGTAACGTAAAGATTGATAGATTTAGAAACCAAAACATTTAAAAATAAAATTTTATTTCAAATTTCTATCCAACTTTATTGTAAATTTACAACTAAATTATATAAATTTAAGCTATAAAAGAAAAGAAAGAAGCGCTTTTTTTCCACTTGCAATGTTGTGTAAAGTTTGTGATCCCTTATACTTAAAACTTTAAACGAATTTGAAGCTTATAGAAAATATTGGAACATTTTCGACTTTCTTTTGGATTTAAAAGTTAGAATAAGAAGGAAGCTATTCTTTCAATTTTAGAAAACAATTCCGCTTGTGAGTCACACCGGAAAACGGCATGATCAATAAAGTTTTTATGACTGGAAGGTAAAAATATATATATATGTGCCCACAATAAAACAACCTAATGTATAAATCATTGGGTAAAAAATTCCTAATAGTTTCAAAACTTGGAAACTGCCATACTTTCTGTTTTCACAAACGTCGCTTTTATTTGGCTACTTCTCAAATACTTTTAAATGAAATTTACATTTTATATTTTTGTAAAGTTGGTAATCATATCACCTATACTTTATTCTGCTATCAGATAACAAGATGACTAAAATTTTCCAATGGTCGTCAATTTATAATTTTACTTATTAGATAAATGACATACAGCTGAATTTTAGAGTTACAAATTGGACAGTAAACGTCCCCTAAAATTCGAAGTTTGCATAGTCCTATATGGTATTCAATAAATCCACAAAGAATTTTCAATATTTGTGTGTCAATTCCACAATATAAATACATGTGATCAATAACGTGGACTTTTCCGCTATCTCCCTTAAAACCGTTCCAAATTTCTAGCAAAATTTAAATAAATACTTTTACATCAACTAAACGTACATAATTTAAAATTAATTTTAACGATACGAAGGGTTCTGGTTTTGGCACAATACAATTTTAGGTTTTTAAACGGAACACACTGTATTATTAAATAAAATAATATTTTAACTATTTTTTAGCTTATATTTATTACAATTGGGATTGAAAGACATGTAAAAGTGAATACATTAGCTTAGATAATTACAGAATTACTTTGTAGTTGTTGAGAAAACAAATAAAAATTATATAAAAGTATACAGGGTGTTATACTTAAAAACTATACAATTTATGTTATTATTTTTAAAAATTGAAAAAATGTTTATTTACAACAAATTTTACATATTTTTTTGTATTTCTAATAGTATTCTAATAGTGCTACAGTTTCGTTGTAGTATTGAAATGAATATTATTTTCCTTATTATTGATAATATCAATATTAATCTTATTACAATATTTATTTTTCAATTGTCTATTTCTGAATAGAATTCCTTGTATTGGATATTATTTACGTATTATTATTATGTTATTAGTAATATTTTTTCACACTCAGAAAAATACACATACAAAGTTAAAAAGCATTTTTTAATCAATTGTACTCATTTGATCTAATAAATGTAAAGTGATTTTAAGTCGAAGTTGTAAGCAATACCAGTCAGCTATTCATTCAAGTTACGCTCATCATACAACTCTACCTATGGACTTGATCTAATTGACTTGACTGAAATGGAAAAAAAGCTTTTGTAATTATTGCCTTAGAATGGTTGTCTAAAAGCATTGATCTGATCGACTTCTTAATCTGTCTTGGACCTCAGAGGTGTCGATTTAGCTTAACAAGGGTGGGTCATGAATTGATGTTAAAACAAAACAAATGAATGTTCTAATGCTTTGTGGACTTGAACGGATACGTTTAGGACAGAAATACAAAGGCGCCAAAGACGATTTTTGCATGAACCTTTCGTGCTCAATTCTCACAAGAAATTTTTTGCTTTGAGTCTCCAAAAAGAACTAACAATTTAAACTGCCTTATAAACAAAAATAAATAGAATTTTTTAACAAAAATTTAATAGAATCGACTACTCACTAATTTTGCCATATCAGCGCAGTTTCAAGTCACACGGACTTTATCACTAAAAGTCAAGTTTTTCAGCAAAAGCAATGCCAGATTAAAATATCTTATCAAAAACCTACGCAAAAATAAATACAACTAATCTTAAATTTAGAAAGTGTAAATAAACGTTAAGCCACAGAAGTGGAGTGATGTGATCGCTGGTTGAGTATAGAGCGGAAATTCTGGGTTCAAATCGCGGATTGCACAAAATTTCTTGGTTCGGCCTTCCGGTGAGCATCTACAGTCTGTGGTGAATCCTGATATTTGTGTCGACGTCATTACCGTAAATACGGCTGGGTCACACACGCAAAAGTTTACAAGAGAATTTAAGCAGGAAATGGCGATTTATCGTCATCAGCCCTGGGCCTGCATGGCCTGTTAGCGCTTGCTTATATAAATAAACGTTAATTTTTAAACTATTTTAATAGACGTTCTTGATAACATGCAATTTTAAAATAATTCATTTTTTTTTTTAAATCAGGATCATTTTACTTTGTGGTAATGTGAGCTTCCTTTATAATAATATAGAAAAATATAAACTTTTCTGTTGAATGTCATATTAGTAATCACATTCTTTTGTTTATTCTATAAATAATTTTTGGGAAAATTCTATAACAAATTTCTGAGAATATTTTGTAAATAACTTTTGGAAATATTCTTAAAAATACTATGGAAATATTGGAAAACAGACCAAGAATATTGTGGAAACTTTCCAAAAAATATTTATGATTATTCCCAGTATTTCACAAAATATTTTAATGATTCAAAAGATTTGTTTGGGAATATTGCATAGTCATACAATGTTGTAAGCAGAAGACACATTGTTGGTAATGTTTTTTACCTAAATATGAAAATTTTCTCATTCCTGAAATCCACTTTTTTGATTATATAACTGGGGAAGGTGGATTTGTAAAGATACAATAACAAAAAAAGTTTTTTGGGAAAATTCATATTTCAAAGTTTAAATTGCGTTCTAGGTAAATCCAAAAAAATACGCTAAAGCTGCATGTTATCAGAAAAGCATTAAGTCACCAAGCAGTAGCCGTACTCATTTGGCGCCATAGGTTTTATACAATAACTTAATCAAAGCTTCTAAATACAAAATTATAACAATTAATGGTCTAATTATTTCCAGATGTTTAGTTGCCTCGATTACCAGACATGTTCCAGGAAGACAAACTCAAACACTACTGCAAATACAGCTAATTTTTCTGTACTAAATATCGGAATGATCTACCAAATAACATGATAATGTAAAAGAAGATTTCAAATGTTTTCGGAACTATTCCAAAAGAAGTAGCTTGAATAGGAAGTGCCTGAAGTATCAAATCTTCAAGCGTCAAATTAACAATTTTTTTGAAATTATTGATTGATATAACTTCACTGGAAACAAAGATATTGCACGACTCGGTATATCAATTCACTATAAAAACTGAAGAGATCGTCACTCTGATAAATCATCTGCGTAAGATGTTAAACAGAGGTGGGGGCTAACCTAACACATCAGAGAGAATTACGCTAACTAGGATATACATACATATACAGATTGTAAGAATTTTCCTAGTAATTAAGTGCACAATATTCTGCCTTGAATAATTAAACGAATGACATAATTTAATTTTAATTAAAAAAATCTTTAACAAGGTGGTGATATTAAACAGAAGTTAACAACTCAATCTAAATTTAATTTACAGGGAACTTCAAAATTGAAAAATACAATTTCAATAAAGCTGCAATGTTTCATGCTTTCGTGTGAGTTTTTGTAATCACACGACTGTGTATATTTAGGTAGAAGGCACTTAAAGGGCGTGTAATTTAAAAAAATCACACGAGAGCATAAAAAATTGCCGCTTGTGTCAGACAATAGCATGTACCTAAAGTATATAATATTTAGGTATAGCAGGTGTACTCTTAACTGATACCGTTTTACTATTTCTTGGCCCCCGTGCTGCTCTACAAATTCTTACAATTTTAAAACGCAAATTATTTCTTTATTTTTGGTTTTGTATTTAGGGAGTGTCTATCTATAGGCCATAAAATTTTCACGACTCGTAAAATCCGAGGTACAAACTATCTCTGGTTCTTGGGCTAAAACAAGAGTACCTTTTAATGTGATTACTAAATGTGCAAAGCTTGGATCTGTAGTAACTTGATACCACCCCCCGTGGAGATTCTTTGAATTTGAATAATCAAGAACCAGCAATACTCTAATCTCAGGGTACTACCTGCGTGAAACCAAAATACTTGCTTACCTCGTTTTTTACAGTAACACAAGATCTCTGAAATAAAATCGGCGTACTCAAATAAAAAGAAATATGCTTTTCATACATATAATATAATTTAATTAAACGATGACATGGAAATACGATACAATAAACACAAATATTTCTTAAAATACCTATCTGACGGAAACGTTTCATCAAAATTAACTTAATTAAAACTGTAACTGAGTTACTTAATGAAAGTTAATCGTAAATAAACAATTGACGATAAATTTATCCGTAATGTATTGATTTAAAATTCGGTACATTTTTCCATTTACTGGTAATAAATTTGAACAACTGACTTTTTAGTAGTTCATTAAATAGATATAGACCAAATAGTCGCAAACAACCATAATATAAAAAGTCAATCGTCATTAATTATTAATGGTTATATTTCTTAAAATTAACATGATATCACTAACCTTTGATCTTGTTTTAAAACTTAGTAAGTCAGCTTTTCCAAACTGATAACACTCATTCCATAACTTTTCCAAATTCAAGAATCTCGTTTCCAAATTTTGAAGCCCACCATCTTCGTTCGATATATTTTCCTTTTTCTTGCAGGAATTGTTCCTTAAAGTGATAAATTTCCATCGGTAATCCATTCCAATTCTTCGGTATTTTGTCGATAATTAGTAATTTGTATTTAACCAAAAGTAGATATTACGAAATTGCATTTGTTTCACTATTCTTTGTGAACCGTTGAATTTTTGCACAATTGATTAAGTTGTTTAAATAAACGCACATGTTAACATTTTAGTCGTGAGGTAATTTAATTATATCTCCGTATATTACGATTTTTCGAAATAATTTTAGATAAATTCGGCATTAAGTCGGAATAAAAGTTACCCAAATTAATAATTTGGAGACACACCACCAGTTATAAAATTGCCATTTTTAAGGCACGAAAGAAAGTTAACATCAAGTTGCTTCTTCGGAGGCACAAGATAAAATTAACACAAGTTACTTGTTCGACTCACCATGATAAAGTGATCTATGCTACCATACTTTTCAATATGGCGTATATAAAAAATGACGGATTTTTACTAAAGTTCTCTTTAAAGCTTATTAAGTTGCATACATACAGGAGTAAAAATGGAATAATTAGTTATTTTTCTGCTCGGTAAAAATGACGTCATTCTGGAATGCGCTTTAAAGCGTTTTACATCAAAATTTCTAGGAATTCATAAACGGTAGTTGCAGTTCGTACAAGATATAAATTCTAAAAATAGCTCAAAGGAGCCTCAAGTCTGCCGTAGATACAGGGTCTTTTCAAATAGTTTTGAAATCAAATCGAAATTTTAAGGAAATTAAGAAACTGTTCAACGTAGTTGTAACAAACTCATCTTACATCTATTCCCACCTTTTTTAAAAACTCAAATTACAGTTTTGCGTGGTTATTTTACTAACGGTCATTATTTCAACGTCAATTTAAACTAAAATGTTTAGGTTAACCAATAAAATAATATCTGTACTGTTTGGCTATAAGTTATGCAAAATTATTGGCTAATCTAAACGTTTGAGCTTAAACTGACACTGAAATATTGGAAGATTTCAACGAGTTTGGATTTAAATGATGTTGAGAAAGATTTCAACTAACCTATACACACATATTTTGTGGAAAAGATTTTTTATGAAGATTACTCCATTATAACCCTCTGTGGCTTTAAATCAAACAAAAACGCATATAGGAACGTACCCAAATAACTTCAGTCATTTTTACTTATTAGAGACAAAGTACTTGTTCAAAAATTTGGCTGGCGTTCTGATTGATCTCTTGGACGTCTTTATGGGGCCAAACTGTACAGTTGCACTTTTTTAGTTTTTTAGTTTTTTTTATCCAAATTACTAATTGTCGTACTGAGAAGATATAATTATT
Source organism: Rhagonycha fulva (assembly GCA_905340355.1). Lineage (NCBI taxonomy): Eukaryota > Metazoa > Arthropoda > Insecta > Coleoptera > Cantharidae > Rhagonycha > Rhagonycha fulva. The sequence continues at coordinate 10,963,471 of HG996555.1, forward strand.
ATTATCAGGTATCTATTCCATTTGAAATAAGCCTACTTCCTTGGAAATCTTTACGATTCATGAGATGAATCACTCCTTGTTTTCTCTTCTGCAATACTCTAAATTGATTTCATCATAGCGTGTGGATGTCCACTGGAAGGCCGAGCTAAGAAATTCTGTCTAGTCCGCGCTTTAAACCCAGAATTTCCGCCTTGTACTCAACCAGCGGTCACATCACTCTACAGCTATGGTGTGAAAGGATGTAATAACCAAAGAAAATATTTTATAGGGTAACCCAAAAAAGATGATAACAAAGTTTAATCGGTTCTAACCCGAAAGTTTCTTGTTGTAGGTATTTTGTTTTAGCACACTGGGATTGCCAGATAAAAATGCTTCATGTATAATAAACTGTCAAATTTTGTTATGTGTTTTATTGTTTATTTTATAGATGTATAATCAAAAAGAAAAAATTTTAAGGCTACATCATCAAAGAATGCGCAACGACTCGGCATAGCGGCACCAAATATCAGCCGAACAATCAAACAAATTGAGAAGCGTGGCCATACCAGACGTCATCCAGGGACTAGATAAAAATGAACAGTCAACACGCTAAAGGTCCGTCAGATTATCAACAAACGACTCTTGCAAAATTCCAAGGTCTCAAGAAAAATTGCCCGCGAGATCGGTGTTTCACGTGAATCAGCCGCCGAATAGCCACAGAGCACCTTAAGGTCAAGCCTTACAAGCTTCAAAAAGTTCAACTATTGACCGATGGTAACAAGCTCGTGCGACTTTAAAGATGTCGTCATCGTCTGCTTTCTTGTAGTGGAATCAAATTGTGTTCACAGATAAGAAGCTTTTCACCGTCGAGCAAGTGCACAACCGTCAAAATGGACGGATTTGGTCTGTAAATGTTTTAGGTACTTCTGCTGTCGTAGAGCACCGTCAATATCCACAGTTTGTGAAGGTTTGGGCCGGAATTTGCTCAACTGGAATAACCTCCTTGGTTTTTGTGGATCAGGGAGTGAAAATTAACCAAAAGGTTTACCGACGCGACATTCTTGAAGCCGTCGTTTTTCCATGAGCTTATCAACATTTCGGCGATGTGAATTGGACGTTTCAATATGATTCTGCTCCAGCGCATAGGGCAAAAACCACTTAAAATTGGTGCAAAGCTCATTTCTTCTATTTTATCACATTCGCGGAATGGACGCCCTAGTTGCCAGATATCAATCCGATGGATTACAGCGTGGGGACAGTTTTGGAGACTAGTGGGACACCGCACAAAAGTTTGGAGGCGTTAAAGCAGTCGTTGTGGCGTGAGTGAGATTGGATATCTATGGAAGAACTTCAGCGCGTAGCTTTAAATTTTCGGAAGAGTTTGACGTTGTGTATAGAAGTAGAAGGCGGCCATTTAAAAAATAGTTAATTATTTTTGTCAACAATAATGTTAGTTATTATTATTTGTTGTGAAAAAGTATTTCCTACATTTAATAAAGTTTTGATGATAAAAAGTTTTGCTATCATTTTCTTGGGTCACCCTGTATATAATTAAAAACAATAAAACCTTGAAAAATAGTACAATAATTTATTTCTTGAAATATTTTTCAAACCTCGAGTAAATTTAGAAAATAATGCCACCGCTTCAAGTTGGGTTCTCGCCCAGTCGAGACCGAAAAACCGCGCCTAAATTTTCAGTTTCTTATATTATGACGCCTCTTATTAGATAAATTTTCGTCGTAATTCTTTCTCATTATTTAAATCCTTTAAAATTTTTGAGGCATCCTTATTTGATTTTAAAAAATTTCATTTAAATAGAAAATTAAAATCTAAAATCATAATTTATTGTTTTTAATAGCTATTTTTTATTTAACTTGTTATAATTTAAAACAAAATAGAAGTACAATTAATTATTATTTTAAAAATTAGAATAAATCAATAAGTCAAAATGATTATTCACAAAGTATTATGATATCCTTGAACTTTTTCACGAAAAAGTGTGTTTTCGAAGAGGAACGACATAAAAGCTCATTTTTTTCTTTTTATTCAAGTTTATGCATTTAGAACTGTCAAAAACAAAATACCCTTTGTTATTGAAAATTACATTTCACTGGCTTTTACTATATCAAAAAACGAATACTTGATCGCACACAAAAATAAAGGCATTATTAGATATTATAATACCTGGGTCGTTTGAAACGACGCTCACGCGTGGATTATAAAACCAAGTTTTAATTAATTTAAATTCTTAATTTTTTAATAATGGACATGGTGATACAACTAAGAACCCTTTTGTAACAATGAGATTTAGGAACTTCTAAAATTTAATTTGGCACAATATTAGATTTTACTTTGCGTTTAATTTGCAAACGTATATTGTAATCTCCTAGGATGACCCAAATACAGTCGTAACCGTAATAATACACCTGCGCCTCAGTAGACAAAAGTAAAAGGTTTTGCCCTTACGTACATAAAATTGCTCTAAAAACCAATGAAACAAGAACAACAAAAATCAAGCACGCCAAATACTTCACATAAACTCAAATCTGTGTAGTCTGTACTACAAAAAGAAAAAAATTCGAGAGAAACTTTTAATATTATATTTTGATATCAAAAGTTTGTTTTGTTTCAAATAAATATGGGCGGTGTTATTGAAATATATCAATTTTGTAAACAGTTCGGACAAACTCCCGGATTTTAAAGTGCCCCACCGGAGTTACTTGAATTATACCGCACCTTCGCTTTACCTAGTAAATAGATAGTTCCCTATTTGAATTTCCAATAGCTTTGCTTGTACGTCCAGAATGTAGATCCAAAGCTTCGGACCGGAAATGGATTCTGTCAATGCATCTACTGCTTTAAAATGTATAGGATAACAGAAGATGGTTACAGATGAAGATTACCTATGCGCAAAGCTTAGTAGTAGATTTTATTGCATCCCTATTTTACATCTAAGGGAAACTAATCACGTTACGTCAATTCACAACAAATTTTACATGTTTGTTTTTATTTAAAAAAAAAAGTAGCACTTAGTTAAATCATGAGAAAAGCTCGTTAATTAATTATTGAAAGCACAGAATTACAAGACCACTATTTGTTGAGGCAACGGAAAACCTCAAGGTTTTAAGTATTCAGACTGCTAATTGAAGGTAAGACAACATCAATACACAACTCCTCTACATTTGTTAAGACTAATTGAAACTGCAAACAATGCATTTCTAGATGCAGTATTACTCGAATTAGTTAAGCACTTTCATTTTGAGAAAATAGTACTACGTTTAAGGAAATGCCAATTCAAAGAAAATTTCTCATTTGCAAGCACTTAACTGGTTTTGCATTTAAACGACGATAATTATTAATTATACCTAGCATAAAAAAGTCAAAGAACGTATTTTAATAAAAAATATGAACAAAACTTCTCGTCGGGATGTATTATTTGCTCTTTAACATTTTCAATTTACAAACCGCCACGAAATTCGTCTCTTATGAGAAAATTGCAATAACTGAATCAGTTTGTTCAAGGTATGTGTAGAGCGGATGATTTATTTACCTAATTACAAAGTTTAAATTACGATAAAGGCTGAAGATAAAGCTTTAAACTTGCTATTCGAGTTACCAAGTAAAATTTATTAATTTTATTAAATTTCCACTAGTACTAATTTTAGATGTTTTAATTCAAAATTCTGTAAGGTAACGAAATAATTATATCAAAAATTCCAATTTAATTTTCATATAAATTTTAGTTTATTCAAGCAAAATTAAAAATGTTAGCCGTCTGTGCTGTCGCGCTATAAAAATGAAATCCTTGTACTAAGTCCTGCAGGAGTACAATAGATCCATTAAATATTAAGCAAAGGTTGCTTGCATTTGCAGTAAGTGCATAGTTAAAAATTGAAACACTAAATCGATATACACCATTAAAAGAGTACGATTAAATTATGGTGTCGTAAGAGTGTCTTTTTAACAACACTATTGAATAAATTCAACGTCACAATCGTTGGAAATACGGAAACAATATTAAATTGGCGCTGTGGGGTTTTTATGTATTTTATCCACACTTTTGGGGTGCTGGCCCCTCAAGTGCGAGGGCGAGAAATTTTCTATTGTTCACCAAATCTAATGAATTGTTAGCCATTGTTACTTCTAGTACACGAGGGTAGTGTTAGAAATAGCAAATAATATATTTCCTGGCCGTATTACAATTTACCGCATTCAAATTTTTCGCTATCATAAATCTTAATTTTGAATTAAAATTTAAAGCGTAAATACAAAATAAATGCGGTTGTTATTTGTTAAAATTATGTTTAAAAGTTCGAGTGGCAATCAAACAAAATCAAATAAACGAAAAGTTACCCTTACCCAATAAAGGAAATTGTAGTGCCGCCTGAATAGTCCTTCATTATGAGTGTCTGCCAATATCTATTGGGGACTTACACCCAAAGCAATATTGAAAATCAAAAATATTATGCTAATACTTAATACCTTAGCATTAGACTTTAAGCTGATACACGAACGTACGTGATCAGTTTGATAAATATGCTGCTCAATATCCTTAATTGATTCTATTGCAGGAATCCAGAGAGGGAATATTGGAATAGAATACTCTTGTAGCTATCGTATAATATTTTATCAAAACCAAATTTACATAAGTTTAATCAAGGTTTTCTTTTGATAAAACTGCTAAACATTTTTTGTACAACATCAGATTGCCAAAAGTTAGAAATAGTAATTTATGCTTCGCTGCATCGAATCAAAGGACTATCCGGTAACGTTCCCATTTGATTCAAGGAGGAAGTGAAGTGTATAAGCGCTAAATTGTAGTTATTGTCAGCTGTTACCTCATAGAGTAATTCTTTCATTATTACTTACTTTTTTATTAATTTTGATGGGCAGCAGAAACTATTAATTTTGAGGTTAATCCCCCATCGCTATTCGAACCGGTCGAGTGAAAGTGTACACTTTATCGGAAGAGATAATGGATTTGACTATATTTTGACGTTGCTACCCTTAATACTCATTAATTACATGCCCCTCACAAACAGAACCACCAGATATGGCTATAATTTTAATTATAATAATAATTTAAACTGTTTTTTTATTTCAATTGCTTTAAAATGAGATGGGTTTGATACTTCATAATTTTACATTAGATTTTTGACTTATAAGATTAATATTGTATCAGCTACAGTAGGTATACAATGATTCCCGAAAAATTTTGGGATTCCTTGAAAAAACAGTGGGTATAGCATTGGATTGAAAACAATGTAACACAATCAAGCGCAAGTACAAGTAAATAGTAAAATTACCAAATACGTTTATGACCATTCTGGATATTTTGACGTTTTTTAAACTTCAAGTTTATAGCACATTAAAAAGTCTCGCTCTTGTCGTTTTAGGAATCCTCTTTAACACTACGCTGTTGTAAAAGGATAATCTAGGACGAAGATCCAATTTATTACGATTATTGTGGTCATAAATAACGCAAAGTCACCTATATCTATTCTCTCACTAACTTTAACATTTGTAATGTTAGTTTTTAGTTTAACATTGGTTGAATAATAATTTTTAACCAATAAATTTAGTGTATTTCAAATTTGCAAGGTAGCACTCTGCGTTGAAATAATTTTAATTCGGTTAGAACTGTTATTTGACGCAATACCAAGACATGATACTGTAATATCAATCTGGAAAAAAGAAACATATTGAAGATGTGGTTAGAAAGTATACAATTTGCACAAAAACAAATAAAAACGGAAACAGGCTGTGTTGCTTGACAGCATCACTAGACATAGTTATTAGTAGTTCCAAATTCAAACACAAAAAAATACATAATATTACATGGATCCGTGGCCTAGATCTAATAATGATAAGGGAAACCAAATTGATCATATGCTGGTGAGAAGAAATCGAGCCACATCAATAAGAGATGTGAGATCTTACAAAGATGTCAATGCTGATACGGATTTTGGTTGTAACAAAAGTGAAAAAGAAAACAATGGTAGCAGACATAAATTATTTAGCAATGAAGAGTACAAAAAAGGATATGTGGACAGAGTAACCAAGGAAATTGAAAATAAAGAAAAAAACACAATATAAGATTACATTGCAGATAGTCTTAAAACAAGCGCTGTACAGGCTACAAAAGAAAAAGGAATTGGAATGCATGATTTGACGGTGAATGTAAAGAAATAAATAAAATAAAACGAAAAGCAAGAAATAAATGGCTAAAAAGTAATAAAAAAGAACACCTGGATGAATACAAAAAAAAAACGAATAAACGCTAATAAATTACTCAAACAAAAAATGAATGAACGGGTGGAAGAAAAAATGAGAAAAACCAAAGTAATCAGTGTGAAAACAAGAAAACCTTCAAGATAAGAAACAGAGGTGGAGAAGTAATACTAAAAAATTGATCAGAAAACAATAAAAAGATTGTAAAAATTATTTCAGAAAGCTCTTGAATACACAACATAATGAGAAAAAAGAAACAAAATCAGACAGAAATAACACTGATGAAACAAAATAACCAACAAAAGAGGAAATACTGGAAGCAATAAAAAAATTGAAAAAATATCTGGTTTAGACAAAATTATAGCAGAATTAATAAAAAATAGAGAAGTAAAAGTGCATTCCAAGATTTGCAGATTAATAAAACAGATATGGATACAAGAAGAAATGCCACAAAAATGGAAAAAGGACTATATGAATTTACAAGACATTAATAAGACCTATGCTCACATACGCAGCAAAAGTTATCTGCTTCAAGAAGAGAAGAACTGAGAATGTTTAAAAGAAAGGAATTGAGAGCGATAGTGGAATACAGGCGAATAAATAGGCAATACCGTAGTAAAACAAACTCAGAACTTTTTGAAGAAATGTCATGGGAAAACAATGAAATTTATCGACACCCAAAGAATAAAATATTGGGGGTATATAATGAGAACTAACGGTGAAGTAATCGGAAGGTCTATAATGTCATGGTCATGTTATAATAATGTTAAGGTCATGGAACCCTAAAGAAGAGCAAATCAGAAGAAGGCCAAAGTGGAGATGATGTGACGGAGTAACAGGCGACCTTGAAAAGATGGCTGTAAGAGACTGGATACAAAAAATGATTTTGTAAGTTTGTATAAAGAACAATTATGTTTCACAGAAGAATGTTAATTAATAACAACAATAAAAAAAATAATAATTAATATAAAAATATCAATTTCTACTGATTTTCTACTTTTACTTTGTTTGTTTTACCATAGTTTGTTGCGAGGAATAGAGTCAAATGCTTTTAGCAAATCTATGAATCCAAGTGCGTCTCCTCTCGTACTGTTATTCTTTTTTCTGCTATCTGCTGGAGTACAAATATATTATCTACACAGGATTTTCCGGGATTTCAAAGTCGCTTTGTTCCTCGCTGATCTTGTTCTTTAAATCTTCCTGTAGAAGTGTCGCTAGAATTTTTCCAAACAGTCTGCCGAGGGTGACATTTATGCTCAGACCTCTATAGTTATTAAGGTCCTTCCTTGATCCTTTCTTAAAGATTCTTTCTATTGAGATAGTACTTGATTATGTATCAGGCAATTGTTAAAAAGTTTCGTAATTCTTGTAATTAAATCAGGACCTTCACACTTTAGTAGTTCAGCTGGAATCTGTCCTGGGCTTACTGCTCTTCCATTCTTCATCTTCTTTAAAGAAGTTTTTACCATCTCTTCAGTAATCTCCAACTTTTCCTCGGCATTGATATTTTGTCTTAAATGTTTTTCGTGTTCAGGATATATTGTGGTCTAATTCTTATAGTGCTGCACCCACTCCAATGTTGCAATCAGCGTCGTACTTATCTTATTGCTGTTATTACTCTTTACTGTTTTCATACCTCTGTTCATCGTGCTCTTCCAATCAGTCTATCAATTTCTAAGCACTTGTTTTCCCAAGCTTCATTCTTATAAATGGCAATTTTTTTCTTCACGCTTTTAGTTTTTTCATTATATTTTTGAAACAGATTCTCTGTTCTGTTCAATATGTGCCCAATATCTCCATTTCACCAATACGGTATTTTCTTTTCCTTTTTTTTTCAATTATTCCTAAAGCTTCCTTAGCAGCTTGATAGACTGCTCGGGTCATTGTAGACTGTTCAATCTCAATATCATCTACAATAGGTTTTGCAAGGAGTTTTTGTTTTAATCTATTCTTGTATAATTGTTCGATAGTTTGGTCGCCTAAAAGATGAAGTTTGTATTTCTGTATCAGCACCATCACCAGGTCTGTTATCCGTACCGTCGTTGTGTTTTTCATCACCATGAGAGGTATCACCATCATTGCCACTACTAGATAGCAGTCAAATCCACAGTTAGTTCCTCTTTTTATATATCTATAATAAAATCTAGAACAGACCTCTGATTTAGCAATGGCCTTTTCTTAGGCTTATATGTTGGAAGAAGGTGTTTCATAATTTTAAATTATATTGATTGCAGACATCAATAAGTCTATCACTATTGTCATTTATAAGCATCTTGTTGAATCGTCCTACCACCGCGTCATTGTTTCTAGTGCTCACCTTAGCATTGATGTCACCTGCTATAATCAATTGCTGTTTGCTATTAATCTTGTATAATTGTTCAGCTATTGTCATCAGGTAAAACTTTTCTTTAGTTTGTTTTCTTGAATCATCTGTTGGATGATACACTCCCAGGATAACTATCTCATTGTTTCTGATTTTCATATTTATTTTTTTACATCTTTCTGAACTCGAAGCAAATTAAATAATGTCAAAAATTAAAGTGACGTCATCAATCTAACAACCTTTAGTTTTTCGTAATTTGTACTGGGCAGTGCAAAATATCAAACATTTTTTTGGATTTGGATTTGGATTTTATTGTAGAGGGCAAGACAAGCTCGCACGCACTTAGGCCTCTAAACCGGGCCCATTGTACTACCTCCGATTTCCCAGCAGTGTATGTGGCGCGACTAGGAATAGAACTGCGGTTTTCCGCTTCCTAGCCTGCCAGTATATGCTTAACACCACACTGCTGGTCAAACATTTCTAATTTTGTGAATGACTAAAATGCTTCCGTGGTCCGGTGGTTTGATATAAAATCAATGGTAAAAAAATGGTCTATTTTAGACCATAGTATTATGTATTAGTGGCACACCGCCCTCTAAAGTACTCGAGTTCGCCCTGAGTTTGGGGTGGCTTCAGGAATAGAAGGCTGGTGGGCTGCTAACATCGGAGGTAGCATAATGGGCCCGATTATGTGGCCTGAGTGCGTGTGAACCATGGTTTGCCCTCCACATCCAATCCAGAATCCAGAACCAGATGGTCTATTTCCAGAATCTGCGTTAAATTGCAAGCCTCCTGTATATCCAACGGACATTTATAAGGAAATTTTGTTTTCCATGTTTTGTCCTTGGCCCTTCCGGTTGATCTCTGTGAGACATACTATGTCCATTTTCGGTTCAAGGTATACTCACGGGTCCCTAAAATACAAATTTTACGGTTGAAATCTCGATGAATTCTGAAAGAGTATATTTTAAATAAAAGAATTAGCTAAGACGCAATGCCCTAAATGCACCTGTTTTTTCAAAAATCGAATTTAAAAACTTCGATTTTTGCAGTAAATTTTAAAGCAAAGTCGCTCGGGATTGGTTAATTCTGTCGGTACGTGCACCGAGATATAGTCTTAGCTTTGCGCAGAGTGGGAGCGACACTTGCATTGCGATGCAGTAACAGTGCACTCCGAACGAAAATCATGGTTTTCAACCCTAAATGTGCGGGAAAAATGGCTTAAAGCGCCCGAGCGCAGCGAGGGGTGCTTTAAGTCGATTTTCCTTCGCACAACTACCCTGCGTTAAAAATCCACTCTCACGAGTTTCACCTCTCAAAGATTCACCTTTTCCTTGACCTACGGGCCTAGGGATATTTTTAAATTAGTTGTCATTTTGATGAAAATGGCTCGAAGCGCCCGAGCGCAGCGAGGGGTGCTTCGAGTCAATTTTCATCAAAATCACCCTCGCAAGAGTCGGACCTACGCGCAAAAGTAACTACCGTTCGTTAAATTTAAGTAACCCTTTTCTGAAGTAATTTTTAAATAATTTTAAATTTTTAAATTAAATAAAAAAGGAGAACGCATTCCTACCATAGCGCAAGAGTTACTGACTAATTGTAAAAGTGCAACACTTTTATGTATAGCAGCGCACGTACCTCCCACGAACGAACTTGATTAACCAATCACGAGCGTTTAACCTTCGAAAATCAAGCTTTTTTAAATTCGATTTTTGAAAAAACAGGTGCATTTAGGGCATTGCGTCTTAGCTAATTCTCTTATTTAAAATATACTCTTTCAGAAAACATCAAGGTTTCAATCGTATAATTTGTATTTTAGGGACCCGTGAGCGTACCTTTACCCGTCTTTGATTTAGTCCGTCCATCATCCAAAGCTCGGCGTTTGGTCTTTTAGCATTTTGTGTTTTTTATTTACAACCAGAGGAGCTAGCCCGACGAAGAACCCCCAAGCTGGATGGCCAGTATTTTCTGTTGGGGTTTATTCCCTTAGTCGAAGCACATTAAATAATGTCAAAAATTAAAATGACTTCATCAATTTAACCTCCAGTTTTTCGTAATTTGTACTGGGCAGTGCAAAATATCAAACATTTCTAATTTCATGATCGAAATACTTCCGTGGTCCGAAGTTGAAGGTATAAAAAATAGTCTATTCCCGGTTTATGGAATTTGCGTTAAATTGTAAGTCCCCTGTATACCCAACGGACATTTATAGGGAAATTTTGTAAATAAACTGGGCAAAACCGGAAATACAATAACTTTGTAGCTATGGTACTGACTAACTTACGGTAAATAGGTAAATTTATTCCTATTTGCTTCCTACTCACTTCGAAATAATGCAAGAACGCTCTAATATATTGTGAATTTCAAATTACAGTAAACCTTTATGCAAAGCATATAAAGGAAAATCAGAGTGCGTGAAACAATTGAATAAGGTGTGATATTCTCAGTTGTAATTTATTTCAATTTTCAACGTATCAAGGAAAACATTTTCAAAATTTTCATGTGGAAAAAGATTGAAGTTTTAGACTCATCTATGTTGTAAACTAAAATAAACAATTGCCTGGGAAAAACCGTCAGTTAACGGAAGATAAAAATCGAAGCCATCAGGTAAGGAAAAATATATAATGAAAAATTATTTAACTGCAGTATTTCTATAGTTAGCAGAAAAATAATAACTGGTAGAATTACAGCAAAATAATTTACAATAGGTACATCTCTTGAGCTAGAGTTTTATTGTCAGAATTCAAAATCTTCGAATCTCGAGTATGGAGTTTTTTTTTTTTACCACAATAATTCTATTTACATTAATAACATTTCATAACTTCCAAAATGGAAAATTATAAACAGTAATATATTTTGTCGAGTGCAAACTTTGTAGGAACAATTATTATAATTATGTCATTTGAAATGAAACGGCTTTGATATGCTCCTAGGATGGAACCTGAGAATTCATGCATATGCCATAACTCCACAGTTCATGTCGTGATATTTAATACTGTAATAAAGTGTATTATGCAGCAAAATTATACATTTAACTGTAACACGAATGTGAAACGTACTTGAAAAAATCCAATTGTGAAAAATTAAATTTTCTCACTTATCCATGTTAATCGTTACTAAATAAAGCTATATACGCGGAGTTTAAAATCTCATTGAGATTTACTAAGTTTCTTCTATTTCATAAAATGCAAATTGTACTCTAAATAAGTGATTAGTGCACATTTTCTTATGCGTTTTTGATGATTTCGCTCCAATTTTTAATCTCACGCCTTTGTCAGCCGCCTGCCCCAATTCATTATAGCTCATATTCACCCTCTTGTGGTTTTCTCTGTAATCAGGTTTCGTTGTTACTCATTTTTAATCAGTGGTATACTACATGATTGGTTTTTGTACTTTTAGTACTTGGTGCAAGAATAAAAATGCTATCGCAGATAAGTTCTAATCTCAAAGTGCCACGCTTTTACGCGCTACTCCCCTTTTTACTCTGCTTTTCAATTTTGATATTACATTTTTGATTTAGTAGTGAATGTTCGTAACGAATAAATAAGAACTTCGTACATTTCGTGCATTACAATAACACAAAAATTATTACTTTGCGAAAGGTTATACAGTGGGTTGATGTAACTGTGATCGAGGGGGTACACATTTCGGACTTCACCAAGATTTTAACTTAGAATTCCACTGAACAGTTTATCCAAAACGTTCGGTTAATTAGCAGAATCAAAAAAAAAAATTACTTTGGAAGCGCACCTCGTATTTTCTAACATAAATAATTTACGTATACAAAAACATCTCTAATAAATAAAAAATAAGTTCCATCCAATCTCGTGTACTTATACTCGAGTCTATATAAAAATAGTCAAATTGTTTTCTATATTCAGGTGGATTGAAAACGTGGATTTCCATTTAATTTTCTCACTCGTATAAGTAAAGAAGGTAAATTGAATATTTTACTTTCGAGTAGTATCTTTTTTGTTCAAGTTATATCCATAAACTAGAATAAGAAAAGTGCGAAAATAAACTGAAACTCTATGAATAGTTGCATTTTATAAATGTTAATCTTGAAATCACTTTATAAAGCAATTTATTACTATGAACTTATTTTGATTAACTCACAATTGAGTTAAATCCGTTATAATAAAGTTATTTTTAATTAATTAATGTTTATTATATAATTTTATGCACCAGGTATTTCACTTATTCGGTTTTATTATAACGGATTTTCAAATTTAATGTGTTAAAGTTTTGAAATATTTTAACTACATTAACAATTTTAATTAATTGTAGGTACGAACTAATCAAAAAGTTGCCTTTTGACGAAGAAACGAGAACTTTCGATGTTATTTTATAAATTTTCAATTTATTTCATCCAAATTGAAAATTACTTTCTTTAATTTGTAAACATTGTTCATTTTATCTTTCAATTAATGAAAAACCTACTGAACTTCTTAACAAATTAAAGAAACTTGATGAAAACCTTCAGTTTGTTTTAAATTTAAGTCTACACCCAATTTGTTAATGTTGATTAAGGGTGTAGTTTTTATTAACGAAAAATTTTTTATCGTTGTCAATTTATAACTTAATAAAAAGTTTAAAAGTTTGTTGAATATTACAAACTTTTTATAAAATTACAAACTTCGTGCAAAAAGTATTTAGAATATTAAAAAATATTTGATTATAAATCTTTTTGATTGTTAAATTAACATTCACAAAAAAAAATTTTTAATAAAATTTGCGAACGGTAATTTGGCCAATTCATGGTGAATTTTCTATTGGACAAAATTGTTATCTTTATTTTTTATAATCGATTCAAAAATTTCTAAAAAAACTTGTGTATTAAGACAAAATTGTACATAATATTTTGATTATAAAACTTTTGAGTGAAGTAAAAACGGGAGTTTATATCCAAATTATTATTGGTACTTCAACTTTTCTACCTTTTGTAACTTTTTTTGTACATTGTTGTAGTGTTGTGACAATATGAATTATTATTTTATTTTAATATTATTATTATTATGTTTAAAATTCAAATTATGTTTTAATTTAAATCATTTTCAATAAAATTTAATTTCTAATTTAATATGTTGCAACTTAAATTTCTTTTTAAATTCCATTTAAATTTAATTTATTATGGACATTTTTATACCCTGCTTTTAAGTTTGTTTCTTCTTCAATTTCTTTGTAGTAAATTAAAATTTTATTTAGAACATATTAACCTCTTTATTACATTGAAAACAAATTACTTTTTCCATTTTTTTTTGCAAACTTATTATTTTATTTAATTATAATAATTATATTTTATTCTTCAAATTTTGAACAAAACTCGACGGTTATTTTTCTCTCTTCTGAAGTTAATATTTCAATTATCTGCTATAAAAAGAATGTTGGTTTGTTTTCATTAAAATGAATGGGGACTTTATAATAAATTACTCTGTATAATAATATAATGTTATCTTGAGATAAACATTTGGTGAACAAAATAGCATTGTCTATAGGAATCGAACCCAAACTTTTTACTCTAATTAATTTAAGTGAGGAATTAAGTCATCTGTTAAAATTTTGATTTGCGCAAATAAGTCAGAGCAGAGCATTTGAGGTTGGAAATTGTTTTAATTTTCCATTTTATTTGAAGTCAACGCTTTGATCATCTGTGGGTTTTCTTTGATAAAATGTGGCCAAATTTGTGGTTTGAATGTTTTATCAAAAATCTCCATTCTTCAATTTTCTTTATCATTGTTTATGTGAAAAAGCACGACGGAGCTATCGACATATAATTGTGCTATGCAGACGATGCCACACTTCTGCCGGAAACAGAGAACGACTTGCAGAGATTGCTTTACAGGTTTTACCGAGCAAACCAATAGTACAACACAAACATATCTATTACAAAAACTTTTAAAAAACCATATGATGAGTAAATAAACAAATCAACAGATCTCAAAAAAGTGAAAGAAGAAGATGATTCTGTCTGTATTTTCTCCATACTTCAACCCTTAATTATTATCCCAATACACTGCCATCTACTGCTTATTTTTGTTTGACCCTCAATCAGTATAGCGGCAAAATGCAATCCAATTCATTTTTGGTACCTTAAGTTATTAGATTTTTTGATTTTGAGACAGAATTTGGGGTTCAATTTCTTGTAGTTTGCAGAACTTAACATTATTTTAGCCAAATCATTAAATAAGGATGAAATGATGCGTAAGAAACAAAACCAAAATCAAACAATTGCGTTAAAAAGTCTTCAAGATCAATCAATTCCAGACGAGTCCTACAATTTTTGTAAACTTTAGGACTTCGTACCTAATCGACAAATGCTTTTTAATTCAAAATTGCAATACTTTGAGAGATGGCTCTTAATTATCAGAAATGAGTCAAGATCTTCAAATTCTAAACAATTTTAAGATTCAATTCAGAAAACATCAATTAATTATTACTTTAAAGTTCAACTTTAACTCTTCTGGCTATCTTTGCAATGCTTCTCGGCATTAAACCTCATACAACTCTTTAGAAGGACAATGATAACGTAAGATATATTGACTGATCTGAACTGTAATTGATGCTTTCTGAATTAAAATATGATAAAAACTTTAAATTCTTAATTTATATAAAATAAAGTAATCCAATGTAATAATTTTCTAGGAAACTCATCCTTCTCTTCTGTGTCAGTTATAGGAGCCCCTCCGATTGGTTTCTTTATTTATTACCAACCAAAAAAATTATTGATTACCTTCAAAAAAAGTTTACTACTTACGAAACAGATGCATGTAACTGTTTTGGTATAATCTCCCGAGCATGGCCGCAAGTTGAACAACTATGATCTTCACGGATGGTCACATTTCAGGTAAAAGTCGCTGCCCCCCCCCAAATCGAATTTATGGGTAAAATTTGCGTCAAACGTTTGAGCATCGTTTGAGCATCAATGAGCTTCCAATATTTTCGTTTGAGCCTCAACCGTCGCGGAGTTATTCGCGAAAACTTTTGGGGGGGGCTGTAGACATGCTCGCCCCCCCCAAGTCGAATTTTGGGCTAAAAATGGTGTCAAACGTTTGAGCATCGTTTGAGCATCAATGAGCTTCCAAATTTTTCGTTTGAGCCTCAACGGTCGCAAAGTTATTCGCGAAATTCTTGGGGGGGGCTGCAGACATGCTTTTTCTATTTTCGTTATTATTTAGAATTTTTTTGTGAAATTGATGTCTATTGATAGAGATTCGTTTGAGCTTGAATGAGCTTCTATTCCCATCATTTTAATTTTATTTTCTGCAAAGTTACGAGCATTTCAAATTTCGAGTACTCCGGGCAAGTACCGTAAAACATTTTCTATTTTAATTCTATTTTACCGGATTAAAATTTTTGATCCGATTAAAAAAACTTAATCCTGCTTAATTGCCATCATCATTTTGATGGAATAATACGGAAGGTGTAATTTTAGAAAAGAATATGTTGAATAGAAATGATATATTTTAATTTTATTGAATGATTTAAAATAAATTTTAAAAAGAATATAAACGAAAAAGGCTAAGCTGACATTTTACTCTAAAAAACTTTTAAGGCCCGCAATCAAGCGCAACTTTCAATATTCTGAAAGCTTATAAATGTACTAGACAAATCAAATTTTCTAGAAAAATTTTTGTTAAACGTTTCAACATCAATGAGTTTCTAATATTTTTGTTTGAGCCTCAACCTTCAGGGAATAATTTGTAAAATTGTAAAATTTATTTAAAGAAACAAATCTTTCTCAAATAATATAATGTTAACAAGTTTATTTTTATCCCATCTTAAAGTAGAATTAATTTTGTGAAATTGGTGTCAAAGCGACGCTTGAAGCTCAAACAAAAAATTTGAAAGCTCATTGAGACTTAAACTATACCAAACGTTTTATTACATATAAATAAAAAATTTTACAGGAAATATTCCCCCCTCCATCAAAGTTTTTGTGAATTACTCCGTGACGGTTAAAGCTTAAGCGACAATACTAGAAACTCATTGATTCTCAAACGTATGACTTAAATTATTCTAAAAAATTCGATTTTTACATATTCATTTAATAACTTTTAGAATATGGAAAGTTGCGCTAGATTTCGAGTCTTAAAAATTCTTTTAGAGTAAAATGTCATTTTGACTTTTTTAGTTTATGTTCCTTTTAATATAATTTTTAAAGCTTGCAATAAAATTGATGTCAAAAGTATGAACATCATGAAATTTGTAAATTCGTTAAGGCACAAACGATACTCGATCGTTTAACACCAAATTCACCTCAAAATTTCACTTGAAAGCGTTAGTATGCCCCTCCCCCCAAATATTTTGGAAATAAGTCTGTTAACACTCAAACTAAACAATTTGGAACACTTGGGTCTCTCACCAACTATACACAAATGTTTGACACCAATTTCACAAAATTAATTCTACTTTAAGATGGGATAAAGATAAACTTGTTAACATCCTCTCCCCCCCCCCCGCCGCTTCAAAGTTTTTACAAATTATTTCCTGAAGGTTGAGGCTCAAACAAAAATATTAGAAACTCATTGATGTTCAAACGTTTAACAAAAATTTTTCTAGAAAATTTGATTTGTCTAGTACATTTATAAGCTTTCAGAATATTGAAAGTTGCGCTTGATTGCGGGCCTTAAAAGTTTTTTAGAGTAAAATGTCAGCTTAGCCTTTTTCGTTTATATTCTTTTTAAAATTTATTTTAAATCATTCAATAAAATTAAAATGTATCATTTCTATTCAACATATTCTTTTCTAAAATTACACCTTCCGTATTATTCCATCAAAATGATGATGGCAATTAAGCAGGATTAAGTTTTTTTAATCGGATCAAAAATTTTAATCCGGTAAAATAGAATTAAAATAGAAAATGTTTTACGGTACTTGCCCGGAGTACTCGAAATTTGAAATGCTCGTAGCTTTGCAGAAAATAAAATTAAAATGATGGGAATAGAAGCTCATTCAAGCTCAAACGAATCTCTATCAATAGACATCAATTTCACAAAAAAATTCTAAATAATAACGAAAATAGAAAAAGCATGTCTGCAGCCCCCCCCCCAAGAATTTCGCGAATAACTTTGCGACCGTTGAGGCTCAAACGAAAAATTTGGAAGCTCATTGATGCTCAAACGATGCTCAAACGTTTGACACCATTTTTACCCCAAAATTCCACTTGGGGGGGGCGAGCATGTCTACAGCCCCCCCCCAAAAGTTTTCGCGAATAACTCCGCGACGGTTGAGGCTCAAACAAAAATATTGGAAGCTCATTGATGCTCAAACGATGCTCAAACGTTTGACGCAAATTTTACCTAAAAATTCGATTTGGGGAGGGCCAGCGACATTTACCTTCACATTTCTCATGAATAAAACCTAAGATTAAACAATCAAATCAATAACTACATTGGGAGATCCACTTTTTGAAGACAATAAAATTGTTAATTGTATGAAAAACACTTAAACTGCCGGCATTACCCCTCAGTCTAGTGTCGTTTCATATTCCATATCTTCGATTTTAATACCATGATAAGTTGATTATCTCTTTGAAGCGATTGCAATTTACCAATATTAGTGATAGATGATATACTTCGTTGGTCTTTCCCACCGGGGGGTTTGGGGGGTATGGAATACCCCCCAATCATAAACGGAGTTAAGGATTTTGGCACTAGCATGTCATTTCCAAGCAGTCCTTAGATTTGTTTGTTGATTTATTTCCAACCAAAAGTGTTGGAATAACTAATGCAGATATCGAATGATGTGAGCACGTTTAAATATATACAAGAACTTTATTTTACACAATATGTACAATCACACTACATTACTATATTTACAAACAATGGATGTTCCACTTGATACAAACTGATGTCAACTGACTATTCGAACGTGGTAATCGGCTAACTACGCTATTGAGCGCTTCTGTCTTGTATCGCTAGGTGTCACTACATGTCCTCTTTCTAACACTTCCCCTCGATATAAGACGGATCAATTCCGCACAAAGATTCAAGTCCCAACAACTTGCTACAGGAATTGTGCTTCTGTCGATTGAGACCTTTTGTGAGTATGTCGGCCACCATTCTTTCCGTACTGATGTGGAACAACTTTAAAGCTTCATTCTTGACGGCTTCACGTATGAAGTGGTAACGCACGTCAATATGCTTGCTGCGAGCATGGAATGCTGGGTTCTCGGCCAGCTTCAGAGCACTCATGCTGTCGGTGTAAACTCGAACTTGCGTGGAGTCTTTGAATCCGAGTTCCATCATGAATTCCTTCAAGTAAATGCTTTCTTTCGCAACCTCGGTCATGCCCATGTATTCTGCCTCAGTTGATGAAAGCGCTACCGTCCTTTGTTTCTTGGATTCCCACGAAATGGGACCACCCGATATCATAAACGTGTAACCTGTGTATGACCTTCTATCGATGTTGCAATTTGCCCAATCTGCATCGACGTAGCCTACTATTCCTCGACTGTTGTCTCGTTTGTACACGATGCCAATGTCAGGGGTGCCTTTCAGGTAACGTAAGACACGTTTGGCTGCATTCCAATGTACTCTGCTAAAACAATTGTTAAATTGACTCAGACAACTCACCGAGTAACTTATGTCAGGCCTGGTAGCTACAGCCAAATAGGTTAGAGCCCCGATGATTTCCCTATAAGGTAGCTTCTGATCTTCTTCGTTTATTGGTTCGATCGGTTTGGTGAGTTTTGTGTTTGGATCCATCGGTGTCGCTACTGGGTTTGATTCCGACATTCCAAAACGGTTCAATAGGTCCATTACGTATCCGCGTTGATGGAGAGCTATTTTGTTGCCATTTCGAGTGAACTCGATGCCAAGGCAATAACCTGCACTACCCATGTCCTTGATCTCAAACTTCTCGGATAACTTCTGCTTTACATTGGAGATCTTATTCACGTCCTTTGACACTATCAGTATGTCATCAACATATACTAATATTAAAGTTACGTCTTCCCCTTCTCCGATATGATACAAGCATGGATCGGCTGCGGTTGGTATAGCACCTATAGTATGTAAGAAACTGTTTAGCTTCTCGTACCATCTCCTTCCGGCTTGGCGTAAGCCGTATAACGATTTCTTCAATAAACAAACTTTGTTTCCATTTTCTAAGTTCTTCCTCATCTCTTCTGCCTTCTTACCAATGATTGAACTGTCTTGGTTAGAAATAATTCTGAGGATTTCGGGAGTTTGTTTAGGGACTTCCATGTGTATAACTTCTTCTATTTCGCCATTCAAGTAAGCGCAGGCCACGTCGATCTGGTGTATTTCCATTTTGTATTGAGCTGCGAGAGCAACCACCATTCTCATAGAACTGAGACGCGCTACGGGGGCGAACGTCTGATCAAAATGTATCCCAGGCTTTTGACTAAAACCTTGAGCTACCAGTCGTGCTTTTCTTCTTTCTAGCGTACCGTCGGCTTTAAATTTATTTCGGAGCACCATTCTACTACCAATAATGTCTTGGTTTGTTGGACGATTAACCAAGATCCAAGTATTGTTCTTTAGGAGTGACTTCATTTCATCGGCCATTGCCGTGTACCATTCCGAAGCGTCAGGTCCATTTGTTGCTTGCTTCATGGTTACCTCCGAAGCAAACACCTCTTCCGTTTCAACTTTGTTGGCTGTGGGTACCATGTTGTGCACTTTCTTTGGTCTTCCCCTGGCTCCGGTCCTGGCTATTCTTGGTCTGCCTCGACCGTGTGTCGTTTCAGTTGCGTCTTCACCTACAATATCTGTAATATCTTCGTTTTCACATGCAATGTTTTCGTTTTCACCTGCTATGTTTTCCTCATCGTTTTCACCTGTGTCTATTGTGTCAATTTCCGTCATCTCTACATAAGAGTTTATATCTTCAGCCTTGGTATCTTCCGGGAAAAAATCTGCAAAACTAATTCTGTTATCGGTTTTACCTTCGATGAATTTTACGTCTCGGGTCACTTCGATTTTCTTCTGATCTGGTAACCATACTCGATAACCCTTGGCTTCTTCCGAATAACCCAGAAAAATTCCTCGTTTTGATCTTGCGTCAAACTTGCCTTTTCCTGGTTCCTTGTTTATGCAGTAAACTTCGCTTCCAAATTCCTTGAAATTGCTTACATCGGGAGGTTTCCCATACCAAGCTTCATATGGAGTTTTCTTATTCAGACTCTTCGTAGGACATCGATTACGTATGT
This sequence comes from Rhagonycha fulva, assembly GCA_905340355.1. NCBI lineage: Eukaryota > Metazoa > Arthropoda > Insecta > Coleoptera > Cantharidae > Rhagonycha > Rhagonycha fulva. The sequence continues at coordinate 10,984,179 of HG996555.1, forward strand.
AATTTGCTGTGTTGACAGCTTCTGCCCAAAATGATGATGGTAAACCGGATTGCATCAATAAACAACGAGCTGTGCTAACGAGAGTACGGTTTTTTCTCTCCGAAATTCCATTCTGCTCCGGACAGTACGGTACGGTCAATCTTCTAACGATACCATTTTCCTTTAGTAGTTTTTCAAAACCCTTGTTTGTGTATTCTGTACCATTGTCGGATTGGATGCACTTAACCTTTTTTCCTTTTTGCCTTTCGACCATAGCAATATAATCTCTTGTTGCTTCGAGGACATCGCTTTTAGACTTGATGAATCGTACTTCACACCATCGAGAATAATCGTCGATGAATTCCACGAAATATCTTGCCTTTCCTTGTGATTCCACCCTCATCGGTCCACATACGTCCGTGTGTATGATTTCCAAAAGATTGCATTGTCGATCAGATTTCTTTGGAAAAACGCTTCTTGTCATTTTACCCTGGATACATGTGTCGCATTCGAATTCGACGTTTTTCAAGCCAAAATTAATTTTAATGCCTTTGATCGTACCTTGTTTTGCACTTTCAAAGAGATCTTGAAAATTAAGATGACCAAGACGCCTGTGCCATAGCATTATAACTTCCGACGATGTTTGATTTCCTGGTTTAGATATCCGACTTTCCGTAATTTTTGAAACATTTTCCACGACGTTGTTCGCGACATTTTCAACACGATTTTGTACTCGCGTGTAGTACAAATCGCCTATGCGATTGGCAGTAAATGCGACGTTGCCGTCTGGGGCAAAAATTAACGCGGTATCTTTCTTGAATAATACTTCGCATCCCGACTTTGTAATTTTACTAACGGACATTAAGTTGGTACGTAGATCGGGTACGTGTAATGTGTTCTTTAATTTAATGTTTTTAAATTCACCAGTTACACTAGCGGTTAAATCAACTGTTCCTATACCGAGGATTTTCGTTGACGAATTGTTTGCTAAGTTCAAATTTGCACAATTTGATTGGCTTAAATTTAAAAAATTGTCTGCGTTTTTACATAAATGTGACGTGGCACCACTGTCTAAACACCAAATATTTTGATTTTCGCGCGAACCAATTTGATGAGTTGCTTCCGAGCTTGTAAGCACCATTTCCGAGCAATTCGCGGTCGATTGATTCCTATTATTGTTTTTACAGTCGATGGCTTTGTGTCCCACCTTTCGGCACTTGTGGCAACGATATTTAAATTTTTCCGAACTTTTTGTCGAGTCGCCATTTTTATGACGCCATTGTTTATTTTGTTTCGCAAACATTGCGTTTTGAACATAAACATCGCCATTTCTCGCGTCACTTTCTTCCACGATTTTTACACGTAACATTTCTGGCGTAGGTAATTCATCGCGTGATTCGATCGCACACCGGAAATTTTCAAAACTTGCTGGCAGGCTGTACAGTAGCATGATTGAGAGCAGGTCCGAATTAACTTCAATTTCCATTTCACTTAATTTGTCGACCGTGTCGAAAAATTTGTTAATGTGTCCGCGAATATCTTCATGATCTTCCATCCGTTTTAGCATTAATTGTTTCAGTAAGGTAGCTTTACGTGCCGGACCTTTACTTTGATATATATTTTCCAATTTTAGCCAAGTTTCACGTGATGTAATACAATTTTTAACTTGTTTCAATTCTTTCGGGCTGATTGACAAAATTATTAGCGATTTTGCTTTGCCGTCGAATTTTGACCATTTCTGTAATTGTGAGTTGACATCTTCACCGGTTACGGTTGGTTTCACGTGTTGTCCATTTACATAACACCAAAGTTCGTCTCTTATAAGTAATGCTTCCATTTGAATTTTCCACGTGTCGTAGTTTTCACTATTTAATGATTCGATCCTTACCGTATTCATCTTGACTTGTTCAGATTAAATTTCACAATAAAGAATTTCAAAAAAAAAGTTTTTTAATCACTCACGTGTTTCTATTGTTTGTAAAAAAAGTTTTGTTTCACTTATTTAAATTTACTCACTTGCTGTAGCCCATAACCTGTTGGAATAACTAATGCAGATATCGAATGATGTGAGCACGTTTAAATATATACAAGAACTTTATTTTACACAATATGTACAATCACACTACATTACTATATTTACAAACAATGGATGTTCCACTTGATACAAACTGATGTCAACTGACTATTCGAACGTGGTAATCGGCTAACTACGCTATTGAGCGCTTCTGTCTTGTATCGCTAGGTGTCACTACATGTCCTCTTTCTAACAAAAAGCTTAACCAACTTAAAAATATTTTTCGACCTAAGAAAGAAACGTATGTAACTGATTTGTTACAATCACGATTATTTACAGGAACAAATTTTTGTATTATTTGCTTGTTTAGTTCCTCATTAAATTATTTTCATCAATATTTCTCATGCGGGCTCTGCATGCATTACACATTGCATTATTGATGTGATGGGAGCGATTGATGTGTTTACCATCAGTCATCACTGCTGTTTTTAGACACAATTATTAGTATACCAATTGGTACAATTATTTATGATAGATCTACAGGCCTAGAAGGCTTTTGGCTTCATTCCCTGCCTACCTAACCTGTCTTGTCAAGTATCGTGTGTGACGCAGTCGTATCAACGGTAATGACGTCGACACAAATATCAGAGATCACCACAGAGTATGGATGCCCACCGGAAGATCAAGTTAAGAAATTCTGTGCAATCCGAGATTTAAACCCAGAATTTCCGCTCTATACTCAACCAGCGATCACATCACTATACTGCTGAGGCTCTGGTACAATTATACCTTAGATATTTTGATTTCTTTTCACATTTAGAGTGTTTTTTTTTCTATCTGGGAAGATATTTCAAGTACAAACTGCAACGACCTCATCAGACCACACTCAGCTAAATTACGTGCAGAAGTTCTGTTCTGATCACCAAAGAACCAAACCTTCCAACTTTAGTTTATTATTGAGAAGTGCCCGATTTGCAATTTTTGAGTTTCATTTATATCTAGCTTTAAATGAAAATTTATGAAATGACTAAATAAGTGTTAACTTACCGTAAGAGAGCGAACATTGTTATGTTCAATATTTTATGGCAGATATGATTGGATTATATCTTAAGCAGTTTGGCGTCACCCTAATGGAGTTAATTGGTGACGGATAATTTTTACAATAATTCGTACAACAGGAAGTAATGTAGTGTCTCTGTAGTTACAGCGTAATAGATAAGATGAATTATTATTAACATAAATTAAATTAGTTTGCCCTGAGCCATAGACCCTGAGCAGTTTTACTTGATACCGTCGCATCTAACAAAAAACTATCGATTAATTTTAAGAATAGTTCATTAAAATTGATGATCAGCTTATCAACCATCACCATCATCATCTGCACGTTTTAGACATTACCCGTTACGCTACTTTTGGTCATCCCATCTTTTCTTGGATTGGCCCACATTTCTCAATGTAGAGTTTGTCAATCTCTAGTTGAAATTCCACTTAAAGTTATTTAATGCCGTTACTTCAGATGTAATAAACTTGAAACTACTATTTTAAATGGATAGACAAGATTCTGACTTAAATCCAGTATGTCCATTATCACATGGGTAAGATTGCTCTAATATCTCGAGTTACGCTTAATAAATTTATCATTGTTTAAATTTTGTTGGTAAAACTTAATTTATTATTGAATTATTACAAAATAGGTTGTTTATTTAGCTCTCGATCATTCCAACTGTTGTTAGCATCGTAGATCCAATAATATAAACTTCCAAGATTTTTTAAACATTCTTTGTTTCTAGATCAAGTCAAATGACGATACATTTTAAAATCTTCTTTCATGTATTAAATGATCATCATGTAAGAAATGATGATAAATCTGATAAAATCGTAACATAACTGAAAACTTACTATAAGAAATGTAACTAATTAATTTTTATTGTGTCTAATTGACTCGACAATTTTATAATTTTAGGTTATTTTCTTTGCTTATACTATTATCGTAAAACTGACCATTAATCGTATATTGATCGCCATTAAATGTTAAAATATATGTACACGTATTTCGGGACAGGTATTAAATAATCAATTTATAGGAAATAGGGGCAGCGTTACCAAGCAACAGCGTCAAAACAAACATTTAAGTACGCATACTTGTAATCGCTTGTAATAAGCAGAATTTTGAAGAAAAATAAACAAAGTTTAAAATATAATTAAAATGAGGTTTAAAATTTCGTTACGGAGAGAACAATCACATCGTGCTGCTGTTACTTGTGTAGGATGGAGCAGTACAGAAGAAGTGTATTCAGCGGGGTGAGTATTCTATTATTATTTAAGAGGTTATAAATTAATATCAAAAATTTAGGGATGACCACAAATTGCTGTCATGGAGTGTCTCAAATAACGAATCGACTAAAATAGCAGAGTTCCCAAATGATTTATATCCCACAAACTTACATTTTTTGCCAAAAATTGGTAGTTCGTTGGGAAAGCATGGAGATTTAATCTTACTCACTTCTGCCAACGGAAAATTTTATATCATGAATCGTAACGGTCGAATAGAAAGAACCGTTGAAGCACACACTGGGGCTATTTTAGTAGGTCAGTGGAGTAATGATGGAGCAGGACTCTTAACAGGTAAACTTACAATTTACATTTATTTGGGGTGTTACAACTCATTTAATTTCAGCTGGAGAAGATGGTTATATTAAAATTTGGTCTAGAGGTGGAATGCTACGTTCTATTGTAGTTCTCAGTGATAATTCAGTGTACGATGCCTGTTGGTCTCCAGATAACCAGTCCATAGTTTACACGTTAGGAAAATATCTCGTAATTAAACAACTGGCCCCTAATACAAAACCAATTCGCGTTAGTATAACTACTGTTCAAAAATGTTGAAAATAGTTAAAAGAAATTCATTTCAGTGGAAGGGGCACGATGAATTAATTTTATGCGTTACATGGAGCACGGCATCCGAGCTTATAGTTTCAGGGGGTGAAGATTGTCGGTATCGAGTGTGGGATAATCAAGGTCATCCACTTTACTCGAGTACATTGCACGATCACCCAATAACTTCTTTGGCATGGTCGCCCAACGGAGACTTATTTGCTGTCGGTTCATTTAATACGTTAAGATTATGCGACTCTTTGGGAGTAAGTAAATATTAGATCTACTAAATAATTTAAATTGTCGAATATGCATAGTTTACATAAATTATAGCGTTAATATTGATATTTGCAGTGGTCGCGATCTTTGGATAAACCAAATACGGGATGTATTTACAAGCTAGGGTGGTCAAACGATGGGACGCAGGTGGCTGCTGCTTGTGCAAATGGACATGTCCTATTTGCACATGTAATTGAAAGACAAGTTCATTATTTAAACTATACTGCTGTAGTTACGGAAAGGAAAACAATATCAATTCACGACGTATCCAATGAAACTACGGAAATTTTAGAATTACCGGAACGCGTTATACAATTAGCAATGAAATATTCACATCTTGTAGTAACAACGCCAACACAATGCTATATCTACAATACAAACAGTTGGAATACCCCAAATATTTTTGACTTGAAGGATGGATCAGTAATTTTACTAATATTATGTGAAAAGTAGGTTCTAATATCAGAGTGATCATTATTATTAATAGTTAAGTTTGAACAACAAAATTTCAGGTTTTTACTGCTGGTGGAACGAAGTACAATTTCAGTATACAACTATCAAGGAAGGCTGATAGCTTCGCCACGTTGGCCAAATATGCGATTAGAAAATCTAAGAAGTTCGCATATAAGTTTATCTGGCGATACCATTGCCGTTCGGGATTCTTTAGATTTAAAAAGTAAACATTGAATCAATGAAAACCGAAAAACTAAACTATTAAATTTTAGGTGTGTACATTTTGGATTTAACATCAAACAGAAACATGACCGACACTCCGATTAATATTCAGCACAATTTACCGATCATACAAATATCGTTAGATCAAGCTGGTGCACCTGCACGTCGAAATTTAGCCATTTTGAACCGTAATCGAGATTTGTACATTGTACAGGTTCGATCTCAACATAAAAACTTTTTAAAATTAGGTAAAATTACTGCGGTGTTAGGTTTGACAAAAATTTAAATACAGTTTTTTGCAACAGGGAATCAAATACAGTCATTTCAGTGGAACACGGAAGAAAATATGTTAGCAGCAATTCAGGATGTACAAGTGATAGTGTGGTATTGCCCAACAGCTTGCTATAACCCTAACTTACTGCGCACTTCGTCTTTGCAATATAATTCTCCAGAACTTGGCAAGAGTCCACGAATAAGTAGCTTCATTGGAAATTTCGTTTCGATCCGAAGAAGTGATGGTTCTTTAATCAACGTTCCGATTTCACCGTTTCCCTCCTTACTTCATAGGTTCGTTGAAAAAGGAAAAAAATTACTATATAAAAAATAAAATTTTTGTGTTAGGTACATTCAAGAAAATAAATGGCAAGATGCTTTACGATTATGTCGCCAAACAAGCGATCAAGTACTTTGGACATGTTTAGCGGTGTTAACAACGCAAGCTAACAATAGCGACCTGCTAGATATAGCTGAAGAGGCATTCGCAGCTATTAATCATTATGATAAAGTCTATTACATACAACACATAAAAGTAGATATAAAAAATACTATAAAAGTACTTAAACTGTAGTATATCAATAAATTTTTAGAACTTACCTAACAAAGCTCAACAAATTGCAGGATCTGCACTATTAGGTGGATCGCCGGAAAATGCAGAATCAATTTTATTGCATAATGGACTCGTTTACCAAGCCATTCTTAATCACACCCGACTACATAATTGGAATCGGTAAAAAGAGATAAATGTGGCAATAAAATGTTTATAATCATAGTACTATAATATTATTTTCCAAATGTCTACTTTCACATCTTTATTTATTTTAAGTTATTATTTCCGCTAATAAAGTGTTCTATTGCAGGGCTTTAGAATTGGCAGTAAAGCATAAAACTCATGTTGATACTGTTTTATATTTACGTCAAAAATACCTGAATGGTCTGGAGAAAGAAGAAAACAATAATAAATTTATAGATTTATACGAAACCGTAAGTCAATTATTTATTTTTCTAAATTTCATTACATGGGAAAACATACTTTTAAGGTCAATATCGATAAAGAAAAGATTCAAGAAAAACTGGAAGCTGAAGGATATTAAGAAAATTGCAAAATAAATACTAGGAGATGCAATCTAAAAGATATTATTTTGTAATAAATGACGTCGTAATAATGATTAAATTGTTAAATAATTTCTGAACAATTATTATAATTAATACTTTGTTTTTTCAGTAAAATTTTTGACTGTGTAAAGCATGAATATTTGTTGAATAAATTATAGTTAAACTAACTGCAAGGTACAATAAACAAATGGAAATGTTCCTATTTGCATATATGGTAAAACGCAATATTATAATTGAGATTTGTTTCTCGGATCATTGTTGTGACAACAAAAGGGTTACATCTAGACCAGCCCTTGTTCTTTTTACCTCTATTGTTTGTTGATGGCATCGATAGATTAAGGAGCAAAAATTGTGGTTCTACTCCTGGTCACGTTAAATACGGTGCTGTGATCTAAAAATCCAAATCAAGCTGTGAAGTATGGAGAAGACAACGAAAAGCAACCTCATTCACATTTTTCTATAGTAAATTTTCTTAGTTTTAGCTCAACTAATAGATCACCTAATATTGTTTGACATTCGAATAGCAAAAGATTATTGATAATAGTGCCAAATTACCAAGTAGATCACACCAGTTACATCTTCTGCTGATGATTCTTCCTTTCGATATTTAACTTCCAGTAGATGAACCCCATCCCAATCTTCTTCATTTGCGCAATATAAAACTATAAAAACTTTTCGGCAAAAATTCTTTATTTTTAGGGTTATGATAAATACATAAGGGTAAAAAGTGATATATTTGTACCTAGGAACAATAACAACTTATGTCAAAGATTGGAACTTTCAGAAAATTGAAATTGAAAACTGATGAAATGTTTGTATTGGCATGACTTTTTTAATGCATTTTTAAAAACTTTTAAATTCAAACCCAAAAATATGAGATAAGTTGTTGCAATCGGGAAGACAATTCAAGATTTATGAGATATTTTAGCGTAACTATGAACCAAATTTTTAGGTTTTTTTAAGTTTAATAATAATATAATTTAGTATGGTGATAAAAGATACAGAAAATTACAAACTAAAAATAATTTTAAAATATTTATTTAATAGAAATTTTAACAAACTTTCTTCTTTTAAATATGATTTTATTACACTAACCCCCACTTGTATACCAACTTGTATAGTGGGAGTTTAACAACAGTTTAAACCACGTTTAAGGTAAACTCGGTTTTATTTAGTTTTTTCCCTTGTTCAATGTATAAGTTTAAGTATTAAACACCTAAGAATTTAAACCTGGTTTATAAATTAAACGAAGTTTTGTTAAACTCAAAATTAAACCGTCACTATACAAGTGGCCCTTAGAATAATAGTATCTTGAATTTTGTCAGATTTCTTTATTTTTTGTAAAAGGGTCGACTTATTTCTTCGATTAATGGTAACAAGGATATTATCAGATGTATGCATTAATTTCCGAGTTTCACACAAAATAAATATTCATAGCTACAAATTTTAGCAACAAAGAGAGCTGCATTTTTTTCATTTGACAGCTATGACGTTTCTCTGTAAAAATTAGTTGACAAGAAAGAGCGTCTTAAACAACAGCATATTTTTTTATCACATTACAAATATTGAATTTCGTAGAAATTAGCATTCGCTGATATCGTTACTTCTTTGTTTTCATTTGAAGAAAACTGTTGCTGAAGCACGTCGATTACTTGAAGGAACTTATAGTAAATATACCCCATCTTAACACTTAAAACCTAGTAAAATTGTTAATACTGATCATGATCAGTATTTGGTACCGACAACAATTGATCAATTATAACTATGATATTTTGATCAAAAAACGACCAGAATGGGCTATAAAACACGACAAGGTAATTTTGCTCCATGAAAACTCACCGTCATACAAAACAAAATCGGTCTAGGACACGTTGAAATCACTCAGCTTTGAACACGTTTCCCGCTTTTCTTCTTGAACCTAAAAGAAGAAATTTCTTAAAAAGCGTCAACAAATGCTTAATTTCCCACTTTTAATCTCTGAGCTTTTATCACTTTGATTTTTTTTTGTTTTCTAACTTTTCTTATTCACTTTCTGCAATCATATACATTCTTTAAATAAAGATAAAATAGAGAAGGTAAAAATCATAAAATACTCATTATAGTTTTTGTCATAGCTGGTATCAAGATTTAATCAACCCAAAAATAAGAACACCTACATCTAAAGAGTAATTTATTGACACTCCAAGAGGAGACTGGGGATTGGAGAAACATTAAGTAATTTTTTATTAAGAATTTTTAGCATACTTACTCGTAGTAAGTACCTTATAGTTAAGAATTAGCTACCATTGAATAACTCATGTCAGATGTAGGCCATTCATTTCAGCATAAAAATTTGCCTTTCGTTTACTGGTACTACTTTAGGACAAGAACAGCGAAGAGGTCTAGGTATCCAAACTATTCTAGAATAACATTCGACATGCTAAAAGAGTAAAGAGTGTACTATTTTTTTGAACAATAAAAAGTTAATTTTGTCCCTAAGATAAAGGATAAAAAATATATATAAAAACATCTAAACGTTAGAAATTGTAATGTGGGTTTAAGAACTACTCAGGACTCAGGTAGCAATTCGTATCAAAATGACGTCATAATGTTGTCGATAACTGGTGATAATGCGACGACGACGTCATTCGATCTATTATGAACGTCTTAGAAACGTCAAATAAAAGACGTCTTTATAACGTGACGGAAAGACGTCTTTGCAACGTGATAAAAAGTCATTTTTGCGACGTAAAGAACAGACATCTTTAAGCTGTGACGTGAAGGATAGATGACTTTATGACGTGATGAACAGACGTCTTTAAACTGTAAATGACGTACAATACATGGCGTCTTTGAATCGCGACATTATGTCAAGATATTCACGTGTTGTGAACGAGTACGACTTAAAGACGTATTAAGTACGACTTAAAGACTGCAAGAACGGGACATGTAACAAATATAAAGACAAAATGCGGTTCTATTCCTAGTCGCGCCACACACTGCTGGGAAATAAACTGATTGCGTTGTTATGTGCGAGTTAATCGGCTCAGCCCCCTCTCGTTAATTCATAATAATAATAATAAAAATAAACTGAATTTTTTATTAGTAGGTAGTAAAACATGAAAAAAACTCAAAAATTTAAATGTGTTGAAAAATTAAAACTAATCTGAATCTGTAGTATCTGAAACCTCAGAATCCACAGTTTCAGATGTACATTTATCAGATTTTAAAGACTGATAAAAAAGCATGTCTTTTTTTCATTCCTCCACATCACTAACTACACTTTTGTTGGTACCACTCATAATTTTTATTCTTAAATTTAATTCGAAAATACTGTAACAACCATGAAATGCAATCGTTTAGTCAAGACTGCTGACCGCACCTACATGGGGGAAAGGCAGGAAACGTAGACCCCCCATTAAAGATTTTACGATTAAAACCTCGATTTATTGTGATAAAGCACACTTTAAATAAGAGAATTAGGTGAGGAAAATGGCCTTAAAACCAACAGTTTTTTCAAAAATCGAATTTAAAAAAGCTCGATTTTCACTGCAAATTTGAAGGTAAATCGCTCGTGATTGGTGAATCAATGCATTCTGTTGTCGGTACGCGTGCAGTTATGCATAATAGTGTTGCACTTGACAAATTTTTAGAACCAAAATTACTTCAGAAAAGGGTTGCTTAAATTTAACGAACGGTAGTTATGTTTTCGCGTGGATCCTACTCGTGCCATGGTGGTTTTCATCAAAATGGCCCGGAGCGCCCGAAGAGTGCATAGGTGTCGTTGAAAACGACAACTAATTTAAAAATATCCCTAGGCCCGTGGATTAAGGAAATGGTGGATCTTTGAGGGGTGAAACTCATGAGAGTGGATTTTTAACGCAGGGTAGTTGTGCAAAGAAAAATCGACTTAAAGCACTCCTCGCTGCGCTCTGGCGCTTTAAGCCATTTTTCCAGCACATTTAGGGTTGAAAACCATGATTTTCGTTCGGAGTGCACTGTTGCTGCATCCCAATGCAAGTGTCGCTACGGTTATCCCCGCTCTGCGCAAAGCTAAGACCAGTTGAAAGTGCACGGACTGTCAATAGAATGAATTGATTCACCAATCCCGAGCGACTTTGCTTAAAATTTATTGTGAAAATCGTGCTTTTTTAAATTCGATTTTTGAAAAACCTGTTGGTTTTAAGGCCATTTTCCTCACCTAATTCTCTTATTTAAAATATGCTCTTTCAGAATTCATCGAGATTTCAATCGTAAAATTTGCATTTAAAGGTCTACGTTTCCTACCTTTCACCTGATTTTCACTCGTAACTCCGATATAATCTTCAATAGATAACCCATTATTGCAACAAGCGAAAATTGTTCGTTTTAGAACCCTACTATACAAAAATCTCATTTTTCAAATTTTTGCACATATCTCCTTTTTGCATGAAGGTCTTCATTAGAAGAATAGAAAAAAAATCAAAAATGCAAAGCGTTTGGCGAAATATTTTAGAAATGGATAAAAAAAAAGGAAAGAATGCATTGTAGTACAATGCAGATAACTGCATATTATATGATTTTAAGGGGGAAAGCCACTCTGATGGTCGAAAAAGTAACCTAGTTTTTAAGAATTATTTTCAGAGGTAACTAATTAATTAAGGAATCGGATTATCGTTATTTTATTAAGTATACATTGAACTTGTTCTATATAAATTTTTAACTAATTATTTTAAATATTAACAAAAATATGAGCCGTTATGTAAAGACTGATAAAAAAAAATTCCCTCTCCATGGTGGCATCGATATCTCGGTGAAGAGTTATCCGAAAATAAAAATAAAAAAATCATTAGAATTTAAATGAATGTAGCTATCGTTGTACGTAGCCGATTTTAAAAATTTTAATAATTACTATGTTAATAAACTGCTTGAATGAAAAAAAAAGTTTTAAAATTGAAATAGATTTCAATTTGTTGCCTTTTTGTAAATAATCAAAAAAATAAAAAACCGCTACGTACAACGATAGCTACATTCATTTCAATTTTGATAATTTTTTCATTTTTATTTTCGGATAACTCTTCACCGAAATATCGATGCCACCATGGAGAGGGAATTTCTTTATCAGTCTTTACATAAAACGACCCATATTTTTGTTAATATTTAAAATAATTAGATAAAAATTTCTATAAAACAAGTTCAATGTACACTTAATAAAATAACAATAATCCGATTCCTTAAATAATTAGTTACCTTTGTGAAAATAAATCTTAAAAACTCGGTTACTTTTTCGACCTTCACAGTGGCTTTCCCCCTCAAGTGTCCAGTATATGCTAAAACAAAAATTTTTTTCTGTAAGAAGGCACAAAAAATAATAAGTACGGAATCTGAGAAAGTACCTACAGTGGGGCCCGCTTAATGTGATCGCGGTTAATGTTATCATTCGGATATTGTTATCACTTTTGCCAGGAACGGAACGGACATACATTATTACACACAAAAAACATCGCTTATAGTTATCATAATTCGGTTAATGTTATCATATTATTCTTAAGATTACTTTCTCCTACGAGCAAAAGAGTTGATTTTCAGTTACAAGCATTTATTTATATTGTGCATACCACCCACATAATTAAAGTCAGGTGTTAGCAAGAAAATCAACGTCACACATGTAATATCACATTACATATTTATGTTTATTATCAATTCCGTCGTTTAAATACATAAATGGACGATAGTTTGCTGTTAATGTGTGTTGTAAGATTCAGTCCTACTTGAAAAATTCACAATGAGTGACTTAATTTTTGTAGATGTACTACATACTAATAAATAAGCAATAAAAATTTTTTCCTCTTATTGTTATCAATCGGTTATTGTTATCAAAAACCTCAAGTCCCAATGTGATCACATTAAGCGGGCCCCACTGTATATAATATATCTATAAAAAAATGTTTGTGGAAATTTTTCAAGCAATTATTTTGCTGCTTATAATAGCAAAAAAAAATTAATCGTACAGTATTATTATACAAACAAATTTGATAAAATTCAAATTATTACCTAACTATTTTTGAAAAAAGTCAAATAATATTAATTTTTGGTTATGAATTTTTATAAGTTTTATAGAATTTTATGAAAATACAACAAAATCTTAGGTACATAAAAGCGGATCACTTAATTAGGACCTCTTTTGATGCCTAAAGAGGATATCAGCCCGATTGTAACTCCAGCTATTCTTGTTCTTCACACATTGCAATCAGTCACACTGCATAATATCCAAAACAATATATAAATTCAGAATGTACATTAACCGGTGATTAAAACAGAGAACCTTTCTTAATAATTCCTAATGCAATGTATGACTAGATCTCAAGGCAATTTTTTGGTGAAATAAACCTAAATTTTGTTTAATAATTTATATCTTTTCAAAAACTACTAATATAACACTAACTGAAACCTGCAAATATAACAAAAATATAATTGAAAAAGTTGCAAACGCTCAAGTTAGTGAATTTTGAGGATATTAAATAAAAATGTTGGTTTTTGAAATTATTGGTTATTTATTTTTATATATTTTATTTCCCTTTTAGCGATTAAGATTTTTTCATTATTTTTGGTGCATCACAGGTGATTTAATGGTATGTCAAACAAAATTTCTTTTCAAACAGAGTGCTTAAAAAATTAATATTTTAATTAAATTTATCAAAAATTTGTGTAAAAGACTTGTAGAAAGCAATAACAAAATAAACAATGATCATACAAAACTTTCCAGACAAGTTCCAAATGGTCAGAAGCAAGTGGTGATATAACCACTGTATATGACCAAAAATGGTGACTAGCGTATATTTTACAGAAGAACAAAAATGATGAATTAAAACTACATAACTTGTGAAATATTTAAAAACCATCTTGTACTATTTCACAAGGAATGACCCAATTACAAGATATTTAACTACCTAAAACTCGACCTAGGTTCACTCAAAATAGTCAACTTTTTAAAATCGTCACAGTAGGATTTAAGCTTTTGTCAAAAGAAATTCATCACTTCTGATGCAAATTACAATAATTTATTGCAAAAAATCTAAACAGTATAAAAAATGTAGGTATCACAATTTGTAGATAAATTTTACAAATAAAATGTTTCAGTGTAGACACCTAATAACTATAACATCGACATTGTAATTATCTAATTATATGCAAAGCAAAAAAAATATGGTATAATTGCGTCAGCTAAAAAAAAATTCTTATGCAATTTTAGTTAATAAAATAAAATTTTCAGTTATTTCCAGATTCAGACTCAACTAATTTTTGGTAATCTGCATATTGGCCCCTACGCATGCAGTCCATATTTTCTAAAAGTTTATAATACTTCATTCTGTTATCGGTAAGAGAGGAATCATCATTGAGTAAGCTTTCTATCAACCAACATTTTGCTCTCAAAATCCCTAAAACATGAAGAATAAAACTAAAAATCAAAATAATAATTATGATCTTACATTTACACTCAGGTTCTAACTCAAATAATTGTTCTAAATTTTGTAGCAAATCTTCTTTATGTTTTTGGGTAACACATGGATTACTCAAAACCCATTTAAAGTAAAACCAAGCACTGCTATCAGCAGGATCAGTAAATAAGGCATTTTGGACCAGTGCTAATTCCTCCTCTAAATTTTCCGAGGTTAATACTTGTATCGTACTTCTATAATGCCACGAGGAATAATTTGAAAAGTTTATATTAATTCGATTGGTTGAAAATTTTAGCTCTTCGGTTAGGGGTTTCCCAACTTTTGTTAAAATTAACTTTCTGTAATCCCAACAATGAACTAAAATAATTCTGTTACCTAAAAAATTACGCCTTTGAGTGACTGAAAACTTACAGTTTCTATCATCGTGCGTTAGATATTCAGTACACAAATCAAATTCCTTGTCCCAGTTTGGTTTTGGATGGTGATCAAGTATCCAATAGCGATGATGCCAGGAACTGTACGACTTTGGGTTTGCACGTAAGCATTGCTTAGTAAGATCGAGTTCGTTCTCTAAAAATGTGATCAGTTTCTCTTCCCCGTCTTCACTTTTACTACTAAAAATAACGGTTTGCAATTTTATACATTATGCAATTTAAAAGTAACAGCAAACCTTTCCTCAATGTTCATCAAAACCACCTCTTTTCGATAATTCCATAGAGTGTAAATATCCGGATTAACGAGCAATAATTGAACACAAATGGCTAAGCTTTGTGGGTCGTAACTATCGGGTTTTCGTGAACTTAGAATTTGTTTCAATCCCAACCGATAAGCTGCTAATTTTTTCTGTTGCTCCTTCTTTTTTATAAGTTGTTGTTCTTCAGTTGTACGTACTTTTAGTCTGCCGTGCTAGAAATAATAACAGAAATAAGTTGGACGAAAATTATAACCTCAATATTTCACCATTTTGAAGTTCATATAAGGATATTAAGTTGAAATTAATTAATCTTTAAATTAGAATAATAACTTTAACTGAAGTAAACAATGGTCAACAGTTTTGGAATGACTGAATCACAGAATCTTTGAATGTCATCCAATACTGACGTTTCCAGTACGATACAGTGCCGGCTTTGTTTTGAGAAGCTGTCAAAAGCAAAGCGCACTATTAAGGTCAGCGGTTCTCAAAGTGTATTCACATTTTCATTACATTACAAAAACTTGGAACTTTCATTCAACCAATGCAGGGTTCCGTCAATGTAATATACTAATATAGAATAGAACTGACATTTCCATAAAATTTGTAAAAAGTAGTAGTAGATCAAATTCGTTCATGGGCAAATGTTGTTATTTTTTATGGTTATTCTTTGGGTCTTAAAGTGAGAGGTACTTACTACAAGTGCTGAAAGGCACAGAAGGTGTCATCAAATGATGTCATTTTTTATGGCTCAAAAATCACTTAAGTGCCATATAAAAAATTCCTAAGGAACGAAAATCACAACCTTTGCTTTATTTCCCTCTTAAAAGAAACGTTCGGAAAATGTAGCTCTAAATTTATAGATTTAGACTCAGTTATTTATTATTTTAATGTGAAAAATAAACGTATTCAAAAATTGTGGACAATGTAGTGTAACTTAATATTAAACATAATATTATATAATTTTTTAGACTAACATTTTTAGTTAGTTTACAAAATTTTGGTAAGTTTAAAAGTAATTAAAAATAGAAAATTACTTTTACAAACCCTTGAGTATCAGATAGGGCACCGTACTAATTTTTTAAAAACTAATAAATAATATACAAAAATAATAGTGGTCATTATTAATTTTCTAATGTTATTCAATGAGTTATTAATATTAGTGAAAAAAATATAATAACATTAAATCGCTACCTATACCCATCCTCATCCAGTGTACTAATATTGCGAAATTTTTTTTATAGAATTATTAGGTGATTATTTTCAGAAAAAGCAGAAAAATATTAAAATTATAATTTCTTTATGTTCATTAGTATTGGATTTTTAAACAAAAACGTAGGATTAATTGGATCAAACTTTTGAGAACACGAAGTTTCCTCATTCAAAGTAAACGAAAAATTTTGTACTGTAGCTGCTATGACACTTTTAATGCTCATGAGTCCAAATTTACCAGCTGAAATTCAAAGAATATTTTATTTACATAAATTAAATTAAAAGTATCAATCTTATACCTATACATTTTCGTGGACCTTCTCCAAATGGCATGTAAATAAATGAAGGTATGCTTTTTTTATTCGACTCAGTGAACCTTTCCGGATCAAATTTTTCAGGATCTGGGAAATACTCAGGGTCATTCTGTAACGCGAAAATAGGAATAACAACATGCATTCCTTTTTTGATAGTTGAGTTAGTATACGGAATTTTGTAATCTTTGGTACACATTCTTGTAAGTATTGGAGTAGGCGGATATTTTCGAATTGTTTCTTAAGATAGTCAAAATGAGGAAGTGTTAGAGAATAATGTATTTTATACTTACCAAATATCACTTTATCTAAATAATTCATTTTCATCAAATTATCATAATTAAATTTACCGCTGTCTTTTTCAGTTACTCGCTTTACTTCTTCTCTAGCCTTTTCCTGGATGTCTAGATGCACAGCCAATTCAAAAAGGCAAGCATTTATTAGAACAAAATGCGCTATAAACGCAGCAGCATGAACTACAAATGCATCTGCCACGACCATCTGTTGGTTAGTTAAACTTAATTGTAAATTTTTATGGGATTGAACGATCTCTTCATTTTTTAAATCAATTAAATGTTGCGTTAAATCGGGTCTATAAAATTTTGTAATTTCCCTGAATTGAATTGTATTAAGTAATTGTTGGCTGAAAGAGTTTAGCATAACTTTAGAAAACAGAGTTATTCTTAGACTGCGTGCCAAACTTGCGTTGAAGATTACAATTATCCATTTTATAATCTCAAATGGTGACAATGATATATGTGAATTTTCCTTATTTTTTTGAACATCGTCATTTTCATTTTCGTAACCTTTACACTTAAACCCAAACGTACTAGTGCCGATGACATTTGTGGAAAAATTGTGTATAATTGCCTTTAAATCAATTGCGTTTTGACTTTCTGTTAGTTTTTTATCTATCGCCGAGACGTATTGATCACAGCACCGTTGGAAACTGTCTGATACCAAAGGTTTTATTTTGGCAGAAGTAAACGCTGGAGTTAACTTTTGTCTTCTAATTTTCCACTCAGAACCTTCCGCTAAAAGAAAACCAGCAGTTTGTGGTTGATCTTTTGGGTTGCAATAGAATCCACGACTACTAAAGTGTTCATAATCTAGAACCATCATTTGCCTGATAACATCTGGATCTATTGGTATATAAACTGGTTTTATGCTTACGAATGTACCAAAATGTTTATGCCCAAGAGATTTAAAGTAATCGTAGTACTTTTTTATTGTAACGGCAGGATGATCAGATGAAGGAGTTGGCAGGTGATATGATCCAAACGGAAATTTTGGCTCGGGGTATGGTATGCCGTTCCTTTTCCAATAAGAAAATTTCCATTTGATATATAGGTATACTACCAGAAAAGTTATAATAATAACTACAAAAATCATCGTTCCTTTTTATTATTTTTCTGTATTTACGTCTTTATTGGATATTTGAATCTGTAATAATAAAAACCTTTAATTAGGAAATCACAAAACATCAACAAATTTTATTTGCAATTTTCTAAAAATTCTATGTATAAGGTCCGTATCTAGCCAGTTTAACTAATTTTAAATTCCTAAGATGTTTTTACCTGTTTTCTTTTTTTTTATATGTATTTCTAGTCGCAACTGGTTGGTTAATTATATGCATAACAAGTGACAGAACAGTGGCGGAATAACTTTAATTATGAATAGGACAGCGGCGGTTAAACATTTTCTAGAATGATGGAATAATCTGCAATATCGAAGGATTATTCTCTCTGAAATGTAATGATTCGTACAAAAGTAATATGAAACCATAATATTTAAAAAATCTTACATAAATGAAGGCAATTTTGAAAACCACACAGGTGTTACTATCATGCAGAACGATGCACAACACAATTTCGAAATTATTAAATACTAATCAATTCTCGGGTGCATTTATAGCTGTATAAATATGATAATTATATATTTTGTGTTTTTATCCTAATTTACTAATGGTTTTTAGTGCTTTATTCGCTTTTGCTAATCAATGAGATAATTAAACAACATTAATGTAATCACATTTTGAAAAAGGGTCATGATTGAAGGATTATCCTCAACACATTTAGTACTGTCTTAATGACATGTCTTCACGACTCCATCGGAAAAGTCCATCCATAACACATACATATTAATAATTATCTATTAAATTAATACATAGTAATTATAAAAACCATTCAGTATCCTTCAAACTAATGACTCTCATTTAAAATTCATACAATATCATTAGTGCAAGAAAACTGCGAATATTTTCATCAAAAAAGTTCTAATTAAATCAAGCTTCGACAAATTTAATTATTGAATTTACTTTAATAAATTCCGAAATTTAATATAATTAATGTCACCCTGTCTAGACCGTTCAGGTTCAACCGGTTACCGAATTAAGTTCAAAATAACCTAAAACAAAATATTGTAAGATCCTGTTAATTAATTAAATATAATAATTTTTGGTATACGCAGCGTACGAATGTACACGTCTCGTAAATGATAAGAACCCAAGGACGCATGTTGCTTGGAGGAAATTTATCTTAAGGGTTAAAGAAAAAATCATTTAAAATAATTTCGGGAAAAAGAAAAAACCCCTTACAAAATTTAGAGCACAGCTAAATATCGTAATATAATAATAAAAAAAGTAGTCTTTGTTTCCGTTTCGCAAAAAAATAAAGCTTTTGATTAGAAAAAAGGTAAAAAGAAGTGTATCAAAGAAATAAGGAAGCCCCGCGACAATACTTGTTTAGGCACCCGATAGTTTAATCCGGCAATCACTCAAAACACGTCACACACAATGCCAAAAAGGACTTAGAAATTTTTGTCTTTAAACTTTTTTTTAACTCAAATATTAATTTTTTTAACCCCAAAATGTCAATATTAGAAACCTAATGCTTTGTCAACGGATTCCTATGTATTATCTACCTTCAGCCAAATTTTACAAAAACGGTAGATTAATCTCGGGAACGGTTTATTTGAATCTTTTTCATCCCAAATACTAAATATTGGAAAACCATATCGCTTTTTCGACAGAATCTTATGTATTTTAATGATAAAATTAGCCTGACGCAGTTTATTTTCCGGTAAGTATTAAAATTGAACTTTTACGGTCAATTGAGATTCTAAAAATCAGCTTTCGATTTTTACTTTTGTAATCGATTTTGAACTATTTCTCTCGACTTCTGCCACCTGAAAATGCTATATTTGAATTCTACGCTATAAAGAACGTCATCTACAATGAAGAAAACCACTTCAAAATTTTAGTCGAATTTTACAAAAGCGATAGATTAACCTCTTTGAATTTTTTTTTAACCAAAAAATAAATATTTGAAAACTATAGCTTTCTCGGCGGATTCTTATGTTTTATGTATTTTGATAAGAAACTAAGCCTGACACTGTTTATTTTCCGGTAAACATTAAAATTAAACTTTTACGGTCGATTGAAGTTCCAAAAATCGATTTTTGGATTTTCACTTTTATAAGCGATTTTGAACACTTCCCCTTGTCTTCTGCCACCTGAAAATGTTATACTTATTTGAATTCTACGCTCTCAAAAACGTCGTCTACAATTAAATAAACAACTTTAAAATTTTAGTCGGATTTTACAAAAACGATAGATAAAAAACCCTTTGAATATTTTTTACCCTAAAAAATAAATATTGAAAACCTACAGCTTTCTCGATGGATTCTTACGTATTTTGATGAGAAAATTAGCTTGATGCAGTATTTTCAGGTAAGTATTAAAATTAAACTTTTACGGTCGATTGAAGTTCTAAGAATCGATTTTTGGATTTTCACTTTTATAAGCGATTTTGAACATTTCCCCTTAACTTCTACCACCTGAAAATGCTATATTTGAATTCTACGCTATCAAAAACGTTGTCTACAATAAAAACAAACACTTTAAAATTTTAGTCGAATTTTACAAAAACGATAGATTTTGAATTTTATTTACCCCAAAATATAAATATTGAAAAACTACAGCTTTCTTGGCGGATTCTTATGTATTTGTATTTTGATTTATTTATGTATTTTGATGAGAAAATTAGCTTGGCGCAGTTTATTTTCAGCTAAGTATTAAAATTTAAGTTTAACAGTCGATTAAGGGTATTAGGCAATGGAAAAATCAATTTTCTTTTTATTACATTTTCTAAAAGTACTATCCTTCTTGAACAGGATACCGTTTGGTTCATATCGAAATTCGTAAAATTGTTGATTAGGCAAGTGAAAATGTGGCAGTGCGTGGACTTGATTTCCGTCTGCCGCTGGTAGTCGAGCAGAGAACATTACCTGGGGGGCTCGAAATGTTACGATCTGAGTTCCTTATCATAATAATTTGTTATAATTAAATAAGACATTTTAAAATATATAAAATTTAATAATTTATCATAATAAAGATTTTTGTAAAATTCAAATACTTTGACAAATATGGAACAAATCGTAGACATCTGCATCATTGCATTTTCAGAGGGTTTAAAACCAAAATATCGTAGTACATAGAGATGTCCACCTATCGTTAGAATTGCGGGTTGGTTTTTACTTTATTACAAAGAAAAATATTTAAAAAAGTCAGTTTGAACTTGTTCACATTGAGATCAACATTATCATGATATTGCAATTTCATTTTATTTTACCTGTAGTCCACTAATAAAAATATAATTTTCAAAAACGGACTGATGCCGAAGCACTACTAGAAACATCATTCTATGCTGTTGGATATTTTTAAGGGAGATAAAAAGTAAAATCACTTTAATTGATAAAGAAACTTTAAACTCGTTTTTCTCGACTTTTCATTTTTGTTCGGTTTTGTCTTGATTCCCAGAGAACGGAGGTCTCTGGTGACTTGAAAAAAATAGAGAATACGTAAAACATGTATAATTTCAGACTAAACCTCCAAAATAACCCATAAAAATTCGAGATTTCTTTAAAAAAATTAAAAAGTCGCGATTTTTCTGTCCAGTTACAAACAACTCAAATTTTTATCGTAAAAATCGCGGTTTTTTGTCTACAAGTTTAAGAATTCCATTTCAATCGTTGTGATTTTAGGTTTAGTCCGAAACTACATATCTTACAAAAAGAAAGACTATCTGCAGACCCAAAAAAAATTATTTTTTTAGTACGATAGTAGGGAAAAATGGAAAATAAACGGGTAGATACGCCACAGATTGTACCGCCATTTTGTAAGCTTTCATGGGCTCCATGGTACAATTTTTTTCATCATTTATATATCAATAAGTATTAGTTAAAATTACACGTGTGTATTTGCTTTCTTTCTATGTTAAAATTAAGAAAAACTAAAGCGCCGATTTCGCCAATAACCATTGCCTAATACCCTAATATAGTAAAAATCAATTTTTTCTTTATCACTTTTTTCAGCGATTTCTAACAATTTCCCTTAATTTTTTTCATCTGAATTTTGCAATTTTTGGACTCTACGCATCTAAATACGTCGCGTACAATATTTAAAACAACTTGAAAACTATTTGGATTTTACAAAAACGGAAAAAATATTTTCTTCCCAAAAAAATAATGGAAATTGATGGCTTTCTCGACGGATTCTTATGCATTTTGATGAGAACATTTTCCAGGCACAGTTTATTTTCCGGTAAGTATTAAAATTAATACTTACATGGGTCAAAAAAGTCACAACATATCCTGGAGCAGATATAGGTTCCTCTCGTCGCTGACATGGAACTGAAATTAAAGTCTGTCAAAAAAAAGAACATCTACTAAGAACATCGATGTCCGAAAATTGCGAGATGAAGAAGTAAGGAAAGCCGTAGCACTGGATCTCAATGACCGTCTAATCCAGGTACCTAGAACTGCCACTGCTGATGTAAATGACCAGTGGAATGAGCTAAAGCAAATCCTATTAAAAACAGGCACTCAACATCTGAAAACTTCGGTGCGCATCAGAAAAAAGAAATGGATAACAGAAGAGATATTGGACCTCATCGAAAAGCGACGACTACTAAAACACGACATAACGGAATATAAAAACCTCCAAAACACAATAAGAAAAGCAATTCGAACAGCAAAAACGCGATGGATGACAGAGAGATGTGAAGAAATGGAAGACTTAATAGAAAAAAACGACCTGTTCAACTCGCACAAAAAAGCAAAGGAGATAGCCGGATTATATAAGAAACGGATACCTATGACATTACTAGATGGTTCTAATAGGATCTTACTTGAAGAAAAGGAAAAAATAAGAGCGTGGGAATCATATATGACCAAACTATTGAAAGACAACCGACCGAGTTTAGAAGCTAGCGAGAGTGTGACTGAGGGGCCTCATATTCTAAAATCGGAGGTAATACATGCCATAAAAATATCAAAGAACAGGAAATCTGCTGGACCAGATGGAATACCTATGGAACTGATAAAAATCATAAATGAAGACAACATTGATCTCGTGGTAAACTTGTTCAATAAAATAAATGATTCCGGGAAGATCCCCGAGGAGTGGCTAACGTCGACATTTGTGCCTATACCAAAAAAACAGCACCCAACAAAATGCTGTGACTATTGACTGATCAGCCTAATAAATCATATGTTAAAGACGTTTTTACGTATTATACATGCTCGTATCCGTTCTAAATGCGAGCAAGACTTAGATGATTCACAATTCGGATTCAGACAGGCTTTTGGAACACGCGAGGCGTTGTTTGCTTTCAATGTTCTGATGCAAAAATGCCGAGATCAGCGTAGAGACGTGTTTGTATGCTTTATAGATTTTGCAAAAGCATTCGATAGTTAAAATGCTTCGAGAGGTCGGTATTGACGGAAAGGATATCAGAATAATAGAAAATCTTTACTGGTACCAGCGCGGAGAGTTCAGAGTTGAACACTACAGAACATCAGAACTGGAGAACCAGAGAGGAGTTCAACAAGGCTGTATCATCTCCCCACTACTATTTAATTTATATTTGGATAAGATCTTTAAGAGGGCTCTAGAAGAACTCGATCTGGGGATTAAAGTAGGTGGTATTCGCATTACCACAATCAAGTACGCGGACGACACTGTAGTCATTGCAGAAGCCGCTACAGATCTTCAACTACTGCTGGACCGAATAAAACACGAAGAAGATCAACTAGGTTTAAACATCAACATCTCCAAAACAAAATTCATCGTGATCAGCCGCCAAGACCATAACGATGAGACAATCTGCCTCGATAGTGAACAAATCGAACGGGTGAAAATATTTAAATACTTAGGTAGCCTGATCACAGAGAGTTTAGACCCGGATAGAGAAGTTAAGTGCCGAATTGAATCCGCCCGCGCTATATTTAACAAAATGAAATCACTATATTGTGACAATAATTTAAATTTTAAAACAAGACAAAGGATGGTCAAATGTTACGTTTGGTCTGTTCTGCTATATGGTGCGGAAGCATGGACACTCAAAGTAAACACAATGAACCGTCTGGAAGCCTTCGAGATGTGGTTACTAAGAAGAATGATCCGAATATCCTGGGTAGAGAGGATCTCAAATGAACGAGTGTTGAACAGAGCAAGAACTGATCATGTGTTGCTGAGAGGAGTAAAGTGTAGAAAAGTTGCTTACCTGGGGCATGTACTAAGAGGGGAAAAGTACCTACTGCTTCAGCTGATAATGAAAGGAAAAATAGAAGGTCGCCGAGGATTGGGAAGAAAACAGATGTCCTGGCTAAGGAACATTCGCGAATGGACTGGCATTCGGGGTGCAGAGGAATTGTTTAGAATGGCGGAGAACAAGTCTGCCTACTCCGAAGTGATCGCCAACGTCGGGAGGAACCTCACAAAGCACATGAAAGAAGAAGAATTAAAATTAAACTTTTACGATCGATTAAAGTTCTAAAAATTGATTTTTGCTTATTAACAACACTGTCAGCGATTTTTAACGATTTCCTTTGCTTTTTGCTAGCTGAAAGGGCAATTTATAGACTCTACTCATCAAAATACGTCGCATATAATGTCAAAAACCACTTTAAAACTTTAGTCGAATTTTACAAAAACGTTCGATTAACCTTTATGAATTTTTTTCACATCAAAATTATAAATATTAGAAAAATGGCTTTTTCGACGAATTCTTATGAATTTTGATGAGAAAATTTCTCTGATGCAGTTTTTTTCCGGTAAGTATTAAAATTAAACTTTTACGGTCGATCAAAGTCTTAAAAATCAATTTTTGCTTCTTCACATTTGTCATCGATTTTTTACCATTTTCCTTGATTTTTGCCAGCTGAAAATGCAATTTTTGGACTCTACACATCAAAATACGTCGCATTCAAAGTCAAAAACCACTTTAAAATTTCATTCGGATTTTACGAAAACGGTAGATTAATCCATTTAAATTTTTTTCACCCCAAAAAATTAATATTTGGAAACTATGGCTTTCGATAGATTCTTATGTAGGTATTTTAATGAGAAAATTTTCCTGACACTGTTTATTTTCCGGTAAGTATTAAAATTAAACTTTTACGGTCGATTCTCAGCAATTTCTAACAATTTCTCTTGCTTTTCGCCAACAGAAAATTCAATTTTTGGACTCTACGCATCAAAATACGTCTGGCGCGGTAAACCAAAATAGGTTTTCTCTATTTTCTTTGTGTAAAAAAAATTTTTTTTAATTTTTACGTGGTTTGCTTTGCCCGATTAAAATTTGTATTTATATATTTACATATTATACGATTTTCTCGTAATTTCTCGACCAATGTTGTTAGGTATCTAATTGTCCTTACTTTACTATGCTTAAAGTCACCTTGTCGGCTTCGTTTTACCAATTTCCAAATCGGAATAAATATGAGTTCAATGTTCATATAATCAAACAAAATATTAAAAAAATATGCCTCGTCTTTTCATTTGAATGTTTTTTCCTGCTTGCTTTCTGTGCGGCTACATTTATTAACAAGTTTGAATTTTTAAAAAGCGGTGCTGGTTTTTTTATTATTATCTAATTTTTTTAATAATAGTAAGGGGTGCTCTCAAAGGCATATTACCCCTATATGAATTACAAAAGTAATATTTTTATAATATTTATTGATATCTTCTATATTTATATTAATTTCCCTAATCAAGTTGCAATTTATTTATAAGTACATATTTATTGGCTGAGATAAGATAGACGAAACTGTTCCCATTATTATTGATAGTACCTAAACGTGATTTCTAGTGATGAATTAGTTGTAATGGACAAGATAGAGAAATGCAGAAATATAAATCCGATAGAAAATGCAAGCTTTTTATCGAAAGTGACTTTTTTGTAAGTATTCGATAAATTAAACTTTTTTTTTGAAAACCGAATTTTTCAGTCACACCTGCACAACATTTCAAAAAGGCTTACATAAAGATTTAATTGAAAATGATGTATATGAAATTTCAACAAAGTTTGTTTCTAAAAAATTAGGCAATCGTTTAGAAAATGAATGGATGAAGGAAATTAGTCAGCCTAAGCCTCAGTTGCTAAGAACTTTGTATGGAATCTTCCGCGTTGAGTATTTTATTCTTGGTATTGCGTTTCTAATAATTAATACTAGCTTTACGTAAGAATTTAATGTGAGAATTTATTGGGTTCATCGGTTTTGGTTTTTTAGAATTTCAATACCTTTACTGATAGGGAAGATAGTAGGCTATTTCAGTGCGCCAGAATCAAGCACTCGACGATTTCTCTTTGGGAATATTACTAGTTTGATTCTATGTGTTTTTGCAAACTTTGCATTTTCCCATTCGTATAGGTTTTGTGTTCAACAATTAGTTCTAAAAATCCAAATTTCTGTTTCTGCTTTATTGTATAGAAAATGTTTAAAATTGGACAGATTTTCAATCCCGACAGCAATTAACAGTAAAATAGTTACTTTAATGACCAATGATATTAATTGTTTTAACTTTGCTGTACATTTTTCACATCAATTTTGGACATCTACAATTCAAACGATAATAATTACGTATATAATGTACACGCAACTTGGAATGTCTGCATTATTTGGAATTATTATATTGGCCCTTTTGGTTCCAATTCAAGGTAAGGTTATAAACCAATAATCACCGCCATGACCTTCTGTATAGTATGTGCCGGTCATGGTTGTTCGGCCTTTGGTCTTGTAAATATAAGAACCTTTAATTATTACATTTTTTAGTATATTTTGGAAAAACAATGTCGTTTTACAGATTTAAAACATCTGCTTGTACTGATCAAAGACTTAAAATTACACAAGAAATTCTAGCAACAATTAGAATTATAAAAATGTACAGCTGGGAATTAATTTTTTCAAAAAAAATAAACACATTAAGGAAGTAAGTCTTCAACAAAACCCATAACATTTTATAATATCAATTTTTTCCTTTCAGAGAAGAAATAGAAAATTTAAGAATTTTATATTACATCAAAGCTCTTGTTTTGTCTATAGGGCAATTAAATTCACGGTTAGCGTTTTACGTATGCGTTATATCATACGTAGCATTAGGAAATCATACAACAGCCGAAAGGGCATTTGTGGTACTTGGATATTTTTCGGCGTTACGAGCAGCGTTGTATGTGTTTATGGAAACAACAAAATTAGCTGAAACACAAGAATCTCTTAAAAGATTAACCGAATTTTTACTCCTTGAAGAAGTGGCTCCGGATCACGGCATTATTAAAAAAGATATTCTAGTGCCACATATTTCCATGCAAGGAGTGACTGTGAAATCAAATGAAAATATGATTTTAAATAATATTAGCTTAGAGATAAGTTCAGGATTGACATTACTTGCAGGATGTGTTAACTCAGGAAAGACGACTTTCCTTAAAGTAATTCTAGGAGAGCTAAAGAAATATGACGGAACTATTGTTACCTCTGGTGAAATATCGTACTCATCTCAAGAACCTTGGTTATTTCCTGGCACAGTCAAGCAAAATATTATTTTTGGAGAGCCATTCGATGAAGAGCGTTACGAAAGAGTCGTTGATACATGTGCTCTTAGAAAAGATTTCTCTAGTTTTCCGTTCGGAGATCAAACATGTCTGACCGATAAGGATCTCAACTTAAGTCGAGGGCAAAAAGCCAGGATTCATTTAGCTCGAGCAATTTTTAAAAAAGCGGACATTTACTTACTCGATGATTGTCTATCTGCTGTCGGACAACATATTTTTCGTGAATATCTGGAAGGCTTTTTAAATAAAAAAATTTGTATATTAGTTTGTTCGGAAGAAAATTTACTCAAGGAGGCAGATAATGTAATTATATTAGCCGAAGGAAGCGTTCAATTTGATAATAATTTTAAAAATCTTCAAAAACAGAATAAGGTGCTATTGGAGACTGATGATGGGAATGAGAATACAAAAGATGCCGATGAGGTAGTTGATACTGACGAGACAAGTCAATTGTTGACAACTAAGTCAAACCTAAAAAATTATGACGAAACGAACCAACAGAGTTCAGTCAAACTACAAGCATATTATAAATATTTTATTCATGGCGGAGGATTAAAGATGTTAATATTCATAATAGTTGTATCTATATTGGCCCAAATTACATCCAGTTGGTCTGACTACTTTGTTACTTTTTGGTAAATGAAAACCATTATAATAATTACTAAACTTTTAACAATTTGATCCTTAACATTTATAGGGTGGATACGGAACAAGATATGTCAGGGTTTAGGTTAAATCATACAACCAATTCTAAAGAATACAAGGAACTTAAGGAATCGCAAAATAATATACTGACAAACTATTCATTAGTAATTCTTACAGCTACGCTTCTTACTGTATTTAAGACGTTTGCATTTTTTATTTTTGCATGTAAAGCATCCATAAATATACACACATCGATTTTGGATAAAATATTAAACGCTACAATGATATTTTTCGATACAAATTTATCGGTAAATGTGCTTAATCGATTTTTTTGTGACTTAGGAATAATTGACAAACAACTACCATCTACAACGTCCGAAGTGGTTGCTGTAAGTATTAGACAAATTGAAATAATATTTCAGACAATTTTCTGGCTTCTGGCTGCCAATCGGTGCTTTTAAATTCCTTTCCTATTACCTGCTTCTTTTTTATGCAATTATACTTATTAACATTTGGATATTTTCAACATTTAAAACCAGAAACAGATAACGTACTTTCTGTCTGTTCGTAACGTTCCATTATACTTTTATTTATTTGGTCGTTTAAATAATTACCATCTCTATCAGGATATTACTTTTTAGGTAACTCTAACATTGTTTGGTACTCTTTTTGTAGTGACTTCGGTAAATATCTATTTTGTAATTCCATCGGTAATATTTTTGATAACTTTATATATTGCTCTGTCATTGTATATTCCAACTAGTCGCAGTATTAGAAGATTGGAAGGCTCAAGTAAGACATCACAAAAATAATTTCGGTTGCCTTAACTTTGAACTTTATCTACAGCTAGAAGTCCCGTAATTGGACATTTGAACTCAACTTTGGAAGGTTTGTCAACCATAAGGAGTAGTCAAGCCCAAAATATTCTTAGAGACGAATTTGACAAACATCACGATCTCTATAACTCTGTATCCTACATGCAGTTATCCACTACAAGAGCATTTGGGTTTTATTTAGATGCGCTCTCTTCTGTGTACATTGCCATAATAATATTTTCGTTTTTGATTACTAGAAATGGTAAATAAATCAGATAATTGTAAACCATTTAAATTAACGATTGTGTTTTAGATCCGAAAGCTGGTGACGTAGGATTAGCCATAACGCAGGCTTTTACTTTAACAGAACTTTTGCAATGGGGAGTAAGCCAATGGACCAAATTGGAAGATCAAATAACATCTGCTGAAAGAGTTCTTGAATTAACTAAAATTGAAACCGAACATAAAATTGGAAAAAAGTTAACTGACTGGCCAAAACATGGTGAAATTGTATACGAAAATGTTAATTTGAGATATTCACCGTCCAGTAAAAAACTGTTAGAAAATGTAGTTTTTGATATCAAATCAAGTCAGAAGATTGGAGTAGTAGGTAGAACAGGGTCTGGCAAATCTTCCATCATATCGACGTTATTTAGATTTCACGATTTTGAGGGCAAAATTACAATAGATGATGTCGATATAACCAGAATTGAATTAAGTTTATTGCGATCAAAAATATCTATTATACCTCAAGATCCGATATTATTTTCTGGAACGATAAGAACTAATTTAGATCCAAATGAAATTCACAGCGATAAGGAACTGTGGGATGCTTTGGAACAAGTTGAAATAAAACATTTAATACCAGATTTAAATGTTATTATATCAGAAGGTGGTTCCAATTTTAGTGTAGGCCAAAAGCAGTTAATTTGTTTAGCTAGAGCAATAATTCAGAAAAACAATATTTTAATACTAGAAGAAGCAACGGCTAATTTAGATATCAAAACTGATGATTTAATACAGCAAACAATAAAAACAAAATTTTCTGATTGCTCAGTAATTACAGTGGCCCATCGATTACGCACTGTAATGGATTCAGATAAAATTCTTGTAATGGATTCAGGAGAAGCTATTGCATATTGCCACCCTGGAATACTGTTGAATAATAAAAGTGGATTGTTTTATGAAATGGTTAAAAATGCTAAACTGTTAGAAAAAATGGAAAAGTAGTAGAGCGTAGCTGATCAATTGTGGCCGCGATGTGGCCATCTTGTGCTCAGTGGGTGGCATAGAGAAAACGTGCGAGTTGCTGTGTAAACGGAACGAACCGATTTTGGTTTCTGCACATTATAGTCATCGCAGCCACAATTTTTCAGCTGCGCTCTTCACAACAGACCAATTAAATTTATCTCTTAATTTTGTCTATCTTTTCTCTTAATCACTTAATCTCAAATCCTTTGAAGTTGATTGTTCAAGACCAGTTGGTCCAAGGTCTTTTTCGACTTCCAAAAATTATGATAAGCTGGTTTTTTTATCATTATATAGCAGGTATCCCAACAATGAAGGCACAAGATTGAACAAAGCAGTACGGTCTTCCTGCAACTGCAATTTTTACTGCGCCCCTTTTTGCATTTGCAATGATATCTTCTATATAATAGAATCAGGTGCAGACTGCTTCATAATTGTGATAGGTTAGAACCCAGTGTTTGTTTTAAAGCAAGATTTTGTTTTGATTCAAAACCATTTTAATTTTGTTTCAAAACTATCTTGGTTTTGATTCAAAGCTATGTAAGTTTTGTTTTGTTTCAAAACTAAAGTATTATTTAATTTTAATTTATTATAATTATTATTAAAAAAAAAGTTAAATTTAAAAATTCAAAATAACTTCAAAATTGCATAATTTAATAAAAAATAATTAATGGCTTTAGTATAGAAGCATAGGGCATAACTTGCAGTTTAAGGTAACATTTAATTTTAAGATTCTGTCAGTCTGATGCCCGGTTTCATAAAACTTTTAACAAAACGTTAAAATTAATAATCCAATAGAAAACGTCCGTTGACAATAAGAGGCCAATAGAAATCCTTCGTTAGTTTAACGGCTTGTTAAACGTTTTTTTTTTTCAAAAGTTTTGATTTGCTACGACTGTATTAGCCTTCAGTGAAGTTTAGTCAAGGTCATATCTCCTTGTAGTTTGTTTACTTCGTTCATAACCTTCAAAACACATAAACATAACCCTTAACTTTTCTGACTTCTTCGAAATGTTACAACAAATTGGAAAAACTTTGTGCAGAATTTCTAAAAATATTAATCAAGCAAATATAAGGTAATTGAGCTTTTGTAACAATTGTAATAACTTGATCGTTAAATTAAAAATCTTTGTAGGTGCACATCACAAATTCAATGCTACTCTCAATCTAGAACTTACGAAGGAGAAGGTAAAATATCGGTGGACATTTTAAACAGTCGCACCGACCTAGGATTATTAATTAATGGCATTAGTCAGGTTAGTTTCTTAAAAACCAAATTAGGTTTTTTTATTCTTTCTGTTTGTTATTTTTAGGTTGGTTTTCGATTAAATAACGACGTTACTGTCTTGGGACCTCTTGTGATATTTCCAAGGTGAGATTCGTAGTAATCCTGTCGATATAAACTTATACGTTTGTTCTAGGGCAATTTTGTCATGGAACGTTGCTTCTTCAAACGATATTAATCCTGACTCTTTACATCTTTTTACCTTGCTGGAACCTAAATTAGATTTAGTTGTGATAGGAGCTGGAGATACTCTAAAAGATTTAAATCTTTATCATCAATTGTTACCTTTTATGAAAAAGCATCGTATAAATTTGGAGGTATTAACCACCGAACAAGCATGCTCCACTTACAATTTTTTATGTTCTGAAGGGCGTTACGTTGGTGCGGCTTTATTACCACCAAAACATTTAAAACCAACAGATACTGACATATTACATTCAAAGTTACGGTATCAAAGTTTGTATGAACTAAAAGATTAAGAATTC
The DNA here is from genome assembly GCA_905340355.1 of Rhagonycha fulva. Taxonomy (NCBI): domain Eukaryota; kingdom Metazoa; phylum Arthropoda; class Insecta; order Coleoptera; family Cantharidae; genus Rhagonycha; species Rhagonycha fulva. Next base: position 11,016,394 of record HG996555.1, read on the forward strand.
AACTGTAGGATAAATAAATAAATTAATTATTAATAAAAATTTTATTTTAAATTTGTAAATCACAAAAAATTATAAATCTGGGATTTCGAATTCAGAAATCTTCCAGGTTTCGAAAGAACCGTCGGGTAAATATCTTCGAATATCAAATGGAATTGCTCTTGCTTTGAGTTCTTTTATAGCTATTTGAAGGGAATCGGTTTCGCCATCTAATTCAACCATCACAGGAGCACCCATGGAAATTTGAAGAGCTCGGGCACCTAATATTCTTGCCTTTTCGAATCTTGTCATGATAGGACTTGTTTTTCGTTGCTCCTTTGGTATAGCCATAGCATTCCCATCATCTGCAGAAGGTGCCACAATATCAACTTGATCTTCTGTGTCGGCTTCCACTAGATCATCAATATCGTCTTCAGCTTCATAATTATCTACTTCAGTGTCCTCGATTTCATTATCGTTATCGCTCATTTTTGTGGCTAGAATTAAAAAATACAAAAAGGTAATGCCAAAACTTCTGGATTTTTAAATGGGTATTGTGGTGGATACATCTTGTATTTTTATACAAAAATTTTGACTTGCCAATTTAAAAATGTTAAATTATATTTGATTGGTTAACGTTTATCACACATAATTATTTAAATGTGTAGTACATAAATGATAAAGGTGTGATTTAGAAAACTTATCTCTCCACATTTTTATTTATAATGCATTCTTATAAGAAAGAATATAACAAATTTGGAAAATTTGGTGAAAATCTTAATTTAATCCAAAGACACGCAGGGCAGGTGAATGGATTAACAAGCAATTTAATGGAGCGAATTCGGTAGTTTAAAGGCATTTCGTTTTTGCTAAACGCTAGTAATGAAAAAAAGTTATTGCTATTTGAATTATATTATCAGTTTTAAAATTAGTTTTCCTTTTTTAATTTATTTTCTATCCAGTGGCGCAATTTAGGGGTACAAGGTAGAGAAATTTATCCCACCCCCCCAAAAAATTACAAACAAAATTAAATTAAAATTTAGTTAATAAATGTACTACTCATATGAAAGTAGAACATCTCAGAAATATTATGTGAAAGTTTCAAGTTCATCGGAGTAAAACTCGCAAAGATACCTAATGAGAGTAACAATTGAAGGGTCCATACTGCAAGAGTGATGAATGTCCAAAATTACACATTAGTAGCTTAGTATGGCATTTGATAACTTTATTCATGTAGCAAATTTTTTACCTTCTGAAACCGGACAATATCGCAAGGGGTCCCAAGAAAATCTAGTTTTTCTAAAACGGTTGCACGAATTAAATGCTAAATGTCACCAGTGTCCACAGCAATACTGATGAATGTCGCTTAGTTTTAACTTCCATGTCAAATTTTATTAATGGCATTCTTTAATATAAAATGTACCTACCTACTTAAATATAGGAAATACAAAATTTAATTGTTTTACACCGGAGTTTTGAATTAACCGTTTAAAACCTTTAAATGCAAATATCTCAAAACTTCAATTTTGGACATTCATCACTCTTGCAGTGAACCCTTCAATTATTATTAAACTTAAATCAAACGGTAAACTTCAGACACGTTTAACTCAAAACTACATTTTAGAAGACCGTGCGTAAGATTACTCAAAAACTACTTAACCAATCATATGATGAAATTTCACACACGTCTTAAATATAAATGATTCTCGAGACTAAACGATTATGTACTTTTTTCATTTTTCATCTTTTTTTACAAGTAATTATAGGCCAATTTTTTGGGTAAAATCGTCACTTTTATTTCAACACCATCCCAAAAATGTAAATTTTTATATTTTTTAAAATGGATTCATTCAGTCTGAAGATAAAATAATATAGTAACCGAATCTTTTTACTTTTTTCATTTTGGATAATCCTGTGACGAGTTATCATACGCACCTCAAATCATCTTTTTTTTAAGCATCTTCGAAAATCTACTACTAGTGGTTTAATTGTCCACGCTTTGTGGAAGTAAAATTCTAAAATGTTCTTTAAATGTTGCTATTTCTTGTAGAAAAACTTTCAAGTAAATACATCTATTCATAACTTAGAAAAAAAATCAACAAAACGTCACCACTCACCACACGGAAAAATTTCAAACTAAAAATTGGACATAATTTCTTAATTATGGAGACACCACCTACGGTAATGGTAATGTAAATTAGAAATAAATGCGGGACGGGATATTTAGAATATTTAGTCCCGAGCGGGACACTTTGTCAACTCAGTTTCGCGCGGGACGGGATCCCGCAGTCCCGCATTTGATTTATTTTATACAATGCAACCCGAATAAACTTTTCTGGATTTTTTTATTAACGCATATTGCTCAGAGTATGTCCCGCGCGGAACTAAATATTCTAAATATCCCGTCCCGCATTCATCTCTAATGTAAATCGCTAATATTGCAACAAAATATTCAGCATTACATAGAATTTCAATATTGGCTGGAACTGGAAATTGGTAATATAGCAACTATTGACCCAACATTTTATTTGTTTCTGGAATTTCGATTGAAAAGTTGAAATATGTATAAAACATGTTTTAATTTTGAAAATTCATTTTAAGTGTTGCACTATTAAACTGTTGCTTGTGGATTTAAACATTAAAAACAAATTTGTGTTATTTATTATAAGAAATTCTAAAACTGCGAATAAATAAACTTAAAGCGAATATAATATAATAATTTATATCTATTCCTTACCTTATCCACTGCATTCCACATATAGCTACTGATTCATATTACATCGATGACAATGCACTTTAGCAGCAGTAATAACATTTCACAAGAAAGTTACTATAAATAATTGCATATAATATGCGTAACATCAAGTCGCGCTCTGAGGTGCCAGACCATGGTATTTAGAAGTTTTTTTAATATCTAGATCACTCAAATTCGCAAGTCAAAAGGTTATTAACTTTGGTTTCTATCTTCATATAATTCATATTTTATAATAAAAATGAGCACGTTTTTCTGTTTGTTTGTTCCCTCTTATGCCATTTGACCGTTTTGAACCAAATCTTGCACATTTTCCTTTATCTTTTTAACTTTTCTTATTAACTTTTCCGTTATCGTTAAGAAACGTTAGGTTTGGTTTACACTCAGAAATGCATTAAATAGTAATGTAATGGAAAGCATTTGCGTAGAAAGCAAACTTTTTACTGTTCTGAACGATTCGATAATGAAAAAGTTGCAAATTTAGTTAACGCAAGTTTAGGTTATTCTGAACAAAAAAGTTTTTATCATCAAATACACAGATTATCCCCCTTTTACGGCCCTGCTTTCGTCAACTACAAAAGAGTAATAGATGATCTTCAAACGGCTGAACAACTTTTCTTGAATTATTCTGTAAGCGGTTCATTGTTTGAGAAGCACTGACAATTAAACGTCAAATGTGAATTCTAACCTAGAAAATCGTTTTTAAATCATGTTTTGATAATTTTAATAATTTCTTGTAATTTTAATTACATTTTTATTATTGCCCCACTAATTACGTTGATTTTACGTTTGAAAAATGTGTGATTTAAATATATGATTTTTCAATAAGTGTCATCATGCCTTCACGTAAAATATGGTAAAAACTAGAAATTAAAGCCTTATTGTTCTCTGTTATATGTTTAATAATTTACAGCATGATGTCGGATTTTTTTTACCCGAATATGGGGGGCGTGGAACAGCACATATTTAATTTATCGCAGTGGCTTATTATAAACGGTCATAAAGTAATTGTTATAACTCACAGTTACGGAGATCGTATTGGTGTAAGATACATGACGAACGGGTTAAAAGTGTATTATCTTCCAATTAAAGTGCTGTATAATCAATGTGTGCTTCCGACTATGATATGCAACATTCCTTTAATAAGATACATATTTATAAGAGAATCGGTCGAAATAGTTCATAGTCATTCGGCATTTTCAGCTCTTGCTCACGAGGGACTCTTAATTGGAAATTTGATGGGATTAAAAGTATGTTTGGGTGTTGTTTTTTTTTTAGATAATAAAATTGTTTTTAGACAGTTTTTACGGATCACAGTTTGTTTGGATTTGCCGATGCCAGTGCAGTGATTACAAATAAGTTATTGGAGATATCCTTATCGGGATGCAATCACTGTATCTGTGTATCTCATACCGGCAAGGAAAATACTGTGTTGAGGGCGCATGTCAAGGACCAACTTGTTTCCGTCATACCTAATGCAGTGGACACTTACATGTTCAGTCCTCGACCACAGTTAAGGTCGAAATCTACCAGTGAGTTGCTTTTATGCGAATTACATTTTAAATAGTTTTGTTTTTTAGTAACTATTGTAATTGTATCAAGATTAGTGTATCGGAAAGGTGTTGATTTAATGGCAAAAATCATTTCGGAGTTGTCGAAGGAATATAGCGAAGTTAATTTTTTAATTGGCGGTGATGGACCTAAGAGATGGTTAACCAGTATTTTGCTTTTTAATAAATAAATTATTATTGAATGCTTTTCAGGTTGTTGGAAGAAATTCGTGAAAGGGAGGGACTGCAAGATCGGGTTACTTTGCTTGGATCCTTAAAACATTACGAGGTAAAACATGTCTTGAATCAAGGACATATATTTTTGAATACGTCGTTAACTGAGGCGTATTGTATGGCTATTGTGGAGGCTGCTTCTTGTGGGTAAATAAAATAATTTAATTTTAACTGTAGAATGCCGTAGCTATAGTTATGTTGGATCGTGAACTCATTCTGTTACCCTGATTAAATTGATTGCTTTTGTCTTGCTAATCATTAATGATATAATTTTAAATATGATTATTTATCTTTCAAGTTTCATGTAAAAAATAGAGCTTACAAAATTATCTTTAAGAGCTAATTCTCAAGTCATTGAAAAATCAATTATAAAATTCTAAATTGACAAACATTAAGTGTGATTAAATAAAAACATTAGATAAATTGATGCTCTCATTTGAATATTGCATATTATAGTCCATGGCTTTTACCTTCAAAAATGGTAAAAAAAGAAAAAATATATAGTAGGATGAAATTCATTGGAAAAGGTAGAGAATATAACAAAAATGAATGGAAAAATAAATTACGGGCGATCTGACATCGGGAAGGGGGAGGGGGTGAGTTTTTAAGGGTAAAAAACGGTTTATCTCGATTTCCGGCAAAACTGCAAGTCCTATGAAAAAAAGTTAAATGGCAAAGTTGTAGGTAATAAAAAGATCTACAACTTTTGTATTGATACTTTTTTCACAGAACCTCAAAATTTATGTGAAAAATTCAAATAACCGAGTTTTTGGTTTTTGATTTTTATCTTTTGCAAAAAAATTTATTTTTTTACGAAATTTGGTGAAAACTTACCTTTGTGTGTCCCAAAAATACTGTAATTTTTTTGATTTAAAATATTCATTTTTTCACCTTATTTTGACTTAATATCGAAAAAGTACCCTAATTTTTAATCGAAAATTCTCACGTCGAAATATCTGCTTTTTTAAAAAAGTTGGTGTGTTTTTTGTTTGTTGAAATCTCTACTTTCTGATGGTATAAAAAAAAATATACATTACTATGGTAAATGTACTCAGGAAATGCAAATAATGAAAACAACTCGAATTCGAAAATTTTTTTTAATCATTATCTACCTACAATTTTGAGCTATTTATTAAAATTTACACTTTAATTACTCGCAAAACGTAAGATTTCATGTTATACATGTTAATAAAAAATTACAAATATTCATGAAACATAAATATTGAAAAAAACATGCGAAATTAGTAGTTCTAAATATTAAAGATATGATTTTCAGATTCAAGTTGTTTTCATTATTTGCATTTTCTGAGAACATTTACCATAGTAATGTATATAGTTTTTTATACCATCGGAAAGTAGAGATTTCAACAAACAAAAAACCCTTTTTTAAAAAAGCAGATAATGTGACGTGAGAATTTTCGATTGAAAATTAGGGTGCTTTTTCGATATTAAGTCAAAATAAGGTGAAAAAATGAATATTTTAAATCAAAAAATTTACCGTATTTTTGGGACACACAAAGGTAAGTTTTCACCAAATTTCGTGAAAAAATAAATTTTTTTGCAAAAGATAAAAACCAAAAACTCGGTTATTTGAATTTTTCACATATATTTTGAGGTTATGTGAAAAAAGTGGCGATGCAAAAGTTGTAGATCTTTTTATTACCTACAACTTTGCTATTTAACTTTTTTTCATAGAACTTGCAGTTTTGCCGGAAATCGAGATAAATCGTTTTTTACCCTTAAAAACTTACCCCCTCTCCCTTCCCGACTTCAGATCGCCCGTAATTTATTTTTCCTTTCATTTTTGTTATATTCTGTACCTTTTCCAATGGGTTTCATCTTACTATAATTTTTTTTTGTTTAAAAAATTATCGACCCTGGTCTAATAAAATGAAAACTATTAATAACTTTTTTTTAATGTTTATGTAAACAGATGTTCCAATACTGATTGAAAATAGCGATTTTTTAAAATATATCCATAATTTGCTCAAAGCATAATAGCATTATTTGTTTTTCTAAACATAACAAATAACATATTTTACTCTTAAGGCGCCTCTCTTATTGGCTTAAAATGCTAAAACTTGAAGTCAAAACTGCGCTGGTGATAATAAATATTTTTTAATTATTAAAATGGGCCAGTCATCAGGGATTTCTATAGTAAAATAGTAGACAAAAGTTCGAAAGATTTTAAATTTTGAGACAACATTGAAAGAGATTAAAACATGATAATTCCGATTTTGCACCCTTTACATTGTTAACTTTGTGAAAACTCCGGAATTTATTACAAACGTTTTATGTTTTGTCTAAATAATTTTTTTTTAATCATTTAAAAATATTATATCGCGTTGTAAGCTATGAGAGGCGCCTTAACTTTTAATATTTAGCTGCTTGAAAGATGTCGAAAAACGTAGAATTTGAACAGTTTGTAAATATTGCTTTTTCAGTTTGATAGTAGTCTCAACAAGAGTTGGTGGTATTCCGGAAGTATTACCAAGTAATTTAATATATTTAGCTGAACCAAATGTTCCTTCGGTGATGGCTGGTACAAAGCTTTAAATTTGTGTTTAATTTTTTCTAATGTTTGACTTGTAGGGTTAAAATCTGCAATATCTGCTTTGAAATTGGGTAAAATTGTGTGTCCTTACGAGTGCAATAATCGCATTAGAAAATTATACAACTGGGAAAACGTGACGGCAAGAACGGAAATCATCTACGAACGAATTTCTCACGAAAAAGTTAAAAATATAAGTGAACAACTTCAGTGGTAATTAAAATTTTATTTTACAAATTCAAATCCAAGTTTTAATTTTTCTCACAGTTACCTTTCGAGTGGCGTTTGGCCTTACCTATTAGTGGTGTCATTTTGTTACATCGCCCTGTATCTTTTGGAAATGTTTGTTCCTAGAAAAAATATCGATTTAGCACGAGACATAAGAATAAACGATATAAAAGACAAGGAAGTAAATTAAGACAATTTTGTATGATGAAACAATATTTTTTTATTCGAAAATTTTTCGTAATTATACAACTAGTACACAATAAAATGTATATGCCAGTGTAAAATGTTATAAATAAATAAATATTAAGCCTCTAAAAAAAAGCAAAAATAAATATCTCTCATTGCATTATAAGATTCATTGTACTTGTTTACTCGTTTAAATTTTTACAATCTCTTACAACTAAATGTCTTAAGTACATATGGCAATAAAATTAATAATACGAATATTAATTAGGGCCATTTAAACTTTTTGGTAAAAAAACCACAACAGCCAAGGTATGATACATTAATTGTTTTAATGAATTATAATTATATAAAATTTGTTAGGCCAATTTTATACACAAACGTGTAAGGAATGTACATTTCTTGATCACATTAATTGGAATTCAATTCCAAGATAATTACTGGAAGTATCATTATTGTGACAATTTGGTCCAATACTTGGTTAAAAAGTTTCTAAGTATACTTTTGTTTCAGTTGATAAGTGAAGAGTTCCTCTTACTGTCTTTACAATAACCCTAAATCTGTACAAATCTCAAAATAAACTATACAACATACAATAACTATAAAAATCGATAATAGAATCCTGCGCTATGTCAGATCATCAGGTTCTAATAATGGGGTTTCTTGAGAGCTACAATTCCACGACAATCTTTTGTGAATGCTAGGATCCTTTTTATCATTGTGCTGCAAAAAAATTAATTTAATTGTTAAACCAATCTAACAGAGTTACGGTGTATCTACCTTAATGTCATCAACGGCTCCAGCTGTATGATATCGTTTAGTATCATTTCTGACTCGTTTTAACATGGCCTGTCGATGCTGACCTCTACTAAAAGTTTCACAAGCATCTTCTGCCGATATTCCTGAAAAAATATTTGTATTTATTTCAATCTCGTGCATTGTTAAGGCAGGCGCCTCTCTTGTAGCTTAAAATGAAGGTCTCGAACAAATCAAGATTGTGCTGTTAATAATAAATATTTTTAAAAGATTTAAAAAAAATTATCTAGGTAAAACATAGAACTATTTTCGTACAGACTTAAAATTTTAACTTTGTACCAAAATAGTTTTGTTTTACCTTATTAATATTTGTTTAATCATGTAAAAATACTTTTAAACGGAACAGTCTTGACTTGTATTTTTAGCTTTTTAAGCCAAAAGAGGCACCTTAAAGTCATCAAGCCAACTACGGGTTACTAGGTAAAGAAAAGTTCATGTTTACATTCAACATCAGCAATTACTGAGTAACTAATAGTGTTTGCTAAGCTAAAGTGATCACCAAATGTTTTTGAAACTTTGCATTTAAGTTACCTTAAATTTTTAACACAGGGTGACTTAAATTTAATGTGCGATTGGTGTTTACAGTGATTAAAAGTTCAAAGTGACGTATTGAGAGATTAGATTGGATGATATCCAAAATTGCGATAAAAAAATAGAAGATGATGGTAAAATAGTATCAATAGGTAAAAATCATGCGCAATAGATAAAAATCGTTTTTTTTTTGTATTGCTCAGGAGTGTGACCATACATTGTACGGTTTTGCAGCTGGTTGGGACGCATTTAAGCCACGAGTGACGTCATTTGCTTCAATAGGCTTCGTAATACAATTTAAAAATTTAATCCTTTGTACTATGATTTAACAAGTGTACCAACTTAATAAACGCTAAATATTATATAAGAATACGAAAGTGAAAAATTATACCGCATTAACTTCGAATAATTTATCATAATATAAATCGGTGTTAAAATGGAGGTAAGACCAAATAATACGCTATACATAAATAATTTAAATGAAAAAGTTACTCAAAAGGATTTGAAAAATGCGCTTAATCAGATGTTTTCACAATTTGGGAGTATTGTAGACATCCTAGTGCGTAAAACTTTAAAAATGCGTGGACAAGCTTTTATTGTTTTTAAAGAAATTCAGAGTGCTACAAAAGGATTGAAATCCATGCAAGGATTTCCATATCTCGAAAAACCAATGAGGATTCAATACGCAAAAACCGATTCCGACGTAATCGCAAAACTTAAAGGTACATTTACCGAAAGACCGAAAAAAATTAGGCTACCCCCTACTCAAGCTCAAAATGTGGTTCTCAAGAAAAAAAAGAAGAAGGATCCTGCTCGTATACCCGGTATAAATAACGTCGATCATGGACCTAATCAAATTTTATTCGTGACCAACTTGCCAGAAGAAACAAACGAGGCAATGTTGACCATGGTGTTCAATCGGTTCATTGGGTTTAAAGAACTTCGTTTAGTGCCGAATAGACCAGATATTGCATTTGTAGAATTTGAAAACGAATATCTATCGACAACTGCTAAGGACGCATTGCAGGGATATAAAATCACCCCAACTCAAGCCATGAAAATTTCATTTGCAAAGAAATAATTTTTTGTAAGTTTGTGTACAATAAATTTTCATATTTGTTTTCCATTAAATAAAACGTATAATTTTGATTAAAAAAAGACTACTTAATTATATGGAATGTCGTACCGTCTTGTGGGAACCACTGATCTTCCACGACAGCTATTAAATTTTAATGCTTTTTTTCACTATGTGCAATAATTAATATCATTCATGTTGAAATTGGCAATTGTCTTGACATTTCACAAAAATATGCTACGCAGGGCCGTATATAAGTTTCAAGGGGGTTGGAACTCCCCCCCCCATGACATAAAGTACTTCTAAAGCCTGTATGACACGATGCATAATTTTATATAAAATTTACATGTAAATGCTAAGGGGCCGTCCATTAATCACGTGATTCTATTTTTGGCATTTTTAACCCCCTTCCTCCTTGGTGATACATGGTGAGGTTTAAGACTACCCCCTTCCCCCCTACCATATCACGTGTATTTTTTTATTACCCACAAAGAATTGTAAATTTTTTTTAAATATTTATAAAATACAGGTGATAAAAGTATCATCAAAAAATAAATACACGTGATATATTACTAGACACCCCCTCCACCCCTTGTGATATTTCGTGATTTTTTTTGGACCCCTCCCCCCCTTTCGAGCTTCACGTGATTAATGGACAGCCCCTAACTAACCAATAGAAAGAGCGTATTATTAGCCATCAGACATTTTTCATTGGTTAGTTACCATTTACATGTAAATTTTATGTAAAATTATGCATCGTGTCATACAGGCTTTAAGAACTATTTATTATTAAGGGTCAGTTGTATAAAAGAGGATCATCATTGACCATGGATCAAGCTTCAATTTAAACCAATAGAAAACTTAAAATAAAATTTTAACTGTACTGATTGGTTTAAATTGGAGCTTGATCCATGGTCAAGGATGATCCTCTTTTATACAACTGGCCCTTAGAGCCATATCTAGTGCTACATTGAATAATAATTTGTGTTTATGTCATTTATTTCCAGGACGTTACAAAAATTTCAATAATCACATAATTCCAAAACTGAGATTGGTAGGGTTCTAATTTTCAAATAACGCAGTATACCAATAAATAAATTAATTTCCTTTAGCGTGTTTACATAAAAAAGTGTTAAAAGATTGTGTAATGCTAGGAATTATTTAAATATTTGTAACGTCCTGGAAATAAATGATCTAAAAAACAAATTATTTAGTAAGCAGTGGATTTTGCTCTTAACATTAAAAAAAAAAATTATTATTAGCAGGCCCGTAGCCAAGGGGAAATGTTCCCTCCCGAAATGTTCAGAAAAACAATTTTTTTTTAAGGTGAAGGAAAATTTGTTTATAATAATAAAAATTCTCGGAAGGGAAACCACCAAAAATTTTATTTTTTATAAGTGACGCCCCCCCCCCCCCGAAATTAAATCCTAGCTACGGGTCTGATTATTGGTGTGGTTTCACATAACCTTCTACCCCATGACCAATGCCTAGCTACGGCCCTGATCTTAATAGATTCGTATAGTCAAACTATTTGTATAATTATAAAAATTTTCTGTTCAAGTGTTGTGTTGTTTGAAAGCACTCCTTGTGAAATTAAAATGTTGTAACGCTAAATACAAGTTTCAAAAAGCATCCAATAAATGATTAATGATAAAAGGACTCACAAAAATGAGTGAAATTACGTTGCTTCGCAATGTTCTTCTTCTAGTATAGTAAAAGAGAAAACAAAATGAGCGAATCAGTTTTATAATTTCTTTCCTTATTTGAATACTTGCTTACCTGCTATCACGGGAACGTCAAAATCAAAACTTGTTGTTTTGTCCACTTTTTGTCCACTTGATGTGCTTGGACCAACTGTTGATGTTACGTGCCGAGTTTTGAGCAAAGGTGGATTTTTGCTCTGCGATATTGCAAGTCCTCTCTTTAAATTTCCTCTTGTTGGTGATGGAGGTGGATACGACACTCCTCGATGTGTTGGACTTAACAGGTGGCTTCCAGCTTTGGCGTTAGGAACTGACAGTGTGTTTTGACTTAAATTTAAACTTAAAGAGCCGACGTTCGGAGAGCCTAGAGTTAGATTAGGCATACTCTGCCCTAAACTACCATACGGTTGTACCGATAACGTATTGGGAGTTTTGTTAAAAAGGCGATGTTTAAACGAAAGTTTTTGAGATACCGGACTTTTATCAGGCGGTAAAGGTTGGACCCCTTCGTCACTGGATATCGAAGCCGTACGATTTTCGTTCTCCATCGAAACTGCTCTAGAATGATTTACTGATCCAACAGACGACTGGTCGTTCATTTCCACAGATCCACTGCAACGAAAAATTTATTTTGGAAATTTAACCAGGATTTTATTTTAAAAAATTTACCTATGGCTGTGCGCTAAACTAGAAACACGACTGGCTCTGGAAGAGGATGCTAAAGGAGAACGAGGAATTAATTGCAAACTGTGGTAATCCGTATCAATATTGTAATCCGTACTGTAATCGGTTTCCACACTTTCTTCACCTATAAATTTCATCTGCTTGGCTTGGGAATACAACGTTTGTGCTTTGGAAATACTGTCTTTCCAACTCTAAATTATTCTGTTAGTTGTAATCGATAAAAAAAAACATCAGATAAAATTCTCACCTTCAGCTTTTTCGTATCGGTGTTTTGTAAAATGAATGCAGCGACCGGCAAATCAAATTCATTTTTGTAAATAACGGCCATACTTGGGGTCTCGCGAGTTAATTCGGTAATTACTAATCTATCCACAAGGTACGGTTGTCGAATAATTCGCATTGTGGCACCGCCTTTCTTAGTCGATGGTTTACACACCAACAACATGTCCGTTAATAAAAAACAATGAACTTCCATCTAAAAGAAATAATTGGAAGTAAAAGAAAAACTTTTTATTTGTTAAAAGTTTGGAAATTTATTGGCAATTTACCTTTGATGTACTGCTGTCTTTTAACTTGAGATCGCCTTCCAAAAGTAAATGGCGTTTTCTTTCAGGTGGGCACCCCACCATAGGTTTATTCAAATCTAATTGACTGTAAGACTTTAGTAATTTTTCTAAATCATCGTCTTTTGACTCCTAAAATTTATTGGTTGACTTAAATTGTTCGAGAAATGTAATTAGAGCTTACCACCACATCGTAACTTTCAATTCTTGCCATGATACCTTTTAGTCTCTCATTATCTTGCTTTTGCTTAAGACTGAAATTTACATTATTTACAAAATCATCTACAGATTTAATCTGAAAAGAGTTCAAGTTTAATTTTAAAAAAGACACAAGAAGTTAATGTTATACCATTAAATTTAAATTATCTCTTTCTACATCGTCATCCGTGTTTCTTAAAATTGCTTTTAAAAGAAGGCCATACTTAGTCAGTCTCTGCATCGGCTGCACCAAAATATCCATCAACCTTAATCTGGGGGAGAAAGGAAACTATAGTAAATAAAATTGGAAATAATGAAATTATTATACCTATTGCATTCTTTTTGAGTTTCGCACCAAGCTAAATAAGCAGTAAACAACTCGTTGTGTGTGTGATTTTCCCTGCAATAATGTTGACATCTTGCTTGTTCCCCGCAATATCTAAAATATGCTTGAAACGTGTCTGCAATTTTCAAAAACCCTTGTGACATATTTTCTATACATGGCGCTTGTTTAAAACGTCTCATATCACGAACTAAGGGAAAAATGCAATTTCTCCAAAACAAAACGTTTGTATCTAATATTTCTTTGATATTTGAAAAGAGTTTTCCAGTATCAATTTCTTTTAGCAAATTAACGGATTGTAAATTTTCTAAACAAGCTAAGAAAAGCTATAAAAATGAAAGTTAGCAACCTACGGATTAAATTTCCTGATTATCTACTTACGTCTGTTACTACTTTCAAAGTTTTTATATACGCAACTTCGGTTTTGATGAGTTCCCATAAAGCCGTTTGCTGTTGTTGTAGTTTGTCTGGCATATCTGAAAATTGTTAATAGAAATAAAATAATTTTCTAATGGTTAAAATATGTTTTTTTTCCAATTACAAAATCGTTAAGAACCAGGCAGGGCTTGATATGGACCGGAACGCACCGGAATGCCATTCCGGTCGTCGTATCCGTCGTCAATATCGTTCCGTATCGTTAAAAGGTTTAAAATAGACTAAAGCACACCGCATATTCATTGTAGGACATTGGGAGACTGAAAGAATAAAGAATATTGGATTACTTACTGTTGTGATCAATAATTTCCTTCCAATCTATCTCTAACTTATATAAGGCATCAATGGATTCGCACTGTCCTTGAGGATACACCTGACTATTAGGAATCCCATTCTTAGCGTAACTATTTAAATGCTCCACTAACAACTCCATTTTCGTATCCTTCGAGAAAATAGGATAAATTTTAAATCGGATTTTGTTAACAGACGTACCTTTGTGTTGGTAAAAAAACCTGACCATCTCTGCTTAGGTTGTTTTTTAGCTAGATCTGAATCTTGAAATGAAAGTCTGTTTTCGTGTGGAAAACTTGCGCTCGTCGCATCTTCCGTACTTGAACTAAAGAAACTACTCGTACGAGATCTTGAATTCTATTAAAATAGAAAAGCAATTTATATATTTTGTAGAGGGTATTTTTTATAAGATCAAAAAAAACATAAATCTGATAACAATGACCACTTTATAAGTATATTGGCTTACACTAATCGGAAGATATAAGGCTATTCTTAGATTTATCAAAGATTGTCCAATAAATTTAAGGGATTGAAAGAAAGAAAGTTTATTGCTTTAATGGTGGGTTTCACAAATGTGATTTAAAATTTAACCTACGATCAAAATTAATAATTGTTTTAGTTATGATTAGAATAATTTTAATCGTAGATAAAAATTTTTAAAACTTTAATTAATACGAGTTCCTATAAATAAATAAATTCAAATAAATTATTTATTAAGCATCATATTATTCTGATGAAGGAATGAATTAATTTTCCGAAAGCTTAATAAATAATTTTTTATTTGAATTTATTTATTTATAGTAACTTGTATTATAAAGTTTTAAAGATTATTTAATATCAACTAGTTAATAATATAACATTTTCAATACTGTTAAAGTATTTACAATACTTTCATAATTTATCAAATACGCACTTGACCTATTTTTTTTATTTAATAGAAAGAGATGTACCTATCAAAATCTTTTAACCTTTTTTTTTATAAAATTCCTTTAGATTTTTAACAAATTTCAAATAAATTTTGTTTCGAGTTTCGATAAATTGAATGTGAGACTTTCAATTTATGTTACTTGATACGTTGGTTTCCGTACAATCCCATATTTCACAAAGTAAACAAACACTCACTTCTTTATACTCCTTTAGTATTTATTTTAACACTCGATTTTTGAATAAGAAATGTAGATTTTAGGTCTATTTTCCGAATTTTTTACTTATTTTTGCATCAAAAAATTGGAATTAGATACCAATGATTTAATTAACGAGATGAACTTCCTTGGCGTAAGAAATATAAAAAAGGCTATTATTATCCAGGAAAATTTGTAATCACTCACTGAAAAAAATGTATAGGTACTTAAAAGTAGAACAATTTGTGCCTAGATTGTCTACAGGTACAAATTGTGTAAAAATTTAGCACAATTTGTGCTATAAAATAGTACAATTGCGCTAGAGATGACTGAATTTGACTAAAATTAAGTACAATTGTACCTAATTTTCACCCAATTTGTACTTGTAGACAATCTAGGCACAAATTGTTCTACTTTTAAGTACACCTTTTTTTTCTGTGCTGAAGAACAATTATAGCTTCTGCGTATTGTCTTAATCCACCTGTGACGTGGCTGAAGTTGTACACAAACTCAAAGCTCGGATTACGAAAATTGTCACACCGCCTTTTAAACTTTTACTTAATTGAATGCACCGGGCGCACATTTTAAGATAGCGTTCTAAATTTTTGTACACAAGCTTAAACTACCATTATGAACAACTATGCCAAATTTCATTAACCATATTAGAGGCTAAGGGTTTGAAAATTCTACCTTTAGATGAAAATTATAAGTAAATTTTGTGTACCGCGCGCATATTTTAAGATCCCGTCATAAATTTTTGTACACATGTTTAAAATTACATTACCAACAACTATGTCACATTGCATTAACTGCATTAGAGGCTAAGGGTTTAAAAATTCTACCTTTAGATGGAAATTATAAGTAAATTTTGTGTACCGCGCGCATCTTTTAAGATCCCCTCATAAATTTTAGTACACATGTTTAAAATACCATTACCAACAACCATATATAGTATCTAAAACTCACAGAAAGGCAGAAATCCAGAAATGAGAAATAGAGAACAAGAAAATTTACTAGTACAACACACTATAACATAGACAGGCGAAGTAATTATTCGAATACTCGACTGTAGATGGTAAAAAGTTTTTTTCTTTTATCAAAAAGTAAAGGAATGTTTACTGGACACTGTCTAGTGAGGTAGAGTTGATAGAAGAAGTGTGATAAAAGAACGCGTGACATCCAATCCACCATTTGACACCCAAATGGACCCAAAAGGACGAATTTTTGAATCTACACATTAGCTCCGACCATTTTTCTCAAGCTGCGGCAACTCTCCCTTTAAAAACATGGGACTGGAAGACAGTGATAAGTGCATGCTCTATGAATTGGAGATTCATTATGCATTAGTTTAGGCAGACGCAACTGACATCCAAAGATATGAAAGTAAATTTCTTCAAGATCATTCTATGCTTTGAACAAAAGATCATCACTGGTCGCAGTTATGTAAAGCTTACGCAGCTAATTAATCCCTGAGTATAATATTAGAATATGGGAATTTGGAATTTTTGAACTCCAGACTTGGTTTCTTTTAACTTTTGTTCAAAAAAGTTATTGATGTTAATAAATGGACATAATTTTTGTTATATAATAATTTGGAGAAAGTAACTGAGAGGAAAATTATGATATTAGATATTTTATCTGGTAAAACTCTGTGTTTATCATAATAACAATTTTGGTAAAACATTTAGGTGAAAACAGCCCAAGATAACATAATTCAGACGTAAGGAAAAAAAAACTCTAGAATTAATCAAATTGGACCGCAAATCTCTAACAAATTTAGTTAGTTTATTGGCTGGTTAAGTGGATTTTGTGTGTGTGTGTGTGTGGGGGGGGGGGAAATATTATTTTCAATCTAAAAGATTGTAGCTGTGGTAAGTATCATGTATCTGATGAAAGGTTAACGAAAATAGCCCAAAAAATATAGATTGATAGAAATTGGAATATTAGTTCAAAATTATGAACAGAAGTTCCATGCGTCATTTTATTCACGACATGGCTCATTATGTGAATTAATAATTTATTATTCTCCAATCAACCATAATCAACAATGTACTAAATTTAGTGATAATTTTAGTTGTATCGTATATAATTATTATAAGTAAATAATAAATTTTTATTCAAGCTTCTGTATAGTGCAATTTTAGCACACTCTATTAACTGTCAATTACAAGCATTCGGTTTGAAAAAAGGAAAATTGAAAAACTCGCAATTGTAATTATTTATTCCATTGTAAATCCCTCATTAACCTTAATCAGAGCACTTAATTTTGTCTTCCATTTCACTCAACTTATTTATGTTCGTTTCAATTCACCAAGTATTTTTTCTGCATAAAAGTTTTGCAAAATAACACGCACGTAGTACTTGCAGTTACACTTTTGAAAATGAGACCTGTATATTATCCAAGAAAATCGTAAGTCAAATTCAACAAGCGGAAATGAGATTTCTAAGATCCGTCATAGGGTTTACGCAACGTGATAGAAAACGAAGTGCAAATATCGGAACTGAGTTGAACATCTTCGATTTAAAAACAAAAATTCATGAATACGCAAGGCGTGGAGGTAGCATGTAGAAAGAATGATAAACAATCACTGCCAAAACAACTTTTCCAAAAAAAAATCAATAGGAAAACATTGCATCTGTAGACTTAAAAAACGATGGATTGATCAAACAGGTAAAAATAAAAATTAAAAATTGAAGAAAAAGAAAAATTATTTTTTATTTTTTTTTATAGTTTTAGTTTTTTTTTAATATTTTATACTTTTTTTAATTATGCTTTTCTGTATGTTGCAGACAAATAGTAATTTTAAATAAAGATAAAAATAAGATCAGTAACTTAGAGGCGGTGGCTGAGGGAATTGTAGATTTATTTGTCTAGAAAGTCAAAACTTTTCCAAGCTGAGAAATGACTGGCACTTTTCTGCAGGCATTACTGCAATAGCCTGATTTAAGCAAAAATTACACCTAAGACATAATTGTCAAATATTTTATTATCTAACGTTAACCTAACCTAAGCCAAACTTCCAATAAGCAGAGAGATAAAACTCAAAAAAAAGATTAGAATTTCAGTTCAAATTAAAATTTTTATAAAATAATGTTATTTTCTTCAGGCTTTCTATGCAGGGGGTGAAAATAAGAGTTAGACTATTTTGCTACAGGGAGACATTAATTTTGCTGCTTGATCTTTAAACCTAAACCTTTTATTTTAGTCTTGGAAATAACTGATATAGCTCAGAAGATTATCAGCAGACAGTATTATTAAATTGATAAAGTTATAATTTAATATATTTTTCAATTTAACAGCTCTATCTGTTAACAATTTAATGGCACTGCATCAGATATGCCTAAAAGTAATAAAATAATTGATTTTATTTAGCCATTTCACTCGGTGAATCAAAAACTGCTCATTGCATTTTTATCAATTTGTTTATTTGTATTTTAGCAAATTTTATAAAATTAATGAATTTCAATCAATGAGCTGAGTTCAAAAAGTCACCTTGAGGTGTTCTTGAGACTGAGCTGGTTGATGGTATAGTCACATTATAATATTTCTGCATTACCCTGTACGAATTGTGAATTTTATTTCGTTTACATATTTGAAATAAATATTTAATTACTCTAAGTTGAAGGTTTTGATTTTACCACAAAATTTTAGTGACCACTAAGTTTAATTTACGCAAAGCGTTGAAAGTTGTAAATTTAAGTTATCCTTTAAGAAGTTTAAGACATATAATTTCGTTTCACAGTAAAGAAATTTTGAAATATTGAAATAAAAATTGTAAAAGTTTAATAGCACAGTTTAATTTGAGGGAAAAAGTAGAGCATTTGGGAGTGGTAAATGATTGCAAATTGAAAATGAAAAAAGGAAAGATTAATTAAGAATTGAAAGATATTGAAAAAGTTTCAGAAAGAAAACAAAATTATTTCAAAGTATATGTAAATAAATTATTATTAAATAATTAAAATTATAAAAATATGAAAACGCGTTAGGCAAGGTCTCCCAAAAGTAGATTTTAAAATAAATTTTATTCTGTTTTCGAAAAGCTGGTGATTTTACTATTACTTGCAGATTAAGATATTAAATTATAGTTGTGAAGTTGTAGATAATTATACAAAATTTATTTTATTGATTATTATTATTTTTCTAAACTCACCGAAGTTGATGGTTTTCGTGAATGATTTCCAAATGATGAACTTAAATGTTTTTTATTGCTTGTTACATCTTTAGCTGTAAAGGGAAATGGTGAATAATTAAAGTGACATTGTTCATCTCCGATGGACCTACCTGTAATTCTAACGTGTTTTCCAACAAGACATGCCGTATCTTGAGAAAAATGTATCCAAGTATTATTATTGCTACTTTTATCTTGCAGCCAAGCATCGCAAGAATTTAAATCGATATTGCGTAACTCACACAATTTTGATATCGAATCGCTACAAAATAAATTTTATTAATATTCATAATTGGATAGACGTGCAAATTTCACTAAAACAATACCGAATGATTTAATGAGTGGAAACTTATAGCTATTGTTATGAAATTAGAAGAAAATTAATTTATCGAGTGTGTCTATTTGCTTTAAAATTTTAATTATGTAATAGGAACGGATCGGAATGGCGTGCTCGCCAGACATTTCCAAAATATAATTAAATACAACTTATTCCGCCTCTCAGGTTAACCACATTCTTACCATTTATTAAGAAAATCGATTCAGAGTAACTAAATACAATTAAAACTTAATTACGGCATTTTATTATAGGTACTCACTTTAAAGTTATTCCACGTGCGGCAGGAAAAAATAGTTCGTTATCCCATGTTGACTCATCACCCACTTCAAAATTAACGCTGAAGCATTCGCTGCTGGATTTCTGTAAAATAAATAAATGTGTAAGTTGCTGATGCTATTTTCTACCCTTCTTGGGAATCGTTGCGAAATTTTATATGAAATCTTTGGACAAGTCGAAGAACGAAAACTTAATTTAACGCTTCACGATTTTTTAAACGCGACTATAAATTGTTGCCTTTAGAAAATCAATCACAAAATAATTTGTTATATTACAGAGATAAATTCAATTTAAAAAATTGTAGGATTCAAGTTGTAAATTATTTTTTATTTAGGTGTAATTACAGTTCAATAATGAAGTTAAAGAATTGAAAGCAATTTTGTCTTTTGCAATAATAGAATTTTTCTGATTATGGTCTGATCATTTTAAATAGAAGAATATTTTATGATTCGTACCCACATTCACATCTTGAATTTATACTAGAGAGCGTGAAAATTGAAGTGCATATTGGCTTTAATTTTCTTTAACTGGAAGCAATATAGACGAAGGAAACCAAATAGAATTTGCAAGTTTTCATAGCAAATTCTACAAAGAATAACAAACCACATGTTTGAGAACTGAATAGGCAATGTTACATGGAAGTTAGGAACTAGGAAAGTTTGATGAATTATATGTACTGAATGTGGTTCTTTCCAACAATTATATAAGTAATAAAACTTAAAACATTAATTTATATAACTTGAGTTTCAAATTTGTTTTTCTGATGGCAAAATCTTTTTCTCCGGTTTGCTTTAAAATTGGATGCCCAAACAGATAGTTTGGTTTAGAACAATTATTTAAGCAATTCCAAAACTTTTCTAATTGTCTTTGATTTGCCTCAGCATCAGCATAATGAAAAAATTACCTGATCATTTACTTCAATTTTTAACTTGGGTTCTTTCTAGTATGACCACAGTAAATTATTATTGTTCTAATAAGAAAACTAAAAACGTCTTATGAGTTTACCTTTCGGGTCACCCTTCACGAATGTCATACATTTTGATATAGTAGGTTGACTTTTGAGCCAGGGAGCAGGGGAATTTCAAGTACTTTATTCAAAATTTATAGGATCAATAAATTATTAATGAATAAAATTTGGTGAAGTGCTAACCGAAAACTCTGGTTGACAAGTTCGTATGCCGTATCAAAAGTATCTGGAAATAGATTTAATTCTTAGAATTTAATAGTTTAAAATTATTCTTAAATAATACTCAATCTAGCCAATCACGGAGAGAATTTAGGTTGGGCAACCGTCAGACTTAACACCTAAGTTCCAAGATGTGTACTATATAAAAATTGCTCCGATAATTTTTTGTTACTAAACTGAAAGGGTCTTAAATTAACCAAAACGAACCTAACCTAAAAGGAAATCTGAAATTCATCAAATACTCGAGAGATTTTTCAACAAAATCGCGAGCAGCGGTTTTTAGTTAAATTTGATTCACTGATTTGATTATATTTCTGTATGTGACGCTTTTTTGTGAAATTTTTATTCATGCAAAAGTTTGTAACATTTTTTAGACGTATTTAAAAAATTAAAAGGTACATAATAGCACCTTAAATCCGTTCCTGAACAGATAAATTTGGATAATCCTCTAATAAAAATGAAACGTGCAAAGTTAAGAAATCAATGTAGTGATTCAGAGATCTCTAAGCCAAATTTTCCTGTTGTTTGGAGATAGGAATTATCTTACTGAGCATCGTTGTGAACGTGTAATTGACCAAACGTGGTTTTAGATCCGATTCTTGCCATAAAATTAATTAATTTGGAGAAAAAGTTTTAAAATAATTTTATTGACAAGAATATTTTTAACTTTTATCTTACGACGCCGGTGCTTTTCTAACAAAGAGTTCGTATGAAAATTTTATTTAAAAAAAAATTAATATAACTTGGCACTGCGTATCGCACATGAATAACGAACGCTTCAATGATTTCAATTTTAAAGTTAAACTTAGCAGGAAAAAAACCTTATTAAATTATATTCTATATGTTGAAAATATAGAAACAGCTCATTCATAATGCATATACTACATACATTTACTAAATAAAATTTCTACGTTTGAAGTGCAATTTTTGAACATAATTATAATATTAACTTTATTTTATGCACATTGACGTCAATCACAAACCGAAACGTGAACAACATTCATTACGAAATGAAATATTACACTTTACTGTTACTTTTTACTTTTTTAAACCCAACTTTTATCTTTTATTGGCGGCGCCTCATGTTTATGCCAATAAAAGTAAAAGAAATTACAAATATAAATAATTTGTTTTAAATATTTAAACTAAACTTATTGAATTTTGATAATTAATATCTACTGTTTAACCGTCAGAAATCAAATTGTAATTCTAATTATTATTAGATATTAGAACTATTATAAGATGCTAGCAATAATCGAGGTTAGTTTGCGTTTTCAGTATAAATCACCAACTTGTGTCAAGTTTTGTCTAAATGAAATGACATTTCACGCAAATTTAGCTAGTCTGGTATTTACAAAGCTTAGTAAGCATGCAATTTACATTTAAATCAGCTAAAATTAACATTTTGAATTTGACTGGTAAAAATTAACAAATGATAGCTTTCACTCTGAAAGATATTCGAAAGTGTAGTATAAAAAGTTAATGCCATTAGGGGTAAAAAATGAAGAGTGAAGTAAGAGTTAAGTGTAAGGGTGTATCAATATTAAATGAATCGATATAAAATTTGTACAAGTGTAGTAAGATGTATAGCTCCTAATGAGAAACTTATGGAAGCTTCTTGCTGGCATCAATAACTGACAAGGAAAATAAATGGAATTCCAATAAAATAAGAATGAAGTGCTCAAAAACAAATATAGTAAACACTTAAAGCAAAATGTCAAATAACTTTTAAGATAAAAAGCTTTATGTATCAATAATAAAGAAACATATTATACTTATTCGAATGCTTCCTACGATTCAGAAAGTTAGTTTCTCCAATTTTGCTATATTTGTGTATAGCGTTAAAAGAAAATAAACCAAAACAAAAAATTAAGCCCAGCTGGCTTTTGAATTTGTCAATATTTTCTAAGTTATCAAAATGCTGTGCTTGCACAAACTTTTCGCCAAGAGTCATTTTGATCGATACGATGTCACATGACATGAGCTATAAATTCAATTAATTTTATCGTAAAATCATACAGTAAATAATTAGAAAATTTAAAATAAGTTAATATATAAATAAAGTTAACGTAAAATTCAACCAACTAACAAAAAAAATAATACCACATCAAGAGTTGAACTCGAGAAACTGGACAGTAAGATTGTCCGACTTTTAGAAAAATAACCAAAAGAAAATTTTATCTAAATGTTTTCTTTATGTAAGTGCCCTATATTTTTGAAAGGTCGAGCAACTTTTCGGAGAGCTAGCTAACTCAATAAATTATCACGTTCCAATTGAAAACTTAGTTTTAAGGTTATATTTATTCTGTTCTCGGTTTCACTGATTCGTTAGAACAACTCTAAAACAATACTAAAATTAAACAATTACACTACTAACTGTTTACGTATGAGAAGGCCATAGTTGTCCGGTCTTCCGAAGATTAATGAAAACTTCATAATGCTTACACCACGTGGTTCTAATTAAAGACCCGGTCTTTTCCTTCTTTTTGTACTGAAGATTTGCACGTGAAACACATTAATGCTAGGATAATCAAATTTCATATTCTTTTTTGTTTTTCCAATTCGTAATTTGAACTTGATTCCGGCTGCTGTTCAATATACTATGTAATTTAAAACAACATCTAAGGTATTTTTAGTTTATAAAAAAAGCACGAATTTATTTCAAAAATTTCTGTGCGAATGGAACGTGTAACGTAATTTCATTACAATCCACTAAGTATAATTGAATTGCAATTAGATTTACAGTAATTTGTCTTTATAATTAGAATTTTTACCTAATGGAGAGTTCAAGAAGTGGTCAGCTATAAAAGCCACAGTTTATTTCAACTTTAATAATTAATATATGAGGTGAATTTTAAATTTTCAACTGTAATAATACAGAACGATGATTGAGATTAGCTCGGTTTAAATTAAATTAATCAGCTAATTTAAATATAATTTTTTTTTAATATTACGTATATTGCAGAACATTTATGCTGTTCGATAGTTAAATTGCAAATAAACGTCCAAAGTAAATATCTGAACTAAACGAATGACTGCAACATGCAAATACACAGTTAATAACAAAGGCCTGTCGCTTTAACGATGCAAATGCGACACTCATTTAGCGTTGAATAAATAAAAATTTATCGATATTTAAAAAAGATTAACTCAGGCTTGTAAAGAAATCAAGTATCAATTACTGAACGCAAACGACTCAAATACCAAAGCGTTTAACTTTCTGTATTAGGACCTTTTATTCCACTTAAATTTTCTTTTTCTCTTTTATGTACAAATTTAGCTCAAACATGCAGTTTGAAAATATTAAATAAATAATGGCATAGCTCGAAAGCAAAATTTTAAAATATAAATTATGCAATAAAGCTGATACCTCACAGAATTTCAAATGAGATCGACTTTCTTCGTTCTATATCGACGTGTACATTATCTGTCAAGGAGAACTTTTTAATACACCACGCACATTGGATGTCTAATCCGGTTAAATAATTTTCAAAGCTTTACACGTTTGGAAATCTTTTAACAAAAAAACTTAAGTAAAAGCTAAAAATTTGAATTCGAAAAGTAACTTTTAAGAAATACTTATTGCTTTTGTCCCGAAAAAGCTGACATTTTATAACTGGTTACATAAATAGCAATTTAAGATATAAAATCAAAAATAGACATGAAATTTATATTAAGCAATAAAAAGTAAACATGACAGTTAATGATTATTATACAAAATTTTGTTCTGGTTAACTTCTCGTTATTTTCAAGCACTACCCTCAAAACAAAGTTTTGAAATAATAAAATGTTGTCATTAAAATTTCCACTTAGGAATACAATTATTACTTTGTAGTATACAAATGCTAAAAAACTTTATCATGCATTTGCAGTGTTTATTCAGCTTTTATGTAAAATTATCCTTCCTAAGGATTATTTAGATCAAATACCAAGGTTGTGTAAACAGAAAAGGTTTGAAATTCAAATTTCCTATTGAATATCAAATTATTTAAAATTTCTAAATCGCGAACGAATCGAAAAAACATAAACATCCTTACCAGGACGTTTTGCATATGAATGTCGATCAGTTACCCCTTTCAAAATTAATTGCATACTGGTGGTTTTTTTAATATGAATTTTTGCAAACTAAATAATCGTTTTAGATTCATTTCTAAAATTTTAGTGAAAGAACATCCTGTATAATCTAAAAATCTTGTACATTTAATTCAGACTCGAAATTAAATCCTGAATTTTAGAGTTAGTCAATGTAAAATGTTGTGATGCTATTTGTTTGGTTTTTCTAACTGTTTTATGTTTTGGACAAGTTTAAGTTTGATTAGCCATTTAACTGCTGTTTTTGCCATTATTAATTTAAAAAAAAACAAGATAAAAAGTTTAACTAAACGTAAAATTCATTAAAATTGTGTTATATAATTCTGTGTATGTTGTTTATTTAAATAAAATTTTTACCTGGCCGAAGAATTTTGATCAGGATCAAAGACATGTAGTGCATTATTGAAAAATTATTACTAGGGCACTTTTAAAATTACATGTAATTAGGCAATTACGAAATTTAATTCAACTTGTTTGGATCCACTAAGTGATTAGTGGATTGTCATCAATTTACTTGAAATCGGTTGGAATAATGCAGTTGTGTTATGATTGGTGGAAGTAATCCCATTATAGTATATTATTATTTAGTTTAATTAACATAAACATAAATTAACACATTTTGTGAATATCTACACAATAAAGAACCGCACATTTCGGTGGTCTGAACAAAGTTTTATAAAGATGAAGGAAAATATAACGTTTACTATCTGCATAAATACTAATTATTTAATGTTAAAAATAAAATAAAAATCAAAGATCAAAGTATGATCATTTACCTTCAAAGAGGTTTAAAAAGAGGTGATATGAGCAAAACGACAGAAAATTTCAGGCTTCGAAGGTATTACAGATGTCGTAATGAAGCGACACTTTTTAAAATTACGTTTTTGGTTATGATCTCTTCGACACACTGCCAAGTTAATGATCATTATTATTATTAAACAGCATTACATTCTTTGCAGAATTGAGCTGACCCTTTCGGGACTTTCAGACTTCTTTTTGAGAGAGAGATTAATTCTCATCAATATATAGTACAACTATTTCGAAGTTCGATTTCACCAGAAGGCCCAGAAGGTCTTTGGCTTCATTCCCTGCCTTCTTAACCTGTCTTATAAACTCTCGTGTGTGACGTAGCCGTATCAACGGTAATGACGTCGACACAAATATCAGGGATCACCACATAGTGTGAATACCTACCGAAAGGCCGAGCCAAGAAATTCAGTACAGTCCGAGATTTGAACCCAGAATTTTAGCTCTGTACTTAACCAGCGGTCACATCACTCCACGTCTGTTGCTTAATGATCAATATGAATCCTTAATTTTATTAAGATTTTTTTCAGGATTATTTATTTTTATTTTTTCTCTTGATTTTTTTGTTAATTATTATCTTTAGTTGTCTTCCAAATTTTTGCATAATTTTATGAAATCTTTTTTTAGTTGCTTTTAACTCATTTGCTTTTTTAACATCAGTTTTAATGTCTTGTAATTTTTTATTTTTCTACTTTAAAATATTTTATTTCCGGATTTAATTTGTCTAAACTTAATTCAATTTTTTTCTGTTCTCATCTTTTGACCTTTTCCTTTCTTTTTAATCTTGTTTTTCTTTTGAATTTTTGGGCGTGTTTCATCTCTTCTTTCAGTTTTACATTGTCACTTAGCAAAATTTTCTAAAAATAAATTAAAATCTAATTAGTTTTTAAATTAAAATTCTCCGAATATTTTTAGTTTAAAGTTTTAGTCGCCCCGTCTCAACTAGACTAAATTTTGCTTGAATTCATCATGGTAATTTTTATACAGTATTCTTCCTCGATGAGCCACAGCAGTGGAGGATCTGATTGCTGGTTGAGTTACAAAGCAGAAATTCTGGATTCAAATCGTGGACTTTACAGGCTGTGGTTAAATTTGATCAAACAAGGAAACAAAAAACAAGATATATATGGGGTGTAAACCTCCTCAAAAAACAAATTTGTAAATTTCGTTTTTCACGTTTTTAATTTTTAAATTACAAATTTAACACTAAAAATTAATGATTATTAACTCTCGTTTAAAATAATTTGTGAAATTCAGCTAATAAAAGAAAAATAACCCCGTCTATTGAGGTTGCTCAACTATAGCTATCAATTTTTAGGTACCTACTTTAAAAGAAAATGATATTTTGTTAATAATGAAAAATAATGTTTAAAAAAAAAATCATCGTTAATGAAGCGGAAAATTTAGGTAAAGCTTTAATTATATTTTGGTAAACTCAGAGCATTTAATCCCAATTTGTAGGCATCGCTTGTTGAATTCACAAATATAACAAAAACCTTATGAACTGAGTTATTTTGTAAATTATTAGTAAGTAGCATTAAATTATTAATTATACATCATTCTAATTATTGTACCATAAAATTTCATTTTCGAGTCCTTTAAGGTGGAACAAATTTAATTCTTAGTGAAGTACGAAATTTATAAATTGTACCTTATATTATAATATGCTTCAAGATTGTACTTTGTGTGAAAACGGTTTATTTTTAAATATTATCTACATATTTAAGCGAAAACACCTTATAATCTACTTAATTAAACAATAAACACTTTGGATCGGTTACGTATAAACATAAAATTATAATATTATGCAAAAGAATTGGATACGTTTATTGCTTGCCCTTATACACCTATAACATTTCATTCTGAAAATAAATAGTGGTACCGGCATCAAAAGTTCCAAATTTTATGATATAAATGTACTATGTAGATGCAGTTTACTGTCTTTTTATATTACTTCAAGTTCATTCCTTTATGTGCTGAACGAGAACTTTCGATTTTTTACGGTAAGGTGAAAAAGAACTTTTATTTTCAAATTTTTATAATTCAAGAATAGTTTTTCTTTTTAGTAGTAATTTTGGCCGCTTCAATAAGATCCCAAAACAACATTCAGTAGAACCCAACTCTAAGTATCATCAAGATAACGTCGAAATATGTTACTTTATCCATCATACTCCAGCATTCCTTCCATCCAAGTTAGCATTCGGTGGTTAGATAAAATGAAAATGATACTGAAATGAGTTTGGAGTTTTGAGAAAACTTCATTTCATTTAGTTGCCAACCCTGCTACTTCAGGTGAATAAACACAATATAATAAATCCGAATAAAAGTAAAATGAAAAAAAAATTGAAAGAAACATTAATTGAACGCATTTTAATTACAGCATTCTATTTACTTAAAAACAAATTGAAATAAGTTCATACTTTTTAATTAAAACTGCCCCTTCAATCGCAGAAGCAATGCGTCATTGCAATGTTGTCAGCATTTTATTTTAAAAGAAAATCCTCGTCTGACGACAATTTCTGTTTTCCTTAATTTCTTGATGTAATAAAAACACCATTTTTAGTGATGCATTGCAACCTATCTTCCCTTTTATATGCTATTCGTATGTATTTATTCGGAATCTGTTTACACTGAGGTTTTAGGGTACGTATTTCAGCGTAAGTGTAAGGATTATATTTTATATTGAATTTGAGGGCAGGAAAAACATTTTAAAGTGAAAATTCATTGTTGTAGCTGTCGGACGTATATTAAACGAGAAGCAATGTGCTATGAATAATTAAACTTGTTAAAATAATCACACCGAAGTGCACTTGAACTTTTTATTTTAGGGGCGAGTGGAGTAGCACGGGGCAATCTTAGTTGTTATTGATGGATTTCATTTAATAATCTACACGATTTACTTTTTCTGTCTAAATGAGCCAATCTCATCTCACTAGAGAATTTGGTTCAATGATCTTTGCTTGATTTAAAAAAAACATTTAGGACAATAGTTTTGGATGTAATAAGATTTAATGAATATGATACTTTTAATAGTGTGCGTGCTCACGGCGTTCATTGCTATTTTAAGTAACTGCCATTTAAAATATTTACCAAAATAGAAAAGACGATAATTTAGCACGAAAGCTTTTGTTATATACAAAAATTTGAAAATGCTTACCTGAGATCGAGTAAGTACATGTCGCTTTGTAGGACGATCAATTATCGGATCAGAAGCTGGAATTATAGCAGGTTCCGGAGTTGGTATTGTTCGTATAGGAGGAGCTAAAAGCGTCTTAGCACAATCCGGTTCAGATTTTGAATCTTTCAATGCAGAATCCGGGGAAGTCTCAACCGATTGTCTCATTTCTATTTCATCTAGATGATTGAGACTTTTTGATCGAACCTAGAACAATAAACTTTCATTAACAATCGAGTTGTAAAAAATCCTTAAAAATTAGGGATTCAAATTTTTAACACTTCAACTTAATTTACACCTATAATTTTAATTGTGAAAGGTGTGTTGTGTAGACAGCTAATCTAAAATTCTGTGTAACGTATTAACATTTAACTCTTACGTCGGAAATGTCTCCAAATTGATATAAATCTAATTTATTACCCTGTTGTAAGTTATTTTATTGTTTAGTGGCGTGTATAAGGTGCAAATGATTTGGAGTAAATATACAAACTTTGTTCTTATTCGTAACTTGGAAAGTTAGCTTTCAGCTAACTCGTAAAATCAAGAATTCTATGAAATTAATCTTAATTAAAAGTTTGTATTTTTGCTGAACAATGGTACGCTGAAATAATGATTATAGTTTTACCATATGTAAATTTAAAACACATCGCTTTTCTCACGGTGGCCGGCGTTTACACAAAAGCGCTAAGTTAATACTGAATAATGTATGCTGTGTGGTTTCCAAAGCAATTATTTGTACTTTTCATAATCAAATACCATCACGATTATAAAACTTTTTTAGTACCAACGATTTTAAATTTAATATTATTGTGTGCAATAAAAAGGAATTGTTTGGATATAGCACATAAAAACTTTAGATTTTTCTCCCTTTGCTCAACTACCCACTTATGAATTTTATTCATCCAGTCCTTCAAATATTGATATTGATACTAAAAAAATGCTGGAAGGTATAATTCGAAAACCAAACTTGTTATGTGAAAATATATGACTGAAAAGCACGTTACGATGACTAAATAGACAAGAATTATCAATTAAAGCTAAATTGCATTGTCTGGAATGGCAACTTTTGAATTTGCGATTCAATTTCAAAGTTTTGTTTGTTCAGTCTCCACATTTATTTATAGTCGTACAGTTTAATTTCGAGGAGTTAACTGTTATTGAAATTAAATTATGGCTTTATGTATACATTCGTCTTTGTGCTAAAAGTATTTCAAGAATTTTATTTAAATGTTGCTTACGTGGAATGAAATAATAACTCTTGATTTTATCCAACTTGTACCAAATCATTAGAACTAATAAATGATTTCAATTGGTCTCTTTTTACTTATATTTGGGGTTATTGTATTATCCTTGGAAATATTATGTGCCTCTATTGTACATATATTATCAAAGTTAAACATCAATATACATCAGAGAATGTGTAATAATAATAATATTAAAATTAAACAATTTACTTTGCTGTAGTTCTAAAAGTCGTTCGCTTAAAAGTTTATACTAACTTTAAAATATTCCATTAGAAGTTTATGACAGGACACACTTTATACGAAATTTTAACGTCTATTCAAAAATGTATTCTTGTAAACTATAAAGCAAGAGTATTTAGGAAATCCAGTGAGACGACCCTTTTCTTGTGTGATAAGTAGCATTTTATTGAATCTACTATCAAAAGAGGCGCACACTTTTGAAAACTAAATAAATTGCAGTTTCCCTTTACATAAAAAGCCTAATAGGTTTATATTTAAATCCTGTAGGAATTATTTTGTATTGTTTCATTTTTATTGAAGCTATTGTTCTCCATTTCTACTTTTTGTATTTATTCATTGCCGTTTTATTTAACATTGATGAAATTGCTTTTCTATTAATTGCTTTTTTCTACCCGTCTTTCTAGGAGCGAACTTGTGCTGAATATTTAATCAAAAGCATTTTCTGATAGTTTTTCCTTACCTATAAATTCTGAAAATTAGGGTCATTTACAATGATGTAGTAGAAAAATGCTAAAATCAGTTTCCATCAGATCACAAGAGTCAAGTAAGGTTACTAGCGAAATGCTTACTATTCCTTTTCCAATCCAATCAGAAGGAAGTGGACAGTAATAAGACTGAAAAAATTGAAGACACGCATAATTTTAATTATGTAACTACAACAAACTTGATAATTCATTCTGCGAGGTTATTTGAGACGTTAAGTTTATTTAAATATAATTTCATTATAATACTGCACCAAAATTGTTGAAAACTTACTTTTAGTTTGTTATTATTATAATATGTTTTTGAAGCTACGTATTAAAGTTTAGTTATTGTGATCGTAAATTTTGGTCTTCAATCGTACGATGAGTATGATTTTGTTTTTTTGCGTGTATTGTCCAAAGTACCCTTAATATCTGCTTTGGGTTTGGTTATGCTAACTGTTTAAGTCACCTCAACCGCTCTCTCGAAATTTGAGCATTTGATAGTTTCTATATGAATCAACGAAAACCTTCCCGAATTTTCAGCATCGAGAGGTTTTTTTCACGACAGCTGAGATTTAAACTCAGTAACAGATCCATTAGGAAGAATAGGAAAATTATTATATTGTAGGTAGCATAATACCTGTAGATGACAGGAACACAACAAACTATGTAAGAACGGGCAATGTAAAATCGGAAGAATTTGCAACGATGGAAGGGCTGACACAAAGTGGTGGGTTGAGCCCTATATTATTTATAGTACTAATGAACGTGGTGATTAAAGAAACAAAAGCAAAGACCAAAAAACTAGTAATAGGATATAGAAACATGCAAAAAGTGGAGATATCAGAATGTGCATTTGTCGACGACCTGGGGATATTTGTAAGTAGTTAATAAAACCTGCTACACAACGTTGATATATAGAAGCTGATGGCCTTAGAAAAAAGAGGTATGAAGATAAATACAGAAAAAACAAAGGTAATAAAGTGAATTCGACAGTAAATTTATTTTATGCATTGGGTAAAACAATAGGGTTTACTATTGTTAAAAAGGAAATTTCTAGGAGAACAAAAATTGCTGTAAATAAAACTATCTACTTACTGACACTAATATTTGGATGTGAGTCATGGAACTTGACACAAAAGATAAAAAGTAATATTCAAGCATCAGAAATGAAGTATTTGCGGAGAGTCAAAGGGGTAACAAAAATGGATAGAATTAAAAATGAAAAATCAAAAATAGACTCGAAGTTGAACCAGCAATGGGAAGGGTAAAAGATAGTCGGCTGAGATGGTTTGGACATTTGAACCGGATGGAGAGAGATATGCCAGTGAGAAATGCGTGGCAGGCAAGACCAGAAAGAAAAAGAACAAGACGAAGACCAATGAAAACTTTAGATGACAATATTAGGCAGATTCTGAAAAAGATGTGGAAAACCTGGTGTGAGGTAAGACAATTAGCGTTAGAGAAAATAAAGTGACAAACATTTGTAAATAGAGGAACTTGAGAAGAGATATGGAAACCTCAACACCTTCGGGTAACATGAGGATTTTATGATTTTGAGTTGAAATAATATGTTGAAGCCACGTATTAAAGTTTAGTTATTGTGATCGTAAAAATGAGCATGATTTTCCTTTTTCTGCAGGTAATAGGTCCATTGTCCAAAATAGCTCTAGTATCTGCCGATATGGGTTTTCGAGTGACCTCATCCGCTCTCTCAAAATTTGACATTTGTTAGTTTCTATATGAATCAACAAAGGCTTTCCCCAATTTTCAGCATCAAGAGATTTCTTTCGCGACAGCTCAGATTTAAGCTCAGTAACGGATCCATCAGGAAGAATGGGAAAATTATTATATTGGATTAAATTCTGTAGACAATATTATTATTATAAGCCAATCTAGACTCCCAAACTTAGAGGAAATATGCTAATTCAGATTTTTCATGTGCTTTGCAAACCCAGAGCTGCAGTGTAGCGTAAATCAAACACGGATAGACTAGATGAGAGCTAGAAACCGCGATTGTAATCCTGGTTGCGTCAAATTTGTGCTGTGATCTAAAAAGTCCAAACTTGATTTGCGGACTACTTGTCAACCCGCCTGCCCAGCGTGGTGAGTTATGGGTACAACCCCCTTTCCCCCCACTTAGGGGGAGTTTAAAAAAGCTTTTATCTGACGAACGGTATTATAGCTGATTTTCCATACCCCCCAAACCCCCCGGTCGCCAAGAAAAACGTGTTTTTCCACTAATTTGATAAATCTCAATGTTTCTAAATAGATATATCAAGGTATTAGGAGCAGGAAGTTCTAATAGGTATGGAAGACACAACGGAGGAAGATTTATTGTTTTAGCCAATGCATTGATTATATTTAAACTACTTTAAATTGCATTATAAAATATTTTAAACAGATTAGAATAAAATCAATAAATATTTGTATATTATAAACTATGACATATTTTTATATCATAATTTATAACAAACAGTTATTGATTTACTACCGCTAACTTGTAATCCATTTAAAATAATTCATAATATAATGTTAACAAGGTAAAAACTAAATAATATTTGAAGTATTTTAATACAACATTTATTTATCAAACTTGTCAACCACAGCTATTATTCAATATTCTATTCTTTCCTTTGATGAATAAAGCCAAATCTTGTTGTTCATTGTTTAAAACAATATTTGTGTATTATTTTGAATATTAGTTTTCAAATAACTTTTCCTTAATTAGCTGTCAAACAATTGCTTATCAAACAATACGCCTATTTTGACTAGAAGAGATCACATCCTAGCTAGCCACCCATGAAAAGCAAGTGCGACATTAAGGCAGTGATACTATAAGATGGAAGAAAGCAGATGTGATTTCCACCTACGACAAAGTTACTATCAAATAAGCTTTCCTTCTATTGGAAAACTTGCAGAATAAATCATTCTAACGCGTAACGGACAGGATCTGGCCGACAACTAGGTCATCGAAATCAAACAATTTAGATTTCATGCAGGACCCAGTGCGATTTTAACAAGTATTTTAGACTCATCTACAAAATGTTCATGACGCAAAAATTAAAATTTCTATGGCAGAACTCAGCCAAAGACTGCGAGTTATAATGAGCTTCAAATTAATCTGACTCAACCACATCAAATCCGTCAAAAACTGAGCTAAATGCATAAATTCCAAATTTTATTCGCTTATTCTAGCGGAATTCAAAGTAAAACTTCAATTTCAAATGCGGCATTTTTAAGCCAAATCTCCGGATCAAGATCTCCAAATCATTACAAACGATTAATACGGACATTTTTAAATAAAAAATTTACAACTCTGTCAATAATTATTGTTTAATTTAACAGTAAGCCAATTTTTCAAAAAAATTTCTGTAAGTATGTTATTAATAATTGTCCTCATTCTCAATATTTCCAATCCAACTCTACCTTTCTAAAGTAATTCTATTAAGTATAAATCATTTATTTCAAACGTTTGAAGTTTTTTTGTGTAAAACTACAAATTTGAAATCTAGAACTTTAATTAAAGCCAAATCCATTTCCTTAATCGAATCTCTTGCTTCTTCTAAGACGAACATATGCAAAATACAGAATTCTATAGCAAAACAAATTAAATTTCCATATATAATACGTACAAGCAGGTCAAACTACACACATGATAACTTTGAATTACATTGGAAGCCATTCACGCACTGAAACCCTTGCCCAACCAATTAAAATTAAAAATTTCCAAATTATTACTGAAAATAATCGAACAGCTTCAAAATAACTTTTCCGGTTAAAAAAACTGAAGTTCGCATTCGACTAATCCTCTCAAAGTTTTTTTTACCACAGAATACGAATACCCTAATCAAAATGAAACTGTCAGACAACTGCTTAATCTGATTCTACTCAATAGATTTCTTGTCGACTTATTTTTATAAAGTTGGAAGCATTTAATTTGCGAAAGAAGAAAATTTAATTTCTAAAGTGGTAACGTTTTCATTAAAAGATTATGAAAATTTAAGCTACTCGTTAATTTGAGTACGATGGAAATAAGTATTTATTATTTTTTAACGCTGCGGTTGCTACGAAGCACACAAAATGAAATTGAAATTACGAAAGCCGATATATTTGACACGTAGTACAGATAAATGGGTTAACAGTTAGCTCGTGTTAACTAGATTTATCAATAAAATTGTACATAGCTACATATGTGTATATAATATACTCTCCGAAATGTATAGAATTTCTAACTTCCGTTATATTGTTACGACAATAAATTTATTGTTTAAGAGGGGCATTTTTTCCAGGGCTCTTTTAATTTAATCAACAGATGGCGCCTACTTAAATATTTTTATAAAATAAGAGGAATTTGCTATATTTAAAATATAGCAAATTCGTTGAGATAATACTATTCTATAAACAATATTCTTGATCTCAAGCTATTTTGAGTTCGTAATATTTATTTAGAAAAACACAATTCATAATTAAAGTTTAATTATCTTTTCTTGTAAGTGAGTGTGTTTTGACATACTCAATACGAACTCAAAATAGCTCAAGATCAAGAATATTGTTTATAAAATAGTATTATCTCAACGAATTTGCTATATTTTAAATATAGCAAATTCCTCTTATTTTATAAAAATATTTAAGTAGGCGCCATCTGTTGATTAAATTAAAAGAGCCCTGAAAAAATGCCCTTCTTAAATATGGACTGAAAGAATGCCTACTTTTTTGTGCAAACCTTAATGATCAACAAAGAATTGATTGAAATATCAGTTGTTATTCCGCAACGAATATTGAGAAAAAACATAACAGTTTCGATCATAATTCATCACCCATTCAAAATAATTATTGTAGTTCAGTTCAATTAAAATAGGTGCTTTAATTTTCCTGCATTAATTTTCAACATCTGTTATGACATTTATAAATAAGCCTATTAAGGAATGATAAGGTGCAACAAAAAGAGTCGAGACACTCCAACCAATCTAATTATGTTTAAATTATAT
This sequence comes from Rhagonycha fulva, assembly GCA_905340355.1. Lineage (NCBI taxonomy): Eukaryota > Metazoa > Arthropoda > Insecta > Coleoptera > Cantharidae > Rhagonycha > Rhagonycha fulva. The sequence continues at coordinate 11,052,609 of HG996555.1, forward strand.
GCGATCATTAATTTAACTTAGGGTAAATCAAATTGTACCTACTTTAAGTGTCACAGGATATTCACAAGATGCGATGTATAATGAAATATTACAAACCATAGAAGCGAAATTTCTAAAAGCAGTAAATATCATTTAATGGAATCAGTTAATGGAACGTCTAATCAAAAAATGGAACGGAAATGGAATGGAAAAAATGAAAAGCTTAATTTTGCTTTAAGAAATTACAGAAGGGCGATTTTGGCCTTAGGGGTGATAAACCGACACGCCGGAAGATTCTGTTAACTCAATAATGGACAAGAGAAACTGCAAGAAATAATGGAAGTAGATAATATATATGAATAGCTGCAGGAACGGACTGGGTCTGCGGATGATTGGAGAACATTTTTATTTGTGATAGTAATTAATCTTAGAAATTAGAAACATGACCTGGTTCTAAATTTTCAACTGGAATTATTGTTTTAAAATGGTTTTGACAAAGCCCAATATGAACATTCATTTTTTTCAAATATTTTTGACCAGTTTTCAGGAGGAAAGATTGATAAAGAAGAGTCATTTAAGTTTATTGGTCCAGTTTTGGTCATGGTAAGCTACAACTGATTAAAATATTTGTATCATTGCTCCTCCAAAGCTAAAGAAGTTTCTTTTCACTGTGCTTTTCGGGGAGTTAACAATTACTGTAGTTAAAATAAATTGTTTTACATTTCTTTCGGTTTAAGATTTTTGCAGTGTATAAAACGTAAAATAAACTTATTTACAAATAAGTAATAAATCAAATTTCCCCTTTTTCAATCCGCATCGTAGATATACGAGATTGAAATTCGGAATATATTGAAAAATAATATTTCTGTTTACAACGTAATTATTCTTTTATTTTAGCTTTTGTATTGCTTTTAAATTACTTTTACAAATAGATACAAAAAAGTACAAATCTACCAATATTTTAATTTATTTGGAATCGAAAGTAATATTACAAAATAAATAGCAGGGCATGATATCATATCCCTAATAGAAAATAAGTCTTAAAAAAAATTGTTTTTCTGACCCAGAAGCATATAATATGAAGAAATCGTACGTAAGCTTAAATTTTAAGTATCTGGAATTTCATATTTTTAAAGAACAGAATTTTCCAAAATTTCCAGTTAATCAATTCCCTACCTTAAAAAAAATAACAAGAAAACTGAGGCATGAACTTGACTATTTTAGAAAATCATCTCTATTTATTCATCCAAACGTTACGTAGTTACGGCGATTTTTGTTAAGTCATGTGAAAACAAAAAAGAAAAAGAGTTTTTATTTTCTGTTGCAAAAACTTTTTGTTTGAAATCTTCACTAAAAAAGATTTTTGTTTATAAATATCCTTGAATTTTCGAATTTATCCAGACACATGTAGTGGGGTTCGAGGAAAAGTCATGAATCTTCTCACACCAGTGGAAAAAATCAAAATAATCAAAAATAACGATACGTAAATGTAAGTCCTGACCGTGACATGGACTTACTGAGTCCAGGTCACCTTTTTCAAACATTTTTGAGAAGATATAAACATAAACATATTTTTAGAAAAGTTTTATATCAAAATATTTGCCAAGTATTTCAGTAATAACTTCACCATTTGTTTGACAAAATTATGTTTAAGTTGTTGTAAATTATTTAAACCTCAGAAATATTTGCGAAAACTAATTCAAAACAAAATTTAATTACAGAGAAACCCTAAAGTTATTTATTTAGGTACTTCTACGATTTTATAAAATATCTGACATCGCCTCAGGGAGACAATTAAAAACTTAAATGTTTGCTTTTTAAAACTGAAAAAGTAAACTGGGCGAAATTGCTTAATTGCTAAATTTGTCGAAACTTTTGGATTGAACTACAATTTAATTTGTGGCCTTTTGTGTGTATTAGTTAGTATATCACAAAAAACGTATGTTGAGTTTTCTTAATCCCACAATGCGCAGTGCCATGCACGTAGTCCTATAATAAGTCTACTGGTGATCCAATGGTAAATTAGCTTTTTTTGAAACTTGATTATTCCCTTATTAGAAATTTGGTAACTTTTTGTTTTATTAAACTCGTCATTTGCATTAAAAGTTTCTAGAACGAGGTAAATAATATTGGATGAATATCGTCAAATCCCAGACGTAAATAAATAATTTAATGCAAAACACGCTAACTAACACAACCTCCATTTTAATTTAATTTTTCATTTCTGTTAACAATGATATTCCATTTACATAATTAGATTTGTTGTACTCGTCAAGCTATTTTAAAGCTCCGTAGAAAGTGAAACTTGTTTTGATGCAAATAGTAAGTATTATTTTCCATGAATTAAATTGTTAAGATAAGGTAAACTAACATTTTCACAGTAAACTTGTTACAACTTTATAGCAATAAATAAAAATTTAATCAACTAAACATATAAATTTTACTTTACATTCCCATAAACATAATGACCTAATTCCGGGAAACACCTATTACAAAACAGTTCACACCAACTGCAATATTTTGTGTTAACACGAAAAACCGTTAGGAAGACATAAAAATTGTTATAAAGCTTCGTATTGGAGCCATTCATCTTATAAACGCTCACGTTTTTGAGCAGGTTCTTTTAGTTTTATTTTAAAGAAACTTCAAGTTACACCTACAAGTACTACTTGAAGTGAAAATTTTTGTACTCTATCTTTATTCATAAGTGGTGGTAAATCTTACAAAATTTTCCAATTTAAAACTTTGGTTTTCATGTTATTTATAACAAAAACTGTAAATATATTTCGTTTATTTAAGGATTAGGTTCATTTCTTCTATTTAATACGTTGTCTTTATTTTTGTTTCTGGAATGGCTTTGGCCCTTCTGAATTGAACTCAGTAATGTTTTTAATTTCCCAATTTACCAACTTGACATTTGGAAGTTGAAACTTCAATTTTAAGCAGTCTCTTCTTCTAACTTTAGTTAACAGTAAAATGGAAGAAATTAAATTTCTTTCTCTTTGCCATTTGGGAATGCTTTACTGATCTAAACGAGACGATTAACCATTAATTCCACCAGGTTTTTGAGAGAAATAGATTTGGAAAATACCTTCTCTAATTATGCTTTTTCTTCTACGAATTTTCGCAGTTCCACCAACAGTAGAAGCAGATGAAGTTTACTTCAGTTTATGACTGGTTAAGTTTTTCTATAAATGGTCTCTCTATACTCGTACACTTCTCGAAAAGTCGACAGTTTATTTTCTGATTTGTCTCATAATCTTTACCATAGCTTGAGATATAACTTTCCATCATCCTCCAAGTTTTTAAAATCTAAATGTTATTTATTTCCTCTTTCTTCGAGCATCGCATGTCTGTGCTATACAGCAACTTTATTTCATTATCGTCCCCATTTCAATGTGTCTGGCTTGCATCCTTTCATATTTGCACTTTGCAACCGAAAACTTTTTTTTTGCAGCTTGGCGCTCTTATCGTTCCATTAGTAAACTTACGGTTGCACGTTTATCTTCTTTGGCGTCAACCCTTCTGTCAATTTTCGTTTCATTGTTCACATAATCCACCCTACGCGAACATTTATACGTCAGCATATTACTTATAAGTAGCTAACAGACACTGTTTCCTTTGGTTGGCCTTTCCAAAGCTTTTGATATAATCCAATTATTTTAATGAGAGTATATTTTACGTTGAAGGAAAATATTTATGCAAAGTAAAAGTTTAATTTAACAATTCTTATATAAAATCTCACCGAAAGATGCTTTGTTGAATAATTTATTTTCTGTGAAAATTAAAAATTAATAATGAAAATATTAAAGGATAGTAACGAAATTGCTTCCATAAAAATTAATAAGTTACTAAAGAAATTAAAAATTTAAATGTTTTAAACATTTTCACCAGTCAGACTTCTATAGATGCTTTTATTTACATATTATATCTTTTTGATTTATATGCGAAAATGGTAGATCTGTCTGAATAAGACTGTAAGAGCTCATTCTAATGATGTAGGAATCATTTGAAAAAAATGCTGTTTTTTTCAAGCTTTTAGAAAACCTTTGTAACTTAAATATTGTTCATTACTAGTCATTCCTTCACATCTTATTACGTCTAATAAACCCTTAAAATACGTAAATCCACTGGTTAATTTTCTAACAATTTAGTGTTACTGCTCTCTTTTTAGTGAGCACCAGTCTCAGTGCCCAAGATGGTTTTTTTTAGACTTGAATCTAAGAAGTCGTAATGTTAAATAAATAAGTGAACTATACAAAGATTTCAAGTTTCACTGAAATTTTTATTTATAGGGCATTCCACACCAAATCGACCACTTTTGAACCCGACCCCTTTTGATTTTCCTGAAATTTTTACATATTATACTATCTCACCAAAAACAGTTCTGTGAATTTTTTCAAAATTTTTTATTCAACCCAGAAAGAGTTACGAATTTTTAGAAAAACCGATGTTGTTTTTCTTCAAACGATCGTAACTATGTAAAAATAACGTAAAAATTGACTAATCGGATCGTTTTTTTGTTTTTGTTTGTCTTTAAACGTACTTTTCAAGAAAAAATACAAAAAAAATATTCTAACTTGGATTCTACAAAATTTTTCATTTTTTCGGAGAAAATCATTGATTTTTCAAATCACTTTTGATTTTTGATTTTTTTATTTAAAAAAAAAATCTGATTTATTCCGCGTATAACAACGCAAACCCCATAATGGGCCGGCACTTCTTTCTATTTCGTTTGTTTAATTAAAAAATATTATTTGCGTAAAAATAAAACAAAATATTTTTTCATTAAACAAAAAAAATAGAAAGAAATGTTGGCCCATTATGGGGTTTGCGTTGATATACGAGAAATAAATAAGAATTTCTTTTGAAATAAAAAAATCAAAAATCAAAAGTGGACAAATTTGAAAAATCAATGATTTTCTTCGAAAAAATAAAAAATTTTGTAGAATCCAAGTTTGAATATTTTTTTTGTATTTTTTCCTGAAAAGTACATTTAAAGACGAACAAGAACAAAAAAAAGAACGTTTTGATTAGTCAATTTTTGAAATAGTTACGATTGTTTGAAGAAAAAAAACATCAGTTTTTCTGAAAAATTTTAACTTTGTAAAAAATGTTAAAAAAAAGTACACAACTGATTTTACGTATTATACTATCCCATCAAAAACAGTTCTGTAAATTTTTTCAAAATTGTTTACAAAGTTAAGAATTTTTAGAAAAACTGATGTTTCTTTTCTTCAAACGATCGTAACTTTTTCAAAAATTGACTAATCAAAATGTTCTTTTTTTTGTTTTTATTTGTCTTTAAACGTACTGTTCAGGAAAAAATACAAAAAAAATATTCAAACTTGGATTCAACAAATTTTTTTATTTTTTCGGAGAAAATCATTAATTTTTCAAATTTCTCCACTTTTGATTTTTGATTTTTTTATTTCAAAAACAACTCTGATTTATTCCACGTATAACAAAGTAAACCCCATAATGAGCCGAAATTTTTTTCTATTTTTTTTGTTTAAGTAAAAAATATTTTGTTTTATTTTTACGCAAATAATATTTTTCAATTAAACAAAAGAAATAGAAAGAAATGTCGGCCTATTATGGGGTTTGCGTTGTTATACGCGAAATAAATCAGAGTTTTTTTTTAAATAAAAAAATCAAAAATCAAAAGTGTCGAAATTTGAAAAATCAATGATTTTCTCCGAAAAAATGAAAAATTTTGTAGAATCTAAGTTTGAATATTTTTTTTATATTTTGTCCTGAAAAGTACGTTTAAAGACAAAAAAACCAAAAAAAAAAACGTTCCGATTAGTCAATTTTTGAAATAGTTACGATCGTTTGAAAAAAAACAGCAGTTTTTCTAAAATTTCGTAACTTTGTTTGGGTTGAGTAAAAAATTTTGAAAAAATTCACAGAACTGTTGTTGATGAGATAGTATAATATGTAAAAATTTCAGGAAAATCAAAAGGGGTCGGGTTCAAAAGTGGTCGATTTGGTGTGGAATGCCCCATATATAAAAATCTTTAGATAAGAATAACAATTAAACAAAGATAAAATTAACAATAAAAAATTTGCCAAGCATACTTTTGAAAATTTTAATAATTAAATGCTCACAATTATTTTTTAAATCAAGATCAGGGTGGGTTTTTGTTTGAGATGCAATAATGGCTTTAGAGCACGTGGTTTCACTTCGGTGGCAAGTAATGGATTTATAACATCATAATTATAGATGTTTTTACTGAATAAGATGACTAACTTATCTAGGATTTTTAATATCATTCTTTTTTCTTTTTTTTTCACCAATTGTGATACTTCTAAAAGATAATCCATAAGGTCTTACAATTCTTTATTATAATATACAATATAGCATTAGAAGCCATAAAGGCCCATAGCTTCATTGACTATCCTTCTCCACTCACTTTTATTTTTGGTCTTCTGTTGCCAATCTACCATATTCAGGAGCTGCAAATCCCGCGGTACATTTTCCTTCCATCAATTTCGCTGTTCGGGTCAAGGTAGCTACTAGGGTCCCGAAAATACAAATTTTACGATTGAAACCTCGAACTATTCTGAAAGAGTATATTTTAAATAAGAGAATTAAGGGAGACGCAATGCCTTAAATGCACCAGTTTTTTCAAAAATCGAATTTAAAAAAGCTCGATTTTTACTGCAAATTTGAAGGTAAATGGCACGTGATTGGTGAATCAATGCATTGTGTTGTCGGTACGCGTGCAGTTATGCATAATAGTGTTGCACTTGACAAATTTTTAGGACCAAAATTACTTCAGAAAAGGGTTACTTAAATTTAACGAACGGTAGTTACTTTTTCGCGTTGATCCTACTCTTGCCGTGGTGGTTTTCATCAAAATGGCCCGGAGCGCCCAAAGGGTGCGTAGTGCGACACTCAATTTAAAAATACCCCTAGGCCCGCGGATGAAGGAAAATGATGGATCTTTGAGGGGTGAAACTCGTGAGAGTGGATTCTAAACGCAGGGTAGTTGTGCACATGTACTATTCGGAAAGGTGGTTGTGCAAGGAAAAATCGACTTAAAGCACTCCTCGCTGCGCTCGGGCGCTTTAAGCCATTTTTCCTGCACATTTACTATTGAAAACCATGATTTTCGTTCGGAGTGCACTGTTGCTGCATCCCAATGCAAGTGTCGCTCCGGTTATCCCCGCTCTGCGCAAAGCTAAGACCAGTTGAAAGTGCACGGACTGTCAATAGAATGAATTGATTCACCAATCCCGAGCGACTTTGCTTAAAATTTACTGTGAAAATCGAAGCTTAAAATGTCTTTTTTTAAGAATTTAAATTCGATTTTTGAAAAAACAGGTGCACTTAGGGCATTGCGTCTCCCTTTATTCTCTTATTTAAAATATACTCTTTCAGAATTCATCAAGATTTCAATCGTAAAATTTGTATTAACGGGACCTCGATAGCTACCTGCAACCCGCTGTTCCATATTCTCAATGGCACTATGTCCTTCCTCATCCTCAGCAAATGACCCAACAATCGTAACCTCTGTGCTCTCACAAAACTTGTTATTACTGGTGCACCGTATAATTCCTGCATTTCATCGTTGGTTCGTCTTCGCCATTCTGTTTTTTCCAGTGTTCTTCCATAGATTCTTCTTAATATTTTTCTTTCTCACACCTTAAGCATTAGTTGGTCTTCCTTTGTTAAGGTCCAGAGTTCACTAGCATTATGTTACCACTGGTCTTATATACACGTATTTGAACAGCTCCAGATAACATCCTCCCTGTAATAATTGTGTTCAGTGCCGATAGAATTTATTTGCCCGATGTAATTCTAGCACATATCTCAGTGCTGCTCTCTGGTTTTCTCGTCAGTACGGTACTCAGGTAAGATAATCTTCATACTTCTTCCATCTCAATATGAGTCTGATTGTTCAACTTTATATCTAGATAGCGGTTTTCTATATATTGCTTATCATCCCACGCCATGCATTTTATCTTCTTCTCATTTATCTCCAGTCCCATACTACGAGCCGCCTTGATCAGTCTTAAAATACAGTCCTTCAACTCTCGTCAATATCCTGTGTTTGTCTCAATTTTCTCAATTCTTCAGTCATTTCTTTCTCATATTTCTTCCTCGACTCTTCGTCCTGTAGTGCAATTCTGAGATTTTTTCACGTTTTCTTTCTTCTTTTGCTATGTTTATTGGTATTATTTATTTCACTTTTATGTCCACTAAAAAATGGTCCGAGCTCACATCTGCACCTCTATATGTCCTCACATTCTTTACAAGATTTCCAACTCCTTCTATTAATACGTGGTCTATTTGATTTGTTGTATTACCATTTGGCGTAATCCATGTGCCTTTGTAAATATTCCTGTGCTTGAAGTAGGTACTCTTAATTACCATGCCTCTTCCCATCGCAAAATCTATCAAGAGTCTTCCATTCTCATTTGTATCGGTATGTAAGCTGTAATTTCCTATTGTTGGTCAAAATTCCAACTCCTGTCCCAACTTAGCATTCAGATCTCCAATTACTATCTTCACATCATATGCCTTAGTATTTTATCGTATTTTTTTCCAAATATTTCGTAAAATTGTTCTTTTGTTTTTAATTGTTTATCTTCTGTAGATGCGTGTAAATTAAACATGGTAATCTTTCCATATTTATCTCTTAGTCTCTTCTTCTTCAGCCGTTTTTTGTTCACTCCTGAACGTAGGCCTCTTCTTTTTCCTTCCACTTTTCCCTGTTCTGTGCCAACTGTTGCCAACCCACACCCGCTGTTTCTCTTATGTCGTCTTTCCACCTTCTTTGCGGTCTTCCGATACTTCTTTTGGTATTTCTTGGTCGCCACTGCGTAATCCGCAGTGTCCAGCAATCTCTCTCTTGTCTTGCCACATGTCCAGCCCAGCGCCACTTCAGCTCCGCCACTAGTCGCATCACGTCTGTTACCCCCGTCATTTTTTGATCATATCGTTTTTGATTTTATCTTTCAAAGAAATACCGAGCATGGCTCTTTCTATTGCCCTCTGGGTCACTCTGAGGCGGTTTGCAATCTTTTTGATATAGGTGTAAATTTACTACCGCCTTCCTCAATCTCTTGTTAACTGCAAAACCAGTACCCAATCTTCTATCTTGGTTGCTCAAGAAAAAAGTATACTCGTCCCAATCGAAAACCTCATCACCTTTCTGTTTAGTTTCTTGCAACGCTATAACATCCACTCTATATTTCTTCAGTTCTCTTGTTAATTGTTTCATCATACCTTTCTCATATAAACCTCTCACATTCCACGTGGCTATAACAATATCTTTCACCATGCCGTTTTCTTTGTATGTATTCTTCATTTTCACATTTTCCGTTTCCTCGCTGATCCATCATATATTTTCTTTGGTAGGTTTGCCTAGTTACTTTTTTTTGCATTTCCCACATGCGAGATTCTCAAACTCCCACCCATTTTAGATGTAAAACTTTTTGTTTTAATATTAATTTTTTCTCCAATAAAAAGTTATTTGCAAAACACTCAGATTGCGGTTATAAAAATTGTGCAAAGCTTTCAAGGTTCAAAATTCTTAAAATTCATTTACTAAAATATTTTCAATGCTTATCACATTCCCATCAAACATGAGCTTTGTTGGTGTGGTATCTAGGTGTTATAAATCCTGTTTATTCAAGTAAAAGCTCCTTATTTCCAAATATTCTAAATAATGAGACCGATATTTTTTAAACACTTTTTATACCAACACAAAATCTGTAGTAAATCCTAATTTGCATAGTTTTACAGTTCCCTTTATGTTCCTTAAAGTTGCACCATCACCTTCTAATTTATGGGTACGAATATAAATTGCGTTTTTCGTCGATTTAAATAACCTGTGATTGACAGGAGCTGAACCCAAATCGTTTAAATTTTATTACAAATAATTCCAATTCAAGTCACAAATTACGGTTAGTTCTGTTATACTTCCGGGTTGGACTTACGTTGTATTGACAACGAAAAAGCTTTCAAGAGGTGGATTGCAACCGATTTCAAATTTATATCTGAAGTTGAAAGATTTTTTAAATGTGACCATCATAACGGTAGATTTAACCAACTAATAAGTTCTTTTTTTAAGTTACACTCATTTTATGTTATCACTTTTAATTTAATTTCTAAGGAAGGTCAACATGGAAGTTACGAAAACTTTTAGTTTAAAAATGGTTTAACGATATTTTAGAACCCATTCAATTTCAGTTTTGTGGATGACACTTTTGTGGATAAAAAGTCGTTGCGGTATTCGACTATACACTGTGGAGTCGTTCACAGAATGAAATGTACAATTTTTATTTGCTGCCATTTTATTTAATAGGAAAATATAGAAACACGAAAAAACTAAGAAATCGATACTTTTAAGCGTGGGTATTAGAAATCAAGAGGTTTTCGTGCATTGGTGTTTAGCAGGCTATCATCAAAAAAATAAGAAGTAGAAACGAAAAACAAGCTTATAATTTCGTTTAAGGCTAATTGGATAATAATTTTAATTAAAAAATAAAAATATCATTCCATGAAATTATTACTTCTAAAAGGTTAGTTTTATTGGCCATTTGCTGGATTACAATCTATCGAATATTGTGTAACACTTGGTCAATAAACCATTATTCACCTAAATTGCTTTATTTTAACAATGACCGATCGTAAAATAATTTATGGTATGCAAAGCAGGCAATAACAACATATGTAGTTTAACATACAATTATAATATACGAGGATGAAGAAGATATGATGTAGATAAGCATGGAAGCGAAATGTATCAACTGTTCCTGGAGCTTACATTTACTACAGCCTGTATGTGTATCCTATTACGGATACACATTCAATTTCCTACCCAAGTAGAGAAACTCGAATTTCCGCTTACTTTAATTGATTTACTGTGTTATAATATGAAATATAACTTTTGCAACCATCTATAAAAGTTTAAAACTTCTGTTTTCCAAAATTTTGGTAAGGGAAATCCGGTCTAATCATTTAAAAGTTTAATGTTCGTGATTGCATCAAAAAATGGTTAATAATTCATTTCTAATGTGAGCCTTTTCATTAACACTAATAATAAAATTGTTTGTTTAGGTATCAAATTTACATTATTACAATTGCGTGCTTCCTTCGTTATCTATTAATTCAAAAAACAAATCGTTTTAAGGAAAAAATAAAATTTTAATAAATAAATTAATCGCTAATTGCATAACTAACCTGCCTTATTAAAAGTAACTTTTATACATATACATACAGTAATTAGGTTAGATGTTCCTTTACAAAGTCACAAAATCAATATCGATAAAATTACTACATATAAACACTGACGACGACTTTAAAAACGATTCCCATAATCTCGTGGATAAAATATAGGTCGATCAAAAAGTTTATTATTTTTCAGAAGTTTATTCCGTTGTTATGACTATGTTTATCGTCCACCTAATAAATGTAATTTTTCACAATCCCAATATAAAAATAAAAGTTCTTTGATACAATTTTAGGAGAATTATAGCTCAATATAACCCCTAATGTCTCAATAACTATCCAGTTTATTGGAAATTAAAAGTTACGATTCAAAAATTAAAGATATTAATGTACACGTTAAAGAAAGGCACTATAATTAATAATTAACTTTGTTCTGATACAATTAAAAAAATGTGAATTTTTACGAAAAAAATAAATTTTGCGTTGGTTTGCATTATTTGAAAGCCTAAAATCTGAACTACATCCAAGTCGTAGGTTGAAAAATTTATTGAACTAGTTTAAATTATTTTTCCTTCCAAAAAAGGACTAAAAGGGTAATATATTTTTGTACAATTGAGTCCATGCAAGAGATTGAACTACACGCTACAACGCAGATGTTAAAGACACGTAATAAATAATTTCATTATCTTTTTCGGAGATGGATCCCAAGAAAATTATATGTCGCTTTAGTAAAATCCTCATTTCATCCTAAATTTTGGTTTGATTACCTTATTCTAAATGTTCTGCCAAGCCTATGTTAAATAATGAATAAAACATTATGTCTTTCAAATTACAAAATATGTGGTAAAAGTCATTAACAACAACAAATCTTGAAAAGCTACCTCTTTTCGATATCTCTGTAATAACATGTGGATATATCAATAAACCTGACTTTTGTACGAAAGCTACGACAATTTCAGAGTTTTCTGGTAGCTTATATTGTCGAGTCTGATACGCCTATTAAAGAACCCAGATTGTATAAGTCTCTCTTTAGGCAGATAAATTTCTTTCTGTTCTCGTATTATAGTGATGAAGATAACTATTTTTAGGATCCTTTGAAATTTTTATTACGATGAAAATTTAGTAGGTATTTCTAAAACGAATAATTTGTTCTATTATTATATTTTACCTCTATTTAACGGATAAACCGTTAACAACGTTTAGTTATTACCTACAAACAAATTTACAATGCATATTTTATTATTCCTTCCTACGACTTATTTTAGTACGTGTAAACACGAAACTGTCGAAATGCATTCAGAATCAATTTAGAACAGCACGAAAAATTCCAACGTTCGACTGGGGAACTTCTCAAGTGTGGAATCCTAACCACCCACGCTCGATACAAATAATAATTTGAGAATCGTTGAGAATAGAAAAATAGTTCAATAGCTTTCACATGTTTTGTGATTGTGAATCTTTCACAATCCCCTAGTGTAAATTTGTAGTCCAAACAGCAATGGCTTTTGCTTCATGGATGTTTTCATTCTTCCTCACGAGTGAGGTCGAAGACCAAACTACGTCAAAGATAATATCTGTGAAATCAATTCTACTTGAACAATAATTTTTATTTTACAGTATATTATTATTTTTTTAAATTGAATGACTGCTTTTTTTACTTTTACTTGTGCTAGTCTTCCGTTTATGATCTTAAATTGTATTATGCTGCTTTTTTCTCTATCTCTCACCATAGAGCCCGTTCTATTTCTTCCCTGTTCTTTTTCTCCCAAATACAACACCACATATCTAATAACTGTCATTTCTCCTGTTTTTTTTTATCTGTTTTCCTGTAGGACAGCAATATCTACTTCATATTTTTTCAATTTGTCTATCCGCCTCATTTATTTTTCCAGTTTTTAGAAGAGTTCTGATGTTCCATTTAGCCAACTTTGTTGCATTTTGTTTCCTGCATTTCTTTTCAGTTTTTATTCTATTTCCAGTCAATTTCATCTTTCTCACTCCATCCATTTCTATTCCTCGCCTTGTCTTTCTCTTTATCCCAGCTTCCTCTTCTAGAGTATCTGTCTGGAAAGATCCAGATTCTCCTGCTCTTTTCTTATTCAGTTTTTTATAGTTGATTCACGCAGCTTCTCAGCTTTAAATCTCATCTTTCATATCCTACACATACATATAATTGATGCTGTTTGTGCATTCTTTGGTGTTCTACTTTGACTTTTTCCCCGTTCCTAATTGCTTCCTTGCAATCGTCGATATCTTGTTTTGAACATTTTTCTCTTGATTAGTCTAATATTTCTTTATGAATGTCTTAGTTCCTTTCAATTTACTTTTGTTTTTTATCACCATTGCCTTTTGTGCAGGGTTTCTCAGTTTACTTAAGACTATCCGGTTTTCAGTTTTTTTTCTATTTAAAAACTTTCCGCTACCATTGCCTGTATCTGTATCTTCTGGTTTTGAAACTACTCAACTTTCTCACTTGTTACACAACGCAGTATTAGAATATTCTTAATTATTATATTATTTGGTTTTTTATTTCTTTTGCATCTTTCTAATTGTTTCTCCAAAACGGTTATTCTATCGTTTTGTTTACTTACTTTTATTGTCATTTGTTCCATTTCTTGTATTATTCCATTCCAATATGCTTTCATTGTATCAAGTTTACCTTTATCTCCCTACTCTCTCTTTTGTTTTCCCGAAATCCATCATTTACACTTTTTGTCAAAACAATCATCATATTTTTCAATTCCTCCATGTTTACCTCAATTTTCAACACATCGGTTCTTTTATTTGTGATTTCGTCCTCTTCATTTATATCTTGAGCTTCTCTTTTTCTTTTGATGAATTCCTTTATAGATGTCACATTATTTGACCTGTCTCTGTTCTGTTCATTAATATTCATTTATCTCAGTGTTATGACTTATATGACCAAACCTACTTTCAAAAATGTTTTTATAATGATGTCAACTTTTCTTACTTCTGTTCTTATTATTCGACTTTTTTTCAGTTATTTCTTGGTATTTCTTGGTATCCGAATCAACTCCTTGGAGATGTTTCCATTACTATTTCAACAGCCAAATCATATGGCTAATCCTCTGACCCTAAAGACCCCCCCCCGGCTTTGGATCTAAACTTGACCTAAATAATAAATTAAACAGTATGAACAGTTTACATTAATTGTCAATTATCTGAAATTTTGTATTCAATTAAATTTTTGAGTCCGAATTACATTCAAATATTTTTTTGACAAAAATTACGCTTAAACTAAAATTTACCCTTATATCTCACTTATGACTAGTCCATACCGGTATAAAGTGAACTTTAGACTGTGGAGTTATAGGTTTGAATTCCAGTAGCTGCAAAATTATTGGGGCTGTGATTTAAATTTTACGATAAATTGTAGGTCCGGTAAAAATGCAGAAAGAAGCGGGATCGTCACTGTAAAGAAAGCAATTTCGTTTGAGCGATACGTCACCTGCTTCATCTCGTCTATTCACGAATTTTTTTATAGAGCAGCTTAATACAAATAGTAGATTGTCTTATTCGGATTAAAAGTGAAACTTTGTTTGACAAGCAATTTTTGCATTTGCGAGGCGGAGCGCTAGCGGAGCCGAGCGAATGCAATAATTGCACGTCAAACAAAGACACTTTTAATCCAAATGAGACATACTACTTTTTCTCCAACCAAAAACTAAATACTACGTAACATCATTAATAATGCGAAATTAAAAATTTAAATTATTTCAAAAATCTAGTAACTGGAATTTTTGTTTTTTTATATTAAGTTGTCATAAATTGCTTGTCAAACAAAGTGCGATGGTTTAACGAAACAAATATAAAATCCTATTGGAAGAACGTTTTATTGGTATATTTTTCGAATTTGTCTAGTACAATGAAATCGTCAACACTTTGGCCACAATATTCTATGGTTAAAGCAACATTGAACTTGAAAAATAACGTGGATATTGGAAAATTTTCAAAGTTACGTGCATTTTTAAAAAAAGCAAATGATGATAAATTTGTAATGATTAAGGTAAACTTAAAATATTAAAAATTGAAATAGTACCTAAATTTTACATACGTTTTTAGGTTGTTTTAATATTTGGAATTGCCGGCGCATGCCGTTGCGATGAATTAGTTCACTTAACTACTGTTATTAAGTATTTTTTGATTAGTATTGTTCAAGTAAAATTTGTAAAATTTTGTATAGCCAATAAATTATTGATATTAAAAAATATATTTAATTTACTTTTAAGTCTAGCACTAAAAGTAGTTTTAGTGCACGTAACAAAAAGTGTTAGTTGCTTAGCAATGTTCGCATTTCTTTATTTATAACAAAAACGTCAACTTTTAGTTGACATAATGCTATTAAAAATGCACTGCTTTTATTACGGTTGGAGAAAAAAATCATTTCAATTCCCTGTACAATTCCCCAATTTTTTTTTAAGTTTATGTCCTTCTTTTCGACATGCAACTGTAGTACAGGAGAAATACGCAAAAAATAGGTGTTAGGTGCAAATAATTCCCACAAAAACGGGATTTGAATTTTCTAGCTTGTTCTTGGTATCTTTTTAACATACTAAAAGTCTAGAAAAATCTAAGTCTGCAAAATGCGTTTTTTGGCCCAAAAGTTTTAAAGAAATGACGCGCAAGAATAGATTAACGAGATTCCTAGAAAAATACGTTTTTTTGGGTATAACTAATTCCCACATAGATAGAATTTAAATATTTAAGTTTGTTGTTAATATCTTTTTGACGTACTACAAGTCTATAAAAATCTAAGTATGCAAAATGCGTTTTTTTGGCCCAAAAGTTTTACAGAAATGACGCGCATGAATGGATTAACGAGATTCCTAAACAATAGGCTTTTTTGGATATAACTAATTCCCACAAAGATGGAATTTAAATTTTCAGTTCTCTTGTTAATTGTTTCATCATACCTTTCTCATATAAACCTCTCACATTCCACGTGGCTATAACAATATCTTTCACCATGCCGTTTTCTTTGTATGTAGCAGTATGTATCACAGCAGTGGAGTGATGTGATCGCTGGTTGAGTATAGAGCGGAAATTCTGCGTTCAAATCGCGGATTGCACAGAATTTCTTCCGGTGGACATCCACACTCTGTAGTGATCTCTGATATTTGTGTCAACGTCATTACCGTAAATACTGCTGCGTCACACATGCAAAGTTTACAAGACAGGTTAGGTAAGCAGGGAAAAATCAAGAGCCTACTAGGCCTGTAGAGCTGTCATGTATTGAGATGCTACCGTTTGCAGAAGAATTAATTTTCGTTTAATTATCAGCAGTTTTTATTATTCTTGGATTTTCACCTGAAACTCAGTTTGAACTATAAATCATTAATATTCCAAAAGTTCCAAAAGAGTAAACATATTGAATCGAACGGATTGTGGTGGAAAGGTAAGTTAAAGGCAACATTACTGGACTTATTTTTACTCTATGATTTGTCTTATTTTATATTATTTATTTTGTAGTTAATTTTACCAACGCTTTATGTCTGCATTGGGCAGTTCCTGAATGCTCAAATTAGTTTTTTTCTAGATAAGTTGTCATCAGATGGCAACTCATTTGTATTTTTAATTTTATTGTTTTGAATTGTTCCTTGGAGTTTCCTGGATTTTATTAACTATGCTGTGTATCTCTCATAAATATTTTATTTTGAAATCAAACATTGGGTACGTTCAGCGAGCTCAACTGCTTAGTGTCATCAGTCAACTATGGTGAGTATGATGACACTCAGCAATTTGAATTTCGCTAAATGATGTGCTTACAGTTAGGAATCATTGCCTAGCAACCTTAAAGTTGAACAAACTAAACCTCAGCAAAACCTGATTAACCAACTTCTCAGCCGCTTAGCTTTGCTGAACGCGCCCATTGTTAACCCCACCAGTGATTTCAACTTGTTTTTTTGAAAAAGCCCAACTCTTTTTTTACTTCTGTTTTTTATTTAGAAGACTGGCGCCCGATTATTATTTTTTTTAGTTATGTAGTTGCGTAACTTTTCAAAGTTGCTAAACTAAAAGCTCTAGTACTAGACGTGGGTGTAATTACTTAGGTGACCTGTCTACGAGAACATCGTAGATCAGCGGAGCAAGTGGTACAAATTAGAGCAGTTTGTGAGAACTTGTCGAGTTCTATTTTGATCTTGAACATAGTTTAAGTTTAATTGAGTTTTGAAACATTATTGCGTAGGCAGATTTTATATTTTCAAGGTTAGGCACACCAGGGATTAGAAAGTTCAACTTATTGTTGCTTGCCGAAGCTTTTATGTAGTTGATCAAAGTACGAATAATAAACCGTTACCCTAATTTTAAATGTTTTTACGATTTTAAATTAAAATATTAATATTATTAATTTACACCTAAACGGTGTCAACAATACAGAGATTACACTCACAATACATCATTATTAAACAAGCCTACCTAATTAATATTCACTTGGAAACCTCAGTTGACGGATAATTTAGAACTTATGACGATTGTGGATAAGATAATTACATCCAAAGACAAATATTAATTTAAACTCACTTTGTTACCTATCTATTAACTTAAATTACTAAAATTTTTCGTCGATTCTTACAAAAGTTCAAACTTTCTTCTAAAATTTTAATTTAAAATATGACAAAAGTTGAAGGTTGGAAGTCTCGTCTGCTAAATTAAAAAGAAAAGTTAAATTTTTTTAAATATTATTAACTGCTGCTTAACAAAGCTTTTTTAAATATCATTTTCAATTAATGTCAAGTTTGATTTTTTACATAATAAGAAGTAAAATGCAAATGGAAAACCAGATTTTTTAATATGTTCTTTGCGCTCGGGTTTTCTTTTATAGTTGACAGAAGGACTAGCAAAAAGCTCACCCTCTGCATATCACTCTAACGAAATGCCATTATGTTACAATGGCTCTGAGGTTGCCATAAAATTACTCAAGACTGAGTGCTTACAATACTTTGTAGGGTCAATATAACGTTTAAAGCAGCCACCCACTGAAAATTTGAATTTTATTAAAATTCTGCTTATTGCACAATATTTTCACAAACGTTTTCTATTGTAAGATGCGATGTTTAATAAATGAAGGTTAATAAATTATGACCGATTTCCTGGTTCATGATAGGTGTAAAGAATTCCATGGTTTAGAAGTCACGTTAACTTTAATGAAAAGCTATTAGTAGAACTAAAGTGCAATCATCATTAATCATGTAATGCCATTTGCTGCATTTATAAATTGCAGGAATACGAACAAAGAAAATCTGCTTTTGCAGATCATATTTAATTTTACAAAAAAAATAACTATGAGCCCTGAATAAAAATTTATACCGATCTCTCAAGCACCAAATAGTAAAAGATTGCTTAAGGAAAATAACATAAATCCTAATACTGATAGGCAGGTGAAGGCTGTTTAAAAAATTTATTTTGATTCGTTCCTTATTGTTGTTTATATTGGGAATACTATTAGTAAATCCTCCCCACGGGCTTCGCTTATAATATGTAAATGTCAGGTCTGAAACTTCGAAGGGTAAAAAATTTTAGGAATGTAAATTGAAAATAAGGAGGTTATTTAGTTAATTAAAAGAAGAAGTTTCAAATTAAACCAAAATTGTACACAGTACAAAACTGAAAGTAATTGTGAAGACTTGGTGGCATTTACATTAGCAGAGCTTCATTTTCTATTTTTAAATTTGGACAAAACTTTTGATAACAGCTTTTAACTAAACAAATAATTTAAAATTAGTTATCCTTTTCATCCTAGAGGTAATTTGCATTTTAAATTAAGGTGAATTAAAAACAAGGATGTAATAAAAATAATTAAATTATGCAAGCAATTAATTGCATGTTGTTAAAAATCTATTTAATATTACTATTCGATAAAGTAAAAGTCCTTTTCTGAAGCTTCCTATCGACACATTTCAGAAACAAAAATAAAATCTAAACTTTTTTACAGTTATAATGAAAATTATTCCAAAATTAACTCTTGCAAAGTTAATCAAATTGATGTCAGTTTGCAGTCAATTTTGGTCAGTATCAATTGGATATTACAAATTAAACTGAAATTGTTTTAGATAAATTTTAATCAAGCTATACAGCGGCATTTCTACGGATGCGTCCGCAAACTGTCAATTTGTTTTTTGATGAACGCTTTTAAATGGATACATACAAATATAATTTGGTGATCAATCATACAAATTCAATAAAAGAAATTTAAATAAAAATTTGTTAAGCTAATTGAATCGATTTAAATACACGATTATGATTAACGTTTTTAACAATTGTTATCATTTTTGATGGTTTTAAACTGACAACATTACTTTACCGCTGTATATTTTTTAAAATAATGTGAAATATTGACACATGTTAGGCAAATACCAAATTTAAAGGGCAGCGAGTGTGAATATCACTAAAAACACATCAATATTTGATTTAGTAAATTCGCTTTTTGCTGAAGTAAAAAGACCTACAAATATTCATTATTTTAAAAATAATTTACAGGAAATTAAAAATGCAGCGATATTCAGTTCTACACAGTGAAAACTAAGTGTGCGTCAGGCGTAACAAAAACCAACAGTAAGAATTTTGTAATAAAAATTTTTGATTTGGTGTTTGGTAGGTTACCCACTAAAAATAAAATAACCCAATTGCTGTGGAATTAAACCAATTCTTTGTAGCAATTTATGTAATAGGTAAAATTTAAAACTTATCTACTGAAGCAATTTATAAAAATATTAAACTTTTGAACCATGATTAACGTATAAGCGGCATTCAACGCAATACCCACAGAATAAAAAAATTTATAATTAACAATTTACAGCTATCAATTTCGTTACTAAAAAGTAATGCGAAAGCCATAAATCAAATCAAATATGCGTTAATAAATGACGATATTGATTATTAGAAGTGAAAATGAAATTACAGAAATTTTTTAGAGCAGAATAAATTATCATCAAAATATCGTTAATAATTTTAACCCTGATTTTTATCCAAAATCCTAAAGTTTTCTGCTGAATTACTTGTGATGTGATTCGGACTCCATGTTAAACTGTACGTTTATGTCTCATTTCTTTTTACGTAGAATTTATCATCATCAAAATCTTTCATTTACTCGTTAGCAATTATTCAACTGTAGGTATAATATTAATCCATTCGGGCGCGTTACTAATTTTGCAGAGCTTATAATATTAAAATGTTGCTATTATTTTTTTGTACATGTGATACGTTAACCCCTACATTGTACTAAATTAATACGTCACTCTTAAAATCCAATTAATAATTACGATTACTTTAAACACCGCAAATAATTCTGTTTAATCACAATCAATCATTGTTCATTAAGATGTCATGTTTTGGTCTGGAATGCGTAAGGCTCCAATAGCTTCCCTATTAACTGGGTTACTGGTAACAAAGTTTGACAAATAATGCATCATATTAAATTAATCTTAAAAGCAATTTAAAATATGTGGTTCAAAATATTTACAATCGATCTTAACAAATTGTTCGATTAACAGCAAACAACTTTTGTTTCAGTTGTATAATTTCCTATACTGTTAAGGGTGCGGGGTTTGCTTTTTTAAAAAAATAAAACCATTGAGATAATTATGTCTGCTTCTTTTTAATCTAGTTAAGTATGGTTTTATTCTGAACAAACAGATCAATTTAAAATGTGTAGGTACTTTTCAATAGCGGTTTTAGTATATTCGTAAAAGTGCCACGTACAATCCGAACATCTATAAATTTCCTAAGTATGTTAAACAAAAAGGAAAGTCAATATTTGAATTGATTTCCTAAAACAACCTTTAGAGAAGTACCTTAAGCGGTATGACCACGTATACACAACCAAATGGTAATATTGCTCCAATTAACTTTAGTTAGACTGGATTATACCCTTACTAATTCAATGTCTTATAACGTTACGAAATTAATAATAGAGCATTTATATCGAGAACTGACAATAAAATTTCAAAAAGTATTAGGAAATTAAAATCATAACCGCTTATTATGCTCCAACTGATGAGATGATCTCTTTCAAAGCATTTCAAGTTCAAGTTCCGGTAGAGAATTGTACAAATTAAGTCCCTCGATTAAGGTAACTGACGTATTCAATTTTCTGTATGGAATTTCCAACTCATTATAAGATCTGGTATTACAAGCATAATTCTTGTATCTCTGAATGCAGCTTAACGATTCATTTTCACAAAAAGACATCGTACCGATCAAGGAACTAGGATGGATATTCTTCGTATTTCTCCAACGATTCAGAAACATACAGATTTAACCACTTCATGCTCACATTAATTGTTTTTCTGTTTAAAATATCCCCTTAATTTTAATGGCTTTGTGTTATATTTGTATGTTGTGTAACTATACTTAATTTTGAAGTTAAAGAACACCTCTATTTTACTTTGTTTTAAAATTAAAATCAACTCTTGTCTACCTTTTCCTTTATAATTTTTGTTAGTTACTGCTGTACAATCGCTCAAGTCATAATGTATAAACAACCAATAAACTGGGTGATTGGGAAAGTTAAACCATAGCTAGTCTGTTTACTTCGACATTCATAGACCATCGGGGCGAGTGGTTTAAATTTAGAGCAATTTTGGTTCCAAAAACCGTTTTTTTTTAAAGCAGTTTATTAGAATAATAACTTTAATATAAAAAAATTCTAAAATTATCGGATAGCTGTAATAAATTAAAAGTTGTAGCAATTGATCACAAAGCTATAATGTCAAAACCAAAAACAAATATGAATGTAACACGAGAAAGCTTTCAGATCATTGGATAATTGCATGTAAATTACAGCTAAGAGTAAAAATAAAAATTTCGTATTCTAAAGGTCTAGAGCTCATTATAATCTTTTCAAGACATTTGTATTAGTCCCACTGCTGTATTTTGTAATAAACTGCTTACTTATGTTAAAATTGCGACTTTTAAATATTTCATTTGCTTTGTTTCCCTTTAAAATTTCTAAAACGCGATATAAATGTTTAAGTGCAATTTTATATTTAAAGTTACAGACTTGAATGTCTTGTTTCAGCTAGTTAAAACTGAAATTATTGTCCGTTTGTGGGTTCACAATTACAACACATTTTGAAATTTAAACATGCAATACACGTTTGAATGCATTCTTATTTACCGCCAAATTAACTTGAACGTAATTGAAATGAGTATTTTGCGACATGTTTGAAATTTGCCCCAGACATTATTTTGAAATACTTTTTAAATTATAATCACTTTCCTACATCAAAATTCGTTTAATCGGGATGATTATTTCATGGCAGATAATTATCATCAGTATCGTAGTTGATTAGTGAGATCATTATTTGTGTAGATCGAATTATCACATTTTCGGAGGGCAAAAGCTTAACTTGGACTTAGTCGGAAGGGATTAAACCGGAAAATTATATTCGCGTTGCCATTCCAACATTCTCTTAAATTAACGTCAGGTTTCATGAGGAAACTTAAAAATAAGTTAGGTATTTAATATTTTATTCGTTTAGGAAATTAAACGTGTTAATATGTCAAAATTTAAATTATTTAGATTGCGTGCAACGAAACCAGAAAAATAATATGCAGTATGTGGTGTAACGAAAACATTTTTATTAGGAAAATGACAGGATCATAATCGTGATATGTTCGGTATGGAAATTTATTCCGGGTTTTGCTATTGCGTACAGAAAAGTTTTCTTCTTGAGAAATAACGCCACATCAAAGAATTTCCTTATTAGCAGTATGAGACCAAAATATCGAAATGTAAATTTTTGGCCTGATTTGGAGGAAACTTGATACATAAATAAAAAAAATTATAATTTGCTAAAAAAGACCATGAGAAGTTTTAGTTTTGACGTTCGATGTTGTTTCAAAAAAGAAATATAATGATAAATCGATATCTGCCCACAAAACAATATTACAATGCTAAATAAAACTTTTTGATCATTTATTATAAATTATTGTACACAAAATATTCATTAATCAAATCCAACCATAGAGTAAATAGTAAAAGTAATTTAAAAGAATAAAACAAATACCTAACGCTATATTATTTTTAATAAAAATGTAATTTTGTCAATCTTTTTTTTTTATTAAAAAATCTAAACGTATATTTTTACAATATTTTATAACGTCTTGTCATATGCAATTAATTTGTCAACACCTTGCGTGATCTATCAAAAAGAAAAATTAAACCAAATTAAGTGCGCCTATTCCCGAATTACAGTTTTTGTATTTTCATTTCTGCGTTTCTACTAGAACATAATTACAGTCATTTTACACCACAATTTTTTAAGTTTAATTTTATACGAGTAGGAGAGACCGGGGCTAGTCGGTTACAGCCAAATTTAAAAAAAAAGAAGAGCAGATCTTATGTTTCCATAACATCCCAATTTACTTCATTATAAAAATTAAAACTTGAAAATGATCCAGCGATCGCCAGTCTCCCCTAACAGTTGCAAAACAGTTTGCATTTGCAGTAGAATGCCAGTGTTTAACTATTTTAGAAGGTATAAAATGCACCCCAACCCTTAATCTTTACAACAAATACAAGATTCTGCATTAAGACGTTATCTTTGTATTGAAATTGCATAGGGGTTAAGAGTATAATCCCATTTCACAATCTTGATAATACTAAATTAAGACAATACACCATAATCCCCAAGCGATTTCAACAAAACTGCGTTGTTCAAGTTGACCAAAATCAATAGTTAACTTATATAATTTCAAATTTTTAGTTAAAATTAAGTTTTTACTGTTGCTGATGAATGGATCACATTTGTGAAAAAGCGTCACGATCAAAGCACAATGCCGATTTACGTTTAGGTTTTATCATGCAAATCGTTTTTTGAAGTAAAAAAAAAGTATTTGTAAAAACGCAATAACTTGTTCGTTTTAATGGGAAAAATGAAGTGTAACGTGCAAAAAAATATATAAAATGTTAAATTATAGTTTTAATAAAGATTTTTGATTGCAGCATTTTATTTTCTTGACACGATTCCAACTATTGGAATATGATGAATTTTACCTCTTCTCATTGTCAAGCCGAGGCCTTGTTGATATTCATCATGGTTCTGTTTTTCTTTGGTAAGTAAATAGTGATTGTTTCTACTAATTGACTTGTAGAATATTTACGCCCAATTAAGCTTTCCGGTACCCTAAATAATGCCACTACATTTACCACACTACCCCAAAAGTTAAATTATTCAAAAACTATTTTTAGAACCACTTTTCTGGATTTCCATATTTACCTAATAATAGTTCTTTTAGTTTGATTGTATTTGTATGTTACTATGTTGCTTTTACCTAATCAATGATTTGCGTAGATTGATGATCTCACCCCCATTTAACCTAAACACGAAAAATTTAGTTTTGCGTGTAAGTGTAGTAAAAATAGCATTTTTATATTGAAATGAAGTTTAAGTTCTGATGTAAATCGGGTGCGAGATTCTATCATTTATTCTTCAGCAAACTTGGTTTCTATTGCCCATGCAATAATTGCATTATAACTCAAAAAAGTGCGATTAACTTGTAAGTGTTCAGTGACTTCCTGCGCTACAAAAATCCAGGCAATCAAAAATTAATTAAGTACGAAAGGTACAACCTTAAACTCCAATAAGTCAGAATGCAAATAAAATAAAATGTAAATAAGAGAGTAACTTGCGTAATTAATTAATCCTCATTTTCATTCAACAAACTCTGAACAAAAACGTCTAGACATTAAAACTTTTTTGTAATAATAAATTTATTACTTTCGTTCAAGCAAGCAAATGCGCCCGAGGCGATTTTTGTTTATAAAATGCAAACTTGAATTGTTACAAGTGGCGTTTCCAGGTTTAAATACTAAAAGCATTTTAACCCAGAGGGTGATAACCCTTTACTTGTCACCCCAACCCTCTAAGAAGCTGAAAAAAGTCGATTACTTGGTTTGACTAAACTACGTAATTGTGGTTAAAGTTTAGGGATACAAAAAAATTATTAAATCTAATTTTTGCTATAAAATTGATAAAACTTAAAGCTTGGCTATCTCAAGCTAATTTTAGTATAAAATTAGTGTAAACCAAATTTTACAAAAAAACTTCCGGCAGCGCCTTTTTGCTTCATGATATATTGATATAATTTGGCACTGTTTTCCAAAGCTACGATGAGTTATTTCTTTTTGTAATAAATAAAAGGAAATCATTGTGTAACCACTTTTTGTAGGGGTACGAACATTTTCATACAGTTAGACCATTAGTTTTCACATTTTTTTCAATAACTCACAATGCAATGAAATTATAAAAGGCTTCGCTTTTGGAACATCTACTATAATATACTGTACCTACTTTAAATGTAAAAAAAAACTCAAATCAAACACTTCCTCTTTGTGCTACATAGTCCCATCACACCTTCAAACAGTGGGGACTTACTGTTTAAACTCGGTTCCGATTAAATTTTACTACTATTTATTGATTTCAAATGACACAAAAAGATTTATGTAAAAGCCGACTTTATAATATTCCTGAAGAACTTGACAATTTAAATTAATCTCGTATAATACTTAAGACTGTCACACATCAATCAATATAATCATTCTGTGCTATCAATTATGACGTTCTTGCTTATATCAGTATTTAATTTCTTCCTACATTAAGTTAATGGTTATTATCTCGTTATCACATGATACGCGGTTGTAATAAATTAAACTACAAATTAAAAAGTTATTTTTTCATAAGTACAGGTGGTATTTACTTCGTGGCATGCATGTTCAAAAAATTAGTTAGGTACTGCTAATTATACACGCATATGCAAAAATTGCATGTTTTACATTATCTGAAGATATCAGACTACCATTTTTATAATTTGCTACTTTATCGCGGTATTAGGTTAGTGAAATTGTTGTGCTCAGTGATCTGGTTATAACCATTGAAATATTTCTATCTAAATTTTTTAAAAGCATACCAAGTTTATTTTTCAGTAATTTTATAGAAAATATTTTGAAGTGGAACTTTTGAAGTAGACACCCTGTAAAGTATCATATTATGTTTACATTAATACAAAATAATAAAAAACTAGCACGCTGTCCCTGCTCTTACAGGTTGATAGTACTAAAATTGCCTCCCCTGGGATCGAGTTGCACACCAATCTAGTTTCCAACCTTGGTGAGCTACCTGCCCATGGATGGGCATAAGTTTTTACTTATTAAAACTTTTTGCGATCGTTTTTCTCAATTTTTAGCTACTTTATGATTGAATGCTAGCTCCTCTTATAAAATCCAATCATTCGCTATTAGAGTTTTTTTATATAAAATAGTGTTTTTTATTTTAGACGACCTATTTTAATGCGTAGAAATCGCGGAAAGCAAAGGAAATTGTTCAAATTTGCTGATATAAGTGAAAATCCAAAAGTCGATTTTTACAACTTGAATGAGACCGTAAAAATGTAATTTTTATTCTTAGTCAGAAATAAACTGCGCCAGACAACTTTTCTCATCAAAATACATAAGAATACGTCGAAAAAAAGTGAGTTTTCCAATATTTATTTTTTGGGTTGAAAAAAATTCAAAGGGGTTATAATCTATCGTTTTGTTAAATCTGAATGAAAATTTTAAAGTGATGTTTTTTGTTGTCGGTCACGTATTATAATGCGTAGAATTCAAATTTTTCATTTTCAGCTCCCGAAAAGCAAGGGAAATTGTTCAAATTTGCTGATATAAGTAAAAATTCAAAAGTAAATTTTTACAACTTGAATGAGACCGTAAAAGTGTAATTTTCAATTACTTTCAATTGAATGAAAAACATTATTATTATTTAAAACGCATTTTTGTAACCTTCGCTCAACTTTATCTGTTTTTCTGTTTATCTGTAACAAAAAACTGAAATATTCGAGCTCTCGTGGTTAAGATTATATGTGCCCCTTTTTCGTGTCATTGAGTTTGATTGGTTTGCTCACTTTATAACTAACCAAAAACGTTTACCAACTTAAAACAATTTAACGACCTCCGAAATAAACACAAGTATTTGATTTATCTTAATTATCACAACTCAGAAGCCACAAACCAAACTGTACCTTCACCTATGTTTAAAATTCAACTTTCCAGCATGGGGGGGGAGAGTTTAACGTGACTATTCAATTATAGACTCAAAACAAAACTACCTTGTTATGGTTACTTGCTAGGTTAGTGTGTTACTTTTTTTTCTACAGTGGAAGAGTCGAAGTTAGTTAAGAAAAAAATGAATGAATCTATGACTGAGAAAAAACTTATTTTTCCAAAAGTATAGCAGTATTGGTTTTACTTTAATTTGTGAATTTTATAATGTGGAATTTTGTATCTGTGGCCTTCCAAGAAATCACGTTAAATTTTGGGACATCTTGTATACAAAAAACTACTGTTAAATCAGGATTAAACTTTAATTTATTTGGCTCCACCGTCTCCTACAAGATCAACTTTATATATTGGAACAAATTATTTCATTTGTTTTAATTTTTATTACAATTTCATTTGAATTATTTTCTCTAATGCCTGCCGTCTCCTTATTTTACCTTGAATATTTTTATTCAACGGCGCCGTTTCACTTAAGGTGCCGAAAAGCGCCAATATTCAAAATTTTAAATTAAAACTATTGTATTTAATATACATAGGTACCAGAAGTGCCGTTTGAATAAAAGCGCCAAAATTCAAAATTTCAAATTAAAGCTGTTGTATTTTTTAACATAAGCGCCGGAGGCCCCGTTTAAATAAAGGCGCCAAAATTTAAAAATTCTAATTAAAATTATTGTATTTAATTTAGGCGCCTCGCTGGTCTTTCAGGTTGGGAGTTCTACGTCGGGCTAGCTTCTCGTCGTAGGTAAAAAATGTAAAATGCTTACAAAACCAAACGCCGCTTAGCGATGTTTAAGAATACAATACAATTTAGGCGCCAAAAGCGCCGTTTGAATAAAAACGCCAAAATTCAGAAGTTTTAATTATAAATATAATATAGGCGCCAGAAAGCTGACGTTAGAGTCTTATAAAGTTAAAAAATTTTATAATAGCAGTTCACTAACTTGTTTAACGCTTGAGGCGCTAACGTCGAGCTTTCTCTCTTTTTTTATTGGAGAATTAGCTATAGAATTAGCTCCCTTATTGGAAAAATCTTGACTGTTAAGCCTCAAGCGTTAAAAAAGTGAACTTTATTATAAACTTTCTTCATGCGGGAAATGAGCTTTCTTGCTACCTATATTATTTTTTAATTTTAATAGATTTTAACTGAAAGTAAGTCTCAAAATTTGGCATTTTGCACCAAATTAAAAAACCATTTGCATTGGAAAAGGTTAACCCCTAAAACCTCCACTCGTTTACGTTTAAGGCGCATTTTTCGTACTTGGCCATAGACGCCAAAAGTTCTAGTTACGGCACCGTTCAACGCTCATCCAAGAAATATTTTAACATTCTTTTGCAAACTTGAAATTTCTTGAAACGCTCTATGAGACAGCGGCGCAAGAATAAGTCTAGCCAGGGTAGCGTTTGCTTGCAAATGTATAATAAGTCGGATAGTGAAGTAGGGTAATTATTTGGATTTCAATATTTAAAGTGCCGATGTTGATCTTTACTTCAGTTTTTGGAACCGACGTGCTGGCTCCTCGTCGTAGGTAAAATGCTAAAAAAAACCAAGCACCAATTCGCAAGGTTGGTAGAGTGGTATTGGACAGCGTCGCAAGACGTTTAAAACCCACTATATATGGGGCATACCACACCAAATCTTGATTTTGATTTGCTTTTGATTTTTCTGAAATTTTTACATGTTATTATACTATCCCACCAAAAACAGTTTTGTGAATTTTTTCAAAATTTTTTACTCAACCCAAAAAAAGTTACGAATTTTTAGAAAAACTGATGTTTTTTTCTTCAAACGATCATAACTATTTCAAAAATTGACTAATCGGAACTTTTTTTTTTTGATTTTTTTTGTCTTTAAACGTACTTTTCAGAAAAAAATATAAAAAAAATATTCAAACTTGAATTCTACAAAATTTTTAATTTTTTCGGAAATAATCATTAATTTTTCAAATTTCGACACTTTTGATTTTTTTATCTAAAAAAAAAACTCTGATTTATTCCGCGTATAACAACGCAAACCCCATAATAGGCAGACATTTCTTTCTATTTATTTTGTTTAATTGAAAAGTATTTTTGCGTAAAAATAAAACAAAATATTTTTTAATTAAACACAAAGATTAGAAAGAAATGTCGGCCCATTAAGAGGTTTGCGTTGTTATACTCGAAATAAATCAGAGTTTTTTTTTGAAATAAAAAAATCAAAAGTGGAAATATTTGAAAAATCAATGATTATTTCCGAAAAAATGAAAAATTTTATAGAATACAAGTTTGAATATTTTTTTGTGTTTTTTCCTGAAAAGGACGTTTAAAGATAAAAAAAAAACAGAAAAAAACGTGATTAGTCAATTTTTGAAATAGTTATGAATTTTTTTAGAACAATTGATGGATTTTTTCTTCGAACGATCATAACTATTTCAAAAATTGACTAATCAGAACTATTTTTTTGTTTTTTTTTTATCTTTAAACGTACTTTTCAGGAAAAACACCAAAAAAATATTTAAACTTGTATTCTATAAAATTTTTCATTTTTTCGGAAATAATCATGGATTTTTCAAATTTTTTCAAAATGGGCCAACATTTCTTTCTAATCTTTTTGTTTAATTAAAAAATATTTTGTTTTATGTTTACTCAAAAATATTTTTCAATTAAACAAAATAAATAGAAAGAAATGTAAGCTCATTATGGGGTTTGCGTTGTTATACGCGGAATAAATCAGAGTTTTTTTTGAAATAAAAAAATTAAAAATCAAAAGTGTCGAAATTTGAAAAATCAATGATTATTTCCGAAAAAATGAAAAATTTTGTAGAATACAAATTTGAATATTTTTTTTATATTTCTTTCTGAAAAGTACGTTTAAAGACAAAAAAATCAAAAAAAAAACGTTCCGATTAGTCACTTTTTGAAATAGTTATGATCGTTTGAAGAAAAAAACATCAGTTTTTCTAAAAATTCGTAACTTTTTTTGGGTTGAGTAAAAAATTTTGAAAAAATTCACAAAACTGTGTTTGGTGGGATAGTATAACATGTAAAAATTTCAAGAAAATCAAAAGAGGTCGGGTTCAAAAGCGGTCGATTTGGTGTGGAATGCCCCATATATATATATACATATTGATAATTTGCCTATTTAAAAAGGTACTGTTTTTTTCTAAATTACTTTTTTCAGTAATTTAAGAATAAATCGAAAGATTTCATTTTTTCTACGTACATGGAGCTTTTTATAGCTTTCATTTAACCTTATCCAACAGGAAAACAAGCCATGTAAGATTGATAATAATGAACGAAAAATATTAAAATAATAAGCTCAGCGACAAAATTGCAGTGGGACACCTAAAGAACTATAATAAAATAAATAGCTATGGATTACAAAAATCCAAAAAATACACACTACTATACCTATCCGATCTTATTAGATTTCCAAACTTGCTTTTTTATTTTAATTTTTATGATATAAATTATATGCCCCTAGAATTTATGAATGGAGTCTTCTCGATATTCAATAATTACATTGACCACACTTAACCACAATTGGTAAAAACGTTTAATTAAAGTAAACTCAAGTTAGTTCAATTTTCTTAAACTATTTTTGATGTCGTTATTTACTTCCTGCTATTTGGTAAAAATTAAACGTGTTTCCTGAAGTTGATCTATAGCACTGCCCTGAATTAATTCAAAATATTCGATGCTATATGGCTTCACTTAGCTACACGTGAAATTTATCTTCCCAACATAGTAATTTATAGAACCATCTAGCTACCCTTCAATACGAGCACCCTCCAACAACTCATAAATATTATTTTTATCAGTTTTACTTCTATTGAGAAATGTTGCGTTATTGAATTCCCCCTAAGAGATTGTTATCTAAAAGTAGCAAAAAATAATATTGTTCCAAGATTTCGTGGTCACTCGTAGGTTTCGAGAACTTTTCATAAAATTAAAATTATTTAAATTTAATGAAAATTAAGATAGAAAATAGAAGAAAACGTCGATAATAACACACTAAATATAAAAATTTATTCACTCTAAAAAGTTAATAAAATCAAATTTTAAACTCAATATTTGTTTTTCCTGGTTTTAACACCAAAAATCTTGAAATCTGTAGAACCAAATATTTAATGTTGCAATAAAATTTTACTTGCGTGTATTAGAAAAAATTTAATTACTTTTATAATTATTACAAACTTAATTAGCATACCTTTTGAAGTTAACTTCGGCGTTATTATTACGATCCAAATGTAATTTTTCTTTCAAACAAAAAATTTTGTATATATCTTGTGATAGTAAATTTAAAAAAAAATACTCTTTGTTTTGTTTACAAACTTTATTGCATTCTAATATTCCCTTTTTTTGAAATTTCATTATTTTTTTTATTATTATTACAAACTTAATTAGCATACCGTTTGAAGTTATTTTCGAAGTAATTATGATCAAAATAAATAAAATAAATTTTATAAATATTCGTTGTTTTGTTTATAAAATTTTGCATACTTAAATTTTTGTTTTTTACAACACAATAATATTCATTAAGTTTGTTAATTACTCCTTAACAAAATACTAAAGGTATTCATGAAAGCAATTTAATTTTATGATAAATTACAAATTAACTTGCAGGTCTTTAGAAAGGTGGCCAACTATAACCCTTCAATTTACAATCATTTAATTGTTCATTATTCAATTAGGTTTACTTTGTATTCAATACAAGAATAGAACTAATTTATTACTCACTTTTGTGTTGTATTAATTATTTTCAAATAATTTTGAATTAATTGCACAACAAAAATTCAACAAAAAGACTTCAAAGGAAGTAAAGCTTTGTGGAAAACTCTTCGGTATTTATTTAATAAAAGGATAGGTTCTCTAGACAAGCTTTAGATTAGAAATAATAAAAAGGTGTTATGAACTTGTGATAAATATTAATCTATTTCTAATATTCGCTAATTGAAAAGTTTATGGTGCCGTAATATTCATAACTTCCATCTTCAGAAGATTCAAAGCTTCAATAGCTTCTAAAAGTCTAATAGCAGCATTAATAGCACCTACATTTTTATCACTTTTATGATATTGTGTTATAAGTCCTCTTAAGAGATTTGAGACATTATAAGATTGTTATGGTTCTATCTAAAGTATCTGAGATGATATTATTAAGGTGTACCTAAGGAAAGCACAAAGGTTTCGCTTTACTAGCATTTTTCTTTTATTTTTGCAGTTAAAAGGAAATAATTTAATCTAATCTACTCTAATATAATATATTTTTAAAAGTTTACCACGTATTTCTGGCTAACCACATTTAGAAAATTTGTGAAAATGTCGTTTTCTACAGGGTGTACCTGAAGAAACGCAAATTTTTGAGATAAGTGATTCTTGGGTAATTTTTGTAGCAAAATGCTAACTTTTTTAATAGTTGGAAAATAATAGAAATTAAAAAGAAAGTGCAAAATCTGACATTGTTCTCGAAGTTGCATAGAAATGGTGCCCTACGTTGGGGTTACATACAGTAATATGTGTTATGATTTTATGGATAATGTAAATAACTATTTAACTTTGTTTTTTTCTACTTTTAAGTTCCTGAAAAAAATCACTCCTTAACAATTTTGACACATGTTTAAGAACACTCTTTGTATTAAGTAGGTTAGACTAAAAGATATCTTGAACACTTATACATAAGAAAATCCGATTTATAATCGTAATTTTCAAAGGATAGATTAGAGAAGAGTTGTTAATAATGCTAAATGTGCACTATTAAATTCCAAGTTTCACATTTGTTCAAGATGTTCATAATTGTGTAAGACTATGTGGATAATTACAGTAATAAAAACGATCGTTAACAAAACTGTAATATCCAGGACTTGAATTTTAATGACCACGGCATTTTTTTTGAAACTTTACAATACGTACATAAATCCTGATATCATTAAAATTAACCCTAACTATTGAAGCATTGTTCTTTTTAAATTTTCCTATATTTTGAAATGCTTCAAAAATTGAATGATAAACTACAATTTTTTGTATTTTTTTAAGACTTTCGACAGTTTTGATGCTATAAAATCCAGGTCTTTGTCAAACACGACGTTGAATTAGCACCACATAAAATGTCCTTTTTTATTAATACAAACTCTTAGCAAGATCTAATTTCAAAATTTATTAAGAAAAATGAAAAGTGGTAGTTATCATTTATCAGGATCACAAGGTAAGTTTTACTCAACCTTTACATTTTCGTTAAGTGCCTAATTTTACAAACTTTAAGTAGCTAGAAAATATCTTTAATAAATTCTTACTTGATTGGTTGTTTATAAGTACTTAGTAAACATTGCTCGATACATTTAACTTTTAAGTAACTAATTAGCATAAGCACATTATTTGAATGGAAAGATACAGAGTATGTTTATCAACCCAGATTCGAATTTGAGAAACAATTACCCAAGGATTTTAATTTTTTGTCAAGTTTCTGATTGTTCTTCTATCCCTAATTAAGCAATGCTGGAATGAGTGAAATACCATACATCATTTTTAATCACATGATGAAAATAAAAATTAAACATCTTAGTTGAGTCAACATTAAAATTAATTAATTCAAATCCCCTCAAATTAGAATCCGCTAATTTACATAATAAATGGACACAATGGGTCAATCTGACCTAAATATACATCCTTCTTGGCTAACTAGAAATACCAGATCATTAATTACAATTATATGATGTATAAAAGAATAAGTCCTGCAATTTTGTAAAAAATTTAATGAAATGATATAATGCAGAGTGAAGTAAAATTTCCAAAGTTTTTTTAACAATCGCAATGTTGGCGTTCATGGAGATTTTCACAAAATTTTAATTCTGAGAGAAACTACTAAGATGCGGTTTGCAGAGAGATTCAAAATACTAAGAAAAGGAAGAATAGAATTTCTGAAAGATTAAAATATGATAACAACAAAAGATTGAAAAGGTGGCGTTTCACCACTAAATTCAGAATTCCTTTTTTGTAAATAATGATAACACATAAAAATATAAAAAATTGCTAGTACGGTGCAAATACTTACGTCGTTCCAAAATTTTCTATCAAAAGGTGAGTGAGTGACAATACAAGTGTCAAATTTTATGGAATTAAGAGCTGTACAAGAAATCCAACGTAGCACGGGGGTTCCTTTTTATTTGGCGCCTGTTGTTCCATCTTTAGACAAATCTTTCCTTTTCAGTTTTAAAATTCAGTATTGGTAACCTACCGTTTAACTGAGATTAGGTAAAAATTTCAGGCTGCTCACACCAAATTAGGTTACAGCATTAGATTTAGTTTATCTGGAATCCAAATTGCTACTTCCACCTTCACAAGCTGAACTTGTAGTAAGGTGGTAATGTGAATATCACATTAGAAGTGAGAAAAATAGAGAAAAATAACTCTAAAGGAATCATAAACTATTGAAAAAAAATGGGAAAAATTTTTCGCTTAACTGAAACCCACTCAGGGTTTTTATATTCATCCAATTTTAATTCAAAGCATTATAGCAGCACAGACATGTCCCTCGACAAATAAGGACAAAATATAATATATCGTATGATATTCAGATGTCAACTATTCTAAGAGAAAATAATTTTTAGAAGAAATATTTTGTACACAACCATTTACCCAGGGAAAAGAACCTGAGGCTACAATATCTCATAAATGATACGATGATACTTAGGATGTCAACAGAAAATAATCTTTAGAAAAAGTACCCTTACCGCAATAAATGTTTAGTATGTATGTATGTATCAACCACATGCATTATTTATGTTGCATAAATCGATAGCCACAATAAATCAATACCTTTGTATAATATATTACGTGTCTATTTATGTTTTAGTCTAACGAGCACACCACTAATAAGTGCAAATTAAGATACCTAACCAAATTTTTATTTAAGTTATAATATAATATTTCCCCTGAATTTCTAAAAAGGACCTCGCACATAACATAATATAATAAAAAATTTAAACAAACGTAAACTTTACGTGTTACGTATTTCTCACGCTTACGTCCAATCAGAACCAGCGCTAAAGAAAACATTTTAGACAATCTTAACAATAAAACGTAGTGTAACTAAAATAATTTTTCCTACATTTTGATTGAGGTCCTTTTTGTCGTAAGGATAATAAATTAGGTGAAATTTTAGGGAAACGCATCTCAACATAATAAAGCATGAAATAAAAGTTTTGATCCATGAAGAGATGAGTTATGATGAGATAATAATTTAGTGGGTTTGTGTGGAAATGTTGGAGTTGTCACCGCTCAACATATTTCAAGTTGACTGTAATGCAGCAACGTCGCTGAATTATTTATATGCGTACAAAGGATAATACAAAAAAATTGTGTATTACATTAGTATATGTATAAACTTGGTAAAAAGAAAAATATAGATAATAAAATTAGAAATAGTTTACCTGAATTTTTCCCACAGGCGGTGAAACGACAAGAAAAATTCTCATGGTTGCTTTTAAGAAATCGTCGCGATTGGTACTCTTATCTTCTTTTAATTTTTGTACCACCTTTAAATTTTTCTTATCTTGAGTCATGCTAACTTTAGAACTAACGTTACTACTACACTTTTGATCACTCTTTCGAACACTTTTATTTAATAAAAAAGTTCTTTTAGTTAATTTAGGCGAAATTAAGGAATCTATAGTTTTAATTGAAGGGCTACTTTGTTTATCTTTAAAAGTTAGGCTTTTAAAATTATTTAATATCGAACTTGTGGTCGATTCCGGACCAACACTTTTTTGTTTTGTAAGCGGAAGAAATTTTTGATTTTCCTTTACTACTTCACCTTTATCGGATTTAATTTCTTTCTTACACTTTTCCAGTTCGTCTTTACTTTTATCCCATTTAAAAACATCGAATTTTGTGCGCGTCAAAGAGTTTTTTCTTGATTGACTATTTGAAGTGCCCGAGGACTGACCATTGTCGGGTGTTGCTTCTGATCCCGAAGTTGATGCATGTCTTTGAACGCGCCGTCTTATAGATCCAACTAACTTCCTCCACTCATACTGCTGTCCCTCCGGCGATAAGCAAGACGGCTCTTCCCGCGTAGGACTTTCCCGAGCAATTTTCGAATTTTTTGTAGAAACGGTTTTCCCTAATCCGAACAGGA
The DNA here is from genome assembly GCA_905340355.1 of Rhagonycha fulva. NCBI lineage: Eukaryota > Metazoa > Arthropoda > Insecta > Coleoptera > Cantharidae > Rhagonycha > Rhagonycha fulva. Next base: position 11,088,957 of record HG996555.1, read on the forward strand.
TTCTGCTGTTTATTATAATTATATATTAATAAATTACACGTGGATCTCATACATGAGGTCACATATAAGAGTTACTTAGGTTTAATAAGCGTATTTGCTTTTCACACCCCCGATTTAAAAACTGCCAACTTAAAACACAATAACTAATAAAGTACATTTATTTATTTTACATTTGCCATTCATAACCACTTAAATTATATCAATTGGTAACGCTATTCAAATTATAATCAAATATTAATAAATTTTCTTTCAATTCAATTCGATTAAGATTTATGGATGTGATAACTTGATAAATTAAAATGCAACACAAAGCGCATTAATTTCGGCCTGTTTTTTAAATTATTAAAATTTTGTTTATTGACTCGAATTACAGTGTTAATTGGCTCTTGTTGGCGAGAATATTAAAATTTAGTATACTTGTTATTAAATCAATATTACAGTGGCACGAAGTATACATTTATTTAAACCTTCAGCAGAAGTACTAATTGCAAAATTTTTTTTTTCTTTTTTATTTTCTATGATTTACTTTAGAATCTACACTTGAGGCAAACGAATTTTCCGACTGTTTAATTAAAATAGTTTTTATAAAACAATTTTATGGTAATAAACGTATTATATACTGCAAAATTAAAAAGTTCTATAAAAATAGTAAAATAATAGCCTCATCACCTCCAGCTCCACAATAATCATGAAATAAACCGTATTACTATTTATGCCCTTTTTTTAATTTCTCTCTTTTCAAAAAGTGCTTTTAGTTTTCTCCATATGAACATTTTTTTTCGATTACAATTACATATCCTTACGTCAACTTATAACTTTCGCTTTTTATGAAATTTTTTAATATTTACAAAAAATGTAAGTCATTTATAATGTAGAAAGACCAACTAACAGCTCGTGCTACCATATTTATTAACATTACCTGTGAAGTTTTAAAAGAATTTTAGAGCGAACTGCGTGATATAGTGAAAAGTTTATGCTAATAAATTCAAACTTTTGCTTTGAAAAAGTTTAACGTAGTTGCTCTTAATTTTTTTCAACAAATATTTTTAAATTAAATCATTTTCTAATATTTCTTTTAAGTGTGTAGCTTCACCAAACGTCGCCGTCGTACTAATTAGGAAAACTGTAAAATCATGCAGTTCTTTATTTGTATTAAATTCTGTATACTAGTAATTAAAATATTCTGTTGCTAATCTAAATCGTGAATGCCTATGAAATCATGCACTTAACTATTAATTAGTCTTGCAGTAAAATACCTCTAAACTCTAAAACTAATCGATATGACAGAGTATGCAACTACTGAATTAATCTGCATCGCAGTGATCAGTGATGATAACTCAATCGTAAATTAAATCCTCATTTCCTTATGAGAAATTAGTTTAATTTTATTAAATTGCGCGTATTTCCAAATTTAAAAAAAAAGCTAATCAAATCTCCCGAAGAAGAAAATCCACGTTAATGAAACAACATTTTTATTTTAACTGAAAATGAAATTTCAAGGTTTTTCGTACGGACACTTCAACGAGCAAAATCTTGCCAAGTCGAAATATGCAAAAATAATTTTTAAAAGCAAAGTTAAGTAATAAATCACCAAATGGCTGGTCTTAAAATCATTCAGTTCATCAATCAATTGCGTAAAAGCTATAGTTTTGACAATGCAACGTTTATTTAAATTTTTCCAATAATAATCTATCATAAAAAGTGATAACATTGTGAAGTTAGTTCTACGTTAAGCTTTAGATATACTAATACTACTAAGGACTATAAAATTTAAAATCGTGGCCGAATCAAAAGCTTAAAAATTTAAAGCAATCAAAGTGCCATAAATAATTTTGAAGTAATTAAGATGTAATATTTCGGATTTTGTAATGATTAGCTCATGTCGATCTTTAATAAAAATTATATAGATCTCCAAATGTTTTATCCACATTTGGCGCAATATTATTGAATAATAGATTTTAATATAATATAGAGCGACAATTGTTTATACAATAATAAAAGGTATTATTGATTCAATATAACTATTACCAATACTAATGTAGTAATATATAACTATTATGTTAATAAACCTTCAATATTGTATTCGTATTAACTGTAAAGTCACCCACCTTAGAGAAACATTTATTAAAGGGCGTTAAACCACTTTGTCAACACAGAAAACTTTTAGTCCAACATTTTTAATATTAATGTCATACTAATCAACTAATCTGCCACGCTATCCACCACATTAAAAAAAAGAGTAAATTTTAATTTAAAAGGTAAAACGTAAAATATTTTTATGCTTTTATTTAGTTCACTAAATTACAAGGAGGGTAGCGTAAATTCCATGCGTGTGTGAAAATTAGCAAATTATGTAATTTTTTTAGGGGTGAATTAATTATTTTATCCAAACCAGCAAGTTTACTCTTTTATTTTGCCTTTTATTTGTTTCATAAATTTACTATTTATACAATTACTCATAAAAGTAGGTCCACCTCGAAGGGACAGTTCTCAAACGAGATGGTGTTGACTGGGCATATCACACTCGGCTAGAGAGATCCGTTGAAAACCATTTTTTCAATTAAAATGGGAACATTAACCAAATTTCTGGGATATCTTTTAAAGATTAACATTAAGGGGGAAGTCTACTGTGACAAGAGAAAAAACAGGCCGATTTTCCGGATTTTTTTTCTAACAAAATTATGACTCATACATTAAATTAAATTAAACCGTCATCTTTGTTATATATTCAAGAATTTGTAAAAAAATTTTAAAGTTGAAATATTCAAAATTGCTCTCGTGGCACTCTTTCAACGCAGGTCCGTCTTTTTTTAACGGTGTACATGAAATCTCACGTCTGGATAATTAAAAAAAAACAAAAGATAGTTATCATCTACATAGTATTGACTCTCGTTTGTCGAGGTATTTTTTTGATATCGTTTTTTGTTTAATTGTTATAAACAATAATAACATCAAATTTGGGCATAAAAAGTAGAAAAAAATTTTAAGAATTTTTTTTTCGGCGCCAAAATGTTTTATCGACAAAATCCTTCGACAAACGAGAGTCAATGCTATGTAGATGATAAACATTTTTTTTTGTTTTAGATCACCCAGACTTGAGATTTCATGTACACCGTTTGGACACCAAAAAAAACGGCAATTTTAAATATTTCGACTTGAAAATTTTTTTACAAATACTTGAATATATAATAAAGATGACGGTTTAATTTAATTTAATGTACGAGTCATATTTTGTTAGAAAAAAAATTCGGAAAATCGGCCTGTTTTTTCTCTTGTCACAGTAGACTTCCCCCTTAATATTAACATGGGTAAGGCAATTGATGACAATTTTAGTACGGTATATAAAAGTATTACTTTGCTATAGGTTACATCATGTAAAATTATCACCAAGTAATTGTTTATTTTCAGCTAATATTGCCTTCTTTAAAGATTTAAATATACCGTAGATTCTTATTCTAATACCTTAATTTTTTTCTTTTTATGTTGAACACATACACCCCCAAATCATTAACTCTTTATCTAATGATTTTAGTGTGGATTCAGCGTACTTTTATCGGTCTACATCTGAAGATTTCCTCTAAATGTACATTTTACTATGGATTAATTTCAAACAACTCATTGATTCATCGGCCCATAAAAATTTTTAGCAGTGATTTAAAAGTTTTAAAACGTGATCTGAATAATTTTTCTGATTTTAAAAATTAAATTACTGGTAAAAAATCTTATGGATCGATCAATCAATGATTTGTCTGAAATGCATTCACGGTAGAAAGTACATTTAGAGGAAATCTTCAGGTGTTCACTGAGAAAAGTACACTAAACGACTAAACCCACACTAAAATCCCTAGATTAAGGATTAAAATTTGGGAGTGTATGTGTTCAGCAAGAATTGGAAAAAAATGTGAAATTACAAGAAAGGATCATTTCCAAGATATATTTAAATCTTTAGAAGGGGTAAGTTTAGCTGAAAATAAACAATTACTTGGTGATGATTTTAGCCTGTAGCAGAATAATACTTTTTTATATCGTACTAAAATTTGTCATCAATTGGCTTAATACCGATGTTAATATTAATATTACGAACTGGCCATTTCAAAATCCAAATTTTTTTTATATACAGTACAAGAAATTTAGTCAGAAAAATAAAAATTTTTTATAAAGCTAATTTCTTCTGTAATATGTTTTATTGCACTCCCTCGACTTGCTTCAAAAAATTCCTCTCAAATTCAGATGAAATAGACCAAGCAAGTTTTACATGTATCAGTTGGAAGTTTTGCGCTGCCGTTTTCTACCAGATGCGGAGGTGCTGGACGTACTGAATGACCGTTTTAGAATTGAAGTGTTAGCATTTTTTTCCGGTGGATTTCCTGGTTCATCGATCTGATCTATGGAGGGTTAATCATCGATGACGATCTCAGGCCTGTTGCTGAACGTTTCTCCAGAGCACTCACCACACACAGTAGAGCATTTGAGCCCGCCTTTCCAGCACTCACAATTTCTTTTACAGCCAACCTTGCAGTTGTAGCATACAAAGTACAAAGAAGATGATCAGGCGCTGGGGGGTAATATTGTGGAGGTGGAGATGTGCTGGCCATTTTCTACTTTCCATACCCAGTTTGTCGGTGCTAGAGGATTACTCTGGGTGCGTTCCACTTAAAGCCCACGACGACCACGGTCGTTCGTCAGTCCAATCAAATAACCGCTCTCGATCTTTAGTCCAATCAAAGAACCACGGGGCCACGCTGCGGTCGTCGTGGGCTTTAAGTGGAACGCACCCTCTGTCACGCTTGGACTTGCTGATACACGTGGAAGGTTTGATCACATGCTGCACTAGAGGTTGGTGGAAAGGATGCTAGGTCAATGACTTAATTCAGCGGTTTCTTCGTAATTAATTAAACGTACTTTTTGAATTATTGTACGAATTATCTCTTAATTAATCACTGTACCACATTTTCTCCTACAAGGTGATGGATTGCCCGTAATGGATTATTTATTTTTTTTTGAGCTATTTTTCAGAGTATGGTTGCTCACTAGGGTTTAGTTTAGACATTCTTTTTAGTAAATCCAAGAGGTGGTACTGACATTCATTGTTAGTGTGCAGGAAATCGGACAACTGCGTGAAAGAAGTGCCTTTTGCACTTCTTCAGCATTGCAGTTTTTGTGGTATTAACCACCTACAGCTATAAGATTACACTCATCTCATCGCTATTGACATACTGCCCGTATGGTGTCAATTTTCTTCAGAGTTGCAGAGTTTAAATGCGAGAATACCTTTCATGGTGTTTCTTGATCCGCTCGTGGTCAATAGTATTGCCACAGTACAAACAACATAAAGTCAAAAGACTGTACTAACTTTCTCAGAAGGACTTGTGGCCTTTCACCTACTGATTTCACTGGTTCGATTCGAGTGGCTGGTATATTTTTTCTTGCAGTGGATGTGCATCACTACAAAATCCAAGTCCAGAAGTAAATTTGGTATACCATCGTTCCGCTGACTGCTTACTTCATTCAGGCTATTCAATCCTTTTTTGAAATTAACAGTAGAATATTTCTCCAATTTCTCAGTGCAAAAAACACAGTGAAACTGACGCATACGATTCTATTCTACCACAGATCTGCTACAAAATTTTTTTTAAATGTAGAAGATTGTAATATAAGGATAAATATGTAATAAATTTATTACTCTGTTTGTGAATAACAATTTTGCCTTTTTACTATGTAAAATCGCTTTTATTAAATCATAAATGATTTTATATTAAATAAAAAAGTTAAAAAAATAATTTTATATACAAAGCACACAAAAACATACCACAAGGAATACTAAATAAATGAACCGGATAAAAACATAAAAAATATGACGTTATTCTTAAGCCCAGTTTATCAATCTATAGTTAGTGTTCCAAGTAAATTTATACTGGGCCTTACTTACTTACTTGTGAATTGTGATAATGAAAATCAAATGTAAAATTTAGGATATCAAAACTTGCAAGTTTGCCAACCTCAAAAAATTTGATAAAATTTTGTTTTAAAATTTGAATTTAAAAATCTTACTCTTCAGTCGACCTGAATAAGAATGTAACAAAAATTATGGGGGAAAGGTAGCTAACGCGGGTCCGAAAATACAAATTTTACGATTGAAACCTCGAACTTTTCTGAAAGAGTATATATTAAATAAGAGAATTAGCTATGACAGAATGCCTTAAATGCACCTGTTTTTTCAAAAATCGAATTTAAAAAAACTCGATTTTCACTGCAAATTTGAAGGTAAAACGCTCGTGATTGGTGAATCAAGGTGAATCAAACCATTGTGTTGACGGTACGTGCGTTCCTATACATAAGAGTGTAGCTGTTGACAAATTTGTCAGTAACTCTTACGCTATGGTAGGAATGCGTTCTCGTTTTTTATTAATTAAAAATTTTAATTTAAAAATTTTAAATTATTTAAAAATTACTTCAGGAAAGGGTTACTTAAATTTAACGAGCGGTAGTTACTTTTTCGCGTGGATCCTACTCTTGCGAGGGTGGTTTTCATCACAATTGACTTTCATCGCATTTTCATGAAAACGACAACTAATTTAAAAATATCCCTAGGCCCGTGGATTAAGGAAAAGGTGGATCTTTGAGGGGTGAAACTCGTGAGAGTGGATTTTTAACGCAGGGTAGTTGTGCAAAAAAAAATCGACTTAAAGCACCCCTCGCTGCGCTCGGGCGCTTTAAGCCGTTTTTCCCGCACATTTAGTGTTGAAAACCATGATTTTCGTTCGGGGTGCACTGTTGCTGCATCCCAATGCAAGTGTCGCTCCTGTTATCACCACTCTTCGCAAAGCTAAGACCAGTTGAAAGTGCACGTACTGTCAAGAGAATGAATTGAATGAATTGATTCACCAATCCCCGAGCGACTTTGCTTAAAATTTACTGTGAAAATCGAAGTTTTTAAATTCAATTTTTAAAAATACAGATGGCATTTAAGGCATTCTGTCATAGCTAATTCTCTTATTTAATATATTATACTCTTTCAGAATTCATCGAGATTTCAATCGTAAAATTTGTATTTTCGGACCCAAAGTAGTTACCTGCAACCAAATTATGGTTAAAAAACAGAATGTTTCATTCCCATTACTTGTTTACTTGTTCTTTTATCAATTTCGCGTAAACCGCGAGTCAGTGCGATCAACTATACCTAGGTAATAGCAATTTTATAAAATTTACAAGATGAAGGACATTTTTTGAAATTTAGGCATGTGTTCTATTGAAAATTTGACGAGGTTTTTGATGTAAGTCGAGGGGTATCTTAAAAGATATAACCGAAGAAATGAGCTTTATAAAAGTTATTTCCTTTAACAGCCAAAATTTGTCGTAATATTCCTGTACTAACAGAGAAGGCTCTGGTGAAACTAAGAATTTCTGAAAGATTTCTCAAAAATTTAGTTAATTTTCCCACTTTAATTAAAGAAATATGGTGTTGATAATGTGTGAGATTTCTCTTCCGATGATTCAAATCAGGCGTCACAGTAGTAAATCAGAGCTTCGATTTGCGTCGTTTTGATTTACTTTCAAAATATTAAACAAGAATCTGATCTGCGTTGATATAATTTGATCTGCATTTTTTCGTATAAAATTAATCGTATAATCATGTTAATTATAATCAGGTTATGAATCCTACTGATCAGATTAACAAAAACAGAAACACATGTGCTTGGTACTTTTTAATCAAAATAAAAATAGAGCTAGACGATGATTTTTTCTAGTAATTTTTTAATGATTATTTTCAATCCACGAAATACTTCCATTTAAATTTCATAAACAAATATGTAAGATTACATTTTCGAGTTTAATAAAAATTGTTATAAAGTAAAATGGCAATTTTCTTACGACCAGTTTTAATATAAAAGACGGCTGCCTCGGGAAATTCTTCAACGGAAAACTGTATTGTGCTTTTTGGTTTAAAACCATATCATAACAATAATTTCAACTAAATAATTTGTTTTGTTGTTATTAAAAGTTTATTATCACTAGAACACACAAATCTAAGTAGTCTAAGCCATGTAATTGCTACAATAATACTTTGTAATTGACAATTTAATATTTGTGTAACCTACAATAGATCTAATGCATTCAATCGTGTTTTACTAATAAGATTAGTTACAGTGTTAAAACAGCGAATATAACAGGAAGAAGGACAAGAAAACAATCTAGTGATTATTTGCTCTCGGTTATTTTAGTCGCTTCTTATTAAAAGTAATTTTACTGTACTTGTAAACAATCTTTAACTTTTGGTTTATTTGAAATCAAACTAAAAAGTAGAGCTATTAAAATGGTTAAATTTCGCACCTATCGGTCGCCAAAAGATTCACTGGGGATTTGCAAAGTTTGAGAAATGATAAAGGTAGGCTTAAATTTCTAGAAATTATGAAGGCAGCATTTACTACACTCACGGCAGAAATAGGGATACCCTGAGCATATAAATACTACATTTGTGATGGAAATGGAAGCTTTGTTAGGGGTACATAGGTTAAAGATAAAGGCCCAGGGTAATATCAACCCAAAGGTACGCTATACTGTAGTTTTGCTTCTTGTTTTATCTATTACAGTACAACGGTAATACTCTAAAATTATAGTATACTCATGTCCAAATCAATAGATTAATTGTTAATTAATTGCATTATCCGCTCGGAGAGCCATGGCAATAATCAAAAACCCTTTCTGAGTTCAGAGACCACGTTAAACTGTAAGTCCTCATTTGCACCCACGGAAAGAAAATTAATACAGGATAGAATTTTAAATTTGTATGAAGGCTAAATTTGCTTTCTTTTAAATTATGTAAATTTTGCGTCAACACCGCGAGGTGCGTTTAATTGAAAAATCTTTTCCTAAAGTTACTTTAATGACGAAAGTTAACTTTTCTGGAAAAAAGACTAAAAAGTTTTTTTCATTTGTTATCATAACAATGATCTGGAAATACATTGACCCATATTATTGAATCAAAATATCTTCTATTATGTGTTACAACAAAAGGTAAACTAATAACTTTACTTAAGATTCTGCCACGAACCCTTCTCCATTACTTGTCAGCAAACTCCAATTACCCTGACATTAATCTTGAGCAAAGCAGAAGTGTAAAAGGTTTACTGCACTTTTATACCATTTTAATTTTAATAACTTATAAATAAATACCATTTTAAGTAAATGAAAATTAAATTGGAGAGAAAATGTTAAATTTGCTTGTTACAAAAAAAAACAACAATAAAAGTCCCTCTTGAAAGATTTTGTATAACTTACAGCGAACGTGAAATGTCATTAAAGCATATTATTAAAGCTTGTTTTGTAGGTTTTATCTAAACATTCTTTTCCAAAGAATTTGAATTATTTAACTTGAAATAAAAGTAAATTCCAGAAAGTCATATAATTTCTAAAACCTGCACTTTGACAACAAACTTGGACAAATTTACGAGTAAAAACACTTACAGAAAATTTAAAATGTAAAGTAGTTTGGCACAATTACCATTAAATTTGAAAAATTGACTTTACTGCTTGTTTATTCTTCAAAAAAATATTAAAAAGTGTTAATGCTTCCTAACAAAGAAATTTAAGTACACCTGCCATCAAGAAAAAAGTTTAAACAAAATAGAGCACTTTAAAAATTTAGTCAAAATTAATTAAATAATTTGGTAGAAGATATGGAAGTGATTTTTTAGTTGAATAAAATTATTATTTAAGTGGAAATTACAAAAGAGCATTTTTTATTACCTTGTTTTTTTATTATTTATTATTCTACTTGCTCGTTTGAATTACCCAATCAATAATGACGCTTTCTAAAGCTCAAATTTTTGAAATTTATTCGAACTGCTATTAATAGAACGAGAGTATTTTTTAAATTTAATCATTTTGAAAAATGTACAGATAAGTAGAACAATGGATGAGACGCAAGCAAGAATTCTGAAATGAAATATTCAATAATCAGTTTTTAGTGGAAAAATGTTAATCATTTCTGAATTATTTTTGGTATATTGAAACAAAGTTGATTATTCCCTCACTGCTGGAATGCATCACATTATAGAATGCTTTATAGCGAATAGTTAATTCAATTATAAGCGTCCTGTGATCTGTAGTTGCAATTAATTTAAATATTAACTCAATTTGATTTAAAAAAAATTTTATAGCTTTTATAAAAACACAACATTTTCTGGAAATTAAGTACACGAAAAGCCTTATAAATTTTTAAAAATTGGATTAACAATGAACTTAGTTTATTCAAATAAAACTAACAATATTTAATTTATTTGTCTTTAGGTGATTCAAAATTCTTCTTGAAGTTTTTGCAAGTTCTTGAGTTATCCGTTCTGTTCCTGTGCATCTTTTGAACTACCGTGGCTTCTTTTTAATAAAGTTTAAGTATGAATCAAATGCAAAATATAAAAACGCAATAAGTGGATTGTTAAAAGTTTCAGCGATTCCGACCTGCTGAAATGCAAACGATTATTATCTTTTTTGAAAGTTCTAATGCAATGTTTGGTAGCGAAGTAAAAATGCTTTTTGTGGCATTGTAATTACATGGGCATGTATTGTTCTATCAGAACAAAAAGAAAATATGGTATGCGTACGACATAGCATACTGTCGAAGGACCTTCATCAGGAAGCTTATCTTTATGTCACAGACACTCGCCCATACATTTTTTTGTAAACTATGCCACTATGATGTTAGCCTATGTTAACCCTGTAGCAATGAAATTAATTTTCACTTTAAAAGTTACGGATCTTAAACTTTGTTAATCAATGTCAATATCAAACAGTTGGAGCTGATAGTCTTGTAAATGGTAAAGTAGTTAGTTCATTTATATGTAGGTACATAGAAACTTCATCATTAACTGTATATGGTTTTAATTACCTATTATGCTATTGACTTGTTATTGACATCTTATTAGAGAATGGGGTGTAATTACAGAAAAATTTGACCGTAACTTTTACTATTACTTATGTTTAGGCAGTTTTTTTGGCAGTAAATAATCGTTTTCTAAGTGATCAGTTACCCTTGCATAAAAATATTTTATGGAGAAAAAGGTTTAGAACCGCTGATTCATTAAATGAGCTAAAATCTCATTGCAACAATGTCAATTCTCTTCAACCATGAAAGATAGAGATTGCTGGAGTCATTTTGTTTTATCGCAATGCTTCTAGAATTTCTCCATCGTTGACTGCTTTGTAAAAATTTAAACATATTTTCTTTCACTGAATAATTATTTTAATTTATTTTTCCATTTAATATTAAAAACATTCTAAAGAAAGTTTTTGAATTTTTCACAATTGTCGTTCATCATAATTCCCATTAATAATTCAGTTCTAAAATCTTAAAAATGTTAACTGTTCCAACTTTAATACTAAGGTATAAATTTTTCTCAAGTATGCCAAAAGAAAAATTTAGAATTTATGAAATAAATCAACATCTTGATAAAGTTCAGTGTTTTTTTAAAAAAGGTAACAAATTAGCAATATACTGGAATAATTCAGTAGCAGATTTTTAATATTGAATTCTAAATTTGCTAAACAATACCTACACTAATTGGAAATACTTTGAGTAGAAGTGATAACCAAATTTATCGTTGGTTATTTTCTATTGCCAGGTCAACTATTAATTAATGCCTGACGATCTTGAAATTGTTGAATAGGTTCATTGAAGCATAAATTGATTACTTTGACTCCGAAATTTTTGTTGAATACAAAAATAATTCAATTGTATAGATAAATAAAATACGAAACCATTTATTTAAATCTATCAGTAAATTATATTGCAGCAAATTCAGAAAAATTAATTTGTTTATTTTAGAATTCGGAATAATTTTATAAAAAAATATTTAAAAAAGTTCAAGTCCTTTTAAGGACGATGCAACTTAAAAAGGGATTTTATAAACGAAGGTTAACATGTGAAAGCAAAAAAAAAGTTTGGCAAAACAAATCCTGATTTGTGAAATCCGGACTTTTATTTGTAACAGAACCTGAATGGTGCCAAACAATATTTAAGATCTCAGCTACAGCTGAAAATAAAGCAACGAATGAAAGATTTGGATTGTTTTGAAATTACAGAGCTTAGGTTAGTTGTTGAACTATGGTACTGTTAAATTTGGATTTAACTAAGGTCTGTCAGTGTTATAAACTCAGGTTAAATTCTTGTTTGTCGAAATTTTTACCCCGATGTAATTTTCCCTTATAGGGATTTTCTACAACGATTATTCTGCTTTTCATTTTGTTTTTCGGCATTTTGTACTCAACTCCTTTCATTTTATATCTGACCCTAAACAAGTAAGATCAATTCCGAATCTTTTCTACGGCTAGTTAGAACTGAATCGCCTACTCTTCACACGTATAGGGGACCTACAGTTAACGTGAGCTCTAAACGACGAAAATCTCTCGTTATTATCTCGGAAATATCTCGGTTATCTCGAGATAAACGGTTAGTAGTCAACGAGCTTATAACCACTAATTTTTCATTAGATTGTCTCATTAATTAAAAACAAAAATTTTATGGTAAACGTAATAATACATAAGATAGTTTGATTGAAGTCATTGATTTTAGTAAGACAGTAAATTATTTTTCAAAGTAATCACTTTCAAATATAATTAAATAGAAATAGTACAAACGGTCTTTGGTAATGAAATTCGGTAATGAAAATGGGAAATAATTAAAACTGTCGTTAGAAAGACGTACACGTGTAATTGATTGTTGTGAAACTAAATTTAATTTTTGTTCGATTGTGCCACAAGTTTTCCCCAAACTCAATATCCAATTAATTAAAATTTGTTATTGTTGGATAGAAAAATTACACAATGTTACCTATTCCTTTAGGAAAACCGACATTATTATATTTTACTGCAAATATTTGAGTATCTTGCTTTATCGATTTCTTTACGCGAAGGTGAAAACCATCGGTCGAAAATAAACGCTGGGAAGGAGTTGTAGATTTATGCAGCAATCATTTATTTGCGTTCGAAAACTACTTCAACAACCCCATTATATGCATTAGCCCTCTGGAAGTTGATCTATTACCCCAAAATTTGCATAAAAACTCCTAATTTAAGTAAACTTGGAGCAGCACTAATTTATTTTTTTGATCAATCACGTAGACGTTTACAAAGGCTTTTTGCTTTCCAAGAAGAGAAGGATAGGTACTTTTTTTACTAATAATAATAATAAAAAAAAAAGTATTGAGTGAATTTTCATTTACTGAAAGTTAAGCAGCGAGCGGATTTGTGAAGCAAAGACGTTTTGCATTCTTGATGAAAATTTTTAATATGCAGGCGGCAAATACTTTCATGGGTGAAGTAGGTCAAAGTTTCTTAAGAACATGGCAAATATAAAACTGCAGCTCTTCAAAACTTATTTTATTAGACAACTCGTGCAAAAATTTTGAATACTGCCAATTGTGATAATTTAAAGGGTACTTTGGTATTTTAGAAAACTCTCGGAACAGATTGAAAATATCGGTAGTAAAAAAACTGTTTTTATTTCGCTACAGGGAGCAATCGATCCTATTGTAATCAGTGCAATGGAAAAAGCTAAACTTTTCAAGTTTGCTTTGCATATTTATAGCCCATCAACCCAGTCATATTGGAATGGTTCTACACATCCTTATGTACAGTGTCAAGCTAAAGAAAACACTCGAGGAAAGCTATGACAAAATTGAGCGACAATTTGGAAAACAAAATTTTTTGTTATAACTAATCAAAGGCAAAAATAACAAATAAAGAACCTTTGTATTAAAATTAACGAATGGGCTTCTTGAATAAAAAATTGTAGTCACAATTTAAACTTTTTGCTGATTATCTCTGCCTTCAGAAATGCAAATCAGTTGTAGGTTGTTAAGCCATTGAAAGGGTTGTGTTGGGAATAATTTGCCTGTGTATAATCAAAATCGACAAGGACGTCATCATATTATCAAAATAGAGTCAATCAAGTCATGAATACATAATTAATCAAAAAATGTAAAAAATTTAATATTGAATCAATATAGTTTTAAAATCGCTTAACAATAAATTAGCTTTTACGAAGAGCTTTGTATGTACGTTTTTGAAACAGGAGATTTTAATTAAAAATTTATTAATTCTATACCCTTAGAAGTCTGAAACAGTCAATTTTAAAATTTGATGTTTAATTAAGTATTACTATTATTAATATTAGGTTGAGATCTCAATTTATTATTAGAATTTGTTAATGAAATTGTGATTCATCCTGATCTTAAGAAATATCAGGGTGGCTTTTAAAATTGATAGCAAGAGGAAAGTAAAATGACGATCAATTTTTATAATGCCAAAACGTTCAATATAATTTAAGAAACAAAAATAAATTCATGTTTCAGATTTAAATTATAATTTCAGTTTAGCAAATGAAAACTTAATTGGTTTCGTTATCCAAAACTTCACCAAGTTTTAACTACTCCAATTAATTTGTTCTGTATTATAATTCGATAAAATAAACTTTTATATTTTTTCTATAAAAAAACTAATTTCATTCTGATGCAAAGCGCGTACCACTAATTTTATCTAAACATTCAAACTAAAATTAACAGTTTTAAAATTTAGTTAAATATTATTAATTTAATGCAAATATCGAGGTTAAAATTTCATATTTAATCAAAATTTCAATGTCATATCAATTTCGATTAACTTCTAGTTTTGTTTACGAGAAAAGCACAATGTAATGATTTTTTACCTTCTCGTAACATTAATTAAAATTATAATTAAACCGATAACATAGTGTTACGGTAAGTGTGTTGCATTTAATTAACAAATCGTCACCAAAAAAATTAACATAATCCTTACTTCAAACTTGTTTTGAAAAAGTCGAAAAAATTTATTAACAATTAACTTGTAAACAATAAACCGCTGGTTAAATATTAAACATTTATAGAACCGCTCCTTTTTTTGTCAGAAACTTTTTCCGAAAAATTGAGTACGAAGCGCGCGTCTAATTTTCAGTCCAAGTAGAGATGTTTCTACCCTCGTGTTCGTTGATCAACTGACTGTTGACGCCACGAGCGTTGGTAGCGTCCCGACGTGCGTTCACCCTAGTAAAGGCGCCGCTGAAACAATACCGCTTTACTCCAACACAAAAGAATAAATTGCAGATTAATTTTAAAAAATTAAATAGAATGTTTTCACACTTTTCACCGAATTTTCACTTCAGTTTTTTGTTTATATTTAAATTACCCGGATTATGATTTAATTAAAGAAAGTCTGCAATGCTTAAAATGTGCTAAACCTATTTAATTCACCGAATCGTATAAAAGACTGACATTTTCTTGTGGTTATAGTAGAATAAGTCATAATAAAAGCGATATCATGTTTCTGAATTATATTTCAAGATCGTC
The DNA here is from genome assembly GCA_905340355.1 of Rhagonycha fulva. Taxonomy (NCBI): domain Eukaryota; kingdom Metazoa; phylum Arthropoda; class Insecta; order Coleoptera; family Cantharidae; genus Rhagonycha; species Rhagonycha fulva. Next base: position 11,104,316 of record HG996555.1, read on the forward strand.
TTATTTCACATCAAAATTGAACAAGTAGATATAAATAAGTAACACATTAAACAAATTTTTGTTCGTATTTTCACAATTTTATTTTTGTAAAAATAATGAATACCACGTAGTAGCTACGTAATAAATTTTTATATATTTTCAATGAAATGTTGCATTTTGAATGCTTAAAAGATTTCAAACTTAAAGAATTATTTCCATAATTCACATGATAAGGTGGTTATGAATGGAACAATTTTTACATTATCAAAGAGCTTACAAATTCTTTTTATTTTCTTTCAGTTCTTTGAAGTGATTTACTCTTTATCGAAGGAAAGACATGAATTTCTAATAATAAAATGTTGACATTAAAAATTTTATTATAATATTAATTTATTGTGAACGATAATATAAGAAGCCAAAAAAATCGTAAGATTCTTCTGTAACTTTTCTATTTGTATTGAAAATTTTCTTCAGGGATTATAGTTTATTCTGTCAGATTTTTCACTTGCAGTGTCAGGGTATAAAAATTTTCCAAGACTATGAACTCATTAGGAGCAAGGTTGTGCACTTTACATAATAAAATTCAATGTCTAAAAGGTACATTGATATTTGAGCAAAATTTAAATTAAATTTTCCAATATCACGTTTCCTTTTGTAAGAATTTTATTTACAATTAAAGTTATTGGCATTACACCTTTAATTTTGAACTGAAACTAAAAAGGGTTAAATATATTGAAATGTTTCTGGTAATTTTATCAAACAAAAGTTAATAGAATTCTGAACAAAAAAAAAGTGAAGCGGAAATGTAAAAATTACACTGAAAGAAATTGTTTATTATATCAATGAGCCCGGATTGGCCAGTTGAAAATCACTGATTTTAACTTTCATGAATGCAATAAATGAATTCAATAAACCCCTTCGTTTATATTACTTTTAAATTTTCACAAATGCTTATAACTTTAAATATAAAAATTTTGGCTTAATTCTACCAATCCTGGAAAAAACGGCTTGAAAAATTTAAATAGCTTATATTTTTGGTAGTTTTCTGGTATTAAATTGACAGATACCAGGACTATGCTTTTGAGTATAAATATTAACAAAGATCGCCAAATTCATATATTACAACTCTTGAACTTTAACTTATTTGATCTTTAAACTCAAATGCTGGAGAAAACAATCGCTAATGTCAAGTTCTTGCCTGGGTTCGGAAAAATTGTAGCTCGGGGGCTAGCAGGACGTAGTGTTAATAATTGAACAGATTCAGGATCTAGGTTTTCATGTAAAAATATTAACGAGGGGGGCACTAGTTTTTTTTTTAAATTAAATTACAATAGTTAAATTATCCATTTATCATAGCCCAGCTCGCTCAATCGGAAACTTCCCATCGCTGGGCGGTTATTGCCCAGCCTTGTATAAAATTTTCATTTGAAGTTAAATTACATTAGAATAAAACATCCAAACATTTACTTTTTACATTTAAATTTACATCAAAACTTTTCTAATTGGTTCCAATTTTGGATGAACAAACTTGCAGTTAAAATTGTAAAATTATAACTGTAACTTCTTAAAAAGTTTTACAAATAACGTAATTCAATAAAATTTTGTAATTTCACAAGTTAATAATCCAAAAATATATTTATATATTTATATTTCAATGTATGTCCTAAATTTACAGCGTTTCAAATCAAATAACTAATAAATTTTCAAAGCGAATGCCCTCACTGACCCACTGACAAATAAGCTGTTATTATTAATAACAACAAAATAATTAACTGCATATTATCAAACAGAATAATCCGGTTGTTACAATTTACACTGAAATAAACTATTTATAAATAAATAAGTAAATAACATTCCTAAAAGTATAATTAATTGATTTTTAATGCGTTAAATTGACTTGATAATTTTTAAATTTAATATTGCTATTCAAACTGATTTAAATGCTCTTATAATATTTCATTTTTCGAAGGTTTTCAATTACAATTTTTTATAAAAATTACAATTTTGCAAAAAATTTAACCCTTGAAAATTCACAATCACAATTTTAGGGGCCCTCGAATGACTAGCGAACTGAATTGAATCAACGAACCGATTTTTCATTGAAATATTTGAAAATGGACAGTTTCAGCTTTCTAACAAATTCCCAAATCGATTCTCTATTAAATTGGAAGAGCTCCTGTATCTTGTTTTTTTATGTTAATATTCTTATGGATCCGCTTTTTATCTCCTCTAATACCCTCAAATAAACATCTATACATTAATCAAAATTTTCAGATAATTTAATAGTTAATAAATAAATATGACTGCTGTTTCAACTAACTGAAACCATTTTTGAAATTAGAACAGAAGTTCTGATGTGTATAAATTTGGAATTTGAAAGAAGTTTTTATTGGGACGCATTTTGTATGTTTAACACGGTTGAACGAACAAGAACTCTTTAGACAAATATAAATAGTTTCAAAGGAGAAATTTGCTCCGATTACTTATTTACTGCCGGGTAGTGCTGACCACTGCTCCATGCTAAAAGATTTTATCTAAGAAAAAATAAATTCTGTTAAATAAATTGCAATGGCCGTAAGCATAAGAAATTTTTAAAGAAGGTCCATAATATTTTAAGTAAATTTTTTACTTTGACTTTCGTTGGCAAAAGGTAAACATGCTGTTAAATAAAACACCAGGTATTTAAATAGATTTGACCCTTCTTATATAAAAAATTTGAACTCGATGCTCACAATCGTTATAATAATAACAATCTTTATTGCCAACAGGTAAATCCAATAACAAGAAAACTTTATTAACGAAACGGAACGGTATAAGCAAGGATAACGGTAAATTTGGTCGAGAGAAAAAGGTTTTTAGATCTTTAGCGTATTCCGGCAGGGGATGCAGCAATAAATTTTGTTTTTATACCCAAATATAGTTAAACAAATTATTATTGTAAATAGAAACCAATTAATAAAATTTAATGTGTATTGGATCTCTGCAATTTAAATTCAGCCTGTATAGGTAAAAAGGGTTAATTATTCATTTAAAGGCTTAAACGATTCTAAATAATTTAATTTAACCAATTCAAATTTTATTGCATTTTTGTTCTCCAGGAAGAACTACAAAGCCCACAAATAATTAAAAATATACGCTGCATGGGGTCATAAAATGAGAATCAGTTATTTATTGGTTATTGTGAGGGTGTAAAATACTTTTTAAAATTAATTAAATAACAAAGCTCTAAATAAGCGATGTTCTGTTTTATACCTTAAAAATAAGAAATTTTTGCTTACCCTACAAATACTAACCGCAGCGATAAAGAAAATTAAATAGGCACGAAGTATCGATTTATTTTCTAGTTAAAAATAAAACAAATATAAAAGTTCCTTGTGGGATTTTTAAATTTTAATGAAACTTAAGAATATCAAAATGTACAATAATAAAAACATACATAAACTGCTGCTTTTATGGTATATTTGTAATTTTATTTCTCAATCCTCTGGTGTAAGAAAACCGGAAGAATATCGAAATAAATATTAAATTAAATTTCGCTTTCTTTTTGATAAATTTTTTTATGATAGACATTTTTTACCCATACATTTCTCAGCTTTATACTAGAGCAAGTAAATATTTAAAAGCTCGATTACATTCTTTTACGTTTATATAGCAGTAATTTTATATAATCAGATTTTTCTTCTAGAAAATTTAACAATGTTACGGCTAATTGTATTTACCTTAAATCGTTTCATTAACATTATTGAATAAATTTAAGGTTTTTCTTTCCTTGTAACATAATCTTTTCATTAAACGTATAAAATTCAATTTATTGATAGAAAAAAATCCCAAAAAGAAAATTTTACTAGAAAATACAAGCAGGATAATTAAGTTCCCGAGACTTTTACTGATTAACCATAGTTTTTATATTGAAATTTTCGTCCCCGAAAATCAATACTGCGAAAAATTTAATACTACATATAGAATTACGCCACAAGCACAGGTGCGAACTGCTTACCTAAAGCCCCACTTTAAATTATTATATATACTATAAATTAATAATAAATTGAGGTAAAATTATCTTACCGAACCACAACATTATTTGAAATTAACTGCTTTTATTTTAATGGGATGATAAAATCGTGGGAGTTTCCATTAAGGAAGCGAAAACATCAAACAACATTTTTATCAGAAGTTAAATTAGTCTTATACGTTGCACCTCAACAAAGCTCCAACATTATTTTTCAGTTTACAAACTAAGAAAACCATAGGCCTAATTAATTAGTAGAATAGAAAAATTAATTACAATTAATTTCATCAAGAATGGAAAACAATGATTTTTTACTATGTTTACTAAACATCAGGAAAATCTCGTAGCGTGAATTAGGTTTTACTATTTTATACGTAGTATAGGAAAATTTTTCAATTTCAAGTACCCGAAGATTATATTTACACAAACTGTGTTAATCAAAATTGCACAATAAAATAATACGCTTTATGACGATGAATCAGCAAGAAGTTTTCTTTAGAAACAACGTAAAGTTCAGAATCTTATTATTGATTATTTCACACCCTCCAATATCTGACCCTAAATAGTGTGACCAAGTCTTGCAAAATCTTCAAGGATCTTCGTCGGAGCTTTAGTTCTCTCGCAAATTTGGATTAAGAAAAGTTTTTAACAGGTCACAGGTTAGACAATTTTTTTCTAATAATTTATAGCTTTTTCATTAATCTGGTAATCAAAATCGTAGGCCATCATTTTCATGAATGGTCAGAACGACTATTAACCTTAATTATTTTAAATATCTCGATTTCCTTACAGTAATCAATTATGGCTCAACCCTTACACTTAAAGTTATTAAAAGGAAACCAATAGCTTTTATCCCTTTTAAACCACACGAATACCTCATTTTAAATTTAATTGTTTTAAAATATTCAATAAAGCAAATTGCCTCTTTTTAATAATTCGAAACATGTAAGAAAAGTAACTTGAATTAAAATGAATTCAAAAAGGGTGTTCATTTTGTTCTCCCCTAGAGAAGTGGCATCCCCTTCAGAATATTTCACATCTACAATTTCTCTTCGAACAAAATTAAAATTGGTATTGCCTGTGGACACCACCAAATTAAGCTTTCAGAAAATCGTAACAAAGTCTGAATTTTTATTTTAAAAACTTTCAGAAATTTTGTAATTAATACGTCGATGGTGTGATTGTACAAAAATAAAATGGTCATTTATTGCATTCAAAAGAAAATTTTGAACACAATTTATAACACTTCGCCTACCAAAGTCCTCGGGTTTATCCTACAGTTGGAATGGTTAAGAAGTGAAGTAAATGCGTCTGAGTTTATCGTACCCTCCACAATAAATCTCGAATCCAGGTGAAAAACTAACATTTGAAATATTACAAGGTGGCAAAAGTGAAATTTCAATCATAGTTAAAACGTTTAATTATTGCAATTTATTATTTTCCTGTTTGAATTTTAATATAAAATTATATAATTAGTCATATTTAATCTTAAATAAATTTTTGTTTTTATTTAATTATATTTTGAACTTCTCCATTAAAGATCTACATTTAACTAATAAGAAAATGTTTTAAATTATACAACAAGGAACGGTTCCTTTGACTAAAGGATATTATGTAGGCTTTGTCAAGGGTAAATATTGTTTTAATTTTTTTAAATTCAAATACGATCATCCCGTGCAGTAATCTCCCCTAGAGGATACAATTTTTCACTGCTTATGAAAATTTGAAACATTTGTTTGAAGATGAATTTCTACGCTGAAAAGAAAGACTCGTAAGAGTTGTAAGAATTTTTTTGTAAAGTACCCCGAAGACCAATTCTTGCTAACGACAAATAAATCCTTTTTACCTTAAATATAACCCCATGAAGCTTTTCCTTTGTGAAACTAATTATAAAAGCTGTTGAAAGCATCCCAGATTAGTGACTTGCAAGAGAATAGTGCCCTTGATGTATCTCGCCTTGTTCACGATTTTAATGACTATTATACTCTTCTTCCTATGGAGGACGTTTAATATAAATTTTAGTTAAAGACCTAAACGAAAATTTGTTTTAATGCCAGTAATGATGGGGTTTGCATTCCATTTGACTGTCGTGATTGAAAAACCGAATTCGTCACTTTGTCTTGAGAAAATCACACCATAATTGGCTCAATTTTCATTTACTTTATACATTATTTACCCTATTACGTTTGCTTTAGAACTATTGTTACCGCCACAAAATCATGTCTTTGACGTCTCAAGTTATCTGGTATCATTCTAATTTCAGATATAAGCCTGATTCTTGTCTTAGAATTAATTTCTGTTCTCGTCCTTTCTACCATACACATAGTTAGTTATTCATGCAAGCCATCTACTTTATGCTAATCCGCAGATTTAATTTTCAATAATTTGTACAACATAAGAAACCAAGATTTAATTTTTCACTTTAAGTCAAAAATAATTACCTGTTACTGTTTACTTAAAAACTCCAAATTAAAATTTACTTTCCTTTGAAAAAAATGTTTTTCAGTTCAACTAGAGGTTTTATTAAGGAAAACGTTAACGATGTAAAAAAATGTCTGTGATGCAGAATGGGTTTTGCAATAATTATTTTAAACTTGAACTCATTGCGTAGGAAAAATCTAAAAAAAGTAAATTTCGTGGTAAATTTGTTTGCGAGGCGTAATTATTTAAATTGCTTTCGCGTCGTCGGGCTACCAAGTCGACAGATTCAACAAACCATAAGTGAAAAAGCGTCGACTTTGGTATACCCAGACGCTAATGGTAAAAAAATCAGTTTAAACATTGATTCATGCAGCTTAATGAAGAAATAATAATTTAATTTATTATAAAATCAAAATTTTGCAATAAATTAAACTGTAAGTACAAACGCTTTTACATATTTTCCTTTGATGAAAACTCATTAAATTCTTGCTTGTTAGTGGAACAAATTAATTAGATCTACGTGGGGCTTTAAATAAAAAATATATTTAGTTGATTACAATCTAAAATAACAAACTGTTTAATTTGTTCCTTACATTTGTACACAAAACGAAAAGAAATACAATTTGGTTGACTTTCTCGTTTGGTCTATCAAGAATTTATAGTGAGCTGTACGAGGATCGAATTGTTTATATTGGTCTGTTTATTTTCAGTGCAGTTTCCTCATTCACTATTTACACAGATTACGTTAAATTTGTTTTTTAAACAAAAAGCCTACGTCAGGGAACACAGAAAGGGATTTTCTCGATGCATGTATCAAATTGCAAGATAAGGAACCACAAAACGTGCTGTGATGAGTTCAAAAGTATTTAAGTCAGCGAGTGAGGTCCTAGTGATATTACAATAAGAAAATTTAACTTTTTGGTTTTGTCTTTTATTTTTTGAATTTCCCACGTAGGAACAAAGAAGCAAGTGGTTTATAACCAACGTAAAATAAATCAGTTAAATCTTTATATGAGACCTAATTGGTGGTTTTAACAATTCATAAAATTACCCAACGGTTAACGATGTAATAATTTAAATTGAATTAATTAATGTAGAGATAGAGAAGTAAATGCGCCCATCAAACAGCCAAGGTTGAATTTCTATCAACTTTTCATGATTATTCAATGCTCGATCTGTTAGGGCTAATCAACGATTAAAACTATCATTATCGAAAGCTTTCATCAGAATATTGATAATTTTTATTTTATACAAGTTATGTTAAAAGTTTTAGATCAAAAAAACAAAAAAATGTTTATTTGATGTAAAAACAAGTGTAAACTAATATGAAAACTTTGAAAGAAGCTTAACATAACTACAAAGCCAGTTTGAAACTCGAGAAAATTAGAAGGACTAAAAAGTCTGATAAGTCATTGCCTTGAAAGCGGTAGGAAGAAAAAGCTTTATTGGCTTCCACTTCGGTAATTTCTAAGATACCAATTAATGATAATGATTTGGTAATGGCAAAAGTAAGTCCATTACAAGACGAACCCTAAAGTATACTTTTGTTTACTGAAATATTGCTGTTTAACAAACAATCTTTGAAGTTGATTCGTGCTAAACCTAAAAAAAAGTAAAAGTAAACGCATTAAAAGGCAAACCCTAAAGTACAATTTTCTTTAATGAAACGTTGCTCTTTAGAAATCTTTGAGGTTGATTCGTACAAAACCGGAAAAAATAAAAACATAAGCTTGGTGTTTTATTTACAGGAATGGCCATGCTTCTGGGAAGTTTCTCCTAACAATCAATAAAGATTATAGGAATTGAAACGAGACGACTGAACTAATATGTCTGCCGTGTGAATGGAAGTATAAAAACAGACATCAACTTTTCGTGTGAATTCAAGCTCTATTTTGAGATTCATGTATGAATTTTCTTTAACCTTTAGTATAATTGCATTCTGTAAATGCACTTTTTGAAATTCCGAACGTCAGACTGCAATAAGTGTCGTGTTAACTTAAATGGAAATCTTAACGAAATTATTAAATACTTCCGCAAATTGAGTTTCAGATTCAAGTCGCGGAAAATTTGTTCAACTAGAAAATGTATGTCGCAAATTTTGTGACGACGAAACGGTAAAATTCGTTGAAAAATCATTGAAAAAAAATATTATAACGTGAATATGACTAGTTATAGTAAGACGGTCTTCCACTTTGAAAGGCTTCAGACAGGTCAAGATCGCTTTCATTAAATTTTGTGAACTAACTTTGATACTAATTAACCTTCCAAGTATTCCCGAAAGCATGTAAGCATCATTTACAGACTTATACAATTGGACCAAAATAGATGCGTGTCATTGGCTGACTTTGACAGTGACTTGTCATACTTCATATTCACGATATTTTTATTAACATTATTAAAACAGATTAATTTTGTCATCAAATTAATATTTGTTGAATTAAATCCAAAAGCTGAAATTAAGTCGAGAAATGCAGCCTACGTAAAGCTAACCTATGCGGAATTTTCCTCATTATTCAGGTGTCAGTCCGCCCCTGCAAGTGACTTCCGTAAACACAAATTCGTTACAGTAATATTTTAACCGAGTGCTAAATCTCTTGTCATTTCCTTGTCGGTTAGCAATCTTACTTTGATCGACGATTGTAGTTTCCCCCATAGATATTAGGTTTTAATTAATGTCAAAACTACAACAGTTAACTATGTACCGCGATCACTCATCGTCCAGATTACATCACACTTATGGTTATAATTAATCGATACCTTATTATTTTCCTAGAAATTCTATCAAACGCAGTTCCCAAAACTAAAAAACTTCTTATAACTTTCTAATTGCTTTCTATCATTCCTAAAACTTTAATGGTATAGAAGTCCGGTCCAATTTCAAAGCGATGATTTGGAACGTTTTCATCAAAAAAGCAAAATAAAACATTAAGTGGTACTTACATTTTCATTTTCCTCGTTAGTTTTTGAATCACAATGAGATGAAGTAACTTCGCGGTTTTTTTGTCTACACGCATTATGTCTTTTTAACTTAGCACAACAATTTCCGGCAGTCTTGAAACTTCCATTTCCTACTAGACGTGATTTGCTGCCTTCTTCAGAGCAGATGCTTGCTTGCCTCCTACGACTGCAACACATTAAAAATAATTATATTTTTAAAAATAAAAAAAGCAGTTTTTTATTAAAGAAAAGACTAACAATTTTTTAAACAGTTAAGAATTCCATTTAACTAAAGCTTTCTAAGCACAAAACTGGAAAATCGCAACACTTCGTGGCACATAAAATGTAGTAGGGTATGTACATACATGCAGTAGTAATTTATTAGAAACCCATTTAGATATTGAAGTTAAAATTACTAAAATGAAAAACCCAAAACCTTTTAATCTAAATTGTAAACGTTTAATGAAAAGTTAGGTAAAAAATTGTCTGGTATTTTATGAAACCCTACCGAGTACCACCGACACATTGAAAATTAATTGTCATTCACTGTTTTATTTTTAAGATTCTTTTTAATTTATTAAATATTTTAAATGATAATTTTAAAAAAACCCTTAATGATCATTATAATTTCACAGTATATCAACGGACTAAATTGAGACTTAATTTGGTTTTAAACATTTTCAATAAGAAAATTAAAAATTCTTGAAGAAATAACTTCACTTCCAACTATCAATTAAAGTTCAACCGTAAATTTTAATTCAAAGAGGAATTACCTGTAATCCTTTAAGATTCCAATTAAGTCATTCAGTATCGATTTAACACTAAATGCTGATTTCCCAATTGCGTTATTATCTACTTCTAGTTTATTTTTTGTTATTTGTTTCAAATTTAACTTCATTGCTAAATGTAAAGAAATTAATATTTATAGTAATTTATTAAGACTTCGAAGCCCAAGGGTAAAATTTTTACTTACTAAATTAAAAACTTGGTTTAATCGAAAAATACCTTTCATCGGAATATCTTTTTAATCAAGAGAACTCGGGCAGTAGATATAACAGCTTTTATTTAAGTTAAATTTGTTCCAACAGGCATTTTATTCTAATTTATCTTTAGAAGTTTAGTACCTACCACCTTTTATCGGCACCTTCATCTCAATATGAGTTTGTCTGCCTGGTAAATATCATATTTATTTGTCTGACCACTATAAAAGATGCATTACCGATATGCAATGTTTCCATTATGTTTTTCTACTAATTTCTAGTTCAACGCAACTATTTCCCTTTGTGGAAGAAGTTAAAGGTAAATGGCCGATAACAATATAATCAATGATTGGCATGAATGAAAACTTCATTTTTTTTTGATGAAAGTAGAGCAGAAATGCAAAAATACAAGTTCTGGGTTTGATCAAATAGCTCTATTTGAAAAAAGGATACGTAAATTATACAATCAGAATCTCGTTAATCCGTACATGCGCGTCTTTTTAATATCCATGTAAAGTTCATGTAAATAAAAACTTTACAGGTGATTTTGGAACGTTTGGTCACTAAATATTTTTTCATGTTTGGTCTACTTTCATTTAGCCCACCTTAAAAAATAAAAAAAGGCTTAAAAATGTGATATATACTGTATTACATATATCACTTATCAACTTATATTTTTCTCAGAAACTTTTTCTATGAGCTGGAGGGTACTCCGTACCCCCCAGACCCCCCGGTTTACTACAGTTTATCCATAATTCCATAAATAAGAATATTTGCTCAGATAACAGCAAGAATTATTGTAAAGTTTGATGTCTTTAGCATAAGAGCAAATCCAGAATAAGATCAGGAAAGAGAAAAGCACAGTAAACTAAGGACAACAACTTAGCACAGATCTGTAGGGGACGAAGAACCTCTCTCTCTCTCTCTCTCTCTCTCAGTTATCCATCGTACATAGTGGTATCATGATGACAGCGTCTTCAAAGAGCTGTTCTACGCTTTCTTGTCACGTGCAGCATGTGTTGCTTCATGTAAGGTTTGTCCAGTGAGGGATTTTATTTGGTCCACCCATCTTGTAGTCGATCTTCTTCTTGGCCTCTTTCCTTCAATCTTACCTTAAATCATCAGCTTCTCCATTGCTTCTGATCTTCGCGCAATATGTCCAAAATGTCGTAAGTAGGATTGATTTATTCTAGTTGACAGCCGTGTTTTGATCTTCAGCTTGTTTAAGATAGACACATTTGTACGGTGCGCCGTCCACGGAATTCTTAGCGTTCTTTTATAAGTCCACATTTCAAAGGCCTCCACTCTTCTTCTATTGTCCTTCTTTATGGGCCACGTCTCGGCCGCATATGTAACCGCTGGGGATATAAGTGCATTCAAAAACCTCATTTTTGTTTTCTTAGTAACTGTCCTGTCCTTTCATAATATGTTGACTAGTTTTGTGGTCGCCGCTCTTGCCGTGGCCACTTTTCTCCTTATCTCTGGCGTGCTCCCTTTATAATTAGATATCAGAGAGCCCAAGTATGTAGTTAAAGTTATGTCCTACTTCAAACCCCATGGATGTGTGGGTGTTGGGGTAGTTATTATTGGGACGATCCACAATCACGACTTTTGTTTTATTGTGATTGAGCAGTAAGCCATATTGACTGCTTACCATGACTAGCCTACTCATGATGACTTCAAGTTCTTCTTGGCTCGACGTAATTATTAGTGTGTCATCTGCAAATCTCAGATTGGAGATTTTTCTACCGCCTATCGTTATTCCGCCGTTCCACCCGTGGAGCACTCTTTGCATAACATGCATTATTATAAAATGGCAATTAAATTACACCCTTGTCTTACGCCGGCACCTATTCCAAATTTTTGCGAATACGTCTTTTCTACCCGAAGAACCAAGAACCTATACGAGAATTTTTCTGCCACAAGTCGTTCTTTGTCTCATAACAGATTCGTTCAGCTAAACTGTAATAGAAAAATTTATTTTTTAATATAAAATACTCCCACTAAATAATGGTACGGAAAAGGTGAGGATCTGAGAGTTTAGAAAGACGAAAAACACTAACGACAACGTACAATTAACTGCGGCAACCTCACTCCTTTCCAAGCCTTGTATTTCCGTGAAATTCAGAAGTCCTTTCCAATCCTTGTTGTAGGTATTTACACAGATCGCACATACCGTAAACACAAAATGCAGATATCATAGTCAATCAGTAGTTTCAATATCGTGAAAATCAATTTTTGCTTAAACTAATCGATATTTGATGAACACCCTTAGCTTAAATGTTCCATAATAATGTTATCTATCAAATTCCGTTGAGCATTTTTAAATAACTATTAAGATCTTCTAAGACCAAAAAGATTCTCTATTTTTGAAATAAAAAACCAATTAAATCAATTCAAAGTTAATCTTCCAACCTGTGGGGTTAAAAAGAAATTATAAAATAATAATTCCAGCATATTTTTACACTTTTAAATTTAAATTTGAAAACTTAATGTAATTAAAACAATGCAGTAATTAATTTATAAAATATATAAGAAAAATTTTGTTTTTAATAATAACGGATAGACTAAAATTATTATTAAATGTTTACTTAAATTTTATTATTATTTTAACCAAATTTACTGTCCAAAATCATTAAACTAAACTATAAAACTTAAAACTATAAAACTAAAGTTTAAAATCTGCTTTATTGTTTACGTTTTTTAGTAATTTTTTTTTAATCCAAATTCCTTTGTTTAAATTGCACTATAAATGTTTGCTAGAAGTTAACGATACATAAATTATTTAATGGTCAGCTGGATAAAATTATTTTTACTTTTATTCAAAATTGCATTTCGTTTTCATTGCTGCAGTTTATCTTTCTTTCTGTTGATTTATTTGTACATTTTGATTAAAAATCTATATTTAGATTTTTTATGATATAGATTTTCTTAAACAAGTAGAAAATCAAATTCAGTTGATTTTCATTGACATGCGCAATCTTATCACTTTTTTTAATTTTTGGTAGGAACGCTCCGCATGGAAAAGTAGTACGTGCACGCATTTGCATCAAGTACTGTGTTATCGACAAATTAAATATTAATTAAGTAATTATTCAAAATCTGCTGCAGGCTTTACGAAAGTTTTTGGAAGGTCACAATAAGCAAAAATATAGAACAACTAGCCCCTTTATAAAAAATATTCTTTATTTTTCCTTTCAGTTATCTGAAATCTTTCCGTTATATATCTGAGGAAGACGTCGATTTATAGCATAATAGAGACCTTATCAAATATAGTTAAAAGAGATAGTAGAAAATTTAAATCGATATCAGTTAAATTAAGACCCGCCGTGTGTTGATGAGTTATCTTTATCACGTTTTTGAAAGAATTTTTTACTCCTTGCTTTCAACTACCATTGAAAAAGTTACAAATCTCGCAGTTTGAAAGGAAACTTAATAAAACTCTAATTCAATTTAAAATAAAATTTTGTTTACTTAAAAAAAATTGTATCATACGTTTTTATTGTCAGTCATTTAACAAATCCTCTCAACATTAATGTTTATGCAAATCCTTGTGCTCTTATCCTATTTCACAACTCAGAAGCTGTAGAACTAATCCTTAAATTGGATATTCTATTGGGCTAGTTCACTGTATTTGAGCATTCTATCTAAAATTGTTAGGCTTTATAATAACATGGCTTATCAAATTAAATGAGTATTTATGTATCTCTTCTCAGTCATAATTAATTTAGAAACTATCAGAGGAGAGAATCATCGATTTCAATTGATGCTGAAGTTAATCGACTTTTAGGAAAGTTTTAAGCACAAATCTCGCAAATGAAGACAATTAATTCGCAAAATTGCTTTAAAAGTAATCGAAAGTTACTTTACAGCTAGATTAAGTTTCCGAATTTTATTTTCATCATACAGTGTCGCCATCTAGTAAAATTTACAAATGGAAAAATTCGAATCGTAGGATACAAAAAAGGGTTTTTATATGTGTCAATTGTTACAGCTTGGTAAAGTTTTCTCGTATACCTACGTAATTAAAAATAACATATCAAAATTTTCCAATTTCAAGCTAGAAACTTAAAACAATAAATAAAGAACTTGAAGGCAAGAATCTATAGGTGTCGTAAAATTGTCTTCCGTGTACAGTTTTATTAGGCTACAAATTCTACGAGCTACATCTAAACCCAACTTTATTAAACTAACTAAATTTTGGCGACATTAAAATAAATAGAGAATTAATTTTCTACTTACTATTTATGCGAATAGTTCAAACTCTCTGCTATATTTTCCACATTTTCTTCGGGTAAGTAATTTAACGCTGGTAAAGAAAACGCCGCACAGTTTGTGAGATCTGTAAATAAATAAAAAATATTACTTTTTGTTAAAATGGTTTCATTTTCATTTATCAGAAGTTTGAATTTCAGAAAGTAAATCTGTTAATATTACAACGTTGTTTCAACCTTACTTGTGATTCTAAGCTTTCCGATTTTCACCTATTTCTAAAACTTTCGATCATTTTGATCTATAAACTGGATCTTTTAACGATGTTGGCAGAACCATTACATTGTAGCAAGTTTTGTTTTTATTTAAATACCAGTCACATTTGAAATGCCACGTGATAAGTGCTATGCTTTTGTGGTTTAATTTATTTTGATTTTGACCAACAAAAGATATTAATGATAATTTTTTTGGAAAAATTTCATTAAATCTGTGTAGTATATTATATTTTTAGAATAATGCATTTCACTGGATTTATTTCAAGTGTAGTTGTAATAAAAACGTATAACTTACTACATAAAAGCATTGTAAGCTTTTATGATTGAACTAGTGAGATGACTTTTATAAATTACGCAATTAAAATTATACTCGTAAAGTAAATGGAAATTATAAATACAGCAAGATTTTCTTGTTTTATGAATGAAAGCCATTGTAAGTACCGAACGATTATGCAAAAAGGACACTTTTTAACTTAAAAGCTTCTATCCCTCCATTGAAGCGAAAGTTTACCTTTAGTACAAAAATTTTGAACACTTTTGTTTACGAAGAGAAGGTTTTGAAACTAAACATTAAAATAAATGCTTTTTGTGAAAGTTTAACAAAAGGGGTATCCTTTATAACAAAATAATTAATCATTTTGTAATATCAAAGAATTTTCATTATTTATGCTATTTCCATACCGTTATATCATAATTTGGAAAATCGTTTCAAAAAGCAAAAATAAAGTGCTTTTCGTTTCAATTTAAATGAAATACTTTTTGGTCCAACTCCAAACTCTCAGAAGAATACTTTTTTAAAGTAACTCATTATATAATGTATCACGTTCCATTGACTTATTTACAGGATCTTCTTTTAATTGGGACATAAATTTTCAACTCTTGTTTTTCAAATTGTACGTGCTACGTTATTGTTTAAAATAAAATATTTATATTACACCTTAGCTATATAATAAATAAGAAATTTTCATGACATTAAACTTTTGATCATTTTTACTTGTAATAGAAGGTGTTAAAAAAATTAGATCTTAAACTTTTATGTGAAAAAAAATATTTACTAGGAAAATTAGAAACGGCACCTCACCAAATTTTCATTGCTTTTTGGTACAAAACAGATAATTTAGGCAATAAAAATAATACAAACTGCGGCCATTTTGTTGAGGTGCATTTGCACTGAAAAAGTGTCACTTCTTGTTCTTATAATTCTGAACTTCTACTATCTCCGCTTTCCCTGAAACACAAATTTCACAAGAAGTAAAGCTTACCAAAAACAAAAAGTAAAAATTTAATTATTATTAGTAAAACTTGAAACAATGCATGAAGCTTTTCCAGCTCCGAAAGAAACTCATTGGCTTAAGTCTCCACAATATTCATTATTGTACTCCTTTGTTTTTATCTACAAATCAGTGCTACATGAACAAAACAAAAAGCTTCCTTTTTTACTTTAATTTGTATTGAAAATAAAACTGTTATCTCCTCTTCCTGCTAAAATGTATTTCAATTTTATTTGTTTTTGTAACTGTCAAATCCCTACAAATATTCAAACCGAGCAACAAACTTTTTAACAAAATAAACATCGTTCGAATCGTTAAGAAATTTAATCCAGTTTACTAAAACAGTTTCCACTTTTTCAGTATTCATCAAAATCCCGTTGAAGAAAACTTCTACGTCTCATTAAATTTTAATTCTTATTTTAAGCCTTATTTAACTTTCAATATGATTTTTTGAGTGATTAATTTGCAAGAATGTAGTTAAATACGGATGGCTTACCGAAGTTTTTTAAAGAAAATAAAAATAAATAAGATTTTCAGGTTTGGGAATCTGTGGAAGTTTTTTTCAGGAAATGTATTAAATGGACTATGTCAACGACATCTCAAGATGGTTAAAGGGTGAACATCCTCGTGAAAGATATCACGACGCATATCAAGTAGAAAATGGTAAATTAGATGAGGTTCAAAAAACACGTAATTTCACTTCCAAACATAAAATTGTTTTACATTTTCTGTATACAGAGTGGACTAATAATATAGTCCACCTGTTTTCTATTGGACCGAGTTTGAGTTGTCACAATAGACTGGCAAAAGTGTGACGTCAGCAGTGGGTAAACACATTGGTTTTGCACCCTTTGATTGGTTAAACACCAAAATTTTACTCATCGATGACGTCATTACTTTGACAGTCTAATGAGTGGAATATTCGCCGAAGGTACTAAATAAATTATTTCAATTATAGATTAAAGCGAACAATTATTATTGGAATGGTCTTACCGGGTAGGCAGGTATTTTAAATAGAATTTTTTGGTCTCAGAAGAATTTTTTAGAAAACAATTTTTTTCAATATTCTTGTAATGTAAACTGTAAGATTTTGAATATTTCAAAAACATTTTTAACCTTAAAATTGGTCTTTTTTGTATTTTTTTGAGTAATTTAATATCATGAAATTGAAAATAAGTGAGCTTAGTGAACGGGCTAAGGACCGGACTCTAGGCTAGAAGCCCTGGGTTCGATCCCCAGCCCGGCTACAAAAATTTATCCAACTTCATTATTACCTCTCTTCTCGGAAGGAGAGTAATCTGCCTAGTGATCCATTTAATAATATTAAAATAATAATATTAAATTGGTAGCCAACGTCTACAGAAGATATGGTACTAAGAAGAAGAACCAATCAGAGGTGAAGGATTGAGAAACAAAAGTTTGTAGGTGATTTTTATGTTTATTTATATAATCACACGAATAACTAATAATTAATTAATAATATATATATTGTTCTGTTATCCCAATCCAGAGATTTGAAATTTCCACAATTGAAATTTCACAGTATTTTCTTTCTTGAATTTGAATTGTTTCACTTTACTTGAACAAATGATGAGTTGTTTGAATTCAATAATTTGTACCGATATGATGGTATGATGAAAAACGGAATTTTCCTAGGATAATTGTCCAAAGTCCTATAAAAAAATTAAACCAATCAAAGTGATCAACGTTTTAATTTCTTATTTTTGTATTGTTTAAATTTATTTACCTTATTAAATTAATGTGAAGTGCGAATGAAGCGAACTGTATTGAGTGGTACGCGCTGGACATTCTAGATGGTGTGATGGACAATTTTGAAAGTGTAGAGAATTGGTAATTTTAATTTTAATTGGTGGATTTAAATTTGGCTGGCTGAAGCAACCAATGGTCTTCGAACACGCATTTCCAAAAATTTGGAAATAGCAGGAAATTTGATATTTTGAGAGCGGAAGAGAGTTCCTGACTGACCATGGATGGAGTCGTCGACTCCACGACATGCAGAGTTGAAATTTTGTACCTTTGAAAATTAACAATTTTCGAATCATTTGCAAGTTTGTAGTTTATAAAGTAGAGATTTAATTAAGTAATTGATAATTTGAGTGTAGTGGCGGCGGTAGAATTCATGGACAGTGAATTGGTGAATCAAGAATTTTGCCTGTAAGATTTGATGGTCGACCATTTTGTCAAGAATGTTGATGATGATTTTTCCACACAGAGTATTGCCGTTTGAAGACATCAAGATGGTAATTAATATCTGAATTTTATTATTTTACGCGACTTCAGCATAAATTATCTGCAATTTTATAAGCGATTGATGTTATAAATTGAGATTATTGCTAATGACTAACCACGTTTTCACCATGAAGATTTGTATTATTTGCGACGTGTTATTCAAACATAAAAACTACACATCCAACATTTAAAATCACTAATAAGAGAACATTGATAATTATTGGTTAAATTTTGTTCGAATTAAATTAACTTTTTCTGTACGTTTGTGATGCAGATGTTTAAGAACGTTATGTCGCGATCGTCACTGTTAACTACCGTCCAAGTGTGAAACAATTACCGTTCGGCGCGAAGTTTGAAATTTCGAAATTAAACAATTTATTTTATTTTTGTAAAATTTATTTCATATGATTAATTTTCTAATACAACGTTTAATTTGTTTACAAGGAACAGTAACAAATTTGATTTATTAAATGTGTAGACTTGTAAATAAATTGCGTTCAGCTTTGATTATCAACTGTGTTTATATTGGTTTAATTCACAAAATTTCGTTTTTATTTGTAAATCAGAATATTATTGACAACAACATTCGTTCAATTAAAGTTTTGTTAATTCCCTGCATTTATAGTTTTATTTTTGATTGTGGAATTTTTTTGAAATTTTTCTTTGAACCTACTATCTGGGTGAGTTTTATGCTTCCGAATTACCTGAGCAACGGACCTTTGAGCGCTTGTTCAAACAGAACACGACAATATATTACAGCTCTACAGGCCTAGAAGGCCCATGGCTTCATTCCCTGCTTACCTAACCTGTCTTGTAAACTCTCGTGTGTGACGCAGCCGTATCAACGGTAATGACGTAGACACAAATATCAGGGATCACCACAGGAGTGTGGATGCCCACTGGAAGGCCGAGCCAAGAAATTCTGTGCAATCCGCGATTTGAACCCAGAATTTCCGCTCTATACTCAACCAGCGATCACATCACCCCACTGCTGTGGCTTAATTAATAATTTTTAATTAATAATACCTACTAAAAAAAAACAATGCAATTACGCACAAATTTGAAACCATAATTAAAATCTATCCATCCTAACTAATCAACAATACTTTTTGGTTTTATAATCGATTTTTGATGTTTTTTCTTAAATGAAATTTTTCAGTTGATTTATTAGATTGCGTATATAAAAATTAAAGTGCAGGACGATAACCGGGACTTGAAGATATTCATTCATCCTGTTTCCAGGAATTACAAATAACTCAATATACAATTCTTCTTATTCAAATGTTTACTTTTCAAAACAATCATCTATCATTTTGTGTTTTTATATTTTCGGGTGCGTTGCAGCTCTTTTTACGATATACATCCATCACTTCCTACCTCAAACCTTCCTTATTCAATCCTTCACTCTCAGTAACTTTACTCTTCAAAAGTGACTTATTTGCGTAGTATGCCTTGTTACCTGTTTGTATCCTTCTTTCTATTTTATGTACAATGCTATTATTTCGGTTTATTTGCACTCCCAGGTAACAGCAACTATCTATTTCTTCGAGGACATAAATTCATCAGGTCGTTCTTATATCTGATCTTTTTTAGTATCAGTTGTGTCTGTTTATTTCCTTCCCTTAACTCGTTATTCCGTTTACAGTAATTTTTTGTCTTATCTACGTCATCTTTCCTTCTTGGAGCTTCCGATAGAGACATCCCTTCAGCTTCATACTCAACTATCAGTTTTTTGTTGTACTTGTTGGGATTGGGGTCGGCTCTAGTTTTCCTTTATCACTCCAAATGAACATCTTTCTTTCTTGTTTTCTTCTTTCAAGAGTTCGACAACTTTATCTTGAATAGCCCTTTCTTTGTTCGCTAGGTCGTTTTCAATAAATATGTTGGTTACTTTCATTTTTTCTTTTTTCCCATTACCGCTAATTTGTATAGGAAACTTTTTAGCTTGACAACTATAATTTCTCTTCTAGGAGCTTTTCCCATTTTAAAGGTTTCGTCGACTTCCACCTTCACTGCAAGTTTTTTCTCTAAGAAATCCTCTACCATTTTCACTGACACCCTATCATTTATGTGCCAACCCTAAAGAATTAAGTTGTTCTTCCTTTTTTCCTGTTTGTATTTCTCAATTTTTGCCTCCAGTTCGGACAACGTACCCTGTTGTGCTACGACTTTATTGTTGATTTCATCTACTTCACCTTTTAGCTCTTGTCATTCCGTACTCAACTGCTCATCTACGTGTTCTATCTTAGCAGTCAGCTTTTTAATTTCATTCTAGATCTCATTAAAGCTTTTATGAACTGTCATCGTAAGTGACTCTATCATTTTTTTTAATTCGTCCATCCCGGTTTCAGTTGTTGTGCTCCCAATCTGGAAGTTTATATTAGTGGGTGTCTTTGGTGTCTTCTTACTACGTTGAAAAATTAACGAATTTTCAACTTCACTCTGTACCTCCTTTAGTGATTCTTCTCTTCTCCTTTTCAAATAATCTTTAATTGAACCAGGTGCTGTCTGATCTTTTGGTTCCACTTTCCGTGCTCATTTCCTTACTACAAAGTCTATTTGAGCTATTTTTGCAATTTTCCCGTACAAGGTTAAGTCCGGTTTAACCCCTTAGAGACTATCTCCTTGTTTTGCCCACACCTTTATTTGTGCGTTTGTGCTATAAAAGTTCTATTTCATATACAAGTACATTTATACCTATGTACTTTATCAAAGCGGTCGTAATGTTATCAACGTATATTATGTCGATAGTTATTTAAATATACTGTCATCTGAGATCATGAAATTAACACTTCATCCTGTCCACCATGTGTTCCTCGACCCCACACACCGTCCGCACACTTTATCTTCTTCAATTCTCTACAAAAAGCGCTCTCAGAAATTTTTGACACCTGACTCAACAATTGCCAACCTTAATTTTTATTTTAGATATTGATAAATGTCTTATATCGATTAGTTTAGCTAATAATCAATTTTAAAGTTTGCAATTTCTGTAAGAAATTCGCCTTTATAGGGCATTCTATTAACTGTACATGTAAATTTACTTACGCTATAGGTTGGACGTGGCAAATAAACACGAAAGCAACGGTGGAACTTGCACCATGGTAGTGTTAATATTGAGCAAATTTCACTGTTTAGGAGTTTCACATCAAGAGTGATCTACCTCTTTCTTATTGTTGGACCGTCTTGAAGAATATCTTTAAATGGTACACTGTTAGTCAAAACTAACGGTGTCGGAGCGGAGCACGCATAGGGTTGATTTTGGCAACGCAACCAAGTCCAATCTTGGTTTCACACTAAAATCTTTGTTGAACACGTAAATTTAAATTGAAAGTGATGTATTGAATGATTTTTGCAAACTTCTGCAGTAGGCGGAGCTACTATTTTATTTTTTATTTATTTTACTTTTTTATTGCGTTTTGGACCGTTTTTTATCATTCTTTCCTTCGAAAATTTTTCAAATCGGAGACCTCATTACCGACCTACTCCCAAAATTTATTATAGTTTATTTTAGCAGTCTAGGGATTTTAACAGATTATTTGGTTTGGAGCAAACCATGGTTCACTAACGATGGTATGTAGTAATTCAGATAGAAATATTTCTAGTATTTTTATATGTGGGTTAGACGCAAAACCCCACAATTGGATAGAGTAGGTCCACAAAAGTTTCAAAATAATCTTGTAAAATAACAACTTGTTTTCTATTGTAATTTTTGAATTTTTGCCAACAATCCAATATAATTTGTTTAACTATAGTCCAAGTTGTTTTGTTTTAGTGAAAATATGTTTACGCAAAGTTAAGCAAAAGTCATTAGAGGTGGATTCTTAAATATTTGGTATCTTTGGATTGTAACAACTGATGATATCTTAATCGAACGAATTTATCAAATCATTATTCAATTTTATTTAGACTTTTCTTGGTATCTCAGCAGAGACTCTATCAGTCACTCTCTGTGTAGTTCGTATGGCGTTGTTTCCGTAAATGTGGCTGTGATTGACATGATTGTATCAGTCACAAAAGTCAAATAAGATCTCAATTTACATCCTTGACAATTTCCAGAGTGAATCAGAAAAAACTTGCTGTAGGTACTCCTTTTGAAAATTGATACGATAATTCTTATTTGTTAAATAACATTTCAATTTTCAAATGACATTTTCTGGAAACACTTTTTTTAACAAAATTTGCAAAATTTTTGTCCACCAAAACCTTACTGAAAATGCTGTAAACTGTAGTCTCTTACAGCAATAAAAATGAATGCCTAGTTTCAGAATCAATATGAAATAATTAATCCAGATCAACTATGAACCAATAAAATCTTTAGATATTTAGTTAAAATTCCTGAAAATTTGTTGAGAAAAACCCAATTTTCCCTTACACCTTTAATCGTGGGGAAGTAATTTAAACTAATAGGTAAATTGCTTGGAAAACAAAAAAATTAAAATTCCGATATTAAATGATTATATTCCTCATTCAAGAACTAAAATAAATATTGCGCAATCAGATCAATCAGGGAGATTAAAATATTATTATTTGAATTAAATAAAACCTGCAAAATTTTACATGTTATAAAATTGGAACAAAAGTTTTACCAGAGCCAAATATACGAAGTTTTAACAGTAAACACTTAGAAGTGCCTAAGTAGTAAATTTTTTTACGATACGAGGGTAGATTATAATAAAATAGAGCGATAAAAATAATATTTTCCAAATATTATAGGATTTACGAGGATATAAATTTTCTAAACAACTACTAAATTTAATTAATACATACTCGAATAGCAAATCAAGTAGCGTACAGAATGCAAGGAAATCCATTAAAAAAAAAGAAGGCAAAAAACTTTAGACATTTACATTTATTTCCTGGCAATAATTAAGTGAAAATATTCCAAATGAATTATTTCTCATACTGCAATCCAAAAATGTGATATCCCAGTTTTGTAATTCAAATATTCTTTTCTGATTGCTAAATAGTGGGTTATACTAAAAAATAAATCATTGGATTATTTTATTATAAATTAATTAATTTTTACTATACAAAGTAGCAAATTTGATTTTATAAACCTTAAATTATAAAAAATATATTATAATAAATTCAATATATAGCAATTTACTAGAAATCTTCTCCTCATCTCCTCTTCCTCCTTCACCACTGTGACATTTATAGAAGTTAGTAAAATATAAGGAATATGGAAAATGTACAGCCTTCAAGTCTTTTGAGGGTATCAGAATGAATAGAATTTGATTTTCTTGCATACAATTCCAAAGGAAAAATCTTTTCAATTTCAACTAAAAATTTTTGGTTCATGCCCTTCGATTTGAATTTTCCTATTTTATATAACATCTAGCTATGTTTAAAAATTGTGTTAGCAATGGAAAATTTAGTAATTCACGTGACGACATGCTATCTCAGCTTATTAAGTTTATCACACTTAAACTAATCCCAAAAAGTAGAACCGGAAAAAATATTCTGTTAGGATTTAAAATTTGATTAAGTAATAAAATTGATAACAAACGACGTATTATCGTACAATAGAAACACTGCAACTTTTCATCATTTTGCCAAATTAAAAATAATATTTTATATTCGATACATAACATCACTTTTTCGTTTAGTAACTTAATAAATTTTATTCACGTGAGTCAAGTAATGTTGTTAGCGGTTAGCTTCTTTAAAATCATAGTCGTTTCCATAACGATAAGGATGAAGCCTACTGTCGTGAAGGAGGAAAACGTTCAGAAGAAGAAAGAGATTTGATGAGCATTTATTTAATCAAATTAGTTCATCCTACTTTTTTTATTCCAACCTCAAACTGAACCTTTAAATCTACTTAACTGCCAAAAAAGGCAAACTTGAAAATAATATTATGAGTATCTACTTGCAAGTTAAAAGAAAAGATAGAAATTGTATTAGTACTTATCAGTAATATAACCGTTATCCGACCATGTTTGTATCGTACTTTTATCATAAAGGAAGTATTCCATTATTTGATTTGATGAAAATATATTAAATCTGCCATTGTTGTAAATCTAATAAAATTTTATTGCAAAGGAAAAAGAACAAATAACAAAATTTGAATGGATACCGTACAAAGCAAATAATAACTTCAGCCTAAATTCTTGCAGATCTTTTCATTTACATAAACTAATTCTTTTATTAATCTTGTTAGTTTAGTCTAATCGTAGTGATTTATTAAAACTGTTTAATTAATAATTCAAAAGAAATCTTATAACTAAAGTAGAATTTCTTATTTAAGAAATATTAATCATTCTATTTAAATTGGTTGGATTTGGGATGAAAGACAATTTTAGGTGGGTTTTTCCTTGTTGTTTGAATTTTAATTGGAGCAACCAAATAATAATTATTAAAAATTGTTTTAACTTTGCGTCTTAAGACCATCATCATGACGTGACGTGACTAAATTACAGCTGGTGTGCTAATATGTAGGATCTACTATGGTCTAACTTTATGTTTCTATAAATTTTAATCATTTTCGTCTATATTAAACAACTTTGGTTTTATATGTAATGAACGATAAAATGAAATAATATTAAATTACATGGCTCATATTTAATTAAAAAGTTTAATATTGCAATTTAACATCTAAATAATTAAAAGTTTTTTATCCAGTAAACTAATATTTTTCTTGTTCAGTGCCAAGTTAATTAAAATGAAAGTACCCATTAACCGCAGTAATTTTTTTTACAGAACTTACAAATTGGTAATAAACATGTCGATGTAAAAATTTAGTAAATATTATGATATTATTTTGCAATAAAATACAACTCTATAAATGGACGTAACAAAAACTATTACCTTTACAACTAAAGCTTGAGAGCTCTCATTACGATAACAAAGAATAATTGCCTTTAAAATGTGAAGGGAAAGGTGCTCAAAGAGAATATAACCTGGTATTATGTTTTATTTAGTACAAAAGGAAATTCAAGAAATATACAATCCGAGATGACCTGATACGTGAAAACTGTAATTGCTCGGGTACTTATACAATAAAAATTATGAAATAAAAATGTTTTAATGGTGAATTTAATTGCTTCAAGCAAATCCTCTTACTCGTATTGATAATAATTTAACCCACAATTTTCTTTTTATATTAAAGAAAAATTGTAACACAAACCAGTCCATAATAAAATAATAGATAATGCAATTTTGGAAACTTTACAAATAAACCATGACGTCATAAATCGACAGGATCATCAGAATCCTGCATAATAATTCCATTTAGGCTAACAACTTCTGTTGTATCTGAAAGATAACGCAAATTATGGTGAATAAGAACACAACAAAAATGTTCAAAAAACTTTCTGTAGGTACTTCGTAACTTCGTTTAAATTGAACAACGAAGAACCAGGTAGCTGTAAAGTAGCGGAAGCGAGGGCTGCTTTATTTGAATGTTTTTTTTTTAATATTTATTCTCAACTGAAGACCAAGTTTTACCGAAATTTTATTATTTTGAACATAAATCCACTAGAAAATTATTGTAGAACCTTGGTGAAAAAAATAAGGTAAATTTTCTGTCAATAAAAATACAAATATTCTTGCGATTTTCGTACATAAAAAAAATTACTACATAGTAAGAAAAATGTAACCAATCATTGTAACAGTAAACCAAATCAATTCTGATAAAATGTTGACAATTTCTGTTTCTCCAATTTAGTTTACGATCTAATAAAATTTCATATTGCCATATTTACATTCTAAATTCGCATTTGCGTATGTGATATCTTCTACCCTTCGAGTAATCAATGTTGAAATGCAATTTGGGTAAAACAGTTATGTGGTTTTATTTACATCTCGACAAATAATTGATAATAAAATAAAACATTCAAACTCAAATATTATACGCTTATTGTTCCAAAAAGTTTTGGTAAATATAACGTAAGCGTTTTTGGATTACCGAATAAATAAAACTAGCAAAACTACAAAATATACTTTGAATTAAAAATTTCTTACGCCAAAATCTAAGAGATATTAAAATAATATAGCACCAGAACAAGCAACAACAATTTTAACTTTCTCAGATATTTGCACTAAAGTTAAACTAGAAATTCCACTCGTTCTAGTGTAAATGTTCTTAATGCAGAGAATTTTAATTCTTATTAACCATTTTTGTTGGTTGCGGTAGTCTTAACTTCCATTTTGGTGGGCATTGAATTCTAATCAAAGTTCGTATTTTTCTTTTGCAGTTAAGACATTGTAAAGAAAGTATTGTTTTTCCATACATTGTCGCCTTAATTAATTCTTTTTGCCGTCTTAATCCCAAAATTTATGTAATTGGTATTGCATCTTCGTTTGCATCAACGAAGGTAACCTGGAGAAGTTTTCTTCATTGTTTTTTTGCTCATAACCTTTTCAATGAAAAAAAAAAATTTTTCCAATTTTTATTATCTATTGGTAAATGGATTCAAAATAATTAATAAATCCTTTCAATTTGTTGCTTTATAATGTTATCAATGATTTCGTGCTCTAGTGACAAGTGATTTTACCATCATATTTGGGTGCTAAAAATGGAAGAATCGCTACAACACTACGAAAAGTGATTTTTTGGTGATTATCCAGTTCTTCCAAACAAACACAGCAGTTCTCAATGTTTTTCATACGTTCCAATATTCCGATATCACAAAACTAATCATTAGTAGATTATGCAATTTAAAACCATTATAACCAAATTTTTTTTAGTACATTGAGAGTTAAGTTATAAGTTAAGTAATAATTAAACAAAATATGATGGATTTCTTATACATTTGGAATTAATTTATAAATATTTTTCTATTAATTAAAATTATGAGATGTTGTATGTATCTGTTATAGGAAACGAATAACAAAGTAAACCATAACCTACAAGACAGCATGACTTTGACCTAGAAAGTTACCTACATAAACTTTCATGCCTTTACATTATTTAATTATTGCACATTAAGTACCATAAATTTTCGATATGATGCAGCTTTGTATGACGTGGGCGTTTTAACAACTATTTAATCTTGCTGGAATGTTCATGCAATAATCGATTATTTAAATAATAAAATTGTTCTATTAACATAAGAATGTTAGGTTTTTAGTGGACTTTTTTTTCAATTATTTCTATAACTATTATGTATTTAATGATACCATCGCATGCTACAAACTTTCACCGATGATTAGGCTTTTATTTATAAAAAAAAGATATTACACAATCATTAAGGAGTTATTAATTTATTAATAGATAAGTGAATATTATAATAATTTTATCAAAATAAAAATTATTTCAAATAAGTGGTTGCTATAATTTTACTGTAATTTATTGGAATAATCATATTATTTTACAAAGTGAGTAAATCATCGGATATATTATTATGTATAGGAAACCCAATTTATTTTACTATTAATTTTTTTCAATTATTATTTACCTGGATCGATTGCCCAAATTAAAAATTTAATATACCGGAAATTACTATGCCAATATTATGTTAATAGCCTTTGGAGATAAGCATTATATTCCAAATGATAACAATAATTTATATTTAACATTAAACTTACAAGGATTTATTAAAATTTAAAAAAAAAACATTGAAAACTAATAAGAAGTGAGATGTTGGAAGACCCTACTTGCCGTGCAACTCTCTTTGCTAAAGGTGGTGATCAAGATTAATCACATTTTTTTAATTTAATAATATATTTTTTATATAATTTAATAATAATAGTAAATTTACTTATGAGCTCCTAAAAGTGAATTAAAATTTAATCCAGGTACGCCGCTTTATGAAAATATTCAATAAATTGAATTTTTAGAGAACGTGGTAACTCCAATAGATCTGTAAACGCTGATTTGCAATAGCAAATTTTAACAGTGGGGTAAATTTTTCAACTCGGAAAATTGCAGAATAAAGAAATAAAAAATTCAAATCTCCCATAAAGAGCTGGACGAAAATCAACTTTATTTGTTTATTTATTTTAATCGGTAAGTTGAGTTACTTGAACAAAG
Source organism: Rhagonycha fulva (assembly GCA_905340355.1). Classification (NCBI taxonomy): domain Eukaryota; kingdom Metazoa; phylum Arthropoda; class Insecta; order Coleoptera; family Cantharidae; genus Rhagonycha; species Rhagonycha fulva. Next base: position 11,132,629 of record HG996555.1, read on the forward strand.
CCTGCGACTTTTGGTTCAGCCTATATTCAAATTTTCAACTCTTATTCTGAGCACAAATCGCTTATTTTCCTCTCAAGGAACTACTTAAATTGGAAAGCAAAGATGCAATTTTATTGGGTAGGTAATTATTATCTGTTTATCTCTATCAAACGTTATTTAAAAACAAAAATTTCACCAAGACCATCAGCAATTTTGTCATTCACTTTGAATATGTTTTAACCAAAAACATCGGAGACGAAGCGTCCAAGAATTTATGTTTTACTCTGTAGTTTTCCCTTAGTAACCCTTCGAGTTTGTAAATATTGGTATAATTTCTAGTGCCCTGGTAAAATAATCCAAATTATTCTAGGATTGATTTGGAACAACTTCAAAGAATAGCTTGAAGCCTTGAACCAAATTTGCTTCATCCCTAGAAAATAAACAAATATTTACAATCGCGATGAACTGAATACAACCCCTAAATGTAATGATGCAAATGTAACGCTACTAATGAAATTTCCAATCTGTGTTTCTCTTCCTTTTCATTTTACTATCTTACCTACTCTTATATTATGTAATAGAATCTTTGATTTGGTGAATATTTATATGAGTATGTAGCCTTTTTTTGCAGATTCATGTTCATAAAAATATTCTTGAAGACATTTCAAAAATGGAAACCATCAAAGTAAGCAAATGAACAACAAAACTTTGACCTGCCTTTTCTTGCGTATTATAAAAATTAGAAACTATAATAAATTACCCAAAAATACCTAGATTTAATTATTTTGAAGTATGTATTAAAAATAATAAATTCCATAACACTGATCATATTGTGACCACGCTGTAAGTTCTCAAACTATTTAGACATAATTTTTTTCATAAGCATAAGTGAAAAGTTTAAAAATCAAAAATTGTGTATATTAGGTATACTTAGTCTGACATGAAAAGAAATATTCCTATAACGTATCGAATTTTCACGAAAATCCCAAATGATAGAAAATGTTTCTTTATAAAACTTGACAACTGAAGTAACACGCTTTGAAACAAATAATCTGAATTATTTGAGCAAATACAAATACAGACATTCGGTTTTGTGTTTGAGTATAGCTTTACGTATAATACCCTACACCAAAGTTTCACTTGATGAAATCTTTGGCGAAGAGACACATTCGTCTTGCACTTACTAGTCTTCACCAACTACCAAATTCAGTTTCATACATAAAAACTATGAAAGGTTTTTTACATTATGCTAATAATAATGAATTTTATTTCAATCACACATTTTAGTTACGTTTACGATGATATACCCTCGAAATGCATTTATGCAAAAACCATTTAATTATGCAAAGTGGTGAACGAATCGCTTGTTCCGGTATGAACAAATATCCGTTGATCAATAAATTATTTCTATTTTTATTTCTTTGAGTTAAAATCGGAAACAAACTTTTAGAACTTGGCTTACCTGTGGTGGATTGATAATCCCTGGGAAACGAAGTTCCACGTGATAGATTAGACTTTCGATTAATTAGAGACGAATTCTGAAACAAAAAAAATTATAATTAATATAAAGTGAATCATAATGAAAGATAATTATAAAAAATTTATATAAGTACTCGTAGATATCAATTATCGATTACGTAAGTGTCAACGTGCTTAATTTTTATTTTAAAAAAATACTGGATAAGGAAACTCTTCGTTAAAAAAATTTTCTTATTAAGATTAATTATGATTTTAAAGTATAAAATAATTTCCACGATTTTTTATCTTAAAATTTTTGCAAGGGAAGTTTTCCTTCCGAAAAATTGATTTTAATTAATTTAATGTTATTTCATTAAATTTGATTCATTTCCATAATTTGGTGAAAAATATTATTTAACATTTCTCTTCTAGCGAGAACAAAGTTTTACCTACAGTAAAAGGGCAGTCGATTTATTGTATATGCAGCAGATTTGAACTCGTGATCAGCAGATTTTTTTTAAATGGGTTAAACATTTCATTTCCACATATTTTTTTAACGCGGGTCAGCAATCTTTGTCTATACGTTTTAATATACAAACTGCATTTCGGAAAGCAAATATGTATTCAATTGTTTCATCTTTAGATCTCTAAAATGTAGTGACATAAAAAAATGTTAAATAATGGCTATTGAATTTTTTATTAATTGATTTGTTCATTACCAGCCGCAAAAAAGATCGATTAGAGTTGCCTAATGTATAATGCAATAATAATATATATTTTTCGATTTCTGATGAGTTTTCCCTGCCTGTGTTTGTTGTGCCTTGAAAAAGATGTAACGAATCTGAAAAACTTTAGAACTTGGTGGATTCCAAAGCAGAGAAATCGACAAATATTGAACTTTAAATTACAAACCTTAGAAGTACATGGTGGTGATATTGGATTAAAGAGATGTTACACTTTAAATTAATAAGCAAATTTTTAAGGTACATACATGTCACTACTTCTCCTCTGACAACAAATTTTTTAGCCATCTGTTTACACCAACGACATTAATTATATTTTTTCAGCATAGCAGATTAAATAAATAAACTTCGTATCTTTGATTTCCGCGAGAAGAAAATCCTTATGAAGTCGTTGAGAGTGTATGAAAAGAAATGGTCGTACATCAGCACAATTTTCAACGTGAGATGGATATATAATTTCAAAAACTGCCTTTGTGTAATCAATGGATTTTCTCAAATTAGCCAAATGTAATCTCCACGTAAAATTCTTATTTTCGAGATTTGTTTTTGTGATTAAAATATTTATAATTTAAAGAAACTTTTTCAAAAATTTGATTTTAAAGAAATAAATGGTGTCTTTTATTTGTGATCATCGAACGTTCCTGAAGGGAGTCCAAAGATTGTGATCCAGCTGTAATAAATGGAAAGGATCAAAAACTTAAAAAAAATGCTGACGTCCTTTATGGACGACCCCTTAGTTACATAAAATAAAATATGTATTTTCTATATTACTATTTATTGCTGTAACTGAATAACGAATGTCATTTGGAGTGGAAACTACCGCATTTTTAAAAACACCTCTTTTTGTCAAAATTCAAAGGTATACGAAAAAGATGAAGACATCACAAAATCACGAACATCTGAAAAGTACCATTTTTGCCTCATAATTGGAGATTTTAACGCTTAACTAGGGAAAAAAGTCTAATTTGTGACGAGCATTAGTTCATTCGATTCTGGAGAAAAAAATAGTCGTGGAAAAACACAGTTAAATTATCTACAGTTTGAAAAGTTATACTGCATAAATTTATTTTTAAAAAAAATCACCAAATGAGAAATGGACGTGGAAAAGTCCAGATGGGAAGACAACAAAGGCAATAGCTTTTATAACATCAAACAAAAACAAAGATCGTAACTGATGTATCTGACACTAAGCTAGGGAGAAGAAAATTTATTCAGAAAGGTTCATACCCAATAAAAGAAATCCTTAAACAAAACCAAGCTAAATTTTAAATCGACTTGGATAGAAAAATCTCCTTGAAACAACCTGAAAAATCTCGAATTAGATGAAATCTCTAACAACATTAGAAGACATATAAAATTAGCAGTAAAAAAGATAAGATTTGAAAAAATACAGGCAAACAACAACATCAGTAAGCAAACAGAACATTTGATAGAGGAAAAAATAAAACTGAAAATAAAAATTCAATGAATTATAGGATCATAAATAAAACTATAAAAAAATGTATCAAAAGAAACATAAGAATTATAATAGTAAATCGGCCAAAAAAAACAATAAAAATGTCAAAAATATGAAAGTACTAAGAGAGAAGACAGCCACTAGCAGACAACGTATGCATTTTATCAAAACCGGATATGCCCAAGTAGTTACAGGGTAAACACAACTAGGTACTACTAACAACAATTAAGAAGTTTTACAAAGACTCTAACTCCTCAAGAATTAAGGAGCCAAATGGCGATAAACAACAAAAAATTGTCATAAACGTAAATTTGGAAGAAACCAAAATAGCAACAGATGAAATTGTAATTTATCACAGATGAAGAACGGAGATCACCCGGAGAAGATTGAATAACCGCTGAAATGCTACAATAAGGGGAATACACTGATGAGGAGCTCTTTAATCAATGCATAGAGTAAAACAAAACTGTAAAAAACTAGACAGACGCAGAAGTAATTTTATTACACAAAAAATGCAAAGATCGAAAGCTACCGACCAATAAACCTTCTATTGCAGCGGTGGCACGCTATCATTTTATACATTTCCCTATGCGTCAGAAACTAGACAGTTATAGCGGTTTAGTATGAGTATGCGCATCTACGTAATCGCCACCGCGATCGCTCCGGTGTGTGCAGCTACATGATCGCCATGTGATCGCCACCGTGACCGCCACCGCCACCGTGATCGCTCCGGTGTGTGAAACGCTAAAAAGTTTCCCTCACCTATGAAAAAATTTCATGACAAAAGTTCACTTTTTTGAAACTAAAAGACGTTAACGTCGAGATTTCTCGCTAATTCTCCAATAAGAGAGTGAGAAAGTAAACTTCTTTTATGAAATTTTTTAACTCTAGAGGACGCTGTTTTCTCGCTTTCTATGTTCAAGAGTAGGACGATATTCAGTACTTTGATTTTAAAAAAATTTTTCCACTTGCCAAGATGATATAAAACGGTCCAAAAAGCAATAATAAAACAAAATATTTGCGGATCATTGCAAATCGGACTTATTAAAAAAAAAATAACAAAATTTTACATGAAATAGCATTTAACGACAATTGATTATTTTCAATATCAATTTGAAAATTAATATTTTCAATCAAAGTTTTTGTGACTAGCGTAGATCTTAGTGTGGATCCAAATTGCATGTGGTTGCGTCGTCAAAATCGACTCTTCGCGAGCTCCGCTAGCTACGTCATCTTTGCTCAGCACGCTTCAAGCCGCTTTTGACTACGCCGTACTAATTAAAATGTGCTACTAGAAAAGGGATGGATCACCCTCGATGTGAAACCCCTAAAACAGTGAAATTTCTTTCGTTTTTATTTGCCACGTACGGCCTGTAGCGTAAGTACATCAACACGTACACGTACGTTAACAGAATGCCCCATAAAGACGAATATCGTACAGATATTAGAAACTTTAAAATCGATTATTGCTAATCGATATAAAACATTCGTTCGTATTTAAAACGCTTTATTTTGATGTAATATGTCATAACTCCTGTTGAGTTTTCTTTAATAAATATAATATCTTCTAGTACTAGATATCGCCTTAGACCCGCAATGTTCTATTAAAATTTGTAAGAGTTTTTTGTGTACTGCATCTGTTGCAGATGAAGAATCTCATGAAAATCTAGATAAAGTTTATAATAAAATAAAATAAAATAAAATAAAATAAAGACAAAGTAAATCTAAATAAATAAAATTGACAGAAAATTTTTCTGCAGTTATTCAGTCGATATAAACCAATTTTCTTCAATATTTAAACAATTCAAGCAAAAATACAATTCTGAAATAAATATTTTTTTAAATTCTTCCCTTATTAAAAGTGTTCGGCACGGCAGCAACTTGATAAATACTGTTTGTAAATTTTTGGCACTCGTACATAAAAAGGTTCGCCACCGCTGTCCTATTGCACCTATATAAGCTCCTATTAAGATAATAACAGCTTAACTAACAAATAAATTGGATTTTTACCAACCAATTGAGCAGGCTCGGATTTAGAAAAAGATTTGGTACTAGAGATCACATGCAGAACTCGTATTGAAAGGTGTGAGAAATATAAGGTGCCACTCCATCCCGGATTTGTTGACTTCAGAAAAACTTTTGACACGGTGGAGCTCTGGGCAGTGTTCCAAGCATTGGACTACACTCAGGTAGATTCAAGGTATACTAATCTGACATGAAACTTCTACGAGAAGACCACAATACACTTAAAGATAAATTAATGTCAAAATAGTAATAAATATTTCACCAAAATTTTACGCTTTTAAAAGGCCAGAATGAGACAAAATAAGGTGAGTATCGACGGAAAACTCTTAAACCATCTCCGATTTGCAGATGACATAGTTATTATATCCACAAGTGACAAAGAAGTAGAACAAATGCTAAATGAGCTTAATGCGGTAACCAAAATCGAAATTACTTAAAAAACTAATTCAAAAGTGAGATAAGCAGTATTCGGAAAATTGGAATAGATCCTAAAAAACAACATGCTGATATGCTTACAACGATGATCTATCAGTGATGATTTATGAAGTAGAGACTATGGCGTTAAGTTGCAAATAACGCAAAGGGCAATGGAAAAGTGTATGATGTGCGTGAACCTCCGATACAGAGTGAGAAATGAGGAACTGTGGAAACAGACGTACTCAGAGGAACTGCAAAGTTAAAATAAAGCTGTGCGGGACACGTGACACAAAAAAATTTTAAGAAATGGACATATAGAGTTGTGTAGTGGTGGCCAAGAACAATGAAAAGAAGCATTGGAAAACACCAAATAAGATAAAAAAATTAAAGGTATGAGAGAGGCTCATGTCCAGCAGTAGGCGGAAAAACGCCAAAAACCAGAAGACGATAAAGTGCAATTAAAAACAATGAATTAGTCTCTCTAGAGCTGATAACTCGAGCTACCCGGAAGTGGGAAAATGGGGCTTCTTCTTTGTATTAACGCTCCGCGTATGTAAGAACAATTACAGTTTACAGTGATCAAAAGAAAACTTTTTTTGCTTGTTTTGATAAAAAAAGCAGCCTGACTTTGTGCCGACATGTACATATTTTTCTCCAGTTTAATAAAAATTCAAGTAATCAGCAATAGTAAAATATGCTGACAATTACCAAACAAAAGTTTTGGAAGCACCAATTGCAACCTACAAAGGTTGCAGCAGTAAGAAAAATTAATTTTAACCAACTTACATTTTCGTGCAAACTCTGCGTACGATGTAGTGTAGTCAACGATATAACCTTGCTGGTTCGTCTTCGGTAAGTAATTTCATTTTGTGTATCGTAATTAATAAAACTTAAGTCTTTATAACTGATCCCGAAGTCACTTTCAACTAGCGATTGTAAAGACGAAGCCCATTCGAGATTTTTAATTTCGGAGAGTTTTTCGCGCGACTTCTCCTTTTCGCGCCGTTTACTCAGATCTTTAAAACTGAACGACCGTTTCAGTAAAGTGGGTGCATCTTGATTGAGAAAATTAGTTAATTTTTTACGAAAAGACGGAGTTCGCGAAATTTTAACACATTTTTCAGTTGTTAAATCGTTCAAGTAATTCTCACTGTTGTTGTGGACGTAATTTTTATTTACTTCGCTTACATCGTCCAAGTCAATTTTCTTTGTTCTCTTTTTAAATACTGCGGAAAATATTGAGCTTTTCACACTTTTATCGTGAATTAATGCTTCAGATTTGAGTTTGTGACCGAGGTCGTTTATACTACCAGTAATTTGAAAACGTAAATTACGTTTTTTTACTGTTCGCTCAGACACGTCTTGTTCTTCTTCATGTTCCTTTAATGCATACAAGGAATCGCGTTTATTGTAAGCAATTTGCTTTTTGTCGTCGCACGTTTTATGATCGCTGTAATCGCTCTCCAAAAATACTTGCGTCTTCCGATTTATAGCTTTCTGGGCTTGAAGCATGTTTGATTTTTCTATTAGATTATTTTTTGGTACGTTAAGCTTTCCGTCTTCACACCTTGAACTTACGTCCTCGAAAATGTCGTTTAAGATGCTTTTAACTATTTTTGTGGAATTTTTGTGATACAAAGCGTAATCCGTTAAATCGATATTGCAAATTTCAATATCATGCATTGTTTCTTTTCGTCACTAATTTTTACACACTTTTGGTAAGTAACGCCGAAACTTTCCTTTTTTCTTTTTCTGTTTTTGCGGTTTTTTTCAAAGATCATGACCACGACTAAAACAAATTTTGTTTAATCCGCCGAAAATGCCACACAATAATCCTTATCAGTTGTAGGTTAGAAGGACAAAAAACTTCTAAACAAATAAATGATACATTTCTTATCTGAACTATGTAATTCATGTACTTAAAAAAAGTTATTCAAACTATTAATTTCAATTAGGTGATGTGATTAAAACCTGTGCACAGTTCAAGATTTTAATTTGCTATTCTTGAACGCTACACAATTATTCAATTAATTCTATAGAAAGAAATTCCGCAAATTATTTATTTTAGAATTTTTACCATTGTTGCTGACTACTCAATTAAGTAAAGGTAGGTTTAATTGTAATTAAAAAATTATTATTGCAAACAAAAATTAACAATAACGACAGTTTTGTTAAATTTCGGAAGAAGGTGGAAAGAACAGGTAGCGAAAATCAAAACAAAGGAGGTTTTTAGTTAAATTCAGATTATTTTATTATTAAAATTTATTGAAAAGAAATAAATTATTTGTTGTTTTGTTTTATTGAATGGTAGTAAAAATGTAATCAATTTTAATTTACCATGGATAAATTGGAGAAAATGTGCTTGAAGGTTAAGTTTGGTATATAAGGTAAAATACGACAACTTTTTAAATACGTTAAACTATGAAATAAAGCACATTTTGGATAGGTAACTAATTTTAGAACTGAAAAAATGTCTGAAAAACTGAAAGGTCAAAACTAACACGCTATTTATATTTGATTGACAATATTTTCAACATTGGTATAATTTCCAAAAGTATAACTTTTATTTTTTAAGTAAATAATTACATTTTATCTCACTTGAAAAATGATGGATTAGTAACAAGACTTTGATTAATTGAACATTTTAGTGCGATTGATTGATAATAAAAAAGACTGGGATAGTGGCAAATATGTCAAATTACATACACAAATTAAATTTTTGTCACTCTTACAGCACATGTTTGTTTATACACAAACTAAAATATTAATTACTGAAGACACGCACACACACAATATTTAGCTTAATAGATACGTAATCGTTTAGTAATAATTATAGTTACTTAACGAAACTAAAATAGACATTGCAATTCGCGTTCTCGTACGAACTTGAAGACCATGTGACAAAATTCAAAACTTGGTATTATTAAAACGGACTAAGCGATAAGAATTATAGAGGTGGGAATTTATTATTATCAAGATATTTACCTATACTCGACTTGGGATTTAATAAACCTTATCACTATTGACGAATATTATTTATTGTACAGGTAAAAACAAAAATATCAGATTTAATTAGTCAAACAAATATTTTTTTTAATTTAATTTCAATAAACAAATTAATTAAATAAGAATAACACAAAATTTTCCAAATAAAAAATTAAAATTCATACATACGTACATAAATTTAAACATGATGTCTGTGTGATGCATTAAAATAAACAAAACCTGTTTATGTAGTAGTAATAATTTTAAGCAAATTAAAATACAAGAAGCCAAGTTTCACACAAAGCGTAAAAAATTAGATTCGTTCCAAAATTTAGAACAAATTATTTTAACTTCCAATGTTGTAAAAAGCAAAATTTGAGTTTGTTTTGTCTTACCCCACTTGGGGGACGACTGACACAATTTAAAATTGCACCAGTAATACATTGTCATACATATAATCTGCATTTCCTTTGTTTGGATATTCGGATCATTAATCACCTATGCTAACATTTTTTTTTCAAATTGTTCTTTTTGATTTATTTATCCTTCTTTCAGACAAATTATCCCAAGAAGAATTCTACAAGGTTAAAGAGTTCAAAAATTTTAATGTCATTGTTTGGCTTAACTGTCTGCTCAAAATAGATTAAAATGCCGCAAGAGCCTTTTCGAACTTGACCCTTCATTCCAATGAAACTGCTTACACCATAATTTCATCTACTGATTTATTTTACGAAACTTTTTAGAAAGGCCTAATTGTTTTTATGAACGGTGAGATTCGTCTCGTAAACACTCTGTATAAAAAAATACTACAACCCAATAAACAAAACGCTTTGTTGTCAGATCAGCAGTTGGAGTGTAGTGAAGCAATAACATTCATTAAATTCTTTGCAGTTTGTCTTCATCAATTTCAAACTTCTTTAAATAAATTTTTATTCGTTTCATCTTTGATTGGTTGATTTTCTCTAATCGATCAAAATCTGAATATTAAGATTAAATTAAATAAGTAATCTGCTCGGTAAAGTATAGTATAATAATAATAATAATAATTATAGGCGCCAACATAACATTATTTTAATCACCATCACAAATTACAGTTTATGTGAGACTAAATAGATCTAATAAAATCAAAATATGTATATCGTTGAACGACATACTTTCTTGCTTCTTTTTACGAGTTACTACTCCATAACTATCACCATAATTTTTACCTAACACCGTACGTAAATACGGAGTATCTAACGCATTCTATTGGCATATTTTGATTATGATTGATTTTTGCAGAATTTCCAGTTATTCGTTTATTTTGTAACAAAACTGTAGCACTTCAAATGCTGTTGCTTTTGCTTGGTGTTTCCTCTTAATAATTTTTTATGTTTCTTAACAGCGCTTGGGAATTTCATTTTTATTTTATCTCTTACATAAAGCAAAAATATAATGGGTTTGAAATCTACGCATCGTTCTGTACATAACCGAACGCAAGACCAAAATTTTAAAATTATCAAAGTTAATTCTTCTATTTTTTCGTATGAAAAATGAAGAATCACTTTTTGTTTGCTTTTTTTATGAAGTTATTATTTCAAATTTTTGGGTAGGTGTCGCATTTACTTTTCACCATGAACGGCGCGGCGGCGGTTTGATTTTGATACTTTTTAGCTTTTCATTACTACGTCCAATTGTCTGTGCTTTTTTAGTTTGGTTTACAACTTTTGATTACAGTTCTCTAGAAGTGAAGATTGAGTGGAGCTGATGACTTTAGTAAGTTTTGATCAGCGTGATAGAGCCCATTGCCGTTTAAGTCTTTACTTTTTTCCACTAGTGGATTTTAATGGATGTTCCACCCTTGGTCCTGTTTTAAATCGGCGATCATTTAAGCTAACTGCGTTTGTTCCAACGTCACCAATTTATCAGCTGGGACCTTTTTGTATTAAATGTTAAGCAATTTTAGATTTTTGAGAGAGAACAGAAAATTTCATTTGGGCGATATGTACGTCTTCTGTTTCGTGTTGCTAATTTGCACAGTTTTTTAATGAAGCAGCATGATGAATGCAAACTTCTCTTCTCTTCTCTCCTTTACGGTTTTCAATTATATCGTTTTGAAAGTTCATCTGTAGCTCCAGCCTCTACCACTATTCCATCTCGATAGTTATAATGACAGCATAGACGACACGGAACAACCAAAAAACCATCAATAATTTTTGTGGTAGGGCATTTAGGCGATTAGATTACCTTAATAAATGGCTGAATTAATTCTTGTTTAATTATGTGTATTTTTTGTTAATTTTAGCTTTACTACTAAAATTCAATTTGAGCGATGAATTGTCAATATTCCAAAGGTTCCAAAAGAATAGACATATTGAATTGAACGAATATTGTAGTGGAAGGATAATTACTGTACTTACTTTTACTTGATTGTATTATCTGTTTTGACTTTTTTGTCTGCCTATGACTCACTTTATCAGTTTGATAGGGTTCTGTTAATGTAATCAGCATTCTTGATATAGTAGAACACACAGTTCCGTTAATAGTGTGAACATATTTTGTGTCAATATATGATATTTCGTTTTATATTTTATACCCAAGCATTGGGACTGGTAATCGATACAATTATTTCAACTAGATATTCTTTTCAAACATGTTTTTTTCAGGCATCTATGCTTTTATGTCATATTTCTTATATGCTGTAGGGCCTAATTCGTGAGAAAGAATATCAAATTTTGTAGATGAAGACCTAAAAGTTAAAAAAAAAAATGCTCTCGAATACTTATAAACTTTTCCAAAACTTGGTCATAATTTTCAGAAGTAGATAAACCAAACATTTCTACTTTTGCGAATTAATGAATTCTCTGAAAAAACTTGCTTTGCTTGTCAATTCCACCTTTTTCTATACTTTGTTTTTTGAATAACACCAATTCTTTTATTTCTGCGTTTTATTGCGCTGATTTTCTTCAAACGATTGCTTGAGGTGGTTAACTATCAAGCTTTGGTATTGGACAAGAGTGTAATTCCTTAGCTAACCTGTCTATCATAACATCATAGCTCATCGGGGTAAGTGGCCCAAATTGGAGCACAAAAAAATTTTGAAACGCTCACTAAAACTAATGGACCCTCTCGCTCTCTCGTTTTAAACACCAATAGAACTGTGAGATAATTGCACACATACATACGATAGCTCTATAGGCCTAGAAGGCCGTTGGCTTCATTCCCTGCCTACCTAACCTGTCTTATAAACTCTCGTGAGTGACGCAGCCGTATCAACGGTAATGACGTCGACACAAATATCAGGGATCACCACAGAGTGTGGATACTCACCGGAAGGCCGAGTCAATAAATTCTGTGCAATCCGCGATTTGAACCCAGAATTTCCGCTCTATACTCAACCAGCGATCGCATCACTCCACTGTGATGTGTGTCACAAAATATTGCGTAAAAGAATAAGTGTAGAAATTGGCAAATCAAAAATTTAATAAAAATAATTTTTCTCGATGTAAATATTACATACTAAATTAAAATGATGTATTTATGACCAGGAACAGGCGGAAACCGATCGTCTTTAACGATCTAGTTTTGAGAGCTTGATTGATGTAATTTTTGGTTCCACTACGGAAGAATACTTCCACGCGTGTAAGCTCTGGTGTCAGCATTTTAGTTAACTCAGAAGAAATTATGAAAAATCTGATTCATATGTCTTATTTCTTCAGTTGGAAAATTTCTTTTAGTTGAAAACCTTTGATTGGTAATAAATGAAGGAACTTATCAAATTCACTTCTATCAATGACATCGAGGAAGAAGAAAAGTTTTCTAGAAAATTATTATATTGGATGACTTATGATTAGCTGTTCAATATAGGAGTTTTATAGACCCTATAGCATTGGTTGCTGTTTATAGTCATCAAATTTTGCCACCCATATTAATGATTAGGTAGAAAGCCCATCCAAAGACGAGTAGCTAACCGTTGAATTAGGTTGTCGAACAAATTAGTACAGGTTGGTCAACGTTCTGGTTTTCTATATACAGCTCTGGATTTAAGAGAGGTCTACCAGGGTATCTGTCTCGGGCGGCAGCTTAAAGGGCGCCAAATTCATATATTTGAACTCTTAAACTGAAACTTATGTGATTTTTAAACTCAAATTCTGGAGGAGAAAAGTACCAATGTCATGTTCTTGCCCCGGTTCGGAAAAATTGTAGATCTGGGCTGTCTATGTATATGCCAGTCAAAACTTACTTGGTATGCAACTTGATCACAGGGGAGGTAATTTTAGGTTGGTAAAAAGTGCCAATTAGATTGTTGGATTTTCAACAATGATCAATCAGAGTACGTCGCGTGTCGTAAATAAATGACTTGCTGGAGCAACGTCCATTCCCGCCCATTTATGGATTGCTAAAAAAATGATACGCTGACGCAAGAAAAATAAAATCAGCGTGCTGACTTCTTATTATTGTAATAATGATAGCAGGAAGGCTCAATCATGAACGGGCAGCTAGCCAAGGTTGGAAATTTGATTGGTGTGCAACTTAATCTCAGAGGAGGTGATTTTAAGTTAGTACAACTAACGGCAACCACCAATCAAACTGCGTTGTGTGTTCTAAAAAAAATGACACAAGAGCGCTAAAAGAGCAGCAGCGTGATAGCCTTTTATTATTGTGATTACACAGCATTCTGTGCTATCTTGCCTTAATGTCATTTATAGAATTTACGTTGAGGGATGCTAATCTAGTGTAATTAACATGAGCAGTATTTGTAGCATTCCAACCTCCAACGACCAGCAGTCTGGCGTAAGTCAAACACGGATAGACTAGAGAGCGGAAAACAGCGGTTCTAATCCTGGTTGCGTCAGATTTGTGCTGAGATCTAAAAAGTCCAAACTTGATCTGCGGACTACTCGCCAACCCGCCTGCCCAGCGTGGTGAGTTATGGATAAAACCCCCTCTTTTCCACTGGGGGAGTTTAAAAGGGGAGGTTTAGCGTTTAGCAGTGGACAAAAACGGCTGATGAAGAAAAGGAAGAAGAAGAAAAACCTCCAAGATACTTAAGTTGTTCTAAATTTGCTAACTTGGCTGTTACCAAAACTTGAATGAAGCATAACAGGTTATGTTATGCTCTAGAATTTAGAATCCAGAACAAATCCAGAATCCAGAACAGGTTATGTGGTCTAGGTGCATGAAATGCTTTAGGAATCAAATCCAAAATTAGCTTTCGGCCACCTTAACACACATTCTTTTTTTAATATGAAATTAAGTTAAGTATCAGCTGCAAATACGCTCAAAAATGCTTACTTTGCAAAAGAAAATTCAGTAATGTCGTATTTCGCAATTCAGTAATAAAATCTATTGTTAGATTTGAGCATAATAGACGGTTTTGTAGCTTCAGTTATTACTATAACTGGACCTTTAACTTTAGAAGAACGAAAAAATTCCAGATAATTAATATAAACTTTGGTGCAAATAGATCGACTCACTTTACAGGTAGGGCTATATGAATGTATTTTTTCAGATATCAGACATTTTTAAAAAAACTATATATATTTTTTTTTTATTTACATTTTAACGTGCATCAACTACTGGGTTATTAGCACTTTTAAATGTTAATTTTTAATTTGTTCAGTTTTTTGTTTGTTTATGTTTTTTTGGATTGGGTATTTTGGTTGGTTGGGTTTTTGATTCACCACTTAGTGAGAATGTCCACTGGAAAGCCGAGCTAAGAAATTCTGATGCGTCCGAGATGTGAACTCAGAATTTCCGCTCGTAACGCAACCAGCGATCACATCACTCCACTGCCGTGGCTAAAAACTATATTTAAAATGCTACTAATAACATTTAAAATCAGCCTAAAAGAACTGAAAACAAAAACAACTTGTAAAATTTGTGTGATATTGGTAATATGCCCAGTTACAGTTTTGATCTTTAGACATCCCATACGACACAGGTGTTAATTTGTTTGTTAATTTTTTTGAAATCTGGGTGTTTAGTTAATTATAAAATGAGAATTTTTTCAATGCATTATATGTATCAGTTTAAGACTTTTCACTTAGGAAAAAGAAAAAATTCTTAATAAATTGAACTCATTTTAAAGGTGAAAATATTCACTCAAAGTCTAAACATGTGAAGTGAGTCGATTTATTTGCACTCAGTGTAGATACTTAATATTTTAGTTGTTTATTATAAAAAGCATTTCATAGAGCATTGTTATTATTCACCTCAATATCAAAAATTGCTAATTTTTAAAAATTGCTACATTATTATTAAAAGTTGTCTAGGTTTCCTTCCAGATAAATCGACACTCCCAACGAAGAAGGAAGTAACTCATTTTTTACATATTGTTCATGAGAGCGATTTGAGAGTTTTCAAGAAAAACATAAAAGAAAAAAAACTACGTAAGTGATATTACGCCTATTTTACCGCCTAACATGTAAAAAAATGTAAAAAAAATGTAATGTAAAAAATGTAATTTAAATACAGGATTTACTACTGCCCATTTGGAAAAAAAATTGTAAAAAAACTTTGAGATACAACTCCTTTTTACTGATTATCTCTGGT
This sequence comes from Rhagonycha fulva, assembly GCA_905340355.1. Lineage (NCBI taxonomy): Eukaryota > Metazoa > Arthropoda > Insecta > Coleoptera > Cantharidae > Rhagonycha > Rhagonycha fulva. The sequence continues at coordinate 11,148,226 of HG996555.1, forward strand.
ATTATTGGTCGTAGAGAAAAATTTTTTTTTACAAAAAAAGGAGGTATTTTTTTCAGGATTACAGTGGTAGGTTACAAAATTAGGTATAACTTGAGTTACGTTTTTCTTCGTTGGGAGTGTCAAAATGTAGTCGCCCTATATGTTTGAGTTACTTATTTTGGTATTCTAAACTTTGTATTTGAATCTGTATCTATCTGTCTGTCAGAATAATTCAAAAGCTTTTTTGCTTTTTTAGTGTTTTGATTGTTGATTATTTAGTAATGCGTGATCACCATCCAGTGATCACCAAATATTTTTAAATAAATTATAAATAAGCTTTAGTTTTATTTGGTTTTACTTTTATCTGTCTCCATGGCCGTCTGCCCGACCGTTCTTCCGAATAATTCATTCATAATTCATATTTTAACATCGTCTTTTATGGTGAAGTAGTCAATTGATCTCTTAATTTAATTATTGGGAATTCCATTTTATTTTATTAGCTTTTTGGAAAGGAATCCCTATTAAATTTTGAATCAAACAATTTTGAATTTCAGTAACACAAATCGTACTAAATATTAATTACATGATTGATGTATTACCTGTAATTTACCTACATATATAACTATTATATTATTTGGAATAAATGGAATATTTTAACAAAAATAATTAAATCTGTGGTAATGATAACAAATAGTTATTCTGTGGTTGCGATACCACATGTTTGTTCAAATATTTATAATATTACTACAATAAATTAAAAGAGTGTAAAGTCAGGTCTAGAATGTTATTTGAAATAATAGAATCCTATAATTGTTTATTTAATATTTTATAAAGCATTTTATACCCCTAAACTAACATAAATCATGCGGTGTGTAAACCAATAAATCTTGTAAAATGTCGACACCGTCAAAAGAGCTGAATTATGCAAAAATTGTTGAGAATTAATAAATTATTCAAGATTCTTTTTGTTTCCAAGTTTATCGTTAAAGTAAAACTGTAGATTTAGACACGCATATTTTAATACATAAACTTTTTCACTATATCAATATTAGGCTTCTCGAAAGAACCTTTTCAAAATTTATTTGTTTATTCCAGACGGTTTTTAGTTTTTCAAGCTTTTTTACCTGTTGAAAATTGTTTTAGTAAGACTTTCATCACCATCAGCTTACTGGTGGTCTATTTTATTCAGTAAGAGAGAATTTTCAAATATTACAAATGTATACTATAAAAATATCTTCACGTGTGTCGAATAAAATGTTTTTGGATAAGTAGTTTAATTTTTAGTATTAAAATAAGTATTCAAAAATCAATAATATAAATTCTGGATTTTTATTCTTTCCGTCAAATTAAATGTCGTATTGGCGGGCTGATAGGTCAGGAGCTTGTTGGTTGCGATGATGAGAACACTACGCTACGTCGCTACATCCAGATCGGAAATGAAAGCTGTTTTTCACAATCCATTTTATTGTAGAAGTATTAAGATTTGTAGAAAATTTAAAAACAAAAAAGGAAAAGACATTTTAATATTATAATTGGTTATAAAAGCAAAATAAGGGTTGCTTTCATATTTTAAAATATCTTTATAGTTTATTTTAAAAATTTATTATTTGAGTAAAACCGCTTTTGTAGGATTGTGTTGTACATTACGAGCACATAAAATATTATGAAATGTGGTTAACCATATTGTCGTCTTGCAGCAGTGCATTTACGTCCAATATATTATAACTATTCTGCAATATTTGCAATTATTTCCTTAATTTACCTACATTTATGCAAGTGCTAGGGCTACACAGAAGCTTTTATAAATTACGATTTTATTACTAAAGCCGCATAGATTTACACTAATACGACTCAGTGTTCACTACACATTATTATATAGGTATACAGATTGAATCATTGCAAAATAAGCCAATATTTCAAATTAATCGTCATCCCAATTATCATTAAAACCAATAAAATTTTCCTTTTACGTTACAAAAAGATGCTTAATGCCCACATTTAGGAGCAATTACATCGTAACGGTCAGGGTAATTTTAAAATGAAAATAAATACAATCAAAATAACAATAACCTTAATTTAACTATAAGTGTCTAACATCACATAAATGTGACAAGAAATCGGTGAAATTCAATCATTGGATTAAACAGGAAGCCTTTTAGAAAATTAATAATGTAGGACAATTTTCGGTAATTATGTGAATGTTACACAAAACTTTCTGTTAGTAACATTGACAAAAATATAATTTTATGCTAACACCCAGCGCAAAATATTTTAAAACTATTGGAGCAGTGCTTTAATTTACTTTATAAATTTTTTGCATAATTTAAGCACACAAAATAGTAAATCGAGCAGCTGTATTAAAGTTTTGAAAACTTCAATCTTACAATTTATCTTCGACACTTCAACTTTATCAGTGTCCCAACTTTTGTATATTTTTTAACTTTTATTTTTCGATGAGATTTAAGAAATAAACAAAAATTTATTTTACTTCTGCTGCTGTGCTCAAATCTGAAACGATGGTGTTTTTTGTCAATAACGTATTTTTCCTGTTAAAAGAAAAATAAACTAATGCCACATTAAAACCTAAACGTCATTTTTGTAGTGGGCGATAATAAATGTTTTCAAGTATTATGGATATTTTATTTTTCTCAATGACCGAGAAAACTCATCCAAAATCCATTACGAGCATTTGTGTGTTTCTGCAACACGTGGTGGGCGTCGGGCAGTGTGCTAATTCGGTTATGAAATGAAAATTAGAATATAATGAATAAAGTTAAAAAAATTTGTAATTTAAAACAGTTAAATATTAATTTATAACCTGAAATAGCAGTTTCTTTCCGCACTAAATTCTTTTGTTAAAATTTTTTAATACATTAAACTTACCTCTATTTCTATTATTGAAAATGGTGGTGCGCAACTCGGCTTGGTATCTGAAAATAAATTTTCTTTAAAATACATTGTCAAAAAAGCGAATTTAGAAAAAAATAATAATTGATAAAAGCTTTGAGAGTTTAAAAAGCTATAACAAGCAGGGATAATTTTCATGGTATAATAGCCATTGTTCCTAACAATAACTTGAATATAATAAGTCGCACTAATTAGCGCCTTTGCATCTAATGCATTGATAAGAACACAAGATTAAAAGCAAAAAAGTTCTAATAATTCAGAAAATATCAAGCTTTCTGTGCTATTATTTCTACAAGGACATATTAGCTCATAATGTTACAATGGTCGAGCTAGCTAACCCTTGGTATTATTTTTTTTATAAGGTAAATAGCAAATAAATAATTTTATATTTTACTTAACATAGATTTGATATAATAAAAATATTATGAATTTTACATGACTTTAAAATTTCCTATTAAAGTTGGAATCTCGTTAATTTAGTCATGCGCAACAATAAAACTAAACAAAACTGAATAAAGACGGTTGGTACCAGCTGACTAATAATAAGTCATAATCGGTCCCCATTTTCCTTTTTAGGTTTTTGTAAACTTTTAGGGCCAGTTGTATAAAAGGGGATCATCCTTGACCATAGATCAAGCTTCAATTTAAACCAATAGAAAACTTAAAATAAAATTTTAACTGTACTGATTGGTTTAAATTGGAGCTTGATCCATGGTCAAGGATGATCCTCTTTTATACAACTGGCCCTTAAAATTTCTACAGTTCGAGATCAGTTATTTCTGAACCACCCTGTATGCCATCTCCACAACTTTCTGACGTTGTTTTAGGGCTGTACTGTAGAAAACTCACATTTAGAAGCATAAAAATATGAGATAGGTTCAAATAATTTCTATTTGAGTATCCTGTGTAAAATTTATAGAAAATTTTTTGGGTCACCCTGTAATCTAATCAGTACAACTGATGAGTTTATTGGATAGGTACATAGTAAAATAACCTAGTAAAAGGTCAAAAGTTTTTATTGGTAAACATTGTTAAAATTGAAAATCGATATAATCTTCGCGGGAAAAACTCGTGGTGTCAAATTGCAAAATCAAGAGTGAATCAATTATATAATAACGTATGCATATCGTAACGTTTGTTCAGGAATACCTACATAATATGTATAGATAATTTATTACACATAGATAGTAAGGATAACTTATTGATTTTACATGGGCGATTTAATCCAAAAATAACCAAAAAAATTTTCGAATCCAATTATCATTAACGAAATTCATGCTACGAATTCCAAACTATATAAATAAATTTTATGTAAACAATAAAACGTGTATTTATAAAAAAATTATCCATAAGAATGGATTTATATTTACCAGCAATAACTGCGTTAATCTAATAAGTAATTTACCTCAAGTTACTTTTTCCCGGTAGGCTTTTAAAATTAAACGACTTGCGTTTACATATTTTCACTTTTATTACTTAACTTTTGTAATAAAATTGATTATACGATAATAGGTTACTTAATATTGCCATAAAGAAAGTTATTATTTGTTTTCTTAATTTACGCTACACTTATTTTTGTTTGGCGTTTTATTTAATTTTTTTTATCAAAATACTTATAATTGGTAAAAACTTGCACAATTATATCCGTTGCAATATATTGTAATTTAGAAGCACCGTTCACTGCACCATAGAGTAATTCACTTTATAGGACCGAAAAGGTAAAATCTTAGCTTAAAAACATAAAATAGTAGATTCTGCAACAAAAGAGCAAAGTGAAAATTTTTGGAGGAAAAGGAAGCAGTTTTGGTTTTCCTTAAGGTTATCGCAATAAATTATTAGTTGAAGTCAGAATGTAAACGTTAGAATATTGTAGAAAACTCTGCGCATGTATGTCTCTCGCTCTGTTCGTAACGCTTCCTCGCACTTCTGATTGGTTGTCCAATCTCTTTTTATTTTTAAAATTTATAAAAATTTCTTAAAATCAATCAATTTTATTGTTTTGTTTGAAAGAAAACGGAAAAATTTTATATAACTTTGGAAAATAATTTTGTTGAATCATTTAGTTTAATAAATAGAAAGCCGCACGATAAAGACAAATGAGCGAATCTAGTGCACATAATATATCGATAAATCCGACCAAATTTTGAGTATTTTGGAAAATTTTATATTGGAAAATTTAGGTTTTATTAAAAATCGTTAGGATGGATTATTCAATGTTAATGTAAGATAAAATTTCTAAAAATTTGGCTAATGATCCAGTGTAAGTTAGACTCCCCCTCACCAGCCGACACTGATCCAAACTTGAAAAAGCAAAATTCACTCATCAAGTAGAAAGTAGCAAGAAATTGAAAGTTTACTCGAGGATTTTCAAAGCAACATTTTGCATTTTAATATCTCTACTAATTTAATCTCTGAACCACCCAATGTTATTTAAACTATTCTTATATTATAATTGCTTATACCAACTTAAAAATTTTACTAAATATTAATAAAATATGTAAAGCAACTCATGTGAAACAGAAACAGTTAAAATTTTTCAACGTTATCATGAGTGTAAACAAAATTTTAACAGATGGTTCTAACGTTTTGAAAATTGTAGACGAAAGCGACAACAATGAATCTTCGAACAACTCTTCAGAATCCGAGAGTGATATTCATATTTTGGAAGGTCCAAACCCAAAGCGCAGAAAATTCAGTTGGGAATCCAACAATATATCGAACGAGGCTGTTAAACTGGATGAAACCCTTTTAGAAAATTTAGCCAAACTTGATATCTCCAATCGTTTTGAAAGCATGGAAACTGAGCCCATATATAATAGCGTACCAACGGAAAATAAAAAGAAACGTAGATTCGATCAATTAGTGGACATAAAATTAGAAAGAAAACCAAAAAACTGAAGCATTAGATATTTTTCAAATAACAAGAGGAATTGAAGAAAATGGTGGGATGCTCACTTCAAACAGGGAGAGTCGTCGAACACCGAGTGAGACTTACTTGTATCTTGCGACTAAAAAGAAATTTCAAGCTCGCGACTTCATCAGCAATCATAACAAATCGTTATTTCAATTATGAGGTATTATTTTAACCTATCATTGTTTAATTAATTTTAAAACGAATATTATATTATTATGTATAAATAAACACAAAATAAAAATTAATATTAGTGAATTTTAAAGTAGCAACAGTAGAGTGAAATTAAACAGAACTTCGCGACTTGGAAAGTCCACTATCTAAAATTATTTTTTACCCCACTTCTGGTATTATATCAGGGGCGTCACGTAACACCACGGACGGGTAACAGAATGGTGTGGTCGCTTTTCGTGCAAAAATTGAAAACTTTTTTAATAAATAGGTATTATATCTTTGAGTCCCGGTTACAGAACTTAAATCACCGGCTGCTTTTAGCCATTCATTAACCCATGATTAATGTAGCTGTCTGATGAATCTATAGTCAGGTGAAACTAAGTAGCATTACAATTTCTTATGCTGAATTATAATTGACGTTTTCTGAAATACAATTGACAAAGCTAAATTGCAAATGACGCTTTTGGATATACATGTTATCTCTTTTTAAAATACCGCTTGAAATAATAGAAGGGTACAGCGGCCTGTCAACCAACCTGATCTTATCAGTGATTCATTGATTGAGATTAGATCGGTGTACTAACCAATTAAAATCACGTAAACTTGAGGTTGGAAATAATAAAGGTACCAATCAGGCGATTTAAATAGCGTTACAAACAGACAAACGGAGAAACAGAAAAACAAAGCGACAGAAAAACCGAGGTTTTTGCAGTTTATCTCGATGAAAAATTTTTTTACAAAAATATTAATTTTACCAATTTAAAAATTTTTTTATAAATAAGTTTTCTGCTTTAAAAAAAAACCAAAAAATTAGATTCTCATTTCACAGATATCATGGATATAACGAATGTATTTAAAACTGAAAATATTGTCACTCCTTTAGAACGTCCTGTAAATAATTTTCCAGTAACCAATTACAGTTGTAGTCAAGCTATGATAGTTGACGAAATCTCATTTGAAGCAGCTAGCGATTCCAAAGCTGATCGTGAAGCGGATGCGCAGGTAGATCCAAAATTAAAACATATCAAGCTTGAATTTGTTTCAAAAACAGTTAATAAACCGAAGAAAAAATATGATATATGGTGTAAATCCATACAAGAAGAAGCCTTATCAGAAGGTTTATCCAAATGTAACATCAATAAAATTGATAGTTCCCGAATTATAAAGACTTATTCAGTTAACAACAAACTACAAACTGTGAATAAAAATAATAAACGTAAATTTGATCAGATGTATAAGAAAACCTTTTGTGCTCGCCGTAACTATAAAAAAAAAGAAAAAATACCCTTGATAGTTTACGATATCGCAGCTACAGTTGCCGATTCTGAATTCCATGTTGCACAAGAAATTGCAAATAAACTATACGAAAAAAACCTTCCGATAATTATAAAGGTTGTAACGACAATCGGAAAAGCTGCCGCTTTAGAATTTTTCAGAAAAACTAAAGCAATTGAAGAGAATGGCGGAATGCTCACTCTTGATAGCAATAGACGTCGAACACCCGGTGGAGTTTTCTTACAACTTGTCAAGTTTGAAGGAAATCTAACGCTCGAACAGAAAAAACAAATATATTATAATAATAATAATTATACGAGTGACAACAAATCTTTAACCATTAAACGTAAATGTAAAAGTAAAATAAGTTATCCCCAAAATAGACAGTGATCTTTCAGTTTAAATTTTTTTTGTATGTTTAAAAAATAAACTAATTATTTCAGCGTAGTAAACAATAATTTACCTAACTTTGTTAGAATTTTGTGTAATTAATAAATGATTAGAGAACAAAACGAACATTAAAATATTTTATTACCATAAAATTCGGATTAATTATTTCTATTTTAATAATTTTTTTAATTACTATAATTAATTACTTTTATAATTATTTAAGTTATTTGAATTAAAGTATACCATAAGTAAATTAATTTTAATTTTTAAATCTACTAAACAATAACAACCAACGTAAGTATTTACTGAAGTGGTTATAAAATGTGATGAAAAACTAATTATAAACTTTTCAATTTGATTTGGTGGTATCAGCGTTATTGTTTAACAAGTTTTTCAGAAATGTGAATAATTTATCATGTTTGGAAAATAAAAAATTGCGCGTTGAACGTACCTTCTCATTACAAATCCACAGCGACTTGTTTTAATGGAAAATAATAATTAGGTTAATTGAGAGCACTTATAAATTAGTAACTGATCCAAATTTAAAAGTTTAAATTTTTTTGTGTCTCTCAGAGAGTAATTATTTTGTTTTGTAATTGCCAGCAAAACGGAAGAACGGAGAGAAAATAAAGCAAAATTAAATATTTTATCAATTATTTACATGAAAATTAAATTTAATTGCTTTTAAGCATTAACATCAGCGTCGATTCTTTTTTCTCGTTAGTAATTTATAAAAGTGCGTTCAAGAGAAAAAAAAATTAAATCTTTAGTAAAATATTGGAAATGAATCCAATGAAACAAAGTAATTGCTATTTACGCTACTAGGTGGCAAAGTGACATTTTTGCAAACGTATATTTTAATTTTTACTGTACTTTTCGTGGTTTATGTATAATAATTGAGGAACTGAAAATAAATAATACAGATTTGTTATCTTAAAGAACCTAGGACTTAATTTGGATTTAGGTAGTGTCGTAAAAAAGAAAAACAATGCTTATGTGAAAGACCATGCAGGTAAAATAAAACCAATTTTTCCAGAGTATCTTAATTTAAAGATTTCTATCAACTTTTAAGCTTTACCTTACTCGGTGAATCCTTTTTACGTTAATGATAAACGTCAATTTTACTTAAGGATTTCAATAGTGCGGATACATCTGACAAGTAAAAACTAATGTATAAAACTTTATTTCAACCCTAACACGTAAAATATACTAAAAAGATATGCAAAAGCGTCAAAACCCAAGCCTACTGTTTCCAATATCACCCATTCATTCATGCGATTCAAGTGGATTTCCTAGAGAAGCGGTAGGTGTTTGTTCTATAATCCTGCCCTCTCACAAAAGATTTTCTTTAGCTCAGTCGTTTTCATTCAGACAACGATTTTTCGCACTTTAAAAAAATGTAGAAAAACCTAGAAGAATCATTTGTATCAGCCTTATCTCTACAAGTAGATCACAATGAAACTGTTAAGTAAATTATTTTAATGTTGGAAAATTTTGTATTTTTGGTTTTCTAAATTCTTATATCCTTAGGAAAATTAACTTGGAAAATTAATTCTAACAAAAGAAAATCCTTCAAAAAATTGAAGCGGTTTTCTATTTTTAGCAGTTATTTACGTAACCTCCGACTTGGAAGTGATATCGTGAATTAATCTAACCTACTTATATTAAATTGGATCACTTCTAACATCTAAGATTATTCCATAGCTTACATGGTACACCGTAGTGCATTAACAACTCTTTGTAAAGTAGCAAAATTTGAAATTCAAATAATTATAAGGTTTATTCATTTATGTGCCACACATTTACAAATGCAGTAGTTTTTGGTCGATATTACATTTCTGGCTTTTCATAATACAAGGTGGATTTTAAAATTTAAACATATATTTTGGGTAATTTGCCAACGAACCAGTGCAGATGCTGACCTTAGTTTTACAGTGGTTGAGGGGAGGGCGTACTTAATTACTATAGTAATTTTTTGTGGTTTCTATGAATGTTAGAAGAAAAATTGAACCGAAAGTAAAAATTTTCAATTTTTCAGAAGCTAACCGAATTAACTTGATTTATTTAAAAAAAAATTTAACAGCCCCCCTTCACACATAAGAATTTAATTTTATCACTGCCAGAATGGTACTAAGTGTTGTTTACTTTTTAGAAAATAAAACTAATAATTTAATTTTTTTTTGAGGGGGGAATGAATGAAGGGGGCCAACTTTTAATGTGGAACCTCCTCATTACATAAAGTCCTACAAATATTAAAATAGCGCAAATCTAATCAAATTCCGCGCTTACAATGATAAGATATTATTTAAGCTTCTACCCTCAACTAATTCGCCGTTTATACCCCATTTACACAATCTATATACCTAATCTCTATTAACGCCTTGTGCATGACTTTCAATCTCTATATGTTCAACACTTTCCCGGATTATACATATTAGTTAATTTAAATTACCATTAAAATCTAAAAAATTGTTTCCATTTTTTGTTATATACAATAACTTTTTATTTTGTAAAAATATTTGTGCTTCGTATTTTTAATAAAATTTTGATTTTGCTATCTTTTAAGAGTCGAATCGATACTCCTGAGATAATTATCGACATTCTCGTATCTAATTTCGTTTATTGGTTATTCAAAATTTAATATCATAAAAGTTGATGTGTTCATGCAACGCGATAAAAAATGTACACTTTTATAATATAAGAGCAGGCAGAAAATCATCAGTTTATTAATTTTTTTGCTAATATAAATATTAAATATGCAATTCCATCTGATTTATTTTATTTTAAAAAAACGCAAATTGCCAAATTTTTGGTTCTATATTTTTGATAAAACGCGACGTAAATTGAAACCCTGATGTATTTGTTTTTGTAATAAATAATAAATGTACAATGCAGTAGAATATAATATTTACACTTATAGGGCTTTAAAAATCTATGATTCAATTAAGCTTTACATTAATTACCCCCAAACGAAATGGAACCTAAATAAAATGAAAGGTTTCTATTTATTAACAACAGGCAACCTTTTTATTCAGATACAGATTCAATTGCAAAAAAAATATTAGTTTCAACGTTTACTAAAGTATATTACGTACTTTCAATGCTTCGAAAACTTCAAAGCAAGTTCTAATTTACTAGACGCGTCAGGCATCTTTTAAATAAGCCTAAGGCGAATTTTGTAACTTGTCAAGTATAATTATAAAAACAACACACACACACAAAATAAACACAAGATGGTAAAAAGTGACACTTTCATAAAAGTAATCTCGAGAGAATAGATAACTTTCGTAGTTGGTTGGAAAAAACGATTTTTACATGCTGCAAATTCAGGTTAGATATTTAAGTAGGTACTGAAAATCAACCACATATTACAACTGAGTTACGTCACTAATACTAAACAATAGCTTCAAATCACGTGAGCGATGATAATTATCACGTTTGGTAGCAATTAAACTTTTATCATTTTTAGATCAGTCTGACCTACGTACAAGGTAAATAAATTTGTTACATCAAATCAATCAAGTTGTTTCGGGATGTGTCGTTTCTCTTTTGAAAACATCTCAAAATATTTTATATTATTTCACAAATTAGTAGAAGAGGGGGGAGGGGCGACTTGTGTAACTATAAAAGCAAGAAAGCTTTCCCATTTGGGTTATTAACGCCCAATCATAATGCTGGCATTTAGCGCTAAAACATTTTAAAAGCTTTCATCTGCAGCAAAATTTCCACAATCTCATTGGTTAAAAATGTGTTACTGCATAGTACAAAATTAGTTCAAATTTTATTTAATAAATAATTTGCTTCTTCATAACCCTTGTCTTAATCAATTACTCAAAAATCACTTGTAAGCTGTAAGTTCTCATCATATCTCATATAAAATTTAAAACGTAGACATTGATTTTCTACTAGCGATAGTTTAGCTTAAAAGTATGCAAATCTCCTAACGCAAAATATAATTTAAAAGCAATTTCTTTGCTATACGTCAAAACTTAATGCGCTTTTAAATAAGCCATTATGCAGCAATAATTAACTCTGAATGTTTATAACCTACCCTTAATGTCATAGTTCCCACAACAAGTTTAAAATATTATAAGGTAATTATGAACCTACGCTAATAATTACTATTATAAAAAATGTACTTAATATAATAAACTTTTATTAAACATCCTTAACTATACCTACTCAATTCGAAGATTTAATTAAACTTGGGTTAAATTTTAATAAACAATATTTTAATGATAATTAACACCTACCTACGAGATTTTCATTGGCAATTTATGAAAATCTAATGAAGTAAAGATAATCACGTGACCAAGTTGCCGGTTACCACAACACAGCCTTTCGACTCCTACCAGGCGCGGGTTAGCACTAACCCCTATTTATTACAAGTCCACAAGTTATCCAAATTTATTCCGATACACGTAGGTATAATAGGATTTTCCGTGTCTGTTCAAACGAGTATGTGTATGAAAAAATATCACGAATGAAGAGGAATTAGGCCGCGATAGCGTTTACAATAGCACAAATGAAGCGACACGAAAGCTCTTATCTAAAATAATATTGAGAAAATTACTGCCACAAGAGTCACCGGTAGTTTGGAACTATTTAAGGGTTAAAGTATGCCTTTGTTAAATAATAGTGCTAGAGAAGATACTTAATCAGTTATAAATAAAGTAGTGCCTACTTTAACGTTTTCAGTGTTTAACTTTTCGAAAACACATTTTCAGTATCGATAATAATAAATTAATTATTGCGAAAAATTTTATTCGTTCTGTGATGTGATTCTGAAAATCTTGAATAGATGGATTAACGAGATTCCGTTGGAGTGCTTTGATGGCTGTAGCCAAATCTAATTTTTAGTTTTTATGTTTTTTATTCTTTCCTGTACTCCTGCTTTCAGGAGAAATGGAATAACGTAAATTTTATAATAGAAGAAAATAGTTGACCTTATATTATTTTATAACGTAAATTTTGATGCTTGGCCCTAAACTTTCACTTTGGATGAAAGTTAAAAAAAAATTATTTTTTATTCTGATAGTACTCAAGACAACGACACACTTAATTTCTATACATTTAATAATGTGCTGTATTGGCGGTCTGTAAAATTTGCTGAAAACAGGAAAAAACATAAAAGTGTTCCATTCATGAAAACCTCATTCACATTTTATTGACCGCAAATGCAGTCAATTTTGGCGTAGCAATTTTTGTAATCCCCGTATGTAGTAAATGCTCTAATTCTTTTCGTCGAATAATACTCTAAAAATGTTATTTTATTTAATAAAATTGTAATAAACTAATTTTAAATATTTTCAAGAAGTTTGAGGGAAGTTGCTGGTGTTAAATGTAGATTAAAAATATTACTAGTGGCTTCGTCTTTGCTATAATTAAAAAGGTAAGTGCGACATGTTTAATTTTTCAAGACGGTAATCAAATTCTGACACTTACACCATTGTTATGTTAAATTACAGGGTTTTTAATTCATTTTTATTAAAAATGTTAAAAGTTACAAAAAATGTACTTTTTACAGGTTCTTGCTGCTGAAATTGAGGAAGTTTAATTTAATCAAGTGGAGAAAGACATCCGGGATCAGAGTAAAAATAGCTTTATTAATAACGTCTTCTGGCTTATTTAAAATGAGAAGCGGAAGAAAAGGAAAAAATGTGCTGCAGATGAAAATTTTGAAATTTCGAACAGGAACAGATATAATGGACAGGGAGTTGAATTACGAACTATACTCCACTACAAAAATGGATATAGAGACTTGGTTAGCATAACCTAGGTGCCAATTAGGCTAGGATATTATAAAAACCCAATTTTAAAAACTTAACGACTTTATTAACACAAAATTCCACTTAAACTTAGTTGGGAAATTACCTACCAAAATTGCCGAAAATGCTAGCTAGCTAGCACTAGCTGAAAAGACAAGAATGTGTTATCAATATCCAAGACACTGTCACACGAAAGAAAAACGGAACCGTAAGTGTTTTTAGAACCTAACAGTCGGAAACGTTGCATAAAATCTGTCCAGTACTGAGATGATTAATATGAATAATGCTACGTATAACATTCCATTCATCCTAAGTCATAGAAAAATCGCAATTATTTTATAGCAACAAAATTAATATAACTAACTTACAAGAATGACATGATAAATTTATTATACGAAGTGATATAAAAAAATATATAAACAACAGAATCTAAACGTAATATAGAAGGAACTTCAAAATTTAAAAACATAATTTCAACGTATACTTTTAATAAAATTGGTTGATAAAGTTTAGTTCTTTCAAATATTGCTCTATCTTGGGAGATATTCTGGACTTTCCGACTCTTAACATTTTACACACGTCGATCTACAACAATAGACTGTAAGCTCCTCTATTTACTCTATAGGCAAGCTACTCTGCTGCATCGTATTTTATTAGCATTTATAAAGTTGACGACTGACCGACGATCACAAAATCCATTTCAAATTATTACAGAATCTTATAGAAATATTACTATGTGATTTGACTTGCGTTCTTTCCACAAAATCTATTGTAGTTTCCAAAATCGTAACACTTAAATTGCAAAGTGCTACAAATTTATATTGTAAATATTAACATTATTATCATTACCACTCGATGATTCGGGCTAGTTACAACCAGTTGAAATTACAACGACGTTTATAATTGATTAATATACTGATTTTGCTTTTTTTTACAGAATCAAAATTATCAGTTTATACGAGAGAATCCACGAACTTATGAGGAATGTAAATCAGAAGTTTTAGAAAAGGTCAAGATGGCCATTCAACCTAAAAAATTTAAAAAAAATGGCAAGCACAAAGTACTTCAAACGGCCGTTTGAAATCAAAGCCGGCGTTGACTCAAAAACTTTTTTAAAAAAATTTAAGCTTTGTTGGTCATTCAAAGATTCCATCTAGCAAAAAAGACGCTAATTAGAAATTTTTTTTAACTACTTAAGTTACATGTTAGGAAAGTTATTAGTTATTACTAACAAATATTTCTACAAACATGAAAAACTGAGAAGATTTTTAAAATCAGGAGTTTTTGAGCAGATTTATTCCATTTCTACTAAAAAGCTACGAATTTTTTGATTTTTTACATAATTATGAATCTGATTTAACGTAGCAATAACCCCCCTATTCTGTAACTTTTCGTTCGTTATCGTTGTCAAATCGTTACGAACCTTAAAGTTTGGTTTACACTCAGAACTGCATTAAATAGTAATGGTATATGAAAACCAAACATTGCGGTTCTTAACGATTTGATAACGATAACGAAAAGTTACAGAATAGGGGTGTAAACACCGGATTGGAACAAACTTCGGTCTCTGTTTTAGTTTGTAACAGGTCAGAAGAGTTATAAACAAGTAAAATTTTTTTAATAATTACTTCAAATATATTGATTAACTGATTTTTGTAGTCGTGAATGATAAGAAAACTTGAAAAAATTCTAATTCTAATTTGCTTTAATTCCTACGTGAAAAAAATTGTTTTTAATTTACAATATGTTCCGCATTAAACACGTCACAATTGATTTTACCAATTTTAGCTAAGGAGTTATTTTGCTGAAACTTGGCTTTTTAATTACGCTTGATGCTTTTGTAAGTTATTACGCAAATTTGTTTATCTCCAAAGAAAAAATCGCATCTGTCGTAATATGCGCTTAGAAGACTATGATCTTTTTTATTTTCCTGAAATACAAATTGATGTAATTTTAAATTTTGTACTGTTTCTAGAAGGAAAATTGTAAAGGTAAAGATCCCACTACAAATTGAGGTTGTAGTTACTATAAATTTTAATAATAAAAATAAAAAGCCGCAGACGTGGAGTGATGTGACCGCTAGTTGAGTTACAGAGCGGAAATTCTGGATTCAAAATTTCTTAGCTCAGGTTTCCAGTGAGCATTCACACCCATTAAACTTAATAAATACCGAATACTGTATTATGAATTTATGTTTTCAATATTCACCCTTTTTTCTGAATAATCAAAATAAAAAAAATTGGATAATTGCTCCGTTTTTTCTATATACAGTTGTAATTTGAACTGCTCAAGGATACACTAGGTACATTCCATTAAAATTTGAAGATTTTACGTTGACAATTTTAATTTTGTAAAAGAATCTTTTATTAATAATATATCACTCTACAACACTTTTGATGTCAACTCATTATATTTTTGGATGCTGAATTTGTGTGAAATAAGCAGCTGCTCTGTATCTAATTGACATGTTCAAATTTTATATTGATTTTAACTTTTTGCTAAATATTAAAATAATGGACCTACACTTCATTTTTAAAAACACTTTGCAATTTAATATTTAAAACCAACAATTTTTACTCCGTTAGTTCCAAAAACAATATTATTTCGCTGGAGTGAATCGGAACAGGAAATCTTATACCTATCATAAACTATTCACAGATATATAAACAGTCGACCGACCCTTATAAGCTCAGTATCCATAAGATTACTTCAGGTCTGATAATTGATTGCATTCAAATTGCAAAAGATTCCGGGATAACTTGTCTAGCATTAGTAGCTGAATATCATCCTAAAATTGAGATTAGGGTTCCGAGATATTTGTAAACTAGGGGTTTAGTTAAGCGACCTAAATGAGCGTATGCTTACTCTCCGCCCTTATAATTCAAATGCACTTTCCAATATTTTCGGGCTTTTTATTGTAACAAAATTCACTGTAGTTGCTACTAGCGTGAAATTCACTGCTCGTGTTCCATATTATTCTCATATAATAATGCAAGATGAGAGTGCTGTGCTACTTTTTGCCAAAGAATAGACGTTAATCAAATGAACTTTTTTCGTTTAAAAGCATTTGAAAATTTTCTGTTATGCTTTATACTAAATCAAAATTTGTAGAATTACAGCAACAGTCCAACATAATAATAAATGTTGTTTTAGAAAATCTGTTTCAATGCTAAGTGTGAAACGATCCATCACACATGCTATATCACTTTCTAGTTGTCTTGTCATCATGCATTGTAGATGTTTCTGTATTCAAGATGGAAACCCAATTTTTCAAAAATGTTCACGCTTGTCTAAACTTTTGCATTGCATTATATAAAACTAAAACAAGCGACTAAATATGTGCATTCGTCAGTTAATTCTCTATACAACGGCATTATTAATTATTTCATTTGAAAGTTAAATGAAAATATGGCAAAGCTTATAAAATAAATTACACAAAATGCGGATTGATGATGCAGCAGTATGTTACATTTTACATAATTTGCAGCATTCGCTGATGTATAACTTCCAAAATTTATCATAAATAACCTTCTATATATGAGTCAAGTAATTTATTGATACAGCCCCAACAAAAACGTAATTATATTTAGCAGATTGAATTGAGTTATATTAATGGCAAACTGTGATTGACTGAAAGAGAAATTTATTACAAAAATTGGTAATTTTTTTAAGAAATAGGTACTCAGTTTTCCTATTCGGAAAACAATCTTCTTGTTTTTTTGAAAGCTTTTCAGTAAGGGAAGTAAAAAATATAAAAATTAGCCGTCGTTAAATTTCATTTTCTGCATGTTCAGCCCATTGAACTGTATTTAATAAGCGAAAGAACAGAGGACTATTATTAGATATACCAAATTTTTGACAATATTTGAATGATTTTTAGTTAAAAATCGCTTGCCTTGTTGCGAGAAACTCTTCAATCCATCTTAAAAATTGTCCAAAAACTAATAACATTTTACTTGCCCGAAGAGGTAAATTCTTATCAAAACCAAGGTCACTCATTAAGGTTATGTTGCATCTTTGCTTTGAAAGTTCTTCCTTCTTTTGAGAGAGCTCCTCTCACTTTCGACGAGTCTCGATCTGCTAGCTCAACATATTTTGTAATATATTTAGAATTTTATTTAACTTTAATCTTAATTCTGGAACTCGCAGGAATAATAATTCAAAACTTGCAAGCAAGCAAATTTCTTATTTATTTTTAATTAGTTTACAAATTAAATTAAGTAAGAAAAGTTCTCAACTTGTTATTTAAATTAGGTTTTAACTAATCTTAGGCCTTTTACTAGTAATGCCCTAAAAATGTTCTTGAATATATTAAGTTTAAGAAGCTTTGTTACTACATAGTAAGGAAATTTTGAGACTGTAATCTTTGATCATTATTTAGACAATAACAAGTAAAAAAAGAAATTAAAATTTTAGAAGTTAAGTGATTAAACTAAATAAATTAGTTTTCCAGTAGTCTAAAAATATTTATGATTTACGGAAGTCTGACATGAGGTTGTAAAACTGTTAAATAAAATCTTTGGAAAAACATTTCCAAATATTCGTTAACGTGAAAAGTGTAAGAAATCGCTTTAAAACGTACCTATCCACTTATTCAAAGCACGTTTTTCTACTGCACACTTCAGTTAATTTTGGTAAAATTCTAACGTCGAAAAGAAAAAGTAAAGGTTTTAAGAGGAAATGCGATACGTACATCGTGGGAAATAAACCGATACTTTTTACTTTCGCTTCCTAAAAGTTAAAACATAAAAACAATATCAAAAATAACTATTGCTTGAAAAGAAACGATTTGGAATCTATGCACGCAACATACAAATAACCAAACGCTATATTTCCCTTCCGGTTGTATTTTTATTTTATTAAGTTTTTAAATTTTATTTGTCCTTGTTCGGGCGCCAACTGCGTAACGTCTTGAAATCGGCATTATCCTGGCATTCGAAAAACTTTGAAATCGATAACAATTTTGATCTCTTTGATAATTTTAAATTTTCAAAAACAGGAATTTACCTGGAGGTAATAATATAATTTTATCGACTTCAAACCCGATTTTTCTTACGATTTTATTAGATCAGAAGTTAAAAGCTTTTTTAAGTAATTATGTGATCGCGTGCAATAATACTACCTACGTTTTTATTTTTAATCCCAAAAATATTTAAAACATCACAACATCAAAATTAATTCCAAGACAATTATCCTACCTAAATGTCTACGAGTGTACATTATATTGTAATTATGTTTATATAAGTAATTTACATAACCATTAGCCCCGTCATACATCATAACTTCCTTTGAAAAGTGAAAATTCGTGACATTTGCAACAAAGTTAATATAAAACGCTGATTTTCTCGATAAGTTAAAGCTAAAAATAAACACGAACGAAAGTAAATATCGCGTCCTTGTCGTGATAGCATATCTGGTAGCCATTCAAAATTTACCAAATATAAAGATCATTGAGCCCTGGGAAATTAGATGCAGTCAACATTCGCATTTGTATTTTTTCAAGGAAGAAATTTTGTTGGTAGATATTTCAAGTTGCGCTGTAAGTTCGTCGGTCTCTCAATTAACCTATGCCCTGAAAATCTGCACCGAATTATTTTTTTTTTATTTACATTCGGTGTTTTGGTAAGGTAATTTTGTGGTTCACTAATACCTTACGTATTTGGGATCAAATTGAATTGAATCACTCAGTGAATCGAGCAGATCACTGAATTAGAAAAACGTTTTTTGCACAAATCGTACAATAAGTCATACAAGCAGATTTTTTAAAAGGATTATTTGAAATAGCAAACTTCAGTTTCAGCAAAAAATAATAAATGAATTAAAAGTAAAAAGCTTTCTTAAGATTAACATTATTGAAAATTATATTTATTTGGTGCAGCTACAGAAAGAGCAAAATGGTGAGGGCAGTTGTATCGAGACTGAATACTTAACTAACTTCAAAATATAATTTTTTGCTGTAACTAAAAACTAAAGGAATGACTAAAATTTAACGACATCTAGAATTATGTGTGAAGAACTTCATTATCTTTGCGTGAAAATGCAATAAATAACGATTAAAGGTAATAAATATGCCCATATAACCACATAAAATATTTACTTTAAAAATCGATTGCATTAATAAATGGTTAAAGTAATAGGCTTTGTTGCATTAACAATGTGTATGTACAATTATTTATAATATCGTTTATGTAAACACCCTTAAACCTCGCATAGTGAATTTACGAAGTAGTTGTCAAACCGTAACCAACACACAATTATTCTCGCTAATGGAACTATTAGTAACACTTTACTAATAATAATTTTATACTCGTTTGTACCTAACGCTTAAATCACAACATAGTTGGCTCGCAAATAAAGGAAGTTTTAATGCTGATTTTGCATGCAAGAAACTTTAACTTTGTCAAAGCTCCAATAATCCTTCCATTTACTATGTACGTCGATGAAAATTTAAATTTTGAAAAAGAATCAGACTAATAGTTCTCAATAAACATTGGCGAATGAAGAAGAAAAATCACTTCCACACGTTTCACCTGTGAAAGGGGGAAAATGACTTCTAGCAGCATTAAAAGTAAATAAATTAAAAAAAAAATTTAAATTTAAGTTTAGCTAACAAAATATTCAACATTTCAATTTATTTTATTAATTTCAAATTTATTTTAAAAAAATTTTATTTTCTCATACTTAATTATTGAAATCCAATTTTAACCAAACATAGTAAATATAAAATTATCAGTAAGGTTGCAACTGCATTTACAAAATCGACTATAAATTTTCCCGATGGGCAATGTAATCTTCTATTTAATTAATCCTTCCTTGACCACGGGGAGTCCTGATTTATACGTTTTTTAATTAGTTGATATTTTTTAGATTATTTTTACACCATCTCTTTTGTATTCTCATTGTTTGTTATGTCAATGCCCAACGCAGATGAAAAGAATAACCTACCTAATTATTTTTAAAAATTATTAATTAAAATGCATTATTAAAATTGAAATGAATGATATACAATAAAAACCAGATAATTTAAGCGCTAAAATTTTTAGACATGAATCTAACTTTCAAAACTTTGCTGTGATTAATGTTTTCTCTTTGCTAGAACGTAAAATTTATTATGTCACCAAGTAATATAATGTTGATTAGTTTTTGATATAATACGAAGCTGTGCATTTGACTCTTCAAAATAACACTCATTTATAATCTGGAACGAAGAGAAATTATTGCGGTGATGATGGCCTGTTAAATTTTAGAATATGAGAGTTGGTGTATTGAAAACTAATCAGTGACATTCCGCCTGCCAATATTCTAGAGTTTTATTTTACAGCTGGAATGGCTTGAAGAATGGCAGAATGACAGTAGAGCTGGAACTCGGAGGCTTAAAATGCGTGCGAGTTTGTCTTACCTCTTCACAAGAAACCCAGAAGAATATTAAAATGAAAATTTTATAGTATTTCACACAATACTATTAATCTTTATAATTGTGATCAAACCTCCTTTAGACCTTTTATGAAATTTTTTGTTATTTTTATTTAGGCTCAAATGGAATGCTGACGTTTAGTAACAGCAGAATCGTAAAAAGTGAATTCAAAAAAGTTTTACCAAATTTAATTTTATTCCAAATTCAGATTATCCAAATTTTAATTACACCAGGATTTAAAATGCTGTTGAGACAAGTAACAATGGCGGATTGTGACTTTCTCAGCGATAGAGCACGATTTGAAATTACATAATTGAGTGACTTAACAAAATTTCTTATAGTAGAACTTTCGCAAAAATTGCCTATAATTTTATCTCATTTTAAGGAAAAGAAATTTGATATAACCAATTTTTTTCATGTTTTTACTATTCTGATATAGAAAACGAATTTAATCTTGAAATTATTTCATAATAATCAAAACACGATAGCAAATTCTGTAAAAGGTTTTACTGTTCTCCGTCCAGTAACTATTGATTTTTCTAACCGTCTGATATTTCAAATATCTAAACAACAAAATTATAATTATCTACAAAGGCGTAAATTTAAATTTTGAATTTTTTTAGGACCTTAGTTTATTTGTTAATATTTTTTTGGTCACACAATTATATACATTTTTAACAGCTGGCAGTTAACCTAATTAGACGAGGTAATAAAATAAACGAAGGTTTCGATGAGCAAATGTACGTCGACGTTAAGTTCTAGGAAAATGCGGCACATTTTGTCAAAAAAACGCAAATCCAATCAGATATTTTTATAACTTCTTGTAGAAATTGTTGAAAATTTTATATTAAACACTAATTCTTGTATGGCGACTTATATACAATAGGTACAAATGGTGTGAAACCGAGGGGTCTGGGGGGTATGGAATACCCTCCAGGTACGGCAAAAAATATTTTATTTACTTTCAATGCTCCTCTTCAGGATCTTTAGCTACGCCAGTAACAAAGCACTTTTTTATTTCAATTTTGCTGCTAAGTTTTATTTAGAAATCAAAATAATCGATTTTTTTTTGTGCCATAGTTCAGATTTCACGTCAAACCAAAGATCATTTACACTATTGCTTATTGAATTTATATAATTTATAGGATTATATTCCCAAATCCATTAAGGTTACAAAATACTAAATAATAATAATAATAAAATGCTTCGTATTAAACGTGTCACAATTCATTTTTACTACAATTTAAATTATAAATGTTAAATTGTACTTACAATGGTAAACTGGATTTATTTTAAATAAAAAGACGCAAATTGAATTTTTTGTTGTAAAAGGTGTACTATATCGAAGCCATGCAAAAAAAAATACATTCTATATTGCCATGTTTAAAATTTTATGTCCCAATTAGTACGTAGGTACCTATATCTAATTTAATTAAAACGATAAAAACTTAATTAAAAAGAAACGCGTAAAAAATTTATGTTATGTTAAACAATCAAGTCGAAGTAAGAGAATATAAAAAGTGATGAAACAATGTGATGAAGAAATAAATGCAAAATTAAGTAAAATTCGGGAATCTATCGACTAGAATTTGGTGAAAAACTACTAAAGAAAATAGAACAATGTTCAGAAAACGTCCAGAATATGCAAGATGGGGAGATAGTCCGAAAAAAGTACAGGAGAATTATAGAAATGTAGAAAAAAATATGGAAAAGGGAACTGCAAGACTCAACAAACTAAAGAAAATCAATTACTGAAGAATTAAAACCAAGTGTGAAAATAAAAATGTTGCAAAAGAAAACATTGATAAATTCAAAAAGGAAATAAAGAAATGGAAAGAAGAATGAAAGAAGATACAAATAAAGTTGACTATTATGGAAAAACAAAGGGGAAATTCTGTAGGTGTAAGGTGTAATAATAATAAGTTAAACACGAAATAGGATAAGTTATGATAATATTAACCATATCGGCAATCAAAATGGATTAATTCGTGAAGATTCAAGTCAATTGAGGAAACCTAAAAGAAAAAAGGCTTTGAAAAAAAGTCTGCTTGTGAATATTTCAAAAAGAAAGATGATTTGGTTCATAAACACACTCATACTATGATGAATTGATGAATTAGGACTTACTGAAAATTAAATAACAATCTGGCGCAAAATGGAACAGGAGCATAGATGAGTTCAAAATTGATGGAAAAATTTTGATGACTTTTCAGATTAATCCTTTCAAGATAATTTGTGAATAAACTGGAGAGGCTTTCACCTATAGAAAAATCATTTGGATTCATGGGATTGTGTGAGAAGAGTAAAAAAAATGGAAGTGGATTGTATTAACAAAAAAGAAAATGTATTAACACAAATTTAAAGACCTCATTAATAAAGGAACATTTGTAAATTTGATGAAATCCCAGTTCAAACAAAATTAGAAGTAAATTAATTTTAATTCAAAAATTTTATTAATTGTTACAAAAAAGTGTCGATCTATTCATACAGACGAAGAAACGCTAGAAAAATAAAAGTGAATTTAAAAGTTTAATTTTTTTATTTTGTGTAAAGAGGGGCTAGAAAAACTTAACCTGAAGTTGTCCACCAAAATTTCCTAGTGCTTGCTCCACATTTTAAAAATTAAGATAAATTTAGGTTTTTAGCGATAACTCGGTTCCTACGAAAATTGAAACCATAATAATTTTTGTTGCTTTTTTACGGCCTCATTTTCACGTACTATCGTTCGTTGTCAAGATATCGAACAAGAAATAAAAATAATTTTTTCCCCAACCTTGGAGATAGAGATTTACCTATACCTAGATCCTCTAATCTTATTTTAGTCTCTTTTTGAATGATCTTCAGTGTATGATAAATTGTAGTTAATATTAATTTTTAATTAAATTTATCCATCAAACCTTTCGTTTTTTGAAACACCTATTTGAAAACATTGAAAAACGTTTCCAATAAGTCATATTTTTTTCTAAAAATTTCCATCACATAGACCTCGTTCAACAAATACATTTTTTCTACTAAAATATAAGTTGAAAAAATATCAAACTTTTATTGCATTCAAAATATTGAATGCTTACTTGAAGTGGAATTTAATATCTTCGAGTTTTATTTTAGGAATCGTAAAGTTTTACGCTCGCAGGTGGGTAAAAACAAATTTATTGTTTCATAAAATATTTAAAATTTCTTACCACTGGTATACAACAGAGCATCCAGGCGCTGAATCGAAAGGCTATGCAGACCTGTCGTGGAATCTTCCGAGTGACTTAGAAATGTTCCGGAACCCAATCTCCACACGTCATTACTTCGATCACGCATCTTTTAATTATCTAAAACAAATAACATTTTTATCAAATCTTTTCGTCCTGGATAGGATTATACTATCTACATCTAAATCCTCAGGAGTAGCACTTTTTACAATCATTTATTGTCTAAAATTAAACAAAGATATGTTAAAAAATTAAAATTTGTGAGGTGAGGCAAAGCGAGATGAGGCGATGCGAGGCTTAACAGTTTTTTGTACGTAAAATTTCAATATCATTTTTTAATCTAAAATTTTGATAAGCTATACTAAATCAATTTTTTTATAAATTTAGGTACCTGCATCGAATTAACGTAACTGAATTGCTGCAAAAACGCGTAGCCAAACTGAAAAAACTAGAAGATGCATAATTTTACTTTGAACATAATGAAATAAAAATTTACTGCACTCATAAATAAATTAAAAATTGGCATATATAATTTGACTAACGAAGTTAATTTCAAACTAATCAGGTTTTGGTTTACAGCCGATGTAACAGTAAATATGTAGTTTTTTTAATACTTTACCCGTTATACCCGTTTCAATTATCAAAAATGCAAAAATTTAAAAACAAATAAGTGAAACTGCTTAATAAACAGAGTTGCAGATGTTTTACAAAAACTTGAGATAACAAACATGAAAAAATTATTTACTATTCAGCTATTCGTTTTCATTTTTATGTTTACTTTCGCAATTATATTAGATTGGATATAATTTTAGTATTAACGGGAAACAAAGTCATTATAGGAATTTATTATTTCGGCAATTAAATACGTTATCAGAAAATGGGTTAAATTCATGAAGATCATATTTTCGTTATACCTTAGTATGTGAAATATTAATTAATGTAAACTGATTTAACAGTTCAACCTTGTTTATACCAAATGCTAAACTTTTATTAATAATGAAGTTAATCTAGTGTTAACGTTTTCAACTTCAAGTTACAGAATACTGAAACTGTCAACTATTGAAGAAGATAATTTCTAATATGAACAATCAAAGCCAAAGGGGTGGAAGAGATACGAACATATTCATCATAGTTTTGCTGTTTTTTGACATAAGCGTTCATAAAATATACATTTTACATTAAATAATACTTTGCACCTTTTAAGTACCGTTAATTAATTAATTAGCTTTATTTATGGTATAAAGTTTTTAAACGACTGTAAAAGTTACACCAACGATTTGACCTAATACCGGAAGCAATTTTGCCAATAACGGTCCAGTAACTTGCAAAAATCGCTGCACAATAACAAAGCCATAAATTTAGAATAATAACTTAAGTTGAAGAACAACTTCTGGGATTTTTTTTAGGTTAAATGAAATGTTTATCACATATTAAGAAAATAAAAATTACTGAAAACTAAAGGAGGAAGTAGCTGATATAGAATCATCCATTCACAAGTCAATCAATTGATTAGAATTCCATGTACCTCATCATTTGGTTAAAAAGTTTGCAAAATCCTCAACGGCAAGTTTGGTCAAATTTTGACCCACCAAATCAAGAAAATAGAAAACAAGTTCAATAAACATTGCAAATTGCTTAATTTCTGTTCTAATTAACTAAATCTCAATTAGGATTTTTAAAAAGCAAACAAATTCCCACTGTAGTAGTTCACATATTTTATTTAAGTAATGAACCGAGCATTTGGATACAATTGTATAAAGGGCAATTAAAAATAACGAATTAACCTTTTGTTTTCTATAAACTACAGAATACATGGATCCAATTCGCTTTCTGTGAATTAATTAGTTAACTTAAAATTGCAAAATATTGAATATTATGTAAAAAAAAAAAGTCAGCTTTTAAATGGTGTAATTTAAACTTTTTAGTTTTATACACTTGTAATTGTAAGAAAGAGGGCCAAAAAATCACGTAGAATCGTAATCCAACTTAAAATCAATAGCCAATTTTTGGCTCATCGTGTACATATATCATATATAGTTATCATTCGTTCAACACGAGTTTAGTTAATTTTGTAATGAAAAGATAAAATATATAATCTGAATTGCAATATAAAATTTAAATTATTCAACCAATTTTCAAGTTCCTTCTCAAGACATGAAATTATAAGTAGATTCGCGAAACAAGATCTCTTTAATGCTCTGCTTGAGCTATAATCCGGTAGCAGCTTAACTTCACTTGTTGACATCTTCTTTTATTGTTTTCCTGATTATGTACATGCATTCGTGATTCGCAATAATGATGAAACAGTCCCATCATCAACTTTCTTGTGTTCTTAGTCCTTTTTTAGATGTTAAAGGTTAAAGTCAATTTTTTTTAATTTTAAATTAAGAAAGCGTATGACGTCAAAATGCACTTTATATAGGTACTTTTATGCAAATTTTTGAGTACTGCAAAATATTTTGGCAATTTTAGTAAGCAACGATTTGCAAATATATGTTTTTAAACCTGGAAGGAAAGGCCAATTCCAATAACTTTTTTGGCAAGTAAGCTAATTTAGTAGGCTAAAACGCTTAAGTAAAGTAATAGTCAAGTTGATGTCACTTAACGTTTATTAAACATGAAAAGATCGACTCTTAAGAGCTGAGGTTCCCCGTTCATCGATATGAGAGAACGAAGAGATGATACCATCACACAAATGAATTTGGTTTTTGGAAGTTGGGAGGATGGTCCAAGACAGAAAAATGAGAAAAAAGGAATAGAAAGGTTTTGCATGGTTTTTGGAAGAAGATAATGGATGTTAAGAAGACATGGAAGACCATTCCCAGGTAGCACATAATATTGGGGCAATATTGCCCCAATATAGCGCCAATATAGAATGTTGGCGCAATATTGCAATATTCAGCCAATATTAGTGCAATATTGTTTTCTAATATTGGGGCAATATATGATATCAATATTGCACCAATATTGGCTAAATCTTGGTGCAATATTGCACCAATATTGCTGACCAATATTGTCTGTCAATATTCAGCCAATATTGGTGCAATATTGTTTTCCAATATTGGGGAAATATATGATATCAATATTGACTACATCTTGGTGAAATATTGTACCATCGACTCATGAGCGTCTTTATATTTCAAGTTCTAAGCCAAAAAACACATTTTGCAGATTTAGATTTTTCTAAACTTTTAGTTCCAGGTAGCACACTATATGTTGGGGCAATATTGGAAATCAATATTGCCCCAATATTGGAAAAGTTTAACATCTCGATATTGGGGCAATATTGATTTCAATATTGCACCAATATTGCCCCAACATAGTGTGCTACCTGGGTTTTGTAGAAGTGGCCCTACCGACAATCAAGATGGATGACTATCGACCTAACCAGTTCTTGATAAACATAAAGAAGCAAGAAAAGAGTATAATAAAAACAGAAATAAATAATAAAGTTTAAGAAAAATCTAAAAATCTATTCAAATAAAAATTAGGTCATTTTAGGCAAAATTCCTCTACTCAAAATAGCAACATCCAAATGGTAGTTTTTGGAATCAGAGAGTAACTTTTTGAAACTGGTAAATTAAATTGTATGAAAATAGTATTAGTAAATTAGTAAATGATGTAACCTTGAGTCACAGAAAACTCCAGTCCAATCATGGTGAAAGCATACAATTTGTACCGAAAATATATTCAAAAAATATGGAAAGACTCATATTAGTAGTGTAAAATTGTATGCTTTCACCATGATTGGACTGGAGTTTTCTGTGACTCAAGGTTGCATCATTTACTAATTTACTAATACTATTTTCATACAATTTAATTTACCAGTTTCAAAAAGTTACTCTCTGATTCCAAAAACCGGTACGCGACAACTGGGCGAATCCCACTGGGCGAATCCCACTGGGCGACGTATAACTGGACGACTGGTAAACTGGGCGACGGTCAACTAGGCGACGGACAACTAGGCGATGGATAAACTGGGCGCCAGGTAAACCGGACGATTGTCAAGCGGGCGACGGACAACTGGGCGATGAGTAAACTGGGCGACGGATAAACTGGGCGACGTATAAACTGGGCGACGTGTAAGTGGGCGACAACCTGAAGCATTTTGAAGAATTGAAATATTTAGCATGGAACTTATTGAGTTTTGAGTGTAAAAAAACTGTCGCGTTTGAAAATTTTGCAGGTATTTGCATTTTCTCACTCGATACAACTTTATTTTTTGAAACATTTCATACAGGGTAATCTAAAACAAAAACCGAAAAAAAAACAAAGATTTTGAAATTTTGTTGCTGACTAGAAAAATTAAAAAAGGTTATGCCTGTTGGTAATGTACCAACCAGGTGTTGGTAATGTTCTACTGTCTACTTTTGCACTATATATATATGCAATAAGCTAGCTATATTGTTTAAAATAATTTATGTAAATAATAATTATTAATAATTAATAATTTAAGTAACTCATAACCTAACTAAGAGATGATGAATCATTGTCTTTATTAGCTAACAATATCCCTTAGGGCCTTCCAACTCTAAAAAAGTGCTATTAGGAAGGGGGTGGATATAACTTTTTTTTCGTCATCAGTAATGCATAAGAGTTTAGCTGATGACTCACTTAATCGTACGCAATGTTAACGTACGCTTAATACTTTTTCGCGTGGATCCTTCTCGTGCCATAGTGCCATAGCCAAATTCCAAAACTACACTTATTATAAACATACCCCTAGGCCCGTGGGTTAAGGAAAAGATGAATCATTGAAAGGTGAAACTCGTTTTTGCGTGGATTCTACAAGAACGGTGGTTGTGCAAATAAAAATTACTATTAAAAAACATCATTTTTGCTCAAAGTGCACTGTTGAAGCATATGAAGTGCTAGTGTCGCTCCGGTTATCCCCTCTCTGCGTATAACTAAAGAGTAATTTAACTTGCACGGACCGATCACAGAATGCCAGAATTCACCAATCACGAGCGACTTAGCATAAAATTTGCTGTGAAAATCAAAGTTTTTAAAATCGATTTTTGAAAAAACAAGTGCTGTTAAGGCCATTCTCTGGGGTTAATTCTCTTATTTAAAATATGCTCATTCAGAATTCATCGAAATTTCAAAATTGATATTTTCGGGTCACGAGTACTTACCTCTCACCCATAGAGGTTATCATAACAATTTTTTCTTAAATGTTCAAAATTTATAGTTGCGTCGCCTACTTATACGTTGTCCAGTTTACCCATCGCCCAGTTGTCTGTCGCCCGGTTGACAATCGCCCGGTTTACCCAGGGCCCAGTTTTTCCATCGCTCAGTTGTCCGTCGCCCGGTTGACCGTCGCCCAGTTTACTAATCGCCCAGTTTACTAATCGCCCAGTTGTCTTTTGCCCAGTTGTCTTTCGCCCAGTTATACGTCGCCCAGTTGTCCGTCGCCCAGTTGTCCGGTTCCGAAAAAAAAGACTTGTTGGAAGTTAAAAAGTATTAGACCAAGAATAATTCGGGGTTTTGTAATGAGTTAAGAATCTAAATTTGCAGAACACATTTTTTTGCAATAGATTGATAAAGTTAATAAATTGTAAGTTTTAATGGGAAAAATTCTAAAATTTAGAGAAGATGTTTGACTAGTGACTAAAAGAGTATAATGTGCGTTAATGCAACTGAACTCACTGAAAGACCGGTGGATATGAAGCTTCTCTTAGTGGAATCGTTGGTGTTGTGTTACCTGAATAATGGCAACATAGTGCACGGACGGACTTTTCATAACCTTTCAGAAGGCAACAATAATATTCGTAACAAAATTGAGATGAAGAGCACATGTAAATCTAATAATTGATAATATGGACTGCTGAAGTTGATTGCTGAAGAAGTTGCTTAAAGATGAAGCAGTGTAATATTCTAATGTAAGAAGTGACCTGTCGTTTTCTTAACCCCATCGACGCCGGGATATTGAAAATTAAATTTTATTTTTGTTGTATGACACTAAATAATGGTATTATTATAACATTTAGGTTCACTCTGCCAAAAATAATTTTTCTTCTTGCCCAATGACATTCCGGTTTTCCGATTGTTTACTTTTAAAGGTGTCCTTCAGGTTGAGTTAAGATTCCTTTAGGAACATAAACTACACACAATACTTAATTTTATGCAAGGCCGGATCCAAGGGCGGATTTAGGGGGCAATTGCCCCCCCCCCCTTGGAAAAATTATGCATTATAAATATAACGTAAAAACTAAAATTAGTGGAAAAAAAGCTATCAATTTCGGTATTTTTCTTAACAATTTATGAAATCGCCCCTTGCTATGAAATCGCCCCCCATTGAAAAAGTTGCTGGATCCGCCCCTAATTTTATGTGATTTTAAGTGTTTTTTTCTGTTTTCTAGGTTGCCAAAGCCCGCTGGACATCATAAAATAAAAATAAACTGAAGGGCCTGGAGATGTGGATTGCCTTCCAGCTTAAAGAAGTAACGAGATGACTTTTCAAAATTGATAAAAACGCTAATTTAATTCTTGACAGAATCTTTTTGCTTATTTACGAGGACCCCCAGTTTTGATTGTTTACTTTTAAAAGTACCCTTTAGGTCAAAAAGAATTTTTTTCAGGAACATGAGAAACATAACAGTTTCTTGAAAAAATTTCTCACCCCAAAGCACGTAAAGTGGATAAAGGATCTTGGTAAGGGGGGTTGCAAGTAAAACGACAACGATTCGTCGACCGGTTTCAATGCCTATCGCATCATCATCAGGACTACAATCATTGAAAACAAAATACAATGTCATCGACCAAAAACAATCAAAAAACAACATTACCTGGAAATCATATGGAATTTGTTTTATAACATTGCCCCCCTCACCAAGATTCTTTATCCACTTTACGTGCTTTCGGGTGAGACTCTGTGAGGTAAATAACTAATTTATATAAAAAAATAAAATAAACTTTTTCTATGTCGTACTATTGATATTATTAATTATGTCAACTACTTTATTGAAATTTTTTTAACTTAACTCATTTGATCCTTAAATTAAAAAAAAAGTTTGCGTTACCTTTTAAAGTGCCATAATATGGTACCTAAAATCTGTATCTATGTAATATTCATTTCTTTTTGACCACCGTTAAATGAGCATCGAACAGAAATCGTTATTTGAATATTTGAATTTAATATTATTTGAACGCATTTACCTTATAAATATACACCGTGGTCACGATAAGGTGTCCTAATTTCGTTTATTTATTAAAGGAAAACTAATGTTTTGAATTTAATGAAATTTTTAGAATATTTACTTTGTTTCATATATATATGTTGACGTGGATTCTGATAGGTTGGAGATTCTAAAATTATCCACAAATAAATTTTCATTTGGTCAAAGTTTTGTTTTTGAAGTTTCCTTTAATTTAATTAGATGAGTAGTAACCTGTTAATTTTTTTCAATTACGTGCCAAAGGGATACGTGCAGAGACGAGATTTTAGGCTGGGAGATTTGTCCGTATCGCCTGAAAATTAAACATTTCAAACATGAAAAACGTTAAATTTTTGATTAATTTATTTTTTGTTTGTTCTTAAAATTGTAAACTTACGTTTAAATTGAGTTGGTACAAAGGTAGTTACGATCATCGATGCAGTGTTTTTAATTTAAAAGTGTAGTTCGCAATTTAAAATGTAGTGACTTCAAAATGTTGAATTTGGCATCTGAAAATTCGAATTTCGCTGGAAAACCAACCAACCAGAGTGCGACACGATTTTCCGATGAAAAATTAGTACAGGAAAGGAGATAAATGGTTAGTTGCTATAGAGTGATGGAGGTGTGAAGTCTACGACTTAACGGCTTCAAGGTGTTATCTTCGAGTGTTTGAAAATTACAAATTTGTAATTAATTTTAGTGAAGATGATGAGCAACTGGAATCTTGTTGATTGTGTGTGCTGCTAAAGAAGAGGGTTATGAAATTCATTGTGATCAATTTGAAGTTTTGGAAAAATTTACTTACTGATAACATGAGGTCGCCATTTTTGTAAAATCGTGGATGCAAGGAACTTAAGAAAATCAATCATCAATTATTCAAGCCATCACCTTGGTAAATAATTTTTTAATTGTTTATTCACACTATATCAATGATGATCTTTGAAATTTGTCACTATGCAACGGAATTATTTGAGGTTAATTACATTTGACATTAAATTCGTACTTCAAGTTGCATTTATCATCGGATTTCACGTTTAATTAATTAAGCACCACAGTGGAACAATTTTAATTGAGTCGCGTTATTTAACTGCAAAAAAATTAAATTTATGTGACAAACTTTTTTTTTACACGAGTTTTTGCGTATTCGGTAGTGACTATTATGTCGTCGACGAGTATAACACGTCTACCAACTCTTTTTAACAATTAAAAGGCGCCAATATTTAAAATTAAAACAAGTTTTCAAATTTTGTATAATTTTTATTACAGATGTTTTGTTTAAATTATAGTATGACGTTGATTATCTTACAAATTGGAGATACTGTTATTGAAGTTTAAATGTGTAAATTTGTAGGATAATTCTTCATGATTTTGGAATTATAAATTGCAACGATAAGTTTAATTATAAGGTTTCGTCTCAATTTTTTTTTATTAATTTGATTATGACTGCTACTTTCGTCGAATTAAATTATAATTTCATCCCAGAGTTTTTTGTTTCATTTGTTGTGGATAATTTAAGCAGACCCTGGAATTCACTACCTGAGAGAGCTCATTAATGCAGACTACCGACTATAACAGCTACGGCTTTTAAAGAGTTGTTCGTCAGAACACGACAATATATATGCATAATTTTAATAAATCAGTTCAATTTTCTTTCCTTTAGCTTGCACCACAGACTTCAAACGGTTTTCCCAACTCCACAGGTGGCACGCACCACTTCGTCCGGTATATCGTTCCAAATTTTTATTGAACGCTTCTTAAATGATTTCAAATTTAAATTAATAACATTGCCAAGGTTAGATAGCTTATAACTCCAAATGGTATAGTCCAATAGATTAAGATCTGGGGATGCCGCAGGCCAATCATCCACAGTCAAAAAATCTGGCACATTTTTACTCAAATATTTTTGAACAATCCGAGCTTTGTAAGAAGGAGCCGAGTCCTGCTCGAAGCAATAGTAGTCATCACCAAACAAGTCTTTGGGGTGAGGAAGCAAATGCTTTTCTAAAATTTCCGTTAAATAGAACTCTGCGTTAATTTTGAGGCCTCTGTCAATAAATTGTAATGGCAATTTTCCCCTTTTACTTACGGCCCCCCAAACCATAACAGCCAAAGCGTTTTGAAATTGCTCAATCGCTATTTCATTAACAGAAATATCTTTTATACTTTTGGCATACACTGTCATTTTAGGCATTGTAATAATTTTGTAGCACAAATAATTTCTCGTCAGAAAAAATTATCTCGTCACCAGCGTGCCATGCAGGCAATTTTTGGCATTTCACATATCTTGCTTCCTTCTGTTTTATTGTTAGCTCATGTACTTTTTTGGTACAATAAAACAAAATAAAAAAAAAACCAAAACAAAATCATGTCCAATCACATTAGCTATATGTTAAGACGTGCGCCATGATTAGGACACCTTATCGTTACCACGGTGTACATACGAAATTACTATACTACCTGAGAAATGCAACTTATCGTTTAATAATAATGGAGCCGTGATAAATTTACTACGACAATTTTGAAAACATAAATTTAATTAGAAGTGCCTGAAATTTAATTTTTTAACGTCAAAATTATAGATATAATAAAATAGAACGTACCAATTAACCGGATAAGGCACTATTTTCACGTGAAAATGCACCCTTTTTAGTATAAATGATTACGTTTTGTGATGGCAATTACCATTAGTGCATCGGTTATTGTGCATAGATGCCCAATTAGTATATCGGTCAAATAAGCCACAGTCATGATTAAATAACAAAAAGTAGGTATTATTTGTTAAGAAACAATCAAAATCCATTAGCATGAAATATTTCGACGTTTCATTTGATAAACTCCCTCAGATTATTTGACTTCGGCTTAACCTAGCTCCGGTTTTTCATCAAAATTCATATTAAAAAAAAAAATAAGAAAATTTTATGTAAATTTTTTAAATAAATAATTTCACTCGAAACATACGAGAAAATACAAGATGAAGTAATTTACCTTTTTCGCGGTTCTCAGATTTATCTGACAGTTGAAATATTTGCATCTTAACAATTTGCATAAGGATTATACTATCTTGCAAAACAATATAATTAAAATCAAACAATGCTTAATCGCACGGATACAAATTTGATAACAGCAATCCAATTCGAAGTTTTGCTTTTACACGAAAATTTGTAACGTACACTTAAATCTTGAAGTGAAATTTTTAATTTGCTGCGCGTATTGTTGTACTTTAAATATTTATGTTTTTTGCGATTCCTTTCGTCGTAGACTCTGCTTTTTATTAAAATTAAATAGTATCAACAAGTTAAAATCTGTCTGGGTTCGTAAATTACGAAAACGAACAGAATGTGAATGAACTGACCGCTTATTCAAGAACTGATGCATTCAAAGTGCCGCTAGCTGTTTGCTGACCTAAGATATTTCATGACCTCCTTCCGTTTTTTAAAGCGTTTCAAGATCATCAAAGCTACTCAAAATTTAAGTGGGTTTTTCGGAGCTTCTTGTAGAAATACACTCCAATGGGCAGCTGGGTAGAAGTTTAATCAAGAGTATGATTAATTTTATAATTTAAAAGGAATCACAAATTAATAATATTCAATTCGTAATTAATTAAATTACTGCAATTACCCAATATGCAAATACAAGAATTTCGAGTTCCGTGAATACCGCCTGATCGAGACTTCTTAGTTTTATACTCGTTAAATTTAAAGGATAAGGAAATTGCTTTATCCTAAAATTAACTTTATTATAATAAATTTAATTTTCTTTTTTAATATTTCAATTTATCCCAATTTCAATTTATGTGAACCATTATTTAAGAAAATTGCCAATATAAATCTAAAAGATTTAACTTTTTTTTTAATTATAAATGTAATAGAAGGAAGTGATTTCGATCATTTTTATCTAATTGGTCTCAAGATACAGCAAATTTTTCAGTAACAAAGTAAGGTTTAGTAATTGAATTGCTCTACATTTTTATCAACCCTCGCTTCTATTAACTTTTGTATAGTCAAGAGCAGAATAAATTTTTCCTTTATCTAAAACTTGGAGAAAAACACGGAAACATATTCAAATTTGCATTAAGTTTATGCAAAATGCAAATTAAAATAATTGAATTTTTTAAAATAATATTTTTCGTACTTGCACAGATTGTAATTTAAAAAATCTACCTAGTACCCATGTTAATATTTTAATAAGTAATCTACTGCCTCGAGAAAGACTTTTTGATAAATGAATACGGAAATAAAAACGAAGTTGACATTTTATTACCAGTCTGTTATTGAGTCACAAAGTAGCGGTATATTGAAAAGTAGTCGATTTTTGGTTTTAATATAAACCTGCTTGGTTTCTAGTTCGCATTTTTATTATGTATAGATTTACTTTTTATTTGGCAAAAAATCCTAGAAAAAATTGATTATAATTCAAATTTATTTAATAAAATAAAGAATGGTATGCGAATATAAGTTATTGTTGTTATAAATTATTATAACATTGTGGCAATATACGAGGTGCGATCAGAACATTTCCTGATGATTATTTGATTATCCTGTTCTATCATATTAGATTGTGCATCTGACTGTGTAAAAAAAATATTTTTGTACTTAAAATACTAATAGTGAATTTTAATAACAATCTTACCTACAAAATTTTTGTATGTATCAATATGCATAATAGAAATGACAATAATATAAACAATGGACTGTACAAATTCATCCTTTGGTTTAATGTAATTGAAAATTTGCTCATAATAAAGAATAAATTAGCATGTGAATATTTATAAATAGAACATCATTTTAAATTCTAAAATCCAATAATGCAATATTATATCAACATGCAACAGTACCGAATTTTATAGTTTGGTTATATAAAAATTTATCTTATATTTATTAATGAAAAATTTAAAATTTAAAGTTAGCGTATAAGAAAGGTTTTTATGAAATTCTTCTTCCGTTTAAAAATTTTTGAATTGAGTAAACAATTTTTAATTAAGCAACTTTTTTTAGACATAAGGCAATTTTCCCACATTTTAACATCTTGCTATCCCATATTATTTTCTCATTTATAAAATAGAAAATGTATTATCAAAATAATTTTTAAAAAAGCCGTAGGAGTCATTTTTGACAACAATTAAACAAACAAAAAGGATTTTTAGCCTTTTTTGTCGTTAAAAAGTTACTATACAAGTTATTGTAATTTTAAATCGAAAAACGCACGTGAATGGATTAACGAGATTCCTACGGTGTCTTAAAACATAAAAACATAGTTTTTTTTTAAATTTTTTTTTAAATTTGAATTTTCAAGCAAATATTTTTATATAACTTTGGCTAAAACGTAAAACCTAATTTAAAATGTTTTTTTAAGAATTGGGTTTAATTTTTTTACGGGTATCGAACAGGTGTTTGCCACCAACGAAACGATCAAAAGAACAAACTTTTTCTAGTAAAAAAATTACTTTGAAGTTATTACAATTTTAAATTTAAGGATTGTTTTGGCTGTTATAAACAAAAAATGGATTTTATTAAACAGATGTAATTATAGAAGGATTTGGGATCCTATAAAAAGTAGGATTAAGGGGGAAAGCCACTGTGACGGTCGAAAAAGTAACCTAGTTTTTAAGAATTATTTTCACAGAGGTAACTAATTAATTAAGGAATCGGATTATTGTTATTTTATTAAGTGTACATTAAACTTGTTTTATATAAATTTTTATCAAATTATTTTAAATATTAACAAAAATATGAGCCGTTTTGTAAAGACTGATAAATAAATTCCTTCTTCATTGTGGCATCAATATCTCAGTGAATAATTAATTATCCGAAAAAAAAAAATGAAAAAATTATCAGAATTCAAATGAAAGTAGAGAAAAAAGTAAATAAAGGGTAATTTACACGGGTTAAGTAGATAAGTGATTAACTAAATTTTAAGCGAATTTTAGGTTAGAGTTAAGTGTTTGTCCAACTTAATAAACAGTTCACACGTTAAATTAAGTTAAAATTAAGTGACAATTAAGTTAAATTTAACTAAATCACTTATCAACTTAACCCGTGTAAATGAGCCTTTACTCCTACTTACAGCTCCACCAACGACAGAACCAACTTTAGAGGTGTGTCAAGCTAAAATTTAAAATGTACACTCAGTTGAAGAAGTTTCTCAGCGCGAATATTTAAAATCTATAAATTATTTTGTCAATTTGCAGTCACGAAATACGTAAAAAATGATAGCACAAATATTAAATAAAGCACTTTTAGAAATAACACGAAACCGAATAACACAAAAAACTACGACAAATATAAACACACGCAATGATTTGTAACTTTTACAACAGAATGTACTTGAGAAATAACTGCACGTTCATTGGTTCATTCAAATTTTTATCAAATTAGTTGGCATATTTGCCACGTCCTTTCTACGCTTGGTGGAGCTGTATTAGCATAAAAAGTACCACTTTTTGGCAAAGTAGGAGGCTCCGTTAGTATCTGGAGTAAAGTTGGCAGTGCACAGATTTTTAGAATTTAGTTACTAAAAATTTTAAAATTATAGAAATTGCTTTACATTTGAACGTTTGCCATAAAAAATAATGCAAACAGCTTGTAAGAAAAATCAATAGTTTATTGCTTTGAAAGCTTCACCATGCTTCCTCACTATAAAAAATGTCACTTTGCACCTTAACAGTTTAATATAATTTCTTGAATCAGAACCATATTAATACCAAGGGAATATTTTTTTAATTTTGTGTAAATTAATTTAAAGTTACAAATAATATCAGCTTCAAAAATTTTTATTGAAATAAATTATAGATAACTCTGGAATTAGTCATAAATTATAAACACTTATTCAAATCTAATGCAACTTTTTAAATAACACGTTCAAATCAAATTTCAATTTTAGCACGAAATTTGTACACGACATTGGAAAACATGCATTACTGAACTGCATAATCCAAAAATGTTAATTTGATTACAACTTTATATGAAATTTGAATATTTTTATAACAATTTACAATTAACAATAAATTATTTTGACTGACGGCTGACATAATTGGTCTGTACGTTTGTAATAAGTGTAAACTCGATAAATGCATATTGACATTAATCAAAAGAAGATAAATCTAATAACAATAATCTATATGTGTACCTACTGTTTAAACGTCGACAATTCGACAAAATAAAAATATTTTCCAGTTAATAATTAAATCAAATAAAAAATTAATTTTTAGCTTTCGGATGCATATGTAACCTTCATCAGAAATGTATTAATAATGAAATTATCGATAACATTTTTTTTAAATTTATTTATTGAATTTCACTAATTAAAATTTAATAATTTAAATAAAATAAATACCTACTATATTATTTTTTATTTAATATACTGTTTTACTAAATAAATGCATAGGTTAGAGCGGAAGTTTATAAGTTTTTTTTTTAAATTAGTGTCAAAAAGTTTTCAAAATAAAATTCAAATAATATTTAAAAAACTTTTTATTTTTTTTGTCATCTTATTAAAACACGTATATTTTATTAATGTTCAGGCTTAGGGCGAGAAGTTTTAAAATACAAATTTTTAAGTTCTATTTTCTTCCAAGTTAATTTCAGGAAGTTTTCAAAATGAAAATTTAGTAATATTTAAAATAATATAATAATTTTAACTTATAACTTTTTTTCTCTCGGTTAATCGTAAATACTACGTGAAGTCGTTATAATTTATTTAATTTCTTATGTTTTGCACACTTTATAATTTCCTGATTATATGGATATATACGGGTGGTATCATAAAATAATAATTTAATTGCTCAGCCAGTTATTCTTCATTATTTTAGTGTACATTCGCAATTACTGTAATAAAATTTTTATTTTACAATTATGTGACCTCTTGAATTTAAACATACATTTCGAAGATTCGGTTTAAGAAATCTTAGATTTTTAAGACCATCAGTTCAATCGTTTGATTTAATTGATATTTCTTTTAGCTTAATATGTTTAATTGGCAATAAAATTTAAATAAAATTCCAAGTTAATCGTTAAGGAGTTACAAAAAATTAAAGTAAAGTTTTTTTACATTCTTTAATCTTGTTCTGAATATTCATCAAATTTTTGCCATCTCGCAGTTATCTGTAATATAATCCATGTGACCAATCAAAACGTAAAAAGCAAATTGTTTTAGGTACCTACTAAAAATTGAAATGAATAATTACAACAAGATTTTACAATATTACAATGAGATGTAAAATCTCGTATTGCCAGGGGTAATCAACATAGTTCTAACCCACAGTCTTGGTACAGTAATTAGTAATTCTAATTACCATCAATGATATGCAGAAAAATTTAATAGCAAAATGGGTAAACCAGAGATAAAGAATGTAAGCAAGGAAAAGAAGTAAAGATAAAAAATGTAATTAAAATCATAAAATTTTTAAAGCTCAATAAAACGCATTGACTAAGCTTAGTAAAAATTAATTTTTCTACATCAGTAAACTTTTCTGCAATAATAAAATCGTTAGCTATACATAGAAATAATATTAAACCCACGGTAGAAGTTTAGATAGCCCCATTTCCTACATGAGATACTTTCTGTGGTCCACCAAAAAAAATGAACCAAAAACATAAAAATCTTGTTCAAGCCTCTTAATTTTTTAATTAAAAATTCTTTTTTCAAATTCAAATATACGTTTGATCGCAAACAGTCATTTACCATACGACTTGTTCAAAAACTTTTTCAAAATCTGCACAGCGTGTTCTTAATGAATATCGTTAATTTTGTGACTTAACGTTTCAATTGTCATAATTAGCATAATTATTTAATAATTCATTCTAATTGTGTTTAATAAAGTTGCTAAACTTAGAAGTTTATTTATTATAAATTTTAGTAGGTCTGAGAAATTCCAACAAGTTTTGAGAAAGTAGTCAAGTTTTAAAAACTAAATCAAGTTTGAAATGGTTCCGGCAAATCCATTTTTACTTGCACATAAAACTTTATCTATCTATCCATCTATTGTAATTAATTGCGCGATATCTTGAATAATTTACATAATTTAATGCAAAATTATACACAACTAACACGTTAATCAATTAATATTCTTAATTTGTTTTATTTACAATTTTTAACGCTTCGTGTTTTCAAATTTTTTTTCAAATTCGAAAAAGTTTTGTTTAAGCCAAAATATTTTTATTCCCATGAATTATAAATTTCTTTAAGTTATTTCATCGGTTATAGTGCACAATTTTAGAATCATTTAATCCCATTTGATTGATCTTATTGTTGTATTCACTTTGTAATTTATTCAAATGAGATTGCAATTTTTTATAACTGGAAGTTTGTTAAAAAAGTTATTGTTATTTTTAAAATAATGAAAAAATTGAATTAACCCCAAGTAACCGTACAATTCTAAATTTTATAGACGAATTTAAACTGATTATTGTATATAAGTAATTAGGACTTGATTTTTTTTAAATAATATTCTTAAAAGCGCATGTACAAATAAGTAACAAATGTTTTTATTTTTATAACACATGTAACGTATGAAATATTCAATTAGCTTTTACTTATGTATTAGAGAAATTATTTAATTGCCGGTCAATGAATACAACACGGAAGTTTAATATAGAAAATTGATGTTAACAATAAAGTTGTGCAAAAACTTCGCAATTTTATACACGTACGCGTATACCGGGTGCTGAATGAGTTAGGCGAACATAGGATATTAACATGCAAAAACTTATTTTTGCAAATTCCTGCTTCCCTAATTATTTTAGAGAAAAATTGAAAGACACAAATATAATGTAGAAATATAAACTACGAATGATAAGAGCATTAGATTTTATCTAACTTTTACGTAAATGGTCAAAAAATTCTTTTGAAATTGTTAAAACTTTTATTTATCGGACTTGCCATGGAAGTTTCCGAGGTAATTATTTTTGATAAGTAATAAAAAACAATTGCACGTTGTTGACAGTTTTGCACTTTATTAAATTTTAATTTCATAAAATGGAATATTACCTTGGAAACATATACATGGCCAGTTTGATAAATAAAAATTTTAACAATTTCAAAAGATTTTTTGATCATTTACGTAAAAGCTAGATAAAATCTAATGCTCTTATCATTCGTAGTTTATATTTCTACATTATATTTGTATCTTTCAATTTTTCTCTAAAATAATTAGGGAAGCAGGAATTTGCAAAAATAAGTTTTTACACGTTAATATCCTATGTTCGCCTAACTCATTCAGCACCCGGTATGTTAATGGTATTACAATAATACAATTTTCAAATATGTAGGTATGTGTTACGGGTTAAAATGTCTGCTTGTAGCCAAACCAGTTATTATGAAGATCAATCATGTAACCGATTTTGTAAATTTATTAATTATTAACACGAATATTCCATTATTTATAAATTAATTTAAATAATCACTTGAATTTTTTCTATCGTGGTTAGTAAAACTCACCTTGATTATGTTTATAATCCAAAAATTAAATACCATGCACAGGTTAATCAAAATCAATGTAATGTACACAAAACTTTAATCACGCACTTCCATATAAAATTCATAATATCACAAAGAGTCGATAAAAGTAACACCGATTTACCGATAACATCCTAAGATGCAGTTAATTTCACGAAACGCGAAACCCGACTAAATTAACGTAACTACATATTCCATTCGAGAAAGTCGTCAAGTCTTCAAGTTGTAATAACGTTACTTTTGAAGAAAGTCTCGTGGACACCGGCACGGAATATGAAAGGATACAACCTGAACAAGTTTATCGAACAAAGAATTATAAATGGTTACGCATAAAATTTAATCGGTTATTAATATTATTACGATCACATTGACCAACACCTTCATTCCATGCCCAACAATTATACAAGGCTTTGTCTGTTTAGTGCTGATGATGATAACAATGTTTTTTAACGTTTTTTATATTTAAAGTACGATAAGTGTAACTTTAATTATTCTGTGGGTAAATTCTTCATTTAAAGTAACACAAAACATAAAATTCTTGCATCCTGCTCAAATT
The DNA here is from genome assembly GCA_905340355.1 of Rhagonycha fulva. Taxonomy (NCBI): domain Eukaryota; kingdom Metazoa; phylum Arthropoda; class Insecta; order Coleoptera; family Cantharidae; genus Rhagonycha; species Rhagonycha fulva. The sequence goes on from HG996555.1 coordinate 11,190,409, forward strand.
AACTTTTGATTGTTTGGCTTGACCGTCTCTGTAGTTAAGGGGTCATCCATAAAAGACATCCATGATTAGAAGGGGGAGGGGGGACTTATATTTGCTCCATTTTATAGAGATAAAGAGGACCTTTGATTTGTGACCATCGGACGTTCTTCGGAAGGAGGTCCAAAGATTGTGATTAGCTGTTGCAAAGTTGTGAGCCCAAAAGCTCGGAAAACATGCAGACGTCTCTTACGGACGACTGAAAACGTTTGATCAGTTGTTTTCCATTGATTCACAGTTGATTTGGTTTAACTGATCACTGATCAGTAATTAAAATTATCATTTCTGTAACCGGCGATCAGTGTTTCTCAAAATACTTTCACAAGCATCGGTGGTTCAGTGGTAGAATGCTCGCCTGCCACGCGGGCGGCCCGGGTTCGATTCCCGGCCGATGCATGCGATGTTTTTTGTATTATTTTTGTTAATTTTTAATTCCAAGACAACTTTTGCCAGAAGTTTTAAATCTTGACAAAATTTACATAATTAATTACTAATTAATTAAAATAACGCATTTTGGCTATAGGTCACGTAACTTTAAACACGCTTGTCGTTAATTTGACATAACAGGCATTTTGCACGAAGTAGATTTTATATCATAAAAAACTATGCTCGACATGATTATAAGTAAGATCCTGAGATTGCTAGCAAAACTAACGCAAAATGACCATAATCACAAGACAAAAGCTAAATTAATATTTTTTCTGTTCTACCGGTTAATTACTTAAAAAAAAAGCTGACTTGGTGATGTAAAGAAGAAACTGTTTAGAAATTAATCTGGTTCTAGAAATTTTATTGTATTTTTTCCAAAATTTAACCACTTCTCAGTTATTAACTTTTGCTAATTGTTTCTTATCTGCACGACCACTCGATCATATGCCCGTTAAATACACGAGGTATCATCTTCTTATGTTTATATTTATTCCCAATTTTTTTATATTTTTCTTAAACTCAATTTTGGTTTAAATGTGTCACGTGATCAAAAATATTCCTACGGTATCTGTTGCGATACTTTAACCTGGAATTGACATTTTCTCATACAAAATTTTCCAATACCTTCTACATTTTGTTTTGGTACGATTTAGGTAATCATTTTCTTCCACATGAGTGTCCACCAAATTAAATATCTGACTGCAGTTTGCTTCTCCAGCATAATAGTACCTAATCCAGAAGTAGTGTGAGAGAGCGACTAAACTATGGGCTATGGATATGACTATACGTCGTGGATTTAATGAAGAAAAGGAAACAGCTGAAAATGAACTTTGTTACTGTCTGGCGTTGACTTCAATGAAAGGACCTGACCTGACGTTGGGGGACCTATGGCCTGACGTGGCCGAAATCAGTAACACTCCACCTGCCAAGACCCTGTAGTTGAGTTGACTCGAGAAGTAATAGAATCAGGATAGAGCTGAAAACTGGAAGTAATACGTAAATTGATCTTACCCTCCAAAGCCTAGAAAGACCCAGGTAGCACATAATATTGGGGCAATATTGCCCCAATATAGCGCCAATATAGAATGTTGGCGCAATATTGCAATATTCAGCCAATATTGGTGCAATATTGTTTTCCAATATTGAGGCAATATATGATATCAATATTGCACCAATATTGGCTAAATCTTGGTGCAATATTGCACCAATATTGCTGACCAATATTGGTGCAATATTGTTTTCCAATATTGGGGCAATATATGATATGAATATTGACTACATCTTGGTGAAATATTGTACCATCGACTCATGAGCGTCTTTATTTTAAAAGTTCTAAGCCAAAAAACACATTTTGCAAATTTAGATTTTTCTAAACTTTTAGTTCCAGGTAGCACACTATATGTTGGGGCAATATTGGAAATCAATATTGCCCCAATATTGAAAAAGTTTAACATCTCGATATTGGGGCAATATTGATTTCAATATTGCACCAATATTGCGCCAACATAGTGTGCTACCTGGGGAGCTACTGATCCAGACGCCAAAAACATAAAGGAAAAGAGACTATAAATTTTGTCCCTATTATAGAAGCGCAGAATGACGAAATTGTCACGTTACTTTCCAAATTATAATGACTTGTGATATCAATAACAAGCGGCCATAAAAAATTTTATATATGGTGCGAAAAATACTAAAATAATTCAAAATTTACGAAGGTTAGCAAATTAAATAATTAATTAAAATCATTAATTAAAAAATTCTTAAAAAATATCTCAGAGATAGCACTAGCATTTTAATAAATACTACGTGACTTTTTGCGTTACTAACAGACAAAACGACATAACTGAAATTATATGATATAATATGGGACATTTTAGGCAAAAAAACCAAAAAAATTGAATTTGCTAGAAATCCGGACAAGCTATCCGGAAAAGCTTTGGTATGCGGATTCCACCAATTCTAAATTACACACGGATTTTTGAGTACTTTCTTAATTTCATTTTTATGAATAATTTTCATCAGATCACAATAAACCACGGTGGAAGTTTTCAATAAGAATCTTTTTTTTTGCTGTTCGGGGCTTACGTTAAATAATACTTACAAGGGGACACAACAGTGAGTTGTCGCCAATCAAAATCCCAATTTTTTTGGTGATTCTAGGAGCTAAAATAATTATCACTTTCTTGATTTTTAGTTCATTGGGCTTTAGTTACTGAGTTATGAATTTTTGAAAATCTACATTTTACCATAAGAATACATGGTTTGGATTATTTTAACATGGTTTGGATTGCTTTAACAATCTAATTTAACATTTTAAATTCTATTTAAATCTATTAATTCTATTTAAAAAAAACAAAAATCTATTTAAAATAAATTTAATTTAAAATTTTAAATAAAATCTAAATTAACAATGTAATCTTATGGTAAAACGTAGATTTTCAAAAATTCATAACTCTGTAACTAAAGCCCAATGGACTAAAAATCGAGAAAGTGATAATTATTTTAGCTCCTAGAATCACCAAAAAAATTGAGATTTTGATTGGCGACATACTCACTGTTGTGTCCCCTTGTTAGTAGCTCCCCCCACCCTAAATATATGAAAACAGTTCAAACGTACATCGCAAATATAAAAGATAATATACTAAATTTTCTTTCAAACAAGTAAAAAGTCTAAACTAATATTAGCAGCAGGTACTCGACGTCCTAAACTTCTTTTAGACTTAATAACTTTCTTTTGTAACTTTTATTCTACAGAGATAAGCCATACAATCTAACAAAAAGTAAGTAAATTACGTCTATTTATTAAATTAGTTAAGACGTTCATAATAAAAATTTTCCACCTTTTTGAAATTTTATGACACTGAAATTGATCATCTCGCTTAATAAGATTGACTTTATCTCTTTTAAATTGCTTTTAAGTTAGAAATAAGAAAAATATTTTATTTCTTGCTTATTTTATTTTCTCGTTGTAAAAAGCTAAGTTACGTATATCTATCTTGAAAGAAAGTTACTAATTTGCTTATCCTTACACAAATTTACATTTTGGATTCGTTTAATAAAATTTTTAATTTAAAAGAAAATTAATGTGTTGCAATATAGTGCTTTATTTTGATTTACCTTTTATTGCTTCTTGAAGGGTAAGATGAAAATGCAGATTGTAAGACACTTTAGGTATGGAACACGAGAAAAAACTGTAAAATAGTGCTACTATAAACTTCCAGAAATGAAGGCGTAAAAATTAGTTTGAATCGTACATTAAAATAATGAAAAGTTTTTTAGATTTAATAAATTTTCAGGCAGCATACATTGATTTTGCGTTAGATGCTTTACCACTCTCATAGTGTATAGAATTGCAATTTACTCATATCATTCTTTTCAGGTATTCTGTTGAAATTAATTAAGTGCCACTTTGCTTATTAATACATTATGAATCTGTGCCACTCAAAATGCTCAATAATAATTTGATTACTAAAAACACAGCAAACTAAAATTTTGATAATGCTTCTGGTGAAATAATTAGAGCCACGCTGAAAGCAAAGTTTTATGTTTTATTTAATTATAGCTTTCCATTTTTCTCAACTACTGCTAATAAAATTACAGTGGCATAAAAAAGTGATAATTTATTATCCTCATCTTCAAAAATGATCATTTTGTTCAACTTGATGGAAAATCCACAGCTGAAATGAAGGTTCTTCTATATTAGGGAGATTAGAAAAAATTAATTCAGATCAACTCATTTGTTGATCACTTTTGCCTTAGATGAATAAGAAAAAAGTTCACTTTGAAAACTAGAAACTCTAATTTTTAGAGTAAAAATATAAAAAAAGCTATAGAAAACTAAAAAATTATTTTGTGACTTTTGAGGTTTCCTTCGTTGAATTTAACAAAATTTAAAGATTATTTTCTGTTGCAAAAATATAAAAGTACAAAAATCATTTTTAAACAAATAAAAATAATTAATAATTTCTCTTTCTAATATGGAATTAAGTGGAATTAGCGGCTTCAAGTGGAAAAACTGAAATTAGTGAATAACAAAAATCTGAAAACCACAGTTGTAGTAGCTTACTGATGGTTGTGTAGACAAAGAAAATTACAGTCTCGAATATTGGACTTTGTGGAGTTTCCTTAGCTCATCAGCCCTAAGGGTGGAATTAATGCGACCACTGTGCGGTCGCATTAATTTTTATCTCTATTTACCTCGACGACGATGTACTTGCATGAGATTGTAACAAAAAAATTACTGATCACAAATTTGTACGGATATTTCAATGCTTTTACTAATTGCAATTTTTTGTAAAGGCAAATATGTAGGTGAATAATAAATTAATATAACGGTTATTTAAAAAAAAAAAAGTTTAGGTAAGCAAATTAAGTGATTTCAACCTGCACTCGTAGCATCCAGAACCATCTCGCGGTAAAGTTAACAAACAAATAGAAGGAAATTGTAGCAATAATTGCTTGAATCTTTGATTTTACTACACAGACTACGTGGATAAAGGGAAGTCTAACCGGAGTCTTTTTGTTCATTCTATTTTCATATTGTAGAAATTCGTAACAAAACGTCGATATTCCAGTTTTCACTAACTTAAAAGTTACCACATTTTTCAGTTCTATAAATAAAGCGAAAAGTATCAATCATAGCTATTTAGTGATTGAAACTCGTCATTAGCCCTTTTATTTAAAAATAAAAGCAAAAGTTTTTCAAAGCAAAATCCCAGCATAGCGCATCACTCAATCAAAAATCTTTCAACATTTAATTCAGAAGTTTGATTGGTATTCATTATTCATAATTTTTAGCAAAAGTTTGATTAAATCGGGGCTCGTTGGAACAATACTTGGGGTTGTTTGGCACATCATTTTACGGAGTAAATCTGCACGACGACACACATCGAAAGTGCGGCTTGGCTGCAGCGGAAGGGGGTGAAATACAACGAGCTAACTTTTTTCAAAAATTTGGGAAAAACATTTGTTTAAAAAAATTGTTGTTTTGAAAACTAAGCCCGACCAAGACATAATGAGAGAAACTAAAAATTATTAAAATATAATTCAAATATGTAATGAAAATTCTTACATACTTATAAATGCAAAGTATCCCCGCAATGTATCCAAAAAACCGATGTCCTGATTGCAATAATTTTTCTTAAAAATATGTTAAATTTGTTACAAGACACCATCAAAAATCGCGAAATACGAAGTGACAGAATAAATAATATTGAGAATATAACAAGATGACAGGAACCGTTGCTCATATCACAAGAATGAGTAGTTATATCATTGCCAAACAAATCGCAGACTTAAATTCAACCGTACATAATTCCTTCAAAAATATGTGTCGTAATACACATAATTCAAAAAACTTTACATTGTTAGGCGGAAGTTTCTAGTAGCAAAAAATTACATTTTTTGGCATACTCCACCGCATAGTATACGTTTATTAAGAAATTCTTTAATTTTTATTAATCATTGCATTATTTTTTTACGCTATAAATAGAAGTTTTAAAGAAAATGATGGGTCATTTTATGAAGTTTTGAAATACGAAAGAAACATTTTTCAAGTGACAATAAATTGTTTGGCTAAGTGAATCGTTCTTTGTTACGATGCAACCTTTGTCGTAAAAAAGACATGATTATGGTTGTTTTGCTATATTTTTGTCACCATTTTGCTGATATATACGCCCACACTGATTCTTGTTCCAACTTTATTTATTTCTTCCTGTCTACTATATAGGTGGAGCGTAGAAATGTTCATTTCTTTTTCGCTTTCATTAGCGTTTGATTTTTTATAAAAATAATTTTTATGCTATTAATTTGATATTCTTTTTATATACCGAGAATATTATTTTAGTTTCGGAAAGCGTCCATTCAACTATTCGTGAAATCACCTAATGAAAAAGCTTCTAAAAAAATTCGATTTGTTTTACCAGTGGTAGCGGTTTTTCTTTTTTAGATTGAAGGGCTGCGCATCCACGCTGTAATGAATCAAAACCTAAAAATATAAAATTTTAATAAATAAAAAACTTAGTTTAAAAGTGAGGAGATGGCCGAAAGATTGACGCAATCATTTAGTAATGGACTTCTTTTAAAACGTTTTCTGCAATTAAGTCAAAGACTTGTATGATCTAATTGTAATTTTTGCCATTAGGTTTGACTCCTGTGGTGAATCATCTATAGTAACCCACTCTAACCATGCCCAGTTTTCAAAGTGATCTTGCTGATGAAGTCTTCTAACAAGTTGACTTTGGTTGCGAAATGAACCTGCCAGATGGAGGAGTATCTTTTGGCTTCTAAAATTCTCTAAATACAGACGTTTTGAGAAGTTTTCAGCTCTTTCAATAGTAGATTGAATGTAAATTCTAGGTCGAGGCTACCTAAGTCATGACTAGACGAGTAACATCATTATAAATCCTACTTCTAAAAACATGAAAACCACATTTTTGCTTGATTTGATATCCATGTTCCATAATTTCTTTTGAACTTCTTCGTTTTTATCCTCTTTCATAACCTCTTTTGAACATAACCGATGGCATATTCAAGATTGGCAGACTTAGTGACTTGGTGACCGCGTCATCGGCGTAAAAGGCTTAAATGAATTTAAAGGATTGATTGAAAAGCCTGAAAGACAGTAAAGATTCTTTGATATCCCCAGCTGTGATAGTCCTTTCAGAGAATCAAATACCGTGTATCTTGGTTTAGTAGTTAATTTCTTGTTGAATGCTTTAGCGACCTTTTTTATAATAAGCAAAAGACTTAGTAGATGGTAGAGTGACCTGATCGAAATCTAAACTGCTTGTCTTGAATAATGGTGAGTTCGACAATCGCGTGGTTGAGTCGGTTCAGGATTATTTTTTCGTTGATTTTGTCAATGAAAGGTAGGAAGAAGTCTAATCTGTTTGTAATTCTGCAGGAATATTTTGCTCTTATTGGGCTTGGGTAGCACAAGCTCTGAAGGTGCTTTAACCTTAGCGCAGCGTTTAACGGCACCGGTCAGTATTTACTGTATCCCCCCTCCTTCCCGTAGGCTAAAAATTATCGGATTTTATTTTTCTTTTATTAAAAATTACATTTATTTACTGATAATATTAAAATTAAGTTAACTAAAGGCAAAATAAACTCACAAATGCTGTATATTAAACACGTCACAATTTTATTATTTTTATTAGATTACAGTTGTTAAAATGTACATATGATGTCAAATCAAAAAATTTATTTTATATGAAAAGACGCAAATTGAATTATATCGGGTCAGACTAATTTTTTGGTTTGATGTGTTTAGTGCAACATAAATCGAAATAACGTAAATCGCGACTGTGTGTACTCTTTTTTAGTACTAGTGAAACTTTGGTTCAAGGTAGCTCCAGGGGACTTGCAAATACAAATTTTACGATTGAAATCTCGATGAATTCTGAAAGAATATATTTTAAATAAGAGAATTAGCTAAGACGCAATGCCTTAAATGCACATGTTTTTTCAAAAATCGAATTTAAAAAAGCTTGATTTTCGAAGGATAAATCGCTCATGATTGGTTAATCACGGTAAGTCAGGCATTGTGTTGACGGTACGTGCGTTCCTATACATAAGAGTGTAGCTGTTGACAAATTTGTCAGTAACTCTTACGCTATGGTAGGAATGCGTTCTCCTTTTTTATTAATTAAAAATTTTAATTTAAAAATTTTAAATTATTTAAAAATTACTTCAGGAAATGGTTACTTAAATTTAACGAACGGTAGTTACTTTTTCGCGTGAATCCTACTCTTGCGATGGTGGTTTTCATGAAAATTGACCCTCAGCACCCTCCGGGCGCTTCGGGCCATTTTGATGAAAACGACAACTAATTTAAAAATATCCATAGGCCCGTGGATTAAGGAAAAGGTGGATCTTTGAGGGGTGAAACTCGTGAGAGTGGATTTTTAACACAGGGTAGTTGTGCAAAGAAAAATTGACTTAAAGCACCCCTCGCTGCGCTTGGGCGCTTTAAGCCATTTTTCCAGCACACATGTACTATTCGGAAAGGTGGTTGTGCAAGGAAAAATCGACTTAAAGCACCTCTCGCTGCGCTCGGGCGCTTTAAGCCATTTTTCCCGCACATTTAGGGTTGAAAACCATGATTTTCGTTCGGGGTGCACTGTTGCTGCATCCCAATGCAAGTGTCGCTTATGTTATCCCCGCTCATAGCATAGCATCACATTGTGAACAGAGTTTGTTTGGAGGCGAAGCCTCCATTACCTCTTTCAACATCTGAGAACATCGCGTGGATGGTTAGAGTACGAAATACTAGAGCGAGCATTGAGCCTTGTATCGTTTCAAAGTGGAGTGTTGACCCGCGCGAGGCGATAATCAACCTTTGATGAATGATTTACGAGTTAGACGGCCGAAGCAACAGTAACCCCAGAGAACGTAGCATCGTGGAGCCCAAAATAGTCCGTCGAAAGGAAAAAAGGCGACACGGTCGCAAAAAAGAAGTGGGATTGTACGGTTGAATAAAGTTTTCTACCATACATGCCCGCAGCGTCTTAACTTAATAACTGATCTAGGTCGGTGCCGAGACATTGAGTAAACGCCCCGGCTGTGACCCTGCAAGTCAAAAACGTGAGGCGTTTTTGTCACATTAAAACTGTGGGTGACGCCCACGAGTTTTAGCTCAAAAAAAAATTGGTGCGTGATTCGCACCAATTTCTCAGCATATGAGGTATAGCATCTTCTCATTGAGGCAAAATCTACAGAAAATAACACGTTACGCGTCTTATTTTCAGTTGTGGAATTTAATTTGTGGATCAAATTAGTTCCGGTGTGAGGAAGTCAACGTCTCTTTGAATCAAATTAATAAATTTATTTATTAATGACGAATTCAACGGGTGATGCTCGTTGAATCTCTGCTCTGCGCCAAGCTAAGACCAGTTGGAAGTGCACGTACTGTCAATAGAATGAATTGAATAAACTGATTCACCAATCCCGAGCGATTTACCTTCAATTTTGCAGTGAAAATCGAGCTTTTTTAAATTCGATTTTTGAAAAAACAGGTGCACTTAGGGCATTGCGTCTTAGCTAATTATCTTATTTAAAATATACTCTTTCAGAATTCATCGAGATTTCAATCGTAAAATTTGTATTTACGCGTCCCCTGGAGCTACCTTGAACCCTGCGGTCTTCTTGGAGCGATAGTTTAAGTTTTGCTTCTCGGCCAGAAGTTCTATCACATGGAGCCCCAAAAGCACTTGGAGTGTCTCTTTGGATGCCGTTCTATAAGATGAGCACACCCGCAAAGCTACCGTTCTCTGTAGCTGCTCAAACTTGCGTAGGTAATTGTCGACCTTCATTGCTTTGTACCACACTGGTGCACCATATAGCACGATGGAATGCAATTGCCTAGGGACATGAAGTTGTAAGGAATGCTTCAGAAGTAGCAGCTTTTCTTCTTCTTTTAAACTAAATAAATTCAGCCGAAGCTTAAGGTTTGTTATTTCCAGTCACTGCGTTGTTTCCGTGGCAGTGCTAGATCTGTGAGCATATAAATTGTTTAACGTCCGATAGGTAGTCTGCTAGACTTGCCTCCAGACGAGCCTGTAACCCTGGTTTTTATGTTAATGTGGCCATTTATTAACCCAGGAGTATAATAGGAATTAATAGTTTTACTTTGCTGAAAAAGTCGAAAAAAAACGAGTACTTTTCAAAGTTTTACAAGGAGATGAAAAAGAGAGAATGTATGTATTATTCGGTTTTATTAACTCTTTACGACGTCTTCCGATTCCCAAACATCAGGCGGCGTTTGGTTTTGTAAGCATTTTACATTTTTTTACCGGCGATGAGGAGCCAGTCTAATGTAGAACTCTCAATCTGAAGGACCAGCGAGACGGCCAGAATAAAGTTGTACCTTTACCCGGATTTAAACCGGGTATTGAGCGTTTCGTAGTCAACTCGCTTGACTATTACTCTCCCACCGTCTCAGAAAGAGAGAATAAGGTTCCAAAATGTCAAAATTTGTCCTAGCGTACATTCAAGTTACATTTTTAACCTTAAAATATTTACGACTTATTAGCTTAGAAAGCGCTTGTAGTAAGCGGTTTAATTTCCCAAATAAAGTTGGTTGTTTACAGTGGCTAAACCTTATAGACTTCTAAAATGTATTTAAAAAAATGGGAGTGAGACCGAGGGGTCTGGGGGTATGGAATACCCCCCAGCGCATCGAAATAATTATATGATTTTTCAAAATTGGTCTAGACACAAATTTAATTATTAAGAAAGCATTTTTTTGTTTGCTTATACGACTAAAAGATTACCCCTCAAACTTCCCGGTTTTCCGATTGGGGGAGAGGTAGCTAACAAAGGCCCAAAAATTCAAATTTTACGATTGAAACCTCGAACTTTTCTGAAAGAGTATATGGGGCATTCCACACCAAATCGACCACTTTTGAACCCGACCCTTTTTGATTTTCCTGAAAATTTTACATATTATACTATCTCATCAACAACAGTTCTGTGAATTTTTTCAAAATTTTTTACTCAACCCAAAAAAAGTTACGAATTTTTAGAAAAACTAATGTTTTTTTTCTTCAAACGATCGTAACTATTTCAAAAATTGACTAATGGGAACGGTTTTTTTTTGTTTTTGTTTGTCTTTAAACGTACTTTTCAGGAAAAAATACAAAAAAAATATTCAAACTTAGATTCTACAAAATTTTTCATTTTTTCGGAAAAAATCATTGATTTTTCAAATTTCGACACTTTTGATTTTTGATTTTTTTATTTAAAAAAAAACTCTGATTTATTCCGCGTATAACAACGCAAACCCCATAATGGGTCGACATTTCTTTCTATTTCTTTTGTTTAATTGAAAAATATTATTTGCGTAAAAATAAAACAAAATATTTTTTAATTAAACAAAAAAAATAGAAAAAAATTTTGGCCCATTATGGGGTTTGCGTTGTTATAAGCGAAATAAATCAGAGTTGTTTTTGAAATAAAAAAATTAAAAATCAAAAGTGGAAAAATTTGAAAAATTAATGATTTTCTCCGAAAAAATAAAAAAATTTGTAGAATCCAAGTTTGAATATTTTTTTTGTTTTTTTCTTGAAAAGTACATTTAAAGACAAATAAAAACAAAAAAAGAACGTTTTGATTAGTCAATATTTGAAAAAGTTACGATTGTTTGAAGAAAAAAAACATCAGTTTTTCTAAAAATTCTTAACTTTGTAAACAATTTTGAAAAAATTTACAGAACTGTTTTTGATGGGATAGTATAATACGTAAAATCAGTTGTGTAATTTTTTTCAAAATTTTTTACAAAGTTAAAATTTTTCAGAAAAACTGATGTTTTTTTCTTCAAACAATCGTAACTATTTCAAAAATTGACTAATCAAAACATTCTTTTTTTTTGTTTTTGTTCGTCTTTAAACGTACTTTTCAGGAAAAAATACAAAAAAAATATTCAAACTTGGATTCTACAAAATTTTTTATTTTTTCCGAGAAAATCATTGATTTTTCAAATTTGTCCACTTTTGATTTTTGATTTTTTTATTTCAAAAGAAACTCTTATTTAGTTCTCACACTTCTTTCTATTTTTTTTGTTTAATTAAAAAATATTTTGTTTTATTTTTACGCAAATAATATTTTTTAATTAAACAAAAGAAATAGAAAGAAATGTCGGCCCATTAAATAAAAAAATCAATAATCAAAAGTGTCAAAATTTGAAAAATCAATGATTTTCTCCGAAAAAATGAAAAAATTTTGTAGAATCCAAGTTTGAATATTTTTTTTGTATTTTTTCCTGAAAAGTACGTTTAAATACAAACAAAAACAAAAAAAAACGTTCCGATTACTCAATTTTTGACATAGTTACGATCGTTTGAAGAAAAACAACATCAGTGTTTCTAAAAATTCGTAACTCTTTTGGGTTGAATAAAAAATTTTGAAAAAATTCACAGAACTGTTTTTGGTGAGATAGTATAATATGTAAAAATTTCAGGAAAATCAAAAGGGGTCGGGTTCAAAAGTGGTCGATTTGGTGTAGAATGGCCCATATATTAAATAAAAGAATTAGCTATGACAGAATGCCTTAAATGCACCTGTTTTTTCAAAAATCAAATTTAAAAAAACTCGATTTTCGAAGGTAAATCGCTCGTGATTGGTTAATCAAGGCATTGTGTTGACGGTACGTGTGTTCCTATACATAAGATTGTAGCTGTTGACAAATTTGTCAGTAACTCTTACGCTATGGTAGGAATGCGTTCTCCTTTTTTAGGACAAAAATTACTTCAGAAAAGGGTTACTTAAATTTAACGAACGGTAGTTACTTTTTCGCGTGGATCCTACTCGGGCCATTTTGATGAAAACGACACTCAATTTAAAAATACCCCTAAGCCTGTGAATTAAGGAAAATGGTGGATCTTTGAGGGGTGAAAGTCGTGAGAGTGGATTCTAAACGCAGGATAGTTGTGCAAAGAAAAATCGACTTAAAGGACCCCTCGCTGCGCTCGGGCGCTTTAAGCCATTTTTCCTGCACATTTAGTATTGAAAACCATGATTTTCGGTCGGAGTGCACTGTTGCTGCATCCCAATGCAAGTGTCGCTCTGCGCAAAGCTAAAACCAGTTGAAAGTGCACGGACTGTCAATAGGATGAATTGATTCACCAATCCCGAGCGACTTTGCTTAAAATTTACTGTGAAAATCGAAGTTTTTAAATTCGATTTTTGAAAAAACAGGTCCATTTAAGGCATTCTGTCATAGCTAATTCTCTTATTTAATATATACTCTTTCAGAATTCATCGAGATTTCAATCGTAAAAAAAAATCGTCAAAAAAATCGTCAAAAAGTAAAAAATTGACTCGAGTCAAAAAGTAAAAAATTAGAGTTCTTGGAGGCTATGGAAATTAATAGACTTAAATACCAATCTGCCTTACTTAATAGTCAATTTGAACTGAACAATTCGCCATTGTTAAATATCTTCAAAATCCCCACCCCCCAACCAATCCAACAACCCCCCCCCTTTAACTAACATTTTACTTAATTCTTTACTCCCGTCTAAACCCAACATTAACCTTTAAATAACCCCCTACACTTCAAAACTCTAATCCAAACTTTCCCAAAAATCTTACTTTTCCACGCCCCTTTGCGGATATGTTTAACCAAAAATTCTTTTCACACTTTCTGTTTAGTCACCTGACGATGCTATGGTATAGCGAAAACGTTTGTGAATAAAATTATACATTTAGTATAATTTACATTGTGTCAACTTTTAATATTTTAGTTCCAAAAGTGTCGATACACTTTTGGTTTGTCTAAAAAATTGTGATATATTTCCATAATGTAATATGTAATAATGGGCCCTGGGTTCCAAAACCAGAAAAAAAGTCATCGACAATTTTATAAAAAATATAAAGAAAAAGTTTGAATTTTCCGGTCGCTAAATGCTTCCCAACCTAGCAAACTATGAATTATTATGCACGCATTTATTTTTTAACAAATAATGCATCAGAAAACCACAGGAAATGTGTGTATCTACGAAATATATTTTTCAAAAGTAATATAATTTAACACAACAACTTTGAATTTGAAACGATTTAACTGAAGCGCATTTCTTTTTGGAGCCCAAATTATAAAACTTGGCATTAATAACTGACTTGGTATAGATAAAATGTATCGGGAAATGCCATACTTTAAAATTCTAAACTAGAATTTACACACAAACCAAAAAAAAACATACATTTTGTTTAGGAAAGGGGGCAGAAAACTTTTACCTAGGGGTCTATAAAGAGTTTATTCGGTCTTGCATGAGGCTATACAACTCGTAGGATGAGGACCCCGGATGATTTTCATAGGTGCCCTTTTGCAAAAGTTCCACGAACCGCTTCTATATCTCACGTCTGTCTGTTATTTTGTCTCTCCTATTAGTATTTTCCCATTGGCTCATCACATACCATCAAAATTATAAATACAACCCATAATACAAATACAATTTTTTTTAAACTAGTAAACAAAAGTTTAAAATAATAGCGGCTATCTTTCATCACTTATGTAAAAAAATGTTCAGCGATTTAAATTTAATTACGATCTAAAAAAAATATTTTAAGACTTCAAAATTGCTTGAATTTAATGATACAAGATGAAGAATATGTAAGTATATTATATATGTCTGTCTGTTCCAAGCGATCTCATATCCGCTGCACTAAATGACAGGTGGCAGCTGACACCGACAACTGGTGAAACGCATTTTGGCAACTTAAAAAAACATGAGCACTGATAGATTTTTAATTTATTATCTTTTTAACTGATTTTGTAAGTTCTGAAAAAAAATTGAATTAGATTCCATAATTGGATGCTCCATGTGCTTGTAAAATTTCTCCTTTATAAGGTTTTTGTGATGAGTTCTGTGGTGTATCAACAGTTGTGGATAAATAAATAATGAGCCACCACTATATTTTCTCACTCTCTTCGATATTCTCGGTGCGTTTTCGTATATCCTATATTGGATCCATTAAGTTTTTATTATACAACCTGTCGTTTAATATAAACAAGCTTCACGTACTAACTTTCGTATTGCCAAATTCAAAATTTTAGTTTTTGGAAACGTTCCGTTTAAAAAATTGTCGGTCAAATCGTTCAATGAACCAAATGAAAATTCCTAACAGTGGTTTAACAATACATAACTCTGGTGTTTGTTTTTGTTGTTGAAAGCAGTGTCAGGTTACATTAACGTCTTGTTTGTTTGAGTTAGAAGCTTTTTCGGCTTCCTAATTATCTTTGTCTTAGTTTATGAAAGTTTATATTAAAACAGTTTATTTTTATTTACATTTTAACACCCTACTGGTTTTGTCTATGTCGCTTATGATGTAAACTCGTCCCAAGTATTTCATACGTTTGGCTTGTTTCACAACCAACTCTTTGGACATATTTTACGCCAAGGTATTTACTTTATTATGCTATCACGTTGTATATAAAATTTAATTCTATTTTATTGAATCATAAAATAAACTATTTCGAACTAGCGGTACGAACTCAAGAAATGATTAATAGTGCAGTACTTATAATATATCAGATCGGTGGGTTTAAAATTATACGACAAACTTAATTTTTCACTTGATATATTTAGACCTAAAAAATGAACAATATTAACTTAAAATTAGAACTGCCGTTGGAGAAATTTTTATGACCGAAATGAGTAAATTTAACATAAACAAGAATCAAAGCCGGAAGCTATAGTCACTAAAGTGTATATATTTTAAGTCAATTGTCATAGCAAGTCACTAACTGTCAAGTTATACATCCAAACAACCCAATTATGTTCTGTTTACGAGCGTCTAAATTCGTACTAACTTAAACAGAGAAAACCTTCGCTTTGAATTAACTAATTGAAAATCAACGTTTTCTAAATCTTTCCAATCCAAATCAATTTAATTTGAGGTTTTCTCAAATTAAAAATGTTTTGACTGGCACAAGAAACAGACAAAATTTCTCGTTTTAGATTTTTAGGATCTTTCTGCCGCACCCTATATGATGGGGTATCGTAAATTTGTAAAAAAGATTGCATCGGCCGGGAATCGAACCCGGGCCGCCCGCGTGGCAGGCGAGCATTCTACCACTGAACCACCGATGCTTACTTGAAAGATGTACAAGAGTTTGAAGTGGCAATTTATCATACTATCTCAAAGTAGTATTACAAAAGTAATGAGAATGATTAAAGTTATTTTATAATTTGAAAATACGTAGAAATGTTATTCAAAATAAACATAGATATTTTTGTTAACATAATTATTTGGTTCGTATTATCATTTGGATCAAATTATTTGGATTTGGATCGGGCGAAGGATGTGGAGTGTTATACATGAATGGTGTAGCACTACAAAAAGTCACGCTGGTAAAGAATCTGGGCATAATAATGGATAGGTCATTAAAGTTTAATGAACATATCTCTTTGTTATGCAGGAGAACTTACAGCGCACTAAGACACCTCTTTGCATACAAAGATCTTCTTCCACAAGATGTTAAATTACTGCTAGTTGAAACGTTAGTAATGAGTCAACTGAACTATGGAACGCAGGTCTATGGTCCTTGCATAACCAAAGAAAATAAACTTAAACTACAGAAAATTCAAAACTCTTCGGTAAGGTTTATAACAAAAGTGAGCTACAGGGACCACATTACTCCAATGATTAGGCAATTGGGGCTACTTAAATTAGAAGAAAGACGAATGCTGCTCTACACCTCGTTGGTTCGAAATATAATACATAATCGAAAACCTGAGTATCTGCAAGACAAAATTGTTCTAAGACAAAATATGCACGGACTTAACCTACGAAATGTCAAGGAAACATACAATATCGACCAACACGAAACTGCTAAATACGAACAATCCTTCTCTTATCTAGCAGCTTACCTCTTGAACAACCTACCAAAGGATTACTGGAACCTTTCAGCGCCTGTGTTGAAAAAGAAGTTCAAAGAAGATATCCTGAATGACATAATGGACCCGAACATCGACAAGTCAAAATTTTAATGGATTGAGTTGTTAAATTCTATCCTCATGGTTAAATTTATATCATGTTATTTACTATGTTTTTTAACCTTTTGTATCAAAATTTAATTTGTACAATAAATACTATTATTATTATTATTATTATTTTCACAATTTTTGTTCAGATAGTAGTCCTTGTCATGCAACTTTGGTGTTACGTAATTATAACCGAACCAATCATAGCGGCTGCATTGCTTAACTAACCAATGGTGATGCTTATATACGATCAAGTGTCTGATGACGAAACACCAAAGTTTCGTTTAAAACTCAATTATTCCACATCAGTGGAAAGTTAAAAATAAATAATGACAGCCCGTAAAATATTGAAATAACTTAAACAATAAAGATAAATACATCGTTTTAGCATTTGGAATGTTTGAAATAAAAATATTATATTCAAAATGTGCAAAACTTATTAACACAATATGCAGAAAATGATAGACACGTGTCGATTGTAAAGCTCCGATAAACAACAAAACCACACTTGCAGTTATTATGTGTAAAATGTTCTATAAATAAAGAAATTATTTATATTTCATCTCTCTTAATGGATTAAGTAAATTTTGGTCCACATTTCGAGTGGTATAGTGGTGAATGAATTACTTAAGATTTTGATTTCACTACAAAAGCTGCAAATAATAACTTACATTATTTTTTTTTAAATTGTACAATTAAAATTTTGAAAATTTTGTTAGTACAATCGCGCACTATAAATGAACGAGAGCTTCTCTATCTCATGAAAAAGTTTGTGATAGAAGTTCACTTTAACGCTACAGGCGAGCTTTCTTGCTAATTCTACAATAAGGGAGCGAGAAACCTCGACGTTAGCGCCTCTAGCGTTAAAAAAGTAAACTTCTATAATGAAATTTGTTTTTCTTAATTAATAATATCCCTGAAACCCATCCAACTCGGCAAAGGTGCTACTAAGAAGAGGGTGGATCTCTCTTTTTTGTCAAATTTAAGTCAAAAATACCCCTAAAAAAGTAAATTTGCTCGATGTTAACTATACGTTGGTGTAAGTACGACTAAAGCAGCAGCGTCGGTCCCCATAGTATGACGTAGCATCACTTCATGAACAGAATTTCAGATAAAGCTGACTTTCGCTTTCGGTCTAGCGATTCAATTTTAGCGATTAAAAGTTCTTATCAGGTTCGAAGGGCAGGGAAGAATTGAACCTCTAAACCGGAAGTAAAAGTCTATGTTATTCTTATGAAAAATACTGCAGTCATAGCCTCATACCTCCACTACTATTTACAAAATTATTAGCATATTAAGAACGTTTCAGAATTTTTAAACAATAATTTCTATCCTTCCCAGGAAATATCACTATTTTTGGTGTATTAATAGTTGCAATATTAGCTTAAATTGAAAGGCCTCAGAATTGTTAAGAGAAATGTGCATTTCAATCCTTCGTGAAATTGACCCCTAGTGTTTTTTCACTATTTCTTCGATTTTCCAGCAAATATTTAATGCTGGTTTACAGCTTTATAGAATTTAAATCAGGAAACAACTCAGGAGTCTATTCTGAACATGGAAGTACTTATGAAAAATCGTGTAACAAGGAAATCTCATTTCTGTGCAAATTTCACATTGAATTTTATGCATATTCTTTCAGACTTTTATTTTTCGCTCCAATTGCTGCAAAAATTATACGAAATGAAAACAAATTATATTAAGAGGGGCATTTTTTTAGGGCTCTTTTAATTTAATCAACAGATGGCGCCTACTTAAATATTTTTATAAAATAAGAGGAATTTGCTATATTTAAAATATAGCAAATTCGTTGAGATAATACTATTCTATAAACAATATTCTTGATCTTAAGCTATTTTGAGTTCGTATTGAGTATGTCAAAACACACTCACTTACAAAAAAAGATAATTAAACTTTAATTATGAATTGTGTTTTTATAAATAAATATTACGAACTCAAAATAGCTTAAGATCAAGAATATTGTTTATAGAATAGTATTATCTCAACGAATTTATTATATTTTAAATATAGCAAATTTCTCTTATTTTATAAAAATATTTAAGTAGGCGCCATCTGTTGATTAAATTAAAAAGACCTTGAAAAAAATGCCCCTCTTAAACAGATCAAAGGTTTTTTTACTCTCTATAATTCTGTCCCCCTCCCCAAACAGAAACCTTTACAGAATTCACAGATTTTATTTATAAATATTTTTTCTTAAAAAGTAATATTTAAAAAAATATAAATATAAGAAATCAATTCTGATGCCTTGCTTATTTATTTGCTCTTTTGCCACGGGTGCACTCCACAGTTTGAAAAGCACTGACATAGACCTTCAAAGGGTAGCTAAACTTTTGACCCCTGCGACTTTTTTTACCAAAAAAAAGTTAAATTTAAACTAACTTTTATTTTTTTTCAAACGGCGATAAAACATGTCATTTCGTTATTGTGTACCCGCGGAGATCGTCAAAGTTAAAATTGCTTTCTTTTAAAATTAAAATTTTTAAGGGCGTTTTCTTTCTAAAAGCGACAAAAAATAGGTAAATTTCTCGAATCTTTTATTTCGGGATTTTAGTTATTTGTACCTATTAAATATTAAATTACAAAAAATTAATTCTTTTAGGAAATAATCCACATTGAATTTAAACCATTTAAAAATTTTGTTGCTTCACATCTTCCAAGATTACGCCCTTTGTATTTATTCAAAATCAAAAAACCAAAATTATTATTTATAAACAGGAGTTTCGCTGTTATAATGTGAACTACGATAAATTTGATTTTTGTTTTTTTTTTTTATTTTGATTAGCTTACATCATAGAGAATTTAGTTACAAATCGAAAGATATCCAAAGATGAATAAAATTGGTTGATCAGTTTTTGAGTTATCATATGAAACTTTTTGAAAACTGTGTAGTTTTTCAGAAATCGCGTTTAAAATTTATGATATCTATAATTTCTGTTTTGAAAAAAGACCCTGATTCAGATGATACAGAATTTTGTTACGAATCAAAAAAGTCACAGAAAATAATGTTTATTTTAATATAAGTAGGTATACAAAATTTAAATCATTTTTTTAATAATTTTGAAAAAATCCTGCTGAAAATTTACAACTTTCATAATATCTTTCCTATTTTTATTCATTTTTTTACAAATAATTGGACAGATTATGATTAAAAATGGAATAAAAATTTTTTTTCTCAATTTGTGGGACCTGAAGGAAGTAAATCCGTCAAAATCAGGAAAAAAATTCAAATATGTACAATAAAAGTTGGAACTTTCAATAGAAAATATAAAAAATCACTTAAAAATTGAGATCAAATTAAGTATTATGTAGATTGAGTTCCTAAAAAAAATTTTTTCTGACTTGGAGAGTACTTTTAAAAGTAAGCAATTGGAAAACCGGGGTTTGAGGCTGTGAAAGGTATGTAATACACCTAGACCAGGCCCGTACCCAGGATTTAATTTCGGGGGGGGGGCACTTAGTAAAAAGTAAAATTTTTAATGGTTTTTCTTTCGAGAATTTTTATTATTATAAACAAATTTTCATTTACTTTGAAAAAAAAAAATTTTTTGAACATTTTGGGGGGGGCACGTGCCTCCAGGTGCCCCCTCCTGGGTACGGGCCTGACCCAGACGTAAGTAAGAAAAACATATTTTCTCAAAAATTAAATTTGCGTCTTTATCAAATTTGAAAAGTCATCTCGCAAATTTCTTATGTTGGAGTATTCCATACCCTCAGACTCAACGTTTTCACACACGTTTCTAATAAAATATAACACCATTTTAAAATAAGATAAAGTTAAATATTGAGCAGTTACGTTCCTAATAAAAATATCTTCTTTTGAACTAGAAGATATTTTTAAAGCAAGTAATTGGTAAGTAGGGGGGGGGGTCTAGGGATATAGAAAGTCATTCATTCGTGGGCAAAACAAAAGTTACTTTTTATAGACAAAATAGACAAAATTTATGTATTTAATTTTTAATATTTCCGCATCGATAGGATTAAAAAGCAAAAGATCAAAAGGCACTTCTTACAATGTAATATTTCTGCAGAATTATTTGTTTTGGTTTTTTTGGTTGTTTTGGGTAAAAATTTTTTTGGTTCAACGATGTTTTTGATTATTGTATAAATAAATATTTAATATTTAAAAAATCTTTAGTTTGAACAGGCTAGAAGAGAAAATTTGAGAAATTGAATCGCTTGCCGCAGGCGCTTTTTGCCAACTAAAATTTTAGTTACTATTTTTAGTTACATTTATATATGTTTATCCTATTCTGAACTTTCGTTTTTTTGTCGTTGATAAGTTAACTGATTTTGAAAAAGGACTCTTAATTTCCTAACCTTTTTAAAAACAGTAAAAAAAATGGCAAAATAAATTATAAAACTGAAAAAGAAGTTTTTGATTTTGCATGCTTAGTGACAGGCCCGTAGCTAGGATTTAATTTGAGGGGTTGGCACTTGTAAAAAGTAAAAATTTTGGTGGTTCTGGGTTCTGCTTTCGAGAATTTTTATTATTAAAAAAAAATTTTCTTTTACTTTCAAAAAAAAAATTTTTTTGAACATTTCGGGGGGAGACACGTGCTTCCAGGTGCCCCCCTTCCTGGCTACGGGCCTGCGTTAGTGACATAATTTGCTGGGTAAAAAACTGGGTTTTTGTCATTTTTGGTTCCAAAAAACCGTTTTCATCATTTTCAGAAAAAATGACTTAACCCCTTTTTCACTCGCTGCAGCCAATTAATAGCCTTAAATTTTTTTAAAAAGTTTTCTAGGTCACCAAATGACTTTTTAGAACAAAGTTTAAAATAGTCAAAAACCATCTATAACTCTTTTGAAAAAATGCTGTAGGTACAATATTTTTAAACACTGGAGATTTCGAATTTTAATTACATACAGATCATTAAAAATTATCTTTAATTTGGAATTAGCCATTTTTATATATTCCAAATTATTGAAAATTTGGTCTATGAGAATTTTTGATTATATTTGTTTAGTACTAATACAATTTTTGGACATTCCACACTTTTGGAATACCGAACCACGGCATAAATAAAATTTGGTAACCTACTGAAATTTCTTTATTAATTTTTAAAAAGTTTTTCACACTAAAATTTTTCAAGAAAGTAGAGTAAAATTAGCAAAAATTCGAGTGGACTTATGCAACCCACCTAATGAAAAAGCAAATTGCTTTTGAAAATATTTTTCACTAATTTTTACTTCAAATGGATTAAATTGTTTATTGCTTTATTATCAGTGGATAGTTAAAATTAGAAATCAGGTTTCGCTTAAATGAAAAAACGTCGCAAGATTTGACAGAATAATAAACGACAATATACGAAATAGCGTACAAATCTACAACGTGAACGACAAAATAGTAGACAACAAAACAAAATGAGAAGAACACCTCCAGAGAATAACAAGCTCCAGAATACCTCTGAAAGTAAGCCAAGGACACAGAGATGCTGCAAGACCGAGGAAGAGATGGGTCGGAACATATGACACTTATTTTATCATTTTGAAGTAAAATTAGTGTACCTATTGGTGAAAAATGCGTATTTATCTCAAAGTTGGAGAATCGAGAAGTTGATTTCAAAAAGCTCTCACTCTCAAACTAATTATTCTAGACCTCATTCAAAGTCAAATCTCACAATCTCAGAAGCTTTAGGTTTGGCGTATTTTAGATTTATATTTGGACGGATTCGCTAAGGCAGGTTTCAAAAACCTTTCAATTTCTTATTGAATAACAATCTTTTCAATTATTATCACAGTATTTTAATTACTGACAATTGCCAAAAATCACCTATATATCGCTAAATTTAGTAGTTCTTAGAGTACTTTCTTTTCACTTTTCGGCAATTTATTATTTTTGTTTCGTATTTTATGCAAGGGAATCGTTGCAATTTAGAGGCATTATTTGGACAATTCAGGATTATGTTCTAAAAAGGAAGAATATTTTATAGAAGGAGTGTTAAACTTTTTCTAGCCGCGAGCCATTTCTTGACAAGCAAAATTTCCGCTGGCTATAAACGATATTTTTAATCCTCTCTTTTTTTTGAAATAACATGTTAATTCTAAAATATACTTTGCTTACCTAAATATATTTTTATTATTATATACAATCAGCAAAGTTTATTTGGGGCGCAAAAATATACTCGGCGGGCCGCCAGGGAAAAGCTTCCCCCCCACCCCCCCAATATTTTAGAAAGTTAGAAAAAACACTCAAAAGCTGGTCAAGTTGGTATTTTTTTATGTCTAAATTTACTAAAAGTTACAAAACCTACAAAAAGTTGGCAATTTTTAATTAATTCAGTTTGCAATTTGAAAATTTGAGATTGCTTTCTCCTGAAAAAAGTTGGCTGGGCACGTCTCTGCGTGGCATCGCATCTCAAACGAAAAATAAGTAGTGTTTTTGATCTTGAAAAAATTCGTTATCTTCTTTTGATTATTATGATATAACTCAGTGATTAAAATCGTTTTTTGAAAATATTTAAAGTGTTTGTTCAACTTCAAAAGTACCTACTTCTGTTTAAATTAAACTTTTTGTTATTGTTATAGAATTTATTGTTCTTTTGAAAGATCAGCAGGTGCAGCTCTTCCTCTTGGTGCAGCGTCGGCATTTTGCCTCTTTTACATTTAGGCTTTATAGGATATCATTTGTGACCATGATATGACCTTCACAATGTAGGTAAAAATGAAATACATTTATAATCCTTCAGTTATGAAGCATATAATTAATAAATAATTTGCTGAATTTCTTATCAAACATTTCTACATGAAAGCATTTTTTGAATTTTCTAAATTTCTTTGTTTCCGTATAGAACGGTAGCACTGCAAATAATCAAAAAGTCCTAAAATATTTAAAGTATCGGGTGTTCTATAGCACGTATACCTACTTTATCAAGATATCTTCCACTTTGTATCGATTTAAAAGATCATAAGTAACGGTTATTGGTTTTATTAACACAGAAGGTAATAATCGTGTCCTTTTCAACAAAAACCAAAACATTTTATGAAACAAATAGCTTATATCCGCAATAATTTAAAATTCGCACGTTTATTACTCCTCATAAAATAAAGAAAAGTAACTTATTTTCAGGTATTGCTAATAAATTTTCAAAAACACAAGAAATAAATAAAAATGTAATAGAAAATATATTTATAGCAACAAAAATAAATACATATTTATTAAATTAACTTATATCCTAAAAAAAAAGAAGTTTCTTCCTGCTTTTTGAATAATAAAAAAAACTAAAAAGTAGTTTTTCGATAAAAAATTTCGAACAAAAATGGTTTAAAAAATTGTGAATATGGCCAATTAACAAATAAAAATTAAAAATTGTTTTGTCTGCTCATCAGACGCACATTTAAAAATTTATCATTTTGAGCAGAGGAATTTTTTATTTAAAACGCATAAAAACTAGCAGCTGCTTTAAGTCTTTCTCAACGTATCAAATATACACTTTTTTGGTCGATTTAACTAAAGTAAGTTTTTTTTCTTATAAATACTTATAAACATAGATCACAACTTGTGGTCAAAGAAAATTTGACCTCCTACCACGATATTTAAAACATATCGCATTAAAATTTAAAATAAAATTTGAGCAAACACAAAATAAAAGAATGCTTCCCGAAAACAAACAATGAAATTAACAAAAATTTGTGCACCAAATTACACGTTAGAATTCCAATCACCTTCCATTCGCCAAACACTAAACGCTCTGCTGAGTTTTTCATGTGCCGTGTATGAACATACATTCCCCAGCACATCGCTGTCGGTGGACCCATCAGGTGATGATTCGGATAAAATATGGCACAAAAAGTCTATATACCTCGTTGCTAACTTCAGTGTTTGAATTTTTGATAATTTATCCGAAGGTAATGTTGGAATGCTTTTTCTAAGACTCGCGAAGGCTTCGTTCAAACTTTGGGTTCTCTGGCGTTCTCTCACGTTAGCCATGATACGTTGACTTTGGATGTCTTCGTAACTTTGAGGTGTTTTTCTTCTGGTTTTTGTTTTACCCATACTATGACACGAGTTTTCGTCATCAGACTCAAAGTAACTTGTTTTTCTTTTGCGACCCACGCTCCTAACTTTCAGTATCGGTTCTTCATCAACGTCCACTTCCACTTTAATCGGCCTGTTCATGTAATCTTCCGATTCCGTGTACGAATCTATGCTTTGATTATGCTGCGTATATGTAGGCGCAATTTGATCGTTCCTATAATCTTCGTAGATATTTCTCGGATAGTTTTCTTGAAAAAATTTACCGTCGAACGTGTGGTACCCATTGGTAAGACTTTTGTGAAAACCAAACATGTCATAAGCAAGTTGCGATGCATCGTGTGGTATGGTGGTTGGAATATATTTTTCATTCGAATTTGTTAAATCCATAAGACGCATTGAGGAATATTGATCACTCATTGGGGGTGTTAATTGTCTATAAATCGGAGAGGAAGATTCACTACGCGTTTCGTACATGATGCAAAAAATATTAAAAACAGTTTCCGGAAGATAAAAATTATAACAGATATCACAAACACGCGAATAAATATCACAAAACTAATAAGTAATACCGAAACGTTGCGTCTAACTGCAATACCTATTGCTAAATGCTAAATTCAGGAATCGTCCGAAAAGCAAAGATAACTCAAATAACTTCTTAACCAATGAGCGTTTTCAACTATCCCTACTCATCCTTTCATTTGCATGGAGTCGGCTCTTTTCTTCAGAAATTTTTATATACAATGCTCTGTCTTTATTACTCAAACGTTAAACCGTGACGTAAATTTACTTATTCTTTTTTGATTGTGAAGGTTAACTTATTTAGCAAAAGAATCAAACGGAAAATGAAATCACCAAGTCTACAAAAATGTTATTCGATTTTTAATCATAATCTGTCCAATTATTATTTTAGTAAAATGTCGTCTACCTCACAATGAATAAAAATAGGAAAGATAATTTATTATGAAAGTTGTAAATTTTCAGCAGGATTTTTTCAAAATTATTAAATAAAATGATTTAAATTTTGTATCATATGTTAAAATGAACATATTATTTTCTGTGATTTCTTTGATTCGTAATCTGAATCGGGGTGTTTTATCAAAACAAAAATTATAGATATCGTAAATTTTGAACGCGATTTCTAAAAAACTACAGTTTTCAAAAAGTTTCCTATGATAACATATATGATAACTCAAAAACTGATCGACCAATTTTAGTCATTTTTTGCTATTTTTCCATTTGTAACTAAATTCTCTATGATGTAAACTAGTAATTAAAATAAAAAAAAGTTAAAAATCATAGTTAACGTAGTTTACATTATAACAAGAAAACTTCTGTTGACAAATAATAATTTTGGTTTCTTGATTTTGAATAAATACAAAGAGCCGTAATCTTGGAAGATCTGAAGCAACAAAATTTTTAAATGGTCTAAATTCAATGTGGATTATCTCCTAAAAGAATTAATTTTTTGTAATTTAATATTTAATACAAATAACAAAAATCCCGAAACAAAAGATTCGAAAAATTTACCTATTTTTTGTCGTTTTTAGAAAGAAAACGCCCTTAAAAATTTTAATTTTAAAAGAAAGCAATTTTAACTTTGACGACCTCGTCGGGTACACAATAACAAAATGACATGTTTTATCGCAGTTTGAAGAAAAATAAAATTTAGTTTAAATTTTATCTTTTTTTGTTAAAAAAAAGTCGCAGAGCCCAAAAGTTTAGTTACCCTTTGAAGGTGTATGTCAGTGCTTTTCAAACTGTGGAGCGCACCCGTGGTGAAAGAGCATATAAATAAGCAAGACATCAGAATTGATTTGTTACATTTTTATTTTTTTAAATATTACTTTTTAAGAAAAACTACTTATAAATAAAATCTGTGGATTCTGTAAAGGTTTCTGTTTGGGGGAGGGGGGCAGAATTATAGAAAATAAAAAAACCTCTGGTCTTTTTAATATAATTTATTTTTATTTGGTATAATTTTTGGAGCAATTGGAGCGAAAAATAAAAGTCTGAAAAAATATGCAAAAAATTCAATGTGAAATTCGTACAGAAATGAGATTTCCTTGTTACACGATTTTTCATAAGTACTTCCATGTTCAGAATAGACTCCTGAGTTGTTCCCCGATTTAAATTCTACAAATCTGTAAACCAGAATTAAATATTTGCTGGAAAATCAAAAATATAGTGAAAACACTAGGGGGTCATTTTCACGAAGGATTGAAATGCACATTTCTCTTAACAATCCTGAGGCCTTCCAATTATGCTAATATTGCAACTATTAATACACCAAAAATAGTGATATTTCCTAGAAGAATAAAAATTATTGTTTAAAACTTTTGGAACGTCCTTAATATGCTAATAATTTTGTAAATGGTAGTGGGTCTATGAGGCTATGACTGCAGTATTTCCCATAAGAATAACATGGGGGAGAGAAAGCTGACTTTTACTTCCGGTCTAGCTGTTCAATTCCTCCCTGCCCTTCAAACCTGATAAAAACTTTTAATCACTAAAATTGAATCGCTAGACCGGAAGTAAAAGTCAGCCTTATCTCCTCCATGTTATGAGGAGTACTGGAGTCGTAGCCTCATACCCCCTCTTCTTTAAATTTTTATTTTTAAAAGGGTTATGGTTTTTTAAGATTAGGACTTTTTAAAAAAGTTAACAATTAATTATTTATTTTTCCTCAAACGTTTTCAAATAACAGTAAATTTTCTTTTTTTATTATTATTCCAAAAGAATTCAGAGCTACGCATAATTATTTAATTTAAAGCTCTTAACTTTACCTTAAAATAAGATAAACTAAATTTAATGATGGTTTGCATATAAATTTTTAAATAAAATATTGAATTTTTTTAAATATTCCAAAAATAAAAATTCAAATTTTCAAGGGGGTGCAATGTAAATTTTGTATACGCTAACAAAGTAATCATCAGATGATTATTTATTTCTCTCAAAAAACAATGAACTTCTTCATTTTCCAATTCAACATAAATGAAAATATGAACAAGTAATTAAATTTTATAGCTTTCATACTGTAAATATTTAAAATAATGAATAAACTTCATTAGTACATCATTAATTGCGTCAATACATAAAATTCGCATCTAATTTTGCATTCCAATTTTGTCTACTTTTCCTTAGCTGAATTATTTTCTCAAGTATTAAACCAACTTTTTTTCCCAAAAATTAATCAATCTTGTTTTTGTCATCCCCGAAGTGACACTTTTATTTTAAATCAACAAAAAATTCTCGGTAGGAGAACTTAAATTTTAAATCTTTCCAACTGTTTTTTCTTTTAATATGACCGATCCGAGATTTTGTGTAGTTAATAATAATATGAATGCTCAAAATTGTAAGTTATTATAAAGTGTGAAGATTTGAATTTATTTACAAAAAAATCTGTCATCGAGGAAAGCGCCAGTGAACAGCTGCTTTCTAAAAGAGTCATTGCAAAGATCACGCTGAAGCTTCGCACTTCCGGTCCTTTCGACGTCAACGAACATCCTGAAGGAGGGATAAATACCTTCTGAAAGTTGGAATACAATTTTAATCATTATAATATTTCACCGCCTTTGTTAATTCAATATAAAATTAGAAATTTATTTTGAAACTTTTTGTGTAATTTGTCTCAAGATTAAAAACAATTTTTTTGAGTGAATCAAATTAAAATTTTAAAATTTGCAAAAGTCTAAAATTTTTAATTAATTTCAAGAAACCATTTTAGTGACATCTTTATATCTCTAAGCAGCTGAATTTCGGTCCCTTTCAAAAGACACAATTTTAATAACCAAATAGAATATGAGGGTGGACCGTCAAATGTAGGGGGAAAATCGAGACAATTTTAGTAAGCACTAAGCATAATATAAAATATAGTACCTTCAGCATTTGCCACAATAAAATTAGAACATCGGTTTCTCACGCTTTTTGACTATAATATTCTTGGACATGATCAACCTGGTGACCAGATGTACTTACCTTAATTTAATTCTATTTTTTCTGTTACTACAGGTAATTATGTAGTAAAATTGCAAGCTGTAGGTATATCCAAAATTTTGTTCGTCTGGTTTACAGATGGAGTAAATTAAAATTGGTGCTAAAAGGTACAAAAGCATTAGCGGTACTTAATTTGTTTAACTATGATAATCATTGTTATGATTATCAAAGACGTGCTCCTGAAATGTTACTTAGGTTTAGGCTTTCTTGAAAAAAAAAACACCAAAGACGTGGAAAATTTGAATGTTATGTTTTAATTTAATTGCATTTTTAATGATGAAATATTGGCATTTATCTAGAACAGCCTTCATGTGGTTTGTATGTCGTAAATAGAAATATCTGTCGTTCTCATATGAATGGAATTGTTACAAAAAGTTTAAAACTAAACGTAGTTTTTAAATATTTTTTATTTGAAAATGCGTTCTTCTTTCATAATAATCATTGAACAGGGATGGACTGGGCATGTGGCAAGGCGAATTTTTTTCACATGAGTTGGTTTTCCGCCCCTCATCTTCTAAAACACTTGGTATGTGAGAATATGAAGAAATATAATCGGTTTTGAGAAATAAAACCGCTTTTTGCAAGGCAAAATCGGTGTTGCTTAATTTATTACTAGCTTAAAAATAATTAGTGTGCGGCCTTTAGGCCGAACAGATTGGAAGATTGTTGTAATAGATACAACAACATTTTTTTAACGGAAAGAGGAAAGCTTTCCTTTTCTTTTTCAAAAGCAAAATTTCCAACTAGAGCAATCAGAAATATCCAGATTTTTGAAAGTTTCTGATATTTCAGATTTTAATCAAGATTATGATGACATAACACCAAAATATCGTGGCAAGAATTTTACATTATAACTTTGCGTTCATATCACCACTTTGATAATATTTTGGAATCCATGAGAAAATTCTACTTATTTCATTAATTAACAGGGACGGACTGACTTTTTGCAGAATGTTAGAAGTCTAAAAAGCATTTCTAGATCAAACTAACTGTAACCTTACCAAAAAACTGTTTGTAACAAATTACCTGATGCACTGAGCCGTTTTGGAGCCGTTGTCAAAGTCACTTAAATTCTTTCCACACCAAAACATTACTGCCAGTCCGCCCCTGTCATTAAATCATTCAGTTGTGTTACTTCATATTAAATGAACTTCAGTTTCATAAATTCATGTCATAAGAATCTATTTTTGGATTAGACCCACCAAGATTACGTTGGGGTCTTGTGTGTGAAGAGACTCGTAGACTCACACTTGCATTTTAATATCAGACGTTACAATGTATTGTGATCGAAAGTGTTTATACTAAATTTTTCCGATTTCTATGAAAAAAAACATTAGAAGGAATAGATAAAAATTAACAGTTTTTTTCCCTGATTGTTATTGAGAAGGTTAAGAAATGGACCCCTTCCCTCCGATTACTACGGAAGCTGAAAAATTTTATCGGTAAGATTCATTCGCCCCTTTCTTTGGTCACTCCTGATTTCTTATTTTAATATCAATTTTTTTTTCTTTTCTTTTCCCATATGAATTACGGCTTCCTAGGTGGTTTGTTTTCGCACCTCTTGACACATGTCGCTATCATTATATCATATCTGAAAACACGAGTTACTTGATGGTTTTGCTGACAAGTTTATAACGAATCGATTTTTCTGATTCAAAAAATTTGAATTTATAATTAAAACTTTAATTTTTTATTTAACGAAAAGTTTATGATGACAAAAAAATGTGTAACCAACATTATTTCTACCTAGAATTTTATTTTTGAGCTGATGAATCTTTGTCCTTCGTGATTCACTTCCTTTAGTAACAGTTTGAAACAATAAAATTTTAAACTTTACTTTACTCAGTCTACCAGGCCTTGTCTAAAAATCTTTCCAAAAACTTCTAATCTTTTAAAATGTATGGGAAATTCCAAATCCTGGAAACTTAAAAACTCTCACAGCATTTAATAAAATTAATTCAAAATTATTTTATTGAAATCTTACAAACGGCAAAGGAAATTTGTACACCCTAAAAATATCGTAATCCTCATGGGACTGTGAATAAAAGTACAAATAACTACGCAGTAAAATTTATCGGTTTTACCAAAACAACGTTTCTATTATCCTTTTACCCTTTTAAGTATTCCGCCAAAAATGTTGGATTTTCCAATCTTCTGTATTATGGCGAAGCAACCAACCGTCAGTTGGGTAAGCTCAATAAAAGCGTTTTAATTTCTCTAATAAATTAGACAACTTCTTTTTACTAATGCATCTCTCATTTTTAGATTTTACGAGTTTTCTATAAAACAGGTCACATTCTTTTGGTATTTGGACTACTTAAATATATTTGGAGTGGTCATTAAATATTAAGATCTAACCTAAGGGTTGAAATGCTTTGACGCCTGACGCTTTTTCACTTATGACAAAGATTAAGTAGCCTGTAAATGTCATTATTTCACTTTAACAAACAATGTTCCACTTTAAATGAATATTCCAAAGCTTTTGAATTTCTTTAAACTAACATAAAACAGTGAGAGGTAGTAAATGCTAAATGGTAACCACCAATCAAGAACTGTCACTAACTAAAAATATCATCTTCATCAGTAGAAACGTAGTTTTTCGTTACCAAAATTTGGGTTTTCCAAAGCTCAGAAATCAACAAATTCGGTTAGGTACCTACAAACGCTTAATCCGATTAAAAGATCTGAAAGGTGGGAAATTCCCGCAGTAAACTACCCGAAGGTAGAAATATTCTCACGTAAAAATTTGAAAAGCCTTTCATGTTTTTTCAACAATTTTGACCTGACTTGTAATTTTAAATTATCGCCATTTTACAAATCAGTAGTGAATCCACTTTCAATTCAAGTATCACGATTGGACGGAACTACAGGTAAACTGAACAGGTAAAGGAGGAGCTTCATGAGGTGATAATCCTGACCTGAGAATGACGGGAAGGAAGTAACATTTGACAAACTGTCGTCTCCAAAATATGGTGGTCGAATCCGTAAAAACGGAACAAAAAATTGTTGTTACCACCATTAAATATGTTCTGAGAAGTACCGTAGTTGGTGTCTTCAAATAAGTAATTGCTAAAGAAACCTACAGATACTCGTCGTGGGTGGACCCCGTCAAATGGTAAAAGAAACCGTATCGTAATATTTCAAAGGAATTGACAGAAAGGGCTCCTAATTACCGAAACTCGCAACCATTATGAGCATAATGATCTCCTTCAAGAATCCAACTTTTGTTATAGTCCACATCAGCTAATAGGATCTCGAAACCATCACATTAAATTAACGAAAAAATAAGAGATTTGTTGTACTTTTAAGACGTTTAATTATAAATGTTTATTCATTTTAACATTTTATGTATAAACAAACTATTAAAACATCCAACATAAAATGATTTTTAATTAGGTCGTGTCCGTTTATCTTTCAGTTTCAAACTTCATTGAAAGCAAAGTTAACTGTTTCTTTTATTAGTTAAAAAGAATCAACACAGTTTCAATTATTTTTAAAATTTTTTAAATTAATTCTATGCCGAAGGCTCAAAGACAATCACAAATTAACGACCTACAAGGGTTTTGGCGTTTCTAAAGTGATTAGAGAAACTATTTCCGTTGTAAGCCAATTAAGGTCTACATGATGTGGGGATAATTAAATTCCTCTTTTGGATAAAATGACAACCCATAAACGTCTTTTTGCTTTTGGTTTATTTTACGATGTATACGTCGAGGAATATTTAAGTTTTTGGGCAGCTCCCAAAAAGTTACATTACGACAATAATTGAACTAAAGGATAAAGACGGATGAATTCCAATGACTGAAATTTACATTTTTTATTAATTTTTGCAAAATTTTCTAAAATAATATTAGTCTTGTGTTGTAATTATTCTTGTCATGTAATCTTTTTCTTAGCTTGGCTTTTAAACATGCACCTCAATTTAGTCAATACTTTTAGTAATCTCTTTTTGAGCCTATTTAACGGCACACGACAATCTTGAAATTTTGGAAAATCCAAACTTCTGGGTTTTTACGTATTGAGTCAACATCAGGTAAATATTTTTAAAATCGTAAATACCTTCCGTATTATTAAAATATAAATTGTAATTTTAAAATACTATAAACCGTTGCAACCTGGATTTATCAAAATAATTAAGAAGTAAAAATAGAAAACAAAGAAGTGCCAAATATTAAGAATAATTTTTTAAATGGTTATTAAGTACATACTATCTAGTATTAGTATTATTATATCTAGTATATTAGTAGATACTTTCATAATTTCATTTATCAAAAAAAGAAAAGAAAAATATAATGGTTTAGGTACTCTGATAACATTTTTTCAATAAAATAACATTTTTTAATTTATAATAATTTTTAATTTTAAATTAAAAATTCTAAAATTAGGTATTATAATGTCCCCCAGAAATTTTTGAAATGGACCCCAGTATGTATAAAAAAATCTGATTACACTAAAAAAAATTATTTAAAATGTTAAATTATTAACTCGTTGATATTAAATTATATTTAAAATATCGAGTTATTAAAGCTTAATAAATTGTTTAATTAACTTTTAATTTTTTAATAACTCGATATTTTAAAGTTTAAATATAATTGAAAAAAAATTATGTTTATAATATAAACGAAAACGGTTTTATTATATGGTTGCAATCAGGGGCGGATCTAGAAATTTTTTCAAAGGGGGGGCGACTTCATAGATTGTTAAAAAAATACCAAAATTGATAGCTCCTTCTATACTTTTTTCAAGTAATTTTAGTTTTTACGTTATATTTATAATGTATAATTTTTCCAAGAAAAACCTGGATCCGCCCTTGATTGCAATTAATATAATTTTTTTTTATTTATTGAATTTCGGAAGTTAGCCAAAACTTAGTAAGTAATTTAAAAATTAACGCAGATTTTAAAATGAAACTGCCACGTTGGTTTTTGATTTTGATCATAGTTGATGTTTTTGATCACAAAATCATATTATTAGTATTTTTAAACTTTCAGTTATGGTAACACTACTATTATTGTTGTTATCTTTTGTCTTTAGATTTTAAATGTATTTGTACCAGTTAGTTCTCTTGAATAATAATCAACTGCTTCTTACTAGAATGATAAGCTTTTTCCATTGGTTTTTCTTTTTGTATCTATAAAAGCTCACATATCTAACTTCTGTCTGTTAGTAACGAAAAAAATTATACACGACCAAAATGTAAGATTATTTAATACAAATTAATGAATTGTTATCTTCCATTTTATAAATTAGTCCATAAGCCCATATAATATAATCATCAAAAAATAATTATTTAATACAGTGATACACAACCTTTTTGGGCCTTTGATTACAAAAAAGACAATAATATATTACTCACTTACTTCTGATGACCAAATAGCTCTTTTAGAGCTTTAGCCTCCTCAATAATGCCTTTTTATTTTTATTATTACACGATAATTATCCTGTATTCGTAAGTTTTCGATGAAAAAACTCGTCTGACGCAGTTTATTTTTGGCTAGGTAATTTTTTTTTTTTTTTTTTTTTTTTTTATTAACATCCCAGGAATTTACAATCTGTACAAGACAATAAGTAAATAGTTTGACAAAGTATAATATAATGACTTGTTAGGTATAATCTCAGTAGACATACCTTTAAAATATTAATTTACACAGTAAATTATTTATGAAGCCGGGTAACTAATTATAAATAAATTATTTAAATCTATTTGTAAGGTCCTGTGGTTTAAATTTTTTCAATCTACTCTTGGCGGTTTGTTTATTAATCAAGTTCACTGTTAGTTGATTTGGATGTGCACCAATCCTGTCTCTATACTTCGCACTATAAGCACCGATTTCTGTCTTCACCAATGGAATAGCAAGGTCCTTATTTATAACCTCATTTGGGACAAACCAGGGAGCGTTTACTATGTTTCTAAGAACTTTCGATTGAAACCTTTCGATTATTTCCAAATTAGAGTCGAATGCAGAGCCCCACAGTTGGATTCCATACGTCCAAATAGGTTTAATTATGGTTTTGTATACCAACAGTTTGCTTTCCAATGAGAGCTTAGATTTAGCACCAATAAGCCAGTACATTTTCTGGAATTGTATATTCAGTTGCTTCCTTTTGGTCCAGATGTGGGTTTTCCATGTTAGGCGACGATCTAAATGCATTCCCAAGTACTTTACTGTTTCTGTTTGTGGCACTTGTTTTTTATTCATGGTTACAGGGGGACATGTTTCATTTCGCAACGTGAAAGTTATATGTGCTGATTTGGCTTCGTTGACTTTAATTCTCCATTTTCTTAACCAGCGCAGTATTTTGTCTAGGTGTATTTGGAGAATTTCCGTAGCTAATATTGGGTTGGTATGAGATGCCATGATAGCCGTGTCATCCGCAAACGTAGCCGTGGTAGTTTGTTCCATTGTTGGGAGGTCTGACGTAAACAGAAGATACAAAATTGGCCCTAGTACACTACCTTGCGGAACTCCTGATTTAATTGGATACATTTCTGAATATTCTTCTTGACATTTTACAATGAAATGTCTGTCACTAATATATGATTTAATAAGAAGGTAGAATTCATAAGGAAGTAGCTTCTTTACTTTATGCAGAAGCCCCGGGTGCCAGACCTTATCAAACGCCTGTGACACATCTAAGAAAACCGCCGAACAGTATCTTTTCTGTTCCAAGTCTTTGTTGATTTGTTCGACAATCCTATGGACTTGTTCTACAGTTGAGTGTTGTTCTCTGAAGCCAAACTGATGATCTGGTATTATTTTTTTTGTTTGCAGGATTGTTCTCAGTCGTTTCATTATTAGTTTTTCTAATACCTTCGATATTACAGGAAGCAGACTAATAGGCCTGTAAGATGTAACCTCTTCTGGATTCTTTCCTGGTTTTGCTATCATAATTACTTGTGCCACCTTCCATTGTAGTGGGAAGTAACTAAGTCGTAGTACAGCATTAAACAATATGGTTAGCAATTTGATAGCTTTTTCGGGGAGTTCTTTCAAAACTGAACCAGTTATCAGATCGTAACCCGGCGCCTTATTATGGCCAAGATCTTTGAATATTATCTTCTGAACTTCTTTTAGTTTAAATTTCTTTATAGGAAGATCCATCTGAAGAGGCACATCCAGAAAGCTGTAGATTTCTTTTTCCTCCTCTTCTCCCAATTCTGAAGGAAAGGGTTCAAAGACTTTTTGTAGATGTTCCGCAAATCTTTGTGCTTTTTCTTTATTATTCTTTGCCCAGTTTCCACTTTCAAGTCGGATTGGTGGAATGTGTAATTGAGGTCGTTTAATCTTTCTTGTTGCCTTCCACAACGAGTACTCTGTGGCCTTAGTTGCGCTTAAGCTCTCCAGGTATTCCTGTATTGCTGCATTTTTTTCATCGTTGATAAGGTTTTTTAATTCTTTTATAGATTTGTTAAACTTGGCTCTATCATGGGGTGATCTGGTTATTTGCCATATTTTCCGAAGTTTACGCTTCTCTGCAATTTTAATTTTTACAATCGTCGAGCATGTCTGATTTTTTCTAGATGTTTTGAATTTTGGGGTAGCTTCCCATGCCGCTTCCTGTATCGCCGAGGTGAAGTTCCCTACTGCTACTTCTAGTTCTTCTTTACTTTTTAGAGATACATCCAAACAAATACGATTATTGAGAATATTTTTAAAATAATTCCAATCTGTTTTTTTAGTGTGGAGTGTTGGAGGCTTTTGTTTTTCTATTATCTGGTAGTCAAAAGTAACTATTATGGGGGAGTGATCGGAGGACAAATCCAAGCAAGATTCAGCTTTTATGTTACTTTCTGGTATTCCCTTAGTCACGCAGAAATCAATTAAATCAGGAATCTTTCTTCGATCAGAAGGCCAGTAGGTAGGTTCTCCAGTTGATGCTACTTGTAGGTTATTCTTTTGCAAGGCTAGGTATAATTGTCTACCTTTTGGGGAAGGGTTATTGGATCTCGAGCCCCACCATGGATGCTTAGCATTATAATCACCACCTGCGATGAATCTATTTCCAAGTTGTTGAAAGAATTGTGTAAACTGATGTTCTTTGATTGCATATTTAGGTGGGCAGTAAATAGCGGAAAGTGTTATTGATCCAATGCAGTCTTCAACGCTAATAGTGGTTGCTTGCATATATTCTTCCTTGAATGAGTCTTGCTGACTATGCTTAATTGACGACTTGATTATAATTGCAGTACCACCGTATGCAGCACCATCCGGGCGTTGTGTACTATATATATCATATCTTGGTATTTTTAGATAACTTTTTTCCGTAAAATGCGTTTCTGAGATCAGCATTACATCTATATTTTGGTTAATTAGAAAAGTTTTTAATTCTGGTCCTCTTTGGACCAGTCCGTTGGCATTCCAGACTGCAATTCTTAATGAAGACACAATTATGGCATTTTGGAAATGAGGGCTGTAAGAAGGTTTAAAATAGTGTCCATTTTTCCCATTAAATCTATCAGCATATTTTCCAACTTATTGTTTGATTGCTGTACTGGAGCAGCAGGTTGTACAGTATTATTGGTTTGTTGTTGTGGGAGATTTGCACTTACTTTTTGCGCGAATGAAATTCCTGGTACAATATTAGCTTGTTGATTCATTTGATTAACATTAGTTTGGTTGTATTGCTTATTTCTAAGCGGAGGAAACATTTTTTGAATTAATAGTTTACGTACCATACATCCCTTGTAAAAAGCAGGATGATTGCCATTACAATTACAACATTTCACTTGTGGGCTTCTTTCTTTCCTTGGACAATCTGTAGTTTTAAGTGCTTTTCTGCACACTTAACACAATTAGGAGTTTTGTGGCAAAAACTTTTGGTATGTCCATATGCTTGACATCTTGTACATTGAGGGATGTCTCTTTTTTTGTGTGGTTGTTCAAAGTTTATTGCAGAATTCATAAGGTGCTTTATTTTATAGATGTCTTTGTTATTTTCCTTAGCTTGCAGTTCTACTAGGAATAACGGCATTGGTATTTTTTCACTACTCTGCATATTTGTAATTCTCAACACTTTGTGATTTTTAGCTTCGACTTCCTCTTTTATGTCTTCTATAAGTACTGATGGATGTAAATTGCGCAGCACCACTTTAAAGCTTCGATCTTGTTTTCTTTGGTATGTGTGAAACTCTGTGTTTTTCGTTTTTAGGGCTTCAATAACCGGCAAGTACTTTTCCGAGCAATTCAGTTGAATTTTAACCTGATTGTTATGTAAGGCTTTTATGGTGTACTTATCTTTCGCTATATTGTTTAGAAGATCATATAGTGGACGTATATTTTCAACACCATTTACGAAGATAGGTGGTTTTCAGGGCTCTTTTAATTTAATCAACAGATGGCGCCTACTTAAATATTTTTATAAAATAAGAGGAACTTGCTACATTTAAAATATAGCAAATTTGTTGAGATAATACTATTCTATAAACAATATTCTTGATCTTAAGCTATTTTGAGTTCGTATTAAGTATGTCAAAACACACTCATTTACAAAAAATGATAATTAAACTTTAATTATGAATTGTGTTTTTATAAATAAACTAGGGGGGCTTTGCCCCCCTGGCCGCTGTCGCGGCCCAACCCCCCCGGGCCGCTTCGCGGCCCTGACAGCACATAAACGAAATAACTTTGAGTTGTAAAACTTCTTTTCATACAACATTTTTTTCCGATGATTAATATATCTCAACGGATGAACGGATTAACGTTTAAACGGATTATAACGTCATACAGCTTGAAAATTTAAAATAAATGTTATCGATTACTATTAGGTATTTTTTTATTTCTTGAAAACGTTCTGCAGTTTTACTATTGGTTAAAGGGAAAGAACCAATCACAATCTTCCAAAACGTTGCATAAAAACGTTGCATATTTTGTCTTATCTTTTTACAAAATTAATTTTTCCAAAATATTGCACTGCAATATCGGCGTTTTTGCGTCATATCTCCGGCATCATGAGGTATTATTATTATTTGAGAATTATTGGCAATTTGAGCTACTGTCTGATTTTCGCTTTTTATGCATTCATTCAAAGGTTCCTTTGATTTTTTTGCTGGCGGATTTGATTTTGATAGTTCTTGTTGCTGCTGTTGTCTTTCCCTGAGTTCCTTGACACGTTCTGCTGATGTTTTAGAAAATAAAAGCTCGTAATTTGTTGATGGGAACGACGGCTGCGGCCGATCAACGTCTCAAGTACTAAACAGATCAAATTGCCTGAGATGTTGATCAGTTGATCAGTTTATCAGTTTATACCATGGTATAAAGGTTGAGAGAGTAAAAATAATTTTATATCTTATATAGTATAAGCATTTCGGTTTCATAAAAATGTTACAAAAAAACGTTACATAAAAATGTTACAAAAAAACGTTACATAAAAACGTTACATAAGAACGTTACATAAAAACGTTACATATTGAGCCCTTATCTTTTTATAATATAGGGTAGATATAGTATAAGCATTTCGGTTTCATAAAAATGTTACAAAAAAACGTTACATAAAAATGTTACAAAAAAACGTTACATAAAAACGTTACATAAGAACGTTACATAAAAACGTTACATATTGAGCCCTTATCTTTTTATAATATAAGGTAGATATAGTATAAGCATTTCGGTTTCATAAAAATGTTACAAAAAAACGTTACATAAAAATGTTACAAAAAAACGTTACATAAAAACGTTACATAAGAACGTTACATAAAAACGTTACATATTGAGCCCTTATCTTTTTATAATATAGGGTAGATAGGGTAGATATAGTATAAGCATTTCGGTTTCATAAAAATGTTACAAAAAAACGTTACATAAAAATGTTACAAAGAAACGTTACATAAAAACGTTACATAAGAACGTTACATAAAAACGTTACATATTGAGCCCTTATCTTTTTATAATATAGGGTAGATATTACGAACTCAAAATAGCTTAAGATCAAGAATATTGTTTATAGAATAGTATTATCTCAACGAATTTGCTATATTTTAAATATAGCAAATTCCTCTTATTTTATAAAAATATTTAAGTAGGCGCCATCTGTTGATTAAATTAAAAGGGCCTTGAAAAAGATGCCCCTCTTAACATAAGAAAAACTTGATTAAAAACGCCGGTAAGTGGCGTCAGCTACCGGTAGAAGTGAGAACCAATCAGAACTGAAAATGCCCGAATTTGACAACCGCGCATAACTATGCTTACCCTTTATTCTGTAACTTTTTCGTTAAATTCGTTATCGTTATCACATTGTTAAAAACCGTAAAGTTTGGTTTACAATCAAAATCGCATTGAATAGTATTGCAATGGTATACAGTGACGTGCCCATGGGGGGTGTTTTACCAAAAATAAACGTTTTTAGACCCTTTTTTACTCCTTTGCTATGCCAAGGAGAGAGGGGGTTGAACCCCCAAATCACCCTCTTATGTACGGCTTATGTAGCTCTGGATACAGAGATTAAATCTTTTTTAACAGAAAGAAGAATTTTTTGAAGGACATGAAATAATTTTTAATCGGTTTTGATAACGAATTAAGATTTTGATTTTCATTGGCGATTTTATATCAATAATGTCCAAATGATAGATCGGGCCGTTAATGAATATTCAAATATCTTAAGGGATTACACACACTTATTTACACAGGGCCGTAGTAGCCTTCGGTTTTTTAAATCTTATAAATATAGACTTTTTACCTAGACTTTTTTTTCTATAGAGCTTTTTACCTAGACCAATTTACCGTAGACTATTTTTCCTTAGACTATTTTACCGATTACCCAATGCGATGTATGTACATATTAACGGGTTTTCCTACTGAAAAATTATTAATTAAAATTATTTTATTTTGAGAGCTGAATTTTGAGGCTCCCTAGATTTTGGAAGACTAAAGCGCGCTTTTCATGCGCTTAATGGGAAATCCGCCACTGCATCTTACCACGTTTATTTTCAGTTGCTGAAATTAATACTTGGCATAAAGCAAGGACAAAAATTCCTGATTGCAAAGAAAGACTTTTTTTGCTAAATTATACAGTTTCTTATGAATCATTTGATTCCGTTAAACAAGATGTAAAAAATTTATTGTTGATTTCAAGGTTACTTTACTGAAAAATTTAAGAAAATCAAAAATGGTTTACATTGATGCCACATTTAAAATCATACGGCCGGCAAGAATATGTTCATTCAACTTTTTCAGGGGAGAGCAATCTCAAAGTTTCAAACTGAATTATTTTCAACTAATTAAAAATCGTCAACTTTTTATAAGTTGGCCAACTTTTAAGTTATTTTGCCAACTTTTTGCCAAATTCCAAAATTATTTGGGAAAAACTCCTCCATCTTCCTTTGAACACGTCTCTGATGGCCGAGATGTCCCGTAATGATTGTGGAAACAAATGACAAAAATCAAGTGTTTTATCCACATTTGCTATTGCTGTCTGCAAAGGGGAAAGTGTACCTGACTTTAGCTTTATTATTGAAGCTTTACACAATTTTGATTTAAATTAAATTGAAAATCTTTATTACTACTTTTTGCTGATGCCAGTGAATTTATCACTCAGGGGTTTGTTTACACATATTTTGGGTATGTCCAAGATACCTACCCATTATGTGTTTCCTATAAGGCCTATAAGGCGTTTCAAGAGAAGCGATACGCTATCTGGTGGCAAGTTTTGTACTAGAGGGAATGAGCTGAAATGGTTGTTTACCATCAATTTTATTCAGCATAAGTGCGCAATTGTGTACTGATTATGTTTTTATTATAATAGATATCTTATCTGCTGCTCGTTTGCCTGTAATATCATGGTTAATTAAATCATTTATTTATTAATTGCCTCTTCCCTCTATGTAAAATATGTGTAAAAAATGTAAAAAAAATTTTTAGTAGTTTTCAAACCACCGGTTTAATACCGGTGTAATAAAATTTTATTTGTACCGTGTTTAGGATTACACGTTAAATTATCATCCTATTACGTCGTTTAGGCTCTGGCCACACGTGCAGTAAAATGCTGCCGGCAGTAAAAGTAAAAAACAAGTACTAACTTGTAGTTACTTGCACCATATCTCTTTTTGACTTACTACATTATTTTTGCAAAAATTCTATGGCCGTTTATAAATAACGCTTGTTTTTGAAACATTCATGTACAGTTTCTTTAATATCCGTTGAGTGTTTAAGGCGCCTCTCTACACTGATAAAAAGAAATGTTTAATTCAAGAATTTATATATATTTGAAATTATTTGTTTGATTTGAGCATATATTTGTTTGATCCAAAACAATTTTCTTGTTTTAAACATATACTAATTTTTGCGGCAAATAAATGAAATTCTTGATTTTGAATAAATATATTCTTGCAAGAAACATATTAATTCTTAAATTGAATATACCTACATTTCAGAACAAGAGTACCTATTGTTTTCAATTTAAGAATTAATATGTTTCTTGCAAGAATATTATTCTTAAATTAAACAAATCGATTTTTTTAATATAAAACAATAGGTACTCTTGTTCTGAAATGTAGGTATATTCAATTTAAGAATTAATATGTTTCTTGCAAGAATATATATTTATATTATATATTCTTAAGATGTCATGCGCAAACGAGTTTTAATACTTTAAAACCAAACTTTAAAACCCTGTTCTTTATAATAATTGATAAATAAAATAAAATAATATAATAATAAAATAATATCTATAATATTGATACATAAAAATTATTATTATAATGATTAATATTATTAATTAAATTATTAAAATCAATTTTAATCGCCATTGTCAATTTTTATTTACACGTGTTGAGCAGCGCGCTAAAGGATCATAAAAATAAATAAATAAATAAAATTTAAAATACATTATTATGTATTGTATACATTATATTATAAGTTTTGGTATACTAAAAATAATGTAAATTATAATTTTTTGCACACTAACTTACTTCAGAGGTGAATCCAGCAACTTTTGTAAAAGGGGGGAGGTTCATAGATTTAAATGTAAAATACAAAGATTGATAACTCTATACTTTCTTCAAGTAATTTTAGTTTTTATGTTTTAAGCCTGTATGAGACCATGCTAAAATTTGTATAAAATTTACATGAAAATAGTAACTAACCAATGAGAAACGTCTAATGGAGTATAATATAGTATAATACGGACTAACTAAAAGATTCTAGTTAACCAACAAAAAACATTTCTGAACTTTAACAAGCCAATAGGAATCCACTTTTATTTTTAACGGCTTGTTAGATTGTATGAATTCGGCCCTTAATTTGAAACTTTATTTTTATTTAAATTAAATTTCCCGGAAAAATTCTAAATGTCTATTGGCTTTATTAGCAATTATGCGCAGTTGATGAATGAAATAAAGTCATAACTGATTATTAATTTTTAAAATTAAAAGCATATTTATCTACTGATTCGTTAATTTAATTAATTAATTTTAACTTTAAAAATTTATTAACGTTTGGTCGATGGTTCGACGTTCCTGCGTGTCAGATGAGGAGTTTCTTCACAATTACAAGGTATTTGAGCTCAATACAAATTGTTAAACTTTTTAAATTACGCGTTTGTGAAATTAAAAATTTGTGGCGTTGTTTTGCTGTTTTTGAGTAGGTACTTGATTTTCATTTATAGCAACGCATTAGTATTTATTAACACCAAATACACCACGCTTTCCAGAACTCAAATTTGTGAGTTACAAAAGGGTCTCTTTGGTAAAATTAATTTTGAATAAATTAAATATTTAATTTTTATTGATTTCGACTTGATTAATTTCATTTTCATCTTGAAACCACGTGTCCTGGGAAAGATTTTTTGAGTGTTCCCAATTTACGAGCTGCCGGCGCACTTTTTGGAGATATCTCGCCGAGAACACTTCAATATATACACGTGAGGGATTGCGAATTATTAAATGGATATATTTTTTAAATGTTGATTTTTACTTTAAACATTATCTGACATTGATATAATACTTGACGAATTATTTTTTCCCACAATGCATTTTATTTAGAATAATTATTGTTCTTATAACATGAAATTCACCAACAAATAATAAAATTTATAACAGTACCCTCGATAGTTCCGGTGCTTAAGCGGCACACCTTTGGAATGGACTGAAAGTGTAGTGCAGGTTCGATCCCCATCCCAGCCGACGTTGGCAAAAAAAGATAAGTAGTTTAGTTTAAGCGATAGTGGTAATATTTCAAATTTTAATTTTTCAGGAAAACAAATAGACATATACCTAGGTAAGTTACGATTAAATAAGGTTATATATAATATATAAATAAAATAATAAACTTGCATCCAGTTATTTCAGACACGGGATATGGCA
Source organism: Rhagonycha fulva (assembly GCA_905340355.1). Classification (NCBI taxonomy): domain Eukaryota; kingdom Metazoa; phylum Arthropoda; class Insecta; order Coleoptera; family Cantharidae; genus Rhagonycha; species Rhagonycha fulva. The sequence goes on from HG996555.1 coordinate 11,234,639, forward strand.
AACAAATGAATAACATCAGCGATTATGGACAAAATTATGGATAATAATTCAAAAGTAAATATTAATATGTAATTAATATCTAATTGTAAATATAGAACTAAATAAATTGTAAAAATTAAATTTCTTTTTAATTTTTTTATGTTAATTAATGCAAGTAAATAGTATTCTTAACTTAAATATTTGAAAAATGTTCAAACCAAGAATATATATATTCTTGCACGTATACAAACAAGCTTTGCTTAAGTTAAACAAATACAAATATTCTTGATTTAAGAAAATATTTGTTTTCAAAACAAAAAAAACGATTTGTTTAAATTAAATAAGCGATTTGTTTAAGTTAAATAAGCGATTTGTTTAAGTTAAAGAAACTTTAAGTTAAGTTAAGCTAAAGAAATAAGCGATTTGTTTAAGTTAAGTTAAGTTAAATGTAGAGTCCTGAACAAGCCAAGATTGTGCTGTTAATATAATAAATAACTTTAAATGATTCCAAAAAAATTAATTAGGTAAGTTATTAAATTTAAATAAAAGGTAAATTAAAATTCATTTTGAAGCTGTGACAATCAATATAATATAAAATAAATTTCAAAATTTAAACCCTGTGTACCAACATAGTTCTATATTTCACCTAATTAATGTTTTTTTAATCATTTAAAAATATTTGTTATTAACAGCACAGTCTTGACTTGGTATTTTTAGAATTTTAAGTCAAGAGAAGCGCCTTAGGTCTTCAGATAACATGCATATCTACTGCAGTGCTTAGTGAAGACATCCTAACCGACAAATCAAAACTAAAATAAAAAAATCAAATTTTCAGGTTTTATTTTCAAAATACATTTATGATATATTATAGGTATAATTTTGTATCGCATATTCGATAAATGTCTTGTAAATTTTGATTAGTAATATAAATAATAATATTTAGCATGGTGGTATTTTCGGTGGTAATCTTTCATCAACCTCTGGATATCGTACGTAATTTTCAAATTTAACCAACGCCCTAGGTTGTGAATAATATTCGATTTTATTGCGTTTTATTCTTAATTCTATTGGACATCCATGATCCATGACGCAATAATATCGGTGTTTATGATGATTACTAGGATAGTATGCACAATAGAGTACTTCATCAACTGTATACAGTTTTATGTCGATTTGCTCTTGAACTAATACGGTAGACACCAACATCCTTCGTAAAATCTACGAATATTAATATAATTTATTACGTAACTTAATATGTATTTATATAAAGCTATTATGTAAATTTATCGGTGTATAAAACTTTTAGATTTAAATCTAAAATCGCTTTATTTTTATTAGGTGAAGAAGAAACTGTTTATATTAAGCAGGTCAATAATTTTACAAAATTGTTTCAATTATTTCAAAGTACTCGACATTCCAATTCGTTTTTAAAACATAATAAAACAGAACTTACAGCAAACGTCTTTTGTGAAATATTATTGCCCCAAAAGTAAAACAAACGTAGCATGTAAGGCTTCTTAATTGTATTCAATATATCGAGCATTCCATCATTTCCAATCCTATTATACGTAATATCCAACATTCTCACCCTCGAAAAGGGCAAACCAAAACTTAAAGCTCTGAAAATACATTATATAATACTTATCCGAAAACTAACACCAGCAATTTCACCTTGCCCCAGTATCACGTATATCATTTCCAGCAACATTTAACCCCAGCAGGGGTGGTCTTGTTTTCAACCAATTTGACAACAATTCGATTCCATGATCTCCTATAGTGTTGAACCCTAAATCCAATAAAAGCAAAGTTTTATTGAATTCTAAACCATATAACAAATATTCCATGTTATGGCCATCAAATTGATTTTTTTGGATGTGCAGTTCAACCAACACCGAATTGACCTATTATGAATAAAAGCAGATGTAGGAACATAAAAAATTTTATTATCTTACATATTTACTTTCAACATTAACCCTAAAGCTTGGGCTAGATGTGTCGAGTCTAAATATATTCCCTTCGCCATAGGAATAACACGTGAAAAATCTAACACCCTCAAGGTGTTATGGGTCGCTATATCTTCACGTATCACTTCCATAAAATATTGGATTGTAGCTAAACTTTGATCGGTGTCCCCCACATCCAAATATTTTAACGTTTTGGTGCTTCCTAATAATTCTGCCGTAAAAACACCGCCCTAAACAATTACACGACGTAAGTAGTTTTGTTTTTGGATGGAGAATCATAATCAAATCACACTGCGACCTACCTTGTAACCAAGTTTATTTCCAGTAAGGCGAAGTACTTCAAGTTTCAACGTGTTGGCAGCTCTACACAAATGTTCCATACCTACCTCCGTGATACTGCAGCTCATGATATTCAAATGTTTTAAAGTATTTTCTTCGTAAACGAAATACCCATCGACCAATTCCCTCAACCCTTCATCTTCAATATCGTTGTAGCAAAGATCCAATTTAACAACATCTCGGTGATAGTATAAAAAATCAGCCACAATTTTCATATCATTGTGGTTCAGTCGCCTGCTAAAGTACAGAAAATTGTTAGGTTTAAATGAGAATAATTCTCTTGGTTTGGTTTTAGCAGTTACTTAATTCTTTGCCATATATCTCTTCCTTTCAGTCGCAAATTTTTGGTTCCATCAGAATTCTTCTCGCAAAATAATTGCAAGAAAGTTTCCGTTAATTTTCTCTTCTTCATTGTAAAAAATTATAACGTTGTAGAATAGTGGAAATTATTATGACATGCGTCAATTTTTATTTTTCTAAAATTTTGATAAATTCACGAGCCAGCTGAATGTGGTATGCAACCAACGAAATATCCAAAATTTTAGGTTGCATTGTAGCTCGAAGGTTAGAAAACTCGATACTTCTAATTTGGTAATTTTTTAAATAAGAATAAGATTGGGTGAACAGAAAATATCTTGCTGATTGATGGAAAATTCTACATTTTTTTTATTAAAAAAAATTCCCATACCGGGAATCGAACCCGAGCCTCCTGGGTGAAAGCCAGGTATCCTAGCCACTAGACCATATGGGAGTATGCAAATAAACTTGAGACAAGAAAATCCGGAGCTTTTATTACTTAAAATTTTCTTTGGTGAAAATCGAGTAGTCTAAAACAAACAATTTATGTTGCAATAGTACATTGTTTTCACTTGTTAAAAATCTATTATTATTAATTATTGTTTCTGCGGTGTTTAAACATTTTAAAATATGTGCTGTCGTGAACTTTTTTGTAAGAAATTAAATATCTTATAAAATTGTTTATAATAATGTAATTTTTTTGTATTCGTTATTGCATTTTGGGTCGTTTCAAGAAAAACATCATAGCGTAAGTTTTGTTTATAATTTTTTAATTAATGTATCTTGAAAAAATTATTCTTTTATAAAAAAATTCCCATACCGGGAATCGAACCCGAGCCTCCTGGGTGAAAGCCAGGTATCCTAGCCACTAGACCATATGGGAGTATGCAAATACGTCTGTCATAAGAAAATGTCGTGATTTGGGAACATTAGGTACTCTACAAGGGATAAACTATTTATGGTAGATTGCCTACTCGCACCCAAAGTTGACAAGATGTGGCTAATGTACAGAAAATAAAATTAATCCGGTTTGTTTACACAACAGCACTGAGACATTCTCCTTCCACCCTTTGGTAATTTTAAGGGTCTGCCAAATTGAGAACTCAAGGTCTTGTTTGGAGTAAAGCGATCGACTTGTTCAATCAAATACTATAGATACGTACAACTCAGCTGAGAATTCGTAGCCCAGCACACTAGCGCCAACTATCTGTAAGAGTTGGAACCAAATCAGTTTGACGGTAGATTTCGTGCTTGTCGTACCTCGTACAAAGCGTAATATAAATGTTTTTGTTGAAATAAATTAATATTTGATAGAAAAGCGGTGCTTGTCGCATACTATATCCTGAATTAGTAGCCATCGGACGTTTTTTATTGGTTATATTTGGTTTAATTATCAAATTGCCATGGAGACCTAAACATTGGTCATGGAAGGGGATTTTGAAAAAAAATTTTAATAACCATTTTTTAACCTTGTTTCATAATTGTTAAATCCTTCGTCTACCTTTACTCTGGGCAACATACGTTACTACTTATGTTCAAAAAAAAATTTTTTTAAAGAAAATTTGTTTATAATAATAAAAATTCTCGAAAGAAAAACCCGGAAAAACCATTAAAAATTTTACTTTTTACTAGTTCCCCCCCCCCCCCCGAAATTAAATCCTGACTTATGCCATAGGGGGGTTAATAAAAAATCATTAATATTCTAAAAGGTTACCGACCTAAACATTTTTACATACATTGTAACAAAAATTTTCCCATACCGGGAATCGAACCCGAGCCTCCTGGGTGAGAGCCAGGTATCCTAGCCACTAGACCATATGGGACTATACAATCGTTACTTCAATTTCTAAACACATCAGGTAGTATTAATTTTTTACCTGAGAAATGCTAATATATTAACAATTCAAACAAAGAAACTAAGAATCTGATTAACCTTGCCATAAATTCCAATAAACTGAAATTTGACAAACATATTAAACTTTCCAATATATCCCTAGTTTTATTCTTCCCAGGCGCGTCTAAAATAATGAGAGAGGCGGGACGTGCCCATGCAGAAAGTTGGCAAAAAGTTGACAAAAACACCCAAAAGTTGGTCAATTTGACATTTTTTTATGTCTAAATTTACAAAAAGCTGCAAAACTTACAAAAAGTTGGCAATTTTGAATTAATTCAGTTGGCATATTTGCAAATTTGAAATTCCCCCTCCTCCCCGAAAAAAGTTGGTTGGGCACGTCCCTGTGAGGGAGCCAATCTAAGAAAAAAGCTGTCGCACCGTCGTCAAGAGAACGGCGAGACTAACTGAAAAAAAAATTACCTTGCAAGTTATTTCAATTTTAAAACTGAAGATGTGCGTGAATAAACAAACGAGATTCTCACTGTCCACTCAAAAAAATTTAGATTTTATTAAACAAATACAATTATAAAAGATGTTGAAGCAAAACATAAAAAAAGGTAAAATTAAATTTTAAAATAATTGGTTTCAAAATTAATCTTGCCAATTTGATATTTTTTTGTAATTATTTCTCCATGAACATCGAAAGAAGGTTACGTCGTCAATGCAACAACTAAGCAATCAAAAAAAGACTCGACTTTTTTAAAGTTATAGTAGGTAATTCTAAAATTAAAGACGCACATGTATGGATTAACGAGACTCCTTTTATCTATTTAAAATCGTGCGAGTTTAATTCAAATTTTAATTATAGCCAAAAAAGTTTTAAATTAAATGTGATAAAAGGGGGTCAAAAATTAAGCAAAAATTGCGGAAGACCACCGTTAATTTGAAAATTAATTTAATGCTTTTTTTACTATTGCGATACAGTGATTATTTTTGCACAGAAATAATAATACAGTCATGTTGTCTAGGCCACAAACGAACATAAAATGATGTCTTTGCTTTTTCTCATAAATTATCGCAATTTTAAAGATACACATGAATAGATTAACGAGATTCCCGTTGGCTACTCAAAAAATTAGTTTTTATTCAATAAATGCAATTATGGAAAGATATTGAATCTAGAAAGGAGAATTTTGATTTGAATAAAAAAATTAGAAACTAGATATCTCAACAAATAAAGAAGAATTTTAAAATAGATCATAAAAAGCCAAAATATGTTCCCCAAAGTTAAAGTTAATTCGTTAAACCATTTTTTACGTCCAGAAGTTGCAAATCCCTCACCTTTACATGGTTAATTATCATGAAACAAAAACTGAAAAACACAAAACATTTATTTTTTTTTATGAATTTATGAAAACTAAATAAGTGTTATAGGCAAAAATTAGATGTTAAAATCCTCAGTCCAAGGACCAGGTATACTACTCACTCTGGAAGGTTAATTTAGACACCTAAATTTCATCTTTTCCAGATTTTTCTTGCAAACTAAAGTGGCAAATTTTGTGTAGTACTATTAAACATATACCATAAAAAATTGGGGATTCAGGTGAATTAAAAAATAAGTCATTACACAATAGTAAAACTAAACCTTTAACATTTATTCCAACAATAAATTTAACATAAGATAATACTTTTCCCAAACTACTACAAGCTACAGTACGACATAAATAATTCCAAAATATATTTTCTGTCCGTTACTTGGTTAAAAATTTATTAAGAAGCAATAAGTGATATTAAATACAATGTATTTAAATTTTATAGTCACATTTTCAAACATTTAAATGTTGTCCTGAATCCAAGTAAGGGCACTTCGAATAGATCCTAAATTTGCTCTTCTCAAGAAACTCGCAATTAGTAGATATTCTGGGTATGTTCTTCTTCCTGCTGTATAAGCACTCACCGTCGAGTGTTGATTATGCAAAAGTCCTTCACACAAAACTTTTGTTGTCATACACAGAAGCCACTCCATTATCTAAAGACATTGGATGGTTCATAAACAATCAAAATTTGTTCTTCACAAAAAACAAAACTTTAGATAAAATATTCAGAATAAAATTAATTAAAATAAAGATATGATCTACTTAAAAACCTTAAAATTAAAAAGCAGTTAAACTTACTTCTGTACTTGGAGGTATTTTATGGTTTTGTTTCAGCCAGCTACTCGGGGCCCATAAAAATAACTGACATACATTGGCAGCTAATTCAGGACTGAGACGCTATGAGAAAAACAAAATTGAATTTTACTCGTCAAGATTATTATAAATTCGTTAATACTACCTTTCTTGGATTACGATGCAAAATATTGTCAACTAAACCTTTTATCAAAGCTGAAACTTCATTGGGTAGTTTTGGTAAATCTTCATTTTTGTAGTTAACATTTCGTAACTTTTTCCAACTAGGTCCATCGTAAAATGGGTTGGTGACACCAAATATTTCATATGCTATAGTGCCTGAAGCCCACAAATCCGATTTATAATAATTTAATTCTCTGAAAGTACCACATGTCTGATTAATTATTTCAGGCGCCATGAGAGCAGCATTGCCGCCTAAAAATAAAGCAAATTTAATATCTGTGATTCCGATCAGATTGAATTTTACCTTTATCGATCTCGGCGCTATTGTAAGGCACAGTTAAACCTCTGTTAAGACAACAACCAAAATCGGTTATTACAAGTACTGGAGCACAATCTTCAGATGTGTCTAAAAGTAAGTTATCGGATTTTAGGTCACGATGAGCTATACCATTGAGATTTAAGTGAACGACGCCTTCCAACAATTGAGCCAATAATAAATAAGACACTTTGAGTGAAGGTCGATTTGAAGACAAAAATTGTTGAAGACTGCAGTCATACCTGTAAAAAATATATACATTACAATAGTTCAGGGAATGGGAGGGACTGATCTTACTTTAGGTACCTATATAAAATAAAGGTAATTACTAATTACAAATCTACCAACACACAAAGATTTCTACTGTTATTCCAAATTAAATAAGAAATAGTTACCGATGATGCAAAATTCAATTTAATGAAATTCTACTTATTTGCTGAAATTGTTGAAAACGTAGAAAATCCGCAAAGTTTATTTTGTGCTTCTCCATTAGCAATGGACTTTAGTTTGAATATTTACTTCTTCCTTTAGGTAATTTTTGTAAGTGTTCAAAATTTTTATTGTTATTTACTAAAAAGTTTATTATTATACTTAATTTTTCGATCTTTTTACTTTTATTACATTTTGTAATAAAATGTTTTTGTTTTTCTTAAGAAAATTACAGTAAAAGTTTTAAGTACATCGGTTAAAGAATAAGTTAAAAGTAAACCAAAATTTTTTCTTGTATTTTCGAGTGACATTAACCCTTAAAAAGTTTATCAGTACTTACTATTAATTCCTAATATTTAACACCACCTGCTTATCAAATGTCAAACCTATTGTTTGATAAAAATGTTTAATCAATAATGATTTAATTAAAAAGGAGATAATTTCAAATTATAATCAAATTTACCTTTTCATAACCAAAAATAAAGACATATTTCGACCATCTCCATCAGGATATATCCTTGAAGGCAATGCAGCTGGACAAAGTTCCTTTGCATTTGGTAATTCGGGTACATAATCTGCAAAAACTGTCTTCATGTCCACAACATTAGGATGAGCCGATAAACGAAAGCCATCATCGATGTCTGTAAAATCTGCTAAATTATTAGCATAATTTCGTGTTGGAACTGTTTCTTTATGCATGGCTCTTATAATTGCAGTTGCATTAGATTGTACACCATAATTAAACATCATTTTAACCGCCAGAGGAAAAATTCCTTCACTTTCATCATTTTCCTTCTTCAAACTTGCAGAGTACACCACCGCATTAGAACCCTTTGCAATTGGTGCATCAAAATTAAAATCATTGACTGTTAAAGTTTCTGTATTTAAATCATCTTTCGGATAGGCACTCCACTTTACTTTCGATACAGCTTCCTAAAATACACCCACATAAATAAAACTCACAAAAAAAACTAATACAAAAATAACCAACTCTAATTTCCCAACAAATGCCTTCCAGTTCATCTTCCTTGGTCAAAATTCCACTTCCCGATGCCAAGCTGACTCCGACAAATGCAAAAAATTGACTGGAATCGCCAAAAAGGATTCTAAAAATCAACCTCCATAAAGTTAACCTCAAAACAGAATAAATAAACTTACCTTCTGGCAGCTCTTCTGCGTAAATCGGCTGCTAAGGTGTTGGTTACACGATTTAAAACGTTGTCGATGAGAGCACGTCGAGCGTGCAAACCAACTTGGACACCGACGTCACGAAGCGAAAAATTAGACCTTACAACAGCTTGAGGTTTTGCAGCTCTTGCCGTATTAACAGCAACGTCTTTGATGGCATTTCCTTGTTCCGCAATGTTTGCACTGTGGTATTGCCTACAGATATTGCGTACATAGATTTGACCATGTTTCACCAGGCGGGTTCCAATAGAACGAATCGACATTTTGAGCACAATAATAAATTGCTCACAACCCACCCCTAATGGGGTTGCTCACTAAAATAAACGACACTTGCTATGGTAATTTGTTTACCTCAAATCTATAGAAACCAATAAAAACTTTTTGACAGTTTCATGTTGAGCGCAATAACAAATGAATCATCTCTCTTCTTGCTCTGTGCACTATGCGCAAATTCAAATTTATTTTAGAACTGTAATTTTCAAGTACGGTTTTTTGTTTATCCGAATGATAAAAGATCGTAACATGATCGTAATTTGACATGTTATTAGGTTTTTAAAATATTGAAAATTTCTAGCAGGCGGACGTCGGACGTTCCATTATTAGCATAGGCGCAGTTACGATTGGGGTGCTGAACACCCCTAAAATCTGAACTAACACCCCCTCATACGTAAAGTGAAAAATTTAATATTATTTTGTACTGGAATGCATGCTATTATTACTAAACTACGATTAATTACCTGAATTAGCACTGTAAAAGAAATTCAAGTTTGAATACACGACCCTGTTGATTTGCAACTATCAACAGAGACATCTACATATTAACAAAAGACGTACGGTTTAAAACGAAAAGTTTTTGACGTTTTCGTATTTTGTGATTGTTCGCATTCTATTTGCAAATTTTACTGATGACTCAATTATAACGTGTGACAATAGTTTATAGGATGGTGATAAATAGTAATATAGATAAATTGGCAGAAGAGCTAGAAAAGCAGGAGTTGGAGGTAACAATGATATTAATTATTTGTTGAGGTTATGTTAGAATTATTTTTGTTAGGCGCCGAATGGAATTCCTCTAGCACAAGTTTATGCAAAACTGCTAGCTATTTATTTATACCAAAATGATCTGTGCAATGCGAAGTTTTTATGGAAACGTATTCCTCCGAATATTAAGTCATCGTCATTAGAAATAGGACATATTTGGACGGTAGGGCAACATATGTGGAAAAGAGACTTCCCAGCAATATACAAGGCTCTTAATTCTGTAACGTGGAGTAATTCCGTATCTGAAATTATGATGCAATTACATGGTATATAATTCACTACTAAATTTTTAATTTTGTGTTTTATATATTTCGTTTTTGTAGAGAAAGTTCGAAGCAGAGCTGTTGATTTAATTTCTCAAGCTTATTCTTCTATAACCTTGGAAATGGTTGCTGCCATGACGGGTTTATCAGTTGATATTGCTGGAAAGGCATGCTTGGAGCGTGGATGGTCAATAGAACAAGATAGTCGCATGGTTCATCCTGTTAGACCGAGTCCTCAAGCATCGGGTGATACTTCTAGCGAAGATCAACTATGCAAACTTACCGATTTTGTATCATTTCTTGAAAATTAATAAAAACTTTTACTACAATTTTGAAAAATTTGTAAGCTATTTGTGATTATTAATTGAATAGCAAATATTACCTTTCTTACACAACTCCACCAACTTCTACACAATAGAAATAACAGAGTCTACCTGAGTAATCTAAATTGGAATTATTAAAAGTTATTATTTTAAAGCTCAAGTAATATTCCAATTAAAATATAAAAATTTATTATTTAAATTTTTTAAATAAAATGAGAATCCCAAAAACGTTTTAAAATTTTGAGGAGGTCCTCGGGTTATTAAAATTAATGTTTTTTAAAAAAACTCCTGCCGTTTAATGATTTATACAATGAAACTTCGATTGAATGAATTTTTTATAAGAACATTGCGTTCTTAATAAATGATATGTATTTTTGTCACGTTTTAATGAAACAAATTCGATATAATATGATCGCATGATGTATCAATACGTTAAGTGTTGCATGTTATCTCAACATATTGATAGATAATTTCATCAATTGTTACAATTAGAGTGACAATGTTTATGAAGAAGTAACTGGGCGGGCTTAATTTTTAAAAGAGCGAATTTTTTTTTCATAAACAATGGAAGAAAAATTTAATAATTAGCAAAAATTATGATAGCGCATCGTCAGATGTTATGGTTGGTCAGGTTTTCAGATCTAAACAAACAACTCGGGTGCATTTTTAACAGTATTTCATAGCCTGTGAAGACGGTAAATCCCCCAATTCAAGGACAAATTTATTTAAGATGTAATAAATGTCGTTTAAATTAATTCAACTGAAATATTTTTTATATTTGAGGTTTGGCGATATTTTGGGACATTTATTAACCGAGAACGAGTACGTCATTGGGGAAAATCCGACGAAATTAGGTACGTATAATCACCCTAATTAACATAAAAATCAGGTACATTTGAAGGCCAGCCTAGCAAGCTACCTAATAGATGTAAAATATGTATATGCTCATAGAACTAACACTGCCAAGGAAACGACGCAGATGTTGGAAATAACAAAGCTTAAACTAACATAAGTTGAAAAAGAAAATTTTTTTCAGAAAATGTTGAACGAAATTGTATAAGCTGTCTTGTTGCGTCACTGTAGAAAGGGCGCTATATTCTGGAATCGCTCCAAGCGGCAAAAGTTGTAGATACCACGCCACTGGCCCCTCTCTTGTTTAATATATCTATTAAATTGATTAAAGGTAAGAATTTTTTTCTAATTATTTATCATTGCAAAAATGATTTTGTTCAATCTGATTTGTTTTTATCAGTATCAATCTCATTTGGCAGCAAAGATGGGATAAATATCTATACGGTAGTACTACCTACCACTTTTTATTAAAAGTTTTACCTTCAGATCCAGGACCCATCTCCTTTAAATAGGCTCAAATTTAGAAAGTTCCGCAATAAATTTGAGTAATCCCCAGATGGATTGTCGGTGGTGTAGCGCCGTATCCAAATTTCATGATCCTCCCCTTGATGATCCAACCCATAGACTCTTAGATTGCGTGTTGTACAACGACGAGAAGCAGCGGTGGAATTCTTTTTTGGTGAACACACCCCTATAAACTTGAATGAATTGTTTTACCGCACTTCTGAAACTCTTCATTTTCCTTTTCTAGAATCCAAATCGATTATCACATTCTCCGAATATCCCAGCCTTCTTCTTTCCTTACACGACTTTTCCTCAGACGATAATTCCGGGATCTTTGCATAAAATTTTCCTTTTTTCTGTACATAGCCTTCTTTCCTAGACATGGACAGTCTCCTCTTTTCCCGAATCTTCAATACAAAATTTTGATATTTTTTCTTTGTAGCGCTTTCCTTTTCTTGCCTTTTTAAAAAGTAATTGAATTGTTTCTAGGCCGTATGGCATGTGGCACCGTCTTGTTGAAACCACATGTCGTTCACATCCATATATCGAAAATTGCTAACTGTATAGCTGGCCAAACCTTTATTATTTATATTTCTCAATAATGAAAACGCGTTGTTCTTTCGTGTAATGCTCAATTTTTAGTAACCGTTAACTGTCATCTGTCACGCTGTCTTTTTTTTATTGGAAACACTTTACCGCTCAAATGACCCAAAATTTAAATCTTGCCTGAATTTTTGGACACCCAAGAGCTAGAAAAGCAGGAGCCAAATTTCTATCTTTTGCAGATAGTGTCACTGAAAACACCAAGAACTTCTCGTGGTAAATAATAAATATATTACATTAGATATTTTCTAAGAACCCACGAAAGGCGCAGTGCGCGACCCGTAAATTCTCCGACTATGGTTAAATACCAAAGTTTAGCTACTTTTTTCTATCTTAAAAGGATCAAGTGACGTTGTGACCAACTTCACTGCCGAAGTTTGGTGCATAAGTTTTGGCAATTAGTATTTAAATCTTACAACCAATTTTGTTGCAACTTTCTAACTATTAAGTTTTGACAGATTTTGAAATTCGCCTCCGACTTATCCAGGAATGCATAATAAAATAGTAAACTTTTTTTAAACAGTATAAACACACAGAACTCGTTCAAAAGGGGTGCAGCAAATACAAAGTTTCTCGGAGCCCCAAAGTCGAACCTGCTCTGCTCAAACTGAATTTAAGAAGTTATCGCTGATACCTTATAATTTATAAAGTACCTAAACCTTTTTATGATATCGTAAATAAAAGTTTCAATCATGATCAATATAAATTCTACGTAATACAGTAAAAGACTATTTAAATTAATGTATGTAAATTTAATAGTTAATAAAGTATATGTATGAATATTTAAAATAAAAGATCTGTAGTTCAAGCATAAGTAAAAATTAGAAAGAAAAGCTTCGTAGGACGAATACATTTTTATATAATTTTTTCAAAAAATCAATTAAACATAAATTTGATTTCAAAAAAGAAAATTCGAGATCGAATAAGTTTCTAATAATCAATTTAATTTCAACAGGTAAAAATATCAGTAAAATTTAAATTTTTGGCCACCCCCAAATTTTATATCGTTTTTTCATTTTCAGAAATTTGCTTTCTTGTCAGGAATTTATTCTGTATTTCCTAATTTTATGAAAATTGGTACTAATTTTTCTAAAACATTAAATTATGTTATCTTATTTTATACAGAAAAATTCTTTATCGATTTTTAAAGTAATTTATCGCATAGTTTTTCTAAAGGGCTACATTTCATTATAAATTAAAAATTAATTAAAATTATAAATAAATAATTCATGACTTTAGTTGGCGCAATTAAAAATTCAATTAAATAATGAACACCAGACAATACAATATCAACTTTCATGTTGTCTCGATTGATATCAATTTTAAATTTTTAATAATTCATAAATTTAAAATAACCGACCACTGTCAATTACCCGTGTGATTTTAACAGCTGATAAACTCAAAACTCAGATGTTCGTACTGAAAGTGGGAGGACGGGAAAATTTTACAGCGTTGTCAAGTGCTATTGAATAATTCAGTTTTTAGAAAATTTTCCCAAATTATTGTTCATATTATTGAAAATTCTTTCTCAAATTTAATAGATAGATAGGCAGTGAATGCTAGATTATATTATTTATAATCGTAACTATAACCAGCGGCGTCGCCAGCGTTTCAGGCATAAATTGGACAAAATATTTTTCGAGGGAAATTTTTTTTTTAAATGAATTTTGAAATGTTTTTTAAGTGGACATGTACCTACTCAAGACCCCTTTGGCGCCGTCACTATATATAAACAGATTAAATTTCAGTTATTACTATTAGTTCAGTACTTGGCCAGCATTTTCAAAATTTTTTGATAATCTTAAGCCTGGTGTATGCAGATTTAGGCCGTAATATGACTAAACTCCACGGTTCTGATCAGTTTTCTGTTACGTGTTGAACGTGAAGTTGCGTCACGTTTTACGGCTGCTACATAAAGTTGGTTTTAAAACAATAATTAATGAATCTGTACCACACAATTAAGTTTTTTAAATTAAATTTTAGCAGTTGGTTGGTTACTTATCTATAATAACAGTAGGAAGGATATTTAACACTATGACGTCTGGTAACACCAACGTGGTGTCACGTTTGTTCTTAAATATTATATTTTGATGCGCATCACCTATTCTGTAAATATTTTATTTATTACTACCTATGTCAAAAATAATGTTATTAATATTATTATTATCAAATGCCGGATTTATATGTGGTACAAAATAGGAACATATATAATACATTTTTGTAATGGTAATATTTGCGGATAATTTTTTTAATTTGACGACACGAAACATTTATAAATTTAAAAATTAATCAATATAGATAATTGGTGCATCATTAATCGATACATGTATTACCAGAATTCATTATAGTTAGAATAAGAAGAAGAAGAATCAAATAATGAATAGTTGAATAAATAACCTTAGTGATTAGAACATACACATGAAAGTATAAGATCGCATTTTATTGTACAATGAATTAAAGATGATTCATTTATTTTTTATCATATAAATTCTGGTGAAATCGGGAATAAGATCAAAACATGTTACTTTGAATTTTATGAGTTTCTTACTATTTTTTTCATTGAACGTTGTTGATTCCAAGTTTTAATTACTAATGTTGTTTTGTATGTATAGAACTATATGTCCTTGCTAGATTGAACCCATCCATTCCTCGACTATAATTTTAAGATTTCAAAAATTAAAAAAATACTTTTACTAATTCTTCATTGGCTGAAGTAGTACTAGTACCTATAATATGTAGATCCTATATCTTCCTTAATTTAATTTACTGATAAACCGTTTGAGTTTATTTACTAGATTTATATTGTATGGCTGCATAACTTAAAATCCACACTAATTCAAACGGTATGTAATGAAAAACATGATCTTAACTAAACGGAAACATTAGTAGTAGGGGAAATATGCTTTTGATGGTACCCCAAAAAATGTATGTCAATTAATCGTTTAGTATTTATATTTTAATTTTTATTGTATACAAAAATTGCTAAAAACAAATAGTCTTAAATAAAAACTTTCCCAGTACTCTTTAAACAGAAACGTTTTTTTCTCATCGCTAAATTGACATAATGAATGAATTGTAATCATTGGAAGATTTAGTTCGTATTAGGGCAAGAAAGGCAGAGTGTTCTTGGTAATGTAAATATGTATCATATCCAAGGGTAGGGCGCTAAAGTAGCGGTATTTAAACCTCTTTTAGCTCCATTCTGGTAACTATAAGGTCAGAAAATATGGCAGTGCAATTCTATACCAACTAAATGATCAATTTGTTACATAGTCATACATTTTTTCCTGATTTTCGTTGATAATCTATAAGATATTCCACATCCACCGGGATGTTATTTAACAGATAGGTGTACGTAGGCAAACCACTCGCACCTAAATGAAATAACCTTTTAAGACAATTTAATTGCTTTTAGTTTTTCTGGCAGCTTCCCGATGATGATGTAACACCCCATCCATTAATTAGTAATGATAAGCTAAGAGTCCAGCAATAAACTGAAGTGTGAGTAGGGAAATAAACACTTTGGTATAAATTTTGAACTATAAATATCATATTATGTACTCGTAGTACTAATAATAAAATAAGTAGACCGGTTGGTCGAAGCAAATATGATTGTTTTTTAAATGAAACTAGAGGAAAATGAAGAAATACGTGTCTAACATTAGTTATTTGCATTTATGGATATGACGCGCATAATGTATAGATTAACGAGACTCCCCAATATCCGTACTAAAATAAGAGATAACAGTGAATAAAATAATTTTGTTAATTAGTCGCCACACTGCTAATGATTTGTCTAGGAAGATGTATGGCATCGCTTTTTACTCCTGAAAAATTTAAATTATTACTACACAGCTAATTTGGGTAATTTAAAAAAATTGTTTTATTTAAAAATATATTATGAACATTTAATTATGATATCTATCTGTTCATTCATATTCCGCTGGATAACAGCACAGATATATACTGTTCCGTTTGAAGCTTAGAATATATTCCACGTTCATACAGTAAACGTAAATCTGGTATTATTACTTCGGCAAATTGATCTCTAATTTCTAGTTTAGATATACCATGAAGTACTTTGACGAATACATCTCGAAACTCTTCCTTATAGCTACCTGTGGTATCCCCACGTATCGCTAAGCAAGCCACAGTAAATGTAATGATTTTATCTGCCAGACAACACCGTTGAAAGTATTCGTACCAAGTTTGTACTATCGGTGCAGAATACTTTTTTTGTTTTACCATCCAGGTTCTTAGTTGATCGATTTCTAAGAAATCACTAGTATAACCTAAGTTGCTTAAACGTAATAGGTGGATTGCAAATTCATCTGCAACTTTTTGTTCTTTCTTGCTGGTAATTCCAGAAACACAACGAATAATCTTTGAAATGATTTTCATGATGTTTGATTTAACTTTACCAAATGCACACGTCAGATATTATAGACGTATAATTTTTGAATATTTGAGCTAATATTTCATCCTTTATAGAGCTTAATCCGTTAAATCGTTGATCTGTTGAAACGTTAATCTGTTGAATCGTTAATCTGTTGAATCGTTGATCCGTTGATCATTTTTCATAAAAAAAATTGCTCAGGAACCGAGGGGTTTGGAGGTATGGAATACCCCCTACCCAAAAGTATTCAAAAACTCCAGATTTATTTGTTATATAAATTTTTTTTTGCAAATTTAACAAGGGACCCTACAATAAGCGATAGTAGGCGTCTCTAGTACTTGGGATTAGGTGCGCCACTGATATAGGTCACATAAACTGTTTTTTTAGCAATGCAATAAATTTAAACTAAATTGTGTGCGTTCAATTTGTTATTGAGACAGCACTCTGGCAGTGGTTTGTCTTGGAAGATGAACGGCCGCGCGCCCTACTTGTGAAAAATTTAAATTATTACTCACAGCTAAATTGAGTAATTTAAAAAAATCAGAACTTTTACATTTTGAGAAAATTGTTTTATTTAAAAATATATTATGAACATTTAATTATACATATCTGTTCATTCATATTCCGCTGGATAACAGCACAGATATGTACTGTTCCGTTTGAAACTTGGAATAAATTCCACGTTCATACAGTAAACGTAAATCTGGTATTATTACCTCGGCAAATTGATCTCTAATTTCTAGTTTAGATATACCATGAAGTACTTTTACGAATACATCTCGAAACTCTTCTTTATAGTTACCTGTTGTATCCCCACGTATAGCTAAGCAAGCCACAGTAAATGTAATGATTTTATCTGCCAGACAACACCGTTGAAAATATTCGTACCAAGTTTGTACTATCGGTGCAGAATACTTTTTTTGTTTTACCATCCAGGTCCTTAGTTGATCGATTTCTAAGAAATCACTAGTATAACCTAAGTTGCTTAAACGTAATAGGTGGATTGCAAATTCATCTGCAACTTTTTGTTCTTTCTTGCTGGTAATTCCAGAATCACAACGAATAATCTTTGAAATGATTTTCATGATGTTTGATTTAACTTTACCAAATGCACACGTCAGATATTATAGACGTATACTTTTTGAATATTTGAGCTAATATTTCATCCTTTATAGAGCTTAATCCGTTAAATCGTTGATCTGTTGAATCGTTAATCTGTTGAATCGTTGATCCGTTGATCATTTTTCATAAAAAAAATTGCTCAGGAACCGAGGGGTTTGGAGGTATGGAATACCCCCTACCCAAAAGTATTCAAAAACTCCAGATTTATTTGTTATATAAATTTTTTTTTGCAAATGGAACAAGGGACCCTACAATAAGCGATAGTAGGCGTTTCTAGTACTTGGGATTAGGTGCGCCACTGATATAGGTCACATAAACTGTTTTTTAGCAATGCAATAGATTTAAACTAAATTGTGTTCGTTCAATTTGTTATTGAGACAGCACTCTGGCAGTGGTTTGTCTTGGAAGATGAACGGCCGCGCGCCCTACTTGTGAAAAATTTAAATTATTACTCACAGCTAAATTGAGTAATTTAAAAAAATCAGAACTTTTACATTTTGAGAAAATTGTTTTATTTAAAAATATATTATGAACCTTTAATTATACATATCTGTTCATTCATATTCCGCTGGATAACAGCACAGATATGTACTGTTCCGTTTGAAGCTTGGAATAAATTCCACGTTCATACAGTAAACGTAAATCTGGTATTATTACCTCGGCAAATTGATCTCTAATTTCTAGTTTAGATATACCATGAAGTACTTTTACGAATACATCTCGAAACTCTTCTTTATAGTTACCTGTTGTATCCCCGCGTATAGCTAAGCAAGCCACAGTAAATGTAATGATTTTATCTGCCAGACAACACCGTTGAAAGTATTCGTACCAAGTTTGTACTATTGGTGCAGAATACTTTTTTTGTTTTACCATCCAGGTCCTTAGTTGATCTATTTCTAAGAAATCACTAGTATAACCTAAGTTGCTTAAACGTAATAGGTGGATTGCAAATTCATCTGCAACTTTTTGTTCTTTCTTGCTGGTAATTCCAGAATCACAACGAATAATCTTTGAAATGATTTTCATGATGTTTGATTTAACTTTACCAAATGCACACGTCAGATATTATAGACGTATACTTTTTGAATTTTTGAGCTAATATTTCATCCTTTATAGAGCTTAATCCGTTAAATCGTTGATCTGTTGAATTGTTGATCTGTTGAATCGTTGATCCGTTGATCATTTTTCATAAAAAAATTGCTCAAGTACCGAGGGGTTTGGGGGTATGGAATACCCCCAGCCAAAAGTATTCAAAAACTCCAGATTCATTTGTTATATAAAATATAAAAGGAAGATGAACAGAATTTTATAGACTTTGTGCTTTTATTTATTAGCAATACAAAAAATTGTATATTATCACAATCAAGTCAAAATTTAAAAATACATAACTGCATACTTTTTGGTAAACTTCCTCGGTTTAAGGAGGAGATTTCTAGCTAATTATTCTATTGTATTTTGATTTTTATGTTAAAATATTTAGCTATTAACTCGTGAAATAACTGATAATTAAAAATATTATTATTTAGGTTTCCAATAAATTATGTTCTAGCTATGAGTGGTTTTTATTAAATTTCTGGAATGAGATAAAAGGAGGCGGCTATTAAATACCTCGCAAAGCAAGGATAAAACGTTAAAAACATTGAAAATGAAATAGAGGTAGTTTATGGTGATACATGGTAAAACTATGATTTGTAAGTGACGCAAATTATTTAATCAAAAAGGGGAGAAACAAATGGTCAAATATTATGACTGTCACGTACAAATTCACATTACCAGGCCATTTATATATTGCAAGCGTTTACTTCCGTGGTCGTGGAAATATTGAATCCAACATCGGGCACATTCAGGGAATGATAACAGTAGCGGGTAAAGGGTCCACACGATGCTTCTAAGAATGTCGGGGTGAAGCTCTTGAGCAGTATATTTATGAGGCAGATTTGGTCATCCACAATCAAGCTTAGTCATATCTATACCTTTCATGGAAGAATTGTTATTGGTGGGCAGAAATATTCAGACATCAATGTCACTCACAAATGTCTTTTGATACTAAAAAACTAACTGGACTAAATATAGAGAAACGTTGGATCGTATAACCAAAATCCGGAAGAGCTTGAAGGCTTTACAGATTAACGAAACGAATCTTCAAGTTTTTTCCATAATTCCGAGCTATGAACGATTTCAAAACAGATAGTGGTCTGAAGAATTAAATCAAATAAGGCAGGAAGTTAACAGCAAAGAAGCAATACCCAACAGTGAATCAAAAAAACCGAACTGGATTCAATCTAGAAGCTTTTCATTTGTACTATCGTGAATTAGCAGACAGATAAGTACAAGATCATTATAAAAAATGCAAAAGAAAAAGATTTGAAAAATTGTATATAGGAACAAGGAAATGCCGAACCCTGGAGAGTGCCGTACAAATTATTAGCTTTTTAGCCAAAAAATTACGGTTATGAATTTTGTACACCAGCGAGCCTGCTTACCTACTTATAAATAAACAGCCCCACGCTTTTGTATTGATGTCTTCAAGAAGTTTTGTTTCTTGTTATTAAAATTTTTTTTTAACTTTTTAATGCATCTTTTTAATTTTAAATTAAAGGGTTTTTTTAATTTTAAAGTTCTTATTTAATTGTTAATGAGTAGGTACATTTCATAATCTTCATAGTGCCTAATGAGCTACAAAGCAATTATTATTGTAAAAAATATAAAAGTATCTGGTAGATACCAGTGGTATTTTACGGAATACATAAATTGTTTGCAAATTTTCGTTATCATTTTTGACTTATGAAGGTCGAAGGTAATACTTCAATATTGAATACTAGTTAAATCTTGACATTTAAATTGTATCTAACGTGAGAAGTGGCAACGCTGTATTACCACACCTACCTTACAACTGCAGGAGTGGAAGGTAGTAGGCAGGTACGTTCGGTCGAGCAGGGTCCTGACAGTTCCAGATGTGGAAAATTGTTGTCGGTGTCTATTGGTTTTTGATGAGTTGATTGTTATAATTTTAATTGTTTTTATTGAGGGGAGGGGTTAAAGGATTTATACTTTTACACATTAATATATAAAGCATTGTTTTTAAGTATGCAACGATTTGAAAATAGCTGTGATCTCAATACCCGGTTGTGATGATATAATAATAATAATATCCTTATACGATTTACTATAATAATATTTTTGAAAAAGTTATTAAACAATGTCCCTTCCTCTTCAAATATCGTGCAACCAGCGCGTAAAAGATGTGTTGACAAGTTCGAGTATTGAGCAACTGGAAATTGGCACGAGCATGGCAACGAAAATATTGGCACCTGTCAAAACGGAGCAGCAGATATTGGAAAATTCAATGCTGGAAGATGATCCAAATGCAAATAGTGCAGTCACGCAAGAGGAGAAGGTGCGGCCTCGTTGGGGACCTCAACACAAAGGCGCCCAAGAACTGGCCAACTTATATACAACCGGTAAACAATACTCTTTTTCCTTTTTTTTAAATTTTTTATGCTATGCAAATTTGTGATGCTTATGAATGAAATTCGAGGACGACACTACATGTTGCTAAATTTAACAAGTTAGAATTTGTGCCAAGCAATGCAATCGTTCTGATTAGTTTATTCCTTGAAATTTTCTTCGGTGCGTTGCTCTACTAGTAAATTTTTTGTCATAAATCTCATATTTTGCCAAACATTCCCAATCAAATCCGAAATATTTTTTTTTGGCATAATGCTGTGTTTTACAAAACAATTCAAAGTTGTAAGTAGTATGGTGACTTATTGGGGTACGTGGTCTAAATTTCCAAAAATGGGCCACTGTAAATTATAGAAGCCAATTCCTTCCGCGTAATAACACAGACACTCGACCCTTTCACCTATCGAGTATTACGAGGTGCTTAATTAGTTCCAATTAAAGCTTTAATAACCTTTGATCGATTTAATTTAAAGTAGGTGAGATATGCGTGGGTACGAATTCCATCGTTTAATTTCCAAATTACATGTCTACAATATATTTTGAGCCAAAATTATGCAATTAGGAAAAAATTGAATAAATTTTCATGGGTTCTATAATTACAGATTATCTTCTCTGGATAAAATTCAAATTAAACTTTATCGTGTCCGTATCAGCGATTTTTACATTATTGCACTTTATTATGGTCGTCGGGTATTAAATAGGCAGTTACTATGTTCAGTCATTAGGTATATCAAAAAAACCATTTTGATTATAAATTATTTTTACGATGTGCCGAGCAGATTGGAAAACGTAGCTCGTTATCATTATTTCGGTCATTTGGTTCATACTTTTGTAATTAATAGGTCGTTATGTTTATTGGATACTAACAAATAATGTAAAAAATGATAGTAAATAGATGACCAAGGGGGCGCCAAGAATTCACAATTTTAAAAATAATTCTACATGTTAGAGGGGTTTACGCTGATATTTTCTTTCCTAATAGTTAGCAATTTCTTCAATCAATAAACTGCGTTTGAGCTCTTTTAAATGAAAATAACATACAAAAATAGCAAAACATCAATATTACTAAAATTATTTTTTGCATGATTTATATTACTATGAATTACACAACCAGAATATGAAGGAAAAAGTGTAAAAATTTGTAGTTAAAATTTAAAAAAAAAATGTGAAAAGGGGGAAAAATTTAGAGGGAAGCGCAAAATAAAAACACTTAAAAACTCAAAATGAGGCAAATTATATTAAAATTAATTGTTATAATTTTGTGGCTAGAAGTACAGAGGTACAGAATTAAAAGGATGAATTTTTGAATTATTTACTATATATTTTGATTTGTTTTTTTTTTAAATTTTGGTGCAACAATAAAAATAAATTGTCTACATGAAGGCTAGAATCAGAAAACAGGCTGAACTGTTGTTTCTTTTAATTTCTGAACCAGGTCCACAGTTTTCTAATATAATAATAGGGCCGTAACTAGACGCTGGTCATGGGGGTCCCGAAAATTTGTTTGAATGACTTTTTTAACCCTATTTGATAATGCTTTTTGAACTTGTTGAATCGCTCACTTACATGTGCTCCGAGCAACCTGCGTTACTTAGTCATGTGGGGATTCCCGAAAATGTTTTTTCTGTGACCCTTTTTTTAATCCATCGCTTACATTTGCTAATGCAGATGAACAGTTAAAGAAACCTATAGACAGTCCTGTGAATCATCAATTTCGAATTAGGTATTATAATACTATTATAATTTTTTTCGTCGTATGTCCGTTTTAACTTTTTCTTCATTGGGCTAATTCGCCGCCCCTGACTGTCATCATACGCTGCTCCGAGATGTCTCCACTCCTCTTTGTGTCTTGACAAATCAAATTTTTTAAGATTCCTTCTTCCCAAAATGGTATTAATACAAATGCATTTGGAGAATTCCATGTGAAGTTTCCAAACAACTGAACCCAACCGTTTTTAATTTTGCTGTTTTAATTTTTATTTTGAACTTTTCGTCGAAAAAATTTTCTACAAACTTCACACCGAGTTCCATCATTGCAGGATCTTGATTCAATTTATATATTTTTTACTTTTCTAACAGAACACACTGTCAATTTTTAAATAGAAAATAATTTATTTCGTAATAGCCTTGTAATATAGCAAATATTCTCTTTGATATTCTCTACTCAAAATAATTGCACAAAAGTATATATTTTTTCAAAGAGGACATTTAGACGCATGTTTTCCTAATTTTGTGTTTTCGTGTCTTCTTTAAAAAAATGAAAATACTTTTGTGCAATATTTTTGAGGATTCCCCTCAAGTACGAAATAATTTTTATGAAAAATTTTTCAAAAAACCGACCGCTCGCTACAAACTGTCGGTATCTCGTTATATCCAGTACTCGTTTTAAGCGAATTTTACTGTATATTGTCGTATATTTTTGGGATGAAGAAATTTATTAGTTGATGACAATTTTTGTAATTTTAATTTTTGAAAATTTAATTTTGTGACGCCTCTGGTGTAATAGCCAAGGTGAGGAAAATTTTGAGGAGGACTCGCGAGCGATCTACGGAGCTGTGAGGTCGCGATTTGGTGGCTTGAGAGTTTCTATGTAAAATGTTTGAAGAATAATAAAATTTGAGTGACGCGAAAATTTTTGTTTTATTTTTTATTTCTTTTAGAAGAAGAATAGAATTATTGAAAATTTTAAGTTCCATTTGTTGCGAGTGAGTGATTATAAATTTTCGATGTCAATATACAGTAAACTCTCGATTATCCGTGGGCGGTTTATCCGCGGTGGCTGTAGGAGGCATTTTTATAAAAAAGAAAGTTTTTTCGTAAATCACAAATATACTATAGAAATAAAATCACTGTTTTCCGGATATACGTAGTTTTTCACCTTTGTTTAACCATTAATCGGCAATTTTGCGGCTTATCCACGAAATTCGATTATCCGCGGTATCCACGCCAGTCAATCCCGCGGATAATCGGGAGTTTACTGTATATTATTTTAAATTTTAAACAAACACTTGCTTTATTCTTTTTCAACTTTTAAGTACCTACATATAAAATAATTTATATTTTAAACTTTATTTAAAAATTAAATAATTTTAAACCTAATTCCATCGTAGGATCGTCATTCATCGTATCTGTTTTCTTGTATCTTTGTACTTTATTTACAAATAGTTCGGGAATAAATTAAACAATATGGATATTATAATATAACTAGATTGCCTTGGTTGTGCGGTTTTCGGGCCGCAATAGGTTATCAATGAACCAATAACAACATGACAATTAAAAATTAACACTTGCAGCATTTGCTGCTCCCTGGCCTGAGGTTGTTGTGGAGTTTCGTTTAAAATTCTTTGCCTTTGAGATGTAGCATTTGCTTCTCGTAGTCTGTCATGTATCTCTTGACTTTGTCGTACTCTCTAATGTATTGGTCTTTCTCTTCTCAATCTACGTTGACGTTCGATTGGATTTTCATCCATTTTGGTAATAAAGGGAAAAGAACGTGTCGATTTTTGTTAAATGATTATGAATCTGAAAATAAAAATTCTTTTATAAAAGATTTTTTTAACTGTGTTAACTAAAATAATTAGTACATGTTAATGAATTTGTAGTATTCCGTTTAAAATTAAATAAACAATATCACTTGGTAGGGTTAAGCTGCATTCACATAGGGGATTGTATTTAGATGGTATATGGATGGTAGAATCCAACACTACTTATTGGTTTGGTAATCAATCAAGGTTGGTAATCTTACATTTTTAAACCTATCAACAGTGCCGGATTCTACCATCCACATATCATCCAAATACAATCCCCTATGTGAATGCCACTTTAGATAAATAAATTAAATACCTTAGGATTGTAGCGCCATCTACCCAGAGGCTCGTAATTGTTTACAACAGGAAGTTATATAAAATCGACTTTTAATTGGTTGAACTGTCTCAAAGATCTACATTTTCTAATATTCCGATTGGGGTGGTTGTCTGGTTATTGGGCTTTAGGGATGTTTTTAATAAGTGGACTGTAAGCGGAGTTCCCGGTTTTTTTAATATCCATATATATTTTTGCTACTTACCGGATTGGCGGAGTTTACACCGACCCAGTTATATAATATTAAAATATAGAAAATTAAATAAAAAATTTTCTATAAAGTTAAAGCCAATTCTACAAATTTAAATGACTATGTATGTGTAGACCTACTTAAAAATTAAATTTATTTAAAAATTATAAAATATATAAACGAATCAAGATCTCTAGGAATTAAAGACTAGACTTAAATTTTGTATATAATTGGATTTTTTCCCTTATCTTATTTCCACTTTCACGTTGAGGATGTTGCTCGGAGCATAACTATGCCGAAAATATGTGACTCATATCATAACATAAAATAATTTGCAACAATTTCGAAACATCGATAAAACTTACCCAAAAAAAACTAGGAGTTTCGATAAATTTTTTTAGAAAAACTTATGTTTTACACTTCTATCCTGATAAGTTAGATAAGATAAAGAGCCCTGCAACTAGAGAGCTAACTCCACTTTTTTTATGGCATTAATTGCCTAAATAAAATTTATTGTGCCTGTTTATGGCATTAGAAAGCCCAAATTCAATACAATGATGAATTATATTGAAATTTATTTTGGTCCTAAAACATTTTAAGGTCGTTTTGGATAAAAGAAGTAAAATTTTGTTATTTGGAGTTAAGTTCTTTTAACTTAACCAGGACAGACTTAAAATGGATATTTTTGATTCACATGCTACAGCTAAAATTTTGGAGTAAAATTCCCAGTTTTCTAAAATATAAAAAAACTTTTAAAAAAATTGAACTTTCTAAATAGCTAAAAATATAATTTTCAAAAATTGAATCAAGGCTTTTGATTTCGCGAACAGTTTTGCACCTGATTTGTCCATCGGTTTTCCTTTTTTTTTTTGTACAATTATGTACAATGAACAATTTTCGACTTGTACATGTTCTTCAAGTTTCTGCTCTAGTCATTGGTAGCACTGGGGCTATAGTTTTGCATTTAGAGAATTTACTTGAACCTAAGTTACTCAATCAACAGTCATTTTTTAACTCTTTATGTTAAACTAAAGAGTCTGCGAAAAAGCCAAGATCCACCCAGGGCTTGTATTTGGTAATTTTGATTTGTAAACTATTTTTAGGCCTGAATTAATGTAGTTCATTATTTTTCTTATAAGTTCAGAGATGTTATTATTATTTATGTGTTTTTCATTCGTCATGAATTTTGTTTTTGAAATACCTATAATTATTTTCATTCCAAAATCAAAATAATATTATATACATTATTTTATGTATTTAATCTTTTGTAATTTTTATAATATATGTTTATTACTTTATAAATATTAATTGGTGCAATATATGTACTAGTTATTCTTAGTATTATTTAAAAATTAATCGCTAATTAGAGAATTATCTCGTTATTATTATTATAAATTTACTTTTGATTTTATATGAAGCTCATTTAACATTTACCTGTACCAGTACTTTCACTCTTTTCTCTATCTCTTACGACTAGAAATGTTCCTGCTTATCTTTATCTCATTACGCAAATAGCATCTGCCTGAACCGTTGTTGGGCAAATAATATCTACCTAAATGTTTTTACTCATATACAAAGTATATTTTGTTTTATAAAGGAGAAATGCGATATGGTGAATTCAAGGATAAAATAGGTGCTTTTGATCATCAGCTGTAAATAAATGTATAAAATAAGAATGTAAATAAAAGTTTATACATCATATAGACACAAAAATTTATAATCAATTATTTTAACAAGGATTTCTGGAATGACATCTACTGTTGCACATATTGATTGGTACTTGTAAGACAGTACAACTAATTTCTATGTAAACTTAACTTAATTTTTTTTATTTCAAACACAAAATGAAGGTATTTTTTAAATTTTAGGCCATTTAAAACAGTAAGTTTTTTAATTTCTGAAAATTAAAAAAAAACAAAGTCTTTAGTTTTTGAGATTTTGAATTATTCTACCTATTTTTTTCTATTTTTAATTACCAAGTTTTCCTATTAATATGTAATCAAATTTTAAAAAACCAAAGTTTTCGAGTCTTGACTTCCAAAAAATGTTTTCTACTTATAATTATAGAAAGTTTTTTGTAAATAAGACTCGAAAACTTCTGCTTTGTTTTATTTTATGTTACTTTCCTGTTGACTATTTTTGTTTCGATCGAATTTTGAACAACATTACGTTTAATTGACCTTATCTTATTTGTCAAATTACGTAATGTTTTTATTACTTTTGCTGATTATTGCAATTTTACTATAAAAACCTCTGAAAAACTATTTTTAACGCCTTGTTTAATCAGACGTACCTTGATAATTCCGTACTATTCTTGCTTTGAAAGGTAACAGTTGAAAGCGAGTTCAAGGTCAAATATAAAACTATTGTATTTTCGACTGAGAATGAACTTTAAGTTTTCATTACTTACCTACTTTTAAGAGATAAAGGAATCGTTTAACTCCAATATTCATCAAGGTACTTGAGAAAAAGTGAAACAATTTTTGTGTGGGAAGATGATATAACAAAAGCTAATTACAATAAAGAATTATTTTGGTTCTTCCTGATAGAAAAACTTTCTCATTGCTTTGCACTATTTAATTATAGGGACTTTTGATTGTTTTTTTTTGGGGAAATTTAATGAGCGTAAAGGAAATGTAATCAAATTTTGAATATTATTATGGAGCTCCTCCTCCGCCTCTTTTTTATTACAAGTATAACTTGAATTTTATAACTTAACGATTCTCCCCATCCCCAGATACCTATACTTTTATTTGCTTATAAAGGTCGCTAATTGTTTAAGAAAGTAAATTAGTTTGATTGAGTAAACACACTTAGCATAATTAAAATTTAACGAACTGGTTACAGAGCATTATTTCAATAATCCATTTTCCTAGTTTACTCATAATGTAAAAATAGCCTTACTATAGAAATAAATTAGCATTAAATTTTATGTAACGGCATTTACATCTTATTTCGTTTTTTTTTTGAGTGGTGCAAGTAATAAAATGCGAATCGAGCAAAGTAAAAGCAAACCTTCTTGGATGACTAGTTTCTGACACAATAATAATTGTTATCAAAGCTATAAATTCATTTTTGTTACTATTATCTGTTTTGTAACACTTCGACGTGTATTTTAAGTTTCAAGTGATACCTATAGAAATAAATATTTTACCTGCTAATCTATTTGTGATAAATGTGATAATTTTAAACCACTATCTGGTCCGACTAGACACGTAGTTAATAATAATAATAGTAATAATTTGTACACCTTGAATTAATTTTATAAAATTGCAAACAAATTGGTGCAGAATTAGTCAGGTGTAAAGGTTATCCGCAAATGGTGGTTTTAAGAAGGGAACGATTATACCACAAATTTTATCAATTTTCCACTATACGTGTGGATCATGATTAGGACTTCTACAGGTGTCCAAACTTTTAAGGCTGTAATTATGTTCAGCCAACTTCGAGAAAATTTATTTTGAAAAATTACTGTACGTGTTCCACAGAACGCGTGGAACACCGGTAGTTTTGCCATAAATATGGACACAATTTTGTGTTTTCAAAGATCTGTTGTTAAAACGATTTAACCTTGAGTTTGAAATTAGGAAGTAGGGTGAAATGTGTTTACTCTATTTTGAACTTGTAGTAAACATCGAGTTCAATTTTAGTGTAATGATAAGCGTCAAGTTTTGCGTTTCCAATTTACTAAATAATATTTTTCCAAATACACATTAGGTTTACCTTATTAATCAATCAAATCTTGAGACTCAGTTACTAGGCGGCACCGAATAAAATAAAAACATACTTTTACAAATTGGTTAATAAATCGAACGTGGGACGTAGTTACTTCTTAAATTTGTGACAAACAACGCTCACTTTAATAAAGGCCCTCTTCAATTTTCGTCCCAAATAATTCCCAGTTAACAAACTTATTTGAGCAATTACCGCCAGCAAAAATGTTCTAGAATTTAATCCGCAACGTTAATCTCGCTTAGAAAAATTTTAAAA
Organism: Rhagonycha fulva; assembly: GCA_905340355.1. Lineage (NCBI taxonomy): Eukaryota > Metazoa > Arthropoda > Insecta > Coleoptera > Cantharidae > Rhagonycha > Rhagonycha fulva. The sequence continues at coordinate 11,263,946 of HG996555.1, forward strand.
GCTTTCCTGAAACATGAAAATTTTAGTACCTTATATTGAACACGAAACACGAATAAAATGGAACACAATGGGAAAAACTTGACTCATTTCCAGATGATATGATATATTATTTACAAGCAATTGTTATACTTTTTAATTTAATTTTTAAAATTATGCACTAGGTAATAACTAATAAGGTAGTACGTTATCTGCTTCGTCAGAAAGTTTCAAGAGTTTGATAAAATATTTAATGAGTGCGTGACTTGAAATAGTTGAAGGTTTTTAGAAGTCACAATTATTTGGTTAATAACGCTTTTAAAAAAAGTTTTTCATTCAGGTGTAATAAGATTATGTCAAAGCAGATTATGTTTACGAAAATTACTGCTTAACTTACTATTTATGTTTCGAGTAATTACTACAACAGAAGCTAAAGTGCTTTGATTGTGAAGTATGACTGGCAAATAACTTCATATTTTTGAGCAGTTTGGATTTTATTACTAGCTTCTCCATTATTGGGAATATTCCATAATATTATGTATTTTCGTTTTATGTGTTATAACAATTGAAAATCCATTTTTGTAACGTATTATTATGTACTCAAAACTGAGACCTACAGTTTAATACGGAATCCGAACCACGGTACAAATTTGGACCCTTCAATTCAAAGTTTATTATCCTACTGTAAGTATGAACTACATATTTTGAAAATATAGTTTTGTTCTTCTAATGTGTCTAATGCTTTTAGAGTCTACCTACACACATTATGTAGTCATCGACGATTGATTCACGATGTTGAATTAATTAAGTTTTAATTGAAGGTATGACATAATAAGTTTATCATAGTTTTTTATATTTACTTATTTTCCTACAAATGAATAAACTGCCCACAATATTATTGTCGTGCTTAGCAGAATAATGCCGGTGACTACTAACCGATTAGTTTCTCTAAATGTATCTTTTACGTAAATAATGTTCTAATGGTATTTGTGTTAGGCGGCGTTCACATTGGGGTTCTTGCCTTGGTTAGGTAAAAGCTGACAAGAACCAATCAGATTGAAGTATTTTATTTTAGCGTTCCCTGTGGTTAAAAAAGAAAATACTTTAATCTGATTGGTTCTTGCCAGCTTTTACCTAGGCAAGGCAAGAACCCCTTGCTTGAATACTTCCTTAGTCGGAATCAAAGTGATCAACAGTTGGTGTAACTGAATATTTTAAACTACAAGAGATTTATCGATTTTTAATTACCAGTAACTAATAAATTCATAAGTACCTTATTGAAACTGCTTTGTTTACAAGTTAATCTATAATCGATGCACGTTTGAATTATTATCCAACAAGTTATAATATTTGCATTTAAGAGTAATGTAAATGCAGTGTTAATGTGATTGACATTAACAGAGCGTTAAAACAAAACATCATAATAATTCACCATTCTGTTGAAATCTATTTACAAAATGTCTTTTTTCTGAAAAAAAACTACCGTTAATGTTCTGTTTCATTTATATGTAATTTATTTTCAAAATTTTGAGAAAATTACGAGTGCTTACATGATCATTAGATCCAAAAAAAATAAAATGGATTAGATACTACTTATAAATAATACATTGTTGTTGATATTATGCGTATTACATTGAGGGGTTTCAATTACGGTGTGATTACTTTTATTTTTCACGGTCATTACTTTTAATTTGTCATGTTTAAATTGCCGCAATTGTTTGTTATAAAATAGTTACGTTAACAATCCCAAAAAAGTTTTTGTTAGATTCGGTGTTTTTACTTGTCCCCTTTCGCAATTTGAAAACGAACATTATTACTTTTGATTAACAATAAAAAATTTTATATACTCGAACATCATTGCTAATTAAATTAGGTATATCTCGTGAGAATTAGATAAATTTGTTCGTCTGATTTCAGCAAATATTTTTATTTATTTTGATTACTTAACAATTTAGTAAATTACTGTGATTCTAAATTTTCATTTAATTAAGTCCAAATTATAGGAATTTAGTTTTGCGAGAAAACCTTGAAATAGAAAAATCATGCTATTAAAAATATCTGTAGTATACTGTGTTTTTTTGAAAGACGAGAAAAAATTAGGAAAATACAAAGCAACTCATTTACACGTTATTAAATAATTAAATTCAAATTTACACAAGACTCTGAAAACGTCGACGATCGTCTGACGACAGGGATTATTAAACACAGCTGATGTGTTTGTGATAAATTGCGCTTATAAACTGGATAGTTTTGATAGTGTAATCTCTAATCTCCAGATCTTATGTTAGTTAAAATTATTGTGTGCATTAGTTATGAAATGATATAAATGTATTTCAGGTAAAATGGCTAGTCATGTCATTTTAATTGTGTTTTTTTTAATCAGTACCTAGCATTTTTACGCGCATGGACGGATTAAAATTGCTTTAATTAGTACGTCAAGTACTTAGCGACAATGAGCCAGGTACACGTTGTAACTCCGATAAAACTGCGGGTTCCACACGTTCCCTAATTATGTGTACCTATAATTTACGTTTATTGCACAATTGGTACAACTATTGAAAATTAACTGATTATTACTAACATACCCCGCCTATTGTTGTTCAATTATTGCCGATAAACTAAAAATATTTGTATCGACTGTTTTATTATTGGTCATAGTGGAAATTTTACTTGAAACTTCAAATTTGTTTCTAACTCCCGGACTTTGAATTAATAAATAATACACATCAAGATCATTATACAAAATTACAAAGCTCAAGTTCTTGAGTATGCCTGCAAATGTATAAATTCCGGTCTTCAGTAACACTGATGGCTTCAAAAGCTGCGATATTTTCTTGGTAATGCACTGGTCTCTTTCTTATTGATGGCGTGTTGTCATGCAAAGTTAAATTGGAGCGGAGATTTGTATCTCAATCAGTTGGTACATGTCGATCAGATTCGGTCTTGATATCGATCATGACCAGTCTTCATATGATTTGGTCACTCTCAGAAATGAAAATAGAACGAAATTTTTTCGGAATTATGATCATCTTAAACATAATTGAAGGCAAGAAAATTAATCATCATAATTTGACGAAGAATGTCATAAAATTTCAATTTGTCATGTGAAAACTCTTCATAGTCTAATGGCACGAACATTTTTAGCTGCATTGTTCAGAGTTCGATAAATTTGCTGCAGACTAAATTCTTGTATATATTATTAATTTCCACTGTAATACTAACTTTTAGGTGGAAAAAGTGTTAATCGTGCATAATGCAGCCACGAAACCAAGCTTCGAACGAGATTGTATCGTTGTAAGTAGAATTGCATGTTACCATAAAACTTGGATTACATTTCTAATTAATGCTAATATCCAAACCAACTCAATTATTAACATAATAACTTGTTGGATAATAATATGACCATGCATCGATTATAGATTAACTGGAAAACAAAACAATTTCAATGAGGTTGCTTATGAATTAGTTATTGTTAATCATCAGCAATCGATAAATCTGTAATTTAGAATATTCAGTAACCAAATTTAAACAGTCTTCCCATTTCAACAAACTAATTCCGATCAAATTTCTATCCCAACGCTACCATCGCTCGATCGAAATGTGGATGCTGCTCCGTTTTTGTATTATTTTTGATTCCACTCGTGGAACATTTTTCATTTTTAGAAACGCTTCGAGAAACGTAACAAATAATAGATTTTCATTCTTCAGTAATTATTCAGGACTATGGATGTCTTCTACATTTAAACTACTGAAGATAAATATTATATACTGTCGTGAACTTTTTTGAACAAAATTGTTTATCGGTAACTTTTTCGTATTTGTTACGATTTTTCCAACGTTTCTAATTATTCAAGGAAAAGATTTTTAAATTCTATTTTTGCAGTGGAATCGTGCAACCAAGTTAAGAACGCCGACTTTAAATTTGATAGTATAATTTTAACTAATCTATAAAAAAACGAAGTTCCTGTTTGGAAATAAACTTTATTATCTCTGGACATTTCTTTCCAAGTTAAAAAATAAAATTTTTATAAATTTACATGTTTTATTAATTTGTAAAAATTATTATATTTTGTAGTCAAAACATTTATAAAATATTATATCATTTCTAGTACAAAAAAAGTTTCACGTGTTTCGTGATTTATTATATTCAAATTAACATTTTAGTATACACTTATGAAGAGCCATTTAATATAGTCAAATGTATGTGTGTATGATATTATGTAATTTAAAATTTAATTATGTGATATAACATGTAATCCGATAAAATACATTCGAAAAATTCTACCGAATAAAAAATGGATTCGAACTTGAGATACCAGTCTTAATATTTCCGCTTGCCACCCCAGCAATAATAGCTAATTTCAGTTTAATTTTGAAATAGTACTTTATACATCGTAACATTTATAACGCTCTTTTTTTATTAATTTCTTTAGCCTTGATTAATAACATTCGGTATGACACATTGAAAGAAATCTGCACGTATTATAGAGCTTTCGTGTTATCGATTTTAAATTTCGTCCAAGTTAATTATTATTATTCCTGCAAAAATTTTATATGCTATATAATTTGAAAAGTTGTTTTTGGCTATTTTTACTTTGATATTTAACAATATTCTTTAAATAGAGCGCAATTTGCATGAGAAGGTATTTTTAACTCAAGTTTCGTTTTCGGCTTTTGCTATTAATTTATTTTAATTTTTGAGTTTTTTTTTAATTATTAAAAGTAAAATTGTTGTATTTTCTAGAACTTCTATTAAAAAAATTCCTATGTTGTGCTAACCCCACTTCGCACATTAATTTTCAAAATGATGTTCAATAACATAAATATTATTCTAGTTCGGGTGCTTTTACTGTTAATTTAAAAAATTACCTGTCATAAATTTAATAGACGCCATTAATAATCAAAAGCATTTTATTGATAAATCGTTAAATTTTTATTTACTATGTTATGATCAAAAAAATTTTATCCGGAACCAAAATATGTAATTTCAGCCTGAAAAATAAAATTCATATTGTTGGATAATTTCAATAATTTTCATTCGAACCATTACAAATACGAATGTGAAAGGTACTAATTAAGTGGAAAATTGTTTTATAAACTGAAAACTTTTTGAGTTCAATAGCCAATTAGTCAACACTCCGTGTGTTTCTCGTATGAATGACTAATTATTATCTACGCGCTTAGGTTATCAATGAAATTGGTATTTTTGCTTATCAATTTAATTGCTCCCAATTTTAGTAAGTTGTTCCATTTTTTTATGAATAACTGATGGTGTTTTATCTACCAAGCGTTAACACCTCGTTATTTTTTTAGGAGTATTGCGTTATTGATTGTAGTGCCTGTGGTCATTAGTCTGTCAATACATTATTTGAAATCCTTTGCATGAAATTTTGTAAAATTTTGGCCAACGCCTTCTAGGAGCGAGGAATAATCAAAGCTACTCTCATTTTAAAAATTCGACCATTCTATGGATGATATAAAGGGTAACTGCACCAAAATACAATGATATATTCAGGGGTATTATGTATCACCAACGTTATCATAAAGGTGACAGTTATGACATAAAATAAAGTTTTTCGGTAAATCCTACCAATGAAATCGATACGATTTACCGAAATATGTTATAACGGTCACCTTTATGATAACGTTGGTGATACATAATACCCCTGATTACCTTTACTTGAAATAATTAATAAGCTCTTCTACCGCCCCCCCTCTTTTGATATACAATTAAAACTACTACCTTAAATGTCGTGGAAACGTTAATGATTTTTTTTATTAATTTTCCTAATTTATTATTCACATTTTACCTACTGCTCAAGTCAAATATGACTATGTATTATATCACAATGGGTGGCGTAATCGACCTTTTCCATACCTATACAGTAAAAATTTTTATACGCAGACCATTATTTTTATTTTCATGCATGACATGAATTAATTCGGTCACCTGAGCTTCAAGTACCTTGGTAAATGCCTATAGAAGTTTGATAAAGATCTGTCATTGATTGTGGGAGTATCCTTTCAATTTTAGAAAGCTACTTAGAACCAATTTTTGTAACTTACTTAATTTCTTTTTAAAAAATGTATTTTTGTTTGATAGAAACTGAATGTTGTTTATATTACGCAATTTTCTGAAATATTTTAAATAGGTTGGTGTGTGCTATATTGCTACCTAGCTCGCTAAGCTGCAGCGGAAATTGGAATTGCGTGTTCGATTAAGCCAGTTGACTGAAATTTATTAGGATTAAAATAGCATACACGGACATAATTAAATTTCATTCTTTCAAATAACAATGAACCTAAAAAGTGCCAACAATAAAATTTACTTATTGGCAAGCAACGCACATTATTGATTCAAGTTTTATGCTCTATTTAATTCTAAATGTTAAATGCCACCACCAATTAAGCTAACTTGAAATACCTACTACTAATCCGGCGAAAGCAATCTGAGCTTCCAATTTTTTTTTGAAAATTAAATTATAAATTTTGTTGTATTTTCGTACCTACTATATTAAATTTTCTCCTAAATAGAAGTTTTAATGTGCAATTGACCAGAAATATTATCTTATCACGTTTTCGTGGTGTAAAAATTATCTTTTTTTTTATAGTTTATGGGCCTGGTGTTTACTTCCTTACTAATGTAATTCGGCTTTTAACAGTGAAATATTAAATTCAGTCAAATTATTGCATTACTTTAATCATTCAGTTTTATACAATGGTAAATTGACGAATTTAATTGATTTAAACACCTGATCCAACGCTTTTTTTATTACACAATGAAACCACCGCATTTACTCCACCGTTTATTGATTTCCTACAGTTTATCTGTGGATATTAATTATTATAAGATGATTATAATTTTTTAAATTAATGTAATCGTTATTTAATTACCTTATCTTATCTTGAAATGTAAATTATAAAACTTAGTTCATTCACTTGAATATTTACCTGAACAATACTATATTATTAATCATACACATGTAAACATGAACGCCCAATATGGATCATTACAATAGGAAGTTCATTTACTTATATTATTTATTGTCGCTTTGTATTACAAAATTATTGCTCAACAAGTTAGCCTTAATTACAGAATTTTTTTTCTTACTTCTAATTAGTACCATGTTCTGTTCTCTCTGCTGTATATCAAGTACAAATGCACTTGATAACAATAATTGTTTAGCGTCTGATAGGTAGCTTGCTAGGCTGGCTTTTGGAGTGCCTGTAACCTTATTTTTTGTTAATGGTGGTAATTGGTCGGTCCAGAAGGACCAACGGCTTAACGTATCTTCCGAAGCACGAAGACCATCATAAGAAAGTTTGCAACAGTCAAATCTAATGGAATGACATTAGACCTCCGCATACCAATTTTAACCTAGCCAAAAGCATTGATATGAATAGGATTACAACCTGTGAAGGCAAAGCTGGTTTAATATCGAAGCTATACGATTTTTCTTTGGTAATTAGTGTTCCTCCATTTTATCACTATTCTATACTTAGTTCTGCCAGAAAATAAACTATGTAATGAAATGTAGCACTTTTGCTGAGAGCTCTGAAATACAAAAAAAAATATTTTATTTTTTGATCGATTCCATAAAAGTTAGGTAGTATAATATAATCCAGGTAATTGATACACATCAGTACAAGCTGCGATATATAATTATTTTGAAAAACAAATTTTGGCGTAGGTATATAACTATCGAGTATTTACATAAAATTATTATTTATGATTTTACCATAACACTTAGGTACTGTAAAAAGTAACATATTGGAAAGCTTGTGACTACAGTAATTTTAAATAATTCATGTACTAATCCAAGGTTTAGATAAACTATTCCGTTTACATTACAAAAATTTTATAACATCAATAAATCTTCAAGACTAATACTAAATTATGAAACGTTGTTCCATAATATTAATTATTAAAATCTGAATAATTTGTAGAAAGAAACTTGTGATATTCAAACCAAAAGATTTTTTTCGTGGTTTTATCTACCTGATGATTACCAATGAGAACGAAACACGTGTTCCAATTTTTTAATTAAAATTGCTGCAATATAATAAATTGTAACATAATATAAACAAGTTTTTCTGTTACATGAAATTATCTTTGTTTACAGGTAAAAGAACGCAAGAAAGTATATGTGTGGGAATATGCATCACTCTTATGGCTGTCAACTTTATTTTCATAATTATAAATTTTCGAATACACAACCTAAGTGCCATTATAACAGCCGCTATTTGCGGTATCGTAACAGCCGATTTTGGGTCCGGCCTAGTTCATTGGGGAGCTGACACATGGGGTTCTGTCGAGTTACCTATTTTGGGAAAGGTGAGGATAATGTTCTTTTTTAATAACTCAAAAAAAAATATCACTGTTTATTTTGAAGCACTTCACTTGCACCGCTTAATCGTTCTTCTTTATGAAAAAAGCTTTTTTATATTCAGTATTATTTGATAAATTTGAGCATCAGAAAACTACCCCCGAAAAGATTATCAAAATAAAACTGCTCTGAATATTTTCATTAATATTTTGAATTGTTTCATCAATTAATATCGCAGGAACTTTGTTTTGTTATGTCTTTTCTATTTTAAGTGCTCAGACATAAACCTCCTGCAAATTGAATGATTTCTATTAACAGAGCAAGTTAAATTTAAAATATCGTTACGACTTCGTTTTCTGGAAAAAGAAATTAAAAATGATAATAAAATATTAATGATTCATAAACAAATTGTAAATTTTTGTCGTTTTCATTACACTACACAATTTGGTTTTACAGACATTTTTTAGGTCAGAAACCGGGAATTTTTAAAACAAGTGAAAATATTTTTAATGCGTATTCGCGGCTTATTAATTTATAGTAAGTTATTAACAGGGAACTTTAGTATTACGTCATCGCATACCTGATCGCACATAAGCATCGCCAAAACAACTTCTCTGATTGGTTGGGTTAAGATGACATAACACCAAGGTTCCCTGACAAGAACTGTATATTATATTATTTTAATCCCTGGATTTCTAACCCGCTACGCATATATATATATCAATACTTTTATTGATTTATTATTTTATTAATATTTGCCAAGCTATAGAACACAGAAAATTCGCAAACCTTAAATATTTTACATTGTACTCGATTTTATTAAAGTTTTTAAAATGGGGCTGTATAAATCTTGCATTCAGCCCACTTTGGGTGATTTTAGATTGATTTTTGAGAAAGGAAAACTACCTCAAATTTGGCCCTGAGTTTAAGATAAACGTAAGGGTATTTTTCAAAACTTGATGATTTAACCCATCATAAAAATTTAAAAAAAGAAATAAAAGGTCCCACAGTAAAGCGCTGTACCACTTAACATTTTATGTAATACCTCTCTGGTGGTCACCATTTTTATTCTATCGATCATAAACTTGGCATGCACAATATTTATGATTTGTTGAAGTTTTGTTAAATGATTAAAATTGGGGTAAAGATTTTTTAGATATTAATTTTTATTTAACTTGACATATGCTTTCAAATTGGGAAAGCGATTAATCTTCCTATAAATACCAGGAATTTCTTAGAACCGGCTAAAACTAAGTGCAAACGTAAAATCATATTATATTGTTTTCAAAAACTGCTTATTAGAAATACGCAAAATTTACCAAATTTTTTATTAAATTAGTTCATTATGCAATAAGAAACTTTTGCATTTGCGACTTAACGCTTAATTTCCAATAGAATTTTATATAAGCAAATATCTCAGAAGATCCACAAATTTTTCTATGACAAAACCGATTACGTGTCACAACTAATTTTGTGAACACAGAAACAAAAATAAAAATTCTATTTCTATTATAAAAGAGGTAAACAAAGTAAACTGCATTAAAAATATTATTTTTTTGACCTTAGTGACCATTCATACAAATGATTTATTCGCGTTGCACCGACTATGCTTTTCTTAATAATCGAATAACAATATTTCTTTTATTTTAGAATTTTTTACGTCCATTCCGTGAACATCACATAGATCCGACTTCTATAACCCGACATGACTTTATAGAAACAAATGGAGACAATTTCACTGTGACAATTCCATTTTTAGCAAAAATGTTATGGGATTTTTTGTTCTTACCAGATGAAGGGATTCAGAAGAAGTTCGTTTGGAATTGTTACGTGTTTCTATTAGCTTTATTTGTTGCCATGACCAATCAGGTGAGTTAAATATGATAGCTGACATGACCCAATAAGATATGATTAATCAATTTTTTTTAAATATTTTTAATTTTTAATAAAACATTAAACACGGCTTGTTTGTTTGTAATAAAATATTATAACTTTTTATTTATGGTAGATTCACAAATGGTCTCATACGTATTTCGAACTCCCAGGATGGGTTGTTTGGTTACAAGAACACCATATAATATTACCGAGGCGACACCATCGAATTCATCACGTCGCACCCCATGAAACATATTTTTGCATAACCACCGGTTGGTTGAATTGGCCTTTGGAGAAACTCCACTTTTGGACATCTTTAGAATGCATAATCGAATATTTGACATCGTGCAAACCACGTGCAGATGACTTCAAATGGGCTCAGAAACGCACGTGATGTTGTGCTACACAAAAGTTAATCGAAATAATTAATTTGTGTGTTAGCTAATAATGTGGTTTTACACCGCATTTATTAGGGGTATTATAATATGTGGTATTTGCTAAGTTGAAAAAGTATTTAGCCGTTTATTTAAAAAATTTCAATCAAATAGAACAATCATCACCATTTAAAAATAAGTTTAATTTTTATAATGAATCATGCACTAGCACTAAGTGTTACTAATTACCTAAGTGTCTATTTGGATGATATACAGGCCGCTCTGTTTAAATAGTAACATGGGGATTGATTTTAAAGAAATGCAGATTTGGTTAAATGGTATCGCAATAAAGACTAAAAACAACCTGATAATGATTCTGAAAAATTGGGGAAACGTTGAAAACATTTTAAATTTTAGTTTTTTGCTTATAAATTCCTGAACCAAACGAAACTTTTTAACGCAAAAATTAAACCCATTTAATTGTATACCTTACATCTCTCGTATTAAGTGAAATACCTATATTGATCCATTTACAACGGAGCATTCGTATTTTAGAATAAGACGAAAATTTACCATTTAACGTAAGGAAGCGAGACAACCGATACTAATAATTAATATTTTTATATTATGAGTAGTAATCAAAATGGTTAAAAAGAACTTTTTAACTGAATATTATGTGCCTGCTATTGCGATAAAAATTAGTATATTAATAATAATTGCACCTGGCAGTTTTGCCCATTAAAGTACACTCAGGTATAGCTTTAATGTTGTATTAGCTTTGTTAAGTAAAATTTGTAAATAACTTAAATTGGGGGCGTAAACTGTGCTCTGCTTAAGAATTTATTTATTTGTCGACTGTTACTTAATAATGTTGAGACGACATATTAAGAACTGTAACAATGAATAATGTGATCGTTTTCGTTAAACGTAAAAGCCAAAGCTTAGCAAACAATAATTTTTATTTTCTTTTAGACTGTTCTTAAGCTTGCGCGTTAACAATACTTATAATGTTTATTTTTTACATGTAATAATCACCTTCAGGGACCAGACTTTTAGACTTCATAATTATACACCAAAATCAGTATTTATTTTGTTTATCACGCCTTATAATTTTTGTGTGTTACGGTTGTGTTGTAAGGGTACTTGGATTATATCCAGTGACTCCGTATTTTAAAGTGTGTGATAACTTGTTTGAAATTGTGTTTGTAAAAAATATAACGTAAAAATATTGAATTTGATTGAGGGTGTGTGAAAAAATTAAATTAGAGTGTTAAAATGCAGTACAATATTCGAGAGGATTGCTAATCAAGGTTTTCAAAACGATAGTTACCATATTTACAAAAATTTGAAACTTGATACAAAAATTTTTCTTTTGAAGTCGTGGAAGTACCTAGAAATTACATACTTATGGAACACTGAAGTGCCTTTAAAAAAATTTCAAATTTAAAAGAACTGAAAATTTAGTGTTACCAAAAAATGGTCGAACTTTTGTACAATGTGATACAATCATACTTAATTAGCCTTATTTTTCAAGTGTACTTAGCCGATGGGATATTTTGGTATTTTTTATAATCAATCCAGTGTATCATATTTACTGCATTTTAACATAAAATATAACGCCATTTGCCTTAAGAGAAACTGTAATTATTAAGAAAATTTTTTGTTTATGAGGTAACAATGTTTGTTCCATTCAAATTTGTGTGGACAGATCGTTCGTCTAATAATTTTTAATATTTTAAACAATAATCTGGTGCTGAACTTAAATTTTTTATAATCTGATAAATAAAAAGAGTTTTATTTGTTCCATGGTGCCTTTTTAATTTTTTCCCACTAATATTATTTTTTTCTATATTTATTCCTACCAGACAAAACTATGTATTATAATTTTGCAAACCTGCTCAGATTTACTTTTAATTTATTATTACCAGTTCACAAAAATAGTTTTTAGTATTTTACCATCGTTATTTTTTAATTTTAAGAAAAATTTAAATTGTTCTGTTGTTTAAATATTTGTAAAAATATAATTATTATAGCTAATTTTTGCCATAGTATTTGATATGTTAGTTGTTATGTTTAAATTCAATTATTTTTATTACACCAAGTTTTAAATTGTTGTAAATAAAATTGATTACGAAGTTGTTACTATTATATTTTAATTTTTTTAAAGGCTTTAAGCAGAAAATTGTGTGATACATACGTAGTTAGCTTGTGAATCTTTCATAATTTATAATAAAATATGCTTAAATTTATTTCTATTTATTTCATTCCAAAGTTGTATATAGTACCTACCTGAAACCGGGGAGGGGGGGTAACCACAAAATTTAAAATAAAATTTTTGCCATCTCAGCCGTAAATAGACTGTTTTCGTATTCGATTTGAGATACTGTTTATATTGTAAAAAAAATTGTATTATTAGATATGAAGAAAAATTCAACAGGTTTAATTTATCGTTTTTGTAAAATCCGACTAAAAATTTAATGTTTTTTTTTATTGTAAACGACGTTTTTGATAGCGTAAATTTCAATATAGCATTTTCAGGTGGCGGAAAGCAAGGGAAATGGTTCAAAAAAAATTTTTTAAACAAGTTTTTAATTGTAAAATCAAAGGCAATTTAGGGCTTAGAATTTTGTCGTTATTTTATATATTTGGGACATTCTACACCAAATCGACCACTTTTGAACTCGACCCCTTTTGATTTTCCTGAAATTTTTACATATTATACTATCCCACCAAAAACAGTTTTGCGAATTTTTTCAAAATTTATTACTCAACCCAAAAAAAGTTGCGAATTTTTAGAAAAACTGATGTTTTTTTCTTCAAACGATCATAACTATTTCAAAAATTGACTAATCGAAACTTTTTTTTTTGTTTTTAAACGTACTTTTTAGGAAAAAATATAAAAAAAGTATTCAAACTTGTATTCAACAAAATTTTTCATTTTTTCGGAAATAATCATTGATTTTTCAAATTTTGACACTTGATTTTTGATTTTTTTATTTCAAAAAAAACTCTGATTTATTCCGCGTATAACAACGCAAGCCCCATAATGGGCCGACATTTCTTTCTATTTATTTTGTTTAATTGAAAAATATTTTTGCGTAAAAATAAAACAAAATATTAATAATATTTGCTACTGGTTTTGTGCTGGATTAATCCAACACTGATGCGCGTCACTAATTCGTCAAGAATACAATAATTTTACAATTGATGACTTGAGTGAATCAATGCATTACAAAACATGAATTCAAAAAATAGAGAGAAAATCTAAAATTTACTGCTGTTAAGAGTCTTTTTAGTTTTTAGGGCTCTTACATATATGTGGTTAATACAAGATTACTTTTATAAGGGTTATTAATAGCTAAAAGCACACAAAAATATATCAACTTAGCACATCTTTTAAAGATTAGCTTGGCATTTCAATTTTTTGACAAAACGTCTCCATCCACACTTATATATTTATAAACAACAGATACCTAAGCAAATCTCAGGAAGGAATTCTGTAGAACTCGAAGTTTTTCCTGCACTTTTACAGAATCTAATAAAAGAGCTAAGACTGAATCGTCAAATCCATAAAAAAAGAAGAGGTACAGATCTTCAATTGAGAATAGTTCTTTAATTCATCAGTAATCTATGATCCTAATTAAAGTTAAAACATAAATTTTCATGCCCGGTTTCCATGGGCGTCCATTGGGAGGGGGGGGCAAAAGGGTCGGCTGCCCCCCCTGGCTCTTGGCTACTTAAATTTTTTTTAAACATTTAATATTTCACCAGCCCAAGTTTTTAAAATTTTCTAAAACTTGCGGTTTTAAATGATTAAAATTCTTTTATAATAAATTTTTTTTTGATTTTGCCCCTCCTCCTGAAAATGGTCCTATGGACGCCTATACCGGTTTTATAAAACTTTTAACTACGCTTTATATTTTAACAATTTAACTAACTAATAAAAAACGTCCTAAATTTACTGTTTTTTTTTTAAATTTCTATTAAACCATACAAAGATCTGCTCATTACGATTGACATTTTAGTTTCAGAAAAATATGACTTTTTTAATTGAATTTTGCATACAATTAAATAATATTTGAATCACACTGTATATCCGCAAAAACAACAACATAACCTCAAATAAAGCGACGTTTAGGAAACGTTTAGAAAATATAAAATTGTAAGCATTACTCACAAGTTATTTTAAACAAATCCAAATATTTTAAGTTCTTAAAGTATATTAATCGTATTTACCCTTATTTACATAAAAATTTACTTATTTTGAATGCTTAGGTTAGGTGCAGTTTTGGATTAATTTTGCATTTGTCAGTAAATTACATACAAGAAAAAGATGGTGAGTAATTTTACAAAATTTAAGTTTAATACCACTTTCTCCTTTTTCTTCATTTGCAGTTACCATTGTCACTGTTACGTACGGCACAAAACCATCCCATGGTAAGTGGTAACTTCCAACACGAAGCTCGACTACGTTGTAGTTCTTACTTTTTAATTTTTAGCTGGTCGAGTTAAAAAATGGTGAAACCTACAACGGACACTTGGTGAGTTGTGATAATTGGATGAACATCAATTTACGAGAAGTTATTTGCACTTCGAGGGTGAGTATACGAAAAAGTTACAGTGATTCCTGAATTTAGACACAATTTTTAATTTGTTTAGGATGGTGATAAGTTTTGGAGGATGCCGGAATGTTATATTCGCGGTAGCACAATTAAATATCTCAGAATACCAGACGAAGTTATTGATATGGTGAAAGAAGAAGCCTCTGTGAAAAATAGAGGGAGAGGAGATAATAAAGGAACAAAAAGTCAAAGAGGTCGTCCTGCCACCAGAGGTTGACTTCTTAATTTTATAGGTTTTTCAATTTTTGACTTGTATGTTTTACAGGTAATTTTGGTGGTCGAGGTGGCAGTAAACCTGGCGGTAATGTCGGTGGACGAAATCTTAATCAAAAACCCAAACAAAAATAAGAATCAATGACTGAATTGAGTGTAGATATAAGCATACTTAATAAGGTTAAATTATATTTGTTTGGATATATGTGATCAACTTTTAATTCTGTATATTAATTTACAATACTTTTTGATTAAATAAATAATTTTCAATTTTAATTGTCTTTTTTACCTTAAAGGGTTACACTACCTTAGAGCTCAGAAAAATAGGTAAGAGAAGAAATAGTAGTTTTCGTCACAAGGACGTAAAACGAGATTTTACACCCGAGGGCAAAGTTTTCGGAAGATGAGGCGCACGAACCGTTTGCCGCATCGCAGGCGCATTTTTCAAAGAACAGTGACAGTGAATTTTAAACCTGACCAATTGCGTGGTAAATATTCAGCATTTTCATTCCAATAAATGATGTTTTGCATAAATATATTACGTTTCTTATTTTATGACCTCCCCTTTTTACTCCCTAGGACGTGAACATTTTTTTACTCCCTAGGACGTAAATCGCCACAGCAGTGGAGTGATGTGATTGCTGGTTGAGTATAGAGCGGAAATTCTGAGTTCAAATCGCGGATTGCACAGAATTTCTTGGCTCGGCCTTCCGGCGGACATCCACACTCTGTGGTGATCCCTGATATTTGTGTCGACGTCATTACCGTAGATACGGCTGCGTCACACACGAGAGTTTATAAGACAGGTTAGGTAGGCAGGGAATGAAGCCAAGGGCCTTCTAGGCCTGTAGAGCTATAAGGACGTAAAAAGGCACTTTTCCATCTTCAAATGAGGCCGTAAACCACTCATTTTACGGCCGGAACCACGAAAAATATTCTGTGCCTCAACCACTGGCAATTTATGTTAAAAGAGGCCCTTAATTCAGGTACTTTTAATTTAATCAACAGATGGCGCTTACTTAACTATTTTTATAAAGAACTAAGAAGCTTTTGTATTTAAAATATAGCAAATTCGTTGAGATAATACTATTCTATGAACAATATTCTTGGTCTTAAAGTGGCAGATCAATAGGGGCTGAACTTGTGTCAAGTTCAATTCAAAAACGAATAATCGTAGGAAGTTGAAATTTTCAGAATATACGTAAAATAGGATTTTACTTTACATAAGCTATTTTTCATTTAAAAAAAATTAATATAAAATTTTTTTTTTTTAATTTTCTATAAAATAAAAATTTTGTTTTAAATACAAAATAGCTTATGTTATGTAAAACCATCTTTTATGTATATTCTGAAAATTTCAACTTTCTACAGTTATTCGTTTTTGAGATGAATTTGACACTAGAATTGAAGCAATATACATGAAATTTCAAATTTTAACCAATCAGAAGTAAAGGATCGAGCTATATCAATAAAATATCATTAAGCAACTAGTGACATCTGTTGAATATTATTATCTACTCCTATTGATCTAGGACCTTAAGCTATTTTGATTCAAATTTGAAATGGGGGGCGGGGGGGGGCAAAGAGAAGAAAAACGTAGTATTTAAAAAATTGAAAAATATACTAAAATGATTGTAAAATTCAGAATAGTAATACGATATGACGCCAATGTTTTCTTAATAAAATTTCATGTATGTTGTTCTTTTCTTATAGTTAAAATACTAATATTTTAATGTTTAGTTAAGTTTTGCTTAATTTTATATTATAATTTAATTTATTATCAATTAAAAAACATTTAAAAAAGGGAATTAACTAAAAATATAAGAAATAGGTACTCATTTATTGTATACTTAGCTTGTTAATTTATAATTTTTTTTTTGGATACTAATAATTTATATTTTAAAATAATTATAAATAATACAAACATTTTATATTATTTTTTTTCCTAATTTTTATTATAAAAATTTGAAGAAACTATCAATATTATATCTTGATTTTTTTTCAAAATATCTGCTTCATCTTTCAAAATTACTAATTTGTAATTATGTCAAAATTAAAATTTTTATCCATGGGCCGTAAGTAAAAACAAATTGAACCTAAAAATCTTTTTGAATGTTTCGCAAAATATTTGACAACCTTGTATATCAAATTCCTCGAATTAACGCGCATGTTTCCAACTGACAGTCTGGTCGACCTTGCGCTATACTTTTAAAATATTGTGATAACGTTAATATAAATTGTGTTCATCTAATACTTGGGATTGACCATTAGAAATATTAAAAGTATTGCAAATGACTCTAAATATATACGGTTTATGAATTTATGGTGGCAAATGTTGCTTTACAGCTTTCTTAAAGTGCTTAAGTTAAATTGTGTGAATGTCAATAAATCCGGTAACAGACATGGACGTTGATTCTCCTGCAGGACTGTTAAAAAGATGTTCCAGTGCTCCAACAATTAATGATAGTAATTCAGCAATGACAACGTCCCCTTCAAATAATCCTCCTCCTAGGTAAGTTGTTTTTGTTCCAAATATATCCACGTTGTTGCAAAATTTGTATTTCTTGCTTATATATAGGGTAATTGCAAAGATTAGGTACAGTTAAGACTTAAACCTTTTTAAACTGTATCCAAATTAAGAAATTATCAACTCTTACTAAACTTCATACTTCTCCCGAAGAAGGGGTGTCACCAAACAAAAAAATCGTGTAGTTCCTGTAAGAACATTTACTTGCAAAACGCGCCAAAAAGTTTTAATGTTCAAATATCTGAATTTTATTAGGAAAATTGGTTCTTTAAATGCAAACGAAGTTTTCCACCAGCTCTGATTCATTTATTTTTAGTTCCATGTCTTCTTTATGTACACTTCTTTCAAAATTTTAGAGAACCTGATTGGTTAAGATGATCTTCTAAAAATGTATATATTTTCATTACAAGCATAATTTCTTGACAGTTCTTTCTCTATAAATAAACAAAGAATAATACTACTTCAGGCTATAAAAATTATTTTTATGGTGAGAGTCAGAGTTTTTCATTATTCAAGATTTTAATAGTGAAATAAATTTTTGTTAACGATTTTCGTGACCAGTAGCGTAACCACAGGCGGACTATGGGGGTTTGAGCTTTCCCAAGCAAAATAATTGTTTACTACAATTCTGTTGGTCTTTCATATTTATTCTCCCAATAAATTGGGTAGTGAAATGTCATCTTCCTCAGAAAAATAGTCGGATGATATTGAGATAATTTTATTACTGTGATATAAAATAATCCACTACTTTCCACTTCACATACCTCTGCTATCACTCCCTGGGTTTGCTATGCGAAATTCCGTCTCGTACAGGTGGTTTGGTAGGGTGATGGATTTTGGAGTAAAGGTTTAATGTGGTCCAAATTTGTTTGTACTGTGGTTTGGATTCCATGATTCCAACGTGGGGCTCTATCTACAATATTCATCTATTGTGTATTTGTTTACATGACTGCATCTTCAATTTAAACATTCCATGGATACAGATTTAAAATTTTAAATATTTAAAAAATTGGAAAAAGTTAAAAATGTATTTAAAAAAATAAAAAAAAGTAGTAAAAAAGAAAAATACACCAAATATGTAATAAAACTTTATACATAAAATATTATGTGGCATTGAAGTGGAATCAACTGACTTGAACGAAAAAGTTTCCGAAAAATATTTGAAAGGATTTTTCCGCTATTCTAAATTTAATAATTGGTTCTATATCTGCATAATAGGTACTATATATCTGGTCAATTGACATAACGTCATTTACAATAATTGATAGCGACGAGTGATGTCTTCCTTATTTAATTAAAATCTTTATTAATTCACTTCATTTTCATTAAATTAGTGTTAACTGATATTGTTAATTAGCACCTTTTTCAATTAAAATTTATGTTAGTAGATGGGAGGTATACCATTAGAATGTAAGAATTATTATCTCATTCTGCCTATTATGTATTTAAATTTTTTTTTATAATAATGACGGTGTTAAGTACTTACTGCATTTCATCATCAGCAATAATGTAGAAGTCGGGGGCATTTTAAATTTTATTATAAGAATCAAAATTTTGTGTTTTTAAATTGAATACAGTTAAAGTTTTGCTAAAGCAGACTGCTATCACAATTTTTTTTTTGAAAATAATTATAAACGGCATTTTATGCTATGGAATAAAGAAATAATTTTCTAAATTTTTATTTTGATTTTAAGGATAAGTTTTCGTCCATTTAATAATAATTGATAATAAACGATAATCAGATTATGTAAATCTTCAACTTTATTTATTTTAATAACAATAAATAAATTTTTATTTCGATTTCGAATTTTTCAAAAAAATCACTCACGGCGATATCTAAAAAAAACAGACAAATAATACATTTCTTATCAGCAATTTTTAAATTTTCTGTAGATTGCAAAACTTTTTTACTATTTTTTTAATGGTACCATCTAAAATTTGAATAATAGTTAACTTCAAACAAGTAATCAAAAATTGGCTTGGTATTGTTACATTTATAAATAGTTAACATTTTCGAATAAAATCGCCCACGGCGCTTTGTATTTCAATGCATCATATAAAATTAAGATTTATATCCTCTGTGTAAGTAATTACGTTTCATTATATTCTGTAAGAAAGCCATAAAATTTTCTAAAATTTATTTGCGCCATTCTTTTGGCGCCAATTTGCTGTCACGGGGTCATTTTAATGCATTTTGTGATTTATCATTCAAATGCTGTTAGGAAGAAATGAATATTTTAATAATTGACGTAAAGGATCATCTATACATTTCTACAATTTTTCATTTTTTTTTACCTCAATCAATATGATATTGACCTTAACTGATGCAATTTGTTTAAATATAATCTTATATTCCAAGGTCAATGCATGTAAATTACATAATAATTAGTGAACTCTTGTCACACTCATTTTTGAGCTTTAGTTGGAGCATTGTTAAAGTAACGATTTTTTTTGGGTGTCTGATATGCATAGGCGTCGGTCATTGGAGTTACTTTGAGACAGGGCAAAGATTAAACCATTAAACTTTTGGTGAAATTAATTATGAACTAAAATTGTTTTTCAAGGAGGCTAGTAAAAATTAATTATTTAAAACGCTTAGCCTGGGAGAGGGGGAAGGCAAAAAGTAATTCTGTATAGTGATTGCAATACCGGTATACCGAAAACCGGTATTTTTGGGCTATTTTGCGATACCGAAATACCGGTATTACGTAGTCAAAAATACCGGTATTTCGGTATTTTTAAAATTTTTTTAATTTAAAATAATTTTGATGTTGGTAATTGATTAATATTAAATTAGTAGTAGTTTCTAGTTACTTTAATGTAATAAGTAAACATTATTTCCAAATTATTAAAAAATTAAGCTGTAACGGCTCTAGCCTCTTGAAATTGCGCACCAAAGAAAGGGAAATAGATTTAGAATTATTTTTAAGATACACCTGCATAATCCAAAAGAGTGTAGTGAGAAAATTATAAGAGAGAATTCACGACTAACCAAAGCTTATATGGCAAAATTAATTTTCTCCATGGTCGAGAGACTTGATGGTAAGATTGAATCGCTTGTATCTGAGGACCTATAAAAATATTGCAAGTGGTAACGTATACGAAAATAAAGAAAGTGAAACAGAAGATGTTAATGATGAACAATCAGTGGAAGAAAAATTGCAGTCTGCAATAAAACAAAAAAACGGCAGTTCACAGAGAAATTGTGCACAAAGAGATTATAAAAATGCTCATTAAAAGAGAGATGAGACTATATGAAGACGAAGGACTTAGAAGGAAGTACTTGGAAGTAGTGTATGGTTATCTTCTAACAATTCCACCGACTAGTGTAGAATCAGAAAGAGCATTTTCTGCGGCAGGAAATTTTTGTACTAAGGTGCGATCGCGACTAAATAACTAAACAATTGATGCTTTGTGTTTTTTGCAATCGCATTTTAATATTTGAAATAATAAAGTGTTAATTTTGTACTGTAATTTATTTTGTTTGTAGTTTTCTCGAAAAAAAAATTTTTTTGTTCTAATACCGGTATAAGCCACATCCGTGGAGTGATGTGACCGCTGGTTGAGTACAGAGCGGAAATTCTGGGTTCAAATCGCGGACTATACAGAATTTCTTAGCTCGGCCTTTCAGTGGACATCCACACGGTGTGGTGAAATAGATATTGATTTATCGGAAATAGGTAATATGGGGACTAATCCACCCCGCTAATCGGATTTGTAATTCCCAAAAAGGGAAAAGCAATGTTCTACTTAGAACGTAAAAGCTTAATGAATATCGGTATACCGGTATTACATGTAAATAAATACCGAATACCGGTATTTAAATTTTGGTTCGGTATTGCAATCACTAATTCTGTATATAAAAATGGTTCTTTGTTACTTTGATTTACTCGTAAAATATCAAATTCTTCTTCTGTTATTTTGCGTTGTATTATAATTTGTGACCTTCGTCTATTATTTTTAAAATACTGTTTGTTCTTTTTCTTTTATTTTAATTTTTTTTTCAATTTCTTCATAATTTTACAAAATATTCTTTAGGACCTAATTTGTAGAGAATTTTATGCTCTACAACTTTTCTAATAGTTCAAAATGTCGTTTAAAGCATAAAAAACGAGATATTTACAAAAAACCGATTTTTGTGACCTTTGACCTTCAATATCTTGTGACGCGGACACGAGATTTTATGAGACTTTTGAGACAACTTCTAGAATGACATAATAAAGGTTTATGCAAATTTTCAGCTTATTTGCTTTCATTCCAAGGTCAAATCCTTATTTGACTGAGCTATATGAATTTTTCATATAATTCAGCCCGTATATCGTCGTTGTTTTGTAGAAAGGACAAATAACCCATTTTACGAAAATACGATTTACATATTTTTTTCTATTCTTTTTCTTTGCACAAATAATTTGAAACATTATTTTTATATTTTATAATAAATAATACCATTACACTTTAATATGAACACTTAACAAATTTTAAATCGTTATAACTCGCACAATAATCATAAACGTTTCGTCTGTAATGTTTTTCATTTGTTTAATTCGCCCTTTCTACAAAACAGCGACGATGTTGTTCTTAGGGGCATTTAATATTCATGGCTTGTTGGAATCATAAATTAATGATTTAACGTAGTTCCAAAAAAAAGTCAAAAGGTGTTAGTTAAATCACAAGATCTTGGTGGTCAGTTCACAGAACCATTTTTGAGATATTTTATTCAGTAAAGTTTTCTTTCAATTAGAAACGTCGATTGTCCAATTAGCAGTGTGACATGTGGTACTATCCTGTTGGAACCACATCTCTTTAAATTCAGTATTTGTTATCGTTTAACATCCTCAATTGACAATAGCAAGTAGAGTCTTCATCATTTTCAAAAACGAATGCCTCAATAATTACATCTTGCAACGTGAAACATAGGTACATCACACAGTCAATGCATTGGTCGTTCTTGAATCAATTGCGGGTTTTCTTATAACCAAATACGGAAATGTTACTTATTAATGTGGTGGATATTTGAATTATGTTTTATTTCCTCATTAATGCCTTTGAAAAATCTTTCAAATAAAAAAAATTATATTTATACTTCATATAGTTTTTGTTTTATTTAAATTTAAAATATAGGTAGATGCTCTCTAAATGAAAGAGTCTTAATAAAGGTAGCATTAATTTTTTTTGTTTAAAAATATCTACGTTCTGAATTTTGTAATCGTCTGACATATAAAAGCAAAATATAAAATATTTATAAGTACTTAAACCGGTATCATAACAATATACTTATAAAAACAATTAAAATATCATAACAAATATTCTATAAACAATCGATTCAAATTTATTACATGATATGTGAGCAAAAGCGTATGGAATGTATTTTTATAAATATTTAATATTTATGTACCTACATAAAAAATAAAATGAGATGTAAAAGAAACCTGGTAGCTGATAAAATTAAAAATTATATTAAGAATTGTGGAAAGAAGGCATTTAATTTTTTTCAATTAATTTAAAATTTTGGGTAGATACGAATTCTAATCAGCTAATTGTATCAATTCATTGTAGTCGGCTTTCGCACATGATTTTTTATTCTCCACTGTAATATTTCAATAAACATCTGAAATGAGGATCAAACTACAACACTTTTGCACCGCAACCCACACAGTATTTTTACCAGGATATTGGAATCGTACAACAACTGAATTTCGATGATTGCGCCCTAGGTGGCCATTTGAAGAAATATTGTTGTGTAATTTCTCAAGGTTTTATTGGTAATTATATCCTCTCTTGTATTTTTAGATAATATTTTGTTAAGAATATAAAACAAGCAATTAAGGTAAAATAAGTAGTTATTGTAAGTAATAAAACTATAAAAAATAGGACAGCGGAACTCCGATTATCCGGGGGTCAATACAAATTTCATTTTAAAATTTCAACAATTGGTTAATTACTGATGTTCTATCTAAATAAATTTAAAAATGCTTTAATATATTAATTTACTATATAACCTACTTATGAAACTACTTAATATGTTTTCATACTTTTTTATGTGTCCAAGGTCCAACACAATAAAACTTAATTGAATTAGCAGTGTTATTTAATTATCCGGATTCTAGCATTGTTAACATCCCCCAATAACTCCGGGTAATCTGCGTTTTCTGTATGGGGAAAAGAAGGCGTTATTAATAATTCCTGCAATTCAATGCAACTTTTGACTTTTATATGTTTCGTGGTTTAACAACGACTAATTTTATAATTGCATGTCATTTCTTGCCTCTATACCGCGTGACCTATAACTTTTAAGGAAAATAATTACACATAATTTTTGTTTAAAATTTTATTTCTATCGCTTTTTCTTGCCTGCTTTTAACCTGAGTTCATTGATATTATGAACATTACTTTTTTCAATGCAGGACAATCATATATTTAGGGTGACTTGTATAGATCTAGTTTAAAATTTTAAACTGTAGATTAACCAATCACAATAATCAAAATCCGAGTTTAAACCATAGTTACCGGTTAAACTTGGACTATACAAGTCACCCTTAAAGTTTTAACATAACTATGGATACTATGGAACAAATTTTTACATTTTAATTTTCTTTTATTGCAGAGAGCAACCTATGATGAATTTATTTGCCAGCGTTGTACAACCACGCACAAGAAGATTTAGTGCCAGTTTTAGTCCATTATCCGCTTCTCCGGTAAGTGTAGCTCGCAATTTTCTGTGAAAATATAGTACAAACCGATTTTCTCTTTAAAGAGTTCAGGATTGAGAACGCCTAGAATTAATCAGTTACGTCAAGAAGAATGGGCGGACACGAGTAACAATCGCGAATTGGCACACGAACGTGAAATCCATCACACCATGCAAATATCGCAGTCTTGGGAGGACTTACGCCTCGTTGCAGACAGTTCATCAAACGACGCAAAACCATCTAAAATGAGCCCTTTACACGTTACTCTTCCTGCTTCCAGCGGTTTTATTAGTAATTCACCCTCGCCGACACATGTTTCTTCTGGATTTCAAAGTCCTACGAGATATCGTTTTGTTCGCCGCAGTGCTAGTCCAGTTTTAAGACCCAGTCCTCTTGGTGTTAAACGAAAATTAGACGACGACAAGCAAGACTTTAATTACAGTCCTAGAGCAAAACGATTCTATAGCTGCAGTTCCACAGATCGTGGAGGACTTCTTGCAACAACTACTAGTTCGCTACCAGGTTCTCTAAGTTCTGTGGGAACTCCAGAATCGTTATCTAGCGCTGACTCACCAGGTTTTAATTTTAGATTGATTGATAGTCCCTCGCCAAATCGACCTCCTCTTCCCGAACCGATGGTCGTTACAAAATCGGATCAAGATATGACGGAAGAAAGTCCCAGTTAACTTAGAATTACTTAACAAGTTGTTTTGTTTGTATATTTGTTACATATAATTTTAAAACCAAATAAGGGTGGCAATTAAGTTTGTATAGTAATCTATTGTAAAGTATATTTATCAAATCGAAATAATAAGATTTTAAATCATCTTGATTAATAAATTTATTATAATCAATGAAATCGTCATTGTTAGATATTAATATTTTTAATATTGTCGTGTTAACAGTTACTACAGTTTAGGTATACATTTATGCAGTCTACAATAACATCATATCATGACCTAACTGTAACTTTTCTTGTCTCCCAAATGTATGTTTGATAGAAGTAACCGATAGTATTAGATTGTCAATTTTTAAATTAATTTTGTAGACTTGTATATAATTTGTGTACTGAAATCATTAATTTAACGCATGCTAATGTGTTAGACAAAAGTATGCCATGCCATTTTTTGTATTACATTAATGCCAAGATCTTGTCTAATAAAGTGAATGCCAAGTAATGTTTATATTGTAAGCAGCTATTTTTTTTACCTCCTTATAAATTTGTCTTTTTAGTTGTAATTTTTTTGATTCTTGAAACGTTTTTAAACGATAGGCGATCATAATAAAAGATGGCAATGTTGATTCGCTGTTGGATGCTGTTATAGTAGGTAGCAAGATGACCTGGTATTGTTAAACATGTTGAGATTTTTATGAAAGGTAAGAAAAATGTGATTCATTATTATTTGTTTTGAACAGTTCAACTCATTATTTTCTTTCTTTTTGTAAATTAAGAATGAACTATTTGCAAATTTTAGGAAACCAAAAATTTCTACAGTAGTTCCAAAAATTTGTTACAACACTAGAAAAATAGCAAAAAAAAAATTCTAATTGCTAAGATGTGGTTTTTGAAGAGAGTAGAAAGTTTTTGAAAAAGCTGATGGTAATTAATTATACAGGTCATTCATTTTCACCTGAATTAATATCAAGGGGAATAAAAAATTAACATTTTCAAAATATTACTGATTAGATTTTTTCACTATTTTTTTGTGTATCTCAGATTTGTGGACGTAATGTGGTAAATGCTTTAACTTTTGTTTTCAAAGTAAAATACAGGATGGTACCTAGCTATTTGTTGTGGAAGATTTACATGTTTATCCTGTAAGAAATAAGCATGACTTTAGATTAAATTCATTTGAAAACAATAGGGCTCAAAATATATTCAAAATTACTTAACTTAATTGTTTGCCGGTAGACATCAAGAAAGAGACAAAATTGTTTAGTTTTAAAAGAAAATTTAAGGAGTATATGGGCGTTCATTTTATTTAACGATTTTGGTTTGGCTTTTCTTTTGTATGTAAATTATTGTAAACGTGTAATATACATAATAATGGTTTTTTACACCAAATAAAGTTTATATTGTTTTTAGAAAGTTTTAGAATTATTAAACAAAATTGAGTTTGATTTTCTTTAAAATTCACTTCTTACCAAAAGAGGGTCCCATGTTAGAATCACCAATTTGATTTACGATCATATTTAGCACCATAGTACGTGCAGATCATGATTTCAACTTGAACAAGTGCAAATTATAAAACTCGACGTTCAGTTGTTGATTTCAAGAAAATCGATTTTGAAATATTGTATTTAACTTCATTTATATTATAATGGATAATGAAAATGACGCTCGTTCATTGACATCATCAAACAGATGGTTTTCCATTATTTAATTTTTGAGGTGAAAAAAATCAATGGGGTTAATCTAGGGTTTTTGTAAAATCCGACCGAAATTTCAAAGTCGTTTTGAACATTGTACATGATGCATTTGGGTGCATAGAATCTAAAAATCCTATTTTCAGCTTGCGGAATCGACAGGAAATTGCTCAAAAACCATGGTAAAGCTAAAAAGTTAAAATTCGTTTATTAAGATTTTAATCGACAGTAAAAGTTTAATTTTAATACTTACTGTAAAATAAACTGAGTCAAACGAATTTCCTCATCAAAATCCATAAGAATCCGTCGAAAACGCGATGGTTTTCCAATATTTAATTTTAGGGGTGAAAAAAATTCAAAGGTGTTAATCTATCGTTTTTGTAATTGCGGATCAAAATTTCCAAGTCGTTTTAAACATTGTGTATGATGCATTTGGGTGCGTAGAATCCAAAAATCCTATTTTCAGCTTGCGGAATCGACAGGAAATCGCTCAAAAACCACGATAAAGTTAAAAAATTAAAAATCGATTATTAAGACTTTAATAGATAGTGAAAGTTTAATTTTAATACTTACTGTAAAATAAAGTAAGTCGGACGAATTTCCTCATTAAAATTCATAAGAATCCGTCGAAAACGCGATGATTTTCTAATATTTAATTTTTGGGGTGAAAAAAATTCAAAGGGGTTAATCTATCGTTTTTGTAAAATTCGACCAAAAGTTCCAAGTCGTTTTAAACATTGTGCATGATGCATTTGGGTGCGTAGAATCAACAAATCCCATTTTCAGCTGGCGGAATCGACAGGAAATCGCTCAAAAACCACGGTAAAGCTAAAAAATTAAAAATCGATTATTAAGACATTAATTCACAGTAAAAGTTTAATTTTAATACTACTTACTGTAAAATAAACTGAGTCGGACGAATTTCCTCATTAAAATTCATGAGAATCCGTCGAAAACGTGATGATTTTCTAATATTTAATTTTTGGGGTGAAAAAAATTCAAAGGGGTTAATCTATCGTTTTTGTAAAATTCGACCAAAATTTTCTAGTCGTTTTGAGCATTGTGCATGACGCAATTGGGTACGTTAGAATCCAAAAATCTTATTTTCAGTTTGCGGAATCGACAGGAAATCCCTCGAAAACCACGGTAAAGCTAAATGGAAGAATGAAGATGAATGGAAGATGGAAAATATGAACGTCGTTGATGACGTTGAAGAGATAGATTATGCCAACAGAAAATATTTGTAATCAAAATGCCTGAAGAAAATCTTGGATATATATTACAAATTCAAAAGTGTGTATTTAAATAAATCGCCGAAAATATAACAGAAAGTCAAAAAAACAAAATATTTTTTATAATAAGCGCCATTCAAGTCCAGTGAAATTTAAAGTTGGCGAAAGTAGAAATGAAGAAGGAAACCAAATTGGCCATATATTGGTAGCAAAAAGAAAAACTTTTAACTTTTAATACAGTAGAGAAACAACTACTGTAGACACGGATCACAATATGGTCATAATGAAAGTCAAGATGGGTAAGATCCAGAAAAAGACGCATCATGTGGAAAAAAATCAAAAACCATGGTTTTTGCCATAAATCTTAAAATCCTTTGCAAAGGATTTTAAGAGAAAAACTGAATGACGATGAAAAATAGAAGAAGTATGCACAAGCGATACAAGAAGAGATTAAGAAAATGAAACAGATCACAAACATACCTATAGATGACGAATGGAGCGACATTCAGAGTAGCATACTGAAAGTAGCTGAAAAAACAATTGGACAAATGGAAAAAACCGGGTGGTTCGACAAAGAATGTAAAAATATCATAGAATCAAAATGAAAAGACAGATTAAAATGAATGAGCTTCCAAAAAGCAAAAGATAAAAAAGGTTACAAAGAAAAGAAAAACAGTTAAAATAGTGCACATGTAAGAAACAAAAATTAATAGAAGGAATGATGAAGGACATAGAAGAAATCCATGGAAACCCTATAGAATTAAATAAAAAATCAGAGAATCAACACCAAAGCAGAAGTGAGAGAAATGAAAGAAAAAGATGGAAATACTAAATATGAAGAAACGGAGATTAACAATATATGGATGGAGTATTTTAAATATTTGGTGACTGAAGAGTTACGAGGAATTACAATAAATAAGAGAACAACAAACTGAATTCAAAAAGAATCCATAAAGGAACCAGAATTTGAAGAACTTTAAGGGTTTTAATGTCGATGAAAAGCAGGAAAGCACCGGGATTGGCCTCCATAAACTCCGAGCTGATGAAAATGGGAAAAATTTTTCTATTCTTTTTGTTTAATTAAATAGTAGTTTTCGTCACAAGGACGTAAAACGAGATTTTACACCCGAGGAGCGGGGTTTCGAAGGCGAGGCGAAGCGAAGCGGAGCCGAGACGCACGAACCGTTCCGAGGAGTGTAAAATCAGTTTACGTCCGAGTGGCATAAACTGCTTTTCGTTTTACCGGAACTACCTCATTTTTATTCGCAACATCGTGGTGAGAGGCTATGTATTGAAAATTTAAATCTGGCTCTTCTGATTGGTTTGGTAATTAATCAAGGTTGGTAATCTTACATTTTTAAAACCATATACATACCCCTATGTGAATGCAGCTTAAGTCATTTATATTTGTAACGTTGTGGTGAAAGGTTGTGTTAGTAAGATGGAAAGTAAAAGTATCGAAGAAGCCGCCAGAGAAGCAAAGGAAGAGTTGGTGCCTACGAAGTCGAAGACGATATATAAAAAGGAATACGATAAGTTCTTAAAATTTTTAATGAACACAATGTGTTCCACGGTTGCTGAGGGTTACGTTGTAGACTCCGTCTACAGCAAAGGCAAGATTTCAGATCAAATTTTGGGATCTGCATCCACATCTTCCCTCAAGAAGATTGTTAATGCGCCGCAGGCGCATTCTTCAAACAGCACAGGGGAGAACACAGACGAATTTAGAGGTCCGTTGTTTTCCAATTGCGTCGTAAAAATTAAACATTTTCACTCAAATAAATAATTTTTGGCGTAAATATTTTGTGTTTTATTTTATAACCCCCCCCTTTTTAACGTCCTAGGACGTTAAAATTACGGCCCCCCTTTTTAACGGCCTAGGACGTAAAAAGGCATTTTAAGCACCTGAAATCAGGACTTAAACACCTACTTTAAGGGTCGGTATAACGAAAAAATATTTTGTTTTATTTTTACGCAAAAATATTTTTCAATTAAACAAAATAAATAGTAAGAAATGTCGGCCCATTATGGGGTTTGCGTTGTTATACGCGGAATAAATCAGAGTTTTTTCTGAAATAAAAAAAATCAAAAATCAAAAGTGTTGAAATTTGAAAAATTAATGATTTTCTCCGAAAAAATGAAAAATTTTGTAGAATCCAAGTTTGAATAATTTTTTTGTATTTTTTCTTGAAAAGTACGTTTAAAGACAAAAAAAAACGTTTCGATTAGTCAATTTTTGAAATAGTTACGATCGTTTGAAGAAAAACAACATCAGTTTTTCTAAAAATTCGTAACTTTTTTTGGGTTGAATAAAAAATTTTGAAAAAATTCACAGAACTGTTTTTGGTGAGATAGTATAATATGTAAAAATTTCAGGAAAATCAAAAGGGGTCGGGTTCAAAAGTGGTCGATTTGGTGTGGAATGCCCCATATATATTAATATACTACATAAAAAAATTAAATGTTTTTTAAATTAAGGAATAATTTTAGTCGAGTTTGATTTTAAAGAATAAGAAGTCTTTTTGAATGTGCCAATTTTGTTAGTAAAATGTGTACTAAAAACGACCACTTTTTATCTAGTTTTCTGAGAGCGCTCTCCATTATCAAAAATAATAGCTTGACCTCCGCCGGAGCTCCGGCCCCGCATAGTCATTTAGAGCACTACAAATTTTTGTGCTTTGATTTCAGCTATGAGGAAAAAACATTAGTTAACAAAAAGTTTTTATTGACTCATATAATATTCATGAACAATCGAAATTACTTCGATTGGAAGAAAATTGAGAATCAAAATTGGATGGGGAAGAGAAGGCCAACTTTGACAAAAAGAATGAAGAGGTCAAAAGTTGCGGACGTCCTATATACACGACCCCTTCAATTCCATCAGAGTTGGTTTGAACATTAATTTTTCCCATTTTAACGATTTCTAATGAATTTCGTTTGAATGACTAAAAAATTTGGTATTTAACTTCAGTTTAATACGTAAACACACAGGCAAAAATTAATAAACCAGGTATTACCTTAAACGTGGTTCAAACGGTCGTTAAACTCGCACTATACAAGTGGCCCTAAAATGTCTATATTTATGTCAAATTAGCCTTGGTTGAAAATTACCTGCGTCCAGCACTGCAATTTGTATTTATGTTTACTTCTCGATAGGTAGCGACACCACGTGCTTTTTTAAACTTAAAAGTTCCGTTTACTACAATTTTGTGTTAGATGTCGCTATACAAATTTTTCTAAACTTGGTAAAATTTGAAGTGACAGTTTTGACAGTAGAAGAACAAATTTTAGTTGAATAGGTTGTGTTTTAGTGGAGACGGGTTTAATATACAATTTAACCGAGTTACGTCCGGAGTTGTGCATAGTGCGTAATTAGTGATAATTTTAGAATGTCGTCGGCGTCGCGTAAAAAAATAGATGAAAAAAATGTTAAAATATTACGGGATTTGGTTTCGTTACCACATAACAAATATTGTTTTGATTGCAATCAAAGAGGTCCTACGTACGTGAATGTAACGATTGGTTCCTTTGTATGCACAAAATGTTCCGGATTGCTGTAAGTAACTTAAAAATAAATCAGTTTTACTACTTTACGAGCACATTTTTGTGGCTTATCAAATCAGGTGCATGAATATGACATTTCTAGTTTCTATGTCATGTATCCGTTAAATTTTATCAGCCTAAAAAAGCTCTCTCTTTTTCATTCTTTACGGCTACTTGAGCATAAAATGTATCAAAATTCACCTTTTTATCTTTTGTTTTAACGACCCCCGTTACATCTTCATTTTTTCTTCCTTCACTTTCAACACTCCCATTCATCGTTACTTCCGCGTTGGATGTTAATTTAAACTGATTAAGAAATTGCTGTAATAATCACTAGCAATAAAAATATGCATGAGACGTTGCGAAAGTATTTATTTATGTTTTATAAATATAATATAACCCCATGAACAAATCCAAGCTATTGATAATATCCATTTTCACCTCCAATCTAATTGAATGGGCACACGAAGAACGGTGCCGTTTAAAATAAGAAAGAACAAAAAGAACTGTACGCCTGTGTGTTAATTTAACTAGAAAATTCTAATCTCAACAAACAAAAGGATGCAGCGATTTATCGTAGTATTATTATGAAAAATATTCGATCCACAAGTTTTCATTCTCCTGCATTCCGTTTTACCTACGTCAAATTTGTTTATTTGTTTTCAAACTGTTTTTATTATTCTTATTAACATAATCTACACTTTCTTCGAAAACATTTGAATCGCGTAAATTTTTTTCTCCGGACAAATTGATTACGCGGTTCATGTAGTACGAATAAATTTTTAAGTTGTTGATTTTGATATCGGTGACGGGGTCAAATGTATTTTTACAATGTCCTCACACTCTGCCAAATATCAAAATAACCTTGGAAGTTCAAATTTTTATTGTTAGAAAATTGCTTTTAACTATCGAACCGTGGTTTGCATGATAAATTTTTGTACAATTTTAAATAATTTTACCCGCCCAGATTTCGACCCACCTGTTTCTACTTAAACCCGGCATCCGTATAAAAAATTCTTACCTATGAAAACCACGCCGCGCGGGCCGTCTTGTACTGTTGAGACGAAAAACTTTTGTTATTCTATAGGTAATTGTACAACAATTTATTAGCAATTGTTTACAAAAATAGAAAGAAACAGGGTTTTGTTTTTAAGTTTGCTAATTTGCCTAAAAGTTCGCATAACCTTATTAATTGTGGAAACCGACCTTTTAACTGGTGAAGCTAAGCCTAATCTTTCGTAAGAAGGATACGCAGTTAGTCTATTAATAATAATAATTTTTATTGCTATTGCGAATATGTAGTTCAAAAAAAAAAATGTTATCATTTGCAGGACAGTAATAGATTTATTTTGTATCAGCTGATATCTAATGAAACTAATAGAAATCCAATATGGGTTCAAATTTATTATTTATCGTTTGTTGTTATCGGGATATCGTGGATATAACAAGCTGTCTATAATAGATAGTGTTTAATTTGATAACCGTTCGTGTGTGCCAAGATTCGTCATCCAAAATTTATTTAAAACTAGTGTAAGCAAGATAGCACGTTAGATCTGTCGATACTGGATAATGTCATGAAAGTTCTAGAGAACCACCTTAATCGTATTAGGTTCTTAATTGTCAGTAGCGTATCTAGAGTCCCTCTACATTTTTCATTGAGGCTCCAACCACTGCTTGGTATCCACAAGTTCTCTTGACCATGCTGATTACTTCCGTAACATTACGTAACCGCGACTGTTACCGTCATATCACATCGAACAAAGAATCGTCCATTTACGACCTTACAAAAATAACACTCGAATATCTCTAATATATTTATGGTGGCCAACATTTAGATTTAGACAAGCCAAGTATTTCTAAACTGTCGGTTATCATCAAAAATGATACACATCATCATAGGTACTATTTCCGAGAAAGGATTAATCCTATATGTACCATGTTCATTGAAGTGTGTCACAGAGAAACAGAAGGTTAAATAAGCAATAATCGAATCGGGTATTGGATAACTGTTTGGCAGTCATGGGTGACAGTTACTAGATGGTTATAGCAATCACTTCGATATCTACAAAGCTGAGACTCCGCTCACAATCAGTAACAGCAGTTTGCTCTGCTTCATGCTTCAATTCGTGGATATACTTAAGAATCACTTCTCACCTTACCCGCTTCAACTCCGATGTTGTAAAAATAATTTTTCCACTTGACGTCTTTCCAAGTTTCAAATTTACTTTCATTTCTTTTGTGTGGTGATAAGAAGAAGGAACAGCAGTGGGCAGAGTTGAACGTTTTCCATTATTGTGGTGGAATGCATTTATTATTTATTCTTCAGTTACCTCGCGGTAATGAAATTTATTGTATTTCATTATGTTGATTTGATATTATATCAGCGTGGTTAGCAAAATACCTTATTTTCCAATGTACATGAACTCGATAATAAAACAGTTTGTCACATGTTGTATAAGTTACACTAAATTGAGCAGCAATTTTATGATAAACAGCTGTGACTGCGACAAAGGATTCGTTTCAGTCCTATTATCATTATAATATTCCACGTGGATTTTTTTGATAAACCGTGTTGTTTCCATATTGAATGATTTTATCAGTTTTTCCAATCAGTGGCTAATTTCGCGGTTTAGGGGTATTTCTACCCTTAAAAGAGAGATCCATTGGTCGAGCTTAGGTTAGTGTTAGAAACCAATCTTTTTAAATAAAAAACTCTTTTCAAGTAATTTTGGTTCTCAATTTCTGCGAAGGTGTGAGGTAAGCCGAGCTTATCTCATCGCATTAGATACAAGGTATTTGCATGAATTTTTGAAGAAAATTGGGGATCTTATTTTCAATGGTTTTAAAATTTTTGTATTATAATTGCTTTTTGCAGCATTTCCTATCATCTTGTCATCTGAAAATTATTAAATTCGTGTTCTTGCTTCTCACACTATCCCCATTTTCTTAGTATCATTCTACTTCGATTTTGTATTTAGAAATTAGAATAATTAAAAATAAATGATCATTAACTTGTTTATAAATATTTAATATCTTAACAAGTAACAGAATAAATGATAATTTTAGTTTGTCATAAGTGTATCCTATTCGTACAATTCCGTCCAAAAGGATCTTAATGATCATTAACTTTGGTATTATGTAAAAAAATTACACACAAATTATTGAGATTTAACTATTAGATTGAATTTAACCAATTTACAATTGATTTTAGTAATGTGTAACGTCTTTAAAAAGTTGGGGAAAATTATCTATTTTTGTCAAGAAAATCCTGGGATAGCTGAGGAATTTCTTTTGGAGGAAGAACTGTATAAATCGCAGAATAGTCTTCTGAATTTCTTGCTTATTTATTTTCAAGAAGTTCAAGGAAAGGAAGTATGAATCATTACCATACGTAGCAAATCGAAAAGATAATTAACCGACCAGCAACTGAATTGGTTGAGATTCGAGAACAATTTAATTAGTATTTAGTTCCACTTTTTAAAATTAATTTAATCTTTTAAAACTCAGCAATTATAAATGACAAATTGTCACATTCATGCTAATAATATAATAATACACATAAAATTATGTAATTTTGAAATCACACTCTATAATTAAAATGTTATATACAGTCAAATTTCGATAATTCGAAAGTTTGTACTATAAGTTAACTGATTAAATTTTGGTTGAAATTAGTTCAATAAAAATTGACTGTGGGAGTGACGCGTTTGAATTTTTTTAATGAAATTTCACTAACATTTTTCGTTTCCGGTTATTTTACAAGTTCGGAAAGTTTTGTAAACTTTATCCCTGGTTGACACGCATCATAAGGAGATTAATACTATAAGGGTAATCGGATTTTTTTATTATAATACACATCAAAAGAGTAATCTAATAATCTATAAATAACTTGACAATCTCGCTTATGAACCATACCATCCCGAAAAGCGATTTTTCCGTATTATTTCGTGGTGTGTATGGTGATTCTTGGTTTGGAATATTTATAGACAGATACGATGGTTAACCAGTTAAGTCACAGACGTCTGATTTAATCGGCGTTCACTATGAAGTTAGGTCTTGTCTCTTCGGTAGAGACCTGGCAAGCGCCAATTAGATTAAAGTATTTTCTTCTATCCTTTTCTATGATTTAAAAATTGTTCATTTTGATTGGCGCTTGCCAGCTTTCTACCGAAGCAAGGCAAGACGCCACTTCGTTGTGAACGGCGCTGTATTCTATCTAAAGGTTCAAATTTGAGGTAGAACCCGTAATTTTTCTGTTTGTTTCTGAATATCAAGAATAAAACTAGTAATAAAATTAATTTTCGTAGTTTAGACCTGAGGAAATTGCAACTCCGTTTATTTGTTTTACCTAATGTTAAGTAATTTTTTATTACCAATAATAATTTTGCTTATCTATAAAAATATGTACGTAATTGGAATTCGCCCTACATTATACCATTTTTAAATATTAAACAACCTCTATGTTTTTTCAAATATCGTTAATTTTTGACACCGCTTATAAAATTGAACTTTGGAATAAAATTATGGAAAATAATAATTTTTGCGTATGAGGCAAACATAAATATTCAATAACTTAATGTACACAAAAGACCCATTTGCACAATCAGTCAATTAATTATAGGTACTATCTATTGCACATTCATTAAAAGTTTCACCTTTATTATGTACATACTTTAAAGTAGTAGTAATTAAAAAACTGATATAACTTCTAAAACTATACAGAAAATAATTATTATTGATCTGATGCGCCTTTTCCAGACTAAATAACCCCATTATTGGTATTTTTGTAAGTAAACCTTCGAAGCACAACGAAAAAGTTGGTGAACATTTCCTATATTAAATCATTGATTATTGCAGTGAATATTAAGGAAAGACTTTCATTGTTGTAATGATTATGTAAAAACCTCACGTTGTGTGTATTTTTTTTATTGTTATATCTTCATTGTTTAAAAAATAACTATTACGTTAATTAGGTACCATTTCCTTTCCTATTTATTTTTACCATTTTGTGGTTAAAATTCGAAATTCAATTTTGCAGTTTTTACTTTTACCTTTTGTTACTCCTCCGCCTTCCAAGAGCCCTGACCTTTTAATAGAAACATTTCATCGTTACATTTCCTTGTGGTATTTAGATTACCTAATCCTGCTAATAATAATTAATAATTACGGTTATTTAATTTTTATACCTCGGGAGGACCTTTTTAGGAGAAAACTGTAATTCTAATCTCTTTTTCAATCAAAAAGTGTTTTTTCCAAACATTTTCCTGAAATTATTTAATTTTCTAATTAACCGAGAATTGTCGACTGTCCTATTTAAGTAGGACAGTTCCAATAACTCGAGCCAACAATTATCCCAAAAATACATAAAATTATATCATTATAGTAGGTATCATTTTTATTGTTGAAAATATTTGTTGGTATATAATTTTACTTTTTTTTTCCGTATAGTCATAAATTTTATTAGTTATTAACTTTCTACGCTATTTGCAGCTGTAATTCAGAAAGCGTCAAATGTAATTTACATTAGCCATTACTTCGACCTTACAGGCGCCCATTGGGCTAACTACGAGCTGAATTCAACCAAACATTTTTTCAGAGCTGCTAGCCGTAGGGGTTAAAATGACGGTTGTGAGACTGGAAGAACAAGCTAATCTGAATTGCACTTAACGCTTTCTGAATTACAGCTGCAAAAAATGCTGTAGTTACTGTTCTATCATTTTTGTAATTATTTTAAAACAAATATTTTAAGCAGTGGCGAGTGTCATAATATAAACGACAATAAAGCGCAATCAGCATACTTAAAATTTTTTCATCAATGTTCAATTATCATGTTGAAAATTGATTATTATATTGATTGAACTTTTATTGTTAACAGTTGCGCCTTATCAGAATTGTTTTTGGGTGGGTAGATTTATCTTAATTTTGAATAAATAATTTTTGAAATGTAGGTCAGTACTTTATTGTTAATTAATTACGACAATTTAACGTGTTTTTCGATGAAGCTAATACTCAAATTAACAACAATTCTGCATTGTATTTTTTTATTGCGAGTGAAGGTTGTGAAAATAAAGTAACAGTCTGTGGATGATTTAAATTAATTGGCATTGAACCGGAATCGGATTTGTCAATCTTATATATTTTTTGTTGTAATTTAAAAAAGCGTCATCGATTTAAAATTTAAATGGATGCACTCACACACGTTGACTTTTTTTAGAAAATGGTATTGTACATGTCGTGAACATCACGTTCATGGGTACAAAGTTCTCACTTTTTTGCGTAACATTTAAATATTTACGTTTAATTAATGTGCATTTTGATTGGGAATTTGAATAATCATGATTCACGAGCTTCCTCATTAAGAGAATCGCATTATTTTTTTCCCAAAATTGTCCAAGTTTTTGGAACATTACTCATTGAACTATTAAAGGCCTGATTGATGAAATGGACGTAATTTTTGGGAATTTTTTAACGAAATGATTGCTTTTATAAATTAATTGCATGGTATGGTATTATCAACTAATTTTTCAATTTCAGAAACTGTTATCTGCGCATTACAGATTACGAATTATTAAAAATTAATGAAGCTGAATAATAATAAACTGTAAATAAGAACAATTTGCTCTAAATAGGAAGTTAAAAAAGTTGGTTTTTATTATTTTTGCACAAAATTATAGTAATACTACTTTTATCGTTCAGCAACAAGAAAATCATCGATGCGAAAAAACTCGTACCTGCCACCATGTGTTAAACCAACGGCAGTTCGTTATTCAGAAAATAGCTCTGTTATGCGGGTCGTTACCGTATCCAAATTAGTAACAGGTGTACTTGTGCCATATAGACTATCCTGGTTTCATATAGGGCCCCCATAAGGAAATGCGGTGGGCAATGTAAAAAAACAACGTCAATCTCTTGTTTTCTTTTTTAATCGATTAACACCTACGTATTTTATTGGAAATTATACCCACACGACATTTTCTTTTATTTATTTTACTGTAGTATGTGTTATTTTTAAAAATCTCGTCGCCTTCAAATTGTAAATAATTTTATTTGTTAAATGGTCTTTGCTCTGGTGTCTGATACAAATGCATCCGAATATCTGAGATTTGAACTTTAAAATAATTCCAAGTTTCATGTATTTGTGGTATTATTCGTTTATCTGTTTTAAATGATAGTACAGGCTTTAAGCATGCGACAGATACTGATATTCTTGCCGCTATATTAAAAAAATGAAGTCGTTTCCAAACTGTTTTTGTCACGAAACCCTTAACGATTTTCCAAAAATCCTGGAATAATATAATATTTGAAGGGCAATTCCCCCTTTAAAACACAATAAATCAAAACAATATCTTTTAGTCTTGACAAACAAAACAATAAAATTATTCCAAATTGACGTAAATTTAGAGATCAAATTCTTATTAATTATTAAGTAATCTTATCTACAATGTTTCGAATGTCTGTAACTCAATTTTTCCGTAACTCGACCGAAATACATTCACAGTAACTTATTTTCCATATGCGAGATTCTTTTCTACTTTTGTTCTGCGACATATTTGAGTTTTGCGTTATCGAGATTTCACTGTATTATTAAAGAAAACCATGACGTTGGGAACGCCTGAATTTTTGATAGCAGCTAATATCTTAAAAATAATTTTTCCAAGTTTGATTTTGCAAATAAAAAACGACCGACGTTTGTTTTATCACTTATCGTTATCATCATATTGTATATTTATATTCAATTCAAGAAAAACCCATATTATCAACAAATTATCATAAAAAACCTTGTAAGATGAATTATGATGTAATGTCAAAATATTGGATTATGTATCAAATACAATAATTTGCTAGAAATCTACTCCTCAGAGTCTTTATGATGTGCCTATGATAGAGGCAGGAAAATAGGCGATTGGCATGAAATATGGATAGAGCGATAGAGAAGAATATAGCACAAAGAACAGTTTATTATAAAAATAATTATTATGAAACAGTTTTATTTAAAAAAACGGAAGAAGGAAATACTTGACTAGTGTGCCAGCTGCCTTATTTCTGATAAGTGATAAGTATCAAAGAATTTTCGCTTCTCTGGATGTTATGCAAATCGCAAAATAAATCTTTTATTAAGTGCTAAATTTAAATATTCATCACGCAAAAACTAGGAAGTTTTCTTGTTAGATCCATTTCCTGTTTGCTACAAACGAACTTTGTGCATGTTATTATTTGTAAATAAAATAAGAATAAGTTTTTGAAAGGTTAATTTGATTACGTCACAATCAATGGATTTTTAATCAAACCTTTTATCTAAGTAAGTTAGCTAACGTAAAAAGTATTTTACTATCCACATTTTGGGTTGATAACGAATACTCTGTATTGATTCGGATGATGTAATTAAAATATTATGATATATTTTTGCATTTGTTGTAAAAGTTGTTTACTTTCCTAAGGGTAGCTTAATTGCTGTACCAAACTCGCGAATTTTATACTATAGTATTATCACAAAAGTTTACATAATTATTCATTTGATTAATTTTTTTACAGTTTGAAAAACACTACTTCTTACACAACTGTAAATTATGTGTGCATGACACAAAATCGATACTAAACCTCTTTTGCGTCGATTAAGTTACCCATGAATCATTTTCCTACTGACTGTTTCTTTTAATTTTACATACAGTACAATGCGTTATAGAATTTGAACTCCCTGAAAATTAGGCCAAGGTCTGAAAAACCGATGGAAGTTACTTGTAGAAATGGTAATTTTATTACAATGAGGTCAATAAGTATTTTCCGATAAAATTAGCTCAACCCTAATAATTTTGTAGTAAAAAATATCCAAACTTTTTTTATTCAGCGATTGTACACTTCCACCAACATTTGATTGTTCAGGGTGACGATTGCGTGTCGGCTTATACTAAAATGGATTCACCTAAAAATATTTGATTAGCATAATCGTTAAGTCAAAATTAATTATAGCGTAAGGTTCACCAAACAACTTTTTCTATTATTTTTTGTTGGGTTTTTTTCGGAAGATTGTAATTTTAAGAATTCGTTGATCTTCATTTTCTAATTGCAGTGAAAGTATTTGGAAAGACGTCATAATTGAATTTCTAATTGTAGGAAGCACCCCGAAATTTTTTTAGCAAAACGTTATTCTTAATTTGTCATCACAATAATAAAAGCCCAGCGTGCCATTTTTAGAACACCTAATCCACTCTGACTGACACCAACTTAAAATCACTTTCTCTGAGATCGAGTTGCACACCAGTCGAGTTTCCATTCTTTGCTAGCTACCCGTTCGTGGACGGGATTTCCAGCTAGTTATCCAAATTTTAGTGTAGTTATAATCAACCATTATAATGATGGTGTTCAAGCAATCGAAACTGAAATAAAAATAATTTTTACGAAGAAAAACATAAGTTTTTGTTAATTTTTGCCACAGTTTGTTAATCTAGATCTGTCAGGTAAAAAAAGGAATGCACAATCAATCCTCTACTGTTTTCAGCACCGAAATGCTTTATTTTCACTAGTACCAAATTTTAACCTTTTGAAGATATTAGACTGTTTTAAGTTAGCAATTTGGATGCTAAAGAACTGACACCATGCCTGCGCGAATATTTTATTTTTTTTCCTTTACGAAAAAATGTCATGTTCAAAGCACTACTTTGGCAAATATGATAATCTTTGAATCCAAATAGCTTTTTGCACGCTTAGCGGATCCCACTTAATTCATTATACCTACATTAATTTATATTGTTACTCACAATTCACAATACATTCGTATAATGGATGCTTTTAAAATTCTAGGAATTTTTTATCCATAACTTGAGCAAAAAATTATAATTTCATATTTATGAGAACCTTACGAGGCTTCCTGCCTACCCATAACCACAAACTTTATAAATACAATTTTTGCAAAGAAGAAGAATCCAGAATCTGCCTTGGAAGGATCTTACGATATTTCTTTTACTACCGGTTAAGTTAAGATTTCTATCTAAATTTGAGGATATACAAAGACAAAGAAATTTACAGTGCCGGATATTTTGTGATTGTAAAAATTATGTGAACTGTGAAAAACGAAACCTAAAGTTTTACCTTCCTAAGATGGACAGTTTAGTAAACTATTCCTATGCAATCCCCGCACCGCACTTGAGGGGCCCTCGGGACAACAGTAAATATTTTTAAAAACAGATAGGCCTTCATTTAATTACATAAAAACGTTTTTGAAAGAGCCTCATTAGTAAATGTTGCGTGTGGGGGGGGGTCGAAATTTTGCATTACTCTACTGATGATTGCTTTTCCACTTATTACATTTGTTGACGAATTATTATCAATGAAAGAGGCATCGGAATTCAAAGCAATGTTTTTATTTGCTGCAATTTTATCAATCCGTATTATATTTCTATTTTGATTTTCATATCTGGTATAAGGTTAACTGGGTTATTGTCCATTTATCTGTTTCTATTCTTACCTAATCTATACCTCACCACTTTAATCCTTCGTTTATTGCACTTTAAATAAAAGAATTGACTGACAAAAAGGAAATTATTGATTTTGATTATTTTAGTATTTTAGGCGACTCGTGCATGGAGTTAATCATTCATTTGCTACTGTGCGTTGTAATAATACAGTAAGGGGACCCCACGTAAAATTATCGAACAAACAAATCTTCTACTTGAAACATTTGGAATAACTTAACCATTTTAATGTACACAAAACCATAAAAATTCTCTTTGTTTGAATTTATCTCACAATCATAAACTAAGCGACGAAATTTTAAGATTACTGTCTGACCGTGATTGGATTTAGACGATTTATCTGGAAGAGATGACCCTCAACCTATATAGTAGTCGTATGTTGCATTATAAATGGAGTTCATTGCCGCTAATTGGATAAGATTTAAGTGATTCAACTTGGAGAGGAAGTACGATTAATTTTGTCAAAAATAGTTGCTCTTCGTCTTGCGCTCCTATTATGTAACTAAAAATAGTTCTCCACTTACACTTTTCCTTTAGTTTATATCCGTCACGGAAAAACACCCAAAAAACTTTTTAAATAATTTCTGCTGGACGTGTTTTTTTGCTAATGAAAAGTTGTTTAATGATTTTGTTATTCTAAAAGTTC
Source organism: Rhagonycha fulva (assembly GCA_905340355.1). Lineage (NCBI taxonomy): Eukaryota > Metazoa > Arthropoda > Insecta > Coleoptera > Cantharidae > Rhagonycha > Rhagonycha fulva. Next base: position 11,306,806 of record HG996555.1, read on the forward strand.
ATTCTGGTGGCGAAAAAGATATTTTTGAGTGGGCAGCTTTAGAAAGGACATGAAGTGTGGGCAAATTGATTTAGAAAAAATTAATTTAATTTTGCAGGGTGCTCCCTCCACGGGACGCATGTAACCGTGAATTGTAAAAAACAGTTTTAGAGTTATTGACACATTAACACGAATGTGTGATTAATTATCGCAATTTTTATATTTAGTTGTAGATAATTGCGCTATTTACAAAGGTTGATCTTTTTGAACCTTTTTCGCAATCGGCATATTTATTTCTGGTTTTGATCTATAAAAAGATTCAACTGCTGCTGTGGTACTTGTAGTAATTTCTTTATTTTATTTTTCAGGCGGGGCATAACACCACCACATCGAGTAAAATCAATTTCAATGGCGACTTTCACACAAGAAGAAATCGAATTGTTAAAAAGAAGAGGAAATGAATACTGCAAGAGCGTGTGGTGTGGTTTATACGAAGGAAAAGGGCCATCGGAAGTCAGAGACGAAGAGTTTGTTCGTAATTTTATGATGGATAAATACGAACGCAGACGTTACTACTTAGAACCTTCGCCGTCACCAATAAATGGAATCCATCCACAAACTTCCACTTATTCAAACAATAAGACTGCCGAAATAAAACCATTAGCTAATACAAAAATACCCAGAACGAACGGAACCGTCATCGAAAGAAATCACAGGAACGCATTTAATAAAGTTCCGGATTTTGTTGCAGATTTTGGAACAGCGGATATTTACGATGCTATCTATGAAAATAAAGATAAATTTAATAATAATTCAACGCAATTTTCGTTTGCAAATTTCGATAACAACACTATTTTTAATAGCAACAGTAAGTATCTTTTGCATTGCGAAACGTATGCGGTGTAAAATGTCCTCATTTGTTTATTTCTAGTAGACTCTACGGCTTGTAGAGTCGACGATTGGGATTTTTCAAATTTTAATACTTCATTTCATCAACAACAAGCAACTTTATTTCCCAAGTGCAATGTGAACAATCACTGGAGTAAGTTTAATGGCTTACAACTTGATTGTTTATTTATTAGCATTTTTTAATTGTTTTAAAAGTGTTTATTATTTCCTTTAATACGCTTGTTTTAGTCTTGAGTTTTTTCTGCTAGTAATGTTTCGTGTATTATTATAAACACATTTTTGGCAGACCCTTTTATACCCTTTACTGACTCCCGTTCCTACAAAACCACAAAGATTGAACGTAATTGGGTTTTGTTCAATAATGAAGAAACGAACCATTTAACGAGTAATTTTTTCTTTTATTCACAACGTATTTGCAATTTATTGAAAATTTCTTTTGTTTAGATGTAGCTCCTCCATCGAGTAATGGTGTAGTTCCATCGTTTAACTCGACAGGGACGCCTGCTCCATCCGAAGACAGATACGCGGCGCTTAAAGATTTAGATAATGCGATGAAGGAACAGCCGCAAATTGATTGGAATACAAGCTCAAATGGTTCATCCTATGGATCGGTTACACCAACAAGCTCAGTTTATAGTACACCGTCTCCACATGGCTCAATGTATGGCTCTCCAAGTCAAGGTAAGTGTAAGCAGTTTCAATTGGAGTTTTAATATTAAAAGAAATTTTATTTTTAGGTCAATTTACTAGCATGTTTCCTCAACAAGATACCAAAATTTCTAATCCGTTCAGTAACGGAGGAGGTATGAATTGGAACGATAGTGGAAGTCAAACAAGCGGTGCTCCAAATCCATTTAGAACAACGAATAATAAGATTAATGGTGCATTAACGAGTTCTAATACAGGGTTTCATGCAAGCAATGGTACTGCATGGATGGCTAATCCTTTTACGGTATGTTCAAGCAATTTCTGAAAATTTTAATAATTTTACTAGGGAGAAGATTAAAATCTCTCACCAGGTTGACTGCCTTGATTAGTTATTTGTTTGGTCTTTTTCTGTGATTTTATGAATCTTTTGATTAATTTTGACTTTCCCAAAAATTACGTTATTCTTAACTTTTTTCTTATTTTTAACATAAATGTGATAAATGCAAAAGCGATTTTTGAAAGATTGGAAGTGTACAGGTGAATGTAGAAGATGTCTAAGATTGACAGTGGAAGACAGACAAGACAGTGGATATGCAAAGATTGTAAAGTAATTTAAACATGAAACCAAAGTTATGGTGCCAGAAGAAAATGCCTAATGGTAGATTAGAACCACAAAAAAAGATTACATGCAGCAATGAATACTACCAATAAAAATTTCCTTGTTTTTGATTATTTGTTTTTTTAGTTTATGTTTTCTTAAGATTAGACTTGGATAAAGTAATTTGTGACTGTGAGTCAGAGAATACTCTGAATATTTTCCTGTCTGATGATAGGACGTTGACGCGTTTGAGATGGAATATTGCAAGAATAACCCACAATTAACCCTTTTTCTTGTTCATAGAACATCGTCTTTATTCTATGGCTTCTAATATATTATTATTATATTTGTTAATGTTGTTGGAACATTAAATTTACAGAGACATCAGTAACTAAAAAGAAATGTTAAATGTTTATTATGATAATCCCAAAATCCTGACAGTATGGTGGAACTTGTTAGTAACCATATCAGTATTTTATAATAACCAATAAAATCAGGTGAAAAGCGTTCATCATGTGATGATGTCATTGTATGACGAAGCGTTTGCGAATATTATACTTTTAGTATATTTTAAACGCGAAATCTTGGTTCATTGTAGTTCTGAAATGTGTTCAGTGAAATATTTGTTTACTGTAAAATATTAGTATAGTTACTACCAAATTTCACTACAACCATGAATCAATTGAGGGACGTTTTTTGGGATTCTCAATCTATGATTTTAGTATCTTTGGATAAAAAAAACCACTAGGACATTAATTTTGTTTAAGAACTCAAAGGAAGGATTGGCGGCCTTTTTGTAGAAAATTAATAATAAATCACATAGGTACATATGTAAATATACAATATCATCATTTCATTTGCATTTTCTTCTGATTATCATATCGGATTTTTGTTTTATTTATTCTGATTCATAAATTGTGTTTTTATAAAAATTAGCGTTGTGTATTTGTTATTTTTATAACTTTGTTATTATTTTGAAAGAATTACTGCTTATGTCACAATAATGTGAAATTAACATAGTTAATATTAAATTTGTTGTTTTTATACAACTGATGTTTTTATTCAAAACTTCTAGTGTATAATAATCTATTCTAATAACAAATTTTTTTTGATAATTCTGAAAAAAACATTTACGATTTTTGATATACAGTAGAATGCCTGAAACTAATTCGTTCCAGAATGGGTTTGAGTAAATCGATTAAAATACATAAATAAAAGAAACATAATTTATTTTTAATTAGTATATTCTAGTTTTATTAATGTTTCAAAAAAATTTAAACGGCCAAGAGCCGGCGGGGGGGGGGGGCAAAGGAGGCAGCTGCCTCCCTGTTGTCTTTCAGGACAGAGAAAGATTTTGTAAGGAAAATAAACTACACAATACTTAATTTTATCTCATTTTAACCGCCACCTTTGCCACGCTTTAGTTACTTTGCTGACATTAATATACAGTTTTTTCGGTTTAATATGGGAAGCCCTGATTGTTATATTCATCTTTACCCCCTCCCCCTCCGCACGAAAAGAAAACCTTGTAAAACTTGCTGGAATAATTATAATTAATGCTTTTTAGTACTTATTGAGAAAATTTGTTTACTTTTGTACAGTACATTTGATATAATACTGAATAAAATTTGAAGTATAATTTGATTGTAGTACAAATTACTATAAATTGTGGAAATTCTCAATTTGAAGCAATATTTGCAGAAATTATAGTAATTAGTAGTACAATTACTAGCCATTATTTATTACAAAGTTTGCCTACAAAACTTTAATGAAAGATCACTACAAGTTTATACTGATTCTTATCTAACTACAAATTGTAGTACTTTGTGTTACAATTTATGGTAACATAGGAATCAGACTGTTGCAACATTCTGAAAAATTTCACTTTGTTTTTGTTGTTTGAAGTGGCGATGGCTTGCCAATAAAACAGTATTGAAATCAGAGTAGATTGTGCACAAGTGGAGTATATTTGAAATTTGCAATTAATTCAAATTTATCTGTCAGTGTTCTTATAGAAAAAAGTACTATAAATGTACTAAATAGCGTCACCAAAGTAAAAAAGTACTGAATTTTTCGAGGTAGCGCTAACTTTTATTTGAGGCTAAAAAGTACATATGTACTGACGGTGGCAACACTGATGGTGGTATGAATCTCTTATAAGGTTATAAGTGAGCCTTTGTACCCAGTCTCACCCAGGCAAAGATTCCAAGCATTGTTACCCAAGTTTTTATTTACTGAACAAAAAAGAGCGAAGGAGAAAAACAATTATTTAACTAAAAACATTCATTATTTTAATTCTTTTCAAAACAATAAAATTTAATAATAGATTTCATTAATGAATGTGTAATTTTTTATGTTAGTGTTTGTGCAGGTCAAACACTTAATTTGTTTCCACTTGGGATAACTTCTTAAAATCTACATTAAATTTTGCAAAGTTTGTCGATGGTTTATTCAATGATAAATTATTACTGTGAGTAATATTTAATTTCACGGCCAAATAAGCAAGGTTTAAGTTTATGTGGGCCTCAAAACAAAAAAAAACTAATGGGTCGCGAGTTTCAATTTTTTCTAAATAACAATTTCAAACTTGTAAGACTTGTTTATTTATCATAAACTAAACAAAAATCAAAATGAAATACTAATACAAAAATCTTTTATTGCAGGTGGGTGCAACTGCATCGAATGGCCATTCGAACAATCCTTTTTTATGAACAGCCTTAAATAATTGGAACTCCAACAAGATAAGATATAGCAAAGCTTTGTCTGTGCCTTGAAATTACACTTTATAAAAGAATTAGGCTGTTGACCATAATAGAGCAATTTATTTTTTGACATCTTACATCTACATAAACAAAAATATTTCACATGAATTATGTTGCTTCATAACTACGTACCATAGTGTTATTTTTTGTAATTTGTTTATTTATTTATTAATTCTTGTAAATTATGTTTTTGTTAATTTTTAAACTGGTTTATAATTTAACTTAAGTATAGTAATGTAAAAATTTGTTTTAATTTTTTAACTAAAAAACGAAATTATAAATCAGTTATTATTATATTGAGTACCAAAAAGTGCTGGTTGTAGTTTTTTTATTGTATTATTTGTTAAGTTAATTAATTTAATAACTCTTACATTTCGGAAAGAAAGTGATATAAATTCATTGATTGCCTTTAGAACGAATACCGTTTCACCAATGAAGTACCGAAAAATTGTTAGGTAATACGTAAAAGTCGATATAACATTTGTTATGCTCTCTGTTACTTCTTGCGGTTTATGTTTTTGACATTTAACATGCTTAGTAATAATATTGTAAGTTATTTATCTACCATGTTGGTTCCACTAACTGGGGCCCCTAATTTTGGTGTATCATTTTAACACCACACGTTTTTCACTTTTATTACCATGGCTTAATTATTTTTGCACCAATTTTACACCACACCAAAATGTTATAAGAAATTGTTTCTCATAAAGTATAAAAAATAGCTTTTAGATAATGTTAATTAATGACAATAATTTATTTTTATTAATCATTGCTTTTTTTAAAATACATAAAAAGATCATCTGTCCTTATTTTCAAGGCCAGTAAATTATTTTTTAGTAAAACACACTTGGAATGTATAAATAAATACAAATTTACATTAAACTTTGGAGTTTTATTTTAAAATAAAGTTATAATTTCAATCTTCGAATTTCATCTGATTTAAAATCTGACCTATAAAAAAGGAGGGTGTATTACTGTATTTTTAAACTATTTTTAGCCCTACCTTAAGCCCATTATAGTTCGAACTTCTGAAGGTGTCAGTCTCCAAGTTAGCACACCTTCATGATCGCCCCAATAATCGTTAATTTCGGAAACCTTCTCCAAATTCAATATGGTGGCAATCTGAGTAAGTCGTGCAAATTTATCCCTTACTGACCAAGTGGTTGTGGTGGTAAGATAGCTGGATAAAGACCGAACCTCTTTGTCTAAAACCAACCCTCCTAACTGAAAAAATAATTCATTTTTTAGCCTTCTATTTGATACACTGATTGCTCCGTTTACCCTATTAAAAGTAGATTTAAAAATGACTTTCTCTAATCGACTGCTAACTTCATCAGTTAAGATTTTAACCAAACCATCATAATTTGCAGGTGTTAAACTTTTCTTAAACGAACATAAAATCGAGTCTAAATTCATAATCAAAGTTTGAACAAAGGATTCGCCAGCTTCGTATTCGGATAATTCGTCCTGAAAATTAACGAATTGGTTAAAAAGTAAATAAAAAACATTCACTTGCTTCTGAAAGTTGGTGGTTTATGTTGAGAAATGAGTCGACCCATGGGCTAATACGTGGTTTAATTGCACTCGCTCGTAGTTGCTGCATGCCATACTCAATTACTTCTTTTAAGTTGGTAATGACTGATGATAAACCAGATAAACAACTTTCTAGTTTTCCACGTTCATTTGCGTTCATTTTGGAGATTGATTGTTCCACATCAAATAATACACTATCACATAAGGTTTCGACATATTCAATGCTGGCGTCAGCATTGTTTAAGGCAAGCTATAAAAAAAGTAATTCAATTATTGTAGAATTCTATTCAACAGAATATGCAATTTCAGACTTAAGGTTGGCCTACGAATTTTCTCCTAAAACTACAGTCCAATCCACTTATAATGGACTTTGAGGGATCAAATCATTAGTTGATAGCATGGGAGTATTTTAAGAGGTGGATTAAACTGTATAGTTTGTTCATTCATTTTGAGTGTTTGACTTACTGTAAAAGCAGTTCTGATTTGTTCTGTATCTCCAGGTTGCAAACGCCCATGTTGAATTGAAGTCTGCAATACATTATAAGCTTGGGTTAGATCCAAGTAACCAGATGGATAGCCTTGCTTTAGACGGCCCCTTAAAATTGTACAAAAGTCGTTTTCCAATACACCACATGCATTATTAATAACGGCACAAGTACCATCCAGACTACCACTGGAAATGGCTCTCCTATAAAATAGAATGAAAGTAGTAAAATGAAAGCTGCGCGCATATTAGGTAAATCCATTACGTTAGATTAAAAAATACTGACCTGATACATTTGCGAATAATAAAAAAAGTATCATCCACCATACTGGAGTTATGCTGAGAAGCATCAGATGTATCCATAAGTACGGCCTTACTTATAGACTCTTCCATAAAATACCTCTCTAACTGTAAATAGTTAGACAGCAGCTCGTGCTTACTCTTACTTAAATCACTTCTAAAAATCAATTGATCCAAAATCACACAAATTTTTTTACGTTCCTCCCCTACTTCGGTACTAATTTCAATATCGGCCTGTAAGTTTGTAACCAATAATTACAAATAAATTCATTTGTACGACAAACACCCACCAAAACTTTACGTTTAATAAATTTTATGTACAGCTCAATCCGAATGTGCATGATGGTCAATTCCTGTATCAAAGTGTCCAGATCCTTAGGATCAAATTTATCAATTTTACTAAAACTTGAATTATTACTCATTTTTCCAATTTCACCGATTTGGTTAATCTTTTTATGAACTTGTTTTTGTCTGTTAAATTCCTGCACAATCCTTTTCACCTGATTGTCACACTCTCGTTGTAGCAAACTCACAACCGAGAGGAGACGTCCAGGTCCGTAGTAGGTTTCTACAAGAGGCTGATGAATATCGATAATACGTGCTAGTCCCTCAAATAAAAGGGTTAACACGTCTGCATAAATCACGTCATACCGCTTATCATTCATGGGCGTAGAAAGAGCAGATTGTAAATTTTTGTGTGAAGTTTCTTCTAACTGTAAAAATAATGCATAACTAAATATGTTAAACCAACTTTCCATTTATTACCTTTCCGCATAAATAATTACAAAATTTTGTGATTCCTTCATCGTGCATTCCTGTAATAGAAGAATAGAATTCCTACAAATTCACGATTACTTACTAAACTATTTTTATTAAGGGAATACGTACATGAATGGTTATGAATTCGAAAAAACCCGTTTTTTTTTTATTTTTTCATATGAAAGTACAACATCTCAGAAAGATTATGTGAAAGTTTCAAGTCGATCGGAGTAAAACTCGCAAAAGTTATAAGCTAATGAGAGTAACAATCATGAGCGTTCATAAGATCATTTTCAAGGGGGGGGGGCAAAATAAAAAAAAAATTTATTATCAAAGAATTTTAATGATTTAAAACCAAAAGTTTAAAAATTTTTAAAAACTTCGGCTGGTGAAATATTAAATGTCTAAAAAAAATTAAGCAGCCGAGAGCCAGCCAGCCAAAAGGATCAGCTGCCCCCCCCCCCCAATGGACGCCCATGGTAACAATTATTATGAAACTTATATCAAATGGAAAAGTTCAGACGTGTTTAACTCAAAACTACATTTTAAAAGTCCGTGCGTAAGATAACTCAAATATTACGTAACTAATCATAATGAAATTTCATACACGTCTTAAATATAAATAATTCTCGAGACTGAACGATAACTTTGTTTCATTTTTCATTTCTATCTTTTTTTACAACCTAGTAATTATAGGCCAAATTTTTGGGTAAAAATCGTCACTTTTATTTCAACACCATCCCAAAAATGGAAATTTTTATATTTTTTAAAATGAAATCGTTCAGTCTCGAGATAAACTATTAAGAGCAATATCCAGCGCTTAAGTACAATTTTTGTGTTTTATGTCATTCATTTCAAGGACGTTACAAAAATTTAAATGATTGCTAGCATACCGAAATCTTTTAACACTTCTTCATGTAAAAGCGCTAAAGGCAATGGGCGATTCCATTATCGCGGGTGCAACATTTAGACTCATTCAAGGCTTCCTACTAATAAAATAAAAACCATTTTTAAAAAAATTATTGTTTGAAGGGTTACATTTTAACCTGTTTTCTTTAGATTCGCATATAAGAATTCAAATAAAATGTATAAATAGCTACAAGAGAGGTTTGAAGTGCTATCGCGGGTGCAACTAAATCGGCCCACCTTTCAAGATCATAGAAGAAGAATGAAAAAAAAAGTCTAATAATTGCGAGACATTTATTAAATTAAGCTTTCGTATTTTGAAAGAGTACAAACTTAGCTACTCATTAAATTAAATATAATTATGAAAAAATATATACTATGAATTCTTATACTTCTTATACAGTCGCGGGTGTAACGTCAATTTATCGCGGGTGCAACGCATCTAACTTAAGTAAACATAAACATCATTATAAATACATAAATGAAGGAAATTAGAGATCAAAAAATGTGTAATGAATAATAATTAGTACACTTCTTTGTTACTTAAATTAATTATTTGTTTTCAATATTAGCTGAAAATGTTATAAATATATTATTATTTATATAACAACGATTTAGTAAAACTATTACCGGGAACCGATGGTCGATGTACAGTTTGCACCTAACCTGTGGGCACTACCGATTCTGAGCGCGCCTAAAATTCTAATATAGATTTCCTAGGTTCATAAAAGTAGTTTTATCATTAAATTTAGATCTTTTTCTTTGTATTGACATAAAAAAAGTGTCAAATACTCTGATTTGAAAATTCATGTCGAAAATCGTCTCACGCGGAATCGCCCTTATTGATTTATTTATTGGAATACCACGTTATTTGAGAACTAGAATTGGTGGGGGGGGAGAGAATCCCACATTTGAAAACTAGAATTTGTGGGGGGAGGAGAATCCCACATTCAAGTTTTCAAATAACGTGGTATTCCAATAAATAAATCAATTGCCTTTAGAGCCTTTACATGAAGAAGTGTTAAAAGATTTCGGCATGCTAGCAATTATTTAAATTTTTGTAACGTCCTGGAAATAAATGGCATAAAACACAAAAATTGTACTTAAGTACTGGATTCTTAATCTTAACTCTTAACCAAATCTTTTTACTTTTTTCATTTTGGATAATCCTGTGACGAGTTATCTTACGCACCGCAAATCATCTTTTTTTTAAGCGTCTTCGAAAATCTACTACCAGTGGTTTAATTGTCGCAAGTTTTGTAAAAGTAAAATTCTAATATGTTCTTTAAATGTTGCTCTTTCATGTAGAAAAACTTTCAAATAAATACATCTATTCATAACTTAGAAAAAAAATCTCAAAAAACTGCTATTTTTCGACCTCATGACTGTTGTACGTAACCCCTTAACAGAGTTAAGATTAGAAATTTAAATTATTTTTGTTTTAAATATGAGTAAAATTAAGAGGCCCCCAAAAGATCAATCTAGCGTTCAACCACTTTGTAAAATCAATGCCGCCACGTGTGTGGTCATGTGGGCCCCTTCTTTAAATGTTCTAAAAATAAATATTTTTATTTTTTTTACTTTAAATGCAAATAATATAAAAAGATTAAATGTTGCATTTATATCAAACATTACTTAGTATTAATCTACTTATGAGAGCCACCATATAGGCAAGAAACCATGGGGCACCCAGAATTTTACGTTCGGGAGCGACAGGGGCGTTTTCAGCCAACTGGCTTAAGGGGGTAATTTGACTATATCAATGTAAATTTCAACATCTTTATTTGTTAAAAAATAAAGGGTTAAATAATAATTCTTCCCCCTGAAGCCGTCAGTGGGAAGCGAGAAGGCTCAATAACATAATAGAGAAAGAAAAAATTGCGCCCCAGGTGAAATATTTTTGAAAATTTTAAGATCAAAAGCTTTGAATGATATATTTTAACATTATTAAATGAACAAAAAGCTCCTTAGGCCCCAGTGGGTACGCACCTGCAAACAGCAATCTTGATGTTCAATTTATGTATAATCAATATTTTGTTCCATTATTCTAACTCATCAGTGTGAAACTGGGGGAGTCAAACTATGGTCAGGGAGAACCAGGGGCAATGAAGTAAATTAATAAAAAAATAAAATAATTCTGACATACCCAACAACGGAAATATTTTGAAAAATCTTTCAACGCTTGCTAAATCTTCGGTAGTGACAGCTTCTTCGAATTTATACTTTACAATTGAACGTAACTGACTGGCAGCATCTTGTAACGTTCGAACAGCATTTAAGACACTCGAAACATTTTCAACATCCGTTGCTGTTTGCTTCAACAACGACTGATCCATTGATAAAAATCGATGCACATGCCCCGCACCTTTTTCATAATCTTCGTTCAAAATTGCAGTTTGTACACCTTGAGAACAAAGTTCCAAATCTATTAAGTCACCAACTCGTTGCTGACACTCATCAACTCGAGACTAAGAAAAATTTTTACATTGTAAATTACACTAGAGTTTCCGTAGACAAGTAACTTACACGGGAACGATCTAAAGTTCTAACTTTCTTGCTAATATTTTCAGACGACTCTGCAATCGTGTTAATCGAGTCCACCAAATTTTGAGAATCCAAGTGCAAATTTTTTAAAGTGGGTAAAATCTTGTCCAAAGTTTTTACTTTGGCATCGATGTGTGTCTTTTGAGTAATAAAACTTTGCATTTCCTTCAATAGTTCTTCCTGCAAAGTATCGTTTCTCGATAGAGAAATTTTGATTAGCTAATATATGAATTCTAACCTCTCGTAATTTTAATTTTTCCAATTCTCGTTTCATTTCTTCCTGTTTATCGACGAATTTTACGTCTTCGTTCATATTTACAGGATTTTTTGAGTAAGCTGGAGTTAACCTAAAAAATATTTATTTTGATTATGATGTGTCAAATTTTGAAGTCAGGGGCGAATCGGCAACCAGCATTGCAGAAAAATTTTGTACACCAGGGTCTCGATTTGCGTCGAAAGGTTTTTGAAAATATTTTTAAGATTTTAAAAAGCCTGCAATGGCATATAAAAATAGTGACTGATCGCCATCTTATAATTTTGGTGAATTAAAGTTAATCTTGATTAATTAATTACACGTAAATGAGTAATGGGATATCGTTCGGTGTTGGAGTGGAACAAAAAATTTTGATTGTTTCAACGGCGCAAATATTTTCTGAAAAAATTTTCAAAATTTTAAATGGTTGTTATTTTCAAGGTGACAAGAAGTTTGAGTGGGATTATCAGATATACCTATTATCAAAGATTATAAGAGCTATAAAGATGAATGACGCAATGTAAATTTATATGTATCAAAATTCTTTCTCATAAGTAGATGGCAGCACTATTTTGCGTGATCAACTTTTAAATTGCCGGTATGTAGTTATTGTGTTTTGTCGTTATGTAACGACACGGGCGTCCATTTGGGGGGGGGGCAAAAGGGTCAGCTGCTCCCCCTTGGCTGCTTACATTTGTTTTAAACATTTAATATTTCACCAGCCCAAATTTTTAAAATGATTACAATTCTCTTATAATAAAATTTTTTTTATTTTGTCCCCCCCCCCTGAAAATGATCTTATGGACGCCCATGCTCTGTCCTATGCTAAATACATAAAATAAGCAAAATCATAGTATCCATTGACAATTTAGATTTGTAACTTTGCTAGAAGTGTGAGTTATCCTTGTTAGAAAGAAAGAAACGGAACGATACAAATACGATTTAATAATTTAGTTGTATATGCAACACATTATACACTACATGCACACTGTAGACCAGGGGTCGGCAACCTTTTAGCTGTGGTGTGCCAAGCCACTCTACCAATATGATTCAGGGTGCCGCCTTAATTCTTTTTCCCTATTATTATATATTAATATATATCCCTGATTATTTGTAGAGTGCCATTCAGAACCCCATCGCGTGCCAAGCCTGGCACGCGTGCCATAGGTTGCCGACGCCTGCTGTAGACTGTAACCAAATTTGTAACATACTGAAACCTATAGCTTTAAACATCTTTTAGTTTTATATAATCTTTGCTATTATCTAGACAATATTCACCACCCCTGTAAATAATCATGCTACATTTTTCAAGTAGGAAAGTCTCATACTTGAAATTAATTCAAACTATAATTAGTAGTATATAGTATATATATAATCGTTTTATTTTTTTTACCCGTAGATGTAGAGACTATAATTAATAAAAAAAAAAAATGTACATTTTCACATTTAAAAACTATTTACAGTTCGTATAATAAACTTTACTTTTTTAAGTTTGTTGACAAGCTCTAACTGCAATTAATTGTAATAAAATATACAAAGGCGCAAAAATTTCAGAATATCCATAATTTTCGTACCCCATAAACCTTTTGCACAATAAAAATTTGAATAGAAAAACCATAAACAAAAACGTAGCTGACCAAATTAATCGTAAAAATGCTGATTTTAGTGAACTATCTAATTGCATACGAATAAATACTATAATACAAAAATAAGCATTTAAAGCGTCACTTGCAAATAATGGGAAAAATATTGTCCACCAAGAGAAACCATGTACAGCCGTAGTAGGATCCAACTTTAAAGCTAATAAAATGGTAAACAGCAATAACGATATTAAGTTAATCCAAATTTCAAACACAGTTAGTCCTAACCACCGCACAATTTCTGTAACTGGAAAAAACAACATTTTCGTTGACTAATTTTCAGCTTTCGGTGATGCTCGAAATATTCTGATAGAAAGAGCCGAGTTATTACGCTTCAAAATATTGTAATCCACTTGATCTGTCACAGGAACCACATCATCTGTAACACCAATAATTGAAACTCAGTTAAAATGTTAATCTAACACAAACCTTCTGAATCGACGGTAAAAGTCTGTACGGACGGTTGAAAACCCAAATTATTTTCGCACACCTGCAAAGCTAATAAGATACCTTGTTGTACAGCAGATCCAACACAGCGTATGGTAACTTCACTTTCATCATCCTTGATCAATTTATTGCATTCTTCCAGCAGGTCCTGCAAAGTAAACATTTGAATATAACCTAAAAGTTAATCATTTGCATACTTTTAAATTTGATGTGCGGTCGACGTAAATAGTTGAATCGGAAGTTTCTTGAGGAAATTGTTTGTTATTTACGTGCCGTTTCGAATAATTATTCGTAGTACGATTCCCCTTTCTTCCTGAACGGGAAAAATCCATACTTCGTTGTGCCTTCGATGAAGTAAGGCAGGTTCACACGAAAATTTGTTTCATCTGTGCTTTCTTTATTTATGATCAAAACTTCACTAAACGAAATAATTTGCAATTGTATTTTTTAATTTCCTTTCTGTTGAAACGAATATTTCTGTAAAACAACGTTTTTTTTTATGGTAAATGTTTTTTGATCAGTTGGCGTGGTTCGAATCGATTAGTGTGAGTGGGCCCTTACGTTTTAAAGGTACCGCGGTAAAATTGATATTTGTTGATCGGTAATGCAGGTCCCATTAATTATTAGTTTGTGTTTGGTAAACGTTTGGTTTTGCTTGCGAAATTATCGCACGTTATTGGATTAAATAACAAGTCGGCAAAGGTAAAATCGTTGTATTTTATTATAATTTGTGTTAATAAACGTGAGTGACCAGATTTCAAAATGAGCGAAGAGGATGTAATGCAAATTCAGAAAAAGCTCAATAAAATGACATCCACTGATGGAAGTGTGAGTTTATTATAATGAAATTTATTATTTTTAATAATTTTATTCCGTTTTTATTGTGTTAGGGGCAGGAGCAAGCACTGGATTTGTTGAAGGAGCTTGAGACTATGAAAATTAGTTTGGAAATTCTTACCAACACACGAATCGGTATAACGGTAAACGCTTTAAGAAAGTGCAGTAAAGATGAAGAAGTTATAATGTTGGCTAAAAAGTTAATTAAAAACTGGAGAAAATATATATCTGACGCCAATAGTGGAAATTCAAAAAATTCTAGCAGTAGTAGCACAAGTAACTCAAAATCTTCGAAAAAGGAAAAGGAAGACAAAAAACCAGAAAAAGAAAGAGAAAACAAAAAACTGCAGAGTCAATTTCCTTCTTCTAATTCAAGTACAACAGATGCAGTGCGTCTTAAATGTAGGGAGATGTTGGTGAATGCTTTAACCGTTGACGATGATTTCGAAGGTAAGAATATTGTATTTAGTACCTACATATCAAAATTTTGGGTGAAATAAACCTCAAACATTGTGGAGTTATTTTGGTTTCAAACCTAGGAGATTTGGTTTATTTTGTTGATTCAGTTCTTCAAGATATTTTTGTCAAATTTTGTTGTTAAATTCGTATCATACGTAAAGATTTCATTCTTATTATTGTTTGTACTTACCCGTCGTGGGGTTGTTAGTTATTATAACAAATACGTTAGCAATGGAATACAAAATTTTATACGTAAAGCTTTCGTTATTATCATTGAACTGTAATTGTTATGCAGTTATTCACAAAAACTATGATCGGGACAAAATTTGTAGTAAAATTGATGTCAAATGTTTAAACGTAGGTGATCTTCCATTTCCATCGTTTTCAAAAATGGCTTAAAAAATAGATATAAAAATGAATTTTACAAGATTTACCTAGATCTGCGAGATTTTCTAAGACTTACTGAACACATAGTATACAAGCCTGGCGAAGATGGCGCAGGTCAACATAGGTGCTAGGTGGCTTAGCTCCCTAGCTAACAAGGGGAGGACGCCTACTCGTCATCACCGATTTTGCCCAGATTCACAATATACGTAGGGTCCGACTAGAAGTAAAAGTAACGTAAGTGGAAACTCCAGATGGCCAAGCGTTTTTTAAAAAATCAAGTTTTTGTTGCAGTCTATTGAATGCATAAGTCGTTAAAGTTAGCATAATTTGCAAGGATTAGGTAGTAGAGTGGTAAGAGTTCAGGACTTGTGATACGAGAATCGGTGGTTCAAGCCTTCCTTAGGCTTAAGTTAAAAAACTTGATTTTTTAAAAAACGCTTGGCCATCTGGAGTTTCCACTTACGTCACTTTTACTTCTAGTCGGACCCTACGTATATTGTGAATCTGGGCAAAATCGGTGATGACGAGTAGGCGTCCTCCCCTTGTAAGATAAAAAATAGTAACCTCAAATCAATAGCGCCATCTGAGAATGAGTTAGAAAATCAGTAACATCATTTATTTACCAGGGAAAAAAGCATACATATAAATTTGTATGGCATCTTTACAGCTCTTACTATATTTGATAGTTTATGTTCTTGAAAAAATCTTTCCTTGACCGGGGGGTATGGAATACCCTCCAGTCGTAAGTTAGCTAAAAGATGTTCCTCTTTTTGAAAATTTTGAAAAGTCATCTCGTTCCTTCCTTGTGCTAGGGGGCATTCCATACTCCCTTTGGTTTCACGTCTGTTTTTTCACATTTTAGGGGTTCTAGTGGGCTTAACCAGAAAATTGATTTGGCTTGTTATTTCAACATGTCTATACAATATTTAGTAGTTTTTACAGGCATTCCTTTTATCTTGATTAATTGTATAAACTAACTTGCAGGAAAATTCAGCCGTTTAAGGGCATGAAGGAAGTCGGGGAATTTCTTTTACTATTTTCTGATATTTTAAAGCAAAAAAAATTATTTAGACAAAATATAAAGTCATGTAGTGAATTTTATTAAAAAAATAAAATCGTTATTAGTATTTGAGGTATTAAGATAATAAAGGAAATTTTTGAATTTATCAGCTTTAAATTTTGTTTAAGAGGGGCACTTTTTTCAGGGCCCTTTTAATTTAATCAACAGATGGCGCCTACTTAAATATTTTTATAAAATAAGAGGAATTTGCTATATAAATTTACCCCCATATTCATAAAAACGCAATATTTACAACAGGTTTACTAAAGCTTTAAAAGCCTCACAAATGCCCTTAAAATGCCTTATATCCCTTACAAAGGGTTTACAAACCTCTTTTAAGTATTTTTCGTTTTTATGAATACGGGGGTTAAAATATAGCAAATTCGTTGAGATAATACTATTCTATAAACAATATTCTTGATCTTAAGCTATTTTGAGTTCGTATTGAGTATGTCAACACACACTCACTTACAAAAAAAGATAATTAAACTTTAATTATGAATTGTGTTTTTATAAATAAATATTACGAACTCAAAATAGCTTAAGATCAAGAATATTGTTTATAGAATAGTATTATCTCAACGAATTTGCTATATTTTAAATATAGCAAATTTCTCTTATTTTATAAAAATATTAAGTAGGCGCCATCTGTTGATTAAATTAAAAGGGCTCTGAAAAAATGCCCCTCTTAACAAAAATTCATGAAGGATCAAAATTGTGATTTTCTTAATTTTTTCAAATATCCACAGGGTTGTCACAGATACACTTTTTTCACTTTTTTACGATTTCACTTACAAAAATTAAATTTTTTGATACATTTAAAAATTTAGTAACTAGAATTTTAAAAATTGTCAACGCATGTTGCTTGGAGCAAAGGTAGACTAGCTAATCGACAAGTAAAATTATGAAATTCTTTAAAATTAAAATTATGAGTTAAAAAAAGTCATTCAAAAAAATTTTCGGTAAAAAAATGAGGTGGGGAAAGGGGTAAAACAATCATTTGTGCAACCCGTAAAAATTTTGCTTGGAGGAAGTGCCCTACGGCTGGAATGAGTTTGACACCTCTGTACACGCAAAATAAAGAATCTCGTAAATTCATTCATGCGCGCAAATACTATAGATTATAATACGTACAACTCAGCCTAGAATTCGTAGCCCAGCACACAAGCGCCAACTATCTGTAGGAGTTTCAACTAAATCATTTTGACAGTAGATTTGTGCTTGTCATACCTCATACAAAGTGTAATCTTCTATATATATAAAAGAACAACGTGTTAGTTACACCATTTATAACTCGAGAACGGCTGAACCGATTTTTATGATCTTTGATTTGTTGGATTTCTCGCCATCTCGAATAGCAGAATAACTATTAAAACATCGCAAAAATTCACGAAAAAACGATTTATAAAGAAAATTCACTTTTTGACCTAAAAGTTAGTTCGGTACTTAGTCGCGTAGAGAGCGCCACCTTATATTGTCGCAAGTAATGTAATGTACATCTGTACAGATAAATCCATTTACCAATTAAAAACATCGAATCCAGTATTTGGATTGCAGCATTGAGTTATTGATAAAAGGGATGATCCCTGGAAGGTGATTCGATTCACGATCAAATTAGTGACGCACTAATTGTATACTGTGTCTGACAGTGGGCGACCTTAAATATATTAGTTAGCTAACTGTCCAGATAAATTTATTCACGCTACCCAAAAGAAATCGCTTAAATTTAAAATTAACTAAAAATTAAAAAAAAAAAGAAGAGATCTCTCATTTCTAATCTCTAATGCCCCCCACCACCCGGATTTCTACACAAAATTTTGTAGCAAAAATGGCTCACATTTATCTAAATAAAAACCACCAAGGAGAATTTTTAAAATTGATAACGAGATTCTTGATGTGAATATTTGATGTTCAAACTGTTTAAACCCTTTAATTTGGCTATATTTTCACACATCGCAAAAATTCAGGAAAATACAATTTTTGAAATAAATTTATTTTCTGGCCACGATACCAAAAAGGCAACGCTTAAATTTGAAATGAAGAGGTTTGAAATGAAAGATAGAAGAAGAAGATAGATAGATAGAAGAGGAAGATATAGAAGATAGATGAAGCTATTTTTGTTACTAAATTTTGTTTAGAAATGGGGGGGGAGGAATTAGAGATTAGAAATGGGAGGTCTATTGTTGTTTTTCTAATGTTTAGTTAATCTTCTATCTTCTTCTTCTATATATATAAAAGAAATCTATATATATGTTACAGTTAAAACCCGAAATCAGTTAAAACCCGATCTAACTAGTAAATTCTAGTTTTAACTAACCGCCTTAGTAAATTCTAGTTTTAACTGAAATAAGTTTAGTTAAAACTAGAATTAACTGATTTCTAACAAATCTCTTTAGTAAATTCTAGTTTTAACTAAAATTATACCAGTTAAAACTAGAATTAACTGATTTCTAACAAACTTCTTTAGTAAATTCTAGTTTTAACTAAACTTATACCAGTTAAAACTAGAATTAAAGTAAAAATTATCTTATTAAGCAATTATTTTATACATTATTATTATATTCTATTTATTGCCACATGACATGCTGTTGTGACATTTTGAATTGCAAATAATTTCTCTTTTCGAACAAAGGCAACGTTTTGGGGCGTAATTTTTTTTACAAGAACAGCGGACAAACCCTTGTCCAGATTCAATTGCAGCTTTTTGCGCTGCAGTTCTTAGGCAAATTTCTTCATCTGGCATTTGTTTTTGAGTCAAAAAACTTTAGAATTTTTTTAAATTTTTTTTGTCATTGTCACTTTTAAAGTAACTGAACCAATGAGAGCGCTCCTGTAAGATCGGATGAACGTACAAAGGGATACATGGAAATTGAGCTTAACCCTCCCTCTCCACCCCCCCATTTGGTAACTTTTCGAGATTGTTCGTTATCGACTATCGTTATCGAATCGTCAAAAACCGTAAAGTTTGGTTTTTATTACTATCTAATGCAATTCTGAACAAAAGTTAAATTTACCTATTTGAAAGTGACGATGACAAAAGAAAATTAAAGAAAATTCTAAAGTTTTTTTGACTCAAGAACAAGTGCCAGATGCACTTTACAATTTAAAATGTCACAACAGCATGCCATGTGGCAATAAGTAGAATATAATAATAATAATGTATAAAATAATTGTTTAATAAAACAATTTTTATCTATAATATTAAGTCTACTTTTACTTAATTCCAGTTTTAACTAAACGTATACCAGTTAAAACTAGAATTTACTAAAGAAGTTTGTTAGAATTCAGTTAATTCTAGTTTTAACTGGTATAATTTTAGTTAAAACTAGAATTTACTGAAGAAATTTGTTAGAAATCAGTTAATTCTAGTTTTAACTAAACTTATTTCAGTTAAAACTAGAATTTACTAAGGCGGTTAGTTAAAACTAGAATTTACTAGTTAGATCGGGTTTTAACTGATTTCGGGTTTTAACTGTAACATATATAAAAGAAAGTCGTGTTAGTTACACCATTTATAACTCGAGAACGGCTGAACCGATTTTTATGATCTTTGATTTGTTGGATTTCTCGCCATCTCGAATAGCAGAATAACTATTAAAACATCGCAAAAATTCACGAAAAAACGATTTATGAAGAAAATTCACTTTTTGGCCTATATCTTCATCTTCTATCTATCTATCTTCTTCTTCTATATATATAAAAGAAAGTCGTGTTAGTTACACCATTTATAACTCGAGAACGGCTGAACCGATTTTTATGATCTTTGATTTGTTGGATTTCTCGCCATCTCGAATAGCAGAATAACTATTAATTCTATTTAATAACTATTAATAACTATAAAAATTATTGATTCTGTGGCGGTACGAAGTTCGCCGGGTCAGCTAGTATAATATAAATGTTTTTGTTGAAATAAATATGTCCGGAACTACCTTTAGCGGAGAAAAATTCCGAAATGTATGTATTGGGTTGAGTCTGCAGCAGACTGCCGCATGAAGATTGCAGAAATGCCTTATGCGACTTGAACAATAATTTCGATATTTTAAATACTTTTATAGAACTGGTGTTGATACATGTAAATGCTAACTAACCAATAAAAAGAACTTATTGGTAGGCATCGAATGTTTTTCATTGGTTAGTTACCATTTACATGTAAATTTTAAGTAAAATTATGCATCGTGTTATACGGGCTTTAGCTTTAGTAGTAACTCCTGCAAACAGATAGCGCACTTTTTCGTGCTACGAAAATTCTATTGTTATAGGCCTAAGTTGTACGTATTATAATCTATAGTATTTGATGCGCGTCAGCAGTGGCGTAACTACTGCGTAAAAGCATACGGTCCGTGAACTCCTAGGGGTTCAAAAGTAGTAACGTAGCAGGAGTTGGTGCCGGGCCACAAGAGAAAATTAAGCAATCATGTTAAGCCCGTATGACACGGTGCATAATTTTGCATAAAATTTACATGTAAATGGTAGCTAACCAATGAAAAACGTCCGATGGCTACTAATACACTCTTTCTATTGGTTACTTATCATTTACATGCAAATTTTATGTAAAATTATGCACCGTGTCATACGGGCTTTAGAGTGTAATTTCTTGTGAAAGACAGAGGTATCGCCATTTATATGCAGTAGACATACGTGAAAATCAAGTCGGCACTACCTTCCACAAAAAATTAAACTATACACGGGACAAATATTGGAGTAGTACGCATGTTGCTCGGAGGAAATGTAAACTGGTTTAAAAAGGTCATTTAAAAATTATATTTTCGGAAAAAAAAGGCCGAGAGGTACAAAATGTGTAAAAAAATTGAGCCGTTTGCAAGTTTTGGTTCGCAAATTTAGCTAGGGAGTCACAAAGGGTCTTTCAAAAAAATTTTGCTTGCTACGTCACTGCCCGAAGTAAAATATTTTTACACTATTTGTCACTTTTTTCAAAATTTCTATACATTTTTCTTCACTTTCTTTGAAAATTTACACTTTTTTTACTCACTTCTTGCTTAGAACTCTGTGGCAACTCTGTATCCAGAGTTAAGCTTTTGTGAATTAAAATAAAAGATTTTCTTCACTTAAGCCTATGTTGCATTTAAACCCTGTTCACACTATGATTTCTCATGTCAAGTCACATGTCTTCTCATATGAGAAAATTTTTGATCTCAGAAGAAGAAGTCCAGAGTTTGTTTCAGTTTTTATTGTATACTATTCAAGAAAGAGATAGTAAGCATAGTAATACTAGTAAGTAATGGCACTGTTTTTGGTGTATAAAGGCCGTTAGTGTAATATTTGTAGGTACTAATTTGGTAGCAAATTTGTTACCAAATTTATCAACCCATTGATCGGTTAAACCAAATTCAGTAGACCATTAACATAGAAGAAAATGTAGAAATATGTTCAAGCAATAGACTAAAGATACGCGTTCATCTTTCGGTATCGGACAAATCGTATTTTTTTGGTCAAGTTTGTTCACTTCTTCGGATCATACAAATATAATGTAGACCCTAAGCACCATTGAAGTCAAAGGAAGTGTTCCCGCTAGAGACATACAAAAAATTGAAACTGGGTGCGTACTATACGTTTATGATCATAAAATAAAATTTCCTAAAGATTGTCAATTGAAAATTCAATTTTCAATTGAAATACTTTCTCTAGTGAAATACTTGAGTACTTGATACTAAAAGTACTTTTAGCATTAATAAAGTGCTTTGAACAGTTCTGGTTTGGGACAACTAGTAATTATGTGACTATCTTCTTGGACGCTAGTAAATTGGGCCAGCGGTCAATATAGTTTTTTGGTGGGTAGCTTAAGAAAACCAGTAAATTGGGCCAGCAGTTAATATATTTTTCTAGGGGCCTTCCAACCTTCCAAAAGGTGCTCTTAAGAAGGGGGTAGTTGTTACTATTTTTTTCGTCAAATTTGTAAATTGACAGTAATACTATCAATACAGTGTGTTCACGAAAAGTGGTAACAGTGAATAATTCTTAAATATTACTAGATATAAAAAAAAGTTTAAATAGTTTTTTATTCAACTCCAAATTTTGTATTGGAAACTGACAAAGTATATTTTTTTATACTTCAAATTCAACCGGAAGTAAACTAAAAATTTTTTTTTCAAATGCCAACATGTTTTTTTTTTTAACATTTTTGTAATCTGCAATTTTTTCTCTATAAATACATATAAAATTTTCATAAGGTTACATAAGAAAAAATTCGAAAAAACACAAGAAATAAACAAACAATAATAATTTACTGATTATTTACACATAGGTATGTAGAATGCCATGAAAAACAAAATATCACGACACCAAAGACACAACATTTCATTTATCTGAAAATTTTTTTAAAATTTCCACCGTTTTGTTCAAGATATGATTCTAATTTTCGCAGAAGTTCTGGCGATTTGGTGATAATTGATAGATGCTAAATTAATTTTGGTTTTTAAATTTTTTAAATTTAAAGATAGATTTGCCTAAACTACCATTTTTAAATGACTCCATAGAAACAGTCTAATGGTATCATAATCATAATAATAGTGTTTTATTTTTCATAGCACTCTACATATGTAATTAATAAATTATTATTGTTTGTTTAAATCTTGTGTTTTCTCGAATTTTTTCTTATATAACCTTATAAAAATTTTATATGTATTTATAGAGAAAAAATTGCAGATTACAAAAATGTTAAAAAAAGACATGTTGCCATTTGAAAAAAAAATGTTATGCTTACTTCCGGTTGAATTTTTATTCAATAAATATTTAAGCTTTTTTTGTATCTAGTAATATTTAAGAATTATTCACTGTTACCACTTTTCGTGAACACACTGTATACAAAAGCCAAAGGATTAAAATAATTGCACCTTTTTTGGCCCAATTTACAGGCAGGTTTAAAGAAACTCTGACCGCCTGGCCTAATTTACAAACGCCGGTTTTATCGTACAGGGTGGAAAGTAACATAAATTTTTAGGGACCGCATTCGGGGTGGTGAAGTTTTTTCTTTTAATGATGAAGTATCAAACATCTAAGCACATAATTGGATAATTCTGATAGGATGCAGCTATATTAGTTTAAATACAAAAGCTGTATTTGAAAAGATATGACTAAAAAAATAAAAAATTATTTTAATTAGAGCACACAAAGCTTCTCAATAACATTAATACAAAAGCGTGAGACTATGAATTTCGCACACCAACTGTGAGTCTGCTTATCCTTGATGTTTTTAAGAAGTTTTGTTGGTTTTTATTAAAATTATTTTTTACTTTTTAGTGCACCTTTGTAATTTTAAATAAGAGGGATTTTTAGTTAATTTGTTTCTGAATAACTTTGCTAAGGTTAAAGCTCAAAATTTGACAATTCTTACATTTGTATTTTGTAAAAAAATTAACTGTATATTTTGTAGGTTGTGCATCTGTGGAAGAATTGGCTGAAGAATTAGAAGAGGCAATATACCAGGAATTCAAAAACACAGATATGCGTTACAAAAACAGAATTCGATCACGTATTGCCAACCTAAAGGATGCCAAAAACCCAACTTTGCGTACTAATTTCCGTATTGGCGCAATAACTGCTGCTCGTTTGGCTGTAATGACAGCTGAAGAAATGGCCAACGATGAGGTAAAGCAGTTGAGACAGAAATTTGAAAAAGAAGCCATTAATGAAGCTCATTTAGCTACAGTCCAAGGCACTACAACAGATCTCCTTAAATGTGGAAAGTGTAAGAAACGAAATTGCACTTACAACCAAATACAAACACGCTCAGCTGATGAACCTATGACCACATTTGTCTTGTGTAATGAATGTGGCAATCGGTGGAAGTTCTGTTAATTTTATTCAGGATGTTTAGATTTGTATAAAATCACAAAAGTTATTTAATTTTTATTTCCTAACTTTGCTGCAAGAAATTATTCTTATGCACGAGTTTTAATTTGAAGTTTTATTAATCTTTTGGTTGATAATGACGATGAAAGGTTTATTATGATGTGTATTATTTTAATTTTCTTGATTTACATATTTAGCAATTTATAGGTTTAAGTATTTACCTACGGTTGTACTCCCGATGTGTTTGGAAAAATCAATTTGTAATTATTGAATGACATGATGTGTATGTTTTGTTAGCAAATCAGTTGGTTTGGTATATTTACAAATTTTTTATTTTAATTATGTAAATATTATTGTTGCACATACACTAAATTAACCGATTGAATGTAAACTGAAAAGTTGGCGTTTTATGCTAGATTAATTTTATGAAAATGTACATTTTTTTAATTTTATCACCATCTTGAATAGTATCAAGTATCTGTAAATAATTTAGCCAAAATTTTATTTGTTATTGAGGACTTTGTATAAAATTATGTCTCTTAATATTAAAACTCAAGTACCAAACTAATTGTGGTTTTTTAATGGGTATTTATACCCTACCTGGAAAATCGAGTGAATTTAATTTGAGGTATCAAGAAATATGTTTATTGTGCCTATTGCATAAAAATTTTGAGAGTGATTTTGACTATAACTAAACTTCTATCATCTTTGATTAAATATTTTATTAAAATTAGTTTAAATCGTCCTGAACTTACTTGTAGTATTTTGTAGAAATTTTTTTATTAAAAGGTTCTTTTGAATGATTACTAAGTTATATAATATAGTTTTTATTTTTAATGTACAAATTAAACAACATTAAAACCTCAATTTAACAGACTAATGTGGATGAGGGGTTGTCTGATAAAACAAAAGTTTTTTATTATAATAAAGAAAAAGAAAAGGGAAAAAGTATATTAATTTAGAAATAGTATAAAGACAAAGATAAGAATTAAGAAACTTTTTTGTGCCAAAATTAAGAGTAATCCTGTATCCTTTTAGGATAGGGGGGTTAAAAAGGTAATTTCTTTTAGGTCAATAGAAACTTTTTAGTGAGGTTTTTTTGGTTCAAGGTATACTCACGGGTCCCTAAAATACAAATTTTACGATTGAAATCTCGATGAATTCTGAAAGAGTATATTTTAAATAAGAGAATTAGCTATGACGCAATGCCCTAAGTGCACCTGTTTTTTCAAAAATCGAATTTAAAAACTTCGATTTTTGCAGTAAATTTTAAAGCAAAGTCGCTCAGGATTGGTTAATTCTGTCGGTACGTGCACCCAGATATAGTCTTAGCTTTGCGCAGAGTGGGAGCGACACTTGCATTGCGATGCAGTAACAGTGCACTCCGAAGGAAAATCATGATTTTCAACCCTAAATGTGCTGGAAAAATGGCTTAAAGCGCCCGAGCGCAGCGAGGGGTGCTTTAAGTCGATTTTTCTTCGCACAACTACCCTGCGTTAAAAATCCACTCTCACGAGTTTCACCTCTCAAAGATTCACCTTTTCCTTGACCTACGGGCCTAGGGATATTTTTAAATTAGTTGTCATTTTGATGAAAACGGCTCGAAGCAACCCTCGCTGCGCTCGGGCGCTTCGAGCCGTTTTCATCAAAATCACCATGGCAAGAGTCGGACCTACGCGCAAAAGTAACTACCGTTCGTTAAATTTAAGTAACCCTTTTCTGAAGTGATTTTTAAATAATTTTAAATTTTTAAATTAAATAAAAAAGGAGAACGCATTCCTACCATAGCGCAAGAGTTACTGACTAATTGTTCAAGGGAAACACTCTTTTATATAGCAGCGCACGTACCTCCCACAAACGAACTTGATTAACCAATCACGAGCGTTTAACCTTCGAAAATCAAGCTTTTTTAAATTCGATTTTTGAAAAAAACAGGTGCATTTAAGGCATTGCGTCTTAGCTAATTCTCTTATTTAAAATATACTCTTTCAGAAAACATCGAGGTTTCAATCGTAAAATTTGTATTTTAGGGACCCGTGAGCGTACCTTTACCCATAAACTTTTTTTGAACAACAAAATTTCGCGCCTCATTTTGCACCAGTCTGCAGGGAGGTGCGTCTCTCACTTTAATATAATTTTTTCACTATTTTTGTAGTGTTTGCGAGTCTAATGGTAATAAATAAACAAAGTTTCAAAATTCTAAATACAAAATTTTTACCATTTACCCCTTTATAATTACCTCATGTTTGTTTAGAATTTTTTCACAAAAATTCGAGAAACAGAAAATTTTTATTCAAATACCCCTCGCTTTTTTTGGAAAAAGCTTGGAAAGAAAAGTTTGGATTAGAAGGAATTGATATTGACTACGTGACAAAAACCTAAGCCCCCCCCCACCCCTGTGAGCAAGAGTGGAATTTTGAAGGCCCCTCTAAACGGGTCACGTAGTATGGGTACGTTCCCTAATCTTCATCAGAGGTGGTCGAAATTGTGTGAAACAGTGGGCGCCCCCGGTCGAAATTTTCAAAAATCGTCCTTACGTATAATTTATTAAAGAATGGTCTTTATTCAAATATCAAACAACAATTTTTTTGGGAGCGGTAAAAATGTACGATGGCGACGTGACCCTGACACCGGTACTTTTTGCCTCGCTCCGGCCCTGTATCGTAAATAACAACAAAATAATTTACCAGCATGACGGATCACATTTTAGTTAAAATTGATAACAAAAAATGTAATAACATCATTCGTCAACCATTTCAGTCATATTAGAACGTGAAAGTGAAAATGGATTCGCTTCTGACGCATTGCTGACCATTATATTATCAGCTGTTAACTTGACATTTCTACTTTATATGACAGTTTGTTTGTGATCGGTGCTCCTTTAGGTTATTTTTGAAAATTTTCGGTTTTCCACGTCTTAATAGTATGTGATTTTTCTACCGTCAGTGCAAGAGTGAATCATTACAAGTTTTACAATGAATTTGAACGGATTGATCGATTCGAATAGCGTCGATGACGAAAACGCAACTTCACCCTATCTGGTGGACGATAATTCCAGCATTTTAGATAATTTTTTGTTATTGAAGTCGTCCCGTCCCCTGGAAGGCGATGAGGATACGCGGTCCGAACTTAAATTTGATGATGGTAAGTTGTTCATTTAAGCACTTAATTTACATTTAACTATCACATACCACCGACGTTTAGTTGTCGAAACTGAAGAAGAAACGGAAAAGCGACTTAGAATCGAAGACGCTCTAAGTAATAAAAGAACCAAACTTGAGACTTGGCAAGCTTTGTCCAGAGAAAAGTACGGTTTAGTAAACGACGATTTGAGGCGGAAAATTTGGCCACTTTTATTATCCGTTGATCCGGATCCCTCCGAAAAGGCACCGTTGTTAGCCGAATTAAACAAACACAGTGAATATAATCAAGTCGTTTTGGACGTGAACAGATCGCTTAAACGTTTTCCACCTGGTTCGTTTCTTAAAATGGTGTTATTTTTAATTATTATAATTGAAACTTTTTTAGGCATTCCCTATAAACAAAGATTAGCACTGCAAGATCAGTTAACTGTTTTAATTTTAAGAGTCATTATGAAGTATCCTCATCTTCGATACTATCAAGTAAGACAATTTGAAAGTACTTTTATTAGGAAAAAATAATTATTTTGGTTTATTAGGGCTATCACGATGTGGCTATAACTTTTCTATTGGTCGTTGGAGAAACAATTTCTTTTAGAATAATGGAGAGGTTGAGCACTGATCATTTACATGAATGTATGGAAGAAACAATGGAAAAAACTTCATTTCGATTAAGTTATATGTATCCCATTTTGCAACGAGAAGATAAGGAGTTATTCCAGCTCATGGAAACGTAAGTTTTTTATTTTATATTATTTAAAATTAGATAAAATTTTGTGCAAGTTGAGCACATAAAAATTATATTGATTTTAACCAAGTAGTAAAAGTAGTAACACAAAGTTGCAAGTTCACCAATTTAATGGAGGTAAATAATAAATTATAAGGGCACTTGACTTGCTAAATAAACAACTCAGTTCCTGTAGGCATCAGTTTAATTAATTACTTAATTGTGTGCAGTTAGTGTAAACATGAAGGTTATTTTAAAATTTTAACTAAAAATCCATTAGACTAAATAATGAGTTTACTTGAAGGACAATAATTATTATCTTTATAAGTACATAAGAAATGTGGGTGTCATGGTACCATACAGGCGACAACCAAATTAATATCTTGAGAGTTTGATAAGAATACCAGTAAAAAAATTGAATTTTAAACTAATTAAAATCTATACAGTGTGTTCACGAAAAGTGGTAACACTGAATAATTCTTAAATGTTACTAGATACAAAGAAAAGTTTAAATAGTTTTTTATTCAACTCCAAATTTTCTATTGGAAACTGACAAAGTATATTTTTTTATACTTCAAATTCAACCGGAAGTAAACATAAAATTTTTTTTTCAAATGGTAACGTCTTTTTTTTAACATTTTTGTAATCTGCAATTTTTTCTCTATAAATACATATAAAATTTTCATAAAGTTACATAAGAAAAAATTCGAGAAAACACAAGATTTAAACAAACAATAATAATTTACTGATTATTTACACATAGGTATGTAGAGTGCCATGAAAAACAAAACATCACGACACCGAAAACACAACATTTCATTTATCTGATAAATTTTTCAAAATTGCCACCGTTTTGTTCAAGATATGATTCTAATTTTCGCAGAAGTTCTGACGATTTGGTGATAATTGATAGATGCTAAATTAATTTTGGTTTTTAAATTTTTTAAATTTAAAGATAGATTTGCCTAAACTACCATTTTTAAATGACTCCATAGAAAGAGTCTAATGGTGTCATATCATAATAATGGTGCTTTGTTTTTCATAGCACTCTACATACGTAATTAATAAATTATTATTGTTTGTAAAAATCTTGTGTTTTTTCGAATTTTTTCTTATGTAACCTTATGAAAATTTTATATGTATTTATAGAGAAAAAATTGCAGATTACAAAAATGTTAAAAAAAGACATGTTGCCATTTGAAAAACAAATTTTATGTTTACTTCCGGTTGAATTTGAAGTATAAACAAATATACTTTGACAGTCTCCAATAGAAAATTTAGAGTTGAATAAAAAACTATTTAAACTTTTTTTTGTATCTAGTAATATTAAAGAATTATTCACTGTTACCACTTTTCGTGAACACACTGTATAACCAAAGAGGATATGTACATAGAGGGACCATCTAGTTTTAGAACTTAATTTGAAAGATGGTTTTTCTGCACTTCTTTGGGCAAGGTTACTGCTACATTATAATAACGCAACTGTGACTTTGTGAGTTTATTTGTTAGTTTTACAAAATAGTAACTCAAATCAGTAGCGCCATCTGAAAATGGGTATAGGGAAAGTGTACATATAAATTTGTATAGCGTTATCCAATCTTTAAGGCTCAACATTTTTGATTTTATACAGATGAGGGGGATTTTTGATTTGTGACCATCGGGTATTCAGGGGGAGGGGGCCAAACAGTCGAAAACAATAATTGTACGATCTTCTTTTATACAACCCAATTTTTAAGAAAATATCAATACTAGATTGATGATGTATCATTGAGAAGGAATGCGACCATGCATATAAGAGCCTTCAATGGTCGGAAATTGGCGGCCTAACTCCTGCTAATTAGGAGTTAGTAGTTTAACACTTCTTAGGGCCAGTTCTACAAAGCAAGTATAAATTAAGAATAAGCTATACTGAGAATATATCTCATCGTATAACATTATTTTTTGTATAAATTGTGGGATAACTTATTGCTCTGATCATGGGCAAATCATTATCCCATAATTTATACAAATATATAACGTTATATGACGATGGTGAACGTAATCGGTGTGACATATTTTCAGTATAGCTTATTTTAAATTTATCCTTGCTTTGTAGAACTGGCTCTTAGCCGACGATCTTCTTCTTCAGGTGCCTATCCGATTCCGGATGTTGGCGATCCTCCTGGCTAAGCCAAGAAGACTTTACTAGGGAAATGTTAATGGGGTGGTTTTCCTTCGCCTTCCTCATAAACTTAGCCGGGAACGATGTCCTCTGTACCTTCTGACAAGATGTAGTACGTTAAAATATATTCTTTTGTCTAAATTTTATACAAAAAATTAAATTCAATAAATAAAATGTACGAGGAGAATTTAATAAGTTCATAAGGTTAGAAAAAGGTCATTCAAAAAAAGTTTCCGAAAAATTGGGGGGGAAAGTCATTCGCTGTGAAATCAGAAAAATATAAATCAAATTGCACGCTGCCTTGCTACGCCACTGAAAATAGGTAAACCAAACACATGCACAGTGGGGAAGAAGAGCTAAAACCTGCTATTAATTCAAAAATGAAAATGTTATTTAGAGATTCTTCTCTATGATGGATCAATTCACCACTAACCAACGCACATTAAAATACTATTAAATTCTCGGTAGCCCCGCTGTGATTCCGATTAGCGCGATTTTTCTCCACCGGAGGCAATTTTAAGAATTGAAATTTTTAGCTTCAAACTTGAAAATTTAAGTATGTTGCGACATTTTGCGAGAAAAGTGCGCTACAGAAACGCGAATGTTAAAATCTGAAAGCTCAATTAGTTTTTAGACTTTTTAGTTATGTTCTGGAGCAGTCCGAGCTTCGCTTTTTTTATGTAATGGGTATTGAGTATAAGAACACAGTTGCGTTTGAAAATTTTGCATATTTTTACTTTATTCAACTTTGTTTATTTTTGGAAACACTTCATACAGGGATCCAAAAAAATAGAGGGTCGCCAAATGATTATTATTTGCCATACAAGTAAAAAAGTACTTATAACGTTAATTTGTAGAACTTCTTACCTACCATTGTCGTTATAATAATTTTTTTAATAAAGGGATGTTTAAAAACACGAAAGAAAAACGGATTTTGAATTTTTGTTGCTGATGAGGGTATTGTTAAAAATTATATCTATCATTTTTTTTTAACTTCTAACAACTCTGCAAATATTAGACATCCATTCGAATAGTATTGAGGAACTGTACTGAGGAACTGTTCCTTATCAAACCCCGCCAAGAAATGTTGCCAGTATCCTATACGCGATAGGCGCGGATATAAGAATTTCGTTTATGGGGGCCATTTTTGTGTGATTTTACCTATCTTCTAGAAAATTCGTTCTAAACATTGATCCGCGGGGGGTAAAATTGCCCTTGTAAATAAAATTGTCCCTATTTGTGTCTTACCACAGAATTTATCAAGTCTAAATGTTAAAAAATTAGATTTTATCGTTTTTAAACTTATTATTTCACAGTAATCTAACTAAGTTTTTATGAGTTCTTATATTTATCTGTGTTAAATCAGCATAGATAATGAAATTACAGCGGACGCTGGGTTGGCGCTTCGTACCAACGCGTATTAATAAAACTGTAGAAGAACCTAAGAGCCTAGCAACGGATTTCAGGAGTCCTGAAAAATTTATGGCTTACAGATAGATACCCCCTAAATACAAAACCATAAATGGCAGAGGCTTTTGCGGTCGGATAAGGGGGTGGCTTTTTCTTCTCTTCAGGTGCCTTATCTGATTCTGGATGTTGCCAATCTTCCTGGCTGTAAGCCAAAAAGAGTTCACTAGGGAAATGTTAATGAGGTGGTTTTCCTGTGCCTTCCCCCATAGTCCCCACACCAATTGTAAAAGTTTATTAACGCTATCAACGCTTTTTACTCTGTTACTCAATTATCATATTACTGTTTACACATTTCTTAGCTATGGTGATTCCGACAATCAATATTTATATCAACAATTAGATCTATTGTAATGAATAACTTCCAAGTCTTTACTCAAAAATTATATTACAGTAAACCACTAATTGGATCTCTATTGTTTATCTGGGTGAGATTGATCACCTACACTTCAGCAGCAATTTCTAAAAAGTTACAATGATATGACGAATTTTGCTTAGTTAGTTCCTAAATTTCAAGGGGTTACAGATTTTTTGGGGTTGATAAGTTGATTTATATTTTCTTACATCAATGCGAATTTGAAGAGGTGAATTTCATGATAGATGTGAAAAACATCAAAACACTTCACTCGTTAAGGTTAATTTGAAAGCATATTGTAACTGTTATCTTTAATTTAATTTTGTCGCCAAAAAATCAACTTTTTTTAGTAATTACTCTAAATTAATTTATTATCTCAATTTTATCAACGATCTTTTTGTTTCAATAGCCATTAAAATTTTGTTCAGATTCTTGGAACCATTATTAAGATTATATTTTTATGGATGTTATAATTTTACAGTTTACAGTTGTTTTTCAAGGATTTCAAAGTTGTATTTTCTCTGTTATGTTTTGTTTCTTAAACATGATAAACTTATCACATACATGGAATTTACTGTTTCTTATGTTAGGAAAGTTTTTCAAAATGATATAATTTTGTGTTTGCATAAGATTGTGTAACTACCTAATCCGGCATCTTTCAATAAGTTAATATATTATACACAATTAAGTAGCATTTAAAACACAATTTTCAAATCTTGATAGTTAGTTATTTTGTAAATATATCGTAATTTTTTAGACTTAACAAAAAATGCACTATGATATGTTTACTATCGGGTTACACTACATCAACCACAATTCAATTGATTACCTTTTTTGTTGCAATTTTTATAATTTTATTTTGTTGTTTAGGGCGATGGTGGGTACAATGTTTGCCCTTCCATGGTATTTAACGTGGTTTGGTCATTCATTAAACCAATATCGAGATGTGGTTCGGCTCTACGATTATTTCCTAGCTTCACCTCCACTGTTGCCTATTTATGCAGCCACTTCGATGGTGATAGAACGAAGGGAAGAAGTACTCGAAGTGGGAAGCGATATGGCAAGTATCCACTGCTTATTGACGACGATTCCCGATAACTTAGACTTTGAATCGATACTAGAACGAGCCGACAGATTATATAAGAAATATCCTCCCAATAAAATTGAAAAGGATGTCAAATCACGAGTTAAAAAAGAGTACGTATTATTTTCTTTATTAAAAAAGCTTGCTAGTGTTTTCACATTTTTTAAAAATATTTTTATGTCCCCTTTTATTTTTAAATTGTATAAATTTCAAAAACAAAAGAAATTGTGATAGTGCCTTCTTCTTTTGCTTGTTGTAAATATAGTGATGTGACCTGAGCTCGTATGCAAGATATTAAAGTGTAAAGACTGTTGACTTAATGTAGTTGTAGTTGGTAATTTATTTTTGTACAAAAATTTGTTATAAAAAATTTGAAACCAGGAATGCTCAAGTGCTTCAAATTTTTGTTTTCTTTGTGACTTAATAAATGCTTTATGTTGTAACATATTTTATTTTCCTTTTAATCTTAAGTATTTCTTATGCTTGTGGCCGTAAGCCAAGCTTGTAGTTTTGATTTGCTTTCTCTCTTGGATTGAATCCCACCTTTGCTTTTATCACAAATTACTGTTCTAAATCTGTTTACAGTTTAGGAAACTAATTAATCTTAATTAAACAAGATTAATTGCTTTCTGTTAGTTACACATCCTCGAGTTAAATTTTATTATCGATTGTTTCCAACAAGAATTGATAAGAAAAACCCATTAGTTTCAATGTCTGATCAAAAAGTCCTAAATAAATAATCGGTGGGGTCTTCATGTCAATCTGTAATTTGTAGAAAAAGGTTATCACTTCAACTTTAGATGCTGATAACATTTTAATACGTCAATATTTAAATTATTCGAATATTTACTAGTCCGTAAAATTACGTCTGCGGTTGTTTTGCAATAATTAAATTTTGATTAATCTCTGTTTTTAATGAACTTACATTTTGATGATTTCAAGTATTTCGGATTTTTTGATCATATTATAATTAAACTACTTGTCTACTTTATAATTATGTAAAAATTTTATGTTTAGAATGTATCAACGAAAGAGAGATGAACTGCGAATGAGAAGAAAATTAAATAAAAACCTACCAGTTTGGGTAAAAATGACTCACTGCTTGCCTGATTGGTTACTCATCCATTATCAAAACAAGTATGGGCTGCTATTTGTCACTGCAACGTTTTTGGTAGGGCTATATGCTTACTTAAAGGCAACCGAAACAGGTTACAGCTTATTCAAGTAAGTAAACTAATTTTTATTGTTTTGCTACCAGCAGATGTCTCATTTAATTTTTAGAAACGGATCTTGGCCCATGTGACAAATACCCCTATTGATACCATCAAAAAAATTTATTCACGACCGATTTTATCATTCTTTTTAATTTTTTCATAAAAAATGTTTTTATTTTATTGTTTGTGTATATTGATGAAATGCATTTATTAAGTTTTAAATAATTTAAGATTGTATATATTATTTATTATTTTTATATTATTAAGCTGTAAATTGCCTAGAGGTCATATTATGTAAGAGGAAGGTACTCCAAAATTTAGTGCATGTACACAATTGCAAGAGGAAAAAGTTGTAGAAAATTATTTTTAAGTTTGCCTCTTTAAATTACTCCGCACCTTTGTTAAATGTGACAAATACTATTTTTGAATTGTAAATCGTAGTTGGAAACATATTTAATCTAATAAAGGTTTCAATTTTAAAATGGAGTTTTTATTCTTAAAATTAAAATTTCTCTATCGTAAGTATCACATTATAAAAATTTAATAATACAAATATCATTTTTCACCTATATTCAATGTTAATCGATGGGGTCAGTCTTAAAACTAAAACAATGAGTAGGTATCCGTTGGTGACCCTGGAATTCCTGTTTAAATTTAACTACAACAATCTTCGTTAAACCATATTGATTAAATTGGCTATGTAATCTAAGACTGTTTTATGTCTTAAAATTCCCATGTGGTCGACTGTCGGTACAGGAAGAACTCGAATGGGTTGCTTTTGTAATGTTCCCCAATTTTGGCATCCTTCTAATGAGCGTTTATTAACAGTTCCGTCCCCATCTCCATTCATAAGGACTGGGTATCCATCCAACCAAGTTCCTGGTTTGTAAAACAGTCTTTCTACGGTTGATACACCTACACCGTACAAACAATGAACTTCAACACCTGGTGCTGTCATGTTAATTCTGTAAGGATCTGTATCCAATTTCATATCCCAACCGTTGGGGTACTGAAGATCCCTAAAATTAAATGTCACTTAGATTTTTTCAACATTTTCTATGTTACCATACATGAAATAATCGCGTAGATTACTTAATGAGTAATTTTTTCTATCAGTTTGAACTAAAACTTCATCTTGTTTCCAGTAATAAGGTGATGGGAGCAGCCACGCCAAACTTGGTGAAGTTATTTGTTCTTGTTTCATAGTGCTTTCACTTAATGCATAGGAACCTAAATCGTCACCTAAAATTTTTTTATTTTAAATCTGTAATATTTGAATGTGCTATAATTGTTGTAGAATTTTAATATAAATATTAATTTTCATTCAAATATGATAACACAAAAAAGATTTAGAAAGTGCAGATTTTATTACTTAAAATCAATAGGGAGTAATCTGCATACAGTGCAAACTCTAAAGGAATACTTTCTTCATTACAATTGCAGGTTTATCTTATCAGTATTTAAATTATTGAGACATTAGTCACTTTTCTAGCATTTATTTAACAATTATTTCAAATGACTGACATACAATAGTATTTTGATTGCTGTTCATTATTTACTTAGCAATAAAAGTAGGATGATTTTCCCTCCTTAGTTCCACTTACCACAGTGTAAATTAATTGAATAAAACATTGGATAAAAATGCATAATTCGATAATTTTCATTTTTGCAATTTTTGCATAAATTAACGTTAAATTTGCAAAAAAAAGTGTGAACTGCAATTATTATTTCTTTTTGTTCAAAAATACCTGTAATTATGCAATCTAACAAATGTTTGATGCCATTAATAGTTATCTTGGGTAAATGTAATTTAAATTTGTGAACACTTCGGTGATTTTGGCTAATTTTGCATCAAATTGATGCATTTTTATTGTCATTGTAGTCTTCTTTTATACTAAACTAACAATTAGATTGATTCACTTCTATTGCTTTATGTCTCTTTCAATTATTATATATAGAAAAATTATATATGTTACAGTCAATGATGTTAATTGGGCGTTGACGTCAATGGCTGGCATACTTGGGCATTGAC
Source organism: Rhagonycha fulva (assembly GCA_905340355.1). Classification (NCBI taxonomy): domain Eukaryota; kingdom Metazoa; phylum Arthropoda; class Insecta; order Coleoptera; family Cantharidae; genus Rhagonycha; species Rhagonycha fulva. The sequence continues at coordinate 11,343,300 of HG996555.1, forward strand.
GTCATTGTCCAGCTATTGACGTTAACGGTGGACAATGATGTAAATATTTCCATTTGATTGTGATATTTACGTCTTTGGCTGGTCAATGACGTCATTGGCCAAAAAGGATCGGACAATGGTAATATCGTAGAAGAATATTGAAGAATTTGAATATTTTCACTCGAAAATAGCAATTTTACGATTGAAACCTTGATGAATTCTGAAAGAGCATATTTTAAATAAGAAAATTAACCCCGAAAATAGGCCTTAACCCACTAGTTTTTTCAAAAATCGATTTTAAAAACTTCGATTTTCATAGCAAATTTTAAGCTACGCTTCGCTCCGAGCGCTTCCGCCATTTTTACTGCACGATATCTATTAAAAAACGTAATTTTCGCTCGAAGTACACTGCTCCTGCTATCCTCACTCTGCCATTAGACGCTAAACTCATGTAAACCACACGGACCGCCGACACAATGCATATAATGGTAATGTCATCAACGCCCACTCTATATTGGGCAATGACGTCATTGCCCAGACAATGATGTAAAAACCACATAGAATTTTAAATGTTAACATCGCCCAAAATGCATGGTCATTGATGTCAATGGCCGGGCGTTAACGTAAATGCCCAGCTAGGCAGGGCATTGACGTCATTGTCCGGTAATTGACGTTAATGGCCGAAATGTCATTATTGACCGTAACATATTATATAAAGTTATAAAAAATTATATAATAATATACAGTGTGTTCACGAAAAGTGGTAACAGTGAATAATTCTTAAATATTACTAGATACAAAAAAAAGTTTAAATAGTTTTTTATTCAACTCCAAATTTTCTATTGGCAACTGTTAAGAGGGGCATTTTTTTCAGGGCCCTTTTAATTTAATCAACAGATGGCGCCTACTTAAATATTTTTATAAAATAAGAGGAATTTGTTATATTTAAAATATAGCAACTTAGTTGAGAAAATACTATTCTATAAACAATATTCTTGATCTTAAGTTATTTTGAGTTCGTAATATTTATTTATAAAAACACAATTCATAATTAAAGTTTAATTATCTTTTTTTGCAAGTGAGTGTGTACTCACATACTCAATACGAACTCAACATAGCTTAAGATCAAGAATATTGTTTATAGAATAGTATTATCTCAACGTATTTTCTATATTTTAAATATAGCAAATTCCTCTTATTTTATAAAAATATTTAAGTAGGCGCCATCTGTTGATTAAATTAAAAGGGCTTTGAAAAAAATGCCCCTCTTAAAGTATATTTTTTTATACTTCAAATTCAACCGGAAGTAAAAATAAATTTTTTTTTCAAATGGCAACATGTCTTTTTTTTAACATTTTTGTAATCTGCAATTTTTTCTCTATAAATACATATAAAATTTTTATAAGGTTATATAAGAAAAAATTCGAGAAAACACAAGATTTAAACAAACAATAATAATTTATTAATTACATATGTAGAGTGCTATGAAAAATAAAACACTATTATTATGATTATGATACCATTAGACTCTTTCTATGGAGTCATTTAAAAATGGTAGTTTAGGCAAATCTATCTTTAAATTTAAAAAATTTAAAAACCAAAATTAATTTAGCATCTATCAATTATCACCAAATCGCCAGAACTTCTGCGAAAATTAGAATCATATCTTGAACAAAACGGTGGCAATTTTGAAAAATTTATCAGATAAATGAAATGTTGTGTTATCGGTGTCGTGATGTTTTGTTTTCATGGCACTCTACATACCTATATGTGTAAATAATCAGTAAATTATTACTGTTTGTTTAAATCTTGTGTTTTCTCGAATTTTTTCTTATGTAACCTTATGAAAATTTTATATGTATTTATAGAGAAAAAATTGCAGATTACAAAAATGCTAAAAAAAAGACATGTTGCCATTTGAAAATAAAATTTTATGTTTACTTCCGGTTGAATTTGAAGTATAAAAAAATATACCTACTTTGTCAGTTTCCAATAGAAAATTTGGAGTTGAATAAAAAACTATTTAAACTTTTTTTTATATCTAGTAATATTTAAGAATTATTCACTGTTACCACTTTTCGTGAACACACTGTATAATAAAATTGTATATAAAATACATTAATTTTGAAAAGTTATAATAAAGTACGATGGTGTAACTTGCACCCAACCCTCTCCAATTCGATGACCATTTTTACCTTCATATTGGCTTCAAAATGGTCAGTTAACGCTAATCAATGATTAAAATATAAAGTTTCATTGGTTAGTTAATCATCAATTAATGCAACAAAGCTTTGAAAAATGAAAATACGACCCCTTCTAGATTATAACAATTTTAGTTTTACAAACTAAAAACTATAGAATTTGGGGAAATATTGTTTGAAATATTGCAAACGGAATTCTTTTGTGCAAATCAGGCACTTTCAAGGTGTAAAGTAATCAAATAAATCTTTTACGAAATATTAAAAAAAATATTCAATCATAATTTTCCCTAGGAATGGACGACCCCTATGTAATTTGGTTTAATTTCATCCACAAAATTTATTCCTATGTTTTTGTTTATTTTTCTACTTTCCATTACCTATCAGAAAAATTAAAGATTATATTATATTATTTTATTTAATTTAAAATAATTATTATTTTATTTGTGTTATGTTGTAAAAATTGTCCGCAAATTTTTGCAATAAACAAACGAAAATTCTTGGCTTTAAAATAAAAGTGATAAGTGATAACATTTTATAAAATACCTTGGAATTTTAAGACTTGAGCGTCTCTTTTTATCAGTTTAAAAAAATCGCCCAAGTCAGTTTTGACTTTAACTTTGAATCCATTATTCTAATGAAGCAAATTTTGAAATATAAATGTGGTATGGGATAAATGCAAAAATATTTTTACTCCTGCCCCATCAGCAGGTATTGCGTTGCATTTCAGAATTTTTTCTGGAATACTTTTGAAATAAATTGTTTATTATTCCTAAGTAGATACCTATTTAAATAAATACTTTATGATGTAGATAACAAAATTAAAACTTTCAAAACAGATGTAGAACAAAAATGATAACTTCTATTTATTGTAAACAACCACAAATTAATGGCAATCATTTATAAAGTAATTAAATGATAGTAAATGTAGTGAGTAATGTTAATTATATGCAAGCATCAGAGTATGATTTATTAAAATTGTTGAATAATTAGAGTGCTATTGATGAATCAATGAAATAGCCTGACGAAAAACTTAAATAATTTTTGAAAATCTTACCTATAGCGTACACCTTAATGGTTTTTGCAGAACCACCCCATACTCCTGCTAGACTAACCAAAGACTTGATGTATTTATTTTTCCATTCTTGAGTTTGCAAACTCAAAAAGTAAATACTCATGGGTCCACCCATGGAATGAACAATAAGTATGACGGGACTGTTGGCATTTTGTGTATAAGTATCTTCCACTAACTTCTTCAATTTAACAAAATATTCTTGATTTTCATCTAAAATAATAAAATTACTCAGTTATTCGTTCAGCTCGATAAGAAATTCTCTAGTTGACTGAAAAAATATGTCAAGTAATTTTAAAAATTTCTTAAATTTGATAACAGAGATATCGAGGTCAAACCTAAAAAAAACGATAATGACGGCGCCAAATTTTTTAAATTCATTCGGACATGCGCAGAAATCCAAAAATAAAACAAATTGCGCTAATTTGAAAAATTAGAGCGAAATGTTTGATTAAAAATGAAAACGTACTCGGAGCTCGACGAAAATCATAAGGTGCACCCTTTATCGAATGGTTTCTTACGTATCCCAAACTAACCAATAAATTTCCTATGTCCTTAAAATATGCACCACTAGAAGCATGGCTTGGATCCAACCATTCCACCGTTTCCGATCCCCCAAAACCGGGCACCCTTATATCCACACCTGGCGCATTGGAAGTTTTTCGAGTCACATTGTTGTAAGTTAACTTAACATTATCTATCCAACAATCGATAATAAATGGTGCCAGCAGTTCTAAATTTAGCCAAATGTTAAAATAACCCGTAGTCGTTTTATCACAAATGTAATGAACCACTTGCGTTTTATTTAATTTTGCTTCCAATTGTGCACCACCGTCTCCAGGTATGAAAACGACCGGATTTAATGTTGCACAAATCGGAGAAAATAATAGAAAAACCAAACACAACACTTTACAATTATAGTCCATTTTAATCCTATCGCACGTGACGAAAAAATATCAATTAAATTTTTTGCAAACAACTCAGCGTAACATGACTATTAGAATTAATTATTTGCAAATGAGTAAAGTAGAAGGACCATCAGCAAAAAATAAACAACCATTACGCACGCGTGTTCGTTTAAATATAAATAAAGCGGGGCAATCCGATTGTAAATATCTTTTATGCAGGTCCGGAATGAGTAACATGTGGATGGTGGGGCTAAGATGAACAACAATAATTTTGAATTAAAATTAACTAGGTATTTATTACTGACCATTTGTGTGACTATTTTTCTCAGTACTCAAAGTTTGCCTAAAGGGAAGTCAATATATTATTATTATGTAATTTAACCCCCCCCCCCTTTACGGATACATACGATTTTGGAGATACTTGTTTTATTTTTTCTTTTGTAAAAGTAAAATTTTGAAAGTATCGTAAGATTTTGGAAACACCCAAAACAAATTTTATTTGTATTTGATGAACATAATACGAAAAAAGTAACTTTAATAGCCGAAACTAATTCAACTGACATATTATTTTGCATCATTACAGCACAGAAAAAACTAGCGAATTATATTCTAGGATTTACATTTTTTCGAAAATTTTTAGTTTAAATTTTGTACATTTGATGAACAAAACAAGCAAATAATTAGCTTTCTTTTTCTGCACTTCCAAAATTTAATTTTAATAGTTTTAGCTGACTATCAAAGGTTTCAAAGGTTACAAAACAAATCCGGCTAGCAAATGGTTATCTGCCGAGTAGCCAATCATTATTAGTTGCATATCTCTAACTATAGTTTAATTACGATTTTGAGTTCAAATATGTTCGAATTTTAAATTTTCAAAAATACACGCTGGAATGTTTTCGTTTTCGATTTTTATAATTAATCATTTTAACATAATTATGATCACTTGGTACATGGTAAATATTGAAATCCCTAGACCGGCACTGACGTTTGATAGTGAAATTGCTTTTCAAAATTATGAAATTTTGAAGACATCATACGAGAGGACAAAGTTTGTCGCTCAATTAAACATAATAATTATCAGACCATGTTATTGACTTGACAAGATAATATTTATGATGTGAATAAAATATTTCTCAACAAAACAACGTAATGTTAAGAGTTTGTTCCGCTGTGGTGAAATCGAACTTTGAAATAGTTGTATTAAATATATCGCCGGCGATGTGACAGTACCTCCTATCTTGATTTTTTGCTAATATGAGATTTTGGTATTACTTTAAAGCCCTCAGTAATTTGCATGTCCTGGTAAGAGCTCATAAGTAGCAAAAATTTATTTAGTACTTTAAAATTCTGTAAAAAAATTAGCTTTTACATTAAAGCATGCAAAGCTGACAGTTTTTTGTCTCTATTGTAAAATTTACTTTTATGTAGATAAGAGGTATTGTCACATCGCCGACGATTTATCGATGATGACTAATCCCCCTCCTAAAAAGGATTTTGAAAGTCCCAAAAGTAACAGCTCAATTCTGCAAAGAATGTAAATCTGTTTAATAATAATAAAAAACTTTTATAAATTTGTAAATACTGCAGTCATTACAGTGTTTTTGTGAAAATAACATTGAAACACCGAAAATGAAATTGATGATGTATAGAAGAAACTTGGATTGTAGGACGTACGGCTCTCATTCTATTTGACACTACAAATTACTATTTGACAAAGTTAGCTTTAAAGCTTTGATTTGATGTTTTGTTAACAATCGGTTTATAGTATGAAAAACAGGACCTTGGTTTATTATATTATAATACTTGAAGATAAAATTTAAAAAAAAATTAAGAAGATACGAGTTTAATATTATGGTATGTAAACAAGACAAAAATTTATCATATTATTTTTAAAACTTTTTTATTATAATGCTTGTGATATTAATTCTTCCTTTTTATTGGTGGTAGCATTTTGGATGGCCTGTTTCTTTAAATCAAATTTCATGAAATAGAATAGCAAATCTGCAGCTAGCATCATAATCACCAGTGTTAAATTTGCATAAACAATACCAATTGATCTAAATATTTTTCCAAACAAAACAGTAAATATCACACTTGCTGTTTGCGAACAGTTGTAAGCAAATCCTACTGCTACACTCTCCAGAGCAGGATAAGTGAATTCCACTACCAAATCCATACCTAGTGTTCCTATAGCAGCCATCAAGATTCTGAAAGACAATTTTATGTTATGTATTGTTTATAAAATAACAGTAATATTTATATAAATCAGAGGAAACTTCATAATTTAACTACCTACCCAGTAAATTGCAAACTTCTCCGAAACGACAGGTTTACCGGCACCGGCTTACCAGCTCATATCTCTCCAATATTAAATAATAAATCCAATGAACGAACGAAGTTGTAAACCGTACTTATATTTCATTGCAAAGATCAAAGCGAGTAAACCGGATCAAAAACCAGCATTCATCGTGTATTAAGGCTGAAAAGTTTCAATAGGTATACTATTGCTTACGTACCCTGAACAGCATGACGTAACGTATACGAACTCAATTCCTTGATCCAGTGTTCCGATGTACAATGATATAACTACAAAAAATAGAAAGTAGACAAACCAGCAGGAAATTCTGAAAAATCATTATTTAATGTATCAATTTGAAAATGTCTCTAATTTTTTTATACTTGTGTTTTTTAAATTTATCCAAAAACATACCGATGCTCAGTGAACCTATAAAACCTACTATTGTGTGCAAAAGACCAATAATTCCAACATCACGACTTGAATCCTAAAAATATAATTAAAATTAGACATAATATTACAAATAAAAATGTGATAGTCTTACAGGATAATGCTGTAAAATAACTTCATTTGATAAAATCTGAATTGGATATAAAACTCCAAGATTCACAGAACAAATAATCAAATATAAGATATATGGTTTTACAACTAATATGTTTTTAAATGTTTCTAAAACTCCCTTTGTACCAAGAAGTTTCTTTTTAATAATGTTTTGTTGTGCGGCAGAAGGTGGCGTAGGCGGAGCTTCCTTGACAACTGAAATTTTAATTTATTAACACTAGTAGTTTTTTTTTAATTTGTAGAAAATAGAATGTGCGTATGCGCCCTAATTGGAACATACGCGAGGAACGGTACTTTCAGCAGGATAATGTACCATCCCAAGCAACTAAGAATAATAATTTAAGTCAAGATTCAAGGGTAAAATCATTCTATGTTGTGAAGCAATTAGAGTTTGGTTAAACCCTACTTATCATTTAATTAACCAAGTCAAATCTTAAGTTATATCGATAGTTTAATATTCTGTTCAAAATTATACTCACGTAAGATTATCAATGGTACTAAAGCAGAGGTAAAAACGGCGTAGACTAAATTTAATGTATAAAGTCTCTGTTCAACTTCCGCCTCTTCTCCGTTGAATACAATAAATGGTGGAATAATATACGATAACGAAAGACCAACCTAAACGTAAAAATTAATTTTAAATTTTAAGCAAATTCAAATCATACTTACTTGTGCTCCAATACAACCTATTCCAACTGCAGTGGCTATTTGGTTATAACCAAACCATGTTGCTGCAAGTTTAGGCAGTAAGGAAACAATACAAATTTGAAAAGTTGACACAATTCCTTGTCCAAGAACTACTAACCAAAATCTGTCGGGGTGTACAGAACCAACTTTAATCCAAGATCCTATACAGGTTCCTATTATTCCAACAATAAAAGTCTTGCGAATTCCCTAAAATGTATCGTTATCATTTAGCATTCTTATTCAAAACAAAAACCCAATTCCGCAATTCTTGTAGGTGCGGCTTAGGCCACATTTTGTGGTAAATAGACCCGGGTTAATGTTAATTTAGTAGTAATTGATTTCTTTCCTTGCTCAGCTTAAAAGGAGCTTTTATCAATTTTGTTAAGGATATGGCTAAATATACATACAGTATGTATAAGCAATTGGCTATTTATACATAGAGTATGTAAATGAAATTGGCTATTTATACATACAGTATATAAACGCAATTGACTATATATACATATGATATGCATACTTAATTGGTTAATTAAACATGCAGTTACATTAAAATTGATTTAATTTTAAAATTTTAACTTTATTAAAATCCACGTGTTAAAACTATTAGTAACGGTATTAGAAATAGTGGTGATATTAAAACTTTTTTTCTTATGTCATACGGCCTTGAAACTGATAATAGTTATAATAAAACAAAATGTAAAAGAAATTTTTTTAAATTGTTGACTATACAGTGTGTTCACGAAAAGTGGTAACAGTGAATAATTCTTAAATATTACTAGATACAAAAAAAAGTTTAAATAGTTTTTTTTTCAACTCAAAATTTTAACTGACAAAGTATATTTTTTTATACTTCAAATTCAACCGAAAGTAAAGTAAAAATTTCTTTTTTCAAATGCCGACATGTCTTTTTTTAACATTTTGGCAATCTGCAATTTTTCTCTATAAATACCTATAAAATTTTCATAAAGTTACAAAAGAAAAATATTTGAGAAAATGTAAGATTTAAACAAGCAATAATAATTTACTGATTATTTACACATAGGTATGTAGAGTGCCATGAAAAACAAAACATCACGACACCGAAAACACAACATTTCATTTATCTGATAAATTTTTCAAAATTGCCACCGTTTTGTTCAAGATAATGATTCTAATTTTCACAGAAGTTCTGGCGAGTTGGTGATAATTGATAGATGCTAAATTAATTTTGGTTTTTAAATTTTTTAAATTTAAAGATAGATTTACCTAAACTACCATTTTTAAATGACTCCATAAAAAGAGTCTAATGGTATCATATCATAATAATGGTGTTTTGTTTTTCATAGCACTCTACATACGAAATTAATAAATTATTATTGTTTGTTTAAATCTTGTGTTTTCTCGAATTTTTTCTTATGTGACCTTATGAAAATTTAAATGTATTTATAGAGAAAAAATTGCAGATTACAAAAATGTTAAAAAAAAGACATGTTGCCATTTGAAAAAAAATTTTTATGTTTACTTCCGGTTGAATTTGAAGTATAAAAAAATATACTTTGATAGTTTCCAATAGAAAATTTGGAGTTGAATAAAAAACTATTTAAACTTTTTCGTATCTAGTAGTATTTAAGAATTATTCACTGTTACCACTTTTCGTGAACACACTGTATAGTGTGAATACAATACATTTTCCAGGTATAAAATGTTCTAACCGCTGTACCCAACAAAAGCGCAATTTATTTGTTATTTATGTACCAAGTCTTGAAAGTGCATCTTTTTGGTATGGGCGTGTATTTTTGTTCAAAATAAAGTGGTCTCATGCATTATTATTTCATATTTTGATTTAAAATAAAAAAATTCCGAAATATTTTGGATTTTGTACTTGAAATATCCATTTATATTTTAATTTTTTCATATATGAAGTACAAAATACAACATATTTTGAAATTTTCTATTTTCAATTCAAAATAGATACAATGTATGAGAATGTGCACTTTATTTGGAATTTCAAACAAAATTTTCCAAGTTATAGTGTGTTTTTTACAACTTTTAATTCAAAATACAGATGTATTAAGCCCACCTCTGACTATAATTACTTATAATTGAGTAGTTATTACCAAAATATTAATTTTAATAATAGCGCATACTTACAGTCAGTTATGTATAAATAGCCAATTTCGTATACATACTGTATGTATAAATAGCCACATCCTTTTTTTAATGATAAAAAGAAATTTTATTTTATCATTTAACTATTCATTATGTTTGTAGAAATACGAACATATTTTTTTTTAAAATACCATTGTGTTGCTCACTTACAATTCTATCTACAATATATGATCCTGGCATACTGAATAATATATATGTAACCGAAGCAATCATGGTAGTCCAATCCACTGCTGAATATGGCACATTGTAGTATTTAGTTATAACATGTGATATTATAGAAAATTCGATAAACTGTATGAAATTTGCATTTGCAAATAAGATGAATAGTCCCAAAATTAGCCATCTTTTTTTATACATCTTGTAACTGTCGCCATTTTCCTTTTGATCCTGCGATGAAATTTCGAATGAACTAGGTTCTGAAACAATAATACATAACAGATTAACGAACTAAAAATTTAATTTTGCGTGAATGATATTCAAGGTGCATAAATTGAATTGGGATCAAAAGATAAAATAATTCTACCTCTGATATCAAAAATATGTTTTAAAATTTAACTTAATTTAATATCAAGCAATTTCAAAAAAGCAAAATCAAAAAAGGTTTTCAGAAAGATGGGATTTAAAGTTTTAGAATACGCATATCGTAGTTACTCCGCTCTCACTAAATACGCAGTAACTTGGTCAATTTTCAATATTTTAACTTGAAATTTGTTTAACATATTACTGAATATTATTACCTTTACAAAATGTAAAAAAATAAAACCTCGATTTCTTTTAAGTTTACAGTAGTAGTGTTTCCCCTGATTAATTTTAATTGGATATTACTTAATAGGGGTGGCAGTAATAAAATACTCTCTACGACTAACCGTTTTTGAAAAAAATTACTGATGCGGGTGGTCTCGTTCACCCTGTATACACGAACGAATAGTAACCACCAAACTGAAGGTTGACAGAGGCCACCTCACGATAATCGGTGTCTATGCACCAGAAGAGGTAGAAAGAGAAGAAACAGAAGCTTTTTACGAAAAACTGCAGAAGAACACCACAGAATTCAGAAATCACTACCTTATTATCGCTGGGGATCTCAATGCAAGAATTGGAAATCAATCTATCCCCCAAGTTGAGGGAACTTTCGGCGAAGCAAATATAAATAAAAATGGGCACGAACTACGTCATTTTGCGACGTTCAATAGGCTGAGAATAACAAACTCGTTCTTCAGAAAAAAGGATATTCATACACATGGAGTGTAAGAGGATTACGTTCCATAATACAGGGGTTCCTAAACTTTTAAATCCCAAAAATTTGACGGAACACCACATCAAATGATTATAAATAAAAAACCCTGAAATTTAAATATAACTTTCAAAAATTTATATAGGTAATTTTCAAAAATCAAAAAAATATTCAAAAATAAATAATTTCCCCCGGTAACTTCTCCGCGGAACCCACTTTAGGAACCGAGGCCATAATAGATTACATAGTACTAAATGAAAAACTCAGTTTCCAGGTACAAGATGTAAGAGTATATAGGGGCTGTGATATATACTCAGACCACTACCTGCTAGTATCAAGGATATACTTGCTGAGCAGGTGGAAAAAACGAATAAAATGTGAGAACATACAGAAAAAGAACAACATATCATACAAAATACATTTGGTACAAGACCAAAGTATCAAATATCTATACCAAAGAAGATTTCAAGAACATCTAGAAAACACGGCAACAATGAATGATATAAATTAGGAGTGAGACAATATAAGAAAATGCATGGACAGAGCAGCCCAAGAAGCACTGGGAACAAAGAGAAAACAGAAAAAGACACAGCACAGATACATGTAGTTCGGGAAGAAGAATAGATACAACATTATAAAGACCTATGGCAGGACCAAAAAGAAAGCTCTTAAGAGAATGAATCGGAAAATAACGATAGATATAAAGGAGACTCCATCACCCTCCAAGAATTAGAAGATTGTATACATCAAATTAAAAGCAGAAAAGCACCTGGCCTAGACGGTCTAAATAACGAACTTTTTAAATATGGAGGTCTGTTCTTCAAACTTAGACTACTACACCTGATAAATAAATGCTGGCATAATTCGGAATTACCATCCGAATGGAGGGAAGCTCAAGTAATATCGATAATCAAGAAAGGAGACCGAAGAAGCTGTTAAAACTACCGAGGAATAAGAATAAGTGCACACAAGATATACACCAAAATTATAAACAAGAGAATGCAGAATATAACAGATGTACTTATGTATATCTGAAGAACAGAGCGGTTTTAGAAAAGGTCGATCATGCAGTGACAATGTTTTTACAATAAAACAGCTAATAGAAAGACGAAGAGAGTTTAATCTCGAAACACACATTGCATTTGTAGACCTTATAAAAGCCTTTGATAACATCAACCGACGGAAGCTCTTTAAAATACTGAAAAAAAGAGGATATCCCAAACACCTAACCTCAGTCGGGTCCGTTGACTTAGCCCCCTCAAGTTAAAATTTTTTCTCGAAAAGCTAGCTCCCGAATTCTTATAGCTAGCACCCAAGTATAAAAGCTAGCACCGTTATGGTTTTTCCACAAATCGATATTGAAACCATTGCACAGTGGGGTATGTGGCTTCAAAAAGTGGCAATAAATGAAGTTCTACTTCATCGGATTTATTAGTTAGATATGTATTTTGGAGCTCTTAGTAGCATCTAAAAAATACTTTGCATAATTGTTTGCACATTTATTTATTTAAAAAAATTTAATTTATCGGCAAAAAAATAGGAATAGCTTTAAAGCTTCCAAATTTGGAAAGTATGTATAAAAACGTCTAAAAAAATAATAGCAAAGCTCAGCAAGAAACTAAAATTTTTAAATCCCAATTATTATTATTATCCGCAAAAAAAAAACTAAAGTTACTAATCATATTCAAATCTTCCGTTTTTCAGGTGCTTGTCAGTGCCCCTCCTCCCCCACTTTCAAATTTTTGGATGAATTTGGTGTCAAATGTTAGAGCATTGTTTGAGCTTGAATGAGCTTTCATTATTTTTGTTTGATCTTTAAAGGCCGCGAAGTTATTTTTTACATAATAAAAAAAGGCCTTGCGGGCTAAACTTTTCTCGCGTGATTTATTTGTCAAATAACACACTTGTATCATAAGTAACTATTAATTTTATAAAATGGAATATTACTTTGGAAACTTACATGGGCAGTTTGATAAATAAAAATTTTAACAGTTTTAAAAGCATTTTTTAACCTTTTAAGTAAAAGCTATAGATAAAATCTAATGTTCTTATCACTTATCACTCCTAGTTTATATTTCTACAATATATTTTTTGTGTCTTTCATTTTTTTTCTAAAATAATTAGGAAAACAGGAATTTGCAAAAATAAGTTTTTACACGTTAATATCTTATGTTCGCCTTACTCATTCAGCATCCTGTATAATTAAAAGTCTTGCAAGCATGCATTTTAATTCTTACCTATATTGCTGATCATTTTCTTAAAATTTTACACAAATTTGATCAACACTTGAGCAAATTTTAAAATTTATAATCTTAAGGTGGGTGTTCACTTCGGTGGTGACATATTCTTATTCATTTATTATTATTTTTAAATTAGCAGTAAGTAGGGAAACAATTTAAAACTATTAATGCTGAGATTACAATGCTATTATTTTATAGTGAATTACAATGTGCTGATAAGAAGAATAACTATTTTTACGCTAAACAAATTTCTATCATTTAATTGTACAGGGTGGCTCAATTTCGATGCTTTTTATGGGGAAATCGGTAACTATGGGAGATATCAAAAAATGGATGGCGCATCTTCGATCTCTTTTTTTGAGAAAATCTCAATGGCGAAAACCAGAATTTGCTATCTTTTTTTGTTTTCTAGTTATAGCCAATAAAAGTTCGATAATTAGACTTTTCTATAAATGTCGATATTTTGGTTGGTTTTGAAGTTACCAAAAAAGTGTTAACACTTTCTTCAGGCACTTTTTTAAGGGCAACAAAATGGGATAAAGAGATTTTAAATATCAAAGTTAGTTTCCGAGTTATAACATAAAGTTGTGTTTTTTAAATAAAAACCATAGTTGGCTATGACATTTTTAAATGGCGTTTTTTATCCTCTTTTCAATGATGTATAATATGTAGGGTCTAGTATTTTAGTTTTACCCCATTTTATTAAAAAATGTAATAAAAATAAAGAAGAATGAAAGATTTACCCCCCTATTCTGTAACTTTTCGTTATCGTTCGTTATCGTTATGAAATCGTTAAGAACCGTAAAGTTCGGTTTCTACATACCATTACATTACTATTTGATCATGGACTTAGAAAGATAGGACCCGCAACTCCCTACCTGAAAGCTTAAAATTTGCGAGCTCTTAACCGTATGGGTTCATCACTTCTACCGCTAGGATCGCTGAATTCCTGTTCCAAAAATACGATTTAAATTCAAATTGAAAATTATTAATTTAACCAATATATGAAAATAAAACATTAAAGATTGAAAATATATTATTTATTAAAAACAGTAATGCATTTTTCATACATGTACGTGCACTTTTATTCAAACTACAAAGGATTAAGTTTGGTAAAAAAATTGGACAGCTGTCAACAACGCGCATGCTTGGAATAGTGATAAAAATTAAAAGAAATTGTTTTGTAAATAATCGAAATTATATAATTACTTATTAAATAACGTATTTTATTATTTAAAAAAACTTTATATGTATGAAAAAGTAAGTTTTGTAATGAAAATAATTTGAAAATAAAATATTCAAATGAATATTTTGGAACAGGAATTCAGCGATCCTAGCGGTAGAAGTTATGAACCCATACGGTTAAGAGCTCGCCATTTTAATCTTAGTTGCTAGTCCTATCTTTCTAAGTCCATGCTATTTGATGTAATTCTGAGTGTAAACCAAACTTTACGGCTCTTAACGAAAGTGCCTGAAGAAAGTGTTAACACTTTTTTGGTAACTTCAAAAACAACCAAAATATCTACATTTACAGAAAAGTCTAATTAGCGAACTTTTGGCTATAACTCGAAAACAAAAAAAGATAGGAAATTCTAGTTTTTGCCTTTAAGATTTTCTCTAAAAACGAGATCGACGATGCCCCATCCATTTTTTGATATCTCCCATAGTTACCGATTTCCCCATAAGAAGCATAGAAATTGAGCCACCCTGTATATGTAATAAATAATATTTATAATGGTTGTTTAACAATGCACTTACCTACTACACGTTTTTAATTATAAAAAACTTGATTATTTTAAAGGTTTAAGATATGGATGTCGTAGGAAGATGAGTTTTTCAATTGAGTTTTCTTTTTCTGTTTCGGTGATGTGAAAAAAATCGTAAAGAATTCGGCAGCTCATTTACCAGAAGTAAAATATTTAGCGCTAACTTACTAAGAATGTGTACACGATTATGACTAAAGTAAGCCTCCCAGAGCAAAACATACATCAGTTTAACCCCCCTCCCCCTAAATGTGGCTATAAAATCTTTATTTCCATGTTAAAATTCGTGATAGGAGGCTCTATCTATAAATTAGTGTTTTTTTAGGCATATTGTGTGAGGAACTTCATTGTGTTTTCTTCTTCTTCTTAGCCTCCACCTCCTGAATGTAGGATTTTCTCATTTCTCTCCATGCTTCCCCATCCGCTGCCTTCCGGAACCACTTCGGTCCTGCTATTTGTTTCACATCGTCCAACCGTCTTTTTTGTGGTCTTCCTACGCTTTTTTTTTGATATTCTTAAGCGCTAATGTACAGTTCTGTATGTCCATCTTTTTGGAATCATGCCTTGCCACGTGTCCCATCCAATTCCACTTCAGCTGAGATATTAATTGCGTAAAGAAAATATTGATTTTATCTACTTCACAAAAAGACAGAAATTACTCAATCATGTCAATGAAGAATAAGCATGAATTGGTTGTAATTTTTGTTAAGTATTGAATATATTGAAAAAAGAAGCCAGTGGGTGGCTCCGTTTTTATGGGATTAGTGTTTATTATACCAATAGTGTTCAAAAGAGCGCTTCCCACTCTAAGGTATGAAGGTTATTTAACAATGGCGAAAGATCTTGCAATTTTTGCTAAAAATTGTGAGCTTCCAACTGCTATAAGAAATTTGGATCAGTTGGACGATAGAAGTGGTTTTTCACAAACACTAATATGGTTCAATATATGCAGGATGTAATACTTGTCCAGTGTTTAAACTGTCCCATTTTACAATGTTTTTGTTTTTTAAAAGTAGGTACTAATGATTACTATTAACATTTCAATTCTTTTATTACAGATATTCAACAATTTTCCATAAATTTGCACTTTTGCAATTTTATTAATCTTTTTAAATTTCAGATCGACATCTTACAATCAAAAGTCTTCACTGTTATTTAATTTTCCAAATTATTCTAAAATCGTCTAATACAATTCTAATAATACATCTATGAAACTCAATCCATTTAATAAGGCTACATTTTTTCAAAAGTGGAAGCAAAAATTATAATTCTATAAATTGGACAAGTTGGAGATTTTGACACTATTGTATCTTTACGTGCTATGAACGCTAAAGTATTTAAATTAAAACGAGTTCTTCTAATAAGACATTTCCACATGGATATAACACACTTGGAAAAAATAATATTGTACCAAAATTTTACCGGTTTTCTTTGCTCCAATGAAGCAACGGCTTCTCGTGCAATTACATTTTTTAATTGAATTATTATTTTAATTGCATTAGCTCTTAATTGAAGCTTCCTCCAGATTGGATTTGAATTATGGGAAAGCAAAAATTATTTAGGTACAAACGGAAATAGTAATTGCACAAAAAGACACTAACAAAATCCAAACAATTTTATTTATTTTGAACTTCATCTTGTAAGCTTTACTAAGAACTAAGAATCTCGTTAATCTAATCATGCGTGTCGGAGTCATTGATGTTTTTATTGAATAAAACTATATGGGTACGAACAAAAATAAAACTTGCATAAACAAGCACAAGCAAAGCATAAACGAAGTAGTTGATCTAGACTGTTTGAATCTAAAATTCTAAACTTCAAAAATATGTTTCTATTCACCCCAGCTAATTATTGAAATATATCTGTAAAACTAGATAAGTACAAAAAAAAATCATTTTTGCACAAACAGGCACGAACGATTAAGATTATATTTTGGATTCAAAATTCAAAATAAGGACTGATATAATTATTATTAAATTTTTCAAAAATTTACTGTTTGAAATTTCAATCACACGTGCGCCACTGGTTAAATTTAAGACTGTCATCAACTGTCACTGATTAATTTTTTGTGATTTGTTTACGATTTTTGAAAATATTGTACATTTTTTAATGGAACTTCAAGAAAATCTGCAAAATGGTAAACTAAAATAAATTCATTTAATTGAATAATTTAATTAGAAATTAGTGCGTAGATAAACTAACATTTTTTTGTAGATCCAAATTTTGAATTTGTGGATGTAAGTGACAATTCCTCGGAATTAGAACCGCAGTTACTAGCAGAAAATTTAGAAAGTGGTAAGTTAAAGTAATTGTACAAATTCATACAGGGGTCAGTTGTATTAGATCGATTTTGGGGCTTAACCTCAAAATGAATTAGTACAGCAAACATCAGAGCTGTTTTTTTGCGTTGAACCCGGTTCGTTAAATGGTTTGAACCAATTTCAAAATGACGTCATAAATTTTGCGACCGCAAAAACGTAAAGTTTCAAACCAGTATTTCAAGGTGTCATCTGTCATTTGTTAATCACCTAACCTTAAAATTAAAGGTTATAATTTACAATAGATCGAGCAAATATTTGTCTATATAAAAGAGATATCTTTATAAAATAATTTTGAATTTGTTCAATGGACGGAATCCTTACAGAACGGCATTATAATCATTGTCATAGTGTAACGAGGATAGTCGTAGAGCATTCCTTTGGCATC
This sequence comes from Rhagonycha fulva, assembly GCA_905340355.1. Lineage (NCBI taxonomy): Eukaryota > Metazoa > Arthropoda > Insecta > Coleoptera > Cantharidae > Rhagonycha > Rhagonycha fulva. Next base: position 11,361,092 of record HG996555.1, read on the forward strand.
TTGAAGTCCCGATGAAGAATACTTAAATTAAATAAATGTCAATTCTGTTGAAAAAGCAATCCACATCATTGCAGCATGCACGATACTTCATAAATTCTAAATAATGATTTTTGGGACACGTACGAAGTGGTTTACGCAGACGAAGATGAAAATTGAAATAAAAGAATTAATATTAATGCCGTAGATAAGAGAAATATAATTGCCAATAATTTAATGTGAAACTATTTATTATAAAAGTAAAGTACCAATTTATTACAAAACTCTGTTATTCTAATAATACTACTTAAAATTATCTAAGAACCCATTACGTTTTTAAAATACCGCTTTTCATACATCCTTTTGCCTCTGATCCTTAAATAATTTTGTAGCAATAAATCGAAAAATGTAGAGGCTAAAAATAAAAAAATTCACAAGTTTGCGTAACACTGAAAACCAGAAAATAATGGAAAAATTTCTTTATAAACACAAATAAAAAACATAACCTATGAATATTTTAAACTGTTTTAAACTTTGCGTACTCCCACTACTAATTTTTGGTTTGAAACGCTCTCGTCGCTCGTTTCAAAACAGTTCGAACCAGGTTCAAAATATTTCGTCTCTGACGTCACCGTTTCAACGCAAAAATACACTTTTTTGAACCAACCACGAAATTGGTTCAACCAGTTGAACGCAAAAAAACGACTCAGGTTTAGGATGCTATTTTTGCACCGAACAAAATTGTAAGTTTTCCTAGTATACTTTCCAGATAATACATTCGTATGGAAGAGAACTCCAATTCTTTTGCTTTTAAAAGAATATGAAAAGAGAAAGGAAAAGTTTAGAAATGGTTCGGTTAAGAAAAAAATACTATGGAATGAAATTAAGAAGGAATTCGAAACACATGGATTCACCATTGGCACCGAAGGTTTGGATAAGAAATTTAGAAACATGAAAATGACGTTTTTAAAAATTCGTGATAGCAACAGAAAGACAAACACTAAAGGAGATGATGTTTCGTGGGAATATTATAAAGCATTTTCTAAAATATTTGAAGGTGAGAAACCTCTTGCAAGGCCTGGTGTGCACAAGAGTATAACAATAATGGGTGAAAATGGTATGACCATGAAACTGGAAACGTTAGAAAAAATTGATGCATCTCAACTGATGAGTGTTGATATGTCGATAGATTCAGATAGCCCAGATCTTGGTACCAACACTCAAACAAGGAAGCCTAAACGAAAATACAACGCCTTTTGTGAAGAAATAATAAAAATTGAAGAAGAAAAGTTACAAGAAGCAAAAAAGTTATCAGATGTTCTAGAAGAATTAGTGAAGCTTCAAAAGGAACGCAATATTATTTATGCAAAAGGTTTTAAAATTAAGTCTTGATTACGTTTTTTTATGTTTCTGTCTTGTTAAATATAGTTTTAATTAATATGATAATTTGATGTTTAATTCTCATTAAATTTATTTTAATAATTTTGAATTTACTTAGTTTTATTTATTTTCCAAGTGGATCTTTCATAAAAAAAATCATCTTGCCTATTTAAAATACTGACCTGCTTAGTGATCACCATGGACTTAGGTGATCACTGATCACAATATCTTCCAAGGGAAAAGTTCCAACTATTATTACTATTTATAAGCATGGCTTGGTGGTTCAAATAGTTATCAGCATTTTTAACGAAAGCCAGTCGTTTGATAGTTACATACAGAACCAGAACTCGAGAAACTAATTCTGCGTTGCATGCTATTGTTAGAACTGGCTGCCAATTTTGTTACAAGAAAAATCTAAGATGGTCTCGTATTCAAAAATTTTCTAAAAATCGAAGATTTTATACGTGTATGGACATCTTTAAATCAAACGTGCGATGGATGACGTCTCTGCAACCTAACCTCACTTATACTGCCACAATTTCAAACTTTCACTTCAAGAACCATCTTTTGGTTTCTGATTCAATCAGAACTTGAAAATCGAGTGATCACGTTACTCATCTTCTTGTGGTCGCGGAATTCCTTACCAAACTTAGGGGTTAAAGGTCGATTTTGTACCGGTAAGTGCTTTACGTCCACATTCACTCGTTGTAACTGATTTTATTCAGAATCAAGTTACAATTTTAGTTAATACAAACTGTTAGTCCATATGTGTCGTAATTCTAGCTAATATTTCATCATGAATAATAAGTTGACTGCTAAAGAAATTCGTTCGATTTTCTTGGATTTTTTCAAAGAAAAGCAGCACGATTATGTCCACTCTTCGTCCACAATTCCTCTGGATGACCCCACTTTGCTCTTTACAAACGCTGGGATGAATCAGTTCAAGCCTATTTTTTTGGGTACGGCCGATCCAAACAGCGATTTAGCCAAGCTAACCAGAGCGGTTAACACTCAGAAGTGTATTAGAGCAGGGGGTAAACACAACGATTTGGATGATGTAGGAAAAGACGTGTACCATCACACTTTCTTTGAAATGATGGGTAATTGGTCCTTTGGTGATTACTTCAAGAAAGAAATTTGCACTTGGGCGTGGGAATTGCTAACCCAAGTGCTACATTTACCTGCAGAACGGTTATATGTGACTTACTTTGGCGGCGATGTGGGGCAAGGTTTAGAACCTGATTTGGAGTGCCGTCAGATTTGGTTGAATCTGGGAGTTAAGGAGGCCCACGTTTTGCCTGGTAGCATGAAAGATAATTTTTGGGAAATGGGTGAAACTGGACCTTGTGGTCCTTGTTCTGAGCTACATTTTGATAGGATTGGAAATAGGTCTGTGCCAGAACTTGTTAATCAAGATGATCCTGATGTTTTGGAAATCTGGAATCTCGTTTTTATACAATTTAATCGGGAAAGTGATAGCAGCTTGAAACCTCTACCAAAGAAGCATATCGATTGTGGTCTTGGGTTTGAGAGGTTGGTTTCTGTTATTCAAGAGAAGAGGTCCAATTATGACACTGATTTATTTTTGCCTTTATTTGATGCCATACAGAAAGGAACAGGTAGATGGGTTGTAAAATTTTTTGGGTTTTATTATTTAAATTGTATTTTTTTGTAAAAGGTGCACCCACTTATCGAGGCCGTGTTGGTAATGATGATTCCGATGGGATTGACATGGCCTATAGGGTTTTAGCCGATCATGCTCGAACTATTACTATTGCCTTATCGGATGGAGGTAATCCTGATAACACTGGACGTGGTTATGTTCTCAGGAGAATTCTTCGAAGAGCAATTCGTTATGCAACAGAAAAACTCAATGCCAAACCTGGGTTTTTCGCTACATTGGTTAATACTGTGGTGGAAATTTTGGGGGACACTTTTCCAGAGGTACAGAAAGATCCACAAAGTATTATGGATACCATCAACGAGGAAGAGGAACAATTTTTAAAAACCTTATCAAGAGGAAGAAATTTACTTAACCGAACCATAGCTAAGTTAGGAGATTCTAATGTTTTACCAGGAGATGTTGCTTGGAGATTGTATGATACCTATGGTTTTCCGGTCGACCTTACCCAGTTGATGGCAGAAGAAAAGAGTCTCACCGTTAACATGGATGCATATGAAGAGTCGAAAAAACAGGCACAGTTGATTTCTCAAGTGAGTTTAAATTGCATTTTTTTGGTCGTTAAGCAATCTATTAATCTCATTTTAATCTCATGTTTGATTTGCAAAATAAAATGCATTCGAAGTCTAAAGATGTGAAGTGAAAATATTCTAATGTTTACCCCTATTTTTCATAAATTAATACATCACAATAAAATTTTGAGCCTTTTGTACTAGTCCATCAGTCCAAACTTTAGTTTGGAAATGGTTGTTTTAGTGAACTAAATTTTTTCTCTATTTTTGCAGTTTCACAAATCTAATGGTAATAAATTTACATAATTTCAAAATTTTTGCTATTTAACCCTTAAGAAACTGCCCCCTTTTTGTTTAGGATTTTTTGACTATGTTGACAGTGTTTACAAAGTTAATGTTTACTACATTTAAAATATTTTAAACAAAATTTTTATTGCTGACCCCCTCAAAAATCATCTCAAGTGAACAGAATTTTTTCTCTATTTGTGCAGTATTTGCAGATTTAACATTAATAAATTTACATAGTTTTAAAACTTAAATCACTTAATTTTTGAAATTACAGCTATTTTAGGCCAAGTAATGAAATTGTGAGATTATTTTTTCAAATTGATTTTTAAGCAAATCAAAAATCGGAAACCAAAGGCCACTTTCTATTTATTTCTAAATTTTATGATTAATTTTTTGATAGAAACAAAACTTTTGATACTCATTTTATTAATTTCATTTATTGCATCCATATTTTAAATAAATTGATTGTATTGTGGATATAGTGGACAATAAAAAATCTATAGATTTTAAATAAATTTACGTTTCGAGGAAATTATATTTTTTCCTCTTCTTCAGAATCACTTACAATCAGGGACGTGCTCAACCAACTTTTTTGGGGGGGGGGGGGGGGGTTAAATTTGCCAACTTAATTAATTCAAAATTGCCAACTTTTTGTAAGTTTTGCAATTTTTTGTAAATTAAACATAAAAAATGCCAAATTGACCAACTTTTGGGTGTTTTTGTCAACTTTTTGCCAACTTTCTAAAACATTGCTCCCCCATGGGCACGTCCCTGCTTACAATAATATTATTTACATAATATTATTTTATACGTTATTTTGAAAAGCTTATAATTATAATTATTAGTTATACGTTTTTTAAAATAACGGATTTTATTATTATGTTAATTATAACTGATTAATTAATGTTAATTTTTTTAAATTGTAATTGATTCTGAAGAAGATGAAAAAGTATAATTCTTTGAAATGTTAATTTATTAAAAAATTTATAGATTTTTTATTGTCCACTATACCCACAAATCAATCAATCATTTTATTTTAATTGGAGATATTTCATAATTTATGTAAGACTTTAACAAGTTATTGGAAACTAAATGACAACGTTATAAATAATGTAATTCAATGAAATTATGCAATTTCACAAGTTGAAAACCCTAAAATACATTTATACATTTTAATTTCATAGAGATATTTTAGACTGGTAACAAAATTTTGAGATTATTTTTCAAATATGTTCTAGTTTATTTCGTCGAATTTACTTGCGAAAAAACTCCAAAAAATTGTTTTCATGGTTTTTGGGATATTTTTGATTTTCCTGAATATTTTGAGATTTTTCGTACATCTTTTACTACAAAAAATTGAAGAAATATGAAAAAACTGTTTTTCTTTCTAAATTCAACATGGGGCTGTCCATTAATCACGTGAGGCTCAAAAGGGGGGGGATCCAAAAAAAAAATCACGAAATATCACAGGGGGGGGGTCTAGTAATATATCACGTGTATTTATTTTTTCGGCAAACGCCCGATACTGAACCGAAAACGCGGCGTTACGTATATTTATTTTTTCAAAAAATACACGTGATATGGGGGGGTAGTCTTAAACCTCATCATGTATCACCAAGGGGAGGGGGGGGGGTTAAAAAATGACAAAAAAAACCTCACGTGATTAATGGACAGCCCCATGGATTAAATTCAAAGACTAAAATTTTTCACACAACTGTTTTTCTACATAGAAAACTTTGCAAAAAATCATAGAATTCCGACGGGACATATTTTACCTGCTTATGCAGCTAGATCAGTGCTTCCCAACCTTTTTTAAAATTCGTATGCTTATGTAACATCATAAAATCATTTTTAATATTCAAAAATTGCTACTCAATGCACTGATAAGCTTGGGCTCCCTGCTCCATCAAATTGTCTCTCTGTGGGGCGTGGACCCCACGTTGGGAAACACTGGGCTAACCCAAGGTATATAGATTAAAATCTATCTACCTTGGGGCTAACCCTTCAACACTAATTCAAAAATTTTAAACAAATTTTTGCTGTTTTACCCTCTCAAAAATCACCACTTAGTTCAGTGGTTTCCAAAATTTATGTTACTACGCCCCTCTTAAAAGGAAATCTAATCATCATCATCTGCACGTTTTAGACTTATTTTCCGTTAAATCACTCTTGGCCAGCCCATCTTTTCTTGGCGCCTAAATAATAAAGAAGGGCCTTTATTCCACAAAATAATATTTTAACGCTAAAATATGCATTAATTAATAAAAACTTTTTGTTTTCAACAATAAAATTTTGCGCTTTTTGCATTAGTCCCTGTCTCCCAGTTTGAAATTGCTGATCTGCATTGTTACAAAAATTCTTTATTAAAATACTTTAAATAGTTAAAAACATTTGTAGCATTTTTTATTTAAATTTTTCATTCAGGGCCGTGGTGCAGGTGTAGAAGACACAATAAATTTGGATGTTCACGCAATTACAGAACTGCAAAATCAAGGTGTTCCACCAACTAATGACAGTTTCAAGTATAACTATTCTGCTGGAAGTGGTTTAAACGAAGAATACAATTTTCCATCCACTAAAGCTACAGTTATTGCTTTAAGATACAACAAACAGTTTGTTGATGAAGTAACAACTGGTCAAGAATGTGGGGTGCTATTGGATAACACAAATTTTTACGCTGAACAAGGTGGACAAATTTATGATGAAGGGTTCTTTGTGAAAGTGGAAGACGAGAGCGTCGAATTTTCCGTTAAAAATGTTCAAGTACGGGGCGGTTATGTTTTACACATTGGAACAATTGAAGGTGTGCTACGTAAGGGCGATCAAGTAAATTTACATCTGGATACTTCCCGAAGACGATTGGTGATGAACAATCACACCGGAACTCACGTTCTAAATTACGCTTTGAGAAAAGTTGTTGGAAACGACGCAGAACAAAAAGGTTCACTTGTAGCTCCAGACAGGTTACGCTTTGATTTTAGCAATAAAGGTTAGAAATTCGTATAAAATCATTTTTGTGTAATATCTCATTTTGTTATAGGAGCCATGTCTGCAAAGCAGGTGAAAGAAGCAGAAACTCACTCAAAAGAATTGATCAGTCGAAATGGTCAGGTTTATGCGAAAGAATCGACTTTAGGTGTTGCTAAAACGATAAACGGTTTAAGAGCTGTATTTGACGAAGTTTATCCGGATCCTGTTCGAGTTGTTGCTATTGGTGTAGATGTTGAAACTTTAGAATCTGATCCTTTTGGACCTGCCGGTTTGGAGACTTCGATTGAATTCTGTGGAGGTACGCATTTGAAATATGCAGGTCATATTGGCGATTTTGTTATAGCCAGTGAGGAAGCAATTGCTAAAGGAATTAGGCGGATCGTTGCACTTACCGGTCCAGAAGCTACTAAAGCTTTGAAACGTACAGAAGTGTTAGAAAATCGACTCAATGATATTAAGGTCAACATTGATGAGGATAAAGATGGTTCAAAATCAAAAAATAATGTGAAACAAATTGTTGAACTTACTGAAGAAGTTTCTCAAGCTGTTATTCCATATTGGAAGAAGGACGAAATTCGTAACACCTTGAAAAACTTGAAGAAGTCTTTAGATGATAAAGACCGTGCTAATAAAGCTGCCGTTATTACAAAAGTTGTTGAAGAAGCTAAATTATTAATAGAAAGTCAACTTAACATTCCCGTCCTGGTGAACCAGTTCCAAGCTTCCAACAGTAAGGCTTTAGACTCTGCACTTAAACAGTTAAAAGCTTTAAGTCCAAGCACAGCTGCAATGTTTCTCACCATAGATCCAGATGTAAAAAAAGTATTCTGTAATGCATACGTCCCTAAAGATGCTGTTGCAAAGGGATTAAAAGCTAACGAATGGGTCTCATCTATTACATCATTAATGAACGGTAAAGGTGGTGGAAAAGACGAATCCGCTTTGGCTTCTGGAACTAATATTGGAAACATAGATGAAATTTTAGAAATTGCAAAAAATTTTGCAAATCTTAAACTTTCTTTATAATAAATATGACCGCTTGACACAGAATGTAAAAATTAATTTAAAACTTCAAAGTGTTTGATGCATTTTGTATTTTTTACGATATTAATTTGTATTACTGACTTTCCTAATTTTTTAGGTTACAAAGTTTATAATAAAAATATCCTACGAATCATATAATTTTTTAAATTGTTTCCCAAAAATTAATATAAGGGTAGTGGGTAATTCACTTTTTATGTTACCTTCTTTGAGAAAATTAATTAGCAACTTTGGGGAATTTCATTTTCTATCAAAAAGTCCATGACTGCAGACGTTTATAAAATAGTTTGAGAACTTCTGATTTAATGGCATTTTGTAGTTCAAATGTTATTGTGATGTTACAAATGACCTACAGTTAACCTCAAATGTTGCCATTTAAAAATGTTTAAATCAATTTTTCGAGTTAGCAACTTATGCAGTAGCGTTGCAAAGTATTCTAATGTAGTGGCACAGCCTTTAAGAAGTAGAAAACCAAAATCAACACGGGGAACCGTAAGTGTTGCTAACCTTTAATATTTATAAAAAAATCTTTATATGTTTTTAATGTAGGCAAAATCGTTTATCGATGAAGTACGTATTCGAGTTACTGGAGGAAATGGTGGCGATGGATGCTCTTCCTTTCTGCAGTTGTGGTGTAACGAAACTGCTGGGCCGGATGGAGGGGATGGTGGCAACGGTGGTCACGTTATTTTGAGAGCTAATTCTAACATTAAAGATTTATGTAATGTTCATTCGGTAATTGAAGGTAAAGACGGGGAGAATGGAGCAAATAGGGATTGCATTGGGAAAAGTGCAGAACACACAATTATTGATGTGCCTGTTGGAACTGTGATAAAAAATAGCACTGGGAGAGTTGTTGGTGATCTAAATCGAGAAAATTTGTTGTTTGTTGCTGCACGTGGTGGGGCTGGTGGTAAAGGTAATCATTTCTTTGTTAACGATATAGAACAGGCACCTGAAATTTGTGAATTTGGAGCCGAAGGCGAGGAGAAAGAATATACAATAGAAATTCGGACAATGGCTCATATTGGATTGGTTAGTACTTAATTTAGTTTTTAGAAGTATAAACTTTGAAATTAGTCTATTATAATAGGGAGTTTCTTTACCAGTGAGTCCATTATAGGTGGATTACTCTGTAAAATATAATTTTGGATATTTTTGTAATACTTTTGTTTTCTACAGCTTTGATTAATTTGAAAAAATGTTTTTTGTAGATCGGATTACCTAATGCAGGTAAAAGTACACTTTTAAGCGCAGTAACACGTGCACGTCCAAAAGTTGCATCATATGCATTTACGACTTTAAAACCTCATGTAGGAATGGTGCAATATAACGATTATGAACAACTTGCTAGTAAGATTGCACCAAAACTACGTTAAAATAGCATTTAAAATATTGTTTTTTAGTTGCAGATTTGCCCGGATTGATTCCGGATTCACATAAAAATAGAGGGCTTGGAATACAGTTTTTAAAACATGCTGAACGTTGCATGGGTCTGCTTTACGTTTTAGACATGTCCTTGGAAGAACCTTGGTCACATTTGGAAACTTTGCAATATGAATTATCTCAGTTTAATGTAAATTTAGGACAAAAACCACAATTGATCATTGCAAACAAAATGGACATTAAGGAGTCTTTTCATAATTTGGAGATGTTAAAGAAAAAAACGGATTTGAAAATTTTACCTGTTAGTGCTAAATTCGGTACCAATTTAAGTGAATTGTTGCAAGAACTTAGAACAATTTATGATAACAGTAAAATAGATCAAGATTCTGAGTTAGATTAGTTAAATGTATTATAATTTTTTGTAAATGAAAATAATGTAAAAAAATAAATTTTTATTATTGCATTTATTGTATCTTATTTTGCTGCGACAGTTTTAAGAAATATCAACAATTTGTATAAGAACAATTTTGTATGTAATTAAAATTACTAAAAAAAAATTTGTTGCGGTATAGTAATATATCTATGGTGATCATAATTTCGAAAAAAAAAGAGTACAAGTTTGTACAAAATTACTGACGCACACAAGTGGATTAACGAGATTCCTAGTATTACATGATCTTTGCGTGATTTTTTTTTTTAAGAAAAAACTGTATTACTTTGAGGTCTGATTAATATTCCAATAATATTCAACTTTGGAAATTCAGTTTGCTTTACCTAACTATGTTTGGTATTTTGTGAAATTTTTCAATCTTTTTTATTTTTATTGCATTTTTTAATAAAATGGGATGAAACTAAAATACTAGACCCCACATATTATACATCATTAAAAAGAGAATAAAAAACGCCATTTAAAACTGTCATAGCCAACTATGGTTTCTATTTAAAAAAACACAACTTTATGTTATAACTCAAAAATGAACCTAGATATTTAAAATCTCTTTATCTCATTTTGCTTCCCTTAAAAAAGTGTCTGAACACTTTTTTGGTAATTTCAAAAATAACAAGATATCGACATTTATAGAAAAGTCCAATTATCGAACTTTTGGCTATAACTCAAAAACAAAAAAAGAGAGCAAATTCTGGTTTTCGCCATTGAGATTTTCTCAAAAAAAGAGATCGAGGATGCGCCATCGATTTTTTGATATCTTCCATAGTTACCGATTTCTCCATAAGAAGAATCGAAATTGAGCCACCCTGTACATTAAAATGCACACTAACACATTTGGAGTGTATAGGAATCAATTAAGCGAGCCAGTTCCGTAGCTAGAACTTTTGCAGCCCGGGGCGGTTCCAAAATTTCCAAATTGCTGAAATATAATCAGCTATATTTGGCCGAGCAATAAGCGTCCAAAAAAAGTCGATTTTTTTTATTTCTAATGATTAAAAAAAAATTATTTATATTGTAAATGGGGTAATGTAAACTGGGCCAAAAAACTACCCGAAAGTAGTAAACTGGGCCAAAAGTAATTTTTACTAAAAGTTTGAAAATTGTAAACTGGGCCAAAAGCAAATTTTATTAAAATTTTGAAAATGGTAAACTGGGCCAAAATCAGAATTTTTTAAGTAACCGCTGAATTAAAATTAAAAATAAAATTTTTTTTGTTATTCCGGCCGTTAAATTAGGTGTTTAAGTCCTGATTTGAGGTACTTAAAATGCCTTTTTACGTCCTAGGACGTTAAAAGGGGGGTCCATAAATTTAACGTCTTAGGACGTTAAAAAGGGGGGGCTATAAAATAAAACATAATATATTTACGCAAAAAATTATTTATTTGAATGAAAATGTTTAATTTTTATAACGCAATTGGAAAATAACGCACCTCTTGATTCGTCTGTGTTCTCCCCTCTGTTGTTTGAAGAATGCGCCTGCGGCGCATTAACAATCTTCTGGGGGGAAGATGTGGATGCAGATCCCAAAATTTGATCGGAAATCTTGCTCTTGCTGTAGACAGAGTCTACAACGTAACCCGATCCGAAGACCTCACTTGACTTTATCATTGATAATCTAGACCACAATGTGGAGGAACTACACATTGTGGCCAACTGTAAAAAGTAAGCCAACAACGTGTCCTCATTGAGGTTTTGTAGCTCCACATTGTGTTCATTTAAAAATTGTATGAACTTATTGTATTCTTTCTTATATACCGTCTTCGACTTCCTAGGCAGCAACACTTCTTTTGCTTCTCTGGCGGCTTCTTCAATACTTTTATTTTCCATTTTTTTAACACAACCTTTCACCACGACGTTACAAATATAAATGACTTAAGCTGCATTCACATAGGGGTATGTATTTATTTAGTTGGTAAGTATGTATATGGTTTTAAAAATGTAAGATTACCAACCTTGATTAATTACCAAACCAATCAGAAGAGCCAGATTTCCATTTTCAATACATAGCCTCTCACCACGATGTTGCGAATAAAAATGAGGTAGTCCCGTTAAAACGAAAAGCAGTTTATGCCACTCGGACGTAAACTGATTTTACACTCCTCGGAACGGTTCGTGCGTCTCGGCTTTGCTTTGCTTTGCCTCGCCTTCGAAACCTCGCTCCTCGGGTGTAAAATCTCGTTTTACGTCCTTGTGACGAAAACTACTATTCAATTTTTATAAAAAACACCATGTCACGAGGAGGATCCACTCAAAAACGAGTTTTACCTCTTAATGATCCACCTTTTCTTTAACCCACGGGCCTAGGGGTATGTTTATAATAAGGGTAGTTTTTATAAAATTGGCCCGGAGCGGCCGAAGCTTAGCGTAGGCTAGCAATGGAAGTGAAAACCAGCCAGGGAGAAAATTTTCTTACACTTAACAATCCCGATTCAAACATTGTCATATTTTCCTGCACTAGAAATTTAAGTGCTTTGACGGCGGCTGAAGCCATCTACATGAATGGTACATTTGAATATTGTGTAAAGTTTTTTTATCAATTATTTACCATCCATGGCCTTTTTAATTTTATTTGGTATTTTGTTTGTTACCGGATAAAAAACAACCTACGTATCTTAATTGTTTTAAAGAAATATGTAGGTAGTCTAGGTTGTTCTTCCTTGATTGACGACAGTTTCCTCGAAAGTTTTCAACTGTTTCAAATACCCAGAATTGTTACTGATTTTGAGGTTGCGATGAGAAATGCGTGTAATACCCAGTGGCCGGAAGCAAATGTCGAAGGTTGCAGGTTTCAGGCGTGGTACCGAGCTCTCCAGAGATACGGCTTGGCTTCAGACTACCAAAATGTCGATTCTGAAGTTAGCACATGGTTACGGTATTGCTTTGGTTTAAAGTTTTTTTAAACCAAATTTTATTCACTTTATATTCACTTATTATTATTTATTCACTTACTATGTGGTAGGGTCAGCTGTGTTTTCTCCGGTGGATTGGGCTAAGGCTTCTGCAGACATAATTTCGACGACTAATGCTTGCGAATCATTTCATGCAGCATTTAAACAAAATTTTAATTCTGGTCAGCCCAATATTTAAAAATTTGTTGATGCTCTTAAACAGGAACCAAACAAAGTATATGTAACTTTGAACAGTCTTCAGGGGGATCAATTTGGCATTTTTTATGTCTAAATTTACTAACACCTGCAAAATTTACAAAAAGTTGGCAATTTTGAATTAATTCAGTTTTCAAATTTGTACTCTAATTGTAAACTAAGGCAGTTACTTGTTGAGAAACTGCTGTTAAAATACAGCAAACAAGAAATATCGCGGTTGAAGTTTCTGAAGACGGTATTTTTTACAGTACTCTTTTTTTTTTACAGTACGGTTAATTTGAATATAATTCGTTCCTTATTGTATATATGTATAATGTGTATTAATAAATATTAAAAATAAAACAAATAATTTACAAATTTCATGTTTTGTTGAAATGTATTCCGTAAAAGTCGGAAGTCAACCCAAAGATATTAATTTTACTATCCGTAAATTTTATTCCTAAATTGTAAACTATAAACATAAATCTTCCACTATTTCTATAGGAAATTAAACTAAATAAGCTGAAAACAAACAAATCTGCCCGAAAAGGTAGATCGGGCGCGAGGATGTAGATCTGTCGGTAGGTTACAGTTAGTTTTTGATATTTTTTTTAAATAATAACAAAAAAGAATTCACACCGGTACACCACTAAACTATAAACATAAATCTTCCACTATTTATATAGGAAATTAAACTTTGGTTCAGTTTATCATTTTCAAAATTTTAGTGAAATTTGCTTTTGGCCCAGTTTACTAGTTTTAAAATTTTAATAAAATTTTAGTAAAATTTGCTTTTGGCCCAGTTTACTATTTTCAAAATTTTAATAAAATTTGGTTTTGGCCCAGTTTACCATTTTCAAAATTTGGCCCACTATACCATTGGCCCAGTTTACATTCACCCTTGTAAATGTTAGGTACTACGCATTTATATGCGATATTTACGTTTCTTGCCTTTTTATTTACAAAGCCTTGAATGAAGGATATTGAAAAAAATTTACATATTATATCCTCTGTTAGTTCTTTTTCTATGGAAAGTATCACTAGATTTCGCAATCTTAAATAATATATCATTGTCGAAAGAAGATAATTTTCAAGAAAATTTTAATTTAAAAAAGTTTCGTTTACAACTCGGTGGCAAATAGTTGAAAGGGCATAAGTCGTTTTTTTAATGATTTTGACTTTAAAAGTCAAAAGTAAAATTTGACTTTAAAAATTGATTTGAATTTTAGCTTGTTTACTACTCTTAGTTCTTATTTCATTAAAAAGTCATAAATAAACTTAAATTTTTTTTATTTTTGATTTTTGTTTTCCATAAAAAAGATATAAATTGACTTACAGCTTTAACTTTATTGAAATATTTATTGAAATCGTGTACTACAAACAAATTAAGTGAATTTATATCTTTTTCACTATTTCACATCAGTTAAAAATAATATGATTAATAAAAATTAAACAGACATACTAAGTAAATATAAGTCCTGTAAATGAGGACTTAATACGTTCTTATAAATATGTATAACCTGTCTTATCACTCAAAATATGGAATTATAATGTCCGTATGTCATCATAATATGTTACTCAAGAGAGATTAATAAATTAGGACTGAAATTTAAATAACCAAAAAATAACACTTATTCAAAATGTGATACTTTGGTAGCCCAAGAAAAGTATGCAAGAAATGCAGAAGAAAAAATAAAATACGAAAAAGAATTGCAGGAACATCAAACTTCTGCTGAAAGATCATATAACACCAAATCCGTCGACAAGAATAGATTAATGTTTTATTTAAGACAACTTTCCACGTACAATTTAACTATACACGAGTGTATACTAATGGAGAATCTGGGCATTTTATGTGACCAGAAAGTGTTGCAAGCAGAAGAGCAAATGAAATAGCCTTTTGCCTATTTAGATTTTTGAATGAAATTCTGTATGGAGTAGAAAATGTAGTATTTTACTCTGACATATGCGGTGGACAAAATAAGAACATGATGGTCAGTCCAATTTTTCAGTGGGCTATTCATCATCATTCTACTATTAAAATTATAGACCATAAATTTCTAGTCACTGGCCATACCCATCTACAATAGAATTGCAAATTCACATACCAAGGGATTGGTACCAGCTAGTTAAGAATGCTAGCAAAAGGGGAAAATTTAAGGTTTTTTTAATGAAACAAGATCATTTTTAAAATTTTTCAAATCTAGCTTCTAATAAAGGACCATTATAAAAAAAACCTAAAAATTTTTAAACTTAAACATGTAGCGTGGTTACGATTTGATGAATCACATATAGTGAAGTATAAACACAGCTTAAGTTTAGAAGATTTCCAAGAAATTAATTGACGAAAACATTTCGCTTCGTATTTCTTCTAAAGATGGCCCCACGTTTTGCGAATTTTCTAAATAATAAATAGGTAACTCGCTCTTCTATTCTGTTAATTACAACATTATTATATTATTTATTTTTATAAAACTGAAAATATTAAAAAAAATTATTATTTTTATCAACATATTTTTTTTGCCGCCCGCTCCCCCGCCCGTAAAAATCTGAAAAACAAATAAATATGAACCTTTTATAACATCTCTGAAAGAGAAACTAAGAGTGAACAGAGTTGAAGTCATTCCATTTTCCAAAATTCTGAAAAATTAACTATATTATAGCACTCAACGTCATAAAATCATCAATTAGAATTTTTGGAATGGGGAGAACGCATATCGACTACGAATAATATCTCCCAACTTCCATTCGGAGTGAAACACAGCGAGCCGAGAGCCGTCGATCCTATCATGACGAATAGTGAAAAGTGTGAAAGTACGCGTCACAAAATGACTATGTGCTCATTAGTAATTACTACTTTTATTCTGCTGATCCGCGGTTGATCTGCCTGAAAGTAGAGGAGGCGACCTAAAGGAAATCAACCCTACTAACGTATGACTTCTTTATGGTTCAGCGGGTTGAGTCCTAATTGAAACCAACTTTAAGATAGTCGCCTAAAAGGCAACGGCCTTAACCCATGATTTGCTTATGGCGCGGAAGGTTTTAGCCCTGGTGAACTCCAGAGTGACCAAAAAGGCTGTGATGTGATAGAAACAAATTTGAGATGGCTAATAAATCTCTAAGGATCGCTCTAAAATGCTAAAATAATCCTAGATTATTACGACTATTGGATTGATTGATTGGATAGACTGACGATTGATGTTAGAGTTAGATGTTAGAGGAGACGGTCATTTGCCTTGCAGGTAACGCGATCAACTGCGAAAGCGAGGTACCGGGTTCAAATCCGGAGAAGGGCAACTTTCTTATGACGTCTCCGTGCTTCGGAAGGCACGTTAAGCCGGTGGTCCTCCTGGGTTAATGAATTGCCATCATTAACATAAAAACCAGGGTTACAGGCTCGTCTGTAGGCAAGTCTAGCAAACTACCTATCGGACGTTAAACAATTTATATGCTCATAGATCTAGCACTGCCGAGGAAACGAAGCAGTGGCTGGAAATAACAAGCCCTAGGCTTAGGCTGAATTCATTCAGTTGAAGAAGAAGAAGAAGAAGAAGAACGATTGATGGATCTAGGATTTATCCGAGAATTAATTCTCGACTATTAGTACGGGCCTAAAAGTGATGTTACTTGTAACATCCTTGAACTGTAATTCGAGAATTTGAAACAAAAACTATTACAGAGGTGGGAGCCCAGAGGAGACAATTCTCGCACATTCGCACACGCATTCTTGTCGTTGTTCACCGAAGTGGTTGGACTCGTAGTGGTCATGGTCTAAGAAAGTGTCTTGTAAAAGTGAAAATGAACCTCAGTGCGACTTGTCTGTCGTAGATCTCTCAACATAAGACCATCTAGGTTTTGCAGCCTGTGCTACTAGAAGTGTGTGTGGCTGGAAGCGGAGAATGCTAAAAAAATTAATTTCTAACGTGTCACTGTCAATATTTTCTGGACATATCCCGTTCTTAACACTTATACAGTTTGTAACCCAAAGACTCAACACTTTTTGCATATGATTTTAGTCATCCTGCATACATTCATCCCCATATTCAATAGCAAGGACTCTGCTTCAGCCCTTTCCATTTTTAATAAGGTGAGTGCCAACACTTGCACTCACCGATTTGCACTAGTATTTTTAAAATACGTTTTGGTCATAATGATCATTAAGAACGAAAATTTTAGGTAATTTTACATTTGCACAGATTGTGAATAATATTTTATAACGTAACATATTCATTACGATTATGCAACCCATGTTGTTCCCATAAGAAATACATGGTTAATCTTGATATGCAATTAATACAGTCATCATACAAATTTGCTTTTTAAAATCTATTTTCTCCAAATTGTCTGAACGAAAGGTTTTTAAATTTTTAGCCGATGCGATGTACTACTACTAATTTCAGAACTGTGCATCTGACGTTACAAATGGCTCTCCGGCCTCTTGGTCTTGATCGATGGCTTTCTTTATTGCCTTCAATGTTTGCACATACTTGAGTTTTGGGTTCGTATTCACGACTAGAGCCGGGATCTTTTTCCTTTGCCTGTTTTTAGATGCGTCTACTCTTGCCAGTCTCTTCTTTGTGATCATCGTAAAAGAGGCTTTCCCCGACCTCCTTTGTTTCAATTTCGCCGGAGTTTATGGCATTGAATGACTCCATAGTTGTAGAAGATAATTTGCGTTAATTTTCTTCGCTATTATCCGATTTGACAAAATTTTTCACCTCGGAAAATTTAGGTCTCTCGCTGCTGATCTACTAGGTTAATCTTGGTTTTTATAGCATCTCTGTTTACGGCTTCTCCCAGGACATTTCTAGTCCGGACGGAATCCGACTTCCATATCACAGCCATCAGACTCTTTGATATTTTTCTGTATTTTGATCATTTGTACCCGAATCAACCTTATAAATACAACCTTTTGTAAAAATATGGTAGTGTACACACATCGAACTTCAATATCTCCAATACATTTTATCCACAGAAACAAACACTTAATTGATAAATCATTTTTCTATTGGGCAGTAAACCGAAAGCAGTGTTGAAACCACATGACGTCATATACTGTATCTACCTTATTTAGAAATCTAAGTTTACTTACATCTATAAACATTAGAAATTTTGATTTATAGTCATTCTGTTATACCGTGAACAATGCTCTGACTAATCGAGCGACCCCCATCAATGGTTATCGAAATCAACTTCGCTCCCAGATGACCCGGAGGAAGGTGGCAAAAACTTTTTCTCTACGTCATAAATGAACGACGATAAGACGAATTGAAATCAAATCGGATTTCACATTTTACTAACTATACCTTCGCACTCCCTAATCACACTTATTGTTAGTCAAGTAGTGTAACTTCCTGCCCTTCCCCTCCAAGAATGGACTATTTCTTATCTGTTCTGGCATAATCTAGGTTGTAGTGTTGTTACTTTATTACTTAATTAATTTTATTACTTTAAAATGAAGTCTAGCGAGACTGTAATTTACCAAATTTGTAATGATATATTGCATGTGGGAGGTTTTTTTCTTTTTGATGTTGCTAGTCGAGTACTTCCATTTTGCATGCATTTCAGTCTTCGCAAATAAAAAAATTATTAAGTAAATTTTTGAAATAATGTAATTATTTAAGAAACGAAGGCGGTAAATTTTAAAGTTATTTGCAATATTATAATGTCTAAACTGTTTTATATTATAATAATTTTATTTTTGGTAAAAATTTTGAAATATTTAAACTGTTCGATAGAAACGGATTTTTTGGTTAATATAGCAGTAGACCGGGTGCATTGCTCATTTGCTTTTCTCTTTACAATATCGCAATCAGTACGAAAAATTCTACCACATTGCTAATTTTTTGGATCCGTATAATTTTTACGTCAATAAATCATAAGTTAATGTAATTTGTTAATGATTATTTTTAGTTAACAAATCAATAAATCATTAAATATGTAAATTAGTTTCTTGTTGACACTTTTTATTCGTGCTGTAATTTTATGTTATATCACACTGTTTAAATAAATTGTGTGGGTAAATATCAACAATGTAAATAATGAAATTGTCATCTACGTGGTGTTCAGGTGAAGGTGAAAAGTAGAAACCAATAGCTAGGATTTTAAAAACTATTAACTTAGAAAATTACCCATTGAAAACTTGCATTTTCTAGTTTATTCAAAGAATGGATTGATGGAATGGAATTTTAGTAATTTGGTCATTCGGTTGAATTTAATGTTTAAATTTAATTCGTTAAGTAAATAATGCCATTTGATTTGATTGTAGCAATATTGGAGTCAGGTTGTTTTTAACAAGAGACTTTCCAACAAGAAACCTCGTTCTCATAGAAACTTTAAACATTCAATTAGCTTGCATAATATGTTGTTTCCAATAAAAATTTCTCATTCTACAATCCGATACCTATGTTTATTTCCCAACTTATATAATTTTTTTAATTGTATGTATGCATTTCATACTATGCACACGCGTAGACAATTTCGATATACTTGTAGCCACATACATGTAATTTTCCATTGTTCTTCTTGCATAATGCGTAATGAAGATAAATGCAACAGCCTAAGGATTAACCTTGACTTAATTTTTTGCGTATATAAATAATCGCCTAAAATCGATATGTAACGTTTTAATTTGTTAATTAATGAGTAGGTATTGGGTTCAACAGTTCCACTTATGAGTACTTGTCTTACTTACCACTTATTACCTAACAGTTTATAACTTATAAAATTTAAAAAGTCAACAATAGGCTTACGTTTTCTAACTGCATTTAGCATTTCAAAAATTGCAGATAAAATTATATAATAACGAGAAATATGAATACGTTCGCGTTATTATGTGATGCAATAATTATAGAAGAAAATTAATGAAGAAGTGCACTTCTGTAACTAATTTAGTTTAACTCAAATACATTAATTAAATAAAAATAAACACAAAGTGCAGCTTTTCGGAAAATTGCTTTTCATTATATTATAATTATTTTGCAAGTCCAACCTGGTTTGCCTTTGTTAAGACACAAAATCAAGGACTACTGGCAGATGAAAGTTTATATAAAGAAGTTAAAGTTTTAAATAGACGACGAGTAGTTTAA
The DNA here is from genome assembly GCA_905340355.1 of Rhagonycha fulva. Taxonomy (NCBI): domain Eukaryota; kingdom Metazoa; phylum Arthropoda; class Insecta; order Coleoptera; family Cantharidae; genus Rhagonycha; species Rhagonycha fulva. Next base: position 11,380,966 of record HG996555.1, read on the forward strand.
TTTGTTTTTACTGGTTTTACACTTAAAAGTGTTGGTGCACTTCAATCAAAAAATTATGGTCGACTTAAAGTTTTGGATTATTTTTTCAACTTCGTTTATTATCAATTCGCATTCCTTAATTCGTAAGTAATTTTTATAATATTATATTTTATAGTACTGTCAACCTACTTACCTATTGATATTAAAAATATTCAAAAGTTTTCCTAGAACTAAATTGCGAAATTTTTTAAAAATTACTTAAACTGATTTTTAATTTAAATAAATTCCTATTTAATATATTTATTATTCTATTCATTCGATTCTACTACAAGTTTATGCAATTTTAACATTTTAATTTTGATTTTGTAATTTATTTATCAAAAATATTTTTTGTTTTAAATATTTTACACGTCTGACTATTCAGATTTTGAAGCTAACCTAAATTTTTTAAAGCAAAATTATTTTGACTTTCTGGATTTTATATTTTCAAAAGCAATATCACGACACGCTTTGCTTTTATTAAAGCTCTTCAGATGTAGTTAATAATGAAATAATTAAAAACATTTATATAAATTTGGAAAAATTACTTATTAGTCATTTAGCATAGCTACAGAAGGGGTCACTGTGACATGCGCCCTTTTCCAAAATTAAACCTTTAGTTTTTCAAAAAAACAAATTTAAATTTTTTTTATTTATTTCAAACCATTTGATTTTGAAAATTTTGTGTTCAAATTTGAAAAAAAATTGAAGAAGAATTCAAAAATATTTATTTGTAAGTTTTTTCGATTATTTATATGTTTGGCTTACCAAAACAAAAAAAAATTAAATTCCTCTCTCCCCCCAAAGAAAATCACACTTTTTTGGCAGAATTTTGATACTAGAATTTAAAATGAAATACAATTTTTTACGTAAATTTGAAGCATATCGAATTGAACTATTTTAATTTTATATAATTTTGGAAAACTTCAAATTATAACATCATAGTTGCATTTTTTAATTAAGCATTTTTAACAGTTGGATTCTTACACTTGCCTAATTATTGGCAAAGTTTTCTTATACAAAATCTTGGTTTTTTGAGTTTAAACTGTTTTGTTTTATATCCGGTAGAGAGTTTGATGGGTTGGCCAAAAGGTGTGTTTGCGACCCTGGTTTTTTCGTTAATGATGAAAATTCATCAACCAAGAATGACAGAATAGTATAAGTACAATAATGTTTGAAAAATTTATTAATTGTGTAGTTTAATTACTGTAATTTAACTTAATTACTTTAGGAGTGGACAGTGCAGTTGTGGGTATGAACCTGATAGAGGAAGTAATAAAATAGTTATAATCATAATTCACTTTAAACTTCCAATTTTTAAAATATTGATTTCTTTGGGACAAAGCTAATTGCCGAAGTTTCTTACATAAGGAAAATTAACCAAAACTTCTAAAGTGACATACCTACCACCTTTGTTTACATTTAGATAGGTTATTATATCATCCTAGGTTAGTGAATTGCCATCATTAACATAAATAACCAGGGTATAGGCACATATAAAGACAAGCCCAGCAAGCTACCTAATGGATGTAAAATATTTATAAGCTTATAGAACTAACACTGCTCAAGAAATGACTCAGATGTTGGAAATAACAGGCCTTAAGGCTTATACTAAGATGAAGAAGACAAACAATCATACTAAAAAAACAAAACAATTTTGCATAAAAATATAGTTCCGAAAATAAGCAAAAAATTTGTAATTTCTTTGTAAAAATGATATACCTACTCAATTTGGGTAAACACTTGAAGCTTTTGTGGTAATATTTTGCGTTTTTGATGATTTGATCTAAGTATTTAGAAAATCTAACAATTTTATATATTTTTAAAGCCTTACGCTTTCCAAATAAGAGGGTTACTCTTTCAATTATTTTTTCGATAGTTTTCTATAAAAAAATATTCAAAAAATCTTTAAGGTCTTATAAGGTCTTTAAATTTTATATCCGGATTCTGGACTTAAAAAAACTAATAAGTGTTAAATAAGGAGATTTTACGATTTACTTTTTCGATATCTCAAGCCGTTTTCGAGATAGTACATTGATTTTATAAAGAAACCAATAATTTTTTTTATTTAAATTATGTATTGCATTTCTGAAAAAGGGCAAAATTTAATAACTTGGAAAATCTTGTTTGTTTTATTCACCCATCTCCTGCTTGAGGTTTGCATTTGGATGGGTGACCGCTTGGCGATTTACCGTAGCTGCACCCTTATCAATCTGGGTGTTTTCTTAATAAAAATAATTATTTTCATCTATATTTATTATTATTACTGTTCAGGTTGATTAGCCTTTTTACACACAGCGTTGAAAGAAGGGACATCACAGAATCTCTCATAGAGACGGTAATAACTAGAGGTGAGATTTTTAGGTCGTATAAATTCAAAAAAGGTTCTAAAAAGATACTAAAAAATCTATTTTAGGTTGGTATTATAGTTTTAGGTTACAAAACCCACGGTATTAAAATATAAATTTTTTTGAATGATTTTTTATTTTCGAACTCCCTAGGCAAATTTGCGACCCAAAACATAAAACATTTTGTAAATTTTGGTCTTTTTTTCTCACAATTTTTTTGAATTACCTTTTTTTTAACTCACTAGCCAAATTTACGACCCAAAACATGAAACATTCTGTATCTCTCGGTCTCTGCTTTTTCTCACAATTTTTTTGAATAACCATTTTTATTTAATTTATAAAATGTGAAGAAAAGTGTATGATTTTCAAAAAAGTGTATCTGTGGTAACTTTGCATTTTCTCAATATGATTTAAATTAATAACAATTTAATTACAACAAATTTAATATTAAAAAAAAAACAATTAAAAAAATTTAATTTAGGAGCGTCGTAAGGGCGAGATTTTTCTCTCTTTGAACTGAAAATTAAAAAAAAGTTTCCAAAATGCTAAAATAGGTCGTAAAAATTAAAAAAAAGAAAAAACGGCAAAAAAGATAAAATTAAATAGGGCTTATATGACGTAGTTTTTCATGAAACGAATTTTGGTACTAGAAAAATAAAAATAGGATCTAAAATAAAAAAAATGCAAAAACCTAAAATTCTCATCTCTAGTAATAACCCTTAAATAACATTTAAATATTCTTTTAGATGACTTCATAAAATATTAGAAGAAGGAATCATAAAATTGATTTATAGTTATTAAAATCCTTCATACGTAATTATATTATTAGTTTATTACTATAAACTGTTGTACCTACTTGTAAATACTTGTACTTTGTTCATGAACAAATTTTAATAAAGAATTTTTTTGGCAGACCAAAGTTAATCTAGTTTAATCAGCAAGAACATAGCAATAACGGAATGATGAGCAAAAAAGTCAAAACGTTGACTTATAATTTTCTTCTTCAACTTTGTTCAAGCTTTAAGGCTTGTTATTTCAAACATCTGCGTCGTTTCCTTGGCATTTTTAGTTCTAGGGGCATTACATCCATTAGGTAGCTTGCTGGGCTGGCCTCCAGATGTGCCTGTTCCCTGGTTAAAATCTAAGTGAGAAAAATATAAACCCTCAATAATATGCAAAATTTTGTTGTTGAGCATTTCTCTATCCACCTCTGTAGAAGCGTCCTAAAATAATTTCAGCTATTTTATAAAAACACCCCCATTGGATGAATCACGTCGTCTTATTTTTTCCGAAATTAAAAATTAAAAATTTTTATTTAGTTTACAAAATTACTATTACAAAAATAATTGAAACATTTTGATAAAAGTTAAATTAACAACTTTTCTTTTTATTTTCAGCTGATTACATAAAGGTATGTTCACGTAAGGACCCCGACTTACCAGGATGTATCACAAATTCGATAGAAGCGTTAAGACCTCGAATGATAACAGGAGTTCCTGAACTGGGACTACCATCTTTGGAACCTTTCAATTTGGATACTTTGGTAATCGAAAGCGTTTCTGGAGCTTCGAGTATTGCAACAAATTTAACAGATCTGAAGATAAACGGAGCTTCTACTTACAAAATTTTAAAAATTATGTAAGTTTTTCTATAATTTTTATTGTTATTCAAGGTTTTAACGTTTATTGGTTTTAATTTAATTAATTAATCGTTTTAGACCAAAATTCACAAAAAATGGATTCAATTTCGGATTTGAAGTTAATGTGCCCCACATCGATTTAACCGGAAATTATAAAATGGACACAAAAATATTATTTTTGCAATTAACTGGAGAAGGTCCATTCAGCGCTAACATAAGTAAGTATTGCAGATTATTTTATTAAATAATTGATTGGAAATATTTAACATAAATTTGAATTAATCAAAAGCAAGTTGTTTAACCTTTCTTGCAATTCAAAATTTCCTCAGACTTGCCTTTTTTAAAATAATATACATATTATCGTTTCGTGATGTAATTTTTAAAATTTCCAAATTTGCAGGCGACTATCATTTTGTTTGCACGATGAAAGGTAATAAGATTGATAGAGATGGAATAAATTATTTAGAATTTGATCCGATGAAGTGTGACCTTGCTGTTGGAAAAGTTTTCCTAAATTTACAAAATTTATTTAATGGGAATCCTGTCCTTGGCCAAGCAACAAACGCCGTGATAAATGAAAATTCTGACATTTTCTTTGAAGAAATTAAACCTAACTTAGTGCATGCTATTTCAAAGACTTTTACTAATATAGCTAATAAAATAACACTGGCATTTAAATATGAAGAACTGTTTCCTTAATGTGATAAAAATAAAATTTATGTTTTTATTTAAAGCTGTATAAAATTATATTTTAATAAAATTTGTAGATAAAACTTTGTTTTCTTTATTGTGGAAAATTTTTAGAACATTAAAGTTGTTTAGGCTCGTTTCTATGAATTACATATTTTAGCCGCATAGATCACATTTATTTTAGGAAAAATAATGGAAAACAAACAAACAAATGTGTGATAATATTTCTATTTTTTTTTAAATTTGAATAAAGTAGATATAATAATATTAAAGAAGATCAGGAATAGTTACGCATTTTTCAGTTTTTCCAGTTTTCTATTTCATTTTTTAAAAGACGTTTTAACATTGAATTTTTATTTTGGATACAAAAAGTGTAATTAACAAAAATTATTTATTTCATAAAAATAAGTAGTAATAACTTCACTCTGTAGACGTTATAACTTATAAGGGATGCATTAAGTTTGCTTTTGCTAAAATGAATAGATTTTGTTAACTGTAGCTGGTAAGTCGTGCCGGTTTCCCTTACAATTTAAAAAAACGGAATAATACTGCCGTGTTAATTCTAAAGGGCGTATCTGCAAAAAGCTAATTGTTGGGAAATCGTGTTTTTATAAATTTCCGTGTGCCATCACATGGTTTGAATTAAACAGAAAACTAGTGTTTTAGATTCATATTATATCTGTGGCAGAATCTAATGAAATTAACAGTTTTCTTAAATATTTGTTATAAATAGAGCTTTTGATACATACGCCCTTTCTGACTAACACATAATAATAAAACTCATAAGAAAAAAAGGCGTATCTGCAAAATGAGACACTGTGTGAACTTTTTCCTAAATAACTGATAACCAAAAAACTTAAAACACGTAACAATATTTAAATTATAAAAAGCAAACAGAACTTCACAAGTGTAACCATCAAAATTTGAATTGTATCTGCCAGTCACAGAATAAATAATTTTTGCCAGTCAAGTAAGGGAGTGTTACAAAGAAAGGGCGTATCTACACAAAATAGTAGTTGTAGATACGTCTTTTAAATCTAACATTGTTGGTTACGTCTTTTTTATCTAAAATTACACATTAAACTGCAGATACGCCTTTTCTTTAAAGATGTATTCTAGCATATCTATACATAGTTTAGCCTTCTGAACTTAACGAAATGATAGATTTACATGCAGGGAAGCGTTTGCTAGCAATAACTCAAAAAGCCAAAAATTGCAGATACGCCCTTTAGAATTAACACGGCAGAATAGGTAAATTAAATTTATTATTATTTATTGTTTTAAAATGTTTCAAAATTAATATTTATGTTTATGTAGTAATAACGAGGAATATCGTTTTTCGACCGGTAAACACAAATTACTACAGGAAATTAAAAATATGTACAATTACAGTACAATAATTACTATACGATATCAACGCAAAATTAAATTTAAAAGGCATGTTGAACGTATTATATTATCCTATTATCTAGTTAACATCACTAATATTATTTAATTATTAGTAATTCAATATAATTATATTTTTCTATTAATGATTGCTAATATGTTACGTTATTGCCACAAAATTCTATTCTATTTGTCCACCAGGATCATCGAGCAAGTACAGTAGTACTATATCAACCTACACAGAGAATGCTGTAAACCCATAAGGTTTGATAGAAAATACCTTTATGAGAAAAATTTTTAATTAAAATTTTTGTCTAAATTCAAACCCTGGGAGGGTGGCCCTCTGTAGCAGCAACCGTTTCAATTACTATTATACTTTCAAATGGCCATATCATAGAAACGATCAATTTTTTAATGCGAATAGTTCAGTACTTTTTTAAAGACTGTAAAATTATCTAAAAATTAGATTCTATCCTTTTATTGCCTAAAATTAACGACTTTCGAGATATAAATTAAATTAAGTAGAAAATAATGTTAAAAAATACAAAGTTTTAATTTTTAAACTTTTTTGAAGACTCTGTATCTCTAAAACAAAATATTTCACAAATAAATGGTTAAACTTTTCTGATAAAAAATTTAATGGGCGACAATTTTTGGCTAACAAACTTTTTTGAAAAATCAATCCGTCCCACCGTAATTTCAATTATTCTATGAAAAGAATTACTTTTTCAAAAAACTTTACTTGACTAAAATTGTAGTCTGCTAATTTTGTTATTCAAAAAGGGCGTTAATTTTACTGAGCAACGATTTGTTTAAATAGACACAACGTTTTCAAAAAATTCCAAAAGAATAAAACTTTTAATTTTTGAACCTTTTCGTATATAATTTAATCAATAACTCGAAAACCGCTGATATTAGACAAAAAAACTTGTAGTTTGAAACGCAAACTGTCCGTCTGTTCACAACCCCCAATAAGAGGGGGGTTTTCAAGCAAAGATCCAAAAGTTGCAATCCGGAGAGGATAATTCTCCAGTTTGTGTTGCCACAATGTTGATATAGTCCAACTCTTGGTGATAATTACCGGAAAGCGAGGCTGTATATTTTTGTAATAAAATATAAATTTAGGGTATTCTTTCAATAAAGATTTGTATAGGTGACTAACGGGTTTAATAATAAAATAACAATAGAGTAATGGAGAGTCATAGCATAATGTAATACACAAAAACAATACACACAGTACCTGATGTTGAGCCAAAACAAAGTAAAAACATTATATAAATTAACGGTTACCAATAGTTGAAAGCAAAAGTCAGTAAAACACGTCAATCTGCATGATATGGAAAAATTAAAATCAAAGTAACGTTTAGATCTGGGATTTATCGAACGAATATTAACAAGGACAGTAAATGACAATAAAAGTACAACTCGGAGAGTAAGTGATGTTAAGAGAGACAGAATTTCTGTCCTTTATAATATTTGTGCGATAAATCCTAGATCTAAACGTATCATTACTTACTTCGCGCTCTGGTAAGTTTACACAAAGTAGTGAACTCGGCACGTCTAAATAAAAACAAAAGTTGGAGATAATTCTATGGTTCTTCGATGATAGCAGAATCCATAAATGTAATTAGCTGAGCCTGTTCGAATGTCGTCGTTAAACTTGCTCACCAAAACCATAAAATGTGCTCTGGCAAGTTTTGTCAGATGGTTAAAAATTGTACCATGTGCAAACAGATGTTAAAATAAAGTAGTGATGACTGCAATCATCTTGCTTGCAATCGCTACCTTTGCAAGATTGGCCAAAGGATCTTCAACCGCAATGAAATGTAAAATGCTTACAGGGCCAACACAAGAAATGCCGATGAGAATAATTTAAGGAACTAAATAAATATTATGCAAATATTTGTTACAAGTTATTTTCCTGCTCTTTAAAAAAGCATTTAATCATTATACTAAAAATAATAGTTTTGATGCTGTATCCATTTATTTAAAAGCAGATCTTAAAATTTTTTTATAAAAAGGGCTAAATTCTTAGAATTTGAATTTAGATAATCAATCGCTGTTATATAATCGAGGATGGAAAAATCACCATTATTTTTTTTATTTGTTACATATTTAACTGTGGACTTCGTTGTTATTAGGGTAAATATTTCTAAAGCTTAAAAGTCGAGACAAAAAAAAGTGAGTTATTTGTTATTTCACTAAAAAATTTATAGCAATTTGTAGGTACTAAATTTGTATATATTATGTTTAACATAATACTGGAAGAAGTGTTAAGAAGAGCAAAATGTAACGGAACTATAATGAACAACGAAATACAGATGGTGGCATTTTGTCGACGATTATGACAATACCTTATATTTCGATTTTTTTTGCTAAAATGAGATTTTGGCATTACTTTAAAGCCCTCAGTAATTTACATAAAAGTAAAAAGCTTTAAAGTAATACCAAAATCTCATTTTAGCAAAAAGTCGAGATAGGAGGTATTGCCACATCGCCGCCGATATACTGATGACGTGATTATCATGGCAAGAACACTCAGGGCACTAGTAGAAGCCTTGAAAAATATTGAAAAAGAAGCCTGCAAAGCAAGATTACTGGTGAACGAAGGCCAAACCAAAATAATGAGATGCAGCAGAAAGAAAAAAAAAAAACTAAAAGTGACAAGAATCATGAATTAAGAATTTGAAAAGGCTAGAAAATTTAAATATGTAAGAGTACAGATAAACGGCACAAATGAATGAGGAGAAATAATAAAAGATAGAGTGATGGCAGAAAATATAACTTACTACCCCAACCAGAACTTATTAAAGGACAAGAATTTAAAAAGAAGTACAAATATCAAGAATTGTAAGACATTGATTAGACCTGTAACGACATATGAACTTGAACTGCTCTGCCTGACAGAAGCGGAAGAAGAAAAGCTTAAGGTGTTTAAGAAAAAGATTTTGAGAAGAATAATGGGCCCTATGAAGGTGAGAGAAGGGCAATATAGAAAAAGAACAAATGTTAACAAGTGAAGTGACATGTGAAAGCTGGGACAAGTGGAGAAAGAGCAATTGCAAGAGTAATGAAGTGGAAGCCTCATGCGAACAGACCAAAGGGGAGACCGAGGAAAGGATGAATAGAAGACTCGATTGAGGATCTGAGGCGAATGGATGTGAATGACTGGATAAGTAAGGTGTTGAAAAGGAAAGTATGGAAAAGAGTCGTAAAAGATGCAAAGACCGATAAAAGATACAAAGACCGATAAAAAAATCTAAGAGATGATATGGAGTGAGAAATGAATATGGGGACTAATCCCCTCCCCCAACAAATAGTATTTTGAAACATTGAAAATGTGGCCAAATTCCCCTAGGAATGTAAAGCCAGAAGAAGAAGAAATTTGTATAGGAGAAATAACTACAATTTTCTATAGTTTGCTAGTAAAAAGTACAGATCTAAAATAAAATTTTGTAGGCATTTTCTTGTAGTAAAAATTATTAAAAATTGTAGTAATTTTTAATATTTAATATAAAATTACTATCTTTTGTGGTAAATATGCACACAAAATTGAAGTTATAAGTACTGAAATCAAATTACTAGAAAGCTTTAATTACTGTTTTGTCTAAATAATTTTTTTACTTTTTTTTTGAATTATGCATTATTTACTTGTAGAAAATGTGGCGAGAGTATACTTGTACTATATGCAACCACCTTATATTCTATGTACCTACTATTATATCCAGTTAATTACATAGGTACTAATTTCTATTTTATTTACTCATTTACAATTTTCTAATTACAAAGTTATAATTGTATTATTATATTATATGAGTACTCATGATAATATTTTTTTATACCACAGCAGTGAATTGATATGATCGCTGGTTGAGTTATAGAAGGAAATTCTGAAAATATTTATAAAATGAACCTTTGACTCATTTAGGTTTTTAGAAAAACCTCAAATATGAGATGAGAACACTCTCACATTAATTTCTTCATATTAATTATTTTTTGCAGTGTACAGGTGATAAAACTTGAGTCAAGTCAAAATAACTTACTAAAATGTTTCCTTGCCTTTTTTTACAACATCAGATATCAATTCCACCGATTAACTTATTTAAGGAAATCTTGTCATCCTGAAAAATGATATTTTCTCAAATATCTCAAAATTATTTCTTACAAAATTTTCTCAAAATACGACGTACTAATAATAATATTTTTGTAATTTTTGACCCCCTCCCACCCACGTAAAGATACGTAAGATTTCAAGTATTAATTTTATTTTTATTTTTTTTTATTGAATAATTAGAATTATGCATTATTTTCAGAATCAAGTAGGTTTTGTCACTGCTAAGTTTTAACATCGAAGAGAGGATTCACGTGGAGGACTTCTGGTCTAATATCGTCAGGACTATGTACATAGATCTTACAGTTTGTCCAAAAGGGTGGTTCAGAGAGTAGAATTGACCAAGTGCTACTGTTAAAATTCGGAAGTTGCATAATATAGTAAAATGTCTTGGTTTATCTTCCACATTCGACCGAAAATTTAGATTGGTCTTCCTTTACTAAATTAGTTAGTTAAAAAAATTATTTATGTTATGTATTTGTTTATTGAACGTTAATAGTTTTAAAATAAATTTAACCATCACCTCCAATTAGTTGACAAAACAAATCAATTCTTATCTTAATTAAAATCTGCAGCAGTACACCGTAACCACATTTTTAGCATTTTTGCTTAATCGTAGCACAATTAATGTAAATGGTGTTGTTCATAAAGAATATCTAACACGCATATACAAGCTTCAAATGCTGCTTCACATAAATGAGGGTTTTTGGGAACTTTGCAATCTGATTCAACCTTTTCCAGAAATTTTTCATTTGTCGCTTTTAATACGGTTTTTAGAGTATCCATATTAATATGCCCTTTATCATCTACTACATTAGCCTTAGAACCCTGGCACTGTATGTAACATTTTATTTTATCATCATTGACCATTTCAGCTTTCTCCAATTTTTCTACTAAGGCTCGATCGACTCCAGACTCTTTGATACATTCTTCGCGGAATTTAAGTCCTACGGTTTCCAAATAATTATCGATTGCTAAAGCAACAGACTAAAAATTAGGTAAGCATAAATTGTATCACATGGTAGTTATATTTACATCTTTCCCTTGGCAGTGGACTGATGAAGCAATGCCCAACAAAACTAAAATTATGAAGAATTTCATATCGAACTTTTGCACTAAACGTCTAACACTAAATTGAAATTTTTCTAAACCACTTGAGACCATAGTTCCTTTATATAATGCAAATTTTTAATAACAAATCACCTTGTTTCTATGAATATGTAATTATATTGTTTTAATTAGTGGTTTCTGAAGTACAATTAAGACTGCAAATATATAAAATTAACTAGAAAATTAACAGTACACGTTATATTATTTCTTATTTTTCAGGATACCTAATCAATAACTGGAAAAAGATAAATACTTATTGGCATTGTAAAATTGTCTTTCCTTGAAAAAAAAAAAAAGAAAAAATGAACCATAGCTTGTTAATGATTTGAGAGCTAATAAATATAAAAGTTTTGTTGTTCTTTAAAATTGAGTTATTGCATCAATTTCATAATATGTGAAAATATTGTAATCATGCAAAACAAATTGTGAAAAAAATGTATAAAATTTAATTAAGATTGGTGAGAAATGTAAAAATTTATAAAATTGCAGTAGAGAAATTAGTGAAGAATTAATTAATTAATGGTAAATTATGGAGCCAACAAAGCAACTATTGCTAATGTGGTTCTGGTACAGCAGGACAAATTAATACATTTTGATTGGAGCAGAATGTCAAGCTTTCAAACTTCAGCAAAAAATTAAATCTACTAGTACAATTTCAATTAAGGTCATAATTAATTAAAACTGCAAGGGTACAAAACAGAATTTAATGGAAAATACCTCAGTACTACATTCAGTAATCTACCAAAATCCAAGTAAGACTAACTAAACTAAAATCTAACCAAAAAGCTAAATAAATAATTTAATTGATTTTTTAATTTTTATAAACTCGATTAATATTATTTAAAATCTAACCAGCTCTAAATTTGAAAATAAATGCAGTAAATTTGAAATTTGTTTGTAAAATTCTCATTGATTTGTGAGGTAGAGCACACATAAAATTGAGTAACACACCTACACACAGACATACAGACATTTGTTAATGTTTGGTCTCTTTCAACCCATAAGACTTTAAGGAATGTTAATCCGTAAAAGTTTGTTTTTTTGATTACAATACTCTTCCATGCAATAAAAATGTATATTAAAAATAAATTTACTAAAACTTACTAAAATTTACTAATATATTTTATCAAAACGTAATTATTACAGAAAGCAGAAAATTTTAATAAAAATTTTGGGGTAAAGGAAAAGGAAAACCACCCCTTTAACATTCTGTTGGCTTAGGCATGAGGATCGCTAACATCCAGAATCAAATAAGCACCTAAAGAAGAAGAAAAGAAGGTTGGAAACCAAGGTTTAAAAGAAAATATTAAATCAAGAGAGATCTACACATATAAAAAAAACAATGCTAACAATTAATACACATTTAAATTGTTATGTAATATGAACTGTTTTATGTAAATCTTTAATTCTGTTGTACAAATCTTATCATTGAGAATAAAATTTCTGCTATGCTTTCAAGTGATAAACTTTTGAACAATGTAATGTAATAAAGGTATAATAATTAGTGCTGAGAATTAATAAAACAATATTAAAAAACCAATAAAAACTAAGAATTACAAAATTTTGTACCCAATTTTTCTGAGAAATGTAGACTTGTTGTAAAATAAGCTTCAAGTAACTTTCAAAAAATATCTGGTAAATTGCAAAAGATAAGTACTAAGCAAATAAATTATTTGTTCAGTTCAAATAGATCAAAATTATATCAATATAATAGCGCCATCTCTCGATAGTTGTTTTAAGTTGGTCAGGTGTTTTCAAAGTCTACAATCAACAGTATTTCCAAAAAGAATATACGTTACGCATAAAGGGACAATCAAGTTTTAAAAATTAATTCGACTGATGGTTTTCCTTCAATTGGTAGTATATTATAATGTGGTATGCTAAGGTACGTTGCTTTACTTGGAATGTAAATTACCATGGTACCAATTATCAATTTATCTCTTGGTATTTTTAATGACTGTTAAAAAGTATTCATTGTAACGATTATCATATTCGAAGCGGTTGTTACATAATCAAAACTTGAAAGAAGCTTTTTTCAATTAACGTTAAATACAAAAAGAAAAATCACTTTCACGTGTTTTAATAAAAACCAACATTACACTAACTTCCCAACTTACAGTGTTTCATCGAAGCGTAACTTAATATTCATAATTTACTTTCTTATAAACATTTAATCAGAATAAATATGATTTATTATAATTTGTATATTGTAGTTTATTTCCTCTATATTTAATATTGTAAATTGCTAACGTATCACCTTTGTTGTAAATTATCAATTTAATAATAATAAAAATTTAAATAAAGAAACTTTGCTAATGACTATTAATAACAATAGGCTTTTTTTATTATTCGTGATGACAAAATTTTAATTATAACATACAAATTATTTCCTTACATTTCTATAGTTTGTTATTTATTGGTGCGTTTAACTTTTTTTAAATCTTTAAATTGCAATGTGAAAGCATTTTTGTCAGTAGGTATTCTTAATTGTTTAAAATTATGCTAATATAATAACATTCTATTTGCAGCAAATACAGTATGTAGGTAAACATGGCACGATAGAAGATAATAGTAGGTAATTTATTATTGAGTAGGTGTTCAATGAAATGTTCATTAATTGTACTTGAGAAAATTATAAGATACCAAGATTATTATTGCAATTCCTCTGTCCTTTTATTTATTTCTTCAGATAAGTCGTATTTTACGTATTGTTTTATTACAGGTAACATCATAATAGATTTCTTCCGCATGCTTTATGTATTTTTCTACAATTTTTCATATTTTTTATTATGCTTGGCTGTTTATAAACGGGATATCGTTAACTTTAATTTTAGATTTTTTTTTAAATTTTACTAATATTATTATTAAATTTTTAACTTTTAGTAGGTATGTCCGTTCTCCACTGGTAGATCTATGGTTAAAAGTTCCGAATTAGCATAAAAGTCGTTTAATATGCACTTGATTTGTAACTCTAGCTTCCTCATTGACTTAGTCTTAGATCCGCCACTGCTTGGCTTAGGTGACATTATTGACACTTAACAAATCCTAATGGGGCATTCTACATCAAATCGACCACTTTTGAACCCGACCCCTTTTGATTTTCCTGAAATTTTTACATATTATACTATCTCACCAAAAACAGTTCTGTGAATTTTTTCAAAATTTTTTATTCAACCCAAAAAGAGTTACGAATTTTTAGAAAAATTGGAGTTCTTTTTCTTCAAACGATCGTAACTATGTCAAAAATTGACTAATCGGAACGTTTTTTTTTTGTTTTTGTTTGTCTTTAAACGTACTTTTCAGGAAAAAAATTTTCATTTTTTCGGAGAAAATCATTGATTTTTCAAATTTCGACACTTTTGATTTTTGATTATTTTATTTAAAAAAAAATCTGATTTATTCCGCGTATAACAACGCAAACCCCATAATGGGCCGACATTTCTTTCTATTTCTTTTGTTTAATTAAAAAATATTATTTGCGTAAAAATAAAACAAAATATTTTTTAATTAAACAAAAAAAATAGAAAGAAATGTGGGCCCATTATGGGGTTTGCGTTGTTATACGAGAAATAAATAAGAGTTTCTTTTGAAATAAAAAAATCAAAAATCAAATGTTTCGAAATTTGAAAAATCAATGATTTTCTCCGAAAAAATGAAAAATTTTGTAGAATCCAAGTTTGAATTTTTTTTTGTATTTTTTCCTGAAAAGTACGTTTAAAGACGAGCAAAAACAAAAAAAAAGATCGTTTTGATTAGTCAATTTTTGAAATAGTTACGATTGTTTGAAGAAAAAAAACATCAGTTTTTCTGAAAAATTTTAACTTTGTAAAAAAATTTGAAAAAAATTACACAACTGATTTTACGTATTATACTATCCCATCAAAAACAGTTCTGTAAATTTTTTCAAAAATTGTTTACAAAGTTAAGAATTTTTAGAAAAACTGATGTTTTTTTCTTCAAACGATCGTAACTTTTTCAAATATTGACTAATCAAAACGTTCTTTTTTTGTTTTTATTTGTCTTTAAACGCACTTTTCAGGAAAAAATACAAAAAAAATATTCAAACTTGGATTCTACAAAATTTTTTATTTTTTCGGAGAAAATCATTAATTTTTCAAATTTTTCCAGTTTTGATTTTTGATTTTTTTATTTCAAAAACAACTCTGATTTATTTCGCGTATAACAACGCAAATCCCATAATGGCCGAAATTTTTTTCTATTTTTTTTGTTTAAGGCTGTGTTCTCACTTAGAATGAAAATTCGATTTTAAATAGAAAATGGACTATTTGGTGTACAATAACAGTAGCTGACCAAAAACGTACAATAAAAAATAAAGTAATATGTAAAAAAAAAATCGGGAATGCAAGAGATACGCGCATTTTAGCGTTAATTTTATTTACAATTTTCTGACTTTATTTTTAAAAATAACGCGTTTAAATTTTTACAGTATGTCTAAAACGTTATTTTTAATATTATGTCGGAGCCAAAATTTTTTTAAAATTGCGTTAAAAAATTTTTTTTTTGCGATTTATTTATTCGCGAAAAAAGCGCTCCGACATAATATTGTAAATAACATTTCAGACATACGGTAAAAATTTTAACTTATTTAACTTTTATTTAACTTTATTTAACTTTTAAATTTTAACTCGTTATTTTCAAAAATAAGGTCAGAAAATTATAAATAAAAAAGTGGTTGCGAGAGAACAGCCTTAATTAAAAAATATTTTGTTTTATTTTTACGCAAATAATATTTTTCAATTAAACAAAAGAAATAGAAAGAAATGTCGGCCCATTATGGGGTTTGCGTTGTTATAAGCGGAATAAATCAGAGTTTTTTTCGAAATAAAAAAATCAAAAATCAAAAGTGTCGAAATTTGAAAAATCAATGATTTTCTCCGAAAAAATAAAAAATTTTGTAGAATCCAAGTTTGAATTTTTTTTTGTATTTTTTCCTGAAAAGTACGTTTAAAGACAAATAAAACCAAAAAAAAACGTTCCAATTAGTAAATTTTTGAAATAGTTACGATCGTTTGAAAAAAAACAGCAGTTTTTCTAAAAATTCGTAACTTTTTTTGGGTCGAGTAAAAAATTTTGAAAAAATTCACAGAACTGTTGTTGATGAGATAGTATAATATGTAAAAATTTCAGGAAAATCAAAAAGGGTCGGGTTCAAAAGTGGTCGATTTGGTGTGGAATGCCTCATATACATAATTTAAATATCTTTTTAGTTTCCAAAAAAAAAAAAGAAATACATTTTTAATATTTTGTTGTTGTTGATAACAACTAATTTAAAATGTACAAGGTACCAGTGTACCTTTCCAGTAGTTTGAAGGTGTCAGAAATCTCAATACTGTATAAGTGTAACAAAACAAAAAGGAAGTAGGATATCGAAAAAATATTCAAATGCAAAATACAGTCAGAAGTAGGAAACCTGCTTTACTTTTGTTCGTACTTTTATGTAGAATGCACAATAAGAACTTGGAAATTATTATAAGTTTTGTTGAAACTAATTTCACATTATTAATTATAATTGTGAAATACATAAAAGCCATCATTTATAATTTTATTTTGTAAATCTTTTGTATTTAAAAGAATAACTCATAAATAATTTTTTTATTACATGCAATGTTTTGATATTGTATAATATACCAGACTGTCTCGAAAAGTTTCATTAGGATCAATTCATTAAGATTTTGAAACGCACGAAATTTACCACAGTTTAGACTTTTTTAATAATGATATCCATATTATAACAAAATAACTAGAATAATGGATTTTGATTTTAGTATCAAAAGTTGCAAAATATTCGTTTTTCAACCTATTTTATGGAAATAGTCCATTTTAAAACATCTTTGGCCGGAGTGCCCATCACTTCAAAATTACATGGAAGATATCAAGCTTTTCAGACTCATATTGGTGTAAGAAAATATTAATCAACTTATCATCTCCAAATAATCGCAATCTTAATTTGATCACTACAGTGGTATTTTGAAGGATTGCTAAAAAATTGCTTTTTATTCGAATTTAAATTTCGTCCTTGTAAAATGTTATTATTTGGTTTTTAAAAATATTGGTAAAAAAATACATAAGATTAATATGATTTTACATATATAATTAAAATTTATAAATAATAATTAGTTAGTAATCAAAACGTAATTAATCGTTGCATCTTTTCTTTATAATAATATGATAAATTTTCAAGGTAATAAAACTGAAGAATGCTAGGTTGCAACAGTTATTTTACAAGATGGGGTTACTTTGATTTTTTTTTTTTTAATATTTAATTGAACGAATTTTTTTTTTGGGCAAAATACCATTTTCATTTTTTCAAATTTTGTTCCAAATTTTTAACATTTTTCATATTTTAATACAATTTGTAAGTTTATTTTGAAACTCTTTGTGCTAGAAAATTTGTACCTTAGGCAAATGTTCAAGCTCAAGCTAGAGATTTTGGCGTAATTTTATTATTTGAAATACACCATTTTGATTAAATAGCAGTTAATTTTATTTTGTAGATTTATTTATCGATAGCAACCTATAGGATGAAAGCAGTATAGGTATTTAGAATGTAGTGAGCAGCGGCGTAACCAGAAGGCTTGGAAGTTTTGGTTCGAGATTTAAAAGCCGCCCCTCCCCATTTACGATCAATGTTACTCTTTAAATAAAAAACAAACTTTGTGTATCTATAGCTTATCTATATATAGTGTATCTATAGTATAGACTATATTTTCAAAATTTGCATAATATATATATATAAAAGTTTTAGCTTTTTTTGGTACCAAAGTTCTGTTAAAATTTCTCAGTTTATCTCTTGAAAGCTATCAAATTTTGACTTTTTCGATTAAAATAAGCAATTTTACAAAATACCTACCTTTAAAGCTAAAACTAATTCAAAAATCCTAAGTTGTTAAGTAACATAAAAATCATTTTAGTCGGGGAGCTGCAGCGATAGTTTCGTATCGTAATTTTTATCTTTTCTTTTGATTTTATTACGCTACAATGTAGCGTAGTTACATATGCGTTACTACAAAATTCCTTTGCATATAAAAGCAAATTGTTATGTATATATTTATTTTTGTTCAAGGTTGATTAACAGTATGCAAATTTTTAATCGAGTTCTTACAGGAATTTGACAAACTTTGTTAAGTTAATAATTTTTTTCTACTATGTACCTACCTAAACTAAACAAATTTTAAAACTAAATGCTGCTATTTACATAATTGTTTATTTAATAGTAGTGCGTGCTGTTGACAACGCTGACAAATATTTTCTCTTATTAAAGAATTAGCTAAATTACAAAAAAATATTTTTTCAAGTAACAATGCTTTTAGAAATTCTTAAGGATTGATTGTTAAAGAAATATTATTATTTAGGATTTAAGGATGCGTGCACTAAAACAAATATGACACACCAAAGAATGGGTAACCATGCAAAGAGTTCTCAAATAATTATACTGGTGATACTGATACTTACTGATTAAAAATAATTTAATTTAGTTACCGTAATCTGGGTTTTTTTTAACAGTTTTTCAGCAAAACCATCAGAGATATTTTTCAAAAAATTCTAAAAAATTTATATAAGTATTAAGTGATCTTATAGTTACATATTTGTAAAAAAGGAAAATTTCTTGATTTTTTTTTTAAGTTTCTTGTTTATGATAATCGAATTTTCTCAAAAATTAGAGTAAATTTGGTTACAGGCAAATTTTAATATTGATAATAAAAATTAATTGTTGATCATTCCATACTTCTGCACAAATTGATTATATTGGGTATTCCTTAAGGACGAGCCCAAAAATTGTTCTTAAGCTTCCTAGCAGAACGTACTCAATATATAACCGCAAATTGGAAGACCAGCCCAAATGGAACGCTATTGTCTGGTGTGCCCCAAGGCGCAATTATTAGACCTCTCCTCTTTCTGGTGTATACCAAATGCAATTTAATGGAAAAATTACCCATTTTGCTGACGACACAGCTCTGTTCTACGCGGGGAAGCCTGAAGACATCTTCCTATATGACCAATCGGATTTGGATGTTATGGAAGAGTTGTCCTAAAGGAATGATATCAGCGACTGAACAAGGTTACATTCAATTTTATGGTAATCAACATTAATCATCTGTACCTAAAAGAGAATGAAAAAACAATAAAAAAAAACAACAAATATCGCTAAATATCTGGAGCTCATGATAGATAACTTTTATAGTTAATAAAATCAATAATGTCTGCTTTCAGATGTAGCAAAAAGATTTAATGTTCAACAGAAACATCACGTTTTCTAAAATATATTATGTATAAATTTATCCTCACCTGACGTATTTATCGGCATACTGAAGTCAGGCTACAAAGGCGAGCCTAAGTCGCCTAAATGTGACCAATAACAGAGTACTGAAGATCTTGTTTGGAAAGCCCTTCTTGATGGAAACTGCACAACTTTACCAGGGCCTGGGACTGTTACAAGTCAATGAAATCGTAAAACTTGACAGCCTTAAACTAATCTATAAAATCATACATGAACTACCCCTGGCAAACGTCAAATTAGTTCAAAATTGTGACTTGAATTTTTACAACACTAGATCCAAACAACGTTACCAAATTTGTCCTCGGTGAAGAATCCGGGTAAAAAAGGATCACCTACCAGGCTCTTCAATAGTACAATAATCTTTCACAGGATGTGAGGAGCTCCAAAACAACCGGGATCTTCTGTCATTTCTATCAATCTTTGAAAAAGTGAACCTTCCTTTATGAACAGTTTTACCAGTTAATCTTTTTATTTTGCTCTTTGCTACAAAATTTAAATAATCTTGACAGATTTTTTTATATCATATGGTATTAAAAGGAAACCCCAAGACTTTTTTCAATCCTTCTTGCTTAGGGTGGTTGCTTTCATATGGATGGATTGCAAAATTGCACACTTAATTGGGCTTGTTTTACTACCTTCCATTTCACAACAGCGTGTGGATGTCCATCTGAGCTGAGAAATTCTGTAAAGTTTGCGATTCAAACTCAGAATTTTTGCTCTGTAACTCAATCAACGATCACATCACTCATCTGCTGTGACTTATTTATTTTTTTACCTTTTTGCAGGATGCATTATGGAATATCGTATTTTTGTAGTATCTCATACATTAATACGGCCTTCTTTTTTAATATTTTTTGTTTTGTAACCAAGTTACATGTAAAATATTCAGACAACTCAGTCTTCCTCTGATAATTTCTCAAGATGGTCAAATTTCCCCAGTAAATGTTATTGTTTTTATAAGTCTGACAACTAACCCCATAATTTTTACTTGAATCAGCTGAAAATATTTTTTAAGTTGTAGAAATAAACACAATGGTTTTCTGTATAAAGAATTTCCTGCAATTATTTTTTTTGCACGAATAGCTAGAGATTGAGCACAAACCATAGGTTTTTAGGTTTGACTAGGGTGGTTTCAGATTATTCGTGCCTTGGTTCAGATTCCACGTAAAACTATAGACCTCAAAAAACACAGAAATAAATGGTATCTCCATTACATTTACATCTATGTCATAAGAGAGCAGCACGATATGTATGTGCGTACTTTTATTCCATCCTACTCTTCTGGTGCAACTGAGATAACTTTGTATGATAAAATATTACACGGAATTAAGTTATTATTTTATAACTTTTTCATACACAACAGTAGAAATTGCAACAAAAGCAGGAAATTAAGCTTAAATAGCGGAAACCATACAAAAAGTTATATTTATTTTGATCTGTTTTACACCAGTACTGTAAACTGCCGCGTAGATGTCGCCTACTTATGAAAAAATTTCATTTGGAAATAATTCTTGTTCCCACTGCTTTTATTAAAGAAATTGATTGACCTTGTTAAACTAATTTTATGTCCTTGGCATAATAATTTAATTGGATTGGTAGTAATCTCGCTTTCATATCAATCGGTTTGTACGAGTTCAATTTATAAAATATTACATTGACTTATTAGGTAGTACTAACATTTGAACATTCATTACAAAACTGGAAAATTAAAAGGAATTAATCTATGAAAATTAAACATTGAGTGGTTCCTTTAATAATATTCATTTCCTTTGATGCAAAGAATTCGAAACGCCGCAAATGAGTTAATTTTTACAGTCCTTGCAATTGTTACTTACATTTCAATCTCAATTCGGATGTGAAACCATTAAAATGATGACTGACAGATCATAGTAAATGTTTATTTACTTTATTCTGATTTCCTCAATAAAATTCAAATAAATAAAATTATTTAGCAATTTATTTTACATAAATGAATATTTAAATTTAACTATCTTTATTAGGGTAATCTTAACTTATTTTCGTTAAAGAATTACAGCTGCATGATAAAAAGATATAAATTTCAAAGCCACTTGCAAGGTAAATGGTTTTTCTTATCAATAATAATTATTACACAACTTTTCTAGTGAAATTTCTTGTACAATTATTGATGAATAGTTTTAGCAAAAGTTAGAACGTATCCATTACATCCAACAAATTTCACTTCAACAACATAAACTTTAACTTCGCTCAACTCAAAAAATTAAATAATTTCTCAAAATATTTTTTTAGAGAGTTACTATGTTACATCAGAAAAAAAGATTTTTGTATTGTTCCAATCCATCAGTACATTATGGTAGGTCAAGTTCAGTGTTAGGGTCAACACATAACATAAAATTTTATCAACTGATGCTTTTCAACATTACTACATTCATTATAAAAATTAGAAATTTTTTTGTTACAAAAGTAACAAAGAAAAACCATTATTATTTAATCTTTCATTCAAGTGTCAAAAGTAACTTTCTTGACCATTTTCAGACAATACCTTGTTTATACAGGAAAAAGATTTGATATCATCACAGCAATTAAAAGTAAATATTTAATTATTTCATTAGGAATAAACTTAAAATTTAAACAGTTACTCGACTCTCCCACAAAAAACTGGACGGGGAAGTGGAAAACTATATAAATAACGAATAAGAAATTCCCTTTTCATTTTGAATTTTACAATAAGTGCAAGTGAAGTGATAACTTTGTTTTTAATAATAATTAAACTATGGCGTTGTTAAAATTGGTAAGACATTTTAATTACCCTACGAAAATTGGTCAATTAATTTTTTAGTTTTCTTGCATATCGATAATAATTAATTTCAAAATAATGTTGTTTAGCATACGAAAAATTTAAAATCGACCTTGCCTTTTTTTAAAATAGTAATTAATTAAGAATTGTTTATGGCAGAAATTAGGAAGACTATTTAAGGCTAAAAAAGTTAATTACCTCGATGGGTATAATTTACATACACTTATAACTTTTTCATTACCCACGACAATTCATGTCTATTATTTCCATATAAAATTGTTTGGTGATGCAGAAACAGTGGCAATTTTGCTAATAGCTTTCTAATAAACTTAAAAAATTTAAATTTTTTTAGATTATTAGTGAAACCAGGGCACTTTTACCAAAATAAGAATAAAAGTTAGTTTGAAAAACTTTAATTAACAGAAGCGACTGAGATAATTATTGGTTTTTAATTAGAAAATTATGGGTTTTGCTAATTAATCTGAATTAGGAGCGACATAATTAATATTTTGTACTTATAATTAATTATATGTGTGGTATCACATTAAACGGTTCTCATTTTCTTGTTGAATTAAATTGCTAAAAGGTAGAAAACAAACAAAAATTACATGGAACATTGCAATTATTGCACTTTATGCGCTAACAACTTTTTTAACGAGAAAGTAAATATTTTATTTACATTTTATAATTAGTAAAATAAAAATTAGAGTGTTCAAGTTCTTATCGACAATTATTTATGAACTTTCTTTTACAAATTTTATTAATTTGCTTCCTTCCGGTTTTGTCAATTATTCATACTACTTAATTGTGATGTAATTATTACTATATGAAATCTAAAGCGTATCATGAAGTTACATTATACTTGGTTTGAATCAACGTGGAAGTTGTAATTATTTAACGAATATTTGAACGTATTATTATATATTTAAAAATTGGGCAAATATTTGACAAACCTTCAAAGCATTTTTTAGTAGATAATCTTCCGGATGTTTAATATTATATTACGCTAATTTGTAATATATAATGTAATTTTTTGTTTAAATATTTTTGAACTACAATTTAAATTTATCTGATAAAGTCCACTTGTTTGTGTTTTTGCTAATTTTTTCTCTTCGATATTAATTGAATTTTTTTAATAATTATTTTTCTTTTGTAAACTTCTTAATCAATACGTAATTTAATAAACAAATGTTTTCTTTTTTTTTGTGGTTATATAATTATTTTGTATTTTACAACACTAGATTGCTCTGGCTGTGCGGCCTGAAGACCGCACTGGAGCTATTTATAGGTTATCGATGAACCAATCAAAAAATGACAATTAAAAATTAACACTTCTTAAATACTTCTTGGTATTCACGAACTTTTATATTTGCTGAATCTCTTGATCGAGACCATACAACGTAAAGTTATTCAAAACAAATGAAATAAAAGAAAAATTAATTTTAATTGCTATTTATATTAAAATTTGGAAAAAGCTTAAATATTTTTGGTTTCTTAAAATAAAAACAAATCGTATATTAATAACAGTTTATCCTTGTCTGGAAGTCGGGGCACTCTGAACATGTGCCCCCAAAGCTTTTTTAAAAATACACATTTTTTTCACTTTGTTGTTGTGTCATAAAGATGACTTAAGACTTTCAGCGTTATATTAATGAAGATACCGCAGTCTCCTAGAAAAAAATGTATTTTTTTGATAGTATGAATGCGCATCTGTGGCAATTTAGAGAATGCAGCATTTCATTGCAATCGAAATTTACCGAAAGACCATTAACGAAAGCTATGCTTATGTCAAAAAAATTCAGATTGGCACAAATTTTTACTAACCTAAAAACCTTACGTGATCAGTCAGTAAAATCACCTCCCCTGGAATCGAGTTTTGAAACACTAACCCGTGCGTGGACGGACTTTTTACCTAATAAAGTGATAAAAATTCAATGTCCCGCATTAATTCAGCTAAATGGGTTGTTTTAATTTTTGTTTGCCATAAATCCTTGAACTTTAAAACTTCTCATGCGCTGATGCAAGAAAATTTAGTCGTGCCTGATAAAAATTTGAATTTTGCTCCATCACTGGAAGACTACCTATTTTGGCAATTTAAGTAGGAAATCATAATGTTCCGCTTTTTCTCACGAAGGTCAGTGTTCCCCATATTAGAAAATTGTGGCTTTATTTGGTTGATTAAGTTTAAATCTCATGGTCATGGCTATGCTGAAATATTATCAGATAGTCTCTAACGAGTATTATACCATTTTTGACTTTTTGACTTTTCGGATTTTCTACTATTTTGAAAAATATTGCAAATATAATTGAACTCGTTTCATGTCGAAGACAAACTCATAGATATGATATAACCCTATTTTCTCGTACAGAGGTCTTGAAATCTTGCCCTGGAACCTTAAGCTTTTTTTCTTGCAGACGATGAAAAATAAAATGTATAGATTTCATTATTAAAATTTACCCAAAAAATGGCTCGATTAAATACCAAATTTGCATTTACAGAATACCCACAGTCTTCAGTTTACTTACGAAAGGTTTCACTTCAGTTTTCCAATTTTTAAGAAAATAAAGTATTTTAATTCTTTGCTCTATTTACTCTACTTGATTGATTCTCTCACATCTTCTGTATCTTGAACCGTCAGCTTTTGTTATAGCCTTCGGCTTATTAAATTAACCAGTCCTCTGTAATAACTTGTGGTCATGGTTCTTGGTTACTTCTGTCGCGTGGTTGTTTTAATTGTTTTAAAAATGAAAAGTAAATTAAGATTTATTTTAAACATTTGACAGAAAAATGTCACATTATTAACATTCCAAAGATTTAATGACCACCTACGAAAAGTCTCACTGGAAAGAAAACAAATTATATATAATTTATGAAAAGCATTGTTGAATCGACAATTAAATTTTCAAAAAATACAAGGAGAAATGAATTTTGTTAACACCAAGTTCATTTTCAATACTTTCACTTTCATAAAAATACTTCAAAATGTATTTACTACATTACTCAATAAGGAGGAATTATAGTAATCCAGTTTTATATACATATACACTTTCTCTGTAACTATAATCGATTATTGTTGATCTTAAATTGAAAGCGGAAATTGAGTTAACACTTTATATATTTTAAACAATGTTATTTTTTTTTTAGGTTGTGACGTTTGCCATTATCGGACTAACAACATCCCAAAGCGTGAAAAATTTCGACTCCGACTACATTCAAAACCAACAGTTACCTCATTTATCGCGACCCTCTGACATTCCATCGTATTTACCCTTAAACTTGGAACTCTCCAAAGAAGATTCAGAATTGGAACTTTTAAGAGCGCCGTCTCAAGATTATTTGGATGCACCTTACCCAGTTCCATCGCGAGAAATCCAAGCTCCTTCCGTAGAACCATGGAATCCTAACAACGATCCTAAATATTATTACGAATTACCGTCTCTGTTAACCAAACAAGACACTCCAACAAACATTTATCCTAAAAAATTTAACAAGGATTTGTACGAAAAACAAAAACCTTTGTCAAGCAAACCAAAGCAAGAAATTGTTTTAATCCCAATTTCGGAAGAGGAAGTTGAAACGAAAGAAAAAAATGTTGGAAAGATTTTACTAAACTTAGCTAAAGTACAAAACCAAAAAAAACTGCAGTCTGAAAAGGTACAACACTCTAAACCAATAATAAATGATCAAGAACCTCAAACTTCTGACTTTTCTAATGGCTTTGATTCACAAGGAACTAATGCCTTTTCTTCTGCTAACATACACTTAGCTCCTCCTGCTCCACACAACAGGCAGGAATTTCAGATGCATGGTTTTGATGGTCCTCATAGCTATAAATGGGGCTTTGATACTGGCAAAGGGTAACTTAACTCTTCTTTTCTTTGCTTACTTTTCTTATTTAAAAACTTGTCTAATAATTAACACGAGAAATTTTACTTAACACTACTTAGCGACTACTTTCACTGCACTTTTATGCACTTTTTCTTCTCTTTATATTAAAATAAATATTTTTATCTCTTTAAAACTAATCTTCCTAATCGTTGCTAAATTACCTTTCTGCATATTAATACGTCTATTTTATGGTATCGTAATTGAATAAATCATAAGATTTAACCTTGGTTTCAGATACCTAAAATAAAGCGTAGATTTTCTAAATTAAAATTGTGCTCACGACAAGCACAACATATAATTTTCTCAACTATAATATTAATAAATTTAATAAAATAGGAAATCATTAACAAAACTCTTTTGCGCACTAATCGACCTTCCTGATTTTTATTTCGCTAACAATTTGCCTGCAGCTTTTATTTAAAAAATGAAAAATTAAATTTTTTTGAAAAACAAACATTTTTCGTAGTTTTAGAAGTCTAGCTAGATCTAAAGATCCCCCAAAATTCAAATAAATTTAATTGAAAATTATGCACTAATTTTAATTGATTTGTGTGAACCTGAAATGTATGGTTAAAAAAATTGGTTAAATATTTAATAGTTATAGTTCTCGATTTTATACTAATATACTAGTTATTTATTCTGAAAATCTACACAAATATGAAATGAACTGATGTGTACAATTTTAATGATTTTATTTAGAAATGTTGTTAATTAATTTTTTTTTACAATTTTTTTAGACACAATAGGCAATTCCGTTACGAAGAACGTGATAAGCATGGAATTGTAAAAGGTCATTATGGATATTATGATAAGCATGGAAAACTCCGTTTGGTTCATTATGATGCTCATCCTCATGAAGGTTTTCACGCCGAAGGAAATTTTGGCAACCACTGATAACAACTAAAATCATTTATATTTTTTTACAAATGTTAACTACAAATTTACAAAATTCTTAAATTATTGCTGAACAGATTTTTCTAAATAATATCCATCATAATTTTAATGTTTTAATTTTTTAATGTGATTTTTGTTTATAGTTTTTGTGTTATAGTTGTGTTGTTTTATTAAATAAAAAAATAAATGTTTTTAAAAATGTTTTTCAAAATACACTGGAGGTTACGACAATACACAAATTTTTATATTGGTAATGTCCTGTTTAGTACTTTAAACTAGTCCAATTTTTTTATCAGTGAGGGCTTTTCGCTTTAATTATATAAATTATATTGGATAGCTGACAAGACCAAGAGGCTTTTGGCAGCCTTTAACCATTTCTTAGGGTTGAAGCAAATTAGAGGTTTGTTATAACTGACGTGGAGGGAGAGTTTTCTAGCAAATTATTATATTAAAAAACGTTTTCCAACTTTTGACCTTCTTTCTCTTTGTGTTAGTTGGTCACAATTTTCGGACCCCCCAGAAAATTATCTTGTAACTTTTTTTTTCTAGTTGAAAAAGCTCATCTAAATAAAAACGCACAAAATCAAAACAATTTTCAAGAACTTGGAGAAAAGTTTAGATTAAAATCTTATTTATTAAAAACACATTATTTTGTAGTTACAAATTTTTCATTACTTTATGTTTTCTTCAATATCGTTCAGTAAACTAGAAGCCCCTATACGAAACAAGTTGGAATTAAGCCAATCATCTCCCAAAGTTACTTTTATCAAATGTAACCATGACAATGCATCAGCACTGGTTTTTATACCTCCTGCAGGTTTAAAACCAACCTGAAACTTACAAAATTAACAAAAGTTATAGTACTTTGAAGTAAAACATCTCACCTTAATTCCAGTGGCCTTGTGATGCTCTGCTATAGCTTTGCACATGACAATTCCCATGGGTAATACAGCATTTACAACCTCTTTACCAGTAGACGTTTTAATAAAGTCTGATCCCGCTAAAATTGCAATTTTAGACGCAATGTACACCTAAAATCGTTAAGGTACAAAATTGAAAGTAAAACCATAAAAATTTGTTACATTATTAAAAGTTTCAAGATCGCCAGTCGCCAAAATTGTTTTCATCAATATTTTTTCACCGCAACATTTTTTCATTTCTCTTATTTCGTTGTACAGTTGCTCCCATTGCTTGGTTAAAACTAAGGTACGGTTTATCACGACGTCAATTTCATTGGCTCCTTGACTAACTGCATATTCAATTTCTTTCAACTTTAACTCAAGAGGTAATTGCCCGCTGGGAAAACCAGCGGCGACTAAAAAATTAATAACAATTTTTAGATTTACTTCAGCAGTATCCATCTATTTCTGTTCAGTAACGTTTCAGAATTGCCCTTTTGCAATAATTTTTAAAATGTTAGGTAAGTTTACCTGAAGCAACCTTGATTTGGGAAGGATAACAGTCACCCAAGGAACAGATAGCATCTTTTACTCGAACAGGATAAACACAAACTGCTGCACAGTGAATTTTATTGTATTCTCTATTTCCCAATGGTAAAATTGCCTAAAAATTTTTTTAAATTTTTTTTAGCCCGATTAGCATTATTTTCCAGTACGCCACTGGAAATATATAAATTAAGCTTCAGAGTACTGTACCTTTTCACATAATTTTTTAATACTTTCAGGAGTATCATTTCCTGCCAAACTTGTTAAGTCAACGTATTTTACTATTTCTACCAAAATTTCCTTTTTCAGCTCTGAACATTTTGATAAAATTAGTTCTTTTAAAAGGTCAATTTCTTTAGTTTCAATATTAACAGTTTCTATCCAACTAAAATCTAAAAATTTTATTTATATTATGTTATTACAAAGTACAGAAAAAGTTGATTTACCTGGCGCATTGTTAGTCATAATTTCAAAAATTTTAATTTTAAATTTTTTGAAAAAATTATTTTCAAGTTCACTTGCCGAGTTTATAATTGCAAAGAAGGGTCAAAATTCGGATAAGATAACTTAAACTAACTACGCTAGTCAATTATAGTAATAACAAGAGCCAGGATTTCTATGCATTTGAATGTTTTACTTCCAAAGAAATTTATACTTTATTTGTACTATCAGAATAGGTTCGGGGGAGGAGGGGGTAAAATAATGCAGTTTTGAGAGATCCTTGAGTGGGGTTGCCTCCTCTTATAATAAAATGAAGTCGATCATACAGCAGCAATTTTTTCCTACCTATTGACTCCATTCCCTAATTATTTTTAAATTGAAACAAAATGTGTGACGTCACAGGTGGGCTCGTGTCGAATTTTATGTTATTACGTTGTTAGTAAACTAAATTAAAGGTGTACTATATTAACATTTAACCTACCTGTGACGTCATTTATGTTTAATTCACTGCTTGAAAATCAAGGTGTGTTTTTAATGGTTTCAAAGGCACAAACCAAGTTTATCCTGTTAAGGTTGGTAAATTTAACTATAACAATTTTACTGCATGTTACGCCACTGATACCTGTCAGGTTATTTTTCGAGGTTATATTATTATTATTTAAGTCCTCTTTTTCAAATTTTTAACCGAAATGGCAACAAACGCTTTATTACGAGTTACACAGCTAGACGCAATTCGTTTGGATAATGAAATTTATCGATCTATATTAAATTCGTTTAAGGAATGTTCCAAGTATCTTCCGGTAGGTAGGACAACTTTTACACTTTACAAACTAACAAGAAGTTTTTCTTTTAGCCTGGTTTTACTGCTAAGTACGAGCCTGAAATTTTCCTATTTATAAAATTATTCCTTTTGAAATATTCCATAATAGACGATGGTTTAACGTTCGGACAAAAATTGTTGGCAATTAAATATACCGAGATGTCGATGTTTAAGAAAGTTATGTATTTGTTTTTATCAAATTTGAGTTACGTTAGGGATAGGTTGGAAGCGTCATCTATTTCAGACAATATGCATAATATTGTAAAGCAATTGGATACCTTCGTTAGGATCTGTTCTTTCATTAATATGGGATTATTTTTAAAAAATGGCACAATGCCCCTTTTAGTGCAACGTCTTTTAGGATTACATCAAGTGTATTCTCGTAATGTTCAGCGTCAGTCTGGATCGAAGTATATGACCAGAGAACTTTTGTGGAATGGCTTTATCGTAAGTGTTTATAATTGCGATTCTTTAATCATTTATTTAAATCGTAACAATTTTTAGGAAGCTTTGGTGTATGTGTTACCTTTAGTGAATTATCATAAAATCAAAAGAGTTGCTCACAATTTAAATCCGTTTGGTAAAAAGTTGACGTTTGCACCTTGCAAGGAGAGAATTTTAAATTTACAAACGACTTGTGCTCAATGTAAATTACCTCCGATTATACCTCATCATATGGGCTGCTCACATATTTTCTGTTATGTATGTTTAAAGGTAAATTGCTCTTAAATTTGGTTGTATTGTTTGCTTAAAATTTGTTATTTTTAGGGTAATCAAGCAGCAGATTCAAAATATGGGTGCCCAGTTTGTGAATTTAGTTCTGAAAAACCCATATGCAAAAAGGTGGTTGTTCAAGCTTAAATCTTTGTTTCTATTTATACCAAACACATGCCAAAACAGCTTTTGTGATATTGATAGGGTTTTGTACATTTTTACAAGATTTTGTGATTAAATATTTTTTTCAATACTTTTTTATGTTTCTTGAATCAATTATAAGATAATTTTGTTGCAAAAATTGTTTTTAAAAATTTCTCAAGGTTAAAATGATTAAAATAAAGCTCATAATAAATTTTCAATTGGCGATTATAGTAAATTTGTGTTTTGCTTTGTAAAAAAAAACATTTTGTATCATAGAAATCCACAAGGACATTTGTGAAATGAGGTTGCTTGAGCTTCTAATGCTGAATATTTTTGGAAATACAATTAGTAAATGAGCAATATTTTTAGAACAGTAAATATTGAAAAAATTTAACAGAACTGTACCATTCTGTACAGTACATTATAAAACACAAAATTAACCATATTACTGTGATTTGAATCTTTCTCAAAGCTTATTTTACCTTATAAAAACTGCGATACTGTTTATCAGCCCTTGATGTCCTATTTTCCTAAACTGAAGCATTTGAGTTTAAAGATATATGAATTTGGACCCCCTTGAATTGTCGCCAGGGTCAGGTTTCTTGGTTCTCCCCCCCTAGATCCGGGGCTAACGTTTATTAACTTCGTTTAGATGTCATAATTTTTATCAGTCGTATTTCGGGGTGAAATTGGTGTTAAATGTTAAGAGCTTAATGCCTGGTTTCATTAAACTTTTAAGAAAGCTTTAAATTTAACTAACCGATATTTTATTTCTTTTGTTTGAGTCTCAACTATCGCTAAGTGTCTTTGCTTGCTTTTTTTTTTCACTCTCATTTTGAATTTTTGGGTCAAACTAGTGTTAAATGTTAGAGCCAGAATATTCTCATCATTTTAATTTTATGTTCTATAAAGTTACGGCTATTTCAAATTTTTCCAGTTTTCCGAGTAAGTTCCTTTTTTTTTCCAGATTATTTTTTTTTTTCCAGATTTTTTCCAAATTTTCCAGATTAAAATTTTTGTCACAATTAAAAAAACTAATTTTACTTCGATTGGTTAGTAATTACCATTGCATTAAGTAAATGATATAATACTAACAAATAACAATAAAATAATTAAAATAATCAATCAATAAAACAAAGAATCATAAAAATAAAAGGAATCATGCTTAGAAAATTTGTAATTAATTTTACCGAACTTAACGTGATTATAGTTGCTAATAAAGAAAACATTTATGAATATGGACGGATAAATATTAACTAAATTTGGTGCGGCTACTGTTTCTTCAAAATAACATTATGATTTTAAAGAATACAAGAGTTTTGTAAATCCACTATAATAAATTTTGCAGATTCATCGGAAGCGGAAAAAAATGATAAAAATTTAAAAAATTCATAGATTTTTTATTTGTATAACCGATTTTATTACTGAATTTGCGCCTCTTCTTCCTTCTCTATGCCGTTTATAGAGGTACATCTGATTATTTTGATCATTTATTTTAAACAGAAAAGAGGTTTTTTGGTCAGAAAGTTGGGAGGATGACGGTGAAGAAAAGATGCTGTCAGATAAATTATTGTTGTTCTTACAAATAAAAGGAATTAGTGAATGGAAGGAAATTGGAATAAAGAAGATTTGGAAGGACCAGACTTGGAAAAAGAAAATGGACGTAGCAAAGATAAGAAGAAAGATCAATTTGGTAAAATGGATGTACCAGCATGTAAAATGGAAGACTGCTGACTGATCAAGAAATCATCTGAAATGTTAATCAAATAAACAAAACAGAATAGTAAAATATTCATTTAAAACAACTACGCACATTAAAATCATAATTAAGAAAATTTAACTAATAAAATCTTTAAGGAACATGCAAGATAGGAATTCGAAACGTAATAAGTAGTAATTTTAAAATTACGAAAAAGTTGTTTTGATATAAAATTTAAAAAAAGATGAACTAATTAAATGAATTTAACGATGGAAATTTGGTATTGTATTTACGCAATAGAATGGAGAAATACAATAAGAAAATTGACATTTATTGAACAGATTCGTCACTGCATAAATTGATATACAGAGTGGGGCCCGCTTAATGTGATCACTGATCACATTGGGACTTGAGGTTTTTGATAACAATAACCGATTGATAACAATAAAAGGAAAACATTTTTATTGGTTATTTATTAGTATGTAGTACATCTACAAAAATTAATTAATAATAGTCACTCATTGTGAAGTTTTCAAGTAAGACTGAATCTTACAACACCCATTAACAGCAAACTATCGTCCATTTATGTATTTAAACGATGGAATTGATAATAAACATAAATATGTAATGTGATATCACATGTGTGACGTTGATTTTCTTGCTAACACCTGACTTTATATTATGTGGGTGGTATGCACAATATAAAAAAATGCTTGTAACTGAAAATCAACTCCTTTGATCGTGGTAGAAAATAATCTTAAGAATAAAATGATAACATTAACCGAATTATGATAACTATAAGCGATGTTTTTTGTATGTAATAATATATGTCCGTTCCGTTCCTGGCAAAAGTGATAACAATATCCGAATGATAACATTAACCGCGATCACATTAAGCGGGCCCCACTGTATAAAATTATGAAATGATTATTATAGAAAAGAATTTGTTATGGATAATTTTTGAGAATATCACTGTAGATTTATTTTATTTGAAGCTTTACATTAAAAAAATATTGCTATCTTGTTCCAGGATTTACAGATCCTTTTAGAGAGGGAGATCGGTCCTCATATAACAAAATTAATTTAATTCTATTGTCCGCTGGTTTCCACATTGTTACCCTTTTCACTATGTCATCGTCATTCTTTCTCATAACGTGTCCGATCCCTCTAATTCTCTGCGATTTCACATGTTTCATTATTATGTATTTTCTGTTCATTTCTCCCATTATTTCGTGGTTCATTAGCTGTCTGGGTTCATCGTTCTCGTTTCCTTTTTTTTTACCCATAATTATGCGTAGTATTTTTCTTTCCAGCACTCTCAATGTTTTAGCCTCCTGTTGCATATACAATTACTGGTCTGATCAATGCTTTGTATATTTTCAATTTAGTGTCTCTACTTCCTTTCTATCTCTAAGGAGTTTTTTATTGAGGTAAACTGGGCCAATGGTAAAGTGGGCCAAATTTTGCAAATGGTAAACTGGGCCAAAAGCAGAATTTTTTAGGTAACTCGCGCCATGGTGGTTTTTATAAATATACCCCTAGGCCCGTGGGTTAAGGAAAAAGTGGATCATTGAAAGGTGAAACTTGTTTTCGCGTGGATTCTCTTCGTGCCATGGTGGTTTTTATAAAAATTGAAAAAAATTGATTTTTAATTTCAATTCAGCGGTTACCTAAAAAATTCAGCTTTTGGCCTAGTTTACCATTTTCAAAATTTTAGTGAAATTTGCTTTTGGCCCAGTTTAACACTTTCAGGTAGTTTTTTTGGCCCAGTTTACATTACCCCGTATACTCTGTTCCCAGCCTGGATTTATTTTCTTACTTCCTAGACTCTTTCACAATTTCTATTTATATGCACTCTCAAGTAGTTGAAGCTGTCCACTTCTGTGAAGGTGAGTATAGATCATCTATGGTCATAACGTCCAATGGACGTGTCGTATCCTTGTTGCATTTTATAAATTTTGTCTTTTTCTCGTTTATCGACAGTCCCATCTTTTTTTCAGTTATTTTAATTTTTTTGAAGATCCCTTTCATTTTGCTTAGTGTTTTTGCAAGGATGATGATATTGTCGGCATAGGCGATACATCGAGAACACCCCTAAAGGCAAAGAGAGAAGAATCAAGTAAAACAGAAGTTCAGGAGTCTAAAAAGGTCGTAATGGAGGAACTTAAAGCAATGATTGCTAACCTAACACTAACGGTTAATGCTGGCTTTTCAGACAACAAGAATGAGGTAATGGAACTAAAAAACAAAATAGAAGAAGTAGACAGCTAATGGAAAAGAAATGAGACATGATATAGACGAGTTGGACAATAGAGTTGCAAAGCAGGAAGACACGAAAGCAAAACTGAAAAAATATGAGAAGGAGAGAAGAAGAAATAATATAGTCATTAAGGGAACATTTATAAATGAAACGGTAACAAAGAAAAAAGTTGAGAACTTTAAAATTCCCATTTAAAATTGGGAAAACCCCTGGAAAGGAGATTAGTGATAGCCAAAATGCAAAACCCCAACCTGAAAACTTTTGGGTGCAAGGTTTGTAGAATAGACACTAAAATGCAAATTTTACGATTGAAACCTCGATGAATTCTGAAAAAAGCATATTTTAAATAAGAGAATTAGGTGAGGAAGATGGCCTTAAAACCAACAGTTTTTTTTAAAATTGATTTTAAAAACTTAGATTTTCATAGCAATTTTCAAGTTTAGTCGCTCGGGATTGGTGAATCAATGCATTCTATTGACAGTCCGTGTAGTTTGAACGGGTCTTAGCTTTGCTCAGAGCGACGATAACCGGAGCGACACTTCATTAGGATGCTTCAACAGTGCACTTAGAGCGAACATCATGGTTTTCAATAGTAAATGTGCAGGAAAAATGGCTTAAAGCGCCCGAGCGCAGCGAGGAGTGCTTTAAGTCAATTTTTTCTTGCGCAACCACCCTGCTTTTAGAATCCACGCTAACGAGTTTCACCCCAGAAAGATGGGTATGGGTAGAAAGAAAGATGGGTAGATAGGGGTATTTTTATAATGAGTGTCGTTTTCATCAAAATGGCCCGAAGCGCCCGAAGGGTGCTGAGGGTCAATTTCGATGAAAACCACCATAGCACGAGTAGGATCCACGCGAAAAAGTAATCATAGCATAGCATCACTTTGTGAACAGAGTTTGTTTGGAGGCGAAGCCTCCATTACCTCTTTCAATATCTGAGAACATCGCGTGGATGGTTAGAGTATGAAATACTAGAGCGAGCATAGAGCCTTGTATCGTTTCAAAGTAGAGTGTTGACCCGCGCGAGGCGATAATCAACCTTT
Organism: Rhagonycha fulva; assembly: GCA_905340355.1. Classification (NCBI taxonomy): domain Eukaryota; kingdom Metazoa; phylum Arthropoda; class Insecta; order Coleoptera; family Cantharidae; genus Rhagonycha; species Rhagonycha fulva. Next base: position 11,416,692 of record HG996555.1, read on the forward strand.
GATGAATGATTTACGAGTTAGACGGCCGAAGCAACAGTAACCCCAGAGAACGTAGCGTCGTGGAGCCCAAAAGGGTCCGTTGGAAGGAAAAAGGCGACACGGTCGCAAAAAAGAAGTGGGATTGTACGGTTGAAAAAAGTTTTCTACCATACATGCCCGCAGCACCTTCACTTAAGAACTGATCTAGGTCGGTGCCGAGACATTGAGTAAACGCTTCGGCTGTGACCCTGCGAAAAAGTAATTGTCAGCGGAGCTCTTATGTATAACAGTGCACGGACGGAGTACAGAATGCATTGATTCATCAATCCCGAGCGACTAAACTTGAAAATTGCTATGAAATTCGAAGTTTTTAAAATCGATTTAAAAAAAAACTGTTGATTTTAAGGCTATCTTTCTCACCTAATTCTCTTATTTAAAATATGCTCAGAATTCATCGAGGTTTCTACAAACCTTGCATCATGGAAAAAAGGTAAGTAGGATACCGGAAAATGTTTGTGGAGGAGAAGATGTTTACATGGAAAGGACGAAACGATTATTTGCCTTGCAGGTAACCCGATCAACTGCGAATCTGAGGTACCGGGTTTAAATCCGGAGAAGGGCAACTTTTTTATGACTGGTCTCCGTGCTTTGGAAAGCACGTTAAGCCGGTGGTGTTCCTGGGTTAATAAATTGCCATCATTAACATAAAAACCAGGGTTACAGGCTCGTCTGGAGATAAGTCTAGCAAACTACCTATCGGACGTTAAGCAATTTATATGCTCAAGGATGCCAAGGAAACAACGCAGTGGCTCTTTAAGGCAAACAGAGTTCATCCTGGTCAAAAGTAGAAAAAGAACATTTTGATGGCTTCAGAAATAAAAACAACAAACCCAAAAAACTAAATAGGAATAACGAAGCAACCGTAACGTTTCATGCGGGAACTCTAAAAAATGAAGATGAGACAAATACAACAAACGGACAACTCAAATAGATAATTGATACGGAATGCGAAAAGAAGATGGGCAGTCTAGTGCAAAGAAAAGCCAAGAGAAGACAGGAATTTCTAAAAATTGTAACATGGAACGTACGTATACTACTAAAACTCGGAAAAATGAATGAAGTAGCAAACAAAGTTGTAAATTATGGAATGGGCGTAGTGGCACTCCTGGAGGTGAGATGGAAAGAAAGCGGTGAAGTAAAACAAAAGAAATACACCTTGTTCTTTTACACCAAAAAACACCAGGGCAGAAATGGCACCGGCTTTATCGTGACAGACAAAATCATCAACAACGTACTAACATACAAAGCAATAAATGTAAAAATATCATAATATTTAAGAATACCGGTAAAAATTAACATCTCAGTTGTAAATGGCTACGCATCGACATGACAGAGGACAGTAACGACAACGAGAAAAAAACCTTCTACAAAAAAATTGAATCTTTCAATTCTCAAACAGGATGTGTTGATGATATTAAGCGATTTTAATGCAAAAATTAGAAAAGAAGATCGCATTAAATCTATCGCTGGAAAATATCACTGTAGAAATTAGATAATTTAGAAGAGTGTAAAGTTTAGAAATTATGGATTGTTTTGACGGTTTAAAATTTTGCAAAAATTTGTATTTTTTTATTATAAATGGTATTTTTTATTTGTCAAATTTTTTTTGAAATGTGAAGTTTTACACGACATCGCTGTTTTTTTAAAAAGCAAAGGGGGAAAAAGTAGATAGAAGAGAATATTGGTGTGAAAAAATTTATTAATTTGTAATGTAATGTTTTTTTTGGAAAAGTGTTAAAAATAAACCAGGAGTGTTTTTTTAGTAAGATTTTGAACAGAAAAATTTCAAAAGTAGGAAAATTAAAAGAAAAATTTTACCATGGCTCACTGCCCTCTTTTGAAAACCTGTCCTTCTTTTGTACTTCTTTTCAATCTTCTGTACTCTTAACTGCATCCGAACCATGGTTTGAGCTAAAATAGAAAATAGTCAACACACACACGTTGCTTAGAGCAAAACTATAGGCGAAGAATTTATGCAATTATGAAATAAGGTTAAAAAAGCAGTTAGCAATTCTAAAAGTTTTTGGGGAAGGGCGGCAAAAATTATACAAAAACAGAAATGCTTGGCGGAAGGGCACGGTTTCTAGCTGTAAATTTATGTATTCTGATGTGTTTACTTACCTTGCAATGTATTAAAGCAATTCGAAATACTACATTTCGATTTAGCACCTTCTCAGAACCTAAAAAAATCAAATGTTGTTCATTAGTAAATAATATCATTTAAAAAGTCGTCATAATTTTTTATGTACCTATAAGTATCTGATTCATTCTTGGTGATGGTTATCACATAACATCCTCCCATTTCCTCTTACTCCATTGAGATTGTAGTATGAAAACATCCTGGGCTGAACCGTTAATGGTTTAAAATCAATTTGCCAAATAGGAAATGATTGGAATGATAAATAAATTTATATATAGTATAAGTTATCTAGATCACTTTCTAGTATCTATTACGTGTTCATTAATCGTATGTGCGATAATTTACTTTCACTTATGTAGAGCAATCGTTAAATTTGTCCGCCCTGTATTATGAAGTTATTAGCGAAAAACATCTGCGTTTTGTACGTACTTACTGCAGCAGGTATGTAGTAGGTATTCGTTGATTATTATTTTTTTAAATAAAAAGTTTCAAGTCTGCCTAAGTAGGTTGCACACCTTTTTGGTCCATAACTACTAATTTATTATACATAAATTACATAACTCATATTGTCACATGTTGTTTTTTATTTATTGATTGTTGTCCTTGATGCGGTCTATTTTGTTGAATGAACTGAATATAAATTGACGAAAAGTGTAGGAATGAGAGCTTTGGAGTAGGAAAACGTTGCACAAATGAAAAGGTTTTCAAGCTGAACGAGTAAAGGCCTAATAAATAGTAAAAAATATTAAAATAAATTTATTTTTAAATTAAATTAAAATTATGTACAAAAATATATTTTTTATTCTATTAAACAATTATTTGTTGATGAATGATCGGACAGGAATCGAATATTTTTTTATAAAATATCTGGTTAGATGAGATTGTCGATGATGAGTTTATGATTGATTATTATTATGTAGGTAACTTAACTATAAATCAATGAAACTTCAAGGTTCAACTTTTAGGCATGGGTACTTTGTTTTGAATTGGTAACTTTAGCGTGGAATCCCGTCTCCCAATCTGCTGAGTATTGTACTGTGCGGACGTTTCCGTCAGGTTCCACCAGGGAATAGTGTCCTTGTACCACATCACCATCACGTTGTTCCTTTTGTTCCTTAATATCACCAGTGTGGGGATCGTTCACACCATATTCGAAAACGTATTTTGGATGAGCGTCCTAAAACAGAAAAATTAAAATGCTGTTCCCTTTTCAGACCCTAACTTTTAGGTTCTATTCGAATTTTCTTTAATAAATTGACCTTATTTATAATTTTTAATTAACACCCATTAATATTTATTTTATTTTATCAGTAAATAAATTCCATTAAACTTCACTGTTCAGCAATATTATAAATCTTTACTACCTACCAATTTATAAAAAGCAGTCTTACATTTTCTAGTAATTATTGTTAATAAAACCTGTCTGAAAACTTTCATAACACAACCTTTTTCTTCAATTACAAGAAACATTACAATTTAATTGTATCTTCTAATCCCAAAATCTCTTCATTACCGAGCAATCAATTAGATTCCGTTAAACAGGGACTTGTAATGATCAGGTAATTGTTGATATTTGAAACCTTTATGATCAAGTTTTCAATTAATTTTGCATAACATCAGCTGAACAGGTTTTTTAATGTTTGTTCAACAATTTACGTAAATTCAATACTTTCTTTAAAAATTTTCTCGATGTGATATCGCAGCACACCTCGTCAAAGCTTTTGATAGAATTGTTTCAAAAACATTTTACGTAAACGCATCATACCATAAGGCATGTCATAATTTTTACGTAAGTTACGAATATACTTACATAGTATCCGTCTTGTTTAACAGCTATGGGCTTGACGACGGCAGCTGCATTTGTCTTAATAACATGATTGGTGCTTACATAATCAGAATGTACAGAAGACACAGGAGCGCTTATCACTGCAGTTGAAATTGCAGGCGCCGATGAATATTTTACTGCAGAAGATGTTTGAACATAGTTTAGAGTTGGTTTAGAAACGGATGCGTAAGAACCACCAGAAGCAGCAGCGTTACCGTAATGGCCGGAAGAAAGAATATAATTTGAAGATTCTACAGGAGCAACTGCAACTTTTACAGCAGGAGAATGGACCGATGAGTAAGAATTTCCGCTTGAGTAAGCTCCCGAGTTCAAATGAGACGAATGTTGAAGGTTCACCGTTGCTACCGGTGCAGCGTGGGTGTAATATGTGGGTACTGCAACTTTAGAAACCACTGGGGCGGAAACTAAAGAAGAATAGGATGCACCACCGGTATATGCAGAATGGCCCGAATTTAAAGCTCCATAATTAGATTGTACGTATTGCGTAGGAATAGCAACTTTAGCTGCTACAACTGGAGCCGAAACAGATGAATAGGAAGTACCACCGGAGTATCCAGAATGACCCAAGTGTGAAGCTCCATAACTGGATTGCGTAATTTTAGCTGCTACAACTGGGGCCGAAACAGACGAATAAGAAGCACCACCGGAGTATGCAGAATGACCCAAATTTGAAGCTCCATAAGTAGATTGAATGTATTGCGTAGGAACAGCAACTTTAGCTGCTATAACTGGGGCCGAAACAGATGAATAGGAAGTACCAGCAGAGTAACCGGAATGACCTAAGTTTGAAGCTCCATAATTAGTTTGGACGTATTGCGTAGGAACAGCAACTTTAGCTGCTACAACTGGGGCCGAAACTAGATGTGAATATGAAGCACCACCGGAGTAGGCGGAATGACCTAAGTTTGAAGCTCCATAGTTTGATGTAACATATTGTGTTGGAAAAGCTACTTTAGCTACGGAAACTTTTGATACGGCTGGGGTAACAGCAACAGCAGGTGCAACGGAATAAGCAAGACTTGGAGCAGAATAGGATGAGTATGAATTATCAGAAGCATAAGAGGAATGTCCCAAGTTTGATGCTGATACGGCTACTTTGGATACTACCGGAGCCTCAATGGCTACTTTAGATACCAAATTATCGGAATAAGCTGAAAGACCTAGACCCGAAGAATATGAAGCACCGTGAGATGCTACTGGAGCAGAATAGGTAGAAACTAACGCAGGAGAAGCATATGCTTTGTTTTGGGAGTAGTCTGATGAGTAAGAACCAGAAGAATATTCTTTAGAAGCGTATCCTCCTTGTTCGGAGTATCCTCCTGAAGCATACAAAGCAGGTGATGAATAAGTGGAGACTAATGCAGGAGAAGAAAGACTTAGTTTAGCTTCGTTCACAGCATAATTTTTTTCAGGAGCGTAGACTATTCCTGGAGAAACGGCATTATATTCAGAAGTTTGATGTTTGGCACTTCCTGAGTAAGTTAAATAAGAAGGTAGTGAACTTTGACTGGATAAAATTGATTGTCGTGCTGATGATTGATAACCTAACGCAAGAGCTTTGGCATCTCCGCAGTTGTGAACAAGATCGGGATCTTCTAATGCTTTTACTGCCAGTAGGCCAGCAACGAAGCACAAAGTTATCTAAAAAAAAATAAAAAATTACTAGAAATTTTTAAATTTAAAACGTTCGATTTAAATTATTTTATGATTCTACACTTTATCATTAACTAATTCGATACGTTTAATCTACGATAATTTTCAATTTGCAATACATTATAAAAATGAATAACACATACAAAAGATCGTAAACTAAAATACCGCATTTAACGAATTAAATTTAATTTTTATTGAAGTTCCGAGTCATTTACCAAAAATTAAAATTTTCTTTGCTGTTTTTACTTTTTGGAAAAAGTTTTGGAAGCACTTTTGATTCTTAAAAAATGGCAAACACAATTTTTCGATTATAAATTATTACAAAATATTTGTGAAAATTTAAGACGTTTCAGAAATTTTGATTTTTTAATTACGAATTATATAATTTTAATTGCTTTAAAATTTATGCACCAACACTTTTTATTTTTGATTCTACACTCGTTATTCACGAAATTTATCGGCACTTAACTTACCAATTTTATTGTCATTATGTAAAGAAAAAGCGACCTAAAGTCGCAAATGTGTTAACTAAACTACTGGCGCTTTAAGGATGGCGTTGGTTTATATAGGAAAATCATTGATCCAGATCTGATAGCTCGTGTCCAGTGCATCTGACCAATTTTATTTTATTTTTTTAAATTACTTTCACTTATACTTTGGCGCGTTAAAAATTTACTTGGTCAACTTTAAATGTACATAATATCAACTTTAACATACCTAGAGAAAGGTAGGATGTAAGGGTAGGAGTATTTATTGGAGATTCAAAAATTAAATTTTTCATCAAAAGTAATTTTTTTATTTAAAAAAAAAAATTAAAATTATTTGGGAAATTTTGTTTAAAATTGTGTACCTAAAGTAAATAATTTAAAATAATTGAGTTTTAAATGTTGTAATGAAAAATTTTTCTTCTACCAGAAAATCGCCATTTAATAACAATAATTAAAACTAATTTTTAAATTATATTTTTCAAATACAGCCTAAAAAATTTGGTTTTGTAATAAAGATTTTGCAAAACAATTTATATGCGAGATTCCCATGCGATTATAGATGACTATTTTGACACATTTTCACCCATTGTCTTCAATAACACCTCGACACCCTTTAAATAAATACATAGAATTATTTCTTATTACTTAGCTATCCGTTATAATTACATACATTAAAGAAATAATTTCAGATATGGAGCTAACTTGCAAAGTTATTGAAATTGCTTTTCTTTCGAAGTTTGCGTTGCACTTTAAGCGGTCAGACGTAATTTTTCTTAAAAATAATTGCATAAAAAGCAAAGTAATATATTAAATTATCACAAAAAATAGGTTAATTGAAAAGTCGAATGAGTAGACAATTTAAATTTTACGTAAATGCACTAGCAGCGAAATACTAAAAGTAGCATAAATGGTTTTGAATTGACAGATATGTTACGCGTACATTGAAATAATGACCATAATTGACTTTGCAATTGGGAGTTCCAATTTGCGATATTATCGATCTACAAAGCAATTAAACAAAATCTATTGTAAATATCAATACATTCATTTTCTCACAGGTCATATTGGTGATAGGCGTTTTCAATGAAATATTGAAAGCATTTCAAGTTTCTTGCTACTGCCATTTACGTAAAACTTTTGTTTGAAAAAAGGTTGGAAAAACGTCTAAATATTAAATGCAATGCAGTCGTGCTTGTTTTTCTAGCTGTGCATTTACTCTATTCAACAATTCGTCGCACCAAAAACATTTACTGCTACCGAAAATTTTATGTAATTACTTAACACTTTTTTATGATCTTATACTGTGCTGATGTCGGATCTCACTTAAGAGAAAGGCTTCATCTAAAAAAGAAATAGGAAGTTTATCAGGAAAGTGGTTTTCTATTGGAAAATAGAAAATTTAAGTGAATATCAAATTATTTAAATAATTGTACTACCGATTTTGGAAAAAGAGCAAAATTTTTGTTTGGGATTGGTTCTGCCGTCTTATGTATTTCAACTGTGTTTTAAGGCGTGTACTAGCTTAATTAATCCCTTTTCAATAACACTGATAGATAAACAAAAGTCATGAAAAGTGCAAGTCTTCTCATAAAAAAAGTTGTTAGAAAGTAAATACAAACTCTTTTGTTGTTTATAGTATTGAATAATTTTGAAACGTGCATTAGCTAAAAGAAACAATTAAAGTTATCATGTGAGGTTGAAATAATTAAAAAAAGGTTTAAAACCATTATTTTTCAACTTGACGTCAAATATTATTTCTACTTTTATCTTCAAAAATTTTTAAAAATTTTTAATTATGGTGTATTTTTTTGTTCAAAAAGTTATTTTGCGAAAGGAAGTAGGAAAAGTCTGACTTTTCCATTCGAGACGAGAGGTTACCAATTGAGGCGCATACGGTAAATATTTTTGATGCAATTTACGATTTTATTATATTTTGTAGGAATCTTACATTGTGCAAGTGCTATTTATTTTTTTGCACAAGTGTGAAAAAGAAGTAAGCATTTTAGTTAAAAAAATAAATCCAAATCTTTTTTTCAATAATTAAAACAAATATAGGCAAAATTTTCGTTTACACGGCAGCCCACACATTGAAATTAATAAGAAAAAATGTTTTATTGTTTTCAGATCAAACAAATTGATAAAAAATTTATACGCCAACTCTTACAATTATAAATATTTATTAATAAAATTATACATGCTACTCAGTATAAGGTTGACATTAATAACTATCCAGAAATTAATTAAATAAATTTTTAAAATTCATACTGTTTTCTTGCAGTGTAACGCTTTAATTTATTTTTTTAACTTGTTGGAACAAAAACAGAAAATTTTTTGTATGAAATACGTAAGAAAAAGCATTATTATCACACTTGGTTATTTTTAAAAAAATTTAAGAGTTTTCCACTCTTTTAGTAAAGGCTAAATAATTTCATTTTAGGTTTTCGCAATTACTTTAATTATTATTATTATTACAATTTTTACAAAGTTTACTTGTTCTTAAAATTCATATATTTTTTTCAAATTACTTTACAGTTGTAAAGTTATAATATTCGCTTTTATATTAGGTGGTAAATTTGTTAAAGTTTTATTTTTATGCAGAATAAAATGGGTAATAACTAATAAGATAAAATATAATTCACAAAGATGAACGCTATGTTCAAAACCAAATCAAAGGATTTTATTTAATTTAGAATCATTTGATTTGTCAAGTTCTCTATCGAATGACCTGGGATTTTACTTAAAAATCAATTTAAAATTTATAGTTTTTTAAGCTCTTTAAAGTAAAAACGAGATTTTAAAAATCGGATCAAAATCTTTTTAGTAGTTGCAATTTAATTTTGTTTTCTGGGATTCCCTTCAATAATTGCACTTTAAATAAGCACACCAAAATTTGCAATTATAAATCTTTGTTGATCCTCTCTTTTGGATAAAATACAAAAATCTAATTGTGATAGAGTAATTCAATGTAAATCAGTTTTCTAAAATAATTAGTTATTGATAACAAAAATTTATTCAAACGTTGAAAACTGAAACAGTAATTCTGTTATGATTTTGTTTTACTAGAAAAAAATTTCAAAACATTTATCTGGGTTTTGTTTTTCTCAAGTTGAATACCCCATTAATATCATGTGAATTACAGTATATTTTTTAGAACTGCGTAAATGCTCTTTTTCCACCCACAATGATACTCATTATCAAGGGCGAATATCAGAGGGACAAGAGTGATAATAATGCTCTCTTTAAATGAAAGAAAGCAAGGAAATTAAATTAAGAAAAATTAACCTAATGAAAAATTAAAAGAAAAACAGAATAAAATTTAATATACAAAATTATTAGAAATTGGGAAATTGGTGAATTGTCTAAATTTTTCTATTCGTGAGGGAATGCATTTGTGATAAGACCACGTGTGTGGCATTATCTGAATAAGAAATGTTCATGCTTTCTTTCATTTTGATGTCCTGGATGAACTAAGTTTTATAAATCAATATAATACAAAAAAGCAAGTTAAATGAAGTCGGCTTAATAATAATTTATTCTAATAATCTAAATTTTTATTAGAAATCACTGCCCCCCATTTCTTTTTTTCCTACCTTTTCTGTTTTCAATTTGTATTTTTCTGTAATTTTGGCTTAAATTTGTACACATTTGAACTTATACTTTTATAACCTTACCTTATTTTTATCTCTTAAGTTGGCTAAATCGAATTTAGTGCACCGAGACATATGACAATCCCAGAAATTACACGTAAGGATTTTTAATTTGCAAACAAAAAAGTAGACTAATGCCCATTTTTATACAGATTTTAAATTTAATCTGTTAATTTTACCATTGCCATAGGGCAGCGGTGGCGAACCTATGGCACGCGTGCCAGAGGTGGCACGTACGAAAATTTTAATGGCACGTTAACGATTTACAAATGATATCATTTTATACGCGCTACAAATTAAGTAACTTGAAATAATATCAAAAGTCGAATACATTCAGCTGTGTAAAAACGGCTAAGCAAAAGCAATAAGGAGCAAGAAAGTTCCCCTCCCCCTACGATAAAAGTTCATGACAAATGATCACTTAAAAATCACTAATTCTCCAATAAGAGAGCCAGAAAGTTTGACGTTAGCGGCTTGAACGTTAAAAAAAGTAAACTTTTTTCATTAAATTTTTTAATTCTAAAGGACGCTAATGTCAGCTTTCTTGCTTCCTTTGTTGGAAAGTAAGGCGATATCTAGTACCCTGATTTTAAAAATTTTTACTGGCCAGAATGATACAAAACGGTACAAAAAGCAATTAGAAAAATGGAATACCCCCAGCCGCAAGTAAAAAAATATTTTCTCAAGAATTATCATCATTTTTATCGTCTTCGACAATTTAGAAAATTCATATACTTAATTCTATGGGGGAATACCCTCCTAGACTCTCCGGTTACACGCCCGTTTCTTTACATTCTAGAAGATCTAGCAAAGACCTTCTATAATTTAAAAAGACTGGCGTGAAACCGGGGGGTCTGGGGGGTATGGAATACCCCCCAGCTATAAATAAGAAAGAGATATTCACTAAAGAATTAAATTGGCTTTTTTATTAATTTTGTAAAGTTACCTTGTTAGTTCCTTGTGCTGGGGGGTATTCCATACCCCCCAGACCCCCCGGTTTTACACCAATTTATTCACATTTTAGAAAGATTTGTTTTGGTTTAACCATACTTTTAATATTGTATAAAAAAATAGTATTTAAAAATTTTTTTTGAACGGCGAAGGGGAGTAATGTTATTCAAATTACACAGCTTACCATAAGCACTTGTTACGGCCCTAGAAGGGAGAGTAAATACAGTTTTTTTGAAAATCGTATTGTACATTTTTAAACGATCAAAGTAGATTTTTTAAATTCGTAGTTTTCAGTTTTTTTTTGAAAATTTTTCAAAAATACAATTCTGAAATAAAAAAATTTTTTTTATTCTTTTCCCATTAAAAAGTGTTCGGCACGGGAGCAACTCGATTAATACTGTTTGTAAATTTTTGGCACTCGTACATAAAAAGGTTTGCCACCGCTGCCATAGGAGAAGGGAAGTGAAAATGTAAGGAAACGAAATGGAAATTAAAATTATTTATTGAAGCATAAAATATATTTTTAAGAACAAAATAACAACTACTTCAACCCTGCAAATTTGCAAATTTGCAGTTTCTAGTAGAATTGTTGTACAATTATCAATAAATAAAATGTGTACGTCTTACATACTATGTTCGAATGCAGATCGAAAAACACAATGTTTCAGCATCTTACATTGTTGAAAAATTTCAAAATAATTCTTTGTTTACATCACCAAAGTTTAGCTACATTACGAGTTTTTAATAAGGCAATTAAAATGATCAAATGCAGGTCATGTTCGCGGAGCACTGTCACTGTCTGAACAGCAGGTCATTGTAAGTTACCGATCATTGCCACAGATTGTACTACGTTGAAGAAGAGTTAGCCTTTCATCAATGAAATCAAAAGAAGCTTAAGTATTTACGGTTATTCAATGATGTTACAAAATGATGTTACCAGTTCAAGATTTACCATATTGATACCATCTTGCAACATTTTATGAACTAATTGTTCAAAAAGTATGCACACCTCATTTAATTTATTTACAATGTTATGCATGGCTTCTCTAAGAACGACCTTGTCTGGGAATTTACCTAGGTCAAGTTTGTACATGCATAACTTTAAGATTTATTGGTTCTGCATCGTTGAAATTTAGTTTCAGGTTAAATTGGAGAATTACTCGACCGTTACAATAGTAAACGTTTGCAATTATTTCAAAATTTCGAGTTAATGGGATTATAGAATGGATAGAGTGGATCAAGTGTTTTACTTACATATTTGGTTAAATTTACCTTATTAAGGCTTTTCCTTAATTTTTTTAGTAAGTCTCCAAGCGCTAATATTTTGGTTATGATTAATCTTAGATTATAAAACTTATAATATAGATAACTACAGTTATTAATTGGGTGACCTTACGTAGATGATTTGAAACATTTTAATTAATAGCTTTCACCTTGGGGCAACAGCAGTGGCTTGGTGCGATTGCTGGTTTTGCTACAGAGAGTGTACAGTAAAAATTGAATTCAAAACTCTAAGTTTCAGTTTGTACATCTTTTGTTCTATCGGCGATTGTCAATCTTTTAATCTTAATAAATTCATATTCTAATATAATAATAATGCATGATTACTTTGTGGATTAGAGTGCAATTGATGTGGGTGTAGTAAAAATGCATAAGATTTTAAGTGTCGGGAATCAAAGCACACATTTACAGCTTATTTAACACACATCAAGTGAAGAAAAGCAGCTCAGCTTAGCATGAAAGACTTGAAGGCGGAGCCCTTTTTATCTTTCATCTGATTTTGAATATTAACTGACGATTGGAATTGAAAAATTATGGAGTTTGGCAAGCGCATAGCTTAACGCTTAAGCATCAGACCAACATTTGACTAAATGGAGTTCAGCTTCCTGCTGGGGTTAAAAACTGCAAAAAGTAAAAATGAAGAATTCTCAGCGTAGCGTAGGGTGAGGATACGTCAGTGTAATTGTACTTACGTGGTGCTTAGGGTGCCAAGCATTTGTAATTAGCATCGAAGAGGAACTATGACTGGTTACCTGAGGATGCACAGCGGCATCTTTGCCAAGTAAAATTGTTGATGAGGGAGTTTTCCGTGTCAGCACACCTATTGTGGGGGAGAACCAGGGTACGTCTATTTTTCTGCGTAGGTAGATGTTTTGGATGACTTGAATTAATTGGGGCTATAATGGTTTTAGGGCGTATGCCCAAGTAAAGGCCTCATACGTGAAAGTGGGTCTGATGATGGTCTTGTATAGTCTTAGTTTGAGAGCTGGCTTTAGTTAATTTTTCAACAAAAGCAATCAGCTGACGATATACTTATCTTATTTTGCAAAGATTCATTCAAGTTTATACCTGGAGAAGGTTGAATTACATGCTATAAATGCAATAATTGGGCTCACGAAAAATGGACAGGCCTTAACGAAGATTTTTATAAACAAAGCACTACTGTGAATCTGTAGGCGGTTACCATGGAAACAGATGGTTTGGGCACTTAACACAAATTGCCATCCTTTTTCTCTCCATGTGTTCAGAAAGTATAATATTTTTTCAGATATTTGTGAAACAAAGTAATGCTTTACAAGTCCAAAAGTACAATTAAACATAAAACTGTCAAAATTTGTTTAACATAAGCATATTTTAGTTTTCAAGTTCATCTTTTCATGGTTTTTTTCTTCATTTTATAATCCATATTTCTTTCTGTGGATTTATGTCTGCAAATATAGTCAGTTTTTTCGTTTTTAGCCTGATTTATAATAAAATCAATTCGAAAATCTACAGGGTGCCGAGGTTCACCGGAAGACCCAGCTAAAAAATCTCTTAAATTCCGAAACTTTACTCACCTAAAATTTTTACTCTGTAAATCAGTCAGCAACTGCAATAATTAATGAGTTTAATTTAAATACATTTACAATAAATTCGCTTGTTAAAATATGAAGAGCTACGATCATCTTCAGTATAGATTCTTGAGGCCATTTCGAATTTACCCAGGGAAGTTTTTATCTGAATCTAACCAAAAGCTTTACTAAGTTCACCCAAGACCCCAACTTCTCTTTTCTCAAAAAAATCCAATCACCAAATCCAAAAGTACTACCACGGTAGTAAAACTGATCTGTCTTTTTATACCAAACAAATAATGTAAATTGAGCCAACAGTGTGATTTAATTTTGATCCAATTTTATACAGTTGTCTTGTTGTCAGTTGTCCCCAAAAGTTGTCTTTTTTGGGCAACTAAAAAACTTATAGAATAAATCGAATGCAAATTCATCAAATTGCTATTAAAATTATTAGCAAATGTACACAATTGTCGTAATGGGAAAAAACCTCATGCAATTTATTCAATGTTACTCCAAACGCTGATTAAAGTTACCCTAACCCAGTAGAATGGCATGGAGTGAAACGTAAGCGACTACTAATAAGTAGTTGCGGGTTCGAATCCCCAGTCACCTATGGGGCCGGTGCTAATAACCTAGTAGTTGATGCACGTTAAAAAATAAATAAAAAAAGTTACCCCAAAAATATTAACAATATTATTATTTTATCATTTGTTCTAAATTTTTTATTTACATCACATTCAAGTTTTACAAAAAAATAAAAAGTTAAAAATTTACTTAATTATTGGTAACAAAAAAATTAAATAGCTCAATTAAATTAAGCAATTCAAACTTCTCGTTCACGTAAGTTACTTCTAAGATTTGACAGCATTTATTTTAATTAGTTCAAAATTAAATCAGAACTCGTATTTGTTATTATTGCTTTAATACAATAATCTTACACGTTGAAAATTTTGCAATTTATTACGAAGCACTATAATTATTATTAAGTGTAATTGTAATTTGCGTACCTGCATCTTTAATCAATGCTTGCAGTAATAAATCTAATTAACTTAATTCATTTACTGTTTACTTTCTCTTGTACCCCAACAAATTATTTAATTTGTTTATAGCAATAATAAAATTACTATTTGTTGTTAAAACACAACAAAAAATTAAAAACTTAATTTTAAGGATCAACCGCACCCACACTAATTAAAAATTTTTATTTTACATACATAGGAAGCGATGCATTAAAATATTTAAACTACTTTATGATGTAATGTACTTGTTTGATGGTGTAAATCAAGAAATTTTTGTTCTATATTATGATTTTTCAATCATAAATTTTATACAATATTGAGATCAATGAAGTAATTTGCATTGCTAATTTGTAAATATTTTTATTATATAAAGTAAAATTTTCTATCGGTGTTTAGGTAAGTATTTTTGAAATAAAAAATTTGCTTAACAGATTGATTTATATCGTATGAAAATTATTAGGAAGTACTAATAAAAATTAAAAAAATTTATTTGTTTAGTAGGTTTAGTTTTTCGGTTAGCACTCCTGAACTGTGCTGCATCACAAGTTAAGAGTTTGATTCCGTAATAAATCTATATTTTACTTATTATTCTATTCAGTAAAATTTACAATAATAGGAACGTGAGGTATAACATTTCAAATAGATTTATTGTCATATTAATGTAACAAATAAAAGCGGTTGATACAAGTTAAGATAAAATAAAGTTATTTGTATTAAACAAATTGTAATTTTATGCATTAGTAAACAAAAACGCCTTTGATTTACTTTTATAATAAATAGGTCATACATAAGTTTCAATCAGATTACATAACAATTAAGTGACCTTTTTTATACAGGAGAAGAATTATAAAAAATTTAACACTCTAAGTTAATCAGCGCTGTTATAATTGGCTCTCGACAGCTAAAATGATTTATTTCTGAAACTGCTGATTGTCATTATTTTGCGGGTGTGGTGGACAATAAAATGATCTGTAGTTTTAGATTTATATTTGTTTAGAATATATGGAAATTAATTGCTGATTGTTACACTGATTTCGTTTAATTAAAAAAACTGAAAAAAAAAGATTTATCTATCTGGTACCGGGCGTACAAATACGTAAACCTATTTATTACACTTGCAGTTACCAGTTTCTAAAACCCACGTTATTTTAACAACGGTTTAACGTTGAACCGACTTAGAAAGTTTCTGAAATGACCATTTTAAGTTAAACACCTTTTTCAAAAATTTTATTGGAATTTATACGATTGCGAAATCTTTATGATTTTTTGTCATTTAAATTTTACTCCAGATTTGATTTTGGAATTCATGAGCAAAAAATTAATGAGAACAATAGACTTAACTGGTTAATTAAATCATTACTTAATTATTATATTATTAATTTTGCATTACAGGTACGGCAAAAACATCTAATTAACTTTTACTTGCATGCTTGTTATGCTATGTTAGTGTCTTATAAAATACATTTTTGGAACATTACTGAAAGTGTCACAAAGTTGCGTAATTATCCTTAATTATTATTCAATTAAACTAATATGTAGGGTGTTCCCAATTTAAGATTTTTGATAACGGATTTAAAGTATTAAACTATCTAAATGTCTTTTCAATTAAATTCGTGCGAAATTAAAAATCGATAGAGCGCTCGAGCGTGGTAAATAATAGGTAACTGTCATCAATATTAAATATAATGGAAGTGAATTGTACATAGCATTTTGATTAATTTAGCACATTCGTATTTTTCACGCTTAATCGAGAACAATTCAGTGTTGTCACTTACATTTTGATAATATCAATTATAGAGAGAATAAAGTTATTGCGAGAGATATGAAGGTTTCGTGGTACCTACAATTCGAATGAGCTTTCAAAACTGTGATTGATATATGCTGAAACTATTAAAAAGATAATTTAAAAAAAATTTTGATTGGGTAATTCTGGTTTTCTTACGCAAATGTAGGTATACCCATCACATCACGATATCTACTATACAGAGCAGAAATTTATCTTCTAAAATCTAAGCATCTAGAGAATTATTAGTGAACAACTGATTCAGGACCAAAAAAAAGATTTGTAAACGATGTCACTATAATGACAGTGAAAGGATGTAGTCACGTTGTAGAGGTACTACATACCTTTCAACCAGGACGGTCACGCCGAGCGTTAAACGGGAGGTGGTCCTTGATAACTGGTCCTTGCAGAGTGCTCAACTTTCACTTATGACTTCACGTGCCAAAGATATTGATCGTGGAACTCATGGAAGTGAGCATGGAAGTGATAACAGGGCTAATTAAGGTTGTTATTAAGCGAAAACTCTGTCTATTCCGGACAAAAGCAGAAACAATAGCAATCAACAAGAAAGAAGCAGAAATAACCCCGAAAACACTAAAATTATGCAAAAAACAGATTTGAATAAGAATTTGTAATGTGCAAACAATGTATCAGGTTAAAAAGTGATGAATATGTTGTAGATAGATATCATGAGGATAAGTGAGATGAGAAGATCAAAACAGGCATCACCACGGAGTGGGAATGTTTCTGAATAAGTACTGTTCTTGATTAGTAAACAATTATGTGCCAATATAAAAAAGAATGTTACTAATGCAAATAAACACCAGCCCCATCCAACTTAACACAATGGCATAATGCAGGTGTATGTTCCGACGGCAGACCAAAAAGAAGAAGTGAAAGGTTCTATGACAAAATAACCTAAACAAAAAACAAGATAGAAATTCTGATAGTAATGGGCGATTTCAATGCCAAAGTAGGAAAAGGAAGTGAAGGAAAAGCGTGAAAACTCACGGTTTGAAAGACAGACTTAAGATATAGGTAGAAAAGCACACTCTGGTCGTAATGAACACCTTCATCAAACTACACCTTAAAAGACTGTATAAATGAAAGGCACCGACAGATAGACCAGAAAGAGTGGTTCGCAATCAAATTGATTACATAGTTAAATCTTACCCTGGAGCAGATATAAACTCCGGTCACACAAAAGAATAATAAGAAAGAACCACCCAAGATGGAACCTAAAAGAACAAAAAAGATGAGAATATTAGGGTACCAGCTACACAATAATCGTTGAACGAAAAATTAAAACGAGCTGAGGAAAGTTTTGAAATAGAAGAAGAAATGGTAACATTAGTAAGTGAAAGAGGTAATAAAAACAAAAAAGTTACTCTTGCAGAGAAGAAAAACTAAACAGAGAACACAATGGGTGAATGAATACATAATAAAGCTGATTGAGAAGAAAAAAATGGCGGAACAAGTTAATGAAAACAAATTAATACAGAATGTTAAAATAGAAAAATTCGGAAAGAAGACGAATTTTATGGCTGAAAAATTCAAGAACGTGATTTGCAACAACAATAACAACAGACCTTTTCAGAGCTGCAGTCAACAAAGTCATGACATTAATAGAATCGCCAATATGTGAAAAAGAAGAGTGAATTACAGTGGGGTTGCAAAACAAAAAAACAAACTCCGTAACCATAGAGACGCTAATTTAATATCTCAAAGAAAACTGTCTATCTCCAGTTTATTAACTTTACCAACGCAAGACTAAAGATTTAGTTTTTAAATTAGTTAAATTATGGCAGTGGCGCTTTTGACGGCTCTAGCATATCAAGTACCTACGGCATAAACAAGTCAAATTTGAAATAATTTGATATACCTGTAAATTAAATTAATTTTACTGAAAAATATGTTGACAATAAATGACCCAAATACTTCCATTTTCCAGAACTCCCACTGATAGACT
Source organism: Rhagonycha fulva (assembly GCA_905340355.1). NCBI lineage: Eukaryota > Metazoa > Arthropoda > Insecta > Coleoptera > Cantharidae > Rhagonycha > Rhagonycha fulva. The sequence goes on from HG996555.1 coordinate 11,435,058, forward strand.
AAAAGTTATTTATATCATGGCGAGTCTACATTTAGCTATTAGTGCCATAATTTCTAACTAAATTGGATACAAAATGCGGTATAAAACCGGAAATATGTATATTAGTTATGTATTAAATAATTTATTGCAGTACCCAGTTTGGTTGAATAGTATAAAAATTTACATAATCCACGCGTAATCACATTTTTACCGTCCGTTATCGATTTTTCAAGTTAAGTGATCATTAAATTATATTGACACCTTCGATTAAATTGATATGCTTGGGGGTTCAATTTAGCATAATATATTGAAACATAAAAATTCCAAATTGCAGCAAAATTGGCCCGGTAGGCGATGTTACTTGCGTAATTTTATATTGTACATTTTTTCTATGAGCAAAATATTATAATAAAAGTAGGACATTTAGGTTAATAATGATTAATGATGTATTTTTTTAAAAATGCACTCAAACTGGTTTTGCTGATTAAGTGGAAAAGCAATAATTTTAGTTATTTGAGACTAACAAATTTAGGAAGTACAAGTTTTTTTTTCTAGTTGCTAATGAATGAATATTTTCTTAAAACTGCTATTAAGAGCTTTTCTTCAATATATAATTGGTAGTTGTAATAAGTTTAACTTTTTGTTTTACAATTTTAAACTAATTGTTGTCTTTACAGTCTGTTAAATAACAGTTATTTTAATTACTAAATTCTTAAGCAAGGCTAATAAGAAAAAAATGAGGTTTTAGCTTAAGAAAATTTAAGGATCTTATTAGATCTCTTCAGACAAGAATAATCAAAAAACTTAATAATATTATCATGAGAAAAAAAGTTAAAAGTTTTTTTTCCAAAACGTGAAAAACAGGAAAAACTTTTTTTATAATGGAAGCAACGGTGAAATTTAATCTAGAAAACCACTAGAATTTTTCTAACCATGTTTAATGTTTCTGTAATTAATTTGGGGAGTAAAACAAAAAAGTTAAGTTATTTTTGATATTGAAAAATAAGTAGCGAATTTATCACATTTACATTGCACTTTTACACCTTTGCAAATATGCGTATCGATATCGATTTATAAACATGAAAACAATGGGAACTTGAAACGTAAATTTGTAATATTAAAAATTGATGTTGGTTTAAATTGCTTTAATGAATTTTAATGACTTATAACAAAATTTGACAATTTCGATTATCTACGATTATAAAAATATTTGAGATTTAATTCATGTTAAAACTGGATCAAGTTCTTTTTATGTTTATTAGAACACTACAATTATTATTCGATTCAATTAAAAATTAATTGTTTTCTATAATTAAATTAAAAACTAAAGAAATGAAAATTGCGCTATTTTATTTAACTGTATCATTTTCTCAACATCAAAAGCAAGGTTTGAATTAGCAAAGGCTATACTTGATTTCGTCCAGATTACAGTAGAACTAAGGAGGGTAGTAGGAGTAGCTAAAATGAGGATGCCAAGAACCACAAACGAGAAGACGTCCAGAAACTGAGCAATAAACAATGTTGCAGAATATATCTGTCAATTTCAAAGTGTTGAAAGATGGAGTAGGCAGAGCAGATAAAGTTAAATTATTAATTATTATTTTTATTATTATTTTAATGTATTAATTAATTTTATTTACCTATAAAAATTTTTTTTTACTGCGTAGGTAAGTATTAATAATAATTATTGGAGCGCAAAAAGACTTCATAGGAAAATGTTAATGGGTGGTTTTCCGTTTGTTTTTCGCATAGCCCACAGATTAGTTGGTCGGATTAAAAAAATTATCTACATGTACATACAAGAAAAAAGAAAAAATCTACGGTACTCTTATATTGCACTGGTGATGGTGTTACTAATCAAAATTGGCATGATTGGTAAGGCAGTTTGTATTTTATTCTAAATGGTAAGTTGTCGTTACGAATTTTGGTAAAGTCGTTTGTTAGTTCTCTCTTTCTCTATCTTTTTTTATTTTTTGCCACGTTTAATCATTCAATACATGCTGTATTTTTTTAGTTCGTCCTTCCATTCGGGTTTTTGGGCATCCAGTACCCTTTATTTTAGGTTTAGGTCTCCATTGTAGCATCTTCTTTGTCCATTTATCATAACTATGTGTCCCGCCTAGTTCTTTCAGTTGGGATGTCCTTTATCCTTTGCCCCTGTCTGATCCATTTATTTTTCTTCTGATCTCTTAGATTTATGCTTATTCTCTATTTGCATTGCTCATTGCGTAAAAGTTTTTTTGCATTGGGTCTTGTTAAGCTCCAAGTTTCTGAGTCATATGTTAGAACAGAACGCATACGCGTCGTCTAAGCAACATTGATATGCTGGACTTCAAGGTATATTTTAATCCTTTAAAAGCTCTTGTTCATGTAGTGTCATTATATTTGATTTTTTGTCTTCATTTTCATTTTCTTTATTGTCTTGACATTGTCTTCAGGCGAAGACATTTATATTGAAAAATTTCTTTTTTGCCCTTGTAATTTTGCATGCGTTTTGTGTAAAAAAATTATGCATAGTTTCAGGTGCATCATCTACGTACCGAGTCAAATTTGTCTTAGATAATGTCGATATATTGTTGATGTACAAATTAAAAATATTTGATGCTAGCATTGAGTCTTGGGATTCTCCAGCAAGTATTATTTTCGTCGTCAAAATTTTTGTATTGACTTTGACCGTCAGCGTCCGTAAGATCATGTATTATCATAATTAGAGCTGGGATGTATATGCTTAAAAGTTTTAAAATATGCTCATATATATGGGGCATTCCACACCAAATCGACCACTTTTGAACCCGACCCCTTTTGATTTTCCTGAAATTTTTACATATTATACTATCTCACCAACAACAGTTCTGTGAATTTTTTCAAAATTTTTTACTCAACCCAAAAAAAGTTACAAATTTTTAGAAAAACTGATGTTTTTTTTTCTTCAAACGATCGTAACTATGTCAAAAATTGACTAATCGGAACGTTTTTTTTTGGTTTTCTTTGTCTTTAAACGTACTTTTCAGGAAAAAATACAAAAAAAATATTCAAACTTGGATTCTACAAAGTTTTTCATTTTTTCGGAGAAAATCATTGATTTTTCAAATTTCAACACTTTTGATTTTTGATTTTTTTATTTCAAAAAAAACTCTGATTTATTCCGCGTATAACAACGCAAACCCCATAATGGGCCGACATTTCTTTCTATTTCTTTTGTATAATTGAAAAATATTATTTGCGTAAAAATAATACAAAATATTTTTAAATTAAAAAAAAAATAGAAAGAAATGTCGGCCCATTATGGGGTTTGCGTTGTTATACGCGGAATAAATCAAAGTTTTTTTTGAAATAAAAAAATCAAAAATCAAAAGTGGAAAAATTTGAAAAATTAATGATTTTCTCCGAAAAAATAAAAAATATTGTAGAATCCAAGTTTGAATATTTTTTTTGTATTTTTTCCTAAAAAGTACGTTTAAAGGCAAATTAAAACAAAAAAAAGAACGTTTTGATTAGTCAATTTTTAAAAAAGTTACGATCGTTTGAAGAAAAAAAACATCAGTTTCTCTAAAAATTCTTAACTTTGTAAACAATTGTGAAAAAATTTACAGAACTGTTTTTAATGGGGTAGTATAATACATAATAAAAAAAAAATAATAAAAAGATCTTTTATTTTCGATAATTTTGAATTATCTGAATTAAAAATTAAATTTGTTTTCTATAAAAAAAAGTACTAAATGTTAGCTTTTTATTACATATTTTGAACTTTTATCGGCATATTTCACTGCATATTTTATATTTAACTTGCATATTTTTATGAAAATTCGTGCACATGGGGCATTCCACACCAAATCGTCACTCAATATGAATTTGTATGTTGAGAAACTTCTTTCAACGTCGACTGATGTGATTGGAGCAAATTTAAATTTGCACATTTTTTGTGGCTTTATTGTTAGTGAATCTTTATATTTACTTCGTATTTACCTTTTAGTACATTTGAAATTTTCTTAAGAATCTCGAATTCTTCATTTTGTTTAATCACATCTGTAAATTTTTGGCCAATACGCGTTCCTACATCCCCTTTTACAGCTATATTATCTTTATTGCAATTTATCCCAATACTCTATTGGTCTGTAACTTTTTGACTTCGTTGGGTCCTTGTTAGGATTTTAATAAACCATCCCGATATTTTGATGAGTAAGTGAAACCTTGAAAGAGGGAGATAAAAAGGGGAAAATTTTATTGTAAAAAATATGTAATAATAATAACTTTATTTAGTAATAAACATACCACTATTTACAACACTGATTAAAAACTTAACCTACAGATTCCTCTACAAAATTACAAAATGTACAGATGTACAAAATTATTAAAATATTTTGTAGAATTTTTTATAGAAATAAAGCAAATGTTTGCAAATTGAGGAACAACTGAGATTCACACAGATTCATTTAATTTTGCATTTAATTTTTTTTCTAGTAATTTATTTCTGAATTCAGGCTGAGGAATCAACTCATATTACGTTGACGTTATGTGAGTTCATCAACATCAATAAAAATATATTTAATAGTATTAGGTATTAGATATTGAAAGTAATTTTTCAATAATTGTACAGGTAGTAACCACCTTAATTTAGATAAGTTCGATTTTAGAATGTTATATGGGTTGTCTATGTTAGTATAAATTCTAAATTACTAAAGTAGAAATTATATTTATTTACAAAAATTTTTCAAATCACCATTTATAATTACATACATGCTTAAAATTATGCTCAATATTACAAATAAAAAATGTGAAAAACACTTGACATATGTAACTAATTATTAAATTGTGCCACGTTTCGAATTTAATTTGAAACTAGAAAAAGAAGATATTCGTACAGTGACATTTTTATACACCAATTTGTAATTTTTGCTATTTGCGAAAACATGGCCAATAAAAATATCAATAAAATAAAACAGGATAATAAATGATGGCTTTATAGTTTTATAGAGTGATTGGATTGGGACCCATTAGGTCTCTTTCATCCGATAAATAGGAATTAAAGGTAGGTTTTAAGAGACTTCAATCTCTGATGATTAGAGCTGTGCTAGATTTATGGCAAAATCATTTTTTGGGAATCTATTGGTTTCTCCTGACTTCATATGAAGGTGTAAAAAAGGTTAATATTATTCGATAGAATGAATGTTTTTTTAGAATTATGTAAATTACGTATGCTGATAATTGTGGTTTATTTAAACCTTTTGTTTGTAACGGTGATAAATATTTCCAAAAATTCTAAAAACTTAGAAGAAAAAAAGTTATATTCACAAATAAATTTAAAATATTATTTGATAATTCTGAAAATTAATGTGTGGTGCGAGTACAACGGAAGATAACACCAATAGTGCATTTTAGAAGTAAAATTTCTAAATTTTTAACGTGTAATATTGTAGTTTTTAATTAATTCTTGGGTAAGCAATTATAGTTTTTTTATACTTTTGCACTAATTGAAAAATTTAAAATAAAATAATGAAATCTAATTCGGAAAATTGAGGTATATTAAGAAGAAAGAATTGCAATTTTGCAGTTAATTAATTTCGAAAGGTGCTGCTGAAATTATTGAATTATTGAAATTAAAATTATTGTTGAGTAATATAAGTTAATTATCCGACGAAAGGAAACTCAAATTTGATAATTATTTTAATTTTAGAATCACTGTGGTAACCCAAAAGTCTTTCACAATAATAAGTTTTCAAAGTCAATTTTTTTGTACGAGTCGAAAGTTTTTACTTCAAACTGTGATTTTTCACTTTTTGCAGTAACCAAAAAAAACATTTTTTCACCATAACATTATTTTCAAATTATAAAATTGCATTAATTTAGTAATTAAACAAATTTAATTTTGAAATTTGTTTTAGGCGTTGTACTATTCCAAAATGAATCCTTCAAACGGACAAATAAGACTTGCCGAAATAAGTGAATTGCTGGAGAATAATAAAATAAAAGATGAAGTATCGGAAATTGTTAGGAAATACGAAAACAAAAGTGTAGTTAATGAAACGCAATTGGAAATTATCATCAATTTAGGAAACCATGAACAATTTGCAATGCTTCATCATCATAAAACTTTGGCGCATCCATCAGAGTCTCTCATCATGTACGCAGTAGAAAATGATTTACTATCTACAGTTCAAAAATTGATTGAAAATGATGGCGAGTTAAAATACAGAAAGGATTCCAAAGGAAACGCACCTATTCATGTTGCTTTAAAACTTGGCCGTAAAGCTATTGCGGAATTTCTAATGGAATTTCCAGCAAATTTAGAAGACCTTGATAGTGAAGGAAATACTGTACTCCATTTAGCGGCCGAATCTAAACTAAATACGATTTTTTTAAATCTACGACAAATGTGTGCAGCGGGAAAAATATTTGAGAGAAATATACATAACAATAATTGTATTCACGTAGCACTACAGAGCGGAAACACTGAGCTTGTTAGGTCCATTTTTAAACAATACAATATAAATTATGAGGTCCTCGGTTTTAATAACAATACTTATTTACATTTTGCTGCCATCGGAGACTGCGATGAAGAAATGCTGAAATTTCTTATTTCAAAAGTGTCCGATATAAATTGTACAAATTTGTTTAGACGTACTCCCTTCCATGAAGCCCTTTTAAACGGTAGCGAGAAAGCTGCTCGTCTATTGTATGATAACGGATCAGATGTTAATTTATACGGAACATATAACGAAAATTGCTTCCACTTTGCAGCCCAGGGTAACTGCTCCGATATGATTAAAGTCCTAAAAAATACGGAAGTACATATTGATACCAAGTCCATTTTGGGATTAACACCATTACACGTGGCTTTAGCAGAATCGAAAGTGGAGACAATAAAAGAATTGATAACGATCAAGGCAAATTTAAACATTCTGGATATGCAAGGTAATTCCATATTTCATTATGTAGCCAAACGGAATTTGCCAGAATTACTTAACCACTTAGATGAAAAATCACCTCTGTTATATGAGCCAAATCGTTCTGGTTATACTCCTTTACATACATCTATTAAATATGATTCTTACAAAATGTTTAAGTTCCTTAGTAAGTGCAACAAAAACATTAACAAATCTCATTGGAAAACAAAAAATACACCACTTCATACCGCAGCTATTTCTGGAAATTGGTGCTACGTTTATGGATTGTTGTTAAATGGAGCGGACCCAAATGCCAGAAACGAAGATGGACACACGCCGATTCAACTGGCATTACTGCACGATCATGAACATTGCGTCGAGATTTTACTTTTATATGCAGATAAAATACATACGCACTTTTGCAAAAAAGGATATGGAGTCATGCATTACGCTACGAAAACTTCAACAGAACTTATGATAAAAATAATTGAATCTAACCGCAATTGTACTCTCGAGACTATTAATAACATTACAAAAAAGACGTTATATCATTCGGCAATAAAATATAACAATTTAGAAGTGATCGAGTTTCTTATAAACCACAATATATGTCAAACTGGTAACATAGATCAAGTTTCTCCGTTGCATTTAGCAGGACGCTCTGGTAATGCCAAAATTTTTGGAGCTCTTTCTACCGAACTTCATTCTACCGATATGAACGCAAAAGATAAAAATGGAAAAGCTGTAGTAGATTATATTATGTCGTCTGGAAATAAAAAAGTATTGGATTGTTACATAGCAGAACTTAAAGTTAGGAAAAAACCTTTGGAATTGAGTCATCTGAAAAACAACAAAAATGCGTTACATTATGTTGTTAAGAAGGGTCGTTTAGATATTATATTTGATACCCTACTAAACTTTGAAAAACTTCGGCAAGAAATTGATAATTTGGATAGTCATGGTTTTGCCCCAATACATTATGCAGTGAAGTATGGAAATTTGAAAGCTGTCGAATGTCTTATTAGTTTTGGTTCCAATAAGAACGTCATAGATGTCGAAAAAAGGACACCTCTCCATTTGGCAGTAATCGCTAATGACATTGAAATTGTAAAATACTTGGTTAAAATTGGTGTAAATATTAACCAACAAGATGGTAAGGGTTGGACAGCAGTTCATTATGCAGTTGGGCGTGGACATAAAAATATTTTGATTTATCTTATTCAAAATCATGCCGACACGAATTTGAATACCGAAAAACAGTGCAGTCCTTTAGAAATGGCGACATTATTAAATCGAGTCAAAATGATGGAAATTCTTATTTCGTGCGATCACAATATAAACACAAAAAAAAGTTACGATAAAACAGTGTTAGAGGTGGTGGCTCGAAGTGCAAGAAGTTATGATGTTCTAGAATTTATTGAAAATTATGAAGGACCTAATTATGATATTATTAAATTGTTGTCAGAAGATATTGAGGATATTTTGTAAATGTAAATTATTTTTGTAGTTTTGGTTAAAAAATTAATAATTCTGTAGGTAGTACTAAAAATTACTTGAATATAAAAGTTTTTCTATTACTTTTCTTCTTCTTCTTTAACTTTACTTTAGATCTGTTGATCTGTTTATTTCCAACATCTGCGTCGTTACCTTCGCAGTGTTGGATCTGTGAGCATATAAATTGTTTAACGTCCGATAGGTAGTTTGCTAGACTGGCCTCCAGACGAGCCTGTAATCCTGGTTTTTTATGTTAATGATGGCCATTCATTAACCCAGGAGGACCACCGGCTTAACGTGCCTTCCGAAACACGGAGACGAGTCATAAGAAAGTTGCCCTTCTCCGGATTTGAACCCGGTACCTCGCAGTCGCAGTTGATCGCGTTACCTACAAGGCAAATGACCGTCTCTCTATTACTTTTAATTTGATTAAATGTTTCTATATTAAAAAAATAAATCTGCTTTGAAAACCAATAATAGCTGTAAAATAAAACTTACGATCAAAGGAAAACAAAATTAAATGGTCTTTTGTTGTTTGGAAGTAATTGTTTTGCTTACCATTTTCTTCTATAAGGATTATACTGTCATAAATTTTTATTACATGGTTTGCGTCTAAAAAATTATCTCGAAGTTGGTACTACTACAGAATAAAATTTTAGATTTTTATTTCCTTCTTCACCAGATAAATTTCGAGTTTTAAAATGCTGCTTTTTAAATTTTAAAATGCTGAATACTTTTTAAAAAATAAGGTTAATATTTGCTTTTCAAATATAACTGGTTACTTTTCCTTCCTGCAAAACTTCCTTTAAAAACAATTTAAAAAGTGGGTTCAGAATCACAGTTAAAATTCCAGCTTTCAAAATTGAATTTAGTTAAGAATGTTTAATGAATCTTGGGATCGAGTTGCACATCAATCGAGTTTTCAATCTTGGTAAGTTTTCCATCTTTAGTTGAGCCTTCTACCTATATTAATCTGTCTGAGATATTAATCTCCGTAAATCTGATGATCAAATTAACAAAGTACTAAATTACTTTTTAACGTAAGACCATTTGAACCTAAACTAATCCACCGGTTGACCTTAGGTTAGTATCAAAAAATAACATTTTTTTTTAAATTAACACCGTTAAAAGCCGCTAAAAAAGAGATCCACTAGCTAGCTATGCGCCCGTGGACGGGCTTTTTAACTAGTGCCATATACAGGTTTGGACCTTTCTAAAATCTACCAGATTAATGTTGCAAAATTTCCCAAGGGAGACTTTGGGGCGCACACAAGAAATAATTAGCCAAATTTTTCGGAATTTCTTTAAACATTTGCTAACTGCAAACAAAAACAAATTCGGATTCAATACCCAAAAATAGGTTCAAAATCGTTTGCCGAATTATTTGTACTTGATCCAAAAATTAAAAAAAAAATGTACCTAATATATTTTTAAAATATATTTTAAATTTTCATTTGATAACTTTAAAAATTGATATGTGGTGCGCGTTCGTTGAGAGATAGCACCGATATAAATTTTGAAAGTAAAACTTAAAATTTTTAACGTGGTACATGTAATATTGCAGGTTTTAAATATTGTTTTTTGTTTTTAGTTTAATTCTTAGGTAAGTAATTAAATTTTTTATTTCTTTTCACTAATTGAAGTTGTTAACACAAAATAATAAAATTTAATTTGGAAAAGTGAAAATTTCTGTTTCTAGAGCACTTTTATAAGTAAAAATGTAATTTCCTTATCATTTAAAAAAATTGTAGAGTTACAATGGTTAATTGAAATTTAATATTGATTTTGATAACACGACTATAGTGTGCTAAAATGTAATACTTTTTAAAATTTGAAAATTTATTAAATATTTTAAGAATCTAATTCTAGCCAAAAATTGTTCATAAAATTTTCAATTTTAATAAAAAATTAATTTTTATATGTTTTTAGTTGAAGAATCTTTCAAAAATGAATCCTTTGCAAGGACAAAGGAGACTTTCAAAAATAAGTGCAATGCTGAAGAATAATCAAAACAAAGATAAAGTGTCGGAAATTGTTAGAAAATTCGAAAACAAAAGCATAGTTAATAAAACACAATTGGAGGTTATCTTAAATGTACACGTAGAAAACCAGGAGCAACTTCAGATGCTTCAACATCATGATTTGTCTTATTTGTCTCCGAAGTCTCTCATCTGGCAAGCAGTGGAAAATGATTTATTACCTACAGTTAAAGAATTAGTAGAAAAAGATTATAGAGTGAAATTCGCAAGAGATTGTAATGGAAATACACCTATTCACTTGGCTTTAAAACGTGGCCGTGTAGCTATTGCAGAATTCCTAATGAGAACTCCAGCAAATTTAGAAGAGCTTGATAGTGAAGAAAACACTTTACTCCATTTAGCGGCTCAATTTAAACTAAATTCGATTTTTGAATGGCTACAACGGCGATGTGCATCAAGTCAAATATTTGAGAAAAATGTGGACTGCGATAATTGCATCCATGTTGCGCTGAAGAGTGGAAACAATGAAATTGCTCGCTCTCTTTTGAATGAATATCAGAATATAGATTATGAAGTTCCTGGCTATAACGACAATACTTATTTACATTATGCTGCCATCGGAGACTGCGATGAAGAAATATTAAAATTTCTAATTTCAAAAGCATCATTTATAAATTGTACAAATATGTTTGATCATACTCCCTTGCATGAAGCCCTCTTAAATGGTAGCGAGAAAGCTGCTCGTCTATTGTACGACAACGGAGCAGATAGTACTTTATTTGGAATATATAACGAAAACTGTTTCCATTTTGCCGCTCAAGGTAATTGTTATAATATGATCAACGTTTTAAAGCACATGAAAACACATATTGAAATAAAGTCCAATTTGGGATATACACCATTACAATTGGCACTATCAGAATCGTCAGTGGAAACAATAACAGCACTTATTAATATTAAAGCAAATTTAAGCAAACTTGATAATAAAGGTAATTCCATATTTCATCATGTAGCCAAACGAAATTTGCCAGAATTACTTGTTCATTTGGATGAAAATTCACCTCTAACATGCGAGCCCAATAAGTATGGGTTTACCCCGCTGCATACTGCTGTTAAACATGATTCTTACAAGATTTTTAACTATCTTATTAAGTTCAACAAAAACATTAATGACTTTTGTTGGGGAACCAAAAATACACCCCTTCATACTGCAGCTACCGTTGGAAATTGGTATTACGTTTATGGATTACTTTTAAATGGCGCAGATCCAAATGCTAAAAACGAAGGTGGACAAACTCCGATTCAGCTGGCATTACTGTACAATCATACGCATTGCGCCGAGATTTTACTTTTATATGCAGATCAAATACACACACACTTTTGCGATGACGGATATGGAGTCATGCATTACGCTACCAATTGTTCGTCAGAAATTTTGAAGAAAATAATGGAGACTAACGCCAACTGCAGTCTCAGCACTGTTAATAAAAATACAAAAGAGACCTTATACCATTCAGCAATAGAATATAACAATTTAGAAGTGGTAGAGTTCCTCGTAAGCCATGATATCCCACAAAAAGGAGACATAAATCAAATTACTCCGTTGCATTTAGCAGCAAGGTTCATGTATCCTGAAATGTTTAAAATACTCTTAGATCAACTTGACGCTGAAGATATAAATGTAGAAGATGAGAATGGAACACGTGTATGGGATTATATTGTGACGTTTGGAAATATAGAATTATTTGATTGTTTCAAAGAACGAATGACAGTTTTAAAAAAACCATTGGAATTAAGTCAATTGGAATGTAACCCAAATGCGTTGCATTATGCTGTTAAAAGAGGTCGTTTAGACATATTGCACACCCTATTAACTCATCACGAACTTCAGAAATCAATTGATAATTTGGATAATATAGGTTTCGCCCCAATACATTATGCAGTGAAGTTTGGAAATTTAAAAGTTGTTGAATATCTCATTAGTTTTGGTAGTAATAAAAATGTCACTTGTCACGAAAAAAAAACACCTCTTCATATGGCAGTAACTGGTGTTAATAATATTGAAATGGTAAAATACTTAGTTAAAATTGGTGCAAATATTAACCAACAAGATGTTAAGGGTTGGTCAGCAGTTCATTATGCAGTTGCGCATGGATATGAAGATATTCTGATTTATCTTATTCAAAATAACGCTAACACTAAATTAAACAACGCGAAACAGCAGAATCCTTTGGTAATGGCTACATTATTAAATCGTGTCAATATGATGGAAATTCTTATTCAATGCGATCGGGATATGAACACAAAAAGAAGTTACGTCAATTCAATTTTAGAGGTGGTAGCTCTAAATGCTCAAAGTTATGATGCTCTAGATTTTATTAGAAATTACGAAGGGCCAAATTATGATGTTATTAAAATGTTGTCACAAGATATTGAAGAGATTTTGTAAATGTATTTGTTTTTGTGGTTCCTGTTAAATAAATTAATAATTTTGTACTAAAAATTGTTCAAATAAATAAATTTATAATTGTTATTAGTAAGTTTTCGTCCATCGATTTGTAACATAAATAATATTTTAATATTTTTGGGTTATCGACTATGTAGTAAATGATTCAATCAAATCAATTAGTAGGTACGTTTTATTGCAACCTTTGTCAGGAAGTACAAAAAAAATATTTGTTAAAATATGATCAAAAATTACAAAGGTAAAAATGTTTATTTAATAATTTTAAATAAATTTTTTTAAAATTTTTTGACAAAGCTTTCAGTAAAGTAGAGCAAAACGTTGAAGAAAATAGATTATGTTTGAATTAATTTTCTGATATTTTAAGTTGAGAAAATCAATTGATACGTATACCTTGATTCGAAAATAGAAAATATCAATAAATTTGATACACCGAGAGAGTAAAGTGCCACTTTTCGTCAAGAGGGTAAAGGTTTTTATCCGAGACGCAGTCAAGGGGAAAATTTACCCGAAGGACGAGAAGTCACTTTACTCCCGAGCGCGAATATACTATTTTTTGTCTTTCCGCTATAAATCGATTATTTCTATATCTCGAAGTTTCATTTCGTCAACTACTCGAATTTCTTGAATAATTTGTTAAATAAAATTTAAGTTTTCAAAAATACAAAGCGGTTTAGGTAGTCGACCTTTCTTGAAAATAACCATAAACTTTATTATGCCTACCCCAGATGTGATAGTTTGCGTAACATGATATCATTGTCAAAGTACCGTATGCATTTTTGGAATCTTAGACGTAGTAATAAATTTGATTTTTTTACTTTTCGTTCCGCTGTTTTACTTTTCGCGCTACTTTACTTTTCGTCCCGCTCCTAAGTAAACTGGCACTTTGCTCCCGCAAAAGTGGGAATAAAGTGACCGCTTTACTCCCGGAAAGACAAAAAATTGTTTATTAATACCTACCTATGCCAATCTACCCAAAAATGAATTTTCATCAAAAATGGTTTCAATGGGGTTTGAAGAAGAAAATTAAAAATTTGCTTCTGTGGTAGGAGAAACCGGAGATGGTTTGGACACTTTTTGCGTTTTAGTTTTTAATTTTATTACTAAATATTTTACCTTTTTGGTTTTTAAGCTAATGTTTAGAGTAGTCCTTTAGGTTTATTTACTCATAATATAAACTTTCCAAGAGTAATGTTTTTCAGAAAAAGGTCGGAAACTAGAGAAACTACATCTGACGGCACCTGGGGATGGTGTGGACATGCAGTTAGGAGCACACAAACAGTGATTAAGTAACAGAAATCTTTTTAATTCGTGTATTTTCTAAATTTAAAAGTAAATCTTAACCTGCTGCAGGGAAACCTAGGCAGCACGGAAGGTGGAAACTACGGTGGACTCCGAAGGCTCGGCTTACACTTGAGATGGCAAGTAAATCTCTAAAAAGCGTTAACGGCACGTCCCTGAATCAGCTAAACTTTTCGCTTGACATTGTCAGGGACCGAAGGGGATTCTAACAGATAACCGTCTGCGGGAAGATGGAAGCCCGGGGCTAATCCTCACGTATGCCTGCCTCCCCTCTTTGTGAGCTTGCTCACTGAGAAGGATTTGCAGTGGCTGGTGGTTCTTAAAAAAAGAAGCAACAATCAGCACTCGACCTGTCTGCCGGGAAACACCTACCACCTACGGGCGCCCTACTCGGGTCTTGCAACCCTTGAGATGAGGGAATAGATATGCTGGGCGATTGACGTGTGCACACGTAACAAGCACCAGCAGCTCTTTGGACGTAGTACCCCATGTTCCGTTACCGTTAGCTCTCTATGGGAGAGGTTTCCGTATATATTGTCGTATTTTTTTTTCCTGCTTCACTCAATCAATATTTAATTATTCTTCAAAATTTACATAATATCTATATTAAGTTTTCATATAGCAAAATAAAATTCTTTTTTATAAGGCAATAATTAAACCGGTTTGGACCTACGGCATTTAACTTTGAGGAAGAGCTGCCAACACCAATATTGATATTTTACAAAGGTTCTAAAATAAAGTACTACGATTGATCATTGATGCACCATAGCCAAACAGCGTAATCCAAAATGACTTCCCAATGCCTTCCATTAGAGAAGAAATTGTAAGGTTCAGCGAAAGTTATTGTGAGAGACTTAAAGTGCACCCTAATATGACAGCCAAACAATTATTAGTGCCTAGTGACCATGGACTTAGAAGGATTCTTTGCGGATTCTTACTTATTTTGAAGAGAAAATTCGCCCGACGCAGTTTATTTTCCGCTAA
This sequence comes from Rhagonycha fulva, assembly GCA_905340355.1. Taxonomy (NCBI): domain Eukaryota; kingdom Metazoa; phylum Arthropoda; class Insecta; order Coleoptera; family Cantharidae; genus Rhagonycha; species Rhagonycha fulva. The sequence continues at coordinate 11,450,144 of HG996555.1, forward strand.
GTATTAAAAATATAGTTTTACTGCCGATTTCGATAAAATCGAAATTTTAAAATACTAATTGAATAACATTTTTAAAATGAGCAAAAATCAAATTTGTCAATTTGTTGATTACATAGTTATAAACAATGTGTTAAAACAGCAAATATCAATTACTGATATTGTCGGACTAGTCAGTATAATTCAATTTCCTTGCGCGTAGATACGCAGGGAAGTGTTGTTTCGATGACGATTTCCGGAAAATTAAAATATTTTCAGCATATTCTTCAGTAGACTAGAATAGACAGTTGTTGCTCGGAGATTTATAAATATTTATTTGTTAAATAATTAACGAACTGTGAATTCACAAACGAGAATAGTAAATGCACAAACGTATATTTACAGACGAGTGATACAAAAATTGATCCAAAAGTCAAAATGGGGGGAGGGGGGCTGGCTGGCAGTACTCCAGCCCTCCAAACTTATTTGTTAAATAATTCGCGAACGGTGAATGCACAAACGAAAAAAATAATTGCACAAACGTACACAAACAATGCACAAACGAATGACATAAAAAGTGATCCAAAAATCAAAATGGGGAGGGGACCTCTACGGTTTGCAGGTATGTTTTGGGTAGCGACAAACGTTCAGTATGGTTTCAATTAAAAACCTATTAATTCACTCAAAATGAACAATTACCTAACATTGATCCCAAAATTAACAGTTATTATTTAAAATTCAAATTACGAAATTTGATTATTGAAATCAAACGTTTATACTTAAGTATGATTTATTTTTTGTTTTTTTTTAAACGTGCACCGTACATTTTTAATTAAAATTTGTAAGTTCCATTCATATGCAATTGCTGTATTCAGCAAAATTATAACTTAATGAAATTCCCAATTAATTTTTCTAAAAGTTGCTAAAATTAAACTCTTTGGTTTGAATTAGAGTCGAGTAATGTAATCTAAAATTTCCCTCGCCGCCGTGGCACAAACAAATATTTGAAAATATTCCTATCGATACCTACAAGTTAAAATGACCCGTTCAATGTTTGATAATAAAATATTAAAAAAAAAATTATATTTAAATTAAATAGGTACCCCAAGAACGGAAACTACAACATTATTTAGCTACATTTTGCAAATAATGAGATTATCGTGGCACAGGACTACGAGGACTTGTCATGGAGTACACGACAAGAAATCTAACAGAAGAGTAAGCAGACTGGGAGCTAGAAGTGAATGTACAAAAATCGTAATACATATGCATGGGTGGAATACAACAAGATCTACAACTAGAAAACGGTCAAAAAATAAATAAAATGCGAGGAATATAAGTATTTTAGAACGATAGTGAATCAATACTGCTGAGAGAATTAGTTGGAGAGAGGGCATTGACAAAGAGATGACGGAGAGAGGACTTGAAGAGATGCAATTGGAAGACGTCGTATAAGACGCTATAAAAACCGATAATTATGTAGATATATTTTATATTAATATTAAACAGCATTACATTCATTGCAGAACTGAGCTGACCTTTTCGGGACTTTCAAAATTCTTTTGAGAAAGAAATTAGTCTTTGCATCAATATGTAGCACAACTCTTTCGAAGTTTGATTTTACCACAGCGTGTGGATGCCCGCTGGAAGACCGAACTAAGAAATTCTGTATAGTCCGCAATTTGAAGTCAGAATTTCCGCTCTGTACTTATCCAGCGGTCACATCACTCCATGGCTGTGACTCCGGTAAAAAATTTACAAAATCAAAATTCAATTTAAATCAAAAAGTAAGCTCTTATTTTAGGAAAGTCAAATCTTGACCATTAAAGAGGTCCTTTTAGTTTTGTTATAGAAAAATGTCAATTTAAAAAATTGTTATGTGGTTATCCTCTAATTTTCTTTGAAAGCAGCTATTGAATTAAATGGTGCAATTATTTTCGTATGTAAAATTAAACGCTTTTGTGCAATTTTAGAAGTATTTTTCTCTAATTGCAAAGAAAATCGACACTTTGAGAATTTAACTATGAATCGAAGGAGCCCAATATAAATAAAATCAGATGATTACCTTTTGAGCTATTAAGAGAAATTTTTTTAAAAATGCAGTTGTTTAAAAACCGAGTTTCAGTTTATGGTACAATCTTATGCCGATAAAAATAAAAATTTGAAACAATTTTTAGTTCAAACCATGAATATTTAATTAAGAATCAAATAAGTTTAAGCATAATAAAAGTTATTGATTAGTTTTTGAGTTAGTTATCTTAGAGAATTTTTTGCAAAATGTGGTGTTTTTCAAAATGCGTATAAAGTTTTTGGTATAATTCATAGGGCCGATCTTTTCATGTTTTTTAATCGTCAAGTAGTTACTTGACGATTTCTTTACTTTATCTTTTTAGCCTTCTAAATCAGGTTACTGGCTAGTAAAGTTATTAGCATGATAAAGTTGGCATACTAGTAGCATAAAATGCAACCAAAAGACTCAACTATTTTATTCAACCATCACAAATCGCAAGTAAAAAAACATGAAAAGATCGGCCCTTATACTGATAAGAATAAAAATTTTAAAATAATGTTAGTTGAGGTGATAGAACTTTTAATTACAAATCGAATGAGTCCATGATGAAGAAAATCTGTTGATTGGTTTTTGAGCTGTTATGAGGTGTTATTGGAAAAGACGTGTACTTCAACAAACAAAATTCGTAGTACAGGGTGAGACAAAGTAGAGAGTGAATAGAGTCCTGTCGTGCTTCAATTGTTTATCGTTGGTTATCTTGATACACCTTACTCTTCCGTAATCCCAGAAGAAAAAGTCGCATGTTGTTATAAGTCCAGGACGATTAATTTTATGTTACACTTTTGTCAAATTTTCACTTCATATTTGAATAAAGCGTCAACTCCATAAAAGCAAATAATGCAACTCAATGCATGTATGCTAATGGGGTTGCACCAATTTCAGTTTTTCCAAACGTCGGCGTCGTCCTACAAAATTTCACTGAACATCTTTCAGAATTTTACGGAAGTAACTTTTCTAGGGTGTTCAGTTTTTGCAGCCTTGTTTTTTCAAAACGGTAACCGTGATTGAAAGATTAAATACTATATTATATTTTTTTTTAGATATTTTTGCAGAAAATTGATGTAATCGCTAAGGTACGAAATTTTATTATTATTTCTAATTATTGGTAAATTCAAATAAAAATTAATCACGTAAACAAACGCAATAAATTTATATTTATTTCATAAGTATTCAACAGTGGTTGATGCTTTATCTTCTTCTGTTGATGCTTTAACAATAATTACATACTCGAGTTTTAGATTAAACCACACATTTATTATGCAGTACTACCTAAATTATTAGTACTACAATCTACCAATTAAACAACCTTTTACTGTAGTATTTGCAATTTAAAAATTACATACATGGGAAAGTAGTGTAACACTAAACACAGAATTCCACACGAAGCTATTCAGTGCACTCTATACTTTTATCCTGGAAGATATCGCCGTTGATATTATAATAAAAGACACAAATTAATAAACAAACAAATTTTTAATTTCGTAATAATAAAAGATGATACAAACTAAAACGTATAGGAAACATAAGCGTCATGATTAATGATTATGAAATGAGCAGGTAAATTAGTAATGACTATGAACGGGAGCATAATGAACGGTCTTGTGAGCAGTTTGTGGATGACCGGCATGTCCAGATCTGGTAACTTGAGCATTAAAGCCATTTTTGTCGTCGGCTGTGTATTTTACAGTACGGATGGTACCATCAGCTTCGTGAAACGAGTATTCTCCATGGACAACATCACCATCACGGCTTTCGTGTTGGCTTTTGTGATCTCCGGTGTGAGCGTCAGCAACTCCGTAGTTGAATTCGTATTTTGGATGTGCCTAGAAAAAACAATGGTTTTTAATAATAGGTAACTTAACTTAAAAGGAAGTAATTCTGAAAACTTACGTGGTAGTCGACATGTTCATGACCAGAAGAAATTGCAACAGCTGGAGCGTGAACAGCTACGGGCGCTGCGTGATAAGTACTTACGAGTGGAACGTGTTGGTAATGGTGACCTAAGCCTGACGATTCTCCTCCTTGATGACTTCCGTGATTTGAAGAGTACGAATACGATGATGCTTCATGTCCATGTCCATGTCCTTGTCCCTTGATAAGGCAAGGTACAAATGCAAGAAGGACTAAACAACCCTAAAATTTAATATTACTTTTTAGTATCTACTACTAATGAAATTTAAAAAAAATTACTTTTGAAATCATCTTTGTAAGTGTAGTAGTAGTTACTTTAAGATCAAGTACTGCAATGATAACCGAAACGACAGAGGGTCTTTTATATTAAAATTAACACAATTACTTTCTTGAGCGTTATGTAAAATTATATAATTAATTGTCAATTACTAATCATAATTTAGGTATGCAGTTTTTTCTACCATAATAGAAATACTTTAGTTAGGTGTAACGTATCCAGTACCGAAACCTAATTTAAATTTGAACTCAATTATAGAAAGCTTTTTTGTCATAATACCTACACATTGGTACTTGCATATCTAACCCGCACACAGTTTTAAAATATATTTTGCAACTACAAATTTAGGCAATACGGTTACCAATTTGATCGAATTACTTTCGATTTAGTTAATAATATCGATTCATTTTTTTGATTAACTTGCATAATATGTGTATCATGGCTCAAGTCGGTATGTTTTAAAAAATTAATAAATTATAACATGCGTATTTAGGCAGTGCAAAAATTTTTCAAAATCTCCACTTCGATAACAATGTGAAACATTTTTGGTAACTTTAGTCTGAGATTGGGTTTTCACTTTGTGAAAAATGAAAGATTTAAACAAAAATAAGTTACATCCTGACTGAAATAAAATACTAGTTTTAGTCCAGAAGCTGCCGCCAGTTTACCTAGTATTACTGTGGTAATTTTTATTTAAATTGACCAACAATAAATTTTATTTGTGTGTGTAACTTTTACTGTGCCCTTTTCTCTTCCTTGGATGCTTTGGTATTTATTTACTTTGGAAAAAACAAAATTTACTTTGCAAAGTTTTTTCTAACATACTTAGTTGGTAAAGTATGACATAGATAGCACCTACATTATCCATTATTAACATTGGTATAAACTTCATCTACAACTTCTTAACCATAAACTATAATAATAATCATATAATGAGTAAAAGATCATTATTTGTAGTTGTAGGCAGCATCCTTTAATTAAAATTAAAACTACTCTGAAAATAATAATTACAAATTTTTTAGTTTTGGAATTTTTTACATCATTAATTTTAAATGTTAATTTGAGTGGATTAGAATTAATTAAAAACTAATTAAAATTAATTTAAAGTTATAATTAAAATTAATGCAATCGGTTATCGTAATCTCCTTAGATAGATACAATTTCCCACACAACATTTACCATAAAAGACATCAATGTTCAGGACTGCCTTCACATTCAGATAAGAAAGGAAGAAAGCAGTATAATAATAATTATTAATTGCAACTTAACCTTAACCAAAAAAAATTCCTATTTTACCAGTAGGTATTGATAAAAAAAAATTTGAACAAATCTATTTTTTCAAAACATTTTAAAATGAACTAATACAACCTCCAAATCCTCTTGAAAGGAGCATCTAAATCTCAATTTAAAGAATCCTACTGTAATAATTGCCTTTAATTATGTTGTAATGTTATTATAGCTATCCATGAATTACAAAAGCAAAATAATAACAGTTAACAAAAAAAATAAAAAAAAATGGAAAATTGCAGTAAATTGCTTTTTATAATACCGACTACCAAAATAAAACACCTGATTTTACAGTAAATATTCTAATAACAACTTTGCAGTACAATAATTATACCTATAATCAAAGTTATAAAAGATTAAAATAAGTTTATAATTAACTAAAAAATTAAATGCTTTATGGATATATTGGCGGTCAGTTAAAAAACGTTTTATTTTCTATAAGCAACGCATCAAAGAGTGAGATCATAGAAATTATTTAACTATTTTAATATTAAGTATTTAGTTTTGATGAGCACAATGCACTGTTAATGATGTTTCATTAAAGCTGTCATAAAAAGCAAAATTTTTGTGTAAAAATTGATCAATAATATCGATTGAAAAGATATGAATCAATGTTAAATCAAGCTTCGAAAATATGCTATACTTTAAAAATAAAAATAAAAATAAAAAATACTATAAAACCCCTTTAATTTTTTATGCTTACCACGATTTTAATGCCATCAGTTTACATTTGTCCACCTTTTTGATTTATAATAAAACTCTCAATTTTGCTCTAAATCATATTTTATTTTATAATCACACCATGAATAAGAAGATGTAACTCTAGAGAACCAAATTTTACTTCTTTTACCGAAAACGACCTCAAATTGGAGTTATTTTCAATATAATCATTTATCATTTTATTGGATTTGGACTTTCTATGTCACAAAACGGTGAATGTTTTTAAACTGATTTATTACAATTATTTAATTTTGAGGTTGTAGATGAATTTTTAGAATTGTAGGCGTATTAATTACAGGTACTACATGCAAGGAAAAAGAAGAAGAAAAATGCATTCAATAGATGACAAAAATAAGAAGTATATGAGAAGATAGAACAATTGTACCAAAAGATTCCAAGAAGAGACAACTTGATTATTCTAGAGAATTTCAATGATCAGGGTGGAAAAGAGGATTGCCTAAAGCAAAAATAAATAGAAATAATGTACAATCTAGCAAAGGCGTGCAATTTGGCATAAAGCCAAATATAGAGAGATGTGGACAAGACCAGGAAGCGACAGTGGAAACCAAATTGACAATATCTTGGCGGCAAGAAGAAAAACGTGTAATACAATAGATGAAAGATTTTGTTTGAAAGACACAGACCACAACAGCGTAGTAAAATCAACCGAAGCCTGAATAGAAATGTGAGAAGACGACTTGCAGTTGAAAACTTACAAACATCAACAGAAATTTAATATACCCCATGAAAAGATGAGCAAAAAAGCTAAAGCCAAGATATGGATGAAGAATGAAAAAACATCAAAAAGACAAAAGTAAGTGCTGCCAAGAAATCAGTAAGGCTTTATCAAGAAACAAAATACAAAGGAATAGTTCAACACTGAAACAATGATAGAAAATAAGATAAAAAAGAACAAAAACAATGAAAGATAAAGAAAAATCCAAAAAAAAATAGAAATAAAACAGTAAAAATGTGCAAACTCAAGAAACAGAAATAAATTGACGGAGTGATGAAGAAGAAAATCATGAAAAACCAAGAGAATTTTACAAATAGATCAAAGAATAGATCATATGCAAAGTCAGTGGTAAAAAGATTGCGGGACAAAGAAGAATTTATAAAATAAAAGCTGATGAGTAAATAATAATTAAACGTTAAATCACACAATTCATTTCTTAGAAACTTAGCATTGATGAATAGCAATAAAACTCCGGGATTTGACTATATAAATCTGGCAGAGATAAAATAACAATGAGAATGATTTACACACTGGTGGTCATGGTTAAGGATGTGTAGATTTATTTGCGAAGCAATTCATTACAGTTTACTCAAGAAATGAAGCTCCCCTTGTTAATTACGTTACGAATAAAATTATTCTGCGACTTATTCAAAATCTCATTAAGTGAAGTTTCTGATGCGATCTCAAAATTACCCGACAACTTAAATTGTGGTCCTGATAACTACCAACCAAACGAACCTTTAATTGTAATGAACTCGCAGCTTTTCAGTCAAAACTTATTGTCTTTATCTTTGGTTGAATAACTGTTTTAAATGTTTGGGTAGTTCTCCAAATGACAGAGTATAGAACGTAAGGATTCAAAATTTTATACCCGAAGATATAATGAGGAACTCGGGAGTTCCCCAAGGTTCACATTGTGGACCTATTTTGTTTTTACTATTTATTATCAACATTGGATTTTATATAATTTACAGTTCGGTTCTGTTGTTTGCTGACGACCTCAAGGTCTTCGAGACCATTGAGTCGAAGAAGGACTATTTGTGGTTGCAATCGGATTTAGACAACATTAATCGTTGGTAAGTCGACAAAAATCTGTAGCTTAATTTTTATAAAAAATGATAAATTCCAGTACAAAATAAGTAAGGCGGAATTAAATAGAGTTAATGAAATTGATGATCTGGGTGTTCATATGGACTCTGTGTGCACGTTAGGGTTTGTTCAAAGGCAAAAGGCACATTTTTTGGCTAACACAGTTGAAAGTCTACTTTTTTTAGTACGGTGGTGTGCAGGACGACTTTTCCCAAGTTGAAGTTCTAATTCGTTGTAAAACCAAATCACTGCAATATATAAAAATCGTCATTGATCTGTGCTTTGTCCATCGGTTGCTGAATGGAAGGATCGCTTGCAAAATTTTACTAGATCGCTTTAAGTTTTCTGTTGTCCCATATAAAACAAGGCATGAAGACTTGTCTTTGATTGAATCTCATGAAACTAATCATGGAATGCATAGCTTTTTAACTAGAATGTGCCGTTTTGCTAATAAATTAAACAAATCTGTTAGTTTTAATTTGCTGAGCAATTCATATTCTCAGTTCAAAAGAATTATTATGTGGAATTTGAAAGTTGGCATTCCATATTATTCTTGAATTTGAATACGTAAATTGGTTTACCCGTTAAATAAATAAATAAACTGATCCCGAAGATGTGGAAAGAGGAGAAAAATGGTCTCGATTTATAAGAAGGAAAATATAAAAAACTGCAAAAATTATAGAAGAGTTCAATCACAGATATAAAGTATTAAAGAGAATGATCAACCAAGATTGGAGGTTACCAATAGCGTTTTAGACAGAGATGGGTTTTGAAAGGCACAGGAATAAAAATGCTAAATATATATTGATTTTAGACAAGCATTGGACACAGCAGATAGAAATTAATTATTTAGAGAGATGGAAAATTAAAAAATTTTACAGAAAATAATATGGCTAACTAAAATGATCCTCTGTAAAACTGTGAAAAACAGCAGTTGCAATGACCAAAAAAGGAAAATTGAAGGAAGTCACAATAAACGTAGGGGTAAGACAAGGAGATGCACTGTCAGTCATGAAGGATTAGCTGGAAGAGTGAAATGTAGTGGAACAATTAAGAACAAGGCCAAACTAATGATGGAAAGATTACTTGATAACCAGGGACGTGCCCAACTAACTTTTTTGGGGGGGAAGAGAAATTTCAAATTTGCAAATTTGCCAACTGAATTAATTCAAAATTGCCAACTTTTTGTAAGTTTTGAAACTTTTTGTAAATTTAGACATAAAAAAAATTTTTTTTTATTTCAAAAAAAACTCTGATTTATTCCGCGTATAACAACGCAAACCCCATAATGGGCCGACATTTCTTTTTATTTTTTTTGTTTAATTAAAAAATATTTTGTTTTATTTTTACTCAAATAATATTTTTCAATTAAACAAAAGAAATAGAAAGAAATGTCGGCCCATTATGGGGTTTGCGTTGTTATACGCGGAATAAATCAGAGTTTTTTTTTGAAATAAAAAAACCAAAAATCAAAAGTGTCGAAATTTGAAAAATCAATGATTTTCTCCAAAAAAATGTAAAATTTTGTAGAATCCAAATTTGAATATTTTTTTGTATTTTTTCCTGAAAAGTACGTTTAAAGACAAACAAAAACAAAAAAAAACGTTCCGATTAGTCAATTTTTGACATAGTTACGATCGTTTGAAGAAAAACAAAATCAGTTTTTCTAAAAATTCGTAACTCTTTTTGGGTTAAATAAAAAATTTTGAAAAAATTCACAGAACTGTTTTTGGTGAGATATGTAAAGATTTCAGGAAAATCAAAATGGGTCGGGTTCAAAAGTGGTCGATTTGGTGTGGAATGCCCTATATATATTCTGCATTTTAAAGAAATGTTAAGTTCTAACTTTTTGATATGTAGCTCCCCGACTACTTTATATTATATTAATACAAAATTACTGAACAAACATAAAGGAATTCAGCGGTAAATGAAATAAACTGATAGAATTTACCCAATAATCGTAAAAAGTGTTGGCGTATGACAAAGAAAAAGCAAACCTTCTTCTCGAGTTGGGAGTTAAACATTACAATTCTATATATTTACACAAAATTAACATTCCTTTAAAGTACTACTTTAATTATTTTGTATTGAGAAAAAAAAAACAACATTAACGTAATTGTAAAAAAGTTGTACCTACATAAACTTTAATGATAAAGAAAGTTTTAAATTATACGCTTTATTTTTGCATTAGTTATGTCACCAATTTTTTTAAACTATCTATTAATTTCTAACGACGTATATGGATACTGAATTACTTTGTATCATACTCCAATTTTATATTCACTAGGGCAAATACATATATGAATAAATTCATAAAAGAAACGCAATTAAAAGATTCATATTTTTGATAACCTTGAAAATTACTGCTAATTAACACCTTATAAAAGTTACAAATATTTAATTAATGCGTGAAGTAAATAAGCCGAAAAATTATTATTTTAATAGCGTAATTATTTATATTTCGATTAGTTTTATGTTTACGATAAATTAGTACCTACAGGATTTTTGGTTAATCTATGAAGGAAAAGATTCATTCATTTTAATGTAATTAAGATGAAAATAAAGGAACTTTTATTTTGTTAATCTTTAAAAAGATCAAATAAAATAAAATAAAACAAATACTTTATTTAATCAAGTTTTTCAATATTTTGTATAGTGTAGTTTAAGCAACCCCTAATAATGCAATATTATTGTTGCACAATCCATTATTAGCAAATATGTTATTTTGAAGAATTTGAGCAACATTTTATTTCACCAGGTCGGAAAAAGAAGTCGCGGCTCATAAAATTGGCCATTTAAAATATTTTAATTAGCATGCTTAACTTCAGTGAGCTAATTTAATTTCTAAATAAATTACTTTCAATTATGTCGGTCGCTTCCTTAAAATGAAAACTTAATCACCTTTGGTGATATATTTTATCTACAGGGGTCACCAATTTAATTCGAAAACTTTTAATTAATAAAATTTCTGTTGTAAAATTTGTACCTGTAGTCACTAACAAAACAGTTTACAATTTTATGTCTATTCGGCTCGTTGTAATTAGAAAAAACCAAACTTTTTGCTTACATATTTTATTTATTTTATAAAAATAAATAGGTACAATTTATACAATGATTTTTGTCTGAAAACAGACTATAATACAATAACAATTAACATAACATGAGGTATCAATGAAATGAGCAAGGATGAAGACGTATAGAGTATAATTTATTAATAATGACTTAAACCACCCCCATGACCATGATGGATTGGAACGGCAGCAACCAATTGTTTGTGTACTACAGCGGGATGAGAAGCGTGACCAGATTTGATAACTTGAGCATTGAATCCATTTTTGTGGTCAGCGGTGTATTTTACAGTACGGATGGTTCCATCGGCTTCGTGAAGGGAGTATTCTCCTTTAACTACATCACCATCACGAACTTCATGTTGGCTTTTGATGTCACCGGTGTGAGAGTCAGAAACTCCATAATTGAATTCGTATTTTGGGTGAGCCTAAATTATTATACACGAATTAAAAAATTTAGGTTAATTAAAGGGTTTTACTTACATAATAATCAACGTGTTGTTCGTGTCCATGTCCATGAGAAGCTAAAACAGGAGCGTGGTGAACAGCATGTACAATTGGTGCATGATGAACAATTGGAGCTGCGTGAATAATAGGGGCTGCATGTACGGCTTGTAAGTGACCACCATGACCTAAGGTCACCGAAGAATATGAAGATCCACCGTGACCATGTCCCAAGCCTGCGTAACCGTAGTGTTGTCCATTGGCTGCAAATACAGCCAAACTGGCAAGAACGATAACCTAAAACGAAAAGAATTAAAAACTCCGAAAAGTTAAAAATGCGTTGTTGTAATTACTTTAGCGAACATTTTTGTTTGTACAAATTTGTTATACTACTGTAAGAATGAAGTATTAGTGTGTAATGAGTGTCTGGTAAATTGCGAGCTCTTTTATACTAAAACTGTAACGATCACTTTGATTAGGTAACATTAGTTGCAGCACGCGTTTTGTGTCGCATAGGAACCCGGAAGGCATATATATATAAATTTACATTTTTCTAATTAAGACAAATATAAGAATTATGAAAAAATGCAATGTGACCTAGTTTTTGATTTCAATAGCAAATTTTATTGTTATCTTAAATATCGGTTTTACACAACGCGATAAAGTATATGTTGAAGAAACGAAACAGTTAATTAAGAAAAATAATTTTACGTAAATATTTTGTTTTAATTGGTGTAATATTGTATTCATAATTGTTTAATTGCTTAATTTAGGGCGCCTAAAATACAATACGTTATAAACAATTTTAATAAGCTTAAAGCTCACATATCTTACAAATATTTGTAAGAATTTATAATTTATTGAAATTACATAATTGTAACACCACATAGGTGTAAGTATATTTTTTAATTACTTACATGTATTTATATAATAATTCTACAATGACATAAAGTGGAGCTCATTAATTAGCGTAAATGGTTATGCTTACTAATAAATTTCAAGTCATTTGATAGAAGAAAAACCCCAGAAAATGCATTGATTAAGGAACTTTACTTCTATTAAATTAGATTTTATGTTATCCTGCAGGCACTGGACTGATTAGAATGTAATAAAACTTGTTTATCTAAATAGATTAATGCTTTATTTAAGAAAAAGTAGCTCAATATGTATCAAAGAAATTTTAAATTATTTTTATAAAGAATTAAGTTACATTAAAATAAAAAATTATAAAATTAAATTATATACAACAGATTTCCTAATTGGGACATATTTGGGCCAATTAAGTTGGATTGGATTTTTATTGTATTGATGATAAGATAAAATACGACTTAATCGCCATATATGTTGTAGTAGATAAAACCGCCTTATTAAAATTCAAACTAAAAGTAACGAAACCTCTAAAAAGTATCAAATTTATCTACTGACATACACCAGCACCAGCTTAGCTTAATCGCCTAAATTGTCACACGCACCGCTCTTATCTTGCGGCCTTGTCCTTTTTCAACGCAAAATTCTTCAAAAAATCAATATTATTTTATAAAAAATTTTCAAAATATTATTTTTCCAAAATTTGCTAAAAGAAAAACACACTCGCTTTCTGATAATTTTTATTCTTCTTAAAACATTTACATCCAAAATCGCAAAGCACAAAACCGCGACGTCACAGCTCCGTGAGTCGCTCGCGATTCCTTCAAAATTAAAAATTTTCCTCCCACCTTGGCTATATATCACACCAGAGACGTAACAAATTTTAATTTTTAAGATCAAAATATAAAATTTAAATAACTAAACGAAATACTTCATCCAAAAAAATATACGACAATATACTACTTTTGATTTCATCACAGCGTGTGGATGCACTCTGAAAGGCCCAGGTAAGAAATTCTGTAAAGTCCGAGATTTAAACTCAGAATTTCTGCTTTATAACTCAACCATAGATCACATCACTCCACTGCTGAGGCTGAATGTTAAACGGATCCAAATATAGTATAAAGTTACACAAAAATTGATTTGGTTTTTGATGGTTTTGAAGATTTAGTTTAAATAAAGATCAACTCAATTAACCGGAATCGAAGGTTTGTTTCTCAGCAGAGTGGCATAGCGAAAAATGCAAAGAGACTACGAATAATTAAGCTCCGGTTTCAAATCTGAGCAAAGTTTGAATCTTATTCTGATCGTCTCCTCTTGGAAGGCAATAACAAACCACCAGAGTGTAATCTGCCATAAAAGCTTTTGTCAAATTACCACAGTAGAATTTTTAATTACATTTTCTTTTTCTTTCTCTTCTTCAAAGAGCATGACTCTAAATTTAAGATTGGGTCGCTTTTTTATCCTTACAGTCCGAGTACCAAGCTATGTATCGCCTTTATTACCCTAACTGAGCTGATCGAACTTGTAGAAAGGTTAACTATCAAGCGAGCTGTTATACTGCGTTTACTTTAGATATTTATGATCAGTTTACTCTGAAAAATCATCATGAACAGACTAACGCACCCAAGTTATCCAAATTTACTTTGAAAAAAAGCATAAGAAAGTTAACCGTCAAACTGTGCATAGTAGTGATGCATTCAATTTATCAAATTTAATTTTCTGTGTTATTTTTTTACAATTGTAAGTTCTACTGAGCTTAAAAAGCACCTCGTAGACGTCCAAAAATACTAAAATCATTAAATAGGTGATAATTCTTAGGGAACAACAGGTGATAATAAGGACAAAATTATGTAATTTTTTTCTTGTGGGTTTTCGGCCAAATTTCGATAAACAATTGAAGCTTGTTAATTAGTAAAATGAGAGGTTAAGCTAGGTAAACAAAATTTATCCGACTTCATTATGACCTTCTCCTCTCGGAAGCCATTGGCAAACCACCGAGTGTAACTTGCCAAGAAAACCATTAAAATTAAGAATTTAAATTGAATTGAAATTAATGGTTACGATGCTTTGTCAAGAAGAAAAACGAGGAGAAAGAATTATTGGTGTAGTATAAAATGTAAATAGTTAAATTAATAGAGTTATACTTTATCTTCAAAACAAAAATAAATAAAATATCGTGAGATTAAAACATTTCATCGACTTAACGCTTTAGTTTGAGTGCGAAAATATTAGTTATTTAGAAAAACTCGACGGAATGTGATAGATAACTTTAAAATGTAGTGTTTAAGCTGAGAATGAATGTCAAATATCAATTAGTTTAGCCAATAATCGATTGTAAAGTTTCGATATTTTTTTCTAATTGGTTGTGGTTGTTTCATTCTGTTGTTGGTATGTGTGCTCTACGTAAATACATGCAACAAGGTTTGAAAAGGAGGGGGGGTGCTTCAGATCCTCTCGCTTAAATATTTCGATTTAGGTTATGTTTTGGCTCTGGGATATATTTATAATAAGTTGAACTGTCTTAAAGTTCCAGAATTCTCAGAATTCTATACAGTTGTACAAGAATATTTTTAATAAATATAAGTTTCAGAGATTCACATTTTCTAAGTTTTTCTGAATGTAAGTTGCTTATTGATAAGTCTTTATTTTTAAACTTGAGTAAACAGTAAAATAAACGGAGGAGAGGAGCTACACTTGTAACAATAGCCGATACCATACCCGCATATTATTTTTCATTTTTCAGTAAATTAAGCTCGATTTTGAACAATTCGCAAATGTTTTTTAAAAAAGTGTAACACTTCATATGAACACCTTCATCTACCATATTTACTAGAGAAATTTTTTTAAATCCAATATTGGATTTTCGTACTTGCACCGACTTTTTATATCCTTCAAAGACTGACAGAGTATATATTTTTATGACATTTATTACTGTTCTACCGTTCCAATAAGTTGGTAAACTTTTTGGTCGGTAATAAATGATCAAACCTATCAAAGGCGCGTCTAAAAATGAAAGTGAGGAGGAGAAATAAGAGCTCTCTAGCAAATTCTTATATCCTGCCATATCATCCCTATTAACATTTCAAAAGTTGTCATCACAGCGCGAAGGGATGAAACAATACGAGAGTGACATTGGTTGCAAAAGTTGTCTCTTTTGATGATAAAATTGACGTGTTTTTGCATTTCTTAAAAAAAATTTTGCTGGCCACAATCTCGTGTGTTTTGTTTTCACAAGGCCACCCTGTATAGTCTATGCCACTCGTGCATAATAGATAAAATTTTTATCAAAACCAGTTTAAAAATGCAATGATATCTCGCTAATCGGGGAAAGGTAGCTACTAGGGTCCCGAAAATACAAATTTTACGATTGAAACCTCGATATTTTCTGAAAGAGTATATTTTAAATAAGAGAATTAACTAAGACGGAATGCCTTAAATGCACCTGTTTTTTCAAAAATCGAATTTAAAAATCTCGATTTTCACTGCAAATTTGAAGGTAAATCGCTCGTGATTGGTGAATCAAGGCATTCAGTTGACGGTACGTGTGTTCCTATACATAAGAGTGTAGCTGTTGACAATTTGTCTCGTTCCTTAATAATCGCACGTTCCGGGTGAAGCTGGAGGGCATTCGTTCCACGGAGAGATCGATAAGAGCCGGAGTACCACAAGGTTCCCTTTTGTCACCCTGGCTATTCAATCTTTACGTGAGCGACATGCCCGCACCGGCCTCTCCCAAGGTACAGCGCTTTTATTATGCGAACGACTTTGCAACCCTCGCCACCTCCTGCTCCCAGATCAAAGCGGTCAGGCTCGTGCAGGAAGACCTAGACTCGATGGAAGATTATTACGGTTTATGGAGGATTGATATCAATCCTGAGAAATCAGCCGCAATAATGTTCCGAAGAGGTGGTCGCCCCGCGCGTGCCCCGATCCTCTATCTAGACATGTTTAACGCAATTATCCCTTGAAAAAAATCCATTAAATATCTTGGAGTCACCCTGGATCGTCACCTAGCTTGGGGGCCTCAGGTAACGAGGCTTTACAACCAGGCGAAGGCCCTAATGGGAACATTAGGACCTTTGATCGGACGTAAAAGCACGTTAGGCAAGTTCCTCAAGTTACGAATGTACAAATCCATAATCCTTCCCACTATAACCTACACAACACCTGAAACTCCAGCAAGTCCAGAACGTGTGCCTCAGAAGGATTCTCGACGCGGATTGGTACATCCCGAACAGGAACCTTCACGAGGACGCAAAACTTCCAACCATCAAAGAAGCTATGAAGAAAGCAACGGAAAAGTTTTACCATCGTAGTGCGGACGCAGAAAAACACATTGATCTGTGAACTGGGAAAGTACAACGTCGAAGACTATCCGTTGCGGAAGACACCAAGGACGATCCTAGAACCAGGTTAGGGAAAATAAATAAACTTTCTCTATTTATTTAAATTTTCAGATCCACGAAGTCACCAATTAACCAATGCATGGTTAATCAACATCGACCTTTCACGCACTCCAAGTTGTTCTAAAATTGCCTAGTTAAATATGAACTGATAATTCATATCAACAAATCAAAATTGGAACAACTTGCAAAAGTGTAAAAAGGATTTATTGCGGTGGGTTGCGAACCAAGGCTTTCCCCACTCCAAGTGGCCGATCGCTTTTGCAATCAACTCGGTAAATCCCCGTGAAGGGCAGAGAGAGGGTAAAGTCACCGTAACAGCAGTCGCCGCTTTGCACAACCAGCGATCGACTCATCACGGACATTTAATAATAATATATTTAATTACCTTACAGGGCCACAGTAATAAATTTACTTATTACTAAGAGATAATTAACTTTCATGTTAATTAAACAAGTAGCTGAATAAAAAGAACGCGAAACTTTTTATTCAATCACTTGCGAAACCAAGCGAAATCAACGAGCATCACCCGTTGAATTCGTCATTAATAAATGGGACTCCCTCATTTATTAATTTGATTCAAAGAGACGTTGACTTCCTCACACCGGAACTAATTTGATTCACAAATTAAATTCCACAACTGAAAACAAGACGCGTCACGTGTTATTTTCTGTAGGTTTTGCCTCAATGAGAAGATGTTATACCTCACATGCTGAGAAATTGGTACGAATCACGCACCAATTTCATTTTGAGCTAAAACTCGTGAGCGTCACCCACAGTTTTAATGTGCCAAAAACGCCTCACGTTTTTGACTTGCAGGGTCACAGCCGGGGCGTTTACTCAATGTCTCGGCACCGACCTAGATCAATGCTTAAGTGAACTAGACGCGGGCATGTATGGATGAAAACCTTTTTCAACTGTACAATCCCAATGCGGCTACTGTTGCGTCTGCCGTCTAACTCGAAATTTACTCATTCATCAAAGGTTGATTATCGCCTCGCGCGGGTCAACACAATACTTTGAAGTGCGACAAGGCTCCATGCTCGCTCAGTATATCATACTCTAACCATCCACGCGAGATTCTCAGATGTTGAAAGAGGTAATGGAGGCTTCGCCTCCAAACAAACTCTGTTCACAATGTGATGCTATGCTACAAATTTGTCAGTAACTCGTACGCTATGAAACGAATACGTTCTTTTTAGGACCAAAATTACTTCAGAAAAAGGTTACTTAAATTTAACGAACGGTAGATACTTTTTCGAGCGGATCCTACTCGTGCCATGGTGGTTTTCATCAAAATTGACCCTCAGCACTCTTCAGGCGCTTCGGGCCATTTTGATGAAAACGACACTCATTATAAAAATACCCCTAAGCCCGTGGATGAAGGAAAATGGTGGATCTTTGAGGGGTGAAACTCGTTTGAGTGGATTCTAAAAGCAGGGTGGTTGTGCAAAGAAAAATCCTGCACATTTACTATTCGGAAAGATAGTTGTGCAAGGAAAAATCGACTTAAAGCACTCCTCGCTGCGCTCGGGCGCTTTAAGCCGTTTTTCCTGCACATTTACAATTGAAAACCATGATTTTCACTAGACGTGCACTGCTAAAGCATCCCAATGCAAGTGTCGCTCCGGTTATCGCCGCTCTGCGCAAAGCTAAAACTAGTTCAAACTACACGGACTGTCAATAGAATGCATTGATTCACCAATCCCGAGCGACTGAAGTTGAAAATTGCTATGAAAATCGGGCTTTTTTAAATTCAATTTTTGAAAAAGCTGGTGCATTTAAGGCATTCCGTCTTAGTTAATTCTCTTATTTAAAATATACTCTTTCAGAAAACATCGAGGTTTCAATCGTAAAATTATAGTCTTATAGTCCTCTTCAAAGATTGTCATAGATTTAAAAATTGTACACTCCGAGAAAAAAAAATAATTAAAATGATTGTCGTCGTGGTCTCCTTCACGGTAAATGCCTAAAATCTGTTTCTATTGTTAATCAGTTCATCGCTTTCCTGGACGTCCTACGTTTCTCTTTCCACTTGGATCACAGTAGACAGCACCTTTTAGCAGTCGTTGGTCTTTCATTTTGGGCACATACTTCTTCCATTGGCATTTATAATGTTTATCCTCGTCATTAATAGAAAAAATTTGTAGTTCTTCTCCGATATCTTCATTTCTATTCCGGTCCAGTAATGTACAACCCTTCACCCCCCAAAAAAATATAAATAGTATCATAGAATATCTTTTTAATTTTTCTAGATTAAATAGTCTAAAATAAATAGATTTTTTCAAAAAATGGTCTTTTTTTTAATAAAATATTTAATTCGAGGGGGCATGTACCCAATACCCTTCTTGCCACAGATCTAGTGCATTTGCATATTTTTAATTTATTTAATTTTTAACAGTGATACTGATAATATAAATTTTAAACACTGGGAAATAATCAGGATTCATATTTCAACAAATAGAAATTTAAAATTATCACTGGGGATTTGCAGCTGCTGCACTAAAATATTATTTTTATTAAAAACTTTTTGACAGGTATTTAGTAATTTTAAATTTTTCAAATGCAAATTTTATGTCAAAATATACCTATATTTATTCAAATTAAAAAACTGTACCTATAGTAAATAATGGTTACTCTGATGAAAAATAATAATTAAAAATTTAAATCTAGCAACACAGTAATCATTACTTTATTATTTAGAATTTTGATTTAAATTATTAAAAAAAGTCTAAACTAAAAGAATGTTTTAATGAAAATTTAGATATACTTGGTCGGAGTTTGATCCCACAACTACAGCATAGCAATTCTATGCTCTAGTCACTACAACACGACCGCGACATGTTTTATAACCTTTCAAAATTTTAAGTAAATCTGTTAGGTTGTTTTTAAGTGTGTTATTTTCTAGTAAGTCCAATGGTAAATCCATACTTTTAAGAAATTTTGATTTTGAAATTACGAATTTTAAATTACCAAATTATTTTTTATCTTGGAAACGGGAGCTTTAAGTTTGAAATTCTGATCTTGAAGTTACGAACTTTAAATTTCCAAGTTAATTACTATCTTTGTAAATGTAAACATAGGAAACCTATATAAAAATAATGCCTATAATGCCTAATTATATTAATTTTATTTTTTATTTTTAAATAATTATTAATTTTGTGTTACGGTTCATTTATCCTACAAATTAGAGGGCTTACACAATAAAAAAGTAACCTTTGGGAAAATAATACACATTTGCATAAAAAATATTTTTTAGCATTATCATTCATTTCTTCAACCGACTTCACCTGATTTTAGTAATAACTAATCAGAATAACTATTATATACAAAAAAAAATCAACAAATGTATATTTCAATAATAATAATAAAAATTAATAAATAAATAACAGAATTTGATTTGTACAAAAAATATAGCAGTTTTACTAAGAAAAAAAGTTATATCCTAAAACCACATGTGTTACCAACGTCCTTTAAGATAACGTACCAATTTGTGTGGTTTTACTGAATGAGGATGAACTGCATGACCTGATTTGGTTACATGTGCGTTGAAACCAGATTTATGATCGGCATAATATTTCACGGTACGGATTGTACCATCAGGGTCGTGAAGAGAATATTCACCTTTAACTACATCACCATCTCGAACTTCGTGTTGGCTTTTATGATCACCAGTGTGCTCATCAGCTACCGAATACTTAAATTCATACTTGGGATGAGCCTAAAAAAATTTCACTAAATCAAGGTTTTTTTTTCCAAGTAAATGGAACGTTTTGGAATAAGATCGACTTACATGAGGCTCTTCATGAGAATAATGCCCATGAGAATAATGATTGCTTTTGTAAGACGGAATTCCGCCGTAGTGTTTCACAGATTTGCCTAACGAAAATGAAGTGTATGATGAACCACCATCAATTCCGTGATTGTCATTGCCAAAATCAAAATCATCAAATTGTGCACTAACATAGGCTATGCCACAAATAGCAGCAAAAACTATTACCTGAAACGCAAAAAATTTAGCTACACTAATTCAACACTTAAACACAACCACTAAAACCTACTTTTAAAAACATTATAAAAAGCTTGATTTGTGAAGACGTTAGATTTGGAAACTGAGAGTAATGAAGATTTGTGATGCTCTTATATACCAAATTTCTCTTTCTATATGCAAAAGACGCACGCACATGTCACTAATTTGTAAATTCTTTGATAACAAAAATCAGAAGACCAAATTTAAATTTTTAGTATTGTTTTATAGTTATTTTATTATTATTTATTCTTAAGCAAGTTTTCTTAGGTAATTTTTGATTTTTGCCATTATTTTGAATATTGCGGTTTGATATCAAATTCTTAGATTCCACGTGATACTTTCATTATCACGTCAATTAATTAATATGGATATAAGTGAAAGTTATTATTAAAAGTAAAATTTTTGGAATAATCTATTGGTGTATATTTTACTGTTTCACAGTAAATGCATAAACTGTTGTAGATTGATGTAAGTTTTGTTAACAAATAAGTGACTTGAAAATGTATGAAATTGTTTTGCAATTTTGCATTTACACCTTGCATTTTAAATTTTTGTAATATCCTAAGAATCTTAAAAACTAATTTTAGATCATCTACCCACCCAAAGTAAAAAGTAAGGCAATCGAACACTCTTTATTCAAATTAGCTTTCTATTATCACTAAAATTGCATTTTTAAGTTGAAATTGGTAACAAAATTTATTCCTGAGCCTTCTATGTGATAGAAGAGAGATTTTTTATCTGATGTGTTTCATTTCTAATTATTATAAAATAATAATTTCCTAATTATCGTAATTTACTGTCGATTTCAGTAAGAAATATTAAAATTGTCTACCACTATTTTTAATTCATTTTAATTTTCTAAATTTTATGCTCTTTTTTATTCTTTCTTGCACATTCTAGAACTTTTAACTACTTTGACCTAATAAATAATGCAATTGATCTAATTTTTTATTTTCACTTATTGCATATTTGATTTGAAAGTTTTCTATGTCAATTTTATTAAAATTTTTGCTGACTTCCTATATTCATTAAGTACCTACATACCTACCTTCAATTTGTTGTTTATCTTATTATTGTTTTTTTTTTTGGAACTGAGCTAACTTCGACCCACGGGGCAAATGTTTCTTTGCTCGTGAATATTCAGAAAACTAATTTACTGTTGTTAGGTACTAAATATTAGTAAGTGCAGAAAACAACTTTCGTTGAAATGACATAAAACTGGAGTTATAGTTCCATATTATTATAACTATGTATATTATATTTATTACATAATAATATACAAATTATTACTATTTGTAAAAAAAATTAGTATGTTTTTCTACAAAACATTCTATGGAATTGTAAAAATCTATAAAGTATAAAAATTTAATTACAGTAATTAGTAATTTTTTTAGATTAACAATGAGATTTAAATCTTATAATTTATAAGATAATAATGAAAAATATATGAGATTTATAAAACTTCACGTAGAGCGAAAATAATTGTGAAGCCAAAAACAAGAATATCTGAAAAGTTTTTATTTTGCTTTGATTGAAAAATTTATTTGGCTATCAACAAGAATTAAGTATGTCTGATACGAAAACTTTAAAGAAGTTATCTGATGCACTGCTCTTTTAGCAATACCGCAATTTCTATCTTATATTATGCATTGGAAAAATAGGAAAGCTAAACTATTATTATCATTTCTTATATTGACATTATAATTCCATTTTCTTTTACCAATTTGTAATGTTAAACTATAATTTTATTATCCCAAAAATGTGATGTTAAAAAGGGTTTAGCTTGGCCTGTCGGTCATCAGGAAGTTTATTCTCCAGGGGAAATTAAGAACTTTGTTTCTAGTGATTTTTGTTCTGCAGGCGCTAGAATTTTTCTACCACCAACCAAATTTTCATATATGTTCAGCACTTTCAAACAAGTCGTATTTATTTTTGTTTAATTAGTAATGTAATTAGTTTAACCAAGTTTTTCTTATTTTAAGTGAATGTATTTACTTGCATAATATAAAAGTGCACACAATTTACTAACAAATCAGTATCACACAATATTTCAATCTATTACAATCTAATCAATACATTCGTATCTACAAAATGTACAGCAAAGTATGTAAAATTGGTTTTGGTTGCTTTATATTTTATTTGTCGTGTTTTCTTAGGTTCTTTCAGTATTAGTGATTGCAGTTGTTAGCTGCAACGCACTTGTAAAAGATTATCATGGTGGATCATCATATTCAAACCTTAATTTAGGACATAGTGGATATGGTGGACATGAAGAAGATTTAGGACATGGTGAATTATCATACTTAAACCTTAAATTAGAACACGGTAAAGAAGGTGAAAATGGTGGACACGAAGAAGGTTTAGGACACGGTGGATCATCATATTCAAATATTAATTTAGGACATACTGGATATGGTGGACACGAAGAAGATTTAGGACATGGAAAAGTATCATATTTAAACCTTAAATTAGAACATGGTAAACAAGGGGAAAATGGTGGACACGAAGAAGGTTTGGGACACGGTGGATCATCATATTCAAACATTAATTTAGAACATACTGGATATGGTGGACACGAAGAAGATTCAGGACATGGAAAAATATTATATTCAAACCTTAAATTAGAACATGGTAAACAAGGTGAAAATGGTGGACACGAAGAAGGTGGATCATCATATTTAAACATTGGTAAACATGATGAACAAAAAGAAGATTTAGGACACGGTGGAACATCATATTCAAACCTTAAATTAGGACATGACAAACACGAAAAAGTTGTTTATTATCATGTAAGTACTAAGATATTGTTCTAATTTAAATGCAATCCAAATTTAAACTTAGGCTCACCCAAAATACGACTTCAAATACGGAGTTGAAGACCACAAAACTGGTGACCACAAAAGCCAATCTGAAAGTCGTGATGGAGATGTTGTACATGGAGAATATTCTTTAGTTGAACCCGATGGTACCATTCGTACAGTAAAATACACCGCTGACCACAAAAATGGTTTCAACGCTAAAGTCATCCGTTCTGGACACGCCTCACATCCAGCTGTACATTATGGAAAAGCAGAACATTAAATTGAATAATGTTCATCAAGTTCATCAAGTCATGTTATTGTTAATTGCTTCGTTATACTTGTCATCGATTTACTCATTATAATATCCTTCATTTCATTTTCATACCCACATTCCCCATGTTCATCATAATATATAATATTGTTTTTATGGTACTTCATATTATGTAGTTATTATTATTATTTTTATTAAATAAATGTTATCAGTGTCAAATAAATTGTTTTTATTACAACAAAGCTGAAGTCTATTTCTTCTTCTTCTTGTGCCTCTGAATGTAAGCCTACGGCTTGTTATTTCTAGCATCTGCGTCGTTTCTTTGGCACTGCTGGATCTGTAAGGATATAAATTGTTTAATGGCCGATAGGTAATATTGATAAGTAATACGTCCGATAGAAAATATTCAGGGACATGGAAGAGAATAAACTGAAAAATTGCCACAAGAAAATTTATAAAGAGATAACATCGACGCGAATGGTTTTACGCCCAGGTCTAAATCTATCCTTAAAAGAGACAACGGTGATATTGTGGCGGACATCAAAGAAGTCATACAAACTTGGCAAAAGTATTTCAGAGAATTACTAAATAAGAGAAATACAGTCGATTAACTAACTGAAAAACGAACTCTTGAAGAGACAATAAAAAGAATAAATAAACTAAAAAATAATAACATAGGTACCTGCTGAAATGTTAAAGGACATATTGACTACAGTAAAGACCGCACGTATTTATACTTTTAATATGGAAAGAAGAGAAAAAGAGAAGAGAGACGGTCGGAGAGTAATGGTCAACCGAGTTGACTACGAACGCTCAATACCCGGTTCGAATTCGGGTAAGTAACAACTTATTCTGGCCGTCTCGTTTGGTCCTCCAGGTTGGGGGTTCTACCGACGGGCTGGCTCCTCGTCGTAGGTAAAAAATGTAAAATGATAAAAAACCAAGCACCAATTCGCCAGGTTGGTAGTTTGGTATCGGACAACGTCGCAAGACGTTTAAAACCGACTGTATATATAAGAAGAGAAAATACTAAACTACTAACTGAAAAGTGCAATAATATCAATACACCAAAATGGCGACCGACTTAAGTGTTTCGGTTGTACGAAAATTTTATTGGTTGGCACAGCAAACAAGATATTAGCGAACATCCTGCTGAAAAGACCTACTCCATTTACAGAGAATTGCTTAGGAGACTACCAGGCGGGTTTCAGACCAAACAAATCCACCACAGGCCGTTTATCTTTAGACAATTGCTAGAAAAGAGTTGAGAATTTAATAAAATTATACACCGGTTACTTATCAACTTTTAGGAAGCATAAGACAGCGTGACCAGAGCAGAACTTTGAAATGTAATGGCAGAGGTTTCGATCCCAAACAAACTTATATACGCATGATCAAACTGTGTGTACAGGACTTAAGATCTAGAATAAAAATAGAAAGAAAAATGTTGGAACTTTTTCAATAGACAACTGACTGAGATAGGGAGATGTGCTGTCACTTTTTCTATATTTAACTTAATTCTGGGCAGAGCCATAAAATTATCCGAAATTGAGTTATTGACATATGCAGACAATGAGACAGAGGTTAGAAAATCTCCCGAGACAGACTGGGACAAAACGTCGCCATTGAAGTACAACTTTGAAATAGTCCAACAGTTTAAATATCTGGAGTCAAAAGGCAAAGACATTACCTAAGAAATAAAGAGACGCACACAAAGCGGTAACCAATGTATGATTTCCCTAGACAGGCTGCTTTACACGCAAAAAAAAAGATGTAGTTACATTTACATTTTTTTATAGTAGTAGTAATATAATTGTAGTCACAGAAACAACATTTGTAGTAAAATTAAACGCACCTCTCATGCTGTTTATACTACATCAGCTGTAAAATTCACTTACACATTGTTGTAAGATGAATGTAGTTAACTTTACAATTTTTATGTACTTCTAACTCTATAGAGTCTTGTTGCTTATCACTCAAAAGAATTGATTTTGGTGTAACAATAAGATAAGTAAAAAGTACACTGGATTGTAGTAATTAAAATTTACCTCGTGTAATTATGTAACAAAATATTGCAACTCTAATGTTTTGCAATCCTTCAGTTTCCGTAATTAAGTTATGCTTTGACAAATATGCAGAATCTTTTATTCGTTCTTAATTTATGTTTGAACAGCACCTTAAGGTACAGTGTACACGAGGACAATATTATTATTAGTTTTGAAATGAATCGTGAAGTGAAAAGAATTATAAATGACTTTTTATTATTTAAAGGTAAGTACTCAATTTTTTAATGTTCAAAATTAAAAATCGGCAGTATAACGACGATTTTTGAGTTGCGGACTACCTAAGCGCTCCCCGAAGATATTAATTTTACGAATGAAATCTCAACGTAATGTGAAGTTATAATTTAGCGATTTAGGTAAGAGCAAATGTTATGTATCGATTAGTTTGGTCAGAAATTGATTTTAAACTTGTCGATTTCCAGCGAATATCGACTTCGTCCTTATAGAAATATTTCTTTGTAAAATTTCGGTTCAAAAAAACACGTGGAGATTAAAAATTTTTAACAATGTAAAGTTTAAAGGTGTAATTCTAAGAATTACAGGCAGGCTACCGCATTAAAATCTTATTCATTCTTATTGTCACATAAGCACATTTTTTTGAATCGTAAATATTTGTTAAACTACAATATAAATTTTTTTAATTATATTTTAATTGCTATTAATTAATAATAAATGAACTCGTTTTAACTAAATATCAAAAATTAAACAAATACCTATAGGTACTATTGGGATTGGGCCAGTCATGCATTAGTAATGATAGATGAAAATTTAGTTCTAAAGATTGAAATTGTAAATTTTGAATAATCCACATAAAAATAATTTGCAATGCAGTTTTCATGACCGCTACTGTATAATTATAGACAATACAATGTTATCAACAGCATTACGTAATTAACAATTCAAAATAATATTCAAAAATGTTGTGATACCACTCTGTATTCACCTTTTCTTATAGTATTCAGGTAAAAGAATATAAATTGTACAGAATGTTTTAAAAGCTTTTATTCTTAAAACTATTATGCCATATATACGTAAAAATTTTTTTTCCAGAGTGACAGTAAGCAATTAAATTTTAAGAAGTTTTTCTTTAAATACTTGCTACCATAAAATAGTAGATAATTAATAAAATTTGAATTACATATTTTCAAACTTTCAATAGATCGTTGCTTTGAAATGAAGATCACAACTTTCATTGATGCGCGCGCATTAGGATTTTTGTTGCAGGATTTTGTTGCTAGACGGTAGACGCAAGTTTATTTTTTCAGTTACCACTAGAGGGTCAACATGGTAATACCTACCTGAGGTTGTAAATCTATACCTAGTCGAACTAAACAAACTTAAGAAATGTGAACCTGTTACTTCTACTCAGAAAGACAACAAAAATCTTAGCCAATTTTTGGATAAAACCATGAAACGTTATACAGTCAAAATCACTATAATCAACGGATCAACAACAAGCACGTAAGTAGCTTGAAACATCAAATTGCAATCTTAGAATGGACAAAAATAACATTATCAATTTTTTAAAGGGGACTGCTAGTCAATCCGTTAAAACAGTGTATAACGTGCAGAAAAAATCTACTAGCATCGTGCCAAACAACTAGTCAACCAATGTAAAACAGATTTTAAGAACTAATGACGTGAAGCACGTGTTGCTTACAGGTACTTAACGTATATCTTCCGTTTTATATAACAAATCTTGTAGGTAACAACGAAGTATTGTCATTATGATTGGAACTGCCACTGTAAAATCGAAAAATCTGGAATTTACTGGAGGCCTTCAAAAACTGAAGTTCAAAAAGGTTTTGTGCTTTATTTGCAGGTAATTTTATGACTTGACTGCTTAATTAAATAGAAATAATCTCACAAGGTACATATAATATGCATTTCAGACAGCGGCCCAGTTGGAACAACGGATACGAAAGTTACAGGGATTTCTACTTCAAAACCAACCACTATTGAACTATAGGATACGCCCACATTATGTACAGTAGTTTTACCTTATTAAAGAAGTAGCCTAGCTTATTATCTACAATAATTATTAATTATAAGAAACTTTATAAAACAATTTATTTTAATAAATATACAAAATTATTTGTACTGTTAATATACGTTTACCCTATAAAGTTGTTAATTTAATAACATTAAAAACAAGTAAAGCATACTGCTATTGTTGTCAAACTCACACAATAATTGTAGTAGTTCTAATTAATTTATAATTCAAAGGTAACAGCATTACTATGTCAAAATAGCAACAATTGTGTAGTACAATTAACTTAACAATGTTGTACAAGTAACAACAGCACAAAAAGTGAATTATACTGAATATTAGCAATATTTACTACACAGTAAACGTAGAGTTAACTACACCTATAGGTGTTAAAACAACATCACCATTAGTACTATGTACATAAGCACACGTTCATATAACAACAAAATTTTAAGTACTTTATACTACAATGCTGTTAAAAATTAACAACAATTGTAGTAAACTGTACTGCAGTTATTTTACAACAATTGACATGTAAATTTTACTTATCTTTGTTGTTGTCACTATATTTGCAACTCATTGTAGTAGATTGCACTGCATTTGTAGTTACATTTACAACTTTTTTTTTTGCGTGTACTTGAAAAACATAACAAGAACTTCAAAAATCAAGATTTATAAAGCCGTGGTAAGGTCTGTTGTAATGTATGGTTCCGAAGCCTGGCCAAAGCAAATGAAAAACAATTCAGATTCTTTGAAAGAAAGCTCCAAGAAGAATATTTTGCCCAAAATATGATCTCGTAGAAGAGCAACGGAGCAGGCAAGGCTGCGTCTTGTTACCCCCGCTTTTTAACCTGTACACCAAATACATAATGAGAATGGTATTGGATGGTTGGGGGGGGGGGGTGTTACGATTGGGGAAGTGAGGATTACTAATCTGAAGTTTGCCGACGAGATACTGATTATTGCCAGCAATGAACAGGAACTCCTGGATTTCCTGCATTTCCTTCATATCAACCAAAATAAGACAAAAGTAATTATTGTCGACAGAAAAAATTAGAACCATCAACAAATACATCAAATAGGTAATTACGAGGTTGTCGACAAGTTTGTCTATCTTGGTGCCGTTATTAGTAACTATAAGGGTTGCGAAAACAAAATCCGTAGAAGAATCCAGCTTGGGAGAGCATCCACGACCCGGCTGTCATAAATATGAAAAAATCAACACATTACTAGAAGCACGAAAATAAATCTAGTCAAAACACTGATATTATCTGTGTTCACATACGCATGTGAGACTTGGACTGTTTGTGCTGCGGACTGGTAGCGCATTGATGCTTTTGAGATGTGGTGCTGGCGGAAAATGCTTGGGATATCTTGGATTGAGCACGGAACCAATGTGTCCATACTGGCAGAAGTCAAACCTAAACAGCGGTTATCTATGATTGTGTATGGCACTATACTTAGATTTTTTGGCTATATTACTCGAAGTTACAAAATGGAAAAACTCATGGTACTGAGTAAACCGGATGGTAAGAGGAGGCAAAGTAGATTAGACACAGACGTTGAACATGCCGTCCAATCAACATACGATAGAAAAGGATGGCTCGAGACGGTGCGACAAGCGACGGCTCGATTAGATGCATGAAATAATCACTACGCGTCTGTTAGACGGATAGGCTGAAGGAGAAGAAGAGCACTACCAGATAAAAACAAAGATAAAAAAAAACACAAAGTACATTAAATAAACACTCAACGACGGCGGTGAGCCGGGTATGTTCAGAAACAACCTGATAGTAGGCTAATTAAATTGGTATGAGAAGAGGCTCCAGGTAATAAAAAATCGATGGAACGACCAATAATAAGATGGAGAGATAACCTCATATCTGATTTAAAAGCAATTCAATAAAGCACTAAACCTGATGACAAATAGAGAGATAAAGTCAGCCACGACCCATCTAGGGTTGTAGCGCTACGAAAGAAGAAGAAAAAGCAATAGAAGAAATGCTGAAACATTCCTTATTTTATTTTCAATTTCTTGAGAAAGGAGAATTATCAAAATTCAATATTCATCAGCTTTAAGTTTTTCTTATTGGTCTATATTAGAGGTATTGCCTTTGTAGTTAGTTTTTTCAAAGCTTATGCAATTTTAATATTTTTTGTTTCTCCAAACTTTTGCTATAATATTTCATTAAATTTTCACTACGTTTCTGGAACAATTAATTTCCTTTTCTGCAACTTTTTAAAAAATTTTTTCTTCGTGTTAATAAAAAGAATTTATTTGGCACTGATAACATTTATTTAATAAAAATAATAATAATTATACAATACGAGGTACCATAAAAACTATATACATTATTATGATGAACATGAGAAACGTAGGTATGGAAACGAAATGAAGGATATTATAATGAATGAATCAATGACAAGTAAAACAAAGTAATTAACAATAACATGGCTTGATGAACTTGATGAACAATATTTGATTTAATATCCTAATTTTCCGTGATGTACAGCTGGGTGTGAGGCGTGCCCAGAACGGATGACTTGAGCGTTGAAACCATTTTTGTGGTCAGCGGTGTATTTTACGGTACGAATGGTACCATCGGGTTCGACTAAAGAATATTCTCCATGAACAACATCTCCATCACGACTTTCAGATTGGCTTTTGTGGTCACCAGTTTTGTGGTCTTCAACTCCATATTTGAATTCGTATTTTGGGTGAGCCTAAATTGAAATTTGGGCTGTATTTGAATTAGAACAATAACATGGTACTTACATGATAATCAATAACTTTCTCGTGAATTTCGTGGTGTCCATGTCCAAGACTTAAACCTTCTTCCTGTCCACCATATCCACCATGTCCACCTTGTCCTAAATTAAGGTTTGAATATGATGATCCACCATGATGCTCTTCTAAAAGTGCTGTGCAGCTAACTGCAATCACTAATACTGCAAAAACCTACGAAAACACGATAAATAAAATGTAAAACAACCAAAACCAAATTCACATACTTTGCTGTACATTTTGTAGGTACGAATGTATTGATTAGATTGTAATAGATTGAAATATTGTGTGATACTGATTTGTTAGTAAATTGTGTGCACTTTTATATTATGCAAGTAAATACATTCACTTAAAATAAGAAAACTTTATTAGACTAATTACATTATTAATTAAACAAAAATAAATACGACTTGTTTGAAAGTGCTAGACTTGTATGAAAATTTGACGTTAAAATTGGAACGAGTGTCAACGACAATTATTACTGCAACGCAATTTCCTAGCGTGTTTACATAATTTAACAAAAAACAAATTTACATTCCAATTTATTAATAGTTCTTGATTGGTACCACAATAAAGCTTAAGCAATTGAAAGCTTAATTAGATCGTTAAGGAAAAAAGTTCAGAATTTGTCAAGCTAATACCGCACAGAGGTAATAGATACACCGAAATAGAAAATCAAAATTTTGAAACTTCTAATTTTGATGAGATAATTCTTCGGTAAACATTAATGATTTTGCTTGGATAACTTTGCAATAACTTCCTGCTTTACCTTGACTGGGTTTCAGTTTTCTAGGATTTTCAATGATTTTACTGATATTGCTAATAGAATTTCCTCTGATAAGAAATTCGGAATTTTGAGAATTTAACTTTCAAACATTTATTTCACAAAATTAATTAAAAAATAGAAAAGTACAATGCTAATTTATTAACCAATATGAATAATGATTTGATTAGGTATAGATTTTATTAATTCCTGTTTTGAGACCATTCCTGCGTGTTACAGACATTACAATTTATGATTGCTTAACAACTTCCTATTTACCATGATAATGTACATTCTATCGGTTAAAATTTCATGCACATGAACAAGTAGGTAGACTTAAGTTCTCGATCATAATTTCATTAATTATTGTTTATGTTCATTTTCTTAAGTTTTTTCTATATGTTATTTAACACCCAAGAAATGGCAGTTTAACATAGGCGTTGATTAATCGAATTAAAAATAAACATTTATTTTTTGTAATTTGTTCAACTATTTTACCGGATGTGGGAGAAAATGTAAGAATTTCTTTTAAATAATTTGAAGTATGTATTGGTAGGTATTATATAAAAGGAAATTACAGTCAATATCAAACTTAGTCTCACTTCAGCATTGCGCTAATAATAACATTCCATTTTTAATTTCAAAAGGTAGCTAAATTTCGAATTCAGTGCAGACCTCTTTTTGTAATATAAAGTAAAAAATTGTCTAATCAATTCAACTTATCTTTTTATACAAAAATTTCTCGAATTTTATGGTTAACGAACACAATACTAATTTGTAAATATTTTTATTTAAAAATGATTTAATTAATTTTGTCAGAATTTAATTCTTATAATTAAACATAAAAATTGAGTAATAACAAAATGCTTCACAAAACTTGATTTATCTGTGCTACATCAAGTAAAATACTAATTTGTAATGTTTACAATGTATGAAGTCTCAACTGGGAATTTCAAGAATGTTTCGATTCAATTAAGTCTCATCAGTGGGATATAGAAGAAAATCTTTGGAAGTGTTTAAAATTGTGTTTGCCAATACGAGCATTTGATTGAATGGATTAAAGATATAAAAGATAAGTTATAGTCAGTGTAATCTTCAACTAACTCTTATCTATTTTGGTGTTCTATTTATTGTTTTCCTAATGAGTGCTTTTAGAAAATTTAACTTTTAATATTTATTTAGCTTCTTACATCTTTATTATTCTTACCATAACATGTGAAAAGCTAACTTTGCGGTTCTCAAGGAATAACCCCCTTAACCACTTTTATTTAATGGAGCTAATTCAATGATTAATTACAGAAATATTTTATGGGTACATCTTATAATAGTTCTTGGAGAAAAAATCAGATACTTTTAGGTTAAAATGGAAGCGTTTTTTAAGTAGCATTTTGAAGTGCTCATGATAAAAGTTTAGAATCAAATATAGACTGAATGAGAATAAGTCGCATTGATATGCATATAAAAGTGCAAAAATTACTATATTATAATAATTTTATTCCGCGGTTCTAATCCCGATTGTGTCGGATATGTGCTGTGATCTAAAAAGTTGAAAATCGATCTGTGGACTATGGGGAAAGCAAAAGAAAAGTCCTTTTGGCTTAGCCAGGAAGATCGCCAACATCCGACTTCGGATAGGCACCTGAAAATAAAGAGAAGAATAGTTTTATAAGCAAACTTAGATTGGAGGCGAACCAAAATATGTACCTAGTGTTTATAATTTTCAACTTACCAACCAAAGTAATAAAATAAATGAAGTTAATTTACGTTCAGTTTTCACAAAAAGAGCTAAATGCTTTTTGTGA
This sequence comes from Rhagonycha fulva, assembly GCA_905340355.1. Classification (NCBI taxonomy): domain Eukaryota; kingdom Metazoa; phylum Arthropoda; class Insecta; order Coleoptera; family Cantharidae; genus Rhagonycha; species Rhagonycha fulva. The sequence continues at coordinate 11,483,501 of HG996555.1, forward strand.
AAGGCATGAAAGAAAACCCTTAGGCCAAATCTTTTCTGCAAATTTCTTTTGAGTTATGAAGAAACAGGAAGATAATTAGTTATGAGCTCGGTTATGAGTGTAAAAAATTATTAATTTTACGAGTGATCAAGTCGGCCAGGCAGTGCAGTTAGTAAGTTCCTGCAATTGAAGTGTTACTTCACGTTAAAGTGAGAATGGATCATTTAATAGATATCACAAGCCATCTTAAGTTAAACTTATTTCAATTACATTTGCTGATAAATTGGAATCATCACGTTAACTAAAAAATTAAGAATATTAAACATTATTCAAAAAATAGTTTGTAGTGAAATTTTAAGGTTGATTTAAAAAAAACGATGATCATCATAAGTGAATTAAAATTTTTGTTTTTGTTGAAATTTTAAATGAACGACTGATGCACGTGAGGTATCAGCGATTATAAACTTTCGACACATGTGCGTCCTATTGAGTGACCTGAATAATACAGTAGCGCATAATTTTATTTCTAATAAATAACATTAATTTAGGCCTAAAATTTTGTAAAGCTAGCGAGCCTGGATAATTACAGTTGTAAATGTGCTTTGTGGGATTGTCCAGTGAAGCATTTGATAAAATCTGCGTATCAAAATATTTTTAATCGCCTGATTTTAAAAGCGTATGGTTTGAATTTGGTAGATTTTATACAATCAATTATTATTATTTGTTTTTCTAAAATTTAAAAATAAAAGAAAATTTATTGTTTAGCTTGAAAAAGATTTTTGTTTATTTTGTTTTTATTAAGGCAGTATTCTGGTCTAGAATTAAAAAAAAATCGATTTTTTTTCTTGCATATTTTCAAAGTTTAGACCTTGAAAAATATGCATGTAAAAGGATTTTTAGAAATTGAAATTATTTTCGGAATTACAGCTGTTTAAAAAAATGTAAGTATAATACACCATTAAATAATTCCAAACTTCAAACTCATTTTTCTCAAAACTACGTTTTTTGAATCAGTTGACATGATTTCTCAAGTTCTAATGGCCCAATTGCTTTGAAATTTTGTACAGAGCTTCTTAGTATATTCAAAATTCGTTTGGCGAAGGATTTTTTAAACATTTGTTTTTTTACTATTTTTAAAAAATTCCTAAAGATGAAAAAACCAGGAGAAAAACAAATTTTATTTTTACATACACGCTATTTCAACAAAAAATTTTTTTTTTCAAATTGCTCTCGTCAAACGAAAATGACATCCTTACCCTGTAAGAATTCACTAAAAAAAATTATTTTAGATCACCGACGGAGTCGGAATCATGTCAACCAGGGTGCAGCGTTTTTTTTTAAGTCCCTACTTTGCCGGCCTGTACTTTTTTTAATTTTGATTTTTTCTTGTTTTTTAAACTTTTTTGTACTTTTCAAATGTTAATAAAAAACTGATAAAAAACCGATCTCAAAAATGTTTAACGTTTTTTATTTATTACGCCTATAAAAACACCTAAAATTTGAGCGTCTAGACCAGAATACCCCCTTAAAACGAAAAGTCTGCCATCTCCTTAATTGTGAACATCCGTAATTATCTTCTAAAAATCTTCAAATTATTATAGAAAAGCTTGTAGAGGACAATAATACGTAGGTTGCTGGAAAAGTTTCCGGAAACTATATGATAAAACACATATAAAATTTGGTAAATAATTTTATTGCTTTTAAAAGTATTCACCTTTGAGATTATTAATTCACTTTTGTATACGTCGAAACCAATCTGCAAAGCATTTTTTCCACTCTTAAGCTGATACCTCAAAAACCAGCGTTTTAAATGTTTTAACAGCTACTTCTGATGACAAAAAATGTTTACCACTTATTTTATTTTTGATATTTGGGAACAAAAAGAAATCATTAGGTCAATTCGAGCAAAGGGTCATTAAATCAACATTTTTATTGGATAAGAAGTCAACCGTTGACGCGCTCTGTGAGAGCTTGCATTGTCATGATGCAGAATAATTCGCCGATTTGTATTGTTTTTTCTTATTTTTTCGGCAAACAAATTGTAATATACCAATTAGCGTTCACAGTCTTTCGATCTTCTAAAACTATGGTTGCCACATGTCTAGTAATACTAAAGAAACAAGCGATTATTTGCTTTGCAGGACTACGTGAACGGACAACTTTTGTTAGTTTAGGCTCAGTTTAAAATACCCAAACACTGGACTGTTGCTTATTTTAGGGTTCATATAAATAAATCCAAGTTTTATCACCAGTAACGATATTGTAGACCAAATTTGAAAGACCTCGGTTGAATTTCTTGAGCATTTCTCGACGCCATTTGACACGACATTGCTTTTGAGCTGCTCTCAAATTGTGTGGGATCCAACGACTGCAGAGCTTCCATACTTGTAAATTTGATCATGAAAAATCGTGTGTATTGTTTTCATGTCAATGCCCAAGCACGCTTGAATCTCTCGATATGTCACATTCCGATCTCGCTCAATTATTTCACGTACAGCATCAACATTAGTGGCAACAACAGAAGTTGCTGGACGACCTGCACGAAATTCATCACTGAGAGTGGTGCGTCTAAGTTGGAATTTGGAAAACCAGGTATAAACAGTAGTCTTGGATGGTGTTTCATATCCAAAAGCCAAAACAAGCCGTTCGATGGATTGTTTTGGCTTTAGACCACATCTACAGTAGTAACAAATCATGGCACGAAAATTTTTACACAAAAATTCCATTTTCTCTTACAATTTTTTTCTTTAAAATGCTGGGTAAACTAAACTGGTTTACTTAAGTACGAATCGTCAACTGAAATATAAGTTAAAAAGGTCAAATTTTACGAATATGCCAGTTAAAAAAAGGTGACGCCACTGAAACTACTAGATTCCGGAAACTTTTCCAGCAACTCACGTATGTACTAATTCAGTGGTTTTTAATCTTTTTTTTTTTGCGTATATTCCTGGACACTTCCATTACATTTTTTTACCTCACATTAAAATAATACTCAGGATTGTAAGTTAATTGATTGAAAAAAAATTGAAAAAAAAAATTGAAAAAAAAAGAAAAAAAATTGTTCTATTATATTATGAAAAATTTCATTTATTTAATTTCGTGAAATTTAAATAGTACCTAACATAAAAATATTATGACATTAATTTTGATGTTATGACATTTTTTGACTTACATCATTACATGAGGATCTCTCTCTTCATGATAGCACAAAAATAAATGAGGTCGGTAGCTGCTAGTAAAATCGCAGCGATTGATGAAGCCACATTAAAGAAAAATACGTCTAAAGGTCTCACGGTAAATCCTCACCCATGAACTTAAAGTTGTCCAAAGAAAATCACTCCAAGAAGAGTCCATCATTTTCCTACTTACTTTTACAATTCTCTGTGATCCCACACTCCAAACTTAATTAGACAACTTTGAATATTAATTATGTACTTGGTTATAAGGATTATCTCACATAAGGCTGAATCTTCCAACTAAATGCTTCCTGATGTTTATCACTGATATCTCAAATATTCAAAGTTGAACTATATATCACCGCAACAAATTCTAAAGCATGAGATGAGATGGATATTTCTCAAGTATCTTATTAACCGTGATCAAACTTCAAATTTATAAAACATATTAGACCAATTTATAGCCTCATGATTCGTTACCAACGCGTGACTTCGTGAGAACTCGAAATTAAAGTTAATTATGAAATCTATTGGTGGAAAAATTCTACCACCTTACTGATTGGAAACCTCCGATAACGCACAAATCGGAAAACTGGCTAACTACCAGCCCAAAGATTTCTTGAGGTATAAGGAGCTCCTAATCTGACAAACCTCAGCTTTCTCGTTTACAAACAAAAAAAACAAAAGCTTCTTCAGTAATAAAAGATTCTTTTTCAGTGGTTAATAAATCATACAAAAATTTTTGGTATATGAATTGGACTCACGCCCCCCTCCCCCAATGATATAGCCTTCTTTGAGTTGATTTCAATAAAAGTTATTAGATGGCGTTCGGTGTTTCAGCGCATTTTAAAAAATATGCAATGTAACGAAATAATAGGGTGAGTGAAATGTATGCAGCCTTCGGCGTTATTTAAACCGCTACAATAAGCATTATCAAATTGTAAAGAATGTTTTAGTCCAATTCAATTGTTAATCTCTTTCAATGTGAGGTAATGCTGTATGTATATTATGAAAGCAGCACCAGAACGATCCGTCAATTTGAACTTGAAAAGTTGTTCTGAACAACTACTTCAGATCGTGTTATTTTAATTAGATACCTATTACAAGAAGAAAGTAATTTCAAGCTTTAATCTTGATCGACCACCAATAGCTTTGAAATTTTCACAGTATACCTATACTTGCACTCTATCAAGGGACTGCAAGGAGAAATTAAAATAAACTTCTCTTTTTCAATAATGACTTTTTATTATATTTTTTTCAAACATTTTCTGGTTGGTTTGATTTCCACAACACTTATACCTTACGGCCATTTTAAAATACTCTCAGTAATAAATAACTTCAGAATGAACAGATCAATTTTAATTCTTTGCTGCAAAAAATACCATTATTCGTAGTTTTGGTTTGAACAAGCGGAATATTTCAAGTTTTAATTTTTGTTTAGTTTAGAAAATCTAATAGTTTACATCATTCAAAACTTGTTTCAAAAAAGTAAAATTTTTAAACGGTACTTAAGCATTTCTTTCGTGGTCCAAAGGTTATGAATTTAGTCTATGATATTTCCTTTAACATGCTAAATGTTATTTGCTTTTTTCAGGCTAAATAGCCATATCCGCAGGTGTTGCATGTGGCAGTGCATTGCTCTTGTGATAGCTAAGTATGCTAGGCGTTGAATGTCAAGCGACCACGACCCCAGAAACGCATATTTCATTATTGACTTCAGATTCATTAATAAGGCTCACAAAATTACTTTAGAGTTTTTTAATTGTATAATCACTGAAGAATTGCTGAAGTTTGCATCTACACGATTCTCCCAGTTCACTTCAGTGTTAATTTCTGAAGACGAATTCCTGAGCTTTGAGTAATATTAGTTGAAATTTAATTTAGTCAACGTTTATTTTCTTACAATTATTTTTAACATTATTTTCTCTTCTAGATCAAAATTGATTTTTTATTTTAAATCAAAGTTTTTTCAAAAATTTAAGCAATACTATGCAAATTTTTTCGATATTGTAACTTAACTTGAACTTATAAAATTTTAAATTGCATTAGCATTAGAAGGTGAAACGATAATATACTTGTAATTAGGTCAGTAGTTAAATGGCGCCAAAAATCCAACAGTAGGTGGTTGAAAACATACTAGTATTGGAGGAAGCAAAATATCTTGTACGTACTTGCTTCACGTTTGTCGTAATATATACTTTCAAATTATGCTTTGTAGGTATACATAATAGCAGTGGTGTAAGGTTATTTTTTTAATAATTCTAGTGAACGTTTTGTGGCTATGATCAGTATAAAAGCTTTAATTTTCAGTTCCAAAATCAGTATCCTTCTGTAACTTACAGTGTAAATACATCAATATGTTCTTAAAGGTGCGTTATTATTGTGATAAATAAGTGGTTGATTTAATTCTAAAGTGGTGCAAATAAATTTATTTTCTGCCCTCCTAATCATTTTAAATAAATTAATAATTTTTTCTTCTTTAGATTGTAACCCTCTGCGCTTTAGTCGCATATACCAGCGCTGGTTTAATCGCCGATCATGGTTATGCCGCACCTATTGCCCATCACGCTGTTGATTATCATGTAAGTGTCAAAATAATATGAAACTAACTCAAAATTTTTATTTAATAAATTATTAAAGGCACATCCCAAATACGAATTCAATTATGGAGTTGCTGATGCTCACACCGGTGATCAAAAAAGCCAACACGAAGTTCGTGATGGTGATGTAGTCAAAGGATCTTATTCCCTTCATGAAGCCGATGGTACCATCCGTACCGTCCATTACACCGCTGATGACCACAACGGTTTCAACGCAGTCGTTTCCCGTACTGGTCATGCAGCTCATCCCCAAACTATTGCTGTAGCTCCAGCTAAAATTATTCATGCTGCCCCCGCCATCGCTGTAGGACATGCTGGACTTGGAGCTGTAAGTTATGGTGGTCATGCTGGTCTTGGAGCTGTAGGTTACGGACATGCTGGACTTGGAGCTGTAGGTTACGCACATGCTGGACTTGGAGATGCAGGTTATGGACATGGAGGAGCTGTATCTTATGGTCATGCTAGTCTTGGACATTTAGGTGGACATTATTAAACGTTAGTTATAATTCAACTCTTTCTACTTCAATCTTCAAACCTCCAACACTATTGTATATATATTTCTTCATGCCTACGTCGACTCCATACGTTTTCTCATTTAAAAAGTATATAATACCCAATGTGCAATTGATGTATTTATTTTTATAAAATAAAAGTATATTCTTAATATTTTATTGTTTAAATTAGAGAAAAAATTGATTTACAAACACAAGGAGTTTGTTAAGAGTTTGCGGAGATTCGGTTTTGTTCTGTGACGCAGCTATGGGCCCTTATAAATACTATATCTCATGATTAACTTTGCCATATTTTTATTATCAAGGTAATCTGTAGGTACTTCAAATTAATATTACTTTATATTTTAAAAAAATGAAAGCTTTAACCCTCGCAGGAATTTGGAAACCCACGGTTACTTTAATTTGTTGTCAAAAAATCGCCAAAATCAGATTATTCATTATTAAGAATTCTTCTACTTTTAAACAGATTTATCTAATTTATTGGTGTATTTCCAGCTGACTTTTTGACTAACGAGTAAAACTAAATCAGACTCATGAGCTTTATGTCTCGGAGATTGGAGTCTAGGACAAGTAATCTAGTCTAGGATAATTATGTCGACGTTGTTAATATCTTAATTGTTTAGGCAGGAATTTTGTGAAAATAACAAAGTAGTAGCTATAGCAAAGTCTTGTTAGAAGAAATCAAAGCGAAAAGTGTCCGGGGTTTTACAATTTTCAACTTTTTATCTTAACTGACTAAAAAAACCTAGAAAACCCCAAAAAGCAGACTAAAGCCCAAAACGCAAAGAAAATGAAGTAAAAATTATTTTTAATTAGCTAAACTTAGCATTTTGTATTTTTTGGTGAGGTGAGGTCTCGCATTTTCTTCGGAATCACTGGACATAGCTATTGATACGAATGCACTCTTGATGTTGCTTGCAGGGTACAAGACAAAAATCAAATCTATCTTTTAAATCCTAGATCTAGTCTCAACATGTCACTACAAAAAATAGAAGAATTTCAAAAAAATTGAAAAATAGAAAGAAAAAATGAGGATATAATCACCCTTAAAAAGGAAAAATTACTTTCCATTTGGCAGTTTATAATATTAAAAAGTTTAAAATTTTGTACGTGAGACAATGTTAATTATAATTTTTAATCATCTCTTTAATTACTCTTCTTCCAAATCCTTAAATGCAGATCTGAGCTTGAAAGGCATCTTAAAAATTTACTCAATCTTTTCAACTAAATTTTAAAATTAGCCTCAATTATTGTAAAAGCCAAGTCAAAAAGCCATAGAGTGATCAATTCTAAAGTCGGAAAAAGCTACCTATGGCAATAATTGCTGATGATGAAGATATATTTAGATACCCGAAATTAAAAATATCTGTGGAGATTTAAACAGAGAAAAAATTTTTTCTAACATTCCATCATTCCCAAATTGAACAAAAGTAAGAGATCAAGTGAGAAAGACAATGTCAGTATTGCAATACATCCTATCTGTGATTCTGTGAGTCGACAGTGGCTGGGATACAGTCCAAAAAATGATGGATGCGTATCTGCCAATAAAAAAAAGAAAAATGCTTATTAGAACTGAAAAAATTAAGAAAAGCGACCAAGCGAAAATAATATAGGGAAATGAAATATATTACTGTAATTGTGTATATGGGGCATTCCACACCAAATCGACCACTTTTGAACCCGACCCCTTTTGATTTTCCTGAAATTTTTACATATTATACTATCTCACCAACAACAGTTCTGTGAATTTTTTCAAAAGTTTTTACTCAACCCAAAAAAAGTTACGAATTTTTAGAAAAACTGATGTTTTTTTTCTTCAAACGTTCGTAACTATGTCAAAAATTGACTAATTGGAACGTTTTTTTTTATTTTTGTTTGTCTTTAAACGTACTTTTCAGGAAAAAATACAAAAAAAATATTCAAACTTGGATTCTACAAAATTTTTCATTTTTTCGGAGAAAATCATTGATTTTTCAAATTTCGACACTTTTGATTTTTGATTTTTTTATTTAAAAAAAAACTCTGATTTATTTCTCGTATAGTAACGCAAACCCCATAATGGGCCGACATTTTTTTCTATTTTTTTTGTTTAATTAAAAAATATTTTGTTTTATTTTTACGCAAATAATTTTTTTTAATTAAACAAAAGAAATAGAAAGAAATGTCGGCCCATTATGGAGTTTGCGTTGTTATACGCGGAATAAATTAGATTTTTTTTTGAAATAAAAAAATTAAAAATCAAAAGTGTCAAAATTTGAAAAATCAGTGATTTTCTCCGAAAAAATGAAAAATTTTGTAGAATCCAAGTTTGATTTTTTTTTGTATTTTTTCCTGAAAAGTACGTTTAAAGACAAACAAAAACAAAAAAAAACGTTCTGATTAGTCAATTTTTGACATAGTTACGATCGTTTGAAGAAAAACAACATTAGTTTTTCTAAAAATTCGTAACTTTTTTTGGGATGAAAAAAAAATTTTGAAAAAATTCACAGAACTGTTTTTGGTTTTTTTTTTTGGTGAGATAGTATAATATGTAAAAATTTCAAGAAAATCAAAAGGGGTCGGGTTCAAAAGTGGTCGATTTGGTGTGGAATGCCCCATATACAGAGTGGCCAATTTTTAAACAGTAAATGATGTAAAATAAAAAATATTTCACTGTTTTAAAGGAGGAGATCCACTTATAATAAGCAAAAGAACCTTGAGAAATTTCTCATCAATATTTCTTCAAGTCGCCGCCACCTTGAGAGCTAACATCGAAATTAATCCCAATATGCAATTTCCTTTGCATTGTGACCTTCAAGGCAGGTAAGAAACTCCACCATCTAAGACCGAATTATTATGGCCTTCACCTAATTTATTTTTCATATTAGTTATTTACCTCCTGTTCAAACGCTTATAACAAAGCATAATATTTTATTTTAAAAATGACTTTGATTTGGTATTAGTCAATTGCTTCACCTCACCACAGATAATTTTTGGACCCTTAATGCCACGCAAATAAGAAAAATTGTGTCTAGCAGTAACTGTGTTTAGCTAAAAGTAAAACAGTTTAAATTGGGTCCCAATTGCTTCTAGTCCAGTCCTGCTGAAAAATCTCTATAATTACACTAATTCTTCCCACATTATACTTCTTTATCTATACCTCCAAATATTATGCTTTTTTATTACTACACGTTGTAATTTTATCTACAACATTCAACAATGTATTAAATGGTCTACACCGTCCTTTTGATTCGTTCATTCCTTTATCATATATTTGCTTCGTCACTCAAACCACACTCATTCATATTGATCTACTGGATTTACCTTCAAACCGCATTCATTCATCACCCGTTTACTACTGACCTTGTTCACTGCAGTTCAAAGGACTTGAGCGAGTTCAAAAGGTTTCGTTGCTAAAGTTTCAGTCTTTTATGTAAAAGAGTTTTAAAAATTAAAGAAAAATTTAAATATAAACAATAAAATATTAAGAAAATACATTTATTTTATAAAAATAAATACATCAATTGCACATATTATATACTTTTTATCGGAAAAAACGTATTGGGTCGAAGGAAGCATGAAGAAATATATACAATAATGTTGTAAGTTTAAAGATTGAAGTAAGAAATGTTGAAATATCACTAGTTTTAATAATGTCCTCCTAAGTGTCCAAGACCGGCATGACCATAAGATACAGCTCCAAGTCCGGCATGTCCGTAACCTACAGCTCCAAGTCCAGCATGTCCGTATCCTACAGCTCCAAGTCCAGCATGTCCGTAACCTACAGCACCAAGACCAGCATGTCCTACGGCGATTGCGGGGGCAGCATGGATAATTTTAGCTGGAGCTACTGCAACAGTTTGGGGGTGGACTGCATGGCCAGATTTGGAAACGACTGCGTTGAAACCATTGTGGTCATCAGCGGTGTAATGGACGGTACGGATGGTACCATCGGCTTCATGAAGGGAGTAAGATCCTTTGACTACATCACCATCACGGACTTCGTGTTGGCTCTTTTGATCACCGGTGTGACCATCAGCAACTCCGTAATTGAATTCGTATTTGGGATGTGCCTTTAATAATAAAATCAAATAAACACTGATTTTTCAAATTTTGTTTTAACACTTACGTAGTAATCAACAGCTTGATGGGCAACGGGAGCTGCAGCATAAGCTACTGGAGCTGCGGCATAAGCTACTGGAGCAGCATAACCATGACCAGCTGAGATCAAACCAGCTTTGGCGTATGCGACTAAAGCGCAGAGGGCTACAATCTAAAGAATAAAAAGTTATTAATTAACTGTTTTCGAAAAAAGAAAATTAATCTAAATTATTCAAAAATGATTATTAAGGGTAGTAAATCTTTCATTTGCACCACTTTAGTATTAAAATAAAATTGTGAATTAACAAGCACTTAATTAACACGAAAACACACCTTTGAGAACATTTTGATGTATGTATTTACACTGTAAGTTACAGAACGATACTGATTTTGGAACTGAAAATAGAAGCTTTTATACTGATCTTAGCCACAAAACGTTCACCATAATTATTTAAAAAAAAATAACCTTACTCCACTGCTATTATGTATACAAAGCGTAATTTGAAAGTATATTACGACAAACATGAGTTAACGTGAAGCAAGTACAAGCTATTTTGCTTCCTCCAATACAAAAATGTGCACAACCACCTACTACTGGATTTTTGGCGCCTTTTAACTACTGACCTAATTATATTGCATGTAAATTACAATATCACCTTCTAATGCAAACACAATTAAAATATAAAAAAATTTATTGTAGTTTAGTATTAGAGAGGTACGGAATAATACACGAAGCAGTTTTTATGGTTCAGTAATTTTTTAGCATGAGAGTAATGTTACATGTTACAAAATATTATTATAATTATTTAATAATGATTTATTCTTTTGCAATTGTTATATAGGTTAACGGACTAGGATTTTAGTTGCTTGTTATTTCATATTTGAAGTTGCAAATTAACAACTGGTGTTGTCTCTTGAGTTACATACACCGCCTTGTAATGTTAAGAAAACAAAAACATATTTGATTGAATAACAAGTAAACATTCCGTGTTAATTTAATTTTAAATTTTTTATTTTAATCTCTTCTTTTTCTTGCATTCGACAAATTTTTTTCTGTTGTTTAAATTGTTAAAAACTTCTTATTTTATGCTATAAGTGGTAGGTACCTTTGTAGGCACTTTATTGAATGTTGAAATGTTGCATTGACGTAAACTTTTATAAGATTCAGTGATGTCAGATTTAATTTTTTTTATTAGATATTTTTGTTATATTTAATTCTGCAGTAAAATTTATGATAAATTAGATGAGTACCTAATCCTAATTTCATGAGTATTATCCACGACAAAATCACTTTAATTTAAAATAAATTCATTTGAATGGTGTGAAAAACAGGGACTTACTTATCAAAAAATATTTTAATATACCGGGTGGCCCACCTTACAACCGAACATAGAAAATAAACTTTATAAATTAGTGTTATTAAAATTTATGCTTCTCATTATAACGGTTCAAATCAGAAAATTATATCAATTAAATAAATTTTTTGATCCCCAACACCTGAAATTTGCTCTTTTTCGTTAGAAATGCAGTATTAAAATCATCCATATTCGTAAAATTAGACCTGCTTACAAAATGAAAAATAATTTTTTTTTTTTAATAATTAAATTATAAACTTCAAGTATTGGGCATCTTCAGACGTGGAATAAAAAGTTCTCTTGATTGATGTCATTACAATGGGAAGTAAGGATCTTAAAAAAACTAATTAACCGTTTTAATCTCCCATGTTAAGTTGTAAAGTAGGCCATCAGGTAAAATTAAATCAACTTCATAAGAATAGGTTACGATACTAAAGTTTAAGATTTACCTTTTCGTTATTAGATCATGCTTTAAAGTCTTATTTACTTTTCACAAGTAATAATTTTATTTTGACCGTATTCTTTCTGACAGGAAGTGGAAAAATGCCAAGGTAATCTAGCAGGGAAATTGTTTTCAAAATTAAGTGTATTAAATTTCCTGTGGTTCTGAGCCTACATTGTAATTTACGTAGTATGTGTATGAAATTAAATAGAACACATATCAAATGCATCAAGTTAAATCAGAGTGCTCATGTAGCACATAATGTTAGCGTAATACAATACAAATATAAATTAATATATTAATATGAGCATAAAATATTGGGACAATATTGGTCCAATATTCCGTCACAATTGACTGAATAGATTGAATTACGATTTCACAGTTCAAAAATACTTTAGTTTTCATTGTACAGTATTTTTTGGATTGACATTATTCACACACGATGAGCTTTGGCTTATCATAATTTCCTGAATATCAGCAAATTTAAGAAACAAGTTTGATCTATCATTTCCGATTTGATAAGTCTGTACTCTGTAAGACAAAACAATCAATTTTTGTGCCACTCTCTTGATGATCTACCTGATTTTTGAAGGCAACTAAACGGCTTTGTCTTTTTTTCGTTACCAGAGTTGGACTCAATTTTTATATCAAAGAATGTAATAAAAATATGGGGTTTAAATGCAAAATTACGTATCCAGGATAAGAAGAAACCAAAATTTAACCTAAAATCGAGTGAAATTCGGAATGACCTGAGCAAACACCAAAATTCTAAAATATTGCATTATCCTAACCGCCTTATTTATTTTTTATGTTAAAGATTAGGTAAATTTCTTAAGGACGAAAATGTAATACAATTTTTGGGTGCTCCGGCTAGCTATGACTCTTATTAGTATTTTGATTGTTTTCTTTTGGCGCCAATGATACCTAACCTTTACCACAAAACGTTGAAAATTAAGATAAAATAGAACTACCTCTTTTGGAAAATAAAATGTAATAATTAAAAGGATAAATTTTGTATTTACAAAATAATAATTTCTTTGACCAGACCAGGCAATGAACGTTGAAAGTTGCCAGCTTAAACATTTAACTATCAAAAATTTTATTGTTGTTTCAAATGTTTAAGAAAGGCACTGTATCTTTGTTAAAGTGAATAATATATATATAAGTCGGTTTTAAACGTCTTGCGACGTTGTCCGATACCAAACTATCAACCTTGAGAATTGGCGCTTGGTTTTTTAGCATTTCACATTTTTTACCTACGACGAGGAGCCAGCCCGTCGGTAGAACCCCCAACCTGGAGGACCAAATGAGACGGCCATAATAAGTTGTTACTTACCCGGATTCGAACCGGGTATTGAGCGTTCGTAGTCAACTCGCTTGACCATTGCTCTCCGACCGTCTAAAGTGAATAATGCCCACTCAAATATTTGAAAGAAAATTTACCAAAACTGATTTTAATAACCGATCCAGAATTTTTTACCAAATTTTGCAGATAAATTACTTGCATTGTTTTTGTGAAGATGCACGACGACGTAATATGGTTTTTACAAAACAAAATGGTTCAGAATTTTCTCGATGATTCCAATTTTCTATATTACACAATTTTTGCTTCAAGGTACAATTTACTTGACGATTTTCAAAAAACACATTTTTCGAATCAGACTTACTGTCTGGTACTAAAAAACATTTTGACAATAAACACCCGCAAAATTTCACACAAATTGGTCCAAAAATTGTAGACCTCATCAGAAGAAATTTGTATCGTATTTTCATAATTTTAAGTTCGTCACCATAAACTTCAAAAATTATTTCCAAAATTTAAAATTTTGGGGTTTTTCAAACATGTCTTACTTTTAAATTATTACACTTAAATTTTAGGGCCCAATCTAACATTTAAACTTTGAACAAAAATTATATAAATTTAACAACTTTTCCTTTTTGGCTAATTGACCACTCAAATTTTTAAAATTATATTTATATATGCTTTTTTACTCGTTGTGTCTATTTGTTTTCTTTTAAATCAATGACCAAATTTAATTAAAATAAATTTAAAAATTGATCCTTTATAATAAGATTTTTAAAATAATATAAAATCTAATCTTAGATTCACTCATTATGAAAAATCAATTAATAATTTTGCGCATCTAGACAACGCAGACATAAAACGTTTGTTATGAGTTAAAAATACATTTTCACAAATAAGTACAAAAACTGCAATCAAACTCATCCCTATGCTGAAATCTGTTTAATTCTTTACTTCAACTCTTTCAGGACATCTAGGAAATTGATATTTTATCGTCAAAATTTTGTTCAGAGTAAAGCTAAAAATGTACAAGTGGCTTGGTGTAGTGGACTTTAAATTGAAAAATCCTACAGTTGAATGCTATCTAAACACTTCACTATATGAACACAAAATCAATTTCTAACAGAATTACATAATAAAATTTGTAATTAAAAGTTTTAACAACATAACCAGTTGTTAAAACGTTATAATTTATCCCAGGTGGAATAAAATGTTAATGACCCACAAATTTAACCTATGAAACTTTAATAAAACGAAGTCACTCTTTCAAAGCTGTACTTATATGGATTTTAAGTAAACATAATACGAATGGAGACGTATAAATAGACTTGATGTCGCCGTTGTAAAAATTGAAAAATCGAAAGCAGAGATTACGACAAAAATTCAAAAATAAATCAAAATTTGTTTAGCGTCTCACGTAACTTGAAATTTAAATAAGTACTTCATTTCTAATTTATAATTAAAACTGACGCTAAGTAGAATACTAACGTTTGAAATGTTGCAAGTTGGCGTTCCCGGAATGAATGCACTACAACCTACACAAAGTGAAGTATGGCCCTGTTTGAGAGCCTCTAAGGCTCTGTATACAATTATCATACGAACTATTGGTACTTCATCTAAAATGCAACTACTTAGTTTATGTCACCAATTAAACGGGTTTGGAGAAGCTGTCAATCATATCTATAGTTATTATATCATTATGGTATTACTAGCATTAGTCCACTTAAATTTTTTTAAGTCGATAAAATGAACCAAGCAACTGCACTTTTTACAGTTGGAAACTTTTAGCGTTGTTAGAAAAAATTAGAGGTGTAAAGGCAAAATTTGATTAGTGCACGATAGGTATAATTTTGAACGAATACTTTTCGTCGGTCGGATTGTTGGGTTAATTACCGATTAATGTAAGTGGTAATTATTATTTCATTTAGCGTGAGTATAATTATTCGCCGATACAGAAACATTTTAAACTTTGCTTTTAGTGTGCGTAACTATTAATTTTGTCTTTAATATAAACGGTGTTTAACCGAGCATTGAAAAGCGGTTCTTATTAACATAAGAATTCAATACTACATTTTTTGACCACAGTTACGGGTCAAAAATTATCGTGGAAGCTCCAATAATCCTTTTAATTTCACAAAATGAAAGGAATTGAAATATTTACATACGTAATTTGTTGTTTGAAATTGGAAAACAAAGATTGGTTTAAAAAAGTGCCGCTTTACTAGTCTCTCAGCCAAAACACGTTCGCCTTCGGCTCACTCTGTAAATTGCTTTAATTCGTCTAGCAAAAGGCGACTTTCCGGGTTTGATACGTAATTTACTATTAAATATGCTGAATATTTTTGAAAATACTAAAAATAAATTCCAAAAAACTTTGTTTCTAAATTAAAAAATTCTGCGCACAAAAAATGTGCCACTATGAATTTTATTTATTTTGAGATATATTTTTTTAAAATTTTGTACTAAAATTTCTTCAAATTATTTTTGGGCAAATTCACAATTTTCGATTATGTACCTACGTAAAAAGTGTGTTAAAGTTACTATAAAACAGTAGTATTTAAAATTTTTCACAATGGTCTTACAACCTTTACAATACGTGCATGTGTATTTAATGCAAATTATCTCTCCTTGAAAATGAAAAGTGATCTTCAAATTTATCTGAATGCCATAGTTTGCAATCGTGTTCGAAAATAATTGGTTAATAAGTCGTGTTTTTTTTATTTCCTTGCAATTGCTAAATCTATAAAACGGAATTGTTTCTCATTTTAACAATACTTCGCAGTTAGCATCAGTAATAATTAAATTTTAATACCTAATTATATGTTTTTTTTTAAATTAAAGTGATTAATTTCCCTGCTACACGTTTTCAGGAAATATGACTGTAATACTAAATAATTTTTTTTTGATTTGCCAGATTATATTCAAAGAATGAATTAAGTCGTGATGTATTTAACAAAAACCTTCAAATTTGAAAGTCGGACTTTATTGCAAATAAAAAAATTTAATTTCAACATTCAATCATGTCCAAAGAGTTAGATTCGGTCTTTTTGTTTTCAAGCAGTAAGCTCTTGTTAAGCTAGTGAGAATTGCATGAAATTATGAGAATTTTCGGTAAGGTGAATAAACGAATAAAAAAGTAATAAACTAAATTTTGTTTGAAATTCCCACATTAATATTAAAAATTTGTTTCACTTTTGTAACTTTGTTTCTTAAGATTTTATGTGCAAAAACTAACTGTTCGAAATATTTTAATCTTAATTTCAGAAGAAAGAGAGAAAACAATTTTATTTGATTAATCAATTTTTCGCATTTTTCCAGCAGACATAAGACCAGGAGTTGTTAGGTTTTCACGATCGAGTTACGTTTTTTTTGTAGTTTGGATTTGGGTTTCAATGTTAAGTTATTAGATCTAATCCCAAACATTTGGCCTCCTTTTCTCTTTTCAACTCTAAGGTTGAGTTTGGGAACCTAATCTTCATCGTACGGTTGAGCAGATTCCTCAGTACATGCTGAGGAACAAATGGAAAAAACTTTACCTATAAATTTGTGGTTAAGTAAATTGGAAATTTCAATCGATCCATAATATTCTAAATGTTACAATATTAATATCATTTAGTTGGTGAAAAAATTAATGTGGTTTGAAGGAAGGGCTATAGGTGTCAATTTCCTAAGAAAACATACCTACCTCATGCATTATCTAATAATGAAATTATGCTAATCGATCATATTACGGTTATATATTTTATTAACATAGTGTACAACCCTTGGACTTTCTATTTCTCTCACATATCTGCCTTTGTATTGCTGATCTTTTAAATGTCCATTTCGATTTTGAAGATTACGAATATTTGGAAAATTAACTAGCTTTGTTGCAATATTACGGTTCATTAAGGATTATAACTAACAGCCTTGTAATATATTTTTTTTAATGCAATTTTTGATAGTAGTTTTATTTGGAACGTTAATGGTGTCATTATTGCGAGTGTTAAAGTAGATTATAACGTTAATGAAATCTCGAAGTCATTGCTAAATACGTAACTGATTTAATTAAAATTGATAATTATGGAGATTAAAAACGTTCTACATAGAAAGTGTGTGGGAAACCACTTTTATTTAATTTAAAATTAGCATGTAGGACTATTAGAAAAAAGTGCATGGAATGCATTAATATTGGCACAATTTGATCCTTCAAAGGAATTTTAATAAAATCATTTACCAGATGTAAGTTTTCACGATTTTTATCAAAAATTCAGTTTTACCAAACCCAAGTTTCCGCATGAAGAGTTAACGAAAGTTTTTATGGTTTTGACATTGCAGCGATTCTTATTTTACCCATAGACGTTCACGGTCAAGTGTTTTAATTTGAACGTTTATTAGCCTTGATCGCTACTCGAAGATTAAATTATTGAAAAGTTAGCTTAACGAACTTCAAATTATGTGATATTAATCATTTACAATTATTAATTTTGCATTTTTTTTGTTTCATCTAAACCCGATATGCATGCAAATGAGCTATAAATAATTTTTCTCTTATTGCATATCTTGTCAGTAACAATCAATTAAAATTAATTAAACCTATTTAATTAAATAGTCACTACCTAAAAAATGTATAATTATATAAAAAGTTTCAGAATCAGCAGTTATTAATTAAGGATATTAAAACTTAAGATTTTCGTAACAAATTTAAAGTTGAAATTCCTGAGTTCACTTCTGGAGGTCTCCACTTAATTTATGTGCTAGCAATGCGGTAAAGAGGTTGTTATGCGGAACGATTAGCCAAGATGATTTTACCTAAGAAATATAACTCAGGAAGTGATTGTTTGTTACCTTTCTCACAGTCCAAAATTCGATTTTGGATTTCGGGACCAGCGTAGGTGATTTTGGGTAGAATCGAATCGCGATATGAACTCTCAGCCGATGTAATCTTAACACTTCATGCATCTTTAAAATGTTTTCCAATATTTTTTAATAATTGATGGATTCACTTTCGCTAACGGTAGCTGTTCTAAAAATAAATTTTGTGATTTGCTTATTTTGTCCAATTTTTTTTGTAATAGTATAGAGAAGTATTTATTAATGTGCTGAAGCTTTATCTCTATCCTTTGGGGGGCTAAAAATTTTACAACGTTTTTCTGTGTCTGCTCTGTTTACAGAAATTTTTTTAATTTCTGTTTTTAAATGACTATAGTACCAAAATTTCTAACTTTTTAGTGTAAGTAGTGAAGCACTGTTTTAAAAAGTATCTATAAATTAGGCTATAGCTCTTTATTGCCTAAAATCAATAGATTTCTAGTTCTCGATTACAATTAGCAAAAAATTGTTTAAAAATTCAAAGTTTTATTAATATAACTGTAATTACAAAAAAAAACTGTTTTAAAAAAGTGACGTCTTTTTTCGGATAGGAAATTTAACGGGCTGCATTTTGGTTTAGTATAACTTTTTAAAAACTAATCCATTTCATAAGACAGCTGTTCAAATTTCTTGCTCTGTAAATCCGTATTAGTCGTAGTGACGATTTTTGATCTTTTTAGTATGAGGGCACGTATTAATACAAATCAGTAATACACTGACACTTTGATGTAACGAAAAGCAAAATATTGCATATTTGTGGTTGTTTAATGTTTATTGTTTATGATAGTTACAGGGTCATCTTATATATTCCAATCAGTCTAAAAACTCTAGACATATCTCAGGTTTTTTAGTTTTACAGGAACATTTCGGGGGGGAGGGGGTAATTTGGGACTTTCAATAATTATGTTGTCAAGAAGGTATATCTGAACATACCTTCTAAGTTTTACTTAATAATTCTAAATAGCCAGGTTTTGACCCAAAATCGAATAAAAGTATGAGATTATTAGAAATCTTTGTTCAAATCACATTTGAAAATCATGATTTATTGTTACGCACTTAGCTGCTTTAAGGTAAGAAAATCATCTTAATTTTTAAACTTTTTGCTCAAAGATATTATTACTTCCTTTATGCTGGCGACTTGTAAATCAGTAGCGATACTATGATTAGTAACGTACCATGGAGCATTACAAATGCTATGTAGTACTTTGTTTTGAAAGAGTTAGATTCTCGCAATGCTAGAATCGCAGGCAGCACTCCACAGCTGTATGCCATACGTCCATATGGGTTTCAAAATGGTTTTGTAGAGTAATACTGTATTTTCTATGGAGAGAGGCAATTTATGGTACATGAGCCAGTACATCTTCTTATGTACTATAGTCCAAGTTCCAGACGTTTGCTTCAAATATATTTGGCCCACGTTAATCGTCTATCGAGGTGGAATTTCAAGTACTTTACAGATTCCTGTACAAAAAGGATTTACCATACAAGGTCACACTTGAGCAGGTTCCTCTTCTGAGAGTAAAGATGATGTGAACAGACTTAGTGGTGTTGGCTGTAATTTTCCAAGTCTTCGGCCAACTGATGGTGCAGCATCGTATGCAGCGTACACTAAAGCTGCAATAATAGCTTTTCCGAGAGCGGCATAAGCAACAGGAGCTGCTACGATTGCTTTAGCAATGGTTTGTGGGTACTCCGCATGTCCGGTTTTGGTAACAACTGCATTGAAACCGTTGTGATCATCAGTGTAGTGAACTGTGCGGATGGTACCATCGGGTTTATTTACAGTTGAACCAATCAACAATTAATTCAACTATCTAAAATCCGGTTATTTTTTCAAAGTTAGGTGCTAAACAATCATCTGGAAAATAATTCACCATATTCCGTGCTTCATAACTGGGAGATAAAAGCTGGCAACCGTAAAGATCAAGGGCTTTTGAAACAGTAAGCATAGGTCATGCTTACTGTTATATTGTTATAATATTAAATTATTACACAATTAAAACAATAATTTCATATTAATTATTGAAAGGTTAATTGTAATACAAAACTTATTAGTAAATAATAAGCTTGAACTTATACTAACCACTATATTATTATTAACCTTTAATCAATCAGGATTTAACTAATTTTGAACCTCTGTTTTTCAGATTTCTAAAATTTTAGATAGTTTTTTTTATTCCTATTAATTTGTTATAGGTATATTCACAATTGTTTATATTATTTATATTGTAGCAGTTACATACTTAACTTTTTAGTTAAAAATTCGGCATTTTAAAATTTTGAGACACCTCTGTCGCGTGACCCACTTTAAGACCCATTGATGTGATGTATAGCAGAATAATCAAAATCTTTAAATTTTTGTGCACTAAAAATTATTGAAAACTGACTGACTTATTAACGTTAGTCAGTAGAGTCAATACTGACTCACTCACTTGCTGGTTGAATGACCCACTCACCAAAAATCGAGATTGTTTAACCATGGACCTATCAAAAAGCCTTAATTGCTTAAGTAACTTTTAAGGTTAAACAATGAATGTATGGTTGATTGAAATTTCCCTAAGTGAGTTTGAAGTCCGAATGACTATGGATTACACGTACACTCGCATTTCTTCCGTGAGTGAGATTGTCAGCCTAATAACCACATCAATCATGCACGAGATGGCTAAAAGCGGCTTGACCAGGTGGTGGTGTTATAAAAGAAAATTTTTAATAAGACAATGTTTCACAATTTAGATATAATTATTTAATCTGATGATTTATGATTTTATGTAAATTGTAGGTACCTACATTTTATTCACCAAGATAGGTAAATAATAGGCTACATGTGGATCGTACAAATTTTTGTAAATGGAAATTTAATAATAATTTCATTTCTTTTTATTCGACTTTTAGACTAAATGCACTCCACCTAGTGTCTACATGTACCCGGGAGTGAGGTACTCGTAGTTATACACAAATAAGTATTTTCTCACAAAACTTTTTAATGAATCTACACTTTTGGTTTTACTCAATTTTCTTAGCAAATATAAGGGTTAATAAGATGTGAGTTATTAGTTTACCCTCTACAACAATTCAGAATCTGGAATGTGGTGGATGTGTCCCTTCTGGGATCCGGATATTTGGGCGCAACCAAATGAGCCATTTGAGTGCAGACTTACAAAGGAGAATTTAAATTCCTTTATGTTAATAGCTCAAGTTATATGTTATTTTATGCTATTTATTTAAAAAAAATAATTATGTGCACGGTACGGTTCCTGTACTTTAATTAACTATCAATAGATAACTTTTGATAAAAGGAGCACAGGTAGCATTTAAATGACTATAATATTTTTTTCAAGCTGGCTTATGTCTAAATGACTTGCATCTATGTAGGTCTAACCTTAAAAGGGTTGTGCCTAAACATCCGCGCTCTTTTGCTTGCTCCCAAATATCGTAGATCGGTCTCTTTTTGTTCAGTAGGAGTTTTTAAAATATTAGAATTACTATTTGTTCACTTTCATTTCAACAAAATTGAACTACTCGTAAAAAGAAAATGCAAATATTTAAAAATGATAATACGATATAATTATTATTTGTATGATTTTATGAAGTATGAAAATAATTCGAGCTTGACATACATTATATAAAATTACATATTTACAATACATAAGTACTTAAGCGGTAGAAAAAGATCTGAGAACACAAGAGTCACGAGTCATGATTTGGTATGAGAGTCCAGCTTCCATACCGTACGTAATCAAATTATAAACCATGGAATAAATAAATAATTGTTTGCAAAAAGTTTACGTGCAGTTGGAAACTTGAACTACGAGTGATCGATATTAGTAATACACGTTAAAATAAGTTTATGAGTAGGTAATTACAAAGTATTATCAACGCAACTTTGTTTTATAAAACAATTCTAACCAATACAGCACGAGGAGTTTTCAGTTTTGATTTGAAAACTGTATTTTGTAATTTTTGGAGTATTATTTATCAACAATGTATTACTAAATTTTTGATGGAAGAGTTATCCTTTGTAAGCGTAGCCGCCCAAACCGTGGCCTAAGGCAAGTGCTGGAGCTGCATAACCATGAGCGGCATAAGCTGGTGCAGCGTATGCTGGAGCTGCATAACTTGCGTACGCTGGAGCTGCAATGATAGCTTTTGCAGGAGCGGCATAAGCAACTGGAGCTGCTACGATTGCTTTAGCAATGGTTTGTGGGTGCACCGCATGTCCGGATTTGGTAACAACTGCATTAAAACCGTTGTGATCATCAGCAGTGTAGTGGACTGTGCGGATGGTACCATCGGGTTCGTTTACTGAGTAAGATCCTTTTACAACATCGCCATCACGTACTTCGTGTTGAGTTTTTTGATCTCCTGTGTGTGCGTCAGCTACTCCATAGTTAAATTCGTATTTTGGGTAGGCCTGAAAGTAAAAGTTAATATTTCAAATTTAAAATTTTATAAAAAAATATTAAAGGTTTACATTAAATCTTCACAGAAATTAAAAGTTATTAGACGATTTCAAAACACTAGCAAGAGTGAAACTAATTTGCAAACTCATCTACCAGATGCTCTTGAATACTTAAAAAGAAAGTTGATGATGGTATTCGCTTTTGCAGACTAATAAGTAACACTCTTAGATGTCAAGTGTAAGTACAAGGACAAAGCTTGACTTTGCGTTAGAAAATATGTAAATCATAAACAGTTTATGTCATTTATGCAAACGAAAATAATTTTTTTTTGTCTGACATAAAATACATAGAAATTTTGTATTGAAATTATGGTAAAAAGTATTAAAAAAATTAATCATAACGAGATTGAACGACCGCACTGACATGTAACCTGGTGTGTAAATCGAGCAAGCGTTGAGCGAAAAACTCCAGTTCTCAGGTAAACAGATTTATTTGTAGATGTAGAGTTAAAAAATAATACTTACAACATAATCGATAGCAGGTGCAGCTTTCACGTAAGCTGGAGCGGCAATTGGAGCTTTAATATAGGCTGGAGCGGCGATTGGAGCGTAACTCAAAGCAGGTGCGCTTACTAGTGCAGGTCCATGGGCAAGAGCTGGTGCAGCAATACTAACAGATGAGTAAGCTGGTGCACCAATTAAACCAGCGTTTGCTGTTGCTACCAAAGCGACTAAGGTAATTATCTGAAAAGAATTAGAAATGTTATCAAATAACTGTATTTAGATAATCCTCAGATCCTGTTACCTTCGCGTACATTGTGTTCTACACGTAGCTATGAGGTATTGAATTAAACTGATTAACAAACGAAGTAAATGATCTTTTATAGTAATACTAGAGTCATAAACCCCGTCCATTCGCCCATTTGAATAAAAAAATGAGAAAATAGCATACTGTACTGGATAGAAAGAAAAAATTGATCACGAAAGTACCTACCACTTCGTACAATAAAATCAAGGTTAGTTGTACTACTACTAGAAGCAAGAGTAATTGTAAAAGGATGCATGAGGTAACTAACTGTAACGATTGACTTATCATTATTACCCAATGGGTGTGTTCAATAACACAAGAAAATGAATGAACGCTTGTGCAAACAGAAAAACACTAATTTTAAGGAACACTGCAGTAGACCAATGAGAGTGTCATCAAATTTTCAAAAAAAAAGAAAAATGACAAGCATTACACTCAATTTTCTAATCTGATGTAATAATTGACCACTTTTGCTAGTTACACAAAATTTTTTTCTTCTGTGCGTAGCTATCATGACCTGATCACGCAATAATTAAATTAAGCCTTAGAAAGGAAATGATTTAACAACATAATTTAAAATTTTGAATTAGGTATTGCAATTTCAGGCAGTAAGCAATAGTTTACCCTTGCTTGAGGATACTTGGCCGTGAAATTAAAAAACAAGCAATTTATTATGTAAGTACTATGCAATTTACAGTAGGTATACAATGTGCGGTTTTGTTTTGAGAATATTTTTCTGTGACAATCCCAAAAGAAAGAGAAAATATTTTACGAAACAATTTTTTTCTAACTTGTCTTAACTGATTCGATTTTTCATTAGATATAAAATTATCATAAATAGAGTTCATTGGTTAAAATTGATTAACTCAATAACAGTTTTTAGTAGCTATTGGTTTAGTGTACGAGGGCATATCGATATCTCCTTTGTCTTTCGATTGTAGAAATATACGCAAGTTTCATCCATAGTGACAAGTCGGTTGAAAAAGTTCGGATTTTTTCAAATCTGGCACAGATTAATTCCAATATTTCTGCTCATGTTCGCGTTTGATCTGCGTTCAGGTATTTGGGAATTTATTTTGCACAAAATTTTTCAACCCCAAATCGACACAAATAATGCAATAGTTGCGTTTGTATAAAATCCTCAGTGTTTCCGCTATACGTTTTAGTATAATTTGTCTGTCTGATAATATCAAGTCATAGACTGCATCAATATTTTCTGGGGTTGACAATAAAATGGGTCTTCCAGGTCTTCTGTCATCTATAAAAGAAAATTTTCTTTGTTTGAAATAAGTAAACCAATTTTTTTACAGTGGAAACGAAGGACAGCAATCATAGATCGTATGGACCATATCATCTTCAAATACAGATACTTGATGATGGCTCAATTTTCTTCTTCTCTTTTTAAAGTGCCTATCCGAACCCGGATGTTGGTGATCTTCCTGGCTAAGCCAAGTAGACTTTACTAGGGAAATGTTAATGGGGTGGTTTTCCTTTGCCTTCCCCCATAGTCCACAAATCGACTTTGAACTTTTTAGATTACAGCACATATCCGATACGCAATCAGGATTAGAACCGCGGTGCCCCACTCTCTAGTCTATCCGCGTGCTTGTTTTGCATTGGGAGGCCAAAATAGTTAACTAATAAAAGCACTGTAAATGGCGGCCATTTTGTAGGTAAACATGCGCACTGAAAATCTTTGTAGAGTGTCGCTTCTTATTATAAATCTCTCGATCTCGATTTGTCTATCTAATTTGCGTCGGTATAATTCAATTTGCGTCTTATTATAAAAAATAAATCTAGTTTGGCATTGTATTACAGTTTAAAAACTGTAATTTAACAAAAGACTTAAAAGCAACTGTGAAAAGTCAATAATCTTTCACTTACCCTTTGTTAAATGTTGATTTTCATGGTATTTTTGCATTACATGTGTTATTTTTAAAGTGTTTCAATTAAACATTTTTTTGCTTACCTATTTTATTTATTTAAAAAAATAAATTTAAAGACTTTTTGTTGGCATTATGTTGTGAGAACCACAAACTAGGATAGGTTGCATAGGGTGCATAACCTAACTTAAAAAAAAAGATGATTAGAAAACCTAAAAAACAATTCATTATTCATGGGTTTTAAAACCAAGAAAATAAGGGCCCTACCAAAATATGTTTTGCTTTTTGTTGTTTTGGCCCTACAAAATTTCAAAATTTGAGTCATTTTTTGGTAATCTGGTCATTTGCCTAGCAGGTAACGCAAACAACTGCAAATGTGAGATACCGGGTTCAAATCCGGAGAAGAGCAAACTTTATTATGACTAGTCTCCATGCTTTAAAAACCACGTTAGGTTAATCGTTCTCCTGGTTTAATGAAGTGCTATCATTAACATAAAAATTAGAGTTACGGGCACGTCTGAAAGTCAGTCTAGCAGATTACCTATCAAACATTTAACAATTATAAGCTCAAAGTACCTGCTATTAAGTGCGCATCTGATAACAGATGATTAAGCAGGACATGGTCCTAATTAGAGGTCAGAAGAAGAAGAAATCAAAATTTCAAAAATAATAATGAATGGTAAAAAAGTTAAAAATGCGATTCTTACGCTCTAATTATACAGTACCTAGTAACATTTCCTCAGCTGTTTATTTTCTACAATATTTTTGTAGCGATCAACAATTAGCATTATTGGGATACCTAACATATAAATATTCTTATTGGATTGTACTTAGAACTACATCCATCAACAGTTTTAAAGCTTCTTCTATGCCCTGTGGCTTCTAAAGCAGCTTAAACCAATTTGTCCATCTAACTTTGTCTAGTATAAATTGACGTTGAGCATTATTGGAGTGTCACAAAAATATACTTATTAGATTACAATAAATTATCCTTATTGGATTACACGCACAGTTGGTACGACCATGGCTTGACGCTATTATTTCGAAGGTTATCATTTCCCCAAACAGTCTCTAAATTAAGCGTTTATGGTTTACCCCGAAGTGCATCCGTGAACTGATTTAAAACTTAGCACTTTGTTTGCAAAATTCCAAAACCTTATCATTTTTTTCCATGTTACTCTTCTTGACATTTGATGTAGCTTAAGCCAATTTATCCAACTGACATCAATTTGCTGGTGTCTTTCACAATAAATTGTTTAATAGCCAATATTAAGGTGATTTTAGTCATATTTAAAAAAAGTACTACCGTCAGGATAAATTTGAGAAAGAAACATTTTTGCAGCATTTGGCTGTAGAGTTTCGTGCAAGAAGCTCGAGATAAGAAATATTTTATTAAATCGAAACTAACGTAAAATGTGATTTCCGTACCCAATTAAATTGGAGTGAGATTATTATTATTATCATCGTTCAACGGGGTGGTTTTTTATTTTCTAGTACCTCTAAGTACTAAGATTCTAGGTCTATTGTAGCCTTAATATTTTTAGATGTTAGATGGGACTCTGGAAAAAGAAAGACTTTTAGACCTCTAGAAGACAGAGCTAAGAAATTCGGTGAATTTTTTTACTTGAACCTAGAATTTCCGCTATATAACTAAACCAGAGATTATATCACTTCTTGATTGGCTCTCTAGGTGAGAAATATTTGTTTTTTACTTATATTTTTCAGGAGGCAAACATTTTGGGGAGTAACTGTGGCTATCAAAATCCGAATCATTGAAATGTTACTTAACAATTTTAGTTAAAATTTTGATTTATAAGCTTCCCGTCCAATTCGATTTTGTATTATGTAAAGATTGAAATATTTAAATTCAATAATTTTTCAAGCTTTAATTTTAAAATAATTCAGGAAATATTTTTGGTATTAAAAATTCTCGAGAGGTGAGCTAAGTGAACGGGCTAAGGACCGGACTCTAGGCTAGAAGCTCTGGGTTCGATCCCCAACCCAGCTACAAAAATTTATACAACTTCATTATAACCCTCTCCTCTCGGAAGGCAATGGCAAACCACCGAGAGTAATTTGCCAAAAGAACCATTTAATATTAATATTAATGGTTGCCAACCTCCGATATTAGGAGACGGCACCTTAAGAAGAAGAATTAAAAATTCAAGTTTAATTCATAGATTCCAAAATGACATACATGTTTCAATTTTATTAGATCTCATCAGTGCCAGGTTATACTTTTGATGTGTAATTATTAAACTTTGTTCTTTTGACATAAGTCTTTAAGACTTTAGCATAAAGTAGATACGTAGCACAGTTTATTTATTTATATTATTATCTTTATGTAATGCTACTTCAATCTACACTATTTTCAGATTAATTCAGAAAACATCAAATGCAGTTCAGATTAACCAGTACTTGCTATGCTCATGTCTTTTACTCTGAAAGTTGCAGCTAGGTTAACTAAAGCGTTACCGTTTATTTAAATCGAGTCTTAGTTTATTCTGGAATTGCCATTTTAATTTCTATTAATATAATAATAACTTAGCTTTAAAGAAATAAAGTCTAAGAATTTGTGCCAGTTCTTGATTTTAAGTGAATTATGTGTTTAGCACTATTTAAAATGAAACACCGTGAAGCCCTGGTCTCAAGAAAGCAAAATTTTAATATTAATCCAGCTTGACCTGATCTGTTTCCTCTCAATGGAATGGAAATCATTAAAGCTATTCTGGCTTCAAAAGCAATAAAAAAAAATTTGTTTTCTGAAAAGATTGGAAAATTATGAACTTTATCCCTTACGCCATTTAAATTAAGAATACAGGGGTTTTGGATGCAGGGATTTTGTGAAAACATTGATCGAGTTTTCTACTGAAAAATTATGTTCCTGAGAATTTTAAAACAATGGTTCGATGAATTGCCAAAATTCGTTGTTTTCAAGCTCTAGTAGAATCTTTTCGATTATTAAATATTAAGCAAAAAATTATATAAAACTAAATAATCATGAAATGCAATAAAGAGAATAATGCATTTAAAATAAAATGGTGAAAGTGAAGCAATTTGAACTGTATTGTATAATCGTTATACACATTACCACGCCCGTTTCAGAATGCTCGACTTATTGACAACTCCTGCATACAATAAAAGTAATGTACTTATCTAAACACACTTTATCGAAACATTTATTATATAAACTCACTCGTAATTTTATTTGAAAATATATCGTGTTAGTTTTATTGCAAAATTTAAACCTATAAAAATATCAAAAAAAAATTAAACTAGCATCGAATCACCGGTAATGATGAAAGCGCGGTGCATAAGGAAATTAGGTATCATAATCGATTTTGTGAGTATAATTCATCATTTCATGAGCAATTTAAAACATAAAATTTGTAATTTCTTTTAATCGCCATCGTTATAAACATTAAAATTATGTAAATAGTACATACTAAATTGAATAAACAACTTTCAATCAAAATTTATTACCATTGGATAAGTGAAGTTTTCGGTAATAAACAACTTTTATAATATGCAATTCTAC
Organism: Rhagonycha fulva; assembly: GCA_905340355.1. Classification (NCBI taxonomy): domain Eukaryota; kingdom Metazoa; phylum Arthropoda; class Insecta; order Coleoptera; family Cantharidae; genus Rhagonycha; species Rhagonycha fulva. Next base: position 11,512,427 of record HG996555.1, read on the forward strand.
AAATCAAATTTCGTGCAATAAATGTAATCAAAATATTTCAGCAAGTGTTTAGTAATCCACATTCCAAATTTTCATCATCGCAAAATTATCTAAAACTATTCCGGAAGTGTTTACTAATCTAATCAAAATTAAAATTTTTAGGAAAAAAAGTCGTAAAAAAATTAATTACTTATAGAAAAAGTTAGTAGAATATAAATGGATGTGTAATGTTGCACGGTTATAATTAATCAGAATTAGTATTATTAGTTTGGGTTCAACAGTCTTACGAACTGCTAATAAAAGTTTTGCAATCAAATTATGTGGGTTTTGCCATAAATAGCATTTTTATATTAAATTGTATTGTGGAAACTGACACGCCCTACATTTTTACTACCACTGTTGTAAGATATGCGACGAAAGACCTGAACTACATCGACCACAGAAAGTGAATGTTTTTGCTCTAGAATTTCAATTTACATGATGCATTTTTATTATTTTAGAAGTCTTTGTGTCGTTTGTTACAAAATTGAAGTAGTTGCATAAAAATACAGAACCTACTTGGAATCTAGGGATTATCTCCATTTTTTGTTACCGAAAGACTTGTTTGTTTTCCACAACTGAGCCGAGAAGACCGTCTGCTTCAGTTTTGTAAGATTCACCAAGTCAAGTTAATAACATGGATTGGAAACAAAACGCAGGATTTTCTGCCACACCTTATAGGTATAATATATAACTTTTTTTTACTGTGTTATCTATAATTAACTTGTTGCAAAATTTTGTAGCTGAGTAATTTGAAATTTGGAAATTTTTCAGCAGGAAAAACCAGATCTGCATAATTTTTTTTCCATGTATGGAAAAAAGGTAATTGAATTCCTTCACGGTAATTTAAAACTTCATTGCTGCAACTGACCCAAAACAATGCTGGAAATGGCACCTTTTTTTGTCCCATGACTCCTTGTTAACACCAAGCCTTTGATGTGATCCATTTTACTTTTTTCTCTTGCATCTATTACAATGCATTTCATTTCATAAAAAAGGAAGTATTGCGCACAATTTTACAATGCATAAAAGAATTTGTTGTATGCAATTAATTGTAAGGTAATTAACTCCTTCCTTCACTTTTGAACTTTATCTAATTTATCTAGTCTTTCCTTTTGGCGTGGCCTCATTACAATACCGCAGAAAAAGAAATGATAGTCTATAAACAGTTCACTGACTCACTATCCCCGCATTTCATGCAAGGTCGTTCTTAAAAACATATCTTAAATGCAATTATCGATACTTTTATTTTTTATTAATTGTGCGATTGTTATATAAAACGTTTCATATCCTTAAGCGTTTTTTTAACTTGGCGTTTTAGGAGCACTTAAATTGTAATTTATGCACAAATTAAATCGATTAAAATAAGGTACTTAGGGAATTGTAACGGTTAAGTGTGTACAATATTTATTACAAAATCAAAAATCAAGGTCAAATTTACTGTGGAAAATCAAACAAAAACAATATTTTAGTTGCGGTAATAAATTATCGGTTTACCAATGTAAATTGAGTCCTTTTTTTTGTTAAAAGATTAATTTTCTCTTCGTCAAATATTAACATTTAATTGATAATAGTGTGCAATTATTATTGTGGGACTGCATTGACGTCAGTAAGCTTTTTGGAGTTTTCTTTGTATCTTTCGTTAGAGATATATAATAATTAATTAATACAAGGACGAAAACTATAACAATAGCAGTTGAAAGCCCAAAAAATTATAATTGAATTAATTCGAAAATTTAAACTATTGTTAAATACATCTGCTTGACGTGAATGCCCTAAAAATAATATTATATCACTAGGGAGGTAAGTTAGATTTATTCTGCTGAATGATTTTCAACATTTTACAAGGCAAAATTTTCAACGAATTCGAAGTAGGCAACCTTTCAATCGATTTAATACCGAGTGTAGTATAAGTTACTTTACTGCCCGCGAAAATTAAACCGGTATCAAATTAACATAACTGGACATCGAACGAATATTAAAATTTAACATTGGATACTCTGAAGGTTGTTACTAGCGTAAGTAATATTAACAATGTATTAATATTAATGCTCATTATAAGTGTAATTTGTTTATGCAACTATTGTTGTGTTCCCCTTATTTTATAAGTATTGGTTACACTATTGTTAGGTATTTCTGGATAGATAAGTTCCTTTTATTACCAATGTTAATGGCACCGATTACGTTGGATGCATTGTATTAAAGAAGAGCTCCACAACACTCACAATTATGGAGTATTTTAAGCAGACATCGCTATTGGTGTTAAGTCCGAAGTGTTACAATGAATATTTTGAAAATTGTAATGTTGTTGATGGTAAGTTTTTAGCAACTCGATCGAGTTCTTCTTTCTAATTTGTTTCTGTTTTAGTTCCGTGTTTTAAAGAAACTTTAAGTAAATGTTTGGGTTATGGAATTATTATTGGTTCGTCCTTGGTAAAAGTGCCACAAATATTAAAACTATACCAAAGCAAGAGCGGTGAAGGAATTAGTATATCAAGTGTTACTTTAGACTTGACTGCTATTAACGTTTATATGTCCTATAGTTTCTTGAAAGGGTTTCCTTTTACTTCGTGGGGTGATAAAGTATTTTTAGCTATACAAAACGTAATCATTGCCTCTCAAGTTTTGCATTACAATGGTAATACTAAATTGGCACTATTATATTTTGTAGGGTATGCTGTCATCACTGCAATATTTACTTGTGGGGCTATCCCAGTTAAAGTATTGTGGACCTTGCAAGGCTTCAATATTCCAATTTTACTGGCGGGAAAATTAGCACAAGCTTTTGAAAATTTTAAAAACGGACATACTGGACAGTTATCTGCAGTGACAACACTTTTATTATTTGCTGGAACATTGTCAAGAATTTTTACTTCGATTCAAGAAACTGGTGATTTAATGTCGATTGCTACTCATATTGCTGCAAGTTTGGGTAACAGTATTATTGTGATGCAGTTATTTTATTACTGGAATGTTACTATTTCTAAGAAAAAATCTGAATGAGTGTAATGTTTATGTGGGGATGAGATAACTAAGCTGAATTGTATTGTTATTATTTATTAGTTCAGCTTGGATTACTTTTATATATCCCATTTTTGCTCAAAGCAATGCGCAAAATAAATAGTTACTAAATATAGAAAATAGTTAAATTATTCCTGATATGAATTCATTTTTTGCCCATTTGTTGCTATCATATTTGATTGGTGGATTTGGTACTTGGTAGTTTTTTAAACTTTGTGGTTGCCTTCTAGAGTTAAATATTTTGAGTAGCCCTGAAACGTCTTAGTTGATTTGCTTAGTTTTGCTTTACTTTTAGTCGTTCTCATATCTTGCCATTGCCTCATTTTTGCCAGATTTTTGTTGAATTGTATGTGGAATTCTCTCTATGGTGGAAAAACCAAGCTGCTTATTAAAAAGTTACCTCAATTCTTAGTCAATATTAATAATAAATATTATATAAATATTAGCAAATATAACGAGTGTCCCAAAATTATTCGCGGTAGTGCCCAAAATTAGAAGCTTTGCGGACTCACTGAATTATTTTAACTTAATCCATTTTTGTGTACACCATTTTTCACAGTAACTTATCTTTTAAGTTTTACCAAATCCCACAGTTTAATGAAGCGAATTTTTTTACTCAATTTATTGTCATTTTTATAACCTTGCAGGTGAACTAATCAAAATAAACCGCAGTACAAAAGAAAAAACGATAACTGACTTACTAAGGAGGAAGAAGAAGAGGAGAAGAAGAAGAAAAGAAAAGTTTTATCCAAAGAGTATGAATATTGATCTTTAGAATTTGTTTCAAATGTTCAATCCTGATTGGAATATAATCAAGCTAAACTGCAGCATCGTTAAAGACCATAATAACAGTATAAATAAATTTAGCTCTAATTTTGAGCCCCAATGGATTTACAGTATCTGCTAAGAATACTAGATCATATTACCGACAATTTCTATTGTATGTATAAAAAGGTTAAATTTTCCAAACTATTGTATAAGATAAAATTTATTTATTCCTAAATAATAAACAATAAACCAGTATAATTACTGCAATTTCCATAACATTGCATGGAAAGCAAAACTTTCAGATAAAAATAATAAAACTAAGCAACAATCATTTTTACACACAAAGCTTACTAAAGAAAATCAACAAGTGAAGATTTATAAATATTAATTTTAACTCCATGTTCTATTTCTTCAGATCATCTTGTACGTATGTAATGGTTTTGGCATATTTCACAAATTCACGATTTTTCGGTCTTAGACGAAGCCTCATGACTACAGGTTTTTGTTGGTGACCCCCTAAATGTTTCTTAATAATATATGGCAATAAATTATTAGTATATTTATCTGGCGCATAATAATTTTTGCTAGGATATTTTGGTCTAGCACTAAAATCTGGTGTCGTCTTTGTTATATGATTCTGTTGAAATTGGTAGCTTGTTCCTGGTGGAAAATCTTGAGAGTTCTTCTGTTGATCGGGATTTAAAATCATTTCCATAGTATTTAATTTACTCAAATCAAGAGGTAGTTTATGGTGTGGTTCAAACAAAACTAAAGTTTTTGGAGGACGATAAGGCTTTTCATCCATTATTTCATACTGATTTTCAGGATCGCTGGAGAATTTTATTTCGCTTTCTTCATTAGATCCTGAAGGTGAAATATGTGATTCCTGTTTGTATGGGTTTTCCGAAAATTCAGTTAAAGATGTCATTTTTGTAAGACGTTCTCCGAGATACTGGTACCAAGGATAAACTTGATCGTTCTGATTAGAATTTAAATAGTTTTCAACAACAACCTTATTATTGTCAATCGTAGTTTCATTTTGCTTTTGTTCAAGCAAACTTAAATCAAATGGAAAATGCACTATAGAAAATGATGGCTTTCTTATTTTCTCGTTTTCTTCGAGTTGTTTTTGCGCAATTGGACTTAATTCATTGAATTCAGATTTTTCTTCATATTGGCCTGGAAAAATTGTGTAATCGGTTTTTAATGGTTGAGCTTGCAAAGCTAATTTTTTTGGTAAATCTGCATTTATTGGATGATCATCCATTTCAATTAATTGTTCTGTATGACTACTTGACGAATTATGCTGTGGAAGATTACTGTGTTTTACTACTGCATTGAAACCACTTTTACCGTCAGCTTTGTAATCTACTGTTCTTACGGATCCATCACTTTCAACTAATGAATAACTTCCAATCACAACATCACCTTCCTTTTTTTCCCATTGACTCTTTATATCACCGGTATGCATATCGCTTACATCATAGCCGAAGACGTAACCTTTTGGAATCTAAAAATGAGTTATTAGTAAGTATAAGAACATATTGACAAAAAAACTTACGTTTTCGTGTTCTGGCGTATGATTTTCAGACTCACTTTGTCCCGATACTCCCAGAATTAAAAGTAACAATATAGTGAAATTCTGAAAAAATAAAGAATTATATAATATAATAATTTCACCTAAAATTACTATAACGGTAAACTAGATCATAATTTAGACAGAAATTTTCTTTAGAAAATTTTGTCCAATTGATTTCAATCAGCCGTCACTTTAGGTTAATTAGGCACCAGCCAACCCATAATTCTGAATAAGGTAAGCCACCACTAAATCCTACCTTATAAACTTCCATTTTCAAACCTAAATCAACACTTCGCACTCCTTTGGACAACTTACTGTTACCAGGATGCATCTTTACCCATCATTTATAATATTTTTATCAAATCCCTACCCTTTACGATATTAATGCATCTTCTAATGTTAATTTGCCTATTATAAAAACTTAATGTTTGCACAGATGTTAAAAACAAGAGTAAAACTAATTTTTGCTGCTTAAATTTTTCACATTTGTTGAAATATTAAAAAAAAAGTAAAAGTGAAAACTAAAATAGCCAATAGCTTATGTTTATATTATAATATTGCACGTAAAAATAGCAAATTTCTCCGAAAATGTGGAAGAGTTGCTTCCTTATTAACAATTTAACTTCTACAGGTTAGTACCAGAAAAATTCAAAAAATGTTGTTCACGTTTTCCTACGAGAAAGAGAAAGTAAAAAGATGCTTCAAAATTAGAAAATTAGGTATTTGTTAAGGCCATAAGAAGTTTAGAAGTTACATATTAAATAATGTAAAAAGTGAAAATTAAAATTTTCGGAAGTCCAGCGTTCCGGATATTTTGTTATTACAAAAATCTACATATTATTTACTGTTTACTTGTCATCGCTTACTTTGCAAAAACTAATGAATTAAAGTTTTTTTAAGGCTTTAAAGTATTCTACAAAAATATTTCCGAGATCAAATACCTAAAATAATTTGTTTAGACGTGAAAACCATATAAAGATGCTCTTTGAAACGCTAATAGAGTCGATCAATGTAGAAAACGAATATGTCCATTTTTAACCGGATGTGATTTAAGACCTTGCATTTTGGAAATTAAATTTCAAAATATGGTTCTTAGGCAATATTATTATATACTTACTTATAAGGCTCTCCAAACATCCATCCTGATTGGGTTTTCCAGATCGCTAGAAAAACCGATCCTAGTATTACATCCAAAGTGTTCATGATCATGTTGAGAGAGTTGTTTGCTTATTTTCTAGTCAAACCTATCGTTAGTCTCGGTGTGAACAGGAGACACTCACCGCTACACAAATTCTGATTGGTCTGATGGACATCAGTCTATCACCTCCAACCACCCTTGTTTATTACTTTTCCGACTTATGAATAAGTATATTCTGGGATGTATCTCTGATCTTAATTGTCAACTTTTTGCTGGCGGAGTTAGTCACTCTAAGCGTCGTATTCTCTAACTCTTAAAAGATCTTTACAGAAAAGATGCCTTTACGTAAAGGCTAAACCTATTCTGTATTTATAAAGGATCCTTTAGTAAGAGGCCGTCCTTTAAGATCGATCTTACCGGGACCAGGAGTAAGTTGTTTAATGCAGAACAGTGTAATATAGCCGTATGGCGTTACTAGCCCCTACCTCGTAATACTTGAATTAAATTGAAGATTTTTAGATGATGAATCTTAATCGGACGCAATAGCTTTGTCAAAATCGACTTTATACGTCCGCGTAAAGTAGTTAAGATTTTAAATTAATTTATCGATAATGGATCATTGTAGGATGTAGTTAGTTGCATTGTCATAATTGATTTTCAGCTCCGCAACGTTCCTGACGGTGGCTTCGCAATTCAAGCCATTTTGACAAACTAGATATCCCGTAGGGCTTCTAAACTCAAAAAAGGTGCTAATTTGAAGAGGTGGATTTAACTTTTTTTTATATATCTGGGGGCATCTCAAGGTTCTTAAGAACACCTTTTGGAAGTAGATAAAATTTCTCGCATATTACAATTGATGCAAAATAAATTAGAATAATTAAATATTCACAATCAAGAGAGTGCTAGACACAAGCTACCGAATGCCAACGACCACGAAATCACAACGCAAAAAACCTTGTGTTTGCCTCACAATCAATGTTTAATTACGGAGTATGTGCTACTGATGAAGGCTAAAAAGCTAGAAACACAAAGTTTTTTGCGTTGTGATTTTGTGATCGTTGGCATTCGGTAGCTTGTGTCTAGCACTCTCTTGATTGTGAGTATTTAATTATTCTAACCTTTTGAAAGGTTTTGAAACATCTTTTGGAAGGTGGAAAAAACCACTTTTTGTTGGTTGTCACTACTTTTTTCGTAAAATTTAATTCAAAAATACCCCTAAAAAATGAAACTTGCTCGATGTTAATTATACGATGGTTTAGGTACAAGTAATGATCCTCCGCGAAACTCCATAGCACAGCCTGGCATTGCATCACTACGTGAACAGAGTTTGTTTTGAGGTAAAGCCTCCATTACCTTTTTCAACTTCTTAGACCATCGCAGAGATGTTTAATGAGCATGTAATATACTAAAGCAAGCATAAAGTCTCAGCACGTAACATAGTTGAGTGTTGATTAATTGAGAGTGAATAATTGAGAGTGTTAGTTTTAACCGCGATTCGAGATGGTCAAAGCAACGGCAGCCTCCAACAATGTAACGTGGAGACGCCCAGAAGGGTCCGTAGGAAGGAAAAAGGTAAAGCAGTTGCAAAAAAGAAAGTCTGGTTTGTACGAGAGAAAAAGTTTTTAACATACATTCCAACAGCGTCTTCATTTAAGAACTGGTCTACGTCTGTGCCGAGACATTGAGGCAAAACTTCACCTACCAACACCTACTAACACAATGCATAAATAAAGGTCAAAATTGAATCAAAATTTTATTATTATCAATTAGCGAGAGGCGGCTAAGCCGATTAACTCGCACATAACAGTACAATTACTTTACAATAACAAAACAAAGCAAGCAACAAACATACGTAGATAAGAAAACTAACATATTGCAAATTTTATCACACTTAAGTCACAGTCGATCCAATACACCTATCCAATCGATTTTTGAATACATTTAAAGATGGAGCATTGACAACATCGTCAGGCAACGAGAATGTTTTGTCGGGCCACGCTCTGAAACTTCCGGTGCACCAGCTTAAGGGAGTTATCCTGCAAATGAAAATTGTCACTAAACTCAAACCTCTCACGCAACGGACACTTATAGTGATTACTAATTATTTTATAAGTTTCGATCAAGTCCCCACGTCTGCGTCTTTCCCTTAGAGAAGGAATTCTTAATCGTGCAAGGCGCTGCTCGTATGGCAAATTCTCCAAACCCGCAACCAATTTAGTAGCCCTGCGCTGAACCCTGTCCAGATGGTCTATATCTTTGACAAAGTATGTGTTCCAGATGGGCGCTCCAAATTCAAGTATGGGTCTAACGTACGTCTTGTAAATTTTTACAAACACATTAGGCTTCAGACCCTTAAAGGCTATTTTTATAAGATAGAGCAAAGAACTTTCCTTCATTTCAATTCAATTTCAAACTAATCGATAGACAACATTCCTTCATATCTAAAACGCTTCGTTTTAATGTTTTCTGCAAGATTCCGTCGAGTTTTTTTATAAATATTATAGGTACTTTTGAGCGCTGGCTAATGTCCGAGACCCATTAAACAGTTTGGTAGAGCAATAAATATAAAAAATAAAACGGTGTTTTTGTAGATTATATTACAGTCCTTGCCAGCCAAATTTGGTATTACATCATTGTTACACTGCGGTGTAACAATTTTGCTTGGCGTCGGTGTGACAAAGCCAGAGGCTCCTGTATACAAAAATTTTTATATAAAAAAGGTCATTCAAAAAGGCCTATTCAGAACCGGTGCTTGTGTTCTTTGCACACTCCGCACATGGCTAGTTACGCCACTGCATTGTTAGTAATTATATGAACTGAGATGAAAATATCGAGTTAGTTAAATAAGCGTCCGTGGCAAAGTTTTAAATACTCAGAATGACCCAAATAAGATTTTTTTGGCAATTCGGCCTTTACCACAATAGTTCCAACGTTAACTTGAGCCATTTTCACCTCTATGCTCTCTATAATCGTGTTGCAAAGACCAAATCTAGCACATGTGAACATCGTCTCAAGCTTTGCAGACGTTCATCATTCCCATTTTCAGTCTGGTGGTTTTCAAGGGCTAAGAGCTTCCAATCCAAATATATTCCTAATGTATGCTAAAACATCCTCTTTATCAGTTATTACGTCGATACCCCAAATCTCTGTGTCCCTTATTAGCGTAACTTCAAATACCCACAAATGAAGAAGAATGGAATGGTCATATGGAACGACTTTTATAACGACAGTAAATAGAAGATAGTTTCATATGAAAAACAAAGCAAATAATATGGATTGAATGGAAACCAAAAAACATAATTCTGTCTGAAAAGCAGTAAAAAAACAATATAATGAAAAGAACACTTCTTTACAATGAAGCTGACAGCTTGCAAACGATTTTATTTTACATTTGATCAACTTCATCGAATGGTGGGTATTAATTTTTTGCAGATTAATCGTTTCACACATTACTTTACCAAAATCCGCTCAGGAAAAGTCTAAATTTAAATCTTACAATCTTGACTATAAAAACTTTATTTGTGCAAAATAGTAAAAACAAAATTGATTACTTTTTATCGTACCATGATAAGGAATCATAGTTTTGAAAATCATCTAATTATATTCGGTCGATTCTGACGTGACTCTATTGTCAAGATGATAAAAATTTTGATGCGGGACCTAAAGGGTTAAGATTAATTATTAATAAATTTGTTATCGATTATAACTGACAATTTTACATAGACTCGCTAACAATTACTTTTTAGCAGCTATCCCCCAAATTCTTCCCACGTTATAAGATAAAAAAATTGATGAAATTTTGGACCTTCTATTTAACGTGGTTTTTCTACCAAAAACTCTACCAAATTAAATTTAAAAAATATTTAAAATAATCTAATTTAAAAACAGAAATTAAAAACTTAGAAAAATAACTAAAATAGGTTTTGGAGTGGCGCGAAAATCAAATCGATTATTTAACTCAACAACAGATAAAGATTAAAATTCCCAACCACTTGAATGTTTATTGGTTAAAGTTCAACATTCGATACTCAAAACGTTTTTATTACCAAAGTAAATTATGATATTAAATACTTAATTTCTTTCAGTTTTATAATAATTTTATGTTAATCTGTTGATTGAGTACGTTCATTATGGAGTATTTTAAACAAACATCTTTGTTGCTATTAGGCCCTAAGTGCTATGAAGAATATTTTAAAAAACATAATTTTTTGGATGGTAAGTTTGTGAATGTTTGCCCAACTTTTTCTTTAAAAATTTTCTTTTTAGTTCAGTGTTTTAAGGCAACTTTCAGTAGGTGCTTGGGTTATGGAATCATTTTTGGTTCATCATTAGTAAAAGTGCCCCAAATTTTAAAACTGTACAAAAATAAAAGTGGTGAAGGCATTAGTGTATCAAGTGTTACCTTGGATTTAACTGCTATTAACGTTTATATATCGTATAGTTTTATGAACGGATTTCCGTTTACTGCTTGGGGAGATAAAGTGTTTTTAGCCATACAAAACGTCATCATTGCTTCTCAAGTTTTGCATTACAGCGGTGATACTGTTTTTGCATTATCGTATCTTGTAGGGTATGTTATCATCACAGCAATATTAACTAGTGGTGTTGTTCCAATTAAAGTATTGTGGACCTTACAAGGTCTCAATATTCCCATTTTAGTAGCAGGAAAATTAATACAAGCTTTTGAAAATTATAAAAATGGCCATACTGGGCAACTTTCAGCGGCAACAACAATTTTATTGTTTGCTGGAACATTATCAAGGATTTTTACTTCGATTCAAGAAACTGGTGATTTAATGACCATTGTTACTTTTATTGCGGCAAGTTTGGGTAACAGTATAATTGTAATGCAATTACTTTATTACTGGAATGTTAGTAGCAAGAAAAAAATTGAGTGAATTTATGGATCCATCTGTTAGTGGATAATTTTGTGATACAGCTGAATAATGTTTTGTTATTAGTATTTATTTAGTTAAAATTGGGTTAATTTTTGATATCTCTCTTGGTCCCATAGAAATGAAAAAAATAAACTTGGTATACTGGAAAATCTCTAAATGATACCCGAAACGTTTTAACATCCTCTTCCATTACTTTTTCATTAGAGCCTAATATTTCGATTTGTCATCTTCCAATACTCCCTAAGAATTAAGTTCACCTCTTCGGCACAAGTTCTTTAGATTTAATATTGGATGAAATTAGCAAATTGAACCCATAGATCTTTGTATTTAGTACACCCAAGATTTACTATTGTTTGTATAAAAAAGTTTTTGTAACAAATAATAATTTATTTCTAAATAACAATGAAAACAAATAACAAACAATAAATCAATATTGAAGTAAATATATCATCACAAAAATATTGCACATATTTTTTCACAAAATTCCTTCTGGTCTCTTTTGACCATAATCGTCTAAATTGTATCATAATACTGTAATTAACGAATCTTCCACAACATCAAATGGAAAACAATGTTTTCAGGTACAAATTAAATTACGACAAGGCAACAATAACATTTTTTAAACAAAAACTTAACAATATTAATAAATAAATATTCTAACGCTATGATGATCTCTTCCTCCAATAATTAGTCTTCATATTTAATGGTTTTGGCGTACTTCACATATCCACGCTTGTTAGATTGAGGATGCAACCTTGTAACCTCTGCTTTCTGCAAATTAACTTGTTGATGATTTCCTAATTGTTTGTTTATAATTAATGATAGTATGTTGTTGGCATATTCATCCCGCCCATAATTACTTTTACTAACTGTATATTTCGGCTTGGTACTTGTACCGTAGTGTCTTAAACCTGGAGTCATTGCGGGTTGTTTGGATGATTTGAATGTCGTTCCTGAAAGCTGAGTTGCAGGTTTAACTCCTGTCGATTGAACCATTGGTTCAAAATCAGTCTCTTGTGATACTCGAGTTTCACCATATTGGTAGGAAGGATAAAAGTGTTCCTGTTGGCTGGAATCTAGGTTAATTTCGACGGGATTAATTTTTTTCACGTCAATCGGGATTATCTTGTGGTTTCGTTCAAATACACTTAAGTCTATTGGAAGTTTTGTAATATGTGATGGTTTTTTGTTTTTAATTTTGTATTTTTTCACGGCACCGTTAGAGTATCTTACTTCGCTTTCTGGATTTGATGCTGAAGCAGCATTATATGGTGAAGAACTGTAAACTGTTTGAGTTTCTTTTGGATGTTCCTGTTTGTGAATTGTTTTGAACGCGTATGTGTTTACAATTGGACTCGATTCACTGTGTTCGTATTTTTCTTCGTATTGGTCTCTAAAAATGGTGTAATCTGTTTTTATCGGGTGATCTGGTAGTGCGTACGATTTTATTGGTTGACTGCTTAATGCGTAATCTTCATTTATGGGGTGAACATCCACGTGACTTAGCTGAACTTTAGAGTGACCTAATGAATCGTGCAGTACTGGATGGTGTGCAGCTCCAGTGTGTTTTACTACTGCATTAAAACCATGCTCTTTGTCAGCTGTGTATTCCACTGTCCTTATGGATCCGTCAGCTTCGACCACTGAGTAACTTCCACTCACAACATCCCCTTCTTTTTTTTCCCATTGATTTTTTACATCACCAGTATGGATATCTTTTACTCCATAACTGAAGCTATAATCTTGAGGTTTCTAAAAAAGAAACAATAGTTTAATATAAAACTTTAATTATTTAAATAAAATAGTTTTACAAATTAAATTAATAAATTCAAATTCTTCTTAAAAAAAACAAAAGTCTAAAACTACCCATTGTTAAAGAATATAAATAAATTTTTGATGAATATTGTATAGTTTTTGGTTCAAATAAATTAGCATTTGAATTACTAAGGAAGATAAATTGTAAAAGTCTTTATAGATAAAAGAATTGCATGTGATACAAATCAAGAAATGCATTGAAAGGCATCGATTTCTATCGATTGCGAAAGTTGATCTGTTGACCCGATTTAATTAACTTACTTGATATAAAATGTAATATACTTTAAAAAATTGTTTTCCTTGCAATCCTGCAGAACTTGAGATGAAAAACTAAATTAAGAAATTATGTTTGTTTAGATCCAAAATTTAAATTTTTACTAGATGCATTTTTACTTCGACTTTTGAGAAACCGCTACAAAAAATTATCACTTAGTACTGAAAGATATTAAAAATTTATGTTTTTTTTTAATATTTTAGTTGCATTAAAATTTGGGTTTTGTTTGCAAGGATAAGAATTTAATAAGATATTAAAATCAGAAAATAAAAGACTTTTAGCAATAATTTCAGATGGTTAGTAATGGCATATGACATCTTATAATTTTTACTCCCTAGACTAGAAAGTTTAGCATTAGCACGATTTTTGAGTTATTTGTTAGGTTGAAAGAAACTTGAACAATTAAATTTTAATTGTATGACTATTAGATAAAATTGAAGGATTGCTAAATATAACGACTTTAGCCATGTATCATCGCCTGGCTAATCTCACCCCGATTATTTCAAACAACGATAAATTAACTTAAGATGTAATAAAATTTAATAAACTACTTCGTTTGACGATTGTTTATTTAATTAAGTTTATATTAATGCAATTATTATGTTAATTAAAGAAATTTAAATTAGCATTTTCATTATTATAATATTGTAATAACACCATAATACAATACGCATAAGATTAAATATTTGTTATAATAATAATAAAAATTTGTAGTGAAAGTATCAGCTGCTAGGCGATTTTCAAGTTCTCTGTAATTTGAATAATATGTTAAGTAATATTCGTCATCAAAAGTTTCGCTTTTCTCCAAATATGTACAAATTATGTAAAAGTTTTTCTTGTCAAAAAATTGTTTGAATTAATTAGAAATGCAAATTTATCTTGAAAGCTGACTTTAGTTTGATGAGCACCTCTAAATTTGAAAAAAATTTATTAAAAATTTTAAAAAAATCAAATGCTTTGATCATTGAAATTTAAAAGTAAATTAATTACTGAATGTAAAGTGGCAATAATCCATCTAAGAATTGACTCCACGAGATACACGTTTAAGTGTTGAAATGGTAAAAATACTGGAGCAAATATATAGAGCATGGCGAAGGTAGGTACTTTAAAATTATTACATAATTCCTTACATGAGATTATATAATAACGTAAATTATCTTGATATTTCTCTAAGTACTAATATATTGACAAATTAACTTACGTAGTCGTGAGCCGGTGCATAATTACTCACATCGTGGTACGTTGTGGGTCGACTTTTTACTGATACCGTCAGAGCTAGTAGTACAAATATTGTGAAACCCTAAAAAAAAATTAAATTTTGGTAAAAATGGCAAAACCATGGCTGTGTTAACTCGAAAGTACTTATTCACATTTCAAAATTTAACTCGAGCAAAATTTAAATAAAAGTTATCGGTAAAACCTTCACGTTACTTCTTGTACACCCGCCGAGACAAAGTTTTGTATAAAGAAAGTCAAGAAGAAATCCTACCTTGCAAACTTGCATTTTAAAACCTATCAATACACTTCGCACTGCTTTCACCAACTTACTGTTAGCTGGATGAATCTTTAACCATCATTTATAACATCTTTATCAAATCCCTTCCCCTAAAATATCAGTTCATCTCCCAATGTTACAATCATCCAGGTATTTCTATTAAATATTAGAAATCAATTGAATTATTTAGATAAATATCTTGTTTTTCTTACAGATGTTAAAAAACCGTATAAATCATAAATGAATTAATTAAAAAGTATAAATCGTCAAAAGCCCCAATCTGGTACCGCACGTTAAAATATAATCAGGAAGATTGTTATTTTTTATGCTTTGGAGTTTGTTCAGCAGTGGAACGCATACATAAAATTTTCATTCAACCACGATTTAAGGTTAGGGTTATGGTCAAGGTCAAAAAGTTTAAATTCAAATTAAATATTCCAATAACTCTGAAATAGGTAAAAATTTAATTTTTGTCTTGATCAGCCCCAAACTTTTTTCAATATTCTACGATACATCTAATGTTGTAAAATACTGATTTTTTTTTATGTTTTGGTGAAAAAATGGAATATCTTAGAAAAGTTATAAAATTAGAAACTATGGTGGAATGAATTTTTTTTATATTCGTTGCAAATTTGTTTGTTCAAATTGCACTTTTAATTGAATATTTTTTATTAGATATAATTGAATATGCGATTGGTTATTGCTAACTGATTATTTACATAGTAACGTTAGATATTATGTAGTGGATTTATTAGAAATTTTGTGTTCAAAAACATTTGCCTCATTTTAGTACTTCTCCGCTCAAAAAGTTTTTTGGGCGTACAATGACTTCTTTTTAGATGAAAATGATGTAGCCAAAATTGGTAACTCTAACTTATACTAACGTACGGTCTGATTTCCAGCTGCAAAAAGAGGTATTGTGGACTCTTCTACTCAGGTGGTTATCTAATGATTAATTTGGGAAAATCATTAACAGAATCCAGTTAATTCCATAAAAGTAGAAAGAAAGTCACTTCATTAGTGTCCTAAAAGAAATATAACATAAAATGTGGCCACGCCGATAAACTTTAAATTTCCAAATCTTGAATACAAAATTATGTAAAAACAGGACGTTAAAGCAGACATTAAACTGAAGGTTTAACCCTAAATACAAATAAAAAGTTGAAACTGCACAGCAAAGAGAAATGGCAAGCGCACCTAAATTACCTACCAACTCTCAAATATTTGTTTCACAGTTAAAATGTATGATTTAAGTCATCCTTCTAAAAATTATTGTGTTTATTGAGCATAAAAAATGGAACTCTTCCGATTTGAAAACTACGAGTTTTAGGCACCTTCTGAAGAAGACAATTCAAAAAGTACCTTTACAATATTTCAGTAACGAAAACTTTTTGTAATTTTGGTATTATTTTATTAAATTGTAAACAAAATTTGATGAAGTTCATCTAAATTTTTGTTTTAAATTCTTCACAGAAAATTTCCTGAACCCAGGATGTGATCCACGCCGTAATTTGATTATTTCATAATATTTTGTTTATTTCGTATTAGGTATATATTACTCAAAGTTGAAAATCGGTCACTGTAACCCCGTTTTACTTTCTATTTGTACATATCGAAAGCATCAAAAATTTCTACTAACATGCGGATAATTACGTATTTTTCAGGCCTATAAGTAAACATCACAAGCAAATAAACAACTTACTTTACTCCGATAAATAAATTAGTATGACAATCTGTGACTACGATAAAGAAGGATTTTTATCACTTTCTTCGATTTTGGATTTTTTGTCCTACACTCTCATTTGGATATGTTCTTTGTTTTGGTAGATCGACCAAAGTCATATTTGATCTGGTTACTCAAATAAAATTTTTATTTTATGACAAATAGCCAACGCCACTACTTCTAACACTGTATACTTCCTATATTTAACATTTTCCATCTTTTTAGGGGTAACATCTGTTATTCTGCAAGTATATTTTTTAATTAATGATTATACACGTAATAATAATTGCATTTTAGCCTTTTAGTACCGTATAAGTTAAATTTTCATAATTTTTTGTTTTGTGACGATTGTCGCTCGTTGTATTGTGATGTTGAGACCCTATTTTGAATTCAGTGGTTATTTGGATCGTATTCACTAACATTTTATACTAAATTAAATCAATGCAGTTTTCCACAACCACACTAGGACAAGCTTATAAAAATTCTTACAATTAAACAATCAATAAAAATCTGGATTGTTAAGAAATCACCTTCCCATAACTTGAAATAATTAATGTTTTTACCGCAGTAAAAGTTTACTTTTTTTTTCATATGTCATTTCATTATTGTCATGCAAACTACAATAAAAATGTGGTGTTATGAAAGTGAAACAAGAATATGTACATCAATCAAGCATAATATAGATACAATAATGCACTTTTTACTACCTTTTTTATTTTCATACGAATATTTGCTGCTTTTTTAAGATTTTTTGCAAAATTTATACTTAACAAAATTTTAGCTTTACTGTAACTTCCAACAATCTTAAATATTTTAACTTTATTATCACAATTTTGAAAGTTTTTGTGAAATATGTAAAATTAAATTCTGGGAATCAAAATTTCCCTAATCGATCGTTAAATGTAAACGTAATTTAAATTAAATTGAATTATGCTAAACAACTGAAAGTGAAACTCCTGTTAGGCTAATATTTAATATGTAATATACAGAACAATTTAATTATAACAATTTTGATATTAAGAAATCATTAGAAATTATGCACCTATAATTAAATATAGATTTAGGAATAAAAATTCCGAATTGACTTTTTTGTGACGCAAAAACCATATTGATTTTAGAAAATGGAATGTCGTTGAACTTCGTTTAGAAATTAAGCACGTTTTGGTACTGAATCATGCTTAACTTTTACTGATTTTCAGATAACAATAATTTCTTTAGTTTAGAAGAATCTCAGTTGTTATTGTGTAACACCGATGATCCTAAATTCCGTAATTTTAATAACGCATCCAATCGTCGACTTTAACTCTTTTTGAAGTTTATTTGGATAATCAAAAACCTTGTATAACTAAAAAAATTTTCTTAAGCGTAATTAAACTAATAAATAATATTTATTTAAAAAATTTATTTGAAACGTATCCAATCTAAACTTGAAAGATCGACTGCCATAGTTTTCTCCTGTAAATCGGGTCACAACATTTGCTTTATTTTTTTTCCTGTAATTAGTTAATTGCAAGGTTAACTAATAAAATTTATTCTTCTGCAAATTTCTAAAAGAGTACGCAAGTTTCTAAAATAAAAACCACTAGGATGTTCTAAGATTAAGTAATTAATTATTATTAGTTTGAATATATTTGCGTTAAATAATAATTATTTGGATCTTGTTAATGTAAAAGAACCTTTATGTATATTAATTATGATGCTTCTTTTTTCCGTGGATAAACAATTAAAGAGTTTATAATGAAGTTTAATTTATCTAAATTTTTGCTTTTGCAAGGTAAAAATATTTTACATTTACGATAAAGCAGGAATTATAATCTTAAATCTATGGTTTTGTTCATCTGCAGAAATCAAAATTACAACATTTTTCTGAGCCCTTTGCGAGTACTTGTCAAAAATTATAAATTGAATAAATTAGTACTTACTTGCTTAATGAAAAATTTTGTGGATTAAATAAATTTTTCATTTTTAACCCTTATACTATTGGAGATAACCAGGAAAATTAGCTTATCGGTAATATTTTGATTTATTCAAAGCTGTAGATTTGTCATTTTAAATTTAAAAAGTTACACGATATTCAATCACGTTTAAGTCTATTCAAAAGCAGCAGAGTTGCTAATTATTATAAGTTTAAAAAAATATGCCTATTGTATAGTATCTGCTATCAATGTAGGTTATCCTTAAAAGGATAACCTTAAGATTTTTAAAAACTATTTGTCTTATTAAATTTATTAATCTGCGACTTCTGGTGAGTGATCTGTTAAGTTCTTCAACTTTTACTTAAGTTGGAATCATTACTTTTCTAGAAAAACAGAATTCTATATCATTTTTGTAAATTTACAGTTGCGTAAATTATGGATAGTAGTGGAATTCTACTACTTGCAGGTAGATACTTTCACCTGAAGTAATGAATCGTTGTAAAATTTTAACAGGTGTCACTAGTAATTTTGCAAGATATATCCATCTTTTGTAAAATTATTTATAATGCATTAATAAGCTTGAATAAGTAATCCAAAACGCAGAATAATTTTATGTGATTCAGCCAAAAAGCTCTATCAAAAATGGCATAACAGATTTAGCATGCAATATGGAGAAAACGTTGTTCGCATTAAATCGAAGGTAGCAGATCTGAATTTTCTCCAACTTCGTTAATATTGCAAAGCAGGACCAATTTTCCAGTCAGCTGTTAAAGTAGCGGTTATCGATATAAAATAGAAATCAAACACATAGAAGTGAGATAACAAAATTTACAAAATTTTGTTCTAATATGAGGCTGGAGTATTTTACGTTATCATAAAGTTTCAAATCAATACCATTACTTTTAAATTATTAAAAAATAAAAATAAAGTCAAGATTCATCTAAATAGTAAAAAGTTTTCCTTGTTTTGCTGTTTCAAAAATAATCGTCTTTGCTCTAGTTTCTAGCTTAAAAAAATTTTCTTCATTTAAAAATATTTTTCTGTTTTGCAAACTTCAGCTTTGTTGTAATAAAACAATTTATTTGGCACTGATAACGTTTATTTAATAAAAATAATAACAATTGTATAATTTAAGGTACCATAAAAACAATATAGATATTATGATGAACATAAGGAATGTGGGTATTATGAAAGTGAAATGAAGAATATAATGAGTGAATCGATGACAAGTATAACGAAGCAATTAACAGTAACATGACTTGATGAACATTATTTAATTTAATGTTCTGCTTTTCCATAATGTACAGCTGGATGTAAGGCGTGTCCAGAACGGATGACTTTAGCGTTGAAACCATTTTTGTGGTCAGCTGTGTATTTTACTGTACGAATGGTACCATCGGGTTCAACTAAAGAATATTCTCCATGAACAACATCTCCATCACGACTTTCAGATTGGCTTTTGTGGTCACCAGTTTTATGGTCTTCAACTCCGTATTTGAATTCGTATTTTGGGTGAGCCTAAATTGAAATTTGGACTGTATTTAAATTAGAACAATATCGCAGTACTTACATGATAATCAACAACTTTTTCGTGAACTTCTTCGTGTCCATGTCCATGTAAATCTCCAAGACCTAAGCTTTCTTCGTGTCCACCATTTTCACCTTCTTTACCATGTTCTAATTTAAAGTTTAAATATGATAATTCTTCATGTCCTAAATTTTCTTCGTGTCCACCATATCCACTATGTCCTAAATTTAGGTTTGAATATGATGATCCACCATGGTACTCTTTTAAAAGTGCGTTGCAGCTAACAACTGCAATCACTAATACTGAAAGAACCTAAAGAAAACACGATAAATAAAGTATAAAGCAACCAAAACCAATTTTACATACTTTGCTGTACATTTTGTAGGTACGAATGTATTGATTAGATTGTAATAGATTGAAATATTGTGTGATACTGATTTGCTAGAAAATTGTGTGCACTTTTATATTATGCAAGTAAATACATTCACTTAAAATAAGAAAAACTTGGTTAGACTAATTACATAATTAATTAAACAAAAATAAATACGACTTGTTTGAAAGTGCTGAACGTATATGAAAATTTGGTTGGTGGTAGAAAAAATCTGGCGCCTGCAGAACAAAAATCACCAGAGACAAACTTTCAAACCTCCCCTGGATAAAAAACTTCCTGATCCTGATCGACATGCCAAGCTGAATCCTTTTTAACATAATATTTTTAAGAGATTAATCATTTTGTTTAAAAAAAAGTGATGTTTAACTTTATAAATTGCTAAAAGAAAATGGAATTACAATGCCAATATAAGAATTGGTAATAATTTTGGTTTTCTATTTTTGCAATGCTATAAAATAGAAATTGCGGTATTGCTAAAAGATCAGTGAATCAGATAACTTCTTCTCTTATCATATAACTAAAAATTCTGATATCAGATAGACTAACTTAATTATTGTTGATAATCAAATAAAAATTTTCAATCCAAGTAAAAGAAAATCGTATCCGATATTGTTGTTTTTGGCTTCCCAATTTTTGTCACCATGCATGAGGTTTTATAAATAATTATACTACAACATGGATGGATTATTTTGGTAGTTTAATTTGTGTACATTTTTAATAATTATTATATGTTTAAATCTCATTTTTGATTTAAAAAAGAATCACTAATTTCTGCAATTACATTTTTAAAACTTATAGATTTTAATAATTTAATAGAACGTTTTGTAAAAAAACATATTAATTTTTTTTACAAATATCAATAATTTAAAGAGTATTATGTAATATTAAGATATAATATATGTACATAGATATAATAATGTGGAACTATAATTCTATTTTTATGCCAATTCAACGAAAGTTGTTTTCTGCACTTATTAATATTTAGTACCTAACAGCAAATTATTTTTCTAAATATTCACAAGTAACAAAAAATTTGCCTCGTAGGTTGAAGTTAGCTAAGTGCCAAAAAAAACAATGAGATAAACAATAAATTGAAGATAGGTACCTTATGTACTTAATGAATACAGGAAGTCAGCAACAATTTAAATAAAATTGACATAGAAAACTTTCAAATTAAATATGCAATAATGAAAAAATTTCTAATATTTGAAAAATCATATTAAAATGTTTTTCTCCAGTAACTCTTCTCCAGTCGTTGAAAAAAAATTCCTTTAGTAATTCTGCAAAATTTGACTTCACAAGATTTTCCAAGTCGTTATTCGATAAAAAGCAAACAGTAGAACTTTTTTCTTCATTTTTTCGTATAATTTAATTCAATTGCCGATTAAGTTCTAGGATCCGCTATAACGTCTTCGCTCTTCCAAAACCACCTTGGAAATTGTTATTTACCTAATATATCCAACATCGTCAACTATACCTATTAATCAAAATTCAACTTCTAAAATAACAGATTTGATGTTCATCATTACAAGGTTGCGATTAAATTAGGGTTTACAAAAATTAACACGTCCATGAAAATTTTTTCTGATAAAATAAACAATGAGATTAAAGAAACTGAGCTCAAATTACTACTACATGAAAATTTTAGCTGATAGGAAATCTTCATTGAAAAACTAATGAATCAAAATATTTTCACTCTTTTTTAGTTTTCGCTTTATAACTCAACCGATGATCACATCAAGCTATTGATATAGCAAAAAACCAGAGGTTTTCAAGTTTTCAATTCTAATGTCATCAGGGAAACACATTCTTAGGATTCTGTTTGAGATTCGTGTTATTAACAATGATTATGGATTTATTGTCAACATGGTTTTGCCTCAGTTCTGTCTCTTGGACTAAATTTATGTTTTAATTCTTCATTGGCACTTGGGGTTTTTTAAGACCCCAGAAACTCTACGGTTTAAACAAAATTTGTTTAAAATCCGTACTGCAAATTTACTAAACAATTAAAAAATTA
The DNA here is from genome assembly GCA_905340355.1 of Rhagonycha fulva. Taxonomy (NCBI): domain Eukaryota; kingdom Metazoa; phylum Arthropoda; class Insecta; order Coleoptera; family Cantharidae; genus Rhagonycha; species Rhagonycha fulva. Next base: position 11,535,008 of record HG996555.1, read on the forward strand.
ATTTTTTTTAAAGAAAACGAAGTAATTAGGCTACAAATTAAGCTAATAATAAATACAATTTGCAAACCGCTAAAGTGCAAATTTGAAGACGTTTTAACTTTGGAAACTTTTTTCACGTTCGTAATGGTCTTGGTTCAAAGTTATTAGATTATTTTTATTCGATATATATCTCGGAAGGCAACGGCAAACTACCGAGAGTAATCTGCCAAGAAAACTCACGATGCTTCGTCAAGAAGCGAAACAAGCAAGAAGATATTAGATAAACATTCAAAAGAGATGTCCAAAAATTTTAAAGTAAAATATCATTAAATTTTGAAGTTATACTTATGCAAAATAACGTCCGGGGTTCCCAAAAAATCCCACGTGCCAACCCGAAGGTTAAAGTACTAATTAATTATTTTATGATGCATCGGATAGATAAACGAAATAAAATTTAATTTATTTAATTATACCTACCGTTGAGGGGTCGTCTGCTCATCGAAGTTATTCGTTTGAATTTTATAAATTAGCAATTAACAATGGGATTTTTCATTTTGGTTAGTAGAAATAGAAATTGGTACACATTATATTGTCTTCTTCAAATCGAAGTTATAATAAATTTAAAAAATAATTACAAAGAATATTTTTGTTTACTTAAAGTAGTACATTTTTTCTTTATTTTATGATGATGTAGAAGAATGTACTATAATAAATTTTGTTATTGTCGAAAGAATAAAATTTATTTTTAAGTTTTACATGATGTTGAGAACAGATTGATTATGATTTTACAGAAAGCTAACATTTTCAAATTTTTATATTGAACCATAGATCACAGATCTAATCGAATAATTAAAGTGAATGTATTTTGCAGTTTTTTTAACACGTCGAAAACATTGATATTGTTAGATGATCAAACAAATATTTAATTAGGCAAAATTTTGAAAATTAACATTGTGGTCTTATAAGGATTTTTAGTTAATGATTCCAATTTTACATGATTTGCGTTGTTTTTAATAATTTTATAATAAAAACCTATTTTAATAGTTTAACAAAAAGTCCGTTTTTTTTTTGATTCCCGTGTTAATCAGATTTTTGTTGAAAACGTTTAAATATTTCTAACATTGAATATCTTAAAAATTTAACACTTTAATTGCAGAATTTCCTACTTACAATTTTGCGGTGATGATTATACACTAAATATTAGCAAAATTTTAATTTTGTGAGTATACAAAAATTACAAGAACGATTAAAGGCGTCGTGTCTGACCTAAATTGTATTTTCAACTCAACCCCGAACTGGGTGTATTTAAAGTTCATTATTTTGTTTCTAATGGTGGTAAGATGATATTTTTGTATCTTTTTTATACAGTTTAAGTTGTTCAGATTTCTTTCTTTTCTTATTTCAAAGGATCCAGTGTTTTCTATACCAGAATTATTTTAAAATTTTGACTTCAAAATGCGATTTAACAAATCATGTGTTACCATCAAACCAAATTTTATATAAAAGTGTTTTATTTTAAAAACCCTAAAATTTATTATTTATCCTGCTTAAAATTGTTAATGCTTGAAGAAAACGCCTTTTAGTTTGAAAAGATATGTAACATTTTAAAAAAATTTTCAAATTTCTCGAATATCTCAAAAACATAAATTTTCTAATAAAGGTTCTTTGAAGTTATTTTAAAAATTAAAGACTATTAAATGAAAATGTAAAAAAAAGTAAATTTGGGAATGAGGTAGAAAAATTACTGCAGAGCTGTACTTATTCATCTTTTTCTTCAGTAAGTAATTGGGTTGTGGTATTTTCGTTTCCTTCAATGTTTTCATTTGTATTTTTAAACCGACTTCAAAAAAAGGAGGAGTTTCTCAATTCGTCTGTTTGTATGTTTTTTTTTTAATGTATGTTCGGGCATAACTTTTTACAGAGTGATCCGATTTTGATGAATTTGTTTTTATTCGATAGAGTATACCTCCATGGTGGTCCCATTTAAATTTCATAAAAAAATTCCATTCGTAAGAGTAAAAAATAAGGGAAAATTGCACCCGTAAGGGTAGAAAATAGGAAAAGATTGTTTTTCATTTATTGATTTTTCACTTGTCAACCTATTCTGTTGAAACTTAGCGTGGAGAAAAACTTTATAACGAGCAAATTAATTAATTAAGGTAGTAATTAGTAGATTTTAATCACTAAAACTTAAAAAATTAAAAAACTTTTCAACAAAAAATTAAACCGACTTCAAAAAAGAAACTAAAAAGCATAAAATAAATATATTACATGTTGAGTCTTAATAAGTTATGTAAGTAACTAATTTTGAGTCGGTGCAAAAAATCCACGATTACTAAATTACTTTAAAAAAATTATCAAAACAAAAGTCACCCACTCTGCACCGACTCAAACTTAGTTACTTACATTACTTATTAAGACTCAAAATGTAATATATTTATTTTATGCTTTTTAGTTTCCTTTTTGAGGTCGGTTTAATTTTTTGTTAAAAAGTTTTTTTTATTATTAATAATTATCTTCAATAATTGCTTCATCGTTATTCTAATTTTCATTGCTACATTTTACAGCAATTTTGTCGAATTTATCCTTGTACGTACATATCTACAGCATTCAGCCTTAAAACTTACGTATATCTGTACTTTATTAAACAGATTAAACATTTACTCAGAAAGCATTGTTATTCTTTTTTTGAAAGGGGTGCTGGGGTTCAAGATTGTTTTATTTGAAGGACGATAGTCTAAAGAGCTTTAGTATAGTTAATATTATTTTAAGAGAAAATTACAAAAATTTGCAAAAAAACTTAATTTTATGTATTCAGAAAATTTCAAGTTTCTTAAAAAAGAAAACAAATTGGGAAAACCATGATACATTGCAATCCTATAAATAAGCTATCACAAAAATTAATACTTTTTCTTCCAAATTAAGTTGACGATATATGTTAAATTCACCTAAATTTAATTCAAATTATTATTAAAATTTGTCAAGTATTAATTATTTTTCTAATATTTATTTGCTTATTTTAATAGTAATTAAATTATTATGATATTGATAAATAATATAAAATAACGATTACTTCATTATACAGTCGTGACTCGTTTAAAATTATTATTTCTTACTAGTCTAGTAAAATTTCAATTTGATGGGAGTTATAAAAATTAAAGTAAACTGTTAAGAAATTGTAAAATTCTGAGTAAATTGTCACGCCTATAATTTGTAGAAAAAATTTCACAATAAATTGTGCAGTTTTGGAACACGACTGTTGATAGACATTTTAGTAAAACCTTTATAGAAAATTGTAATAATTATTAACTCTTACTTATTATTTATAAATTTGATTTTAATTTATGTTTTATTTAGTTGCAAAATAGTTTAATAATTTTTGATTAATATCACTTAATTATTATTGCAGGTTGTACAGGTACACTATAGGTATACAAAACGAACACTTTTGTGATTATTATTATTTGATCATTAGCTATTTTAATTATTCATACATTTCAAGAATTTTTAGCAATATTACTCAATTGATCTCAATTTTAACATCCAAAATTGAAGAAGAGCTAAAATTCAGCTGGCTAACTGAGGAAATCAAAGTCCAGTAATTTAAAATATGTGAATCAGTTTTACTTATTTGTTAATTTTCCTTTGTATCATCTGTAATTTTGACCTTGTATTAATTTCGTATCTTTTTTCCAGACCAGATTAGTATTATAATAATAATTACGGTGTAACTCGCCAATGCCATTCCTTTGTATTTCTAAAGGACGTATTATGGTAAGCACAATGAAATTATCTACATACAAGTTGTTCACCTATAAAATTAACTCATTTATCTAAATTAAATTAAGCGGATCAGAGTGGGTAACATAACAAAATTTTTTTTAGATAAAAATTATAACATTAGTAATTTAATTACTAATCTTGATTTTTAAATAGTTCTGTTTTTATTTTCAATTACGCATGTTTCAAATTACATGCTCTTGTTGACATTACCATATATAGATTTCTTGATCTTTTTTTATATGTTTGATTAGGCTTTAAACCTCGTTTAATTAAATCAATTTAAAACCTACTTTCAGAACAACAAATTAAATTAAAATTTTTTTATGGTCTTGTTTATTAAAAATACAATAAATATTTAATATTACAATTTAATATATACTTCTATGTGGATACCTCTTTATTCCATTTAATAAGTCAGATGTAATCAGACTTACAGGGCGATGCAGTTTAATTGGATGTCGGTAATGCTTCGGATAACGCAAATGTCCCATAATTTGCTTTCCTGCAAGGATAATTATCATAAAAATTAAATTTTAATTTAAAAAATCACAAAGAATTATTTTCTAAACTAATTAAATCTTATTTTGAAATAGCTCAAAATTACTGTATCTTCCTGTATATAGCAACTTTTTTTAAGAATTATTAATTGTCTATTATTGTGTGTGTGTGTATTTAGTTATATCTATGTAAGAATTTAAAAAATTCAATATTTATTGCTTTAATAGCTTCCAATGACACATATATTACATAATTCTATAATTGAATGAAATAAGGTACATAAATTTGAAAATACCTCCAGGTGGTCGATATGTTACAACAGCATGAAACCCTCCATTTCCCTGAACTTCGTATCCCACAATTCGAACTCTTCCATCGGAATCCAAAAAACTATATCCTCCTTTAACAAAATTTCCATTGCGTTCCTCCCAATGATGGCTTACAACTTTAGCTGCATCTACTGAATATCCAAATGAGTAATTCATCTAATAAACAATTTTATAAAATTAAATTTTTAAAATTTTTTAAAATTTAAAAGTAGAAGTAATACGAATATTTTTTTGTGGAATGTTGAAGTGTCTGGCCTAATATTTTTTTAATGAAATGGGTAATTGCAGGAAGCATTTATATTCAAATAAAATGCAATTACATGAACATTATCTGACAAGTAGTAATACAATAAATTTTATAACAATAAATTACTCTCACAAAAATAATTAATTCATATACTTACATCATTGTATGGCGTGCAAACGCAGCTCCATCGCATAGTTAAAACAAATGACAATAACAAGAAAACCTGAAAAAAAAGTTATACTATGAGATAATTTTGTAAATTTTGCCAAGTTTTTCTTATATTGAAAATAAACTTAAAAGTATTATAAAAAAATAATAACGTGGTATTGTTGTTAATTCGTGATCTTAATTCAATAAAAATCTGTTTATTCTTTTTTTTTATGAAAACAATATTCTAGTTTTTGATTTATAGAAAGTTTCAGGATTTGTTTTTCAAAGTGGATTACGCCATGACCATTTGTAAATTTTGTAATTGCAAAAATGGATCAAACGATGCAATCGCATTCACGACCTAGATAATTAAGTAAACTTTTATTTGCTGTTAATTGATTTATAAAATATTGCCACTATAAAGGCACAAAACTGAAATTAATTAAGCAGGTAAATTAAAATTATTGGTAATTAGCTGAGCGTTCTTAAGAGTTTGTTATGCAATGATATGTTATTGAAGTGCTTTATTTAAATGAAATCAAGTTCATTCTTTATGTTCTGACGACACTGACATGGTATTTACTATTTACTTATAAAGAAAAAATGATTAACGGCATTCCTTGATGGTAATAAGAAATCTGTGGTAGGTACTTATAAGATGTCAACGCATCGGTGAAAGTAAAATAAGGCAGAATTACACAGCACACGTATGCAGCTGCCAACTTGTCACGTTTCTGTAAACTTATAAATTATGGTATTAATTCAAATAACGTGAATTTCCAAAGGAAGTCACGATGTAAATAAATATGATTTATGAAATAATTTATTGCAATATTCTCTTGTTTACTTTAACGAGTAATTACAAACGATCCTTTTGCAGCTCCTACCAATCTTACAAGATTGCTCATTTAATAAACTGCATTTGTGATTTCAAGTTAATATAAATATTACCAGAAAAAAAAACAAATTGGGGTTGAAAGTTTTCTAAATCATTTTTGCCTATGGCTCATTCTAAAACTACTTCCATAAATTTCATTTTCGGTTTGTTTGCTTTTCCTAAGTTTATAATTTTAATTCAGAATAAATTAATTTTGTTGTGAACTTTTTGTTCCATGTTTACTTTTTATATTTAATCACGACCGGGTATATTTTTGTTGGTCATTCTTTTTTAATCGATGCAATTTAAAAATTAATAAAATAAAAGAGTTCCATTACAGTTTTTTTAGAACTTTTTTTACATCTATTTTTACATTGACGTAACTAAATAAACAAGAACTTATAGTAAAATTAATTTTTAGATCTGATAAATATGTCTAACTCAATTCAATTGAAATTAGCTGCAATTTATATTAGAGCAATCAAATTAACATTTATAATGAAACCTGAACTATTCTGAGTTTAAGAAAACAAAATTACGCCGAGACCTTGCAATCAAAATGCTGAAGGAATTGAGATGTAAAATAAATTTTGAATGAAAACTTAAAATGAATTTTGAATTAAAACCTCTAATAAATTTAGAATTAAAATGTAAAATATGCACCAATATTTGTGCTGTACATATGGGTAATTCTTTTGGGTTGGAAACAATACATTGAAGTTTTTCTTACATATTTGTTTTGAACATGTTACCTTTTTTGTTTTCTTCTGACTTTTATCATCTGTATGAAGTGCACAGGTGCACTTAAGGGGGAAGTCCACTGTGAAGGTCGAAAAAGTAACCTAGTTTTTAAGATTTATTTTCACAAAGGTAACTAATTATTTAAGGAATCGGATTATTGTTATTTTATTAAGTGTATATTGAACTTGTTTTATATAAATTTTTATCTAATTATTTTAAATATTAACAAAAATATGGGCCGTTATGTAAAGACTGATAAAGAAATTCCCTCTCCATGGTGGCATCGATATCTCGGTGAAGAGTTATCCGAAAATGAAAATGAAAACATTATCAAAATTTAAATGAATGTCGCTATCGTTGTACGCAGCCGTTTTTTTATTTTTTTGATTATTTACAAAATGGCAATAAATTGAAATCTATTTCAATTTTAAAACTCTTTCTTTATTCAAGCAGTTTATGAACATATAATTATTAAAATTTTTTAAATCGGCTACGTACAACGATAGCTACATTCATTTAAATTCTGATGATTTTTTCATTATTATTTTCGGATAACTCTTCACCGAGATATCGATGCCACCATGGAGAGAGAATTTTTTTATCAGTTTTTACATAACGGCTCATATTTTTGTTAATATTTAAAACAATTAGATAAAAATTTATATAGAACAAGTTCAATGTATACTTAATAAAATAACTATAATTTGATTCCTTAATTAATTAGTTACTTCTGTGAAAATAATTCTTAAAAACTAGGTTACTTCTTCGACCTTCACAGTGGCTTTCCCCCTTAATAACAGGTTATCGATTTTACAAATGTATTAACGTACAAAATAATTTTTTGCATATTCTAGTGTTACCACTTTAATAATAATACCTAAGTAATAACATTTAAAGGTACAAAATCTTTTTAAACCACAAAACAAAATTTATGCTTGCGTATTAGAACTGGAAAATTACCTTTTATGCTCTCCCGACCCGACAACAAAATTTATAATGGGTACCCCAGATTTTAAAAATAATCTACAAAATAAGACCACTTTCATTGTTTTTTGTTAGATTTTTTATCATTGAAAAATGGTTGAATTTACTATCAAACGAAAAGAAAACAAAACACTGTATAAAATTCTATTAGGTACCTCTAAAAATAAGTAAAAAAAATTAACACTATTTTTCGAGCATTATTTTTTTTTATTCTTAATGCCATATCTTCTTTAGACGTTGTTGATTATAACTTTATTGACCTCTGCTTTAAGTTACTAACTTAAGTTGGTATTATAATGATGGATAAACATGCTATATAAGAAGAAGAAGAATAGAAAAAGTTAATGAATAGTAATAAAGAAAGTAATAAAGAATAATCGTAGAATTCCCAGTTATTTAATTGAAATATTAGAAAGATTTAGGTCATTCTTACATACATATTTTTATTTTGAAAATATTCATTGCGTATTAAGTTTTTAGAACCTTTAATGGCCATTTTCACACATTTTGAAACTCTGAAATAAAAATTATACTACGTTCTTTTCGTATATTAATCTTACTTTATTATTAGTGCAATTGATCCTTTCCTAAAACCGGATAAAATCTTACGTAAGAAGAGAAAGAGGGAATCCAAAAAATCTTACGTGCTCTTACATGGGGGGAGGGGGGTCAAAAATGGCCAAAATCGTCTTTACGTATAATGAATGGCCCCTAATAGGATTCTGGTAAAACAGAATTTTTGAGATTTTTACTATCTATTCGTATCTTCATTTTATATTAAAATTAGTGAACTGGCGAAAAACACAAATCCATCTAAAAATTGACGTTTTGAGAAAGCCACTTCAAACAAATCTGCCGTTTAAACAACAAATAATCTTACAAAGGCACGTGATTTTGAAAACGTTTTTGTAGGTAATTTTACGGTGTACACCTACAGAATAGTTATTTTCACGTATCTATTACTTCGCTTTGTTTTTGTAGCGTATAGTCCAGTCAAATGGTAATTTGAAGTGGAAAGTTCTGGTGTAATAATTTTTAGTTGCCCACTTTACGTTTTTTTGGGTGCTGGACACAAATCTGATGTTAATCAAAAAATTTTTTTTGTAAATATGAGAAATCATCAAAAAACCACTAAAGTTCCATTTTTTTTTGTTTTTGCCTTATAACATTACAAAGTAAACTTTTTACGCAAAAAGTAATTCTTCTTCTACTTCTTCAACTGAATAAATTTAGCCTAAGCCTCTAGGGCTTGTTATTTCCAGCCACTGCGTCGTTTCCTTAGCATCAGTGCTAGATCTGTGAGCATATAAATTGTTTAACGTCCAATAGGTAGTTTGCTAAACTTGCCTCCAGACGTGCCTGTAACCCTGGTTTTTATGTTAATGATAGCCATTCATTAACCCAGGAGAACCACCGGCTTAACGTGCCTTCCGAAGCACGGAGACTTGGTCATAAGAAAGTTGCGCTTCTCCGGATTTGAACCCGGTACCTCGCATTCGCAGTTGATCGCGTTACCTGGAAGGCAAATGACCGTTTCAAAAAAGTAATTGTATATTAAAATATAGACAAGAAAATTAGGGCTTGAGGTGCTAGTGGCTTCGGCTTGATTACTGGTTCCAGACCATCTTTGCTTTTCTTCTAATTCCAGGTTCAGAATATTTTTTATTTTCAAGCTACTGTTAAATTTAAAAATACACTTTCAAAGAATGTTACTGAGCCTTAGTAGAAGGTATAGATGTCAAATAAGCTGATGTCTTGACTTCCTGGTCAGCCAATTTATACAATAAGGTGAAAAAACAATGGTCAACATCAGTAACTGCAGCAGGATTTGCCATAGAGTCTTTAAAAGTTTTAATGGTGTCAGTTAATGCAGGATTTTTCTTGAAAGCCTGACAAAACCTCATCTTTCCTACTTTGAACGAAAACAATAATATGTTGTTAGCAATCAATTGATTAAGTTTGCCGTCAGGAAAAAAAATGAAAAGTAAAACTGTGACTTTGCCGGACTTAAAGAATAAATTATACAATTGAATGTACACTCCTACAGTGATCAATCATGATCATCAGCAAATCTGTGTCTACACCCATGATAACCACAGAGTTATACTGTGGTGTAGGGTTCATTGCTGTGGTGACAATAATTTTGTATTTGCACCCTCATGTGCTTGCTTTATATGATATCAGTTGCTGCAAAATTGTCCTTCAACATTAAAATCAAGCGCTATTTGATTTTCATTTTCCCCATTATTTTGTCGAACATTAATCTACTGAAATTTGTTTGCGTGATTTTTTTGCTCACTCAGTATATTTAGTACTTTTGCAGCTATCTTCTTGAGAGTAACCATCGAACACAACTACGGCACTGTCCTTGAACTTGGACTTAACAAATGAGACGCAGTACTTTCACAAATTGGTGAAAATAATTGACCAGTGCTCTACACGACATCATGCAACAAATATTTTCAATTTACGACACATACACACTCTTGAAAATTTTGCTTATTTAGTTGGTTTAAATTCCTCTTATAAAGCAAACTTAGGAGCGAGGAATAGCAAAAGAAGCTATAAAAATATGCGTTTTGGCTATTTTACAAAAAAATTTGATTTTTATTGGGTTTTCAGCCTCCTTGTGCACCAGGTAACTGTAACTAGTAAAAAAGGTACATTCCGGAAGAACTGGAGCAAACATCACAAGTTATGAACACCTACATTAAAGAATTATTGGAAGCTGTCCAAGCAACTGTACCAAATCATGAGTATTGCGAAAGATAGATCAAAGAAATGTAATAAAATTTGCAACTCCTAATCCCAAAAACTCAAATTGAGACAAATGAATATATAATTTACTCACCTCTAGACGGGAATGCAAACAAAATTTTTACTGGGTGATAGTGGTCCAATTACCGAAAGATTTTTAATTTTTAGCCTCGAGCCAAATCTTTGCAAATTGTGAAAATCGCGTGTACGTGTACGTAATCTTGGTTCGGTCAAACGTTATATAGGTGGTTACAAATGTACTACAGTTTAAATTTTATTGAATATAATTTTTGAAAATAATTATTAACTGATGAAGTGAACTGATGAGGGTAAAAGTTAATAAAAATTTAAAAAAAATTAATATAATATTGGTAAACGTAATCAAAAAAGTTAAACAAAACGGGAAAAGTTTTTTTAATATAAGCAATGCTAGAACAAAATTAACGCCAGTCAAAAAAATTGGAAAATTTTATAAGGATTAGAAAAGCTTTCAGCAGATATTTCAAATAAATGGGATGGTTTAAACCAAGGCTGGCCAAACCCAGGCCCGCGGAAGACATTTGAATTTGCCCGCCCGAACTTCGGTCGGCCAGCTAGCCGGCGCGCGATGGCACTGCTTTGGGCTATGGAAGTGTATATTTATATAATAAATTTATGTGTACCTATATTCATTAAGCTTTTTACGTTCTAAGTAGAACATTGCTTTTCCCTTTTTGAGAATCATAAATCCGATTAGCGGGGTGGATTAGTCTCCATATTACTTATTTCCGATAAATCAATGTCTATTTCACCACACCGTGTGGATGTCCACTGAAAGGCCAAGCTAAGAAATTCTGTATAGTCCGCGATTTGAACCCAGAATTTCCGCTCTGTACTCAACCAGCGGTCACATTACTCCACGGCTGTGGCTAATAAAATATAAAACCTATTATATTTTAAACTTATATAAACCTGTACCTAAATAAAACTATGAAATTTTATGAAATTTTGCCCATCCAGAAAATCTATTAGCCAGCTTTGGTTTAAACTAATAAAAAAATAAAAATCAAAAATTATTTTTAATGAAAAACTTAAAGATTATAAGCAAAAAAGATCTATTTGTAAATTATTTAATTCTGTCCAGTGATGAAAATGAATCTATTGCTACGGAACTTGTCAGAGTGTTTTGTTTTCCTCTTTTTGAATTTAATTTTATAGTTTGGTGACTGATATTACAACAGCCAAACTAAAAGCAGGTGATGCACATTTGAAGAACCGATTTAGAGCTGGGCATAAAGGCTAGCAGCACAAAGATTAAAAATGCTGTAAGCTGCATGTCTCAATTTCAGCTTCACAAATTGCTGTGTTCATCAATTAGTTTCGAAATTGTTCAATTCCATTTATTGGTAATAAAATTTCTTCTTGTCAATTGAATTTAAAGTATGACCTTCCATTCACTAGTACGTTACACTATAAAGAGTTCCAATAATTTATTGTAATTTTGTGCTTTAATTAATAAACGACTGAAACTTGAAGCTTCCAAATGTTTCAGTTCTTTCCAATAAGTTTAGCTTAAAAGTGTGACGATCTTGATATATTTTTTTAGGTATTCTGCAAGTTCAAGACGAATAACGTAGATAATTATTTAACATACTTATATTAATTATTAATTAATTGGTTTTGTATATTTAAAAGTGTTCTGTTGAAGTTCAGTTTACTAATAAAATTCAAAATCAGCCTAGAGCAACTTACAAATAATTTTTTTAGAAAATTTAATTACATTTATGTTCAGTAATATTGCAACAATAACAATTTAAAGTTTTCAACATTGTATTTTAAAAATTTATAATTCAACCACATAGATACCCAACTTCTTGACATTTTATTGCTTAATAATACATAATAGTACACCTTCTAATGTTACACTTCCTAAACCGTTCATTTCAATAAGGTAATTTAGGGCCCCATAAGAATTTAATTTAACTTTAACATTGGAATAGGTAAACCTTGCTCTTTTAATCCATAATTCATTTCTTAAAATTTAACATAAATTTATCTATGCAATTACGGTTTTAATTACGCTTTTAAAGTCATACTTTATAATTACTTACTTATAAAAATATCGTGAAATGCAAACTTAGGAAAGAATAAATTTTAAAATAAATTAGATGTACGTATTTCGTAATAATGTGTAAAACAAAGAATCCAAGCGCTCTTCATGTAGTAATGGTTTTGTCTAGTCAATCTTTGTGAAATGATAATCAAAAATATGTCAAATTATGCACACTAATTGTAGGATCCTCTTGGGAAAAATGCAGAAAAAATAGTACTTACCAATCTCAAAACTGGCGTTAGCAAATGCATATCAACAAATTGTTCTTATTCTCACACAATCATGCTTAACTTTGAAGAACTAGAGACAAGAAGAATCTTAATACTGAAATTTGCACAAATAATAGTTTGAAGAGAAGGGACGATTTTGCAATGTACACACGATACATTGCAATTTGTAACCTTAAGACAATGTGCTCTAGTTATCTTAACGTGGGTGGGTAGGTATCATCGATATGATATGCATTGATCCCAATTATTGATGCAATATTATGCTTAGCTTTACTTATTTATACAACAAGGTTGTAATTATTGTAATTTGCTGTTTATTACCTGTAAATTTTAATAATCAGAATGCAAAATATGTAAGACACATCTTTATTACGAACTTACTTAATCTATCATATTAATTATTGCGAAATTTGAAAGTACAGATTTTTATTGATCGTAAAATAGTCTTCGATGATAGCAAGCTGGGCAAGGTAATTGCTTGAATAATTAACACCCATAAGTCATATTAGGTACAATCTCAGATTAATTCTATTTAATTCTTTCAAAAATTCACTGACATACATTATTTGTTAACAATTCGAATATCTCTATAATATTGAAAGAGTTGCTCGAATTACTTAAAATAAAATTTGAATAATGCAAGGTAATTGGGTAATTTGAAATTTAACTTTGATTTTCTTTTGCAACCGAAGGAGCTACTTGATTGAGCACTGTAAATAGTCACGTTTTGTCCTGAAGCCTGCAAGTTTCATGCAGGTTGACGTGGTAATACATAACTTTTACATTCACCACATAAATTTTTTTCAGTTTGAGACTTTTTATCTCTTTTTTTGAATCTTTCGAATCGTGGTTTTGTTAAACAGTTTTAACTTTCAGCTTTTGGTTCTTTTATAGTGCACATCAGAAACTTCTTCGAAATTTGAGATTAGTTATCAGAAAATTAGCCTATAAATTAAAAATTGGTGAGCTTACGTTGCTTAACTCTGAGTTTCTTTAAATTTGATGGTAATTTAAATTGATAATAATAGTCAATTTATTGCAGTCTCAATTTGCAATTTCAATGGGAAATATAAATATTAATTAAAATTGTTTATTCAATTGTCATGAGCAAGGTTACACTAGCACATGTGTGATGCAGAATATTTCAAGAATTTAATGTTTATTTCTTATAGTTTATTTTATTAAATCGGTTTTCATAACTTTGATACAATCTTACAGGAATTGGATAAAAGAAAAATGGCACTGTGGAAAGAGGAAAGTTCAATGATGATTTCCAGGTGTGATTGTTTTTGACTGGAAATATTGGAGCTTGATAATTTAATTCTCTATATTAGTGACGTGTCAGATGTTAGGGTACGTCAGGTTTCACAACCCAAACAATTCTGACTGGATACCATAATTTCAGATAAGTTTGATATCGACTTGCAAAGAAATTTATTTTATTACCACATCACTATACTTCTTCAATACCCAAAACATTGAAGAATTTTTCAAAAGAAACCAACCTTAATTAAACAATTTTTTAATTTAACCTGACGTAATAAAATATATAATTTCGTTAACAAAATTAGTGAACTTAAATGTCAAATTGACCGGTCTACATAAAATACTATTGACAATGTTCAATATTTATTAATTATATAATGGCGTGTATGACCTACCTAATATTATAATAATTAATTATTACCCTTGTAAAATTAAACCACTGGCATTCAAATAAGTACTGCATCTCATAAGGAATTTTCTGATAAGCAAAAAGTTTTAATTTTTTCTACGACAGCTTTAGGTAAATGATATTTACAAAATATAACCGGATATGTATATGTTTTTTTAACTTGTTTACCTATCAGGTGCACGAAAATTCTATAAATAATTGCCATTACACCATCTGACCGTGGACTAAACTAATAGACACTGATAAATTTTATATTTTTAACATAGTATGATTTAGAAGAATTTTACACTGGAATTTTATCAAATTAATTAGGAAATGATGAGCTACTTGAGCTTGGTGCAATGTCTGTCGCTGTAAGAAAAAGTATTAATCTTGGAATTAACTTAAAATGAATGTCATTCTTGCCTAAGTTCTAATTACTTATATTTTTTCGACATTGATCCATATTCCATCCTTAATAGCAAAGAAAAACTGCGTTTTGTCTTTTTCAAGAGGAACGGTCGTTTTCGGGTTCAAAGTAAATTTAAAAGTTTTTAATAAAACTGTTAATCCAATCTTCACGTTAAGTAATCCAAAACGCTTCCCTAAAATGTTAAATTTAAACAGTATCTTCAAAAAAAGTGACATCTTACCAATGCAAATGCGTGGACCGTCTCCAAATGGAACATAAGCGTTTGGATGCAATTTGGATTTATTTTCTGGCAAAAAACGATCGGGATCAAATTGATCAGGATTGGGAAAATATTCGGAATCGTTTTGGATTTGTAGCACAGGCAAGCAAACATACGATCCCTTCTTGATTACCAAATTTGTTTCAGGCATAACCCAATCTTTTGTGCACTCACGTGCTAAGAATGGTACCGATGGATACTTTCGGATGGTTTCTAAAAATAAGGCAATTATTTTATTGTTTACGAATAACATTTTTTCTACCATAAATGCACATCTCCAAAAAGGGCATTTCCATTAAGCTTTCATAAGAAATTTTTCCATTGTGTTTAGCCAATACACAGTTAATTTCAGTTCTTAGTTTATCTTGAAGCGCAGGATTTTGTACCAATTCAAACAAGCAAAACGTAATTGCTGATGAAGAAGTTTCTGACCCGGCCGCAAAAAATACAAACATCTCAGCAGCAATTTCATCTGTAGTCAGTAATTTTTTGCTCCCGTTCACTCTGTGTCCTTTCAAATCCATACTCTCAATGTGGTCAATATTAATGTTGTTTCTCAGCTGAATTAGCAATTGCAGCAAATCATTTCTCACCACATTATGTTTTTCTCTATATTCAACTGTTTGCTTGGTAATGCTTACATAAAACTCTCCTATATGTTTTTTCCATAATCGTATACCTAATTTTGTCAAAAGAGTCGGATAAAGTACAGAAACAAAATATTTTGCGCTTGATAATAAACCAGATCCTTGAGTTTGAATAACTTTAATAAATTCGTTTTCCTGATTTAATAGAGAATCGCATTCTATACCAAAAAAACAAGTTCCGATGATATCGACAACAAACTTAGTCGCTACATACTTCATATTAACTATTTCCGATTTTGTACAAGATTCTTCTAAAACATTTATCAAATTATTACTTTTTGATATGAAAATGTCAAACATCATTTTCAATTTGTTTGGAGACATCGCTGGAGTTAAAATACTTCTTATATTTTTCCATTCTGCGCCTTTAAGCGCTAATAAATGTGCAGTTATCGGATCATTTTCTTTATCCACGTGAGCGGGATGATCGGCAAAATGGGCAAAATCCTTCACAAGGATTTGATCCATCAAATTAGGATCAAATATAACTAGGACCGGTTTAACCAAAAAATAATAACCTGCGTATTTGTATCCTTTTGATTTAAATTCTTTATACGTCTTCTCAAAAACATCCACCATTGAAGTTTTTCCAAAAATTACATTGCTTAAATTACCAAAAAAAAGGTTTGGTGGTAATGTTGGTACATTTCGCCTATTCCAAAATCCAAAAATCCACTTATAGTAAATCACTACTAATGATGCGGTTATCGCGAGCACGGTAAAAATATTTGGAACTTCCATGATGTTGTCAAAATAATATTAATATGGACAGATATTACTAAATTTTGTTTATATAAGCGATATAAAATTAGTTATCTGCAACTGATAGTATAATCAAAAATTACATTATTAGCGATTAGTGTGAATAAATTGAACTGTTAATTAAAAATTGATTATTTGTTAATAAAAATGAAAAAAGAAAAATTAATTGTAACTTTTCCAAAAATTTTTGAAGAATTTTTTTTCTTTCAAAAATAAAAAATTCGCTTATGATAGGGTAATTACAAAATATATTTCCATAGTAAATTCTTTATAATTTTTTCTGTGGTGCAAATCACAATAGCATTATTATAATATTATTAAAATGTTTTATCTCATATGCTCTCAGTAAATAAATCGCAATAATAATATATTATTTTTAAAGTATTTTATAATTATTATTTATTATTTAATGTTTTATCTTAAGTCTTCTCGAGAAAATATCAATAGTAATAAATAATAATAAATTATTATTTTGATATTTTTTTATAATACCTAATTATTATAATAATAGATATTTATTATTATGCAGTTATCACTATTCTAGGCCATCCTCAAAGATTAAAATACTAAAAAGTTTATTTTGAAATTATTTTTCTTTTATTTCCCTATCCAAATAGCCCAAAAATTTACGGATTTTTAATCGTACACTATTTGTTCTAAGTTCATTTTTATAATTTGAAATTCAAATCCAAAGTTTTAACAAAAAAGCTGAAACTTTCTTGTTTCCATATTTTTTTTAGAAAGGTACTGACACATATAAAGACCACTCCAGCAAGCTACTTAATGGAAGTAAAATATTTATTGCTCAGATCAAAAATTATATATAAAATCAGAAGTTTTGTTTAGAAACGTTTTAATTATTATGGTTGTTTTTGGGTTAATTCCGTAGTAAAAATTCAACTATGTGTTCAATTTAAAGATTTGCTATTTGATTTGCTAATCGGTTTGTGGGTGCGTGATAGTAGAATAGACATGGTGCATGACAAAGGAAATATTTTGGACAACAGGATTAACAAAAATGGATTTCAAGAATGAAGGTAAAGTAAACTTCTTTAAAATGTTGATCTTTAATAGTATAATAGTATTGAAAATAACTTATTTTACCAGGCGAAGCAAATGGCGTATAATTTTTGCTTATTTGAAAATTAAACTTAAAGAAAACTCGGGAACTCGAAATTTACGTGTTTGTTTTTGTTTAGGTTAACATGGCCTTAGTAGTTTCGAAACAATTAAATTAAGATGAGTGTCCAAAACTTAATGTAAGCGTTTTACATGACCTATTTACTAGCGTCCTGTAGAGCATTTTTTAAGACCTGAGAAATTCGACATTTTCTTTTATATTTTTCTTAAATTTTTTAAATTTATTAACTCATCAAGTTACACTTTTTCAATATTCATCCAAATTCCATCTTTAATGGCAAAGAAAAATGCTTTCTTATCCTTTTCAAGTGGAACAGTTGTTTTAGGATTTAAAGTAAACTTGAAATTTTTCAATAAAGTTGTTAACCCAACTTTAACTTTAAGTAAACCAAGACGTTTTCCTAAAAAATGAAAATGACTTACTTCGCACACATGCAAAATTAAAAAATCTTACCAATGCATATACGTGGACCGTCTCCAAAAGGAAGGAAAGCGTTTGGATGCATTTTAGATTTATTTTCTGGCAAAAATCTATCGGGATCAAATCGGTCTGGATTGGGAAAATATTCTGAATCATATTGAATTTGTAGTACGGGAATATAAATTTGTGATCCTTTTTTGACTAATAAATTTGTTCCAGGCATTGTCCAATCTTTGGTACACTCCCGGGTTAAGAATGGTAATGACGGGTACTTTCGGATGGTTTCTAAAAATTTGCAATTAAATTAAAATTTTATTTTATTAGCAATTCTATACCATTAATGCACATGTCCAAAAATGGCATCTCATTTAGGTTATCGTAAGAAATTTCCCCATTGTTTTTAGCTAGTACACAATTAATTTCATGTCTTAGTTTATCTTGAAGTTCCGGTTGTTGTGTCAATTCAAACAAACAGAATGTTATTGTTGACGAAGCAGTTTCAGACCCAGCCGCAAAAAATATAAACGCTTCTCCAGCAATTTCTTCTATACTCAATAATTTTTTGCCTTTATTAATTTCATTTCCTTTCAAATCCATGCTATCATTGCTTTCAATGTTGATGTTGTTTCTGAGCTGAATCAGCAATTGCATCAAGTCCTTTCTAACCACATTATGTTTTTCTCTATATTCAACGGTTTGCTTGGTGACGTTTAAATAAAATTCCACAGTAGATTTTGGACTTAAACGAACACCTAATTTATTTAAAAGTGTTGGATCTAGAAAAGCTATCATAATTTTTGCGCTTTGAATTAAACCAGCAGATTCCTTTTTTATAAACTTAATAAATTCGTTTTCTTTATTTAATAGAGAATCACATTCGATACCAAAAAAGCAAGTTCCGATGATATCAATGACATACTTAGTAGTCAATTCTTTCATGTCAAGTGTTTCAGACTTTTTGCAAGCTTCTTCTAAAACATTTTTCATGTTATTACTTTTTGATATTAAAATATCCAACATCATTTTTATTTTGTTTGGGGACATCGCCGGAGTTAAAATATTTCGCATATTTTTCCATTCTGCACCTTTAAGTGATAATAAATTTGCACTCAACGGATCATCTTCTTTGTTTATATGCACGGGATGATCGGTAAAGTGAGAAAAATCTTTCACAAAAATTTGATTGATTAAGTTTGGATCGAATAGCACTAGAACTGGTTTCATCATAAAGTAATAACCTGCGTATTTGTATCCTTTCGATTTGAATTCTTGATAAGTTTTCTCAAATATATCCACCATTGGAGTTTTCCCAAAAATTACATTACTTAAATTACCAAAGAAGAGGTTTGGTGATAGCGTTTGCACATTTTGTCTTTTCCAAAAACCAAAAATCCATTTATAATAAATCACTAATAATGATGCAGTTAATGCAAGTGCGGTCAAAATAGTTGAACCTTCCATGATGGAATCAAAAATACACTAAATTGAAAATAACGCACTCAGCTGATTAAATAATTTGAGCGATTATATTATATCAGCAATTTAATAAACTATTCTGTTTGTAGTAATTGAAAACTTTTTTTTAGCTAGAAATTACGGATAGAGATGCACTATGTACCTACTTAGTTTTTTATGTACTATGATTAGATTAAAAATTTTGCTTTATAATGATTCTGTTAAGATTATGTAACATTATTATTGATTATTATCTTAATAATACGTAATACGTTAGCAAAATGTAATTAAAATATATAAAACATCTAGGAAAAGTAGAAAAGGTGAAAGAAAAAGGTTGTAACGACTCCCAAACTTTGCCAAAACGTTTGATTTTGGAGAAATTAGACGTTGAGTCAACATCTAATAAAATTTGATAAAATCAAAAAACATCTTACCGAATTAAATGTTTTAATGTGAAATGTAAATAATGTAAACAAAAATCTTGCAAATAATGACGAAGTAGAGCGGTGCTCATAATGAAATAGAGTCTTGCCTTGCTTCGGCCAATCAAAGCTAACAATTTTTCAATCATATAAAAGAATAGAAAAAAATACTTCAATCTAATTGGCGCTTGCCAGTTTTCTATAAAAGCATGGCCCCCAACTTCATTGTGAACGCCGCTTAAAAGATTTAGGGGTGACAATCTTAGCAATAAAATCACATTAACTCATCAATTTATATTTAAACTTTTTCAACATTCATCCAAATTCCATCTTTAAGAGCAAAGAAAAATTTGTTTTTGTCCTTTTCAAGAGGAACAGTTGTTTTCGGGTTTAAAGTAAATTTGAAATTTTTCAATAAAGTTGTTAACCCAACTTTTACTTTCAGTAAACCCAGGCGTTTTCCTGTAAATTTAGAGTTACTTAAGTATATTTTCAAATAAAAAAGATCTTACCAATGCATATACGTGGACCGTCTCCAAAAGGAAGAAAAGCGTTTGGATGCATTTTAGATTTATTCTCTGGTAAAAACCGGTCAGGATCAAATAAGTCAGGATTGGGAAAATACTCTGGATCATTTTGAATTTGCAGTACAGGAATGTATATTTGTGTTCCTTTTTTGAGCGATAAATTTGTTTCAGGCATTGTCCAATTCTTGGTGCACTCTCTAGTTAAGAATGGTAAGGACGGGTACTTTCGGATAGTTTCTAAAAAAAAACTCAATTATTATTAAAAAAATTTTCATTTGCGTTATAATTTTATACCATTAATGCACATGTCCAAAAACGGCATCTCGTTTAGGTTATCGTAAGAAATTTCGCCATTGTATTTAGCCAATACACAATTAATTTCATTTCTTAGTTTATCTTGAAGTTCCGGTTGTTGTGTCAATTCAAACAAACAAAATGTTATTGTTGACGAAGCAGTTTCAGACCCAGCAGCAAAAAATATAAATGACGTCCCAGCAATTTCTTCTATACTTAATAATTTTTTACCTCCATTTAATCCACTTTCTTTTAAATCCATGTTATCATTGTTTTCAATTTTGATG
The DNA here is from genome assembly GCA_905340355.1 of Rhagonycha fulva. Lineage (NCBI taxonomy): Eukaryota > Metazoa > Arthropoda > Insecta > Coleoptera > Cantharidae > Rhagonycha > Rhagonycha fulva. The sequence continues at coordinate 11,555,979 of HG996555.1, forward strand.
TTGTTTCTGAGCTGAATCAGCAATTGCATTAAGTCATTTCTAACAACATTATGTTTTTCTCTATAGTCAACGGTTTGCTTTGTGACGTTTAAATAAAATTCTTCAGTAGATTTGAGACTTACACGTATTCCTAATTTATTTAAAAGTGTGGGATCCAGAAATGAAATCAAAATCTTTGTATTTTGAATAATACCATCTCTTTGATTTTCTAAAAATTTGATGAATTCGTTTTCTTTATTTAATAGGGAATCACATTCTATCCCAAAAAAACAAGTTCCAATGATATCGATGATAAACTTAGTGGTGAATTCTTTCATTTCAATTATTTCAGACTTCTCACATACTTCATTTAAAACATTTTTCATGTTGTTACTTTTTGATATTAGAATATCTAACATCATTTTCACTTTGTTTGGTGACATCGCCGGAGTTAAAATATTTCGCATATGTTTCCATTCCGTTCCTTTAAGTGACATTACATGTGCACTCAGCGGATCATCTTCTTTGTTTATATGCAAAGGATGATCGGTAAAATAAGAAAAATCTTTCACAAAAATTTGATTGATTAAATTTGGATCGAATACCACTAGGACTGGTTTCATCATAAAGTAATAACCGGCGTATTTGTATCCTTTAGATTTGAATTCTTGATAGGTTTTCTCAAATAGTTCCACCATTGGAGTTTTCCCAAAAATTACATTACTTAAATTACCAAAGAAAAGGTTTGGTGATAAGGTTTGCACATTTTTTCTTTTCCAAAAACCAAAAATCCACTTGTAGTAAATCACTAATAGAGATGCAATTAATGCAAGTACAGTAAAAATAGTCGAAACTTCCATGATGAATTATAAAATACACTGAATTTAAAATAGTTCACCCAGTTGATTAAATAATATTGCTAATGGTGATATGATATTGTTTGTCAAGTGATAATAAATTATATCAGCAATTTTGCAAGTGATCGTATTTTTATATTGTTTTTGTTGTTTTGATTATTTTTTAAAATGAACTTGTGACAAGTCATGGTGTACCTACGTATTGCACTATGTATCTACTGTAAATAGATAAAACTACAAATTAAAAATTTTGCATTTTACAATAATTATCGTGTATCAATAATTGCAATACATATTAGCAGACCTATATTAAAATTTTATCTACAGGTAGGTCCAAAAAATGAAAGGCTATGGGATCGCCTTAACGACCTCCATACATCACCAATGGGTTTATCACGCCTAATATCTAAAGGTACGTTCACAGTAGCAGTAATTAATAAATAACGTAATATATTATTATATATTGAAGTGTTTTCAGCGAGACACCTCCAAAAAGTGCGCCGGCAGCTCGTAAATGGGAACACTCGAAAAATCTCTCCCAGGGTAGGTGGTTTCAGATGAAAATGAAATAATCGAGTCGAAATTCACAATTATCAAAATTTTAATTTATTCAAAATCAATAAAAAAATTTATCAAAAAGACCCCCTTTGAACTCACAGATTTGAGTTTTGAAAGCGTATGGTGTAATTGGTGTTAGCAAATACGAATGCGCTATTACAATTGAAAATTAAACAATCATGAATAGCAAAATAACGCATTCGTACAAACTACGGTGTATTCGTGTTCGCAAAAAGTTTATAATATTTACAAAAATTATGTGAAATAAATTATTCAAACTTTAATCAGCAATGAAGTTTATCGGCGCCACAAAAATTTTAATATCACACTTTGTAGCATTCCAAATGCTATTATTTAAATTGGTTTGAAATCTATGCATCATCCTGTGCATATCCATCATGCGCAAGCGTTAACATTTCGAAAATTTATCAAATTGGCATTCTTCCGTTTGTCACCATCTAAAATGGAGGTTTCATTTTTGTTCTGTGTAATGTTTGAGTTTTAAAAGCCACAAACTTTATTTTAATGAAGTGATCTTTTTAATAACCTTCAATTTTATGTTTGTGGCTTTTTATTACCACCTGTCCATTTCTGTGTTCGTCCATTTTGGTTTTCAACTTTTGTTTATGGTTTTCTGGAAGCAACTTTAAAGTGGAGCTGATATATTTCTATTGTTCAATCAGCGTGATGGAGCCATTTCCATGAGGGTGTTTTCCTTTTTTATTTCCATGGATGTTTATAATGGAGTTTTTTGCACCTGGTTTTCATTCTTATCAGTCCACTTGAGCTGACTTTGTCCGTTTGACGTCGCCGCTCTATCGGCTTTGATTTTGATAATTTTGACGACGTGGGATGATCGGAAAACCATGGATTTTTATTTTGTTAAAAGCGCATTTAGGAAATTAGCTTACTTCAATAATTTACATCGACATTGGGATGTTACCGTTCGCAGGTGAATTGATTCTTGTTTAATTATTGCAGTTTTGTTATTTTTAGCTTTACATCTAAAACTCAGTTAGCACGATGAACCATTAATTTTCCAGAGGTTCCAAAAAAATAGCGATGTTGAATCGGAATGATTGTAGTGGAAGGGTAAGTTGAAAAGGCAATTACTGTATTTAATTCTACTTGATGATATCTCTTGCGAATGAGTATTTGTATTCAATGTTACCGACGTGTTATGTCTGCGTTGGGCAGTTTCCTAGATGCGCGATATTATTTTTGATGGGTTGTCTTCAGATGGCAACTCATTTGTATTTTTTTAGTTCTTTTATTTTGCATTTATTGTCCCAGTGTATCCCTTCAGGGTATCCTAGATTTAACTTGAATTGTTATGTGTTTGTGTCTCCTATATGGAGTTTTGGAATCAAGCATTGTCAACCCCATCTTTTATCTCGACTATTGTTTTATAAATAAAACCACCCCTTCTTCTACTTTTGTGTTTTATTTAGAAGACTGGCGCCCGATTATATTTTTTCCTTGGTTAGTTGCCAAAGATCATCTGAGTCACAACGTGAAAGAATCCACGAATCGCGCATGCGCGACCCATGCTCTGGTACTGGACGGGGGTGTAATCCCTTAGCTGGCCTGTCTGCCATTCCATCGCAGATCAGCCGGGCAAGCGACACAAATTAAGAGCAATTTGTGGTACAACTTAACGCAAAAATTTTTATCAAATGTTAAATAACTTTTAATTGAGCTTTAAAATACCTTGTAAAATCCATACAATTGAAGCTCCTCGTTCTATATGCAGGAATGTCGAACCATTGACCAAATTCATGTACAATCCAAAAATTATAAATCAAAATAATCGCCGCTCAACTCGGGACAGACTATTCAAAATTCCAAAATCGTTGACCAAAGAACTCTTGATCATTAAAAATTAACGCCAATCAAATCTTTATAAATTCTGGTCCTTATAAGTCCAAGGACGATCTCACTGATCAAAACACTCAAATTTACGCCTTTTTCGGCGGCCAAAAATAACTCAAATAAATGACCAAAAATCAACTCTCTCTCTCACGACCGTTGGTCGATTGATTCTCTGCAAATTTTTGTCTTTCCTTCGTTAGTTCTTGATAACATTTGTACTCGCGCCCCACCAACTATTCTTATCACGCGCTCACACTTAAAATTTTTAATAGTTCACAATACAAAATAAATTCAAATTTTAAATGTTTTCAAATAAAATAAAATTTTTTTTGTTCATGTCAAGAGTTACAGTAAACCTTCGTACGAGCGTCTCTTTGATAAATCGTAAAAATATTATAAAAATTTGAAAAGAAAACAAAATTATCAACTTTGACTCAATTTTACTAAAAACAATGATTTTTTTAACGTCGTTTCACGACAATATATACAACCGCACTTCGGATTATTCAGTTTAATAATCAATTTAATATATTCTCAAATTCGTTCCTTCTGTCTTGGTCCTTTTATCCTAAAGAGAGTTCAGTGAATCTTTTAAAAAAGGCTATTTATACACCTCAGTGGTTTGGTTTTGCCATTGGTTGATGAGGAAAGATCAGAACAAGATTTTTACTTGTCCCTGAGCTGAACCGGGTTCTATACATTATCAATCAGTGCCTTTGTAGTATATGATGTTTAGGGCAGTATTTTTTCAATATTGAAATCAATAATGTAAATATTTTCCAATATCAGTGAAAAATTGCTTTCCAATATTAGCCCAATATTAGAATACAATATTGTTTATCAATATTGTTGCAATATTGCACCAAGCTCCAGCCAACATTGATACAATATCGATTTTTTATATAGCCCCACATTGTGTGCTACATAGTTTTGCTTAATCGCTATGCTAATAACCATTTCCATTCTCCGTTCTCATATTGTATAATTTTAATTTGGTTTACCATTTCCTCGTTTTATAAGAAAATTTTTAAAACTAAAATTATAGTAAATAATTATTTATTACTTCTTATTGAATATTTAAAAATTAAAATTTGGAAACAAAATTATGAAGGTTAATTGCGAGCAAAGTTTGTGTGGTACATTTTTTCGCCAATATTTTGAAAATATTAAAATCAAAATGCAAAAGTTAGATTGAGAATTCAGAGATTTAGTATTACCAAATAAAAACATTACCAATAAGAACTTGCCATAATAATTCTAACCAAAATGTAAAATATCGTGGACACCATATCTGAAAACGTAGTTTTGAGAAAAACGCTAGTAAAATCTGAATTAATAATTAATTAATTATTTATATGTAAAATATAAAATGTCAATTTAAAAAATAAAAAAAAGGAACAATACTAAACTTTCTCGTGCGCAATACTAATTTATCACATTGATTTGAGTTAATCAAGCAGTTAGAGCAGTCGTCTCAACTCCACATTTCCACATTTTGACGTCAAAATTACCTAATATAATCAAAAGAATAAAACCACATTAGCTCATTAAGTTTATTTTTATTTATTTACACTTTTTCAATATTCATCCAAATTCCATCTTTAATAGCAAACACAAATGCTTTTTTATCCTTTTCAAGGGGAGCAGTTGTTCTCGAATTTAAATTAAATTTGAAATTATTCAATAAAGCTGTTAACCCAACTTTTACTTTCAGTAAACCCAGACGTTTTCCTAAAAATTTAAAATTACTTAAATATATCTGCAAAAACAAAACTCTTACCAATGCAAATTCGTGGACCATCTCCAAAAGGAAGAAAAGCGTATGGATGCATTTTGGATTTATTTTCTGGTAAAAACCTGTCGGGATCAAAATGTTCAGGATTAGGAAAATACTCTGGATCGTTTTGAATTTGTAGTACGGGAATGTAGATTTGGGATCCTTTTTTGACCACTAAATTTGTTTCTGGCATTGTCCAATTTTTGGTACACTCCCTAGTTAAGAATGGCAACGCCGGGTACTTTCGGATGGTTTCTATAAAAAACGAAATTATTAGTAATAAATGTTTTTGTTTGTAGAGTAATTCTATACCATTGATGCACATGTCCAAAAACGACATCTCATTTAGGCAATCGTAAGAAATTCTTCCATTGTGTTTAGCCAATACGCAATTAATTTCATTTCTTAATTTATCTTGCAGTTTCGGTTGTTGTGTCAATTCAAACAAACACAATGTAATTGCCGATGAAGCAGTTTCGGATCCAGCCGCAAAAAATATAAACGACGCCCCAGCAATTTCATCAGTACTTAACAATTTTTTACCTCTATTCAAACCACTTTCTTTTAAATCCAAGCTATCTTTGTTTTCAATATTGATGTTGTTTCTGAGCTGAATCAGCAGCTGCATCAAGTCATTTCTAACCACATTATGTTTTTCTCTATAGTCAACGGTTTGCTTGGTGAAGTTTAAATAAAATTCTCTAGTAGTTTTGGCACTTAGAGTAATTCCTAATTTATATAATAGAGTTGGATACAGATTAGCAATCAAAAATTTTGTGCTTTGTATTATACCCTCTGAATGATCATTTTTTAAGAATTTGATGAAATCGTTTTCTTTATTTAATAGAGAATCACATTCTATACCAAAAAAGCAAGTTCCAATGATATCAATGATATATTTAGTGGACAATTCTTTCATATCTATGATTTCAGACTTTTTGCAAGCTTCTTCTAAAACATTTGTCATGTTATTACTTTTTGATATTAAAATGTCCAACATCATTTTTACTTTGTTTGGTGACATCGTCGGTGTTAAAATATTTCGCATATTTTTCCATTCTGTTCCTTTAAGTGAAAGTACATTTGCACTCAAGGGATCAGCTTCTTTGTTTATATACACAATACGATCGGTAAAATGAGAAAAATCTTTCACAAAAATTTGATTGATTAAGTTTGGATCGAATAGCACTAGAACTGGTTTCATCATAAAGTAATAACCTGCGTATTTGTATCCTTTAGATTTAAATTCCCGATATGTCTTTTCAAATATATCCACCATTGGAACTTTTCCAAAAATTACATCACCTAAATTACCAAAAAAAAAGGTTGGTGATAATGTTTGCACATTTTGTCTTTTCCAAAAACCAAAAATCCACTTATAACAAATTATTATTAAAGATGCTGTTAATGCAAGTACAGTAGAAATAGTAGAAACTTCCATCATGATGAATTTTAGAATATACTCTGAATTTAAAACAACTCACTCAGTTGATTAACTAAATAATATTGCTAATGGTGATATGATATTGTTTATCAAGTGATAATAAATTATATCAGCAATTTTCCAAGTAATTTTCTTTTTATTTGCTTTTCTTGTTTTGACTATTTTTGTAAAATAATTTGTGTAAAGTCTAGTTCTACTTATTGCACTATGTACCTACTGTAAATTGATAAAACTACGGATTAAAAATTTTGCATTTTACTATAATTATCGTATGCCAATAATTATTATTAATTATTAATGTGATATTAGCAGAACTTAATAAAAATATATTGATATTTTATCTACAGGAAAGTGCAAAATGTGAAGAGCTTTATAATAGCCATAACGACCTCCAAACGTCAACAACAAGAGATCTGTTGACTTATAAAAAATATAGCGTTGACTATAAAAAAATAATATAATCTAATTTATTTATTTAATTTTATTGTAGATATAATCTGATAATATTATCGTTTACTACATGTACAATTCTTTTTTTATAATTAACCTGCACTAATTACAAAGTTGTTAGCACCTTTGAATTTAAGACACACTTGTTATTTTTGCTATTATACATTTTCGTACATTTTGTTAGGTATTATTTATGTTTAGTTGGTCGATGGTGTTCCAAATTAACAGAGACGAGGTATCAGAAAAATTAAATTCTAACGTTGAATAAAGTAAAATCGTTTATTAATATTAACCTTTCTAATTCAGGATACAAACTCGACTGATGATTATACCACTTAACAATATAGATAACGAAAAGTGCATATCAGCTTTTCGTTTTCTTCGGTTTTCCATGAACCTGTAAAGTTCATTAACTTATATTTAATACACAATTGCATAAATTTTACATGCTAGTTATTCTATAATATAACATATTTTTGTTTGCTCTAAATATTTAATTGAAATCTTTTTGTATCAATGTTATTATGAAAAAATACACTAGGAGTCTAATACGCTCATACTATAACAAAATCTTTATAAAAGGTGGGCCACTTAACGTTTGAAATTTGCACTACTGTTTATTTTAGTTTTGAAAGGTATAATGACATTCATGAGGTTTTTATTTTTAGTTTAATGTTTGGCATTTTCTAAATGGGAACGCTTTAAACTTGAACAAAGTTGGGAAATATTGAAAACTTAAATTATTAAATAAAATAATAATAAATTAAATAAAAGCATTAAAAAATATTGAAATACTAATGTCAATTGACCGCCTAGGAGCTGAGATTTGATCTTGTTAGATTTTTTTTTTTTTGGGAAACCATTAAGGATAAGTATTACGACAACCATCCAGAAACGTATGATGTCTTGAAACCGAAATCGAAGTTGACATACATGCGGTTGGAGCCCAAACCATCAAAAATGTACTGAAAAATTAGGTTGATCGGATGTGGTACTGTCAAACCAGTCGTGACAGTCATTTGAATAATGTTTTATTTCATTCTTAAATAAATAAATTATTAGTAAAAAAATATTTTTAAGAACAAGCTTTTATTTAAATGCTCTAAAAAAAAAAGAAAATAAACTTTAAATTAAAACAAACCCGCCGATTTATTACATTGCACAATATATATGATATAAAAGCTTGTCGCGAGATTTATTTTTTTAAAAACATTAATTTTTTTAGAATTACTTATGTCAAGATCAAGTTACTTATTGTATTCTTGTTTATCTATACAAGTAAATCTCGCGACAAGCTTTTATATCATATAAATTGTGCAATGTAATAAATTGGCGAGTTTGTTTTAATTTAAAGTTTATTTTTTTAGAGCATTTAAATAAAAGCTTGTTTTTAAAAATATTTTTTTACTATTAATTTATTTTTTATTTTTTAGTTATTGCTAGACATGTTTCTAAGTCTGTGTATTTCATTTCATATCCGTATCACGAGGATGCATAAAAAAAACAAAGTCACTTATCTTGGGCGGTCCGCCATATTATATTTAAAGTGATTTAATTTTATTTTTTTGTATTTTTTTCAGCAAACTCTTTCATTTGATACCCATATCATGAAAGTGCATAAAAAATAACTAGTCCGCCACTTTGAGTGGTCCGCCATATTGAATTTAGAGTGACTAAATTTTATTTTTCGTATTCTTTTTGGTGAGCCCTTTCATTTGATACCCATATCATGGAAGTGCATAAAAAATAACTAATCCGCCAATTTCAGCGGTCCGCCATATGGAATTTAGAATAACTAAATTTTATTTTCCGTATTCCTTTTGGTGAGTCCTTTCATTTGATACCTATATCATGGGAGTGCATAAAAAATAACTAGTCCGCCATTTTGGGGGAGCCGCCATATTAGATTTTGAAGACGTTACTTAGCTTACCATACATTGTCATCCAAACTAAACGTGTATGCAAAATTTCAGCCTAATCGGTAGAAGAGAACTGCTTTAAAATTCAGTTGCAAGATTTGATCTTTACTAATAAACATTGCAAACTTAATAAAAGCTTGTAAAATGTTCAATCTTTCTAATAAACTTATAATTTTGAAACAATATTCATTAGTTGTTTTATTATCTTCTTCTTCTCCAGTCTATCCGTCTTAACAGACGCGTAGTGATTATTTTCATGTGTCCAATCGTGTAATCGAGCCATCGATTACTAGACAACATGATCATAATGCTCTTGGCAGATTACTCTCGGAGGTTTGCCATTGCTTTCCGAGGATAGAGGGTCATAATGGAGTTAGATAAATTTTGTAGACGGGATGGGGATTTTTTTTATAGCCAATTCAAATTCCAAAAGGTCGATGGTAAATTTTCTCAATACACACTTGGTCAAAATGGTCAACATACTACATACATCACGTTACAACCAATAATTTCTTAGTCGAAGAAAACCAAATTATCACCCAGGTATGTTTGATATTACTGAAGGATTACTTGGACTAATTGGGAATGCAAATCAAACATTATATCATGTTATAGTCTGACACAAAAAATCTTTCAATAATATCAATTTCGTAGTCTTTCAAAAATACTCAAATTTTGTCCCACACTAGGATACCTTCTGGGGAAAATAAAACTCAATTCAAACGCAAAAATTGGTCTAAATTTGGACATATTAAAGCAGGTCCGTAGTCAGAATTTCATTTCGAGGGAGGAGACATTTGTAAAGGCTTTTCGTGAAAAGTAAAATTTTTGGTAGTTTCCCTTCTGGAAATTTTTATTATTACAGACAAATCTTATCAATTATTACATTTTTCTAAGTTTATTAAAAATTTTTTTTGTAAAATTAACTCATTATTTAATTTACTTTTAATTAAATCCAATTTTAGGTACCTACATAAAAAAAATTATTTGTTTGTTAGTTTACTTTATAATTAAATCTCTAAGCGCCTTTCATTCTTATGCGCAAAATTATTTATTATAATATTGAAATCAATATTTATATCTAAACATAGGTAAATAAATTAAAAGCACAACTTCTTCCCACTTTAAAAAATATACCTGTTTTATTTTCGAAATTCAAATTTTGGGTCAAATTTCATAACTAATATTATGGAAAAAAAACTCGACGGAATTTGATAGAAAACTGTAAAATAAAGCGTTTTTTTTACCAAATAATGAGATTACCAATAAAAACTTAACATAATAATTCTTACCGAAATAAAGAATTTAGCGGGAACTATCTGAAAACGTATATTAGAGAAAAACGCGTTTAGAGTTTGAATTACCTAATTAAAGATTGAAAACCAAAAGGTCATCTTGAAAACTATTTATCGGATCGATTTGAGATTTTCACAGATTATTCTTGAAGTATTTGACTTGATAAGACAATGCAACAATATTTAATTTTTTGAAAATCTTGATTGCACATGACTGCTATAGCCTAATTTTACTTCGGCCTCTAGTCCTCTATATCACTAATGTAACTAAGTAGTACGCCCTTGTAAGTACTCGTAAGCCACTGTATTTAAAGATAATAAAAAATTTTATTAGTCTATGATGTCACCTTTCCTCTCTCCGCTGCTTATAACGTTGTTCATTGTTCTTTCAGTGCTCGTAAGTGCAGGTTAGTTAATAACAGTAAGTAAAATTAACAATCTTTTGTAGGAAAATTTTTAGCAATGGGAAAGAGAAAAAATAAAGACCGTTCGCGTAGTCCTAGTGACGAAGTTTCCAATCGGAAATTATATAAACGTCTCAAAAAATTAGAAACGGAATTAAAAAGGCGAGAAGACCGACGCCATAATTCAGTGCCATATAGTACGCATGAATATGGCAATAGGTTTAGACGAGAGAGTACGACACGTACTTCTCCGTCTAAATCGTCATATTACAGATCTAGGTCACGCAGCATTACTAGTTATTCAAATGACCGTGATCGTAGTGAACAAACAGGTAGGGAGTGCAACCCGAGCGGTTCACACCTATCTGGTTCACAAACCCCGCCGTTCCATGAACAGCAAACAGAACCGCTGATTATTAATACGGCACCGGAACTTGAAGACGAAATTTTAAAAATTTTAGGGGAAGATCCGGAACAAAGCGACAGCACCAAGTCAGAACTACATATAGCAATAACATCTAGATGGGCTAAGATTCTGACGACCGGAATTTTAGAAGAAGAAAGATTAAAATTAAAAGACAAATACCCAATTCCGGAAAATTTAAAATTATTAAATCCCCCAGAAGTTAACCCAGAACTATTAGGTACCCTCCAGGCTCACCACAAAAAACGTGATTCTTGCTACGTTGATTTTCAAGATCAACTAGCTAAAGGAATTGCGGCGCTGGGAGAAGCGTTAAATCTTTTATTAGAGAGTAAGGAGGACCTTCCAATACAATTAAAAGAAAAGCTTTTAAACCCTATATGGGACTCTGGTCGATTGTTAACAAACTTATTTAACGGCATGACTCAGGTAAGGCGTACTTTAGTAGCGCAGGTTCTAACCAAACAAATAAAAGAAGTAACCGATAGTACAGCTCCGGGAGAATTTCTTTTCGGTGCTGAACTCGGAGAAAAGATTAAACAAGCAAAAATGCTAGACAAGGCAACCAAAGAGCTTATGCCATCTACACCTAAACAGTATAAAAAGGCTGCTACTATTAAAACAAATTTAACAACAGGGGGGGGAGGTAAAAGGCAAGCCTATACGAGCTACCATGCGGGAAACTACCCACGCCCGGCTCGTCGAAGGGAAACGAGACCGTTCAGAGGGCAATATCGTCCCTTGAAGGAACAACAGTATGTTCCCAGGAGGAGAATTTAAGCGAGGTAAGTCGAATATTATCACATGCTGGGAGACTGAAATTTTTCTTTCACAATTGGCTAAGATTAACATCAAATTCAATTATTCTGTCCTGGGTTCAAGGGTACAAAATACCTTTTGCCAAACAACCAATACAACGGTTTATACCGACGCCAAATATGCTTTCTCAAAAAGAGAGTAGTCAATTGAAAAACTCAATTACAGAATTATTGGCCCAGGGGGCAATTGAAAAATGTACGACTCATGTAAATAATGAGTTCATATCGAGATTTTTTCTAGCAAACAAACCAAATGGTAAGAAAAGGTTCATTCTCAACCTCAAAGCACTAAACAAATCAATTATAACACCACATTTTAAATTTGAGGATTATAGAACTGCCTTAAGACTCATTCAAAAAGACACATATATGTGCTCTATTGACCTAAAAGACGCATATTTCTTGATCTCAGTACACAGATCTCACAAAAAATACCTTCGTTTTGTCTTTAATAATACAATTTATCAGTTCTGTTGCCTTCCTTTCGGTTTGGCATCAGCTCCATTTACATTTACCAAACTAACTAAACCTATTATTAAGAAACTTAGGGAAGAAGGTATTATCTGCCTAAACTATTTAGACGATTTTCTAATTTTTGGAGAATCAGAATCAGTCTGCGCAACAAACACCTCCCAAGCAGTGAAACTTTTAAAATCCTTGGGTTTCATCATTAACAAGGAAAAAAGTTCCTTGACGCCTCAAAAACAACAGAAATTTTTAGGTTTTCTCCTTAATAGCGAAAACATGTCGATAAGCTTACCACTAGACAAAAAACTAAAAATTAAGAGCTTAATATCAATCTATCAACATAAAAAACATTGCAGCATTCGCGAATGGGCAAAATTTATAGGAATCTTAATAGCAGCCTGTCCGGCCATAAAGTACGGATGGCTATATACAAAAATTTTTGAAAGGGAAAAAATATCCAATCTATTTACGAATAACATGAACTACGATGCTATAATGTTACTTTCAAATAGAATTCTACCAGATTTATTGTGGTGGGGTCAGAATATTTTGACATCTTACAATAACATTAGGCAGGACCGGTTCACTATAGAAATTTTCACAGACGCATCTCTTTCTGGTTGGGGGGCTTATTCAGGTCCCAAAGCCACTTGTGGCTGGTGGAATGAATCAGAGGCTAACCAACACATCAATTTCCTGGAATTGAAAGCCATATTATTCGGATTGAGATGCTTTTCTAGAGATCTGAGGGATTGCAACGTTTTAATTAGAAGTGACAATACAACTGCCTTATCATATATTAACAGAATGGGTAGTGCACGGCACGCAAATCTTCACGATCTTGCTAGAAAGATCTGGAGATGGAGCGAAACGAGAAACATTTTCTTAGTAGCCTCTTATGTTACTTCTAAGAACAACTATATTGCGGACCGGGAATCTCGCCGCCTTCCCCCTGAGACGGAATGGTCATTATGTCCATCTGCCTTTCAGGAAATTTGTGAACATTTCGGAAAACCAGACATAGATCTATTTGCCTCATATGCAAATAACAAGTGCAAAAGATACATATCTTTTCTTCCAGATCCTAGCTCAATCGCGGTAGACGCTTTCACTCTAAATTGGAGAGAACTAAACTTCTATGCTTTTCCTCCTTTTTCACTGGTACTAAGAACAATACAAAAATTAATACAAGATAAAGCCCAAGGTATTATAGTAGTACCACTCTGGCCCTCACAACCTTGGTTTCCGTTGTTTCAAAAACTAAAACTAGGGGAACACATTACCTTCAAACCTAGTAACCAATTATTATCTTCTCCTTTTAGACAAATACACCCACTAAGGAAGGAACTTACCCTGGTTGCCGCTGTTTTATCAGCAAAGCTCTCGAAATGAAAAGGGTTCCAGCTTGTGCCATTGAGACCATGATTATGTCACTATCGCCGTCTACATTAAAACAGTACGACACGACATTTAAGCTATGGTGGGATTACTGCAACGGAGCAGGAGTGTCCTTTTTCGAGGCGGGACCGGAAGAAGTAATGGTGTTCTTGCAGGACATTTTCAATAAAGGAAACCAGCAATATGGAACTTTCAACTCTCATAGATCTGCCCTTGCCCTAGTTTTAAGAGCAGACCTAAAAGAGGATGAAAGATTGAAGAGATTCCTAAAAGGCATAGCCGTTTTGAGGCCACCAAGACCAAGGTACAATAATACATGGGATACTCAACCACTGCTGCAGTACCTATCTACACTTTTTCCGTATAACAGTATTACAAATAAACTTCTCTCGCTTAAGCTAGCTTCCTTGCTAGTCCTTATCACTGGACAGAGAATTCAAACTATTTCTCTAATAAAAGTTGATAACATTAAGGAAACCCCAGATGGATTTCAAATTTTTATAACCGATAGAATCAAAACATCAGGGATAAACAAGACACAACCATGCCTTCAAATACCTTTTTATGAAGACAATCCAAGACTGTGTGTTGCCTCTCTTCTGAAGGAATACATGAGAAGAACTATAGACCACAGAACGGCAAACATTCAACAATTATTCATAACTCTGAAACCACCATTCACACACGCGTCGAAAAACACAATCAGCAGGTGGGTAAAAGAAACGTTAAAGTTAGCAGGAATAGATACAAACAAATTTAAACCACACTCAACTCGACATGCGTCGAACTCGATGGCATTCAGGCGCGGTTTATCATTAGACATAATATGTAAAACGGCAGGGTGGTCTGAAAATGGTACCACATTTGCTAGGTTTTACAACCGACCAGTGGTTGACCCACAAATTTTCGCAAGAACGATATTACAAGGTACATGAAAAAATACAACAGATCCTAGACTGTTCTACTAAAAATTTGGTAAAGTTTCTTATAAACTTAACAGTACTTATATAAACTAAATATTATACTATATTACTTCTATACGTTCAAATAAAATAAACTTTTCAGTTATGATAATTCAATAGGAATATTAATTATGGGTTATTAATAAATAACATACAACGATAAAATCACCAAATGCATACTTCACGATTAATTATTCTTTAAACATCTACTTAGTTACATTAGTGATATAGAGGACTAGAGGCCGAAGTAAAATTAATTGATCAAACGAACTTACCTTAAGTGAAGTTCGATCATAATTTTACGAGGCCTCTAGTCCGAAGATATCACTTCCCTCCCATTCCCAAACCAAGGGTTTTTACCCTAGTAATCGTGAAGAAAAACAGGTTAAACTAAATGAACAACGTTATAAGCAGCGGAGAGAGGAAAGGTGACATCATAGACTAATAAAATTTTTTATTATCTTTAAATACAGTGGCTTACGAGTACTTACAAGGGCGTACTACTTAGTTACATTAGTGATATCTTCGGACTAGAGGCCTCGTAAAATTATGATCGAACTTCACTTAAGGTAAGTTCGTTTGATCAATTAATTTAACTTTAGTCTAATTTAACTAATTATTATCAATCAATGTTGCTTATTGTCCTCGGACAGATTGTAATAATATAACCATGACGTCAATAAAAAAATCATCTCATTAAGTTTTGCTTTTATTTATTTACACTTTTTCAATATTCATCCAAATTCCACCTTTAATAGCAAAGAAAAATGCTTTTTTATCTTTTTCGAGGGGTACAGTCGTTTTCGGGTTTAATGTAAATTTGAAATTTTTCAATAGAGTTGTTAACCCAACTTTTACTTTCAGTAAACCCAGACGTTTTCCTGGAAATTTAAAATTACTTAAGTATATTTGCAAAAGTAAAAAATCTTACCAATACATATACGTGGACCATCTCCAAAAGGAAGGAATGCGTTTGGATCCATTTTAGATTTATTTTCCGGCAAAAACCTGTCGGGATCAAATTGGTCAGGATTAGGAAAATATTCTGCATCGTTTTGAATTTGCAGTACGGGAATGTATACTTGCGATCCCTTTTTAATCGATAAATTTGTTCCAGGCATTGTCCAATCTTTGGTACACTCCCGTGTTAAGAATGGCAACGCCGGGTACTTTCGGATGGTTTCTAAAAAACGCAATTATTAGTAATAAATTTTATATTTGATTAGTAATTATATACCATTAATGCACATATCCAAAAACGGCATCTTATTTAAGTTATCGTAAGAAATTTCTTCATTGTGATTAGCCAATACACAATTAATTTCTTCTCTTAACTTATCTTGAAGTTCCGGTTGTTGTGACAATTCAAACAAACACAATGTAATTGCCGATGAAGCAGTTTCTGCCCCAGCCGCAAAAAATATAAACGACGCCCCAGCAATTTCATCTGTACTTAACAATTTTTTATCTTCACTCAACCCACTTCCTTTTAAATCCAAGCTATCGTTGTTTTCAATATTAATGTTGTTTCTGAGCTGAATCAATAGCTGCATTAAGTCATTTCTAACAACATTATGGTTTTCTCTATAGTCAACGGTTTCCTTGGTAAAGTTTAAATAAAATTCCCTAGTAGTTTTGGCACTTACAGTTATACCTAACTTATTTAATAGAGTTGGATACAGAAAAGCAATCAAAAATTTTGTACTTTGTATTATACCCTCTGAATGATCATTTTTTATGAATGTGATAAAAGCGTTTTCTTTATTTAATAGAGAATCACATTCTATACCAAAAAAACAAGTTCCGATGATATCAATGATAAACTTAGTGGTCAACTCTTTCATGTCAATTATTTCACACTTTTTGCAAGCTTCTTTTAAAGCATTTGTCATATTATTACTTTTTGATATTAGAATGTCCAACATCATTTTTATTTTGTTTGGTGACATCGTCGGAGTTAAAATATTTCTCATATTTTTCCATTCCGTTCCTTTAAGTGCCATTACATGTGCACTCAAGGGATCATCATCTTTGTTTATATACAAAGGATGATCGGTAAAATAAGAAAAATCTTTCACAAAAATTTGATTGATTAAATTTGGATCGAATACCACTAGAATTGGTTTCATCAAAAAGTAATATCCTGCGTATTTGTACCCTTTAGATTTAAATTCTCGATACGTCTTCTCAAATATATCCACCATTGGAATTTTTCCAAAAATTATATCACCTAAATTACCTAAAAGAAGATTTGGTGATAGCGTTTGCACATTTTGCTTCTTCCAAAAACCAAAAATGCACTTGTAGTAAATCACTAATAGCGTTGCCGTTAATGCAAGTGCGGTAAAAATAGTCGATACTTCCATGATAAAGTAAAAAAATTTACTAAACTGAAAGTATTGACTCAGTTGATTAACTAATTTTTGCAATAGTGATATGATATTATTTCTCAAGTAATAAAACATTATAATTATCAGCAATTTTAAAAGTATAATAATAATAATTTTATGCAATGTTTATATATCAGAAATTTTAGCGGTATATTGGAAACGTAGTAAAAAATTACTTTACAATTATTCTTTATTTTTCCTGTAATTTTAGTAATAAAGATGGATTAATAAAAAACCAAAACATCGATATATGTATTAGTTACTTTGTTTTTTTATTGTGTGTCCAATATCTCGTTAAAATTTCTATTTTTAAAAGTGATTCCGTTTTTCAAAGTGATGATTATATTTTTGTTATTTTGGAAATAGTAATTTGTTGCTAATCATGTATTAGGTACTTATTGTACTTGTACTATATTACAAATATTAGATAAAACTGCTGATTATATTATATTTATGTACTTATATCAATAATACGATAACATAATTTGATCTCTTTGACGACCTAAAATATAAATGTTCTTTTGCAAATTTTTTCAACACTTACAATAAAGCGATCATGATGAGGTTTTGACAGTTTTAGACGCATCCTAAGGTATACAATGTAAATTTTTAACAAAAAAATTAAAATCGGAAATAAAATTGATAAGTCAAGTTTATAGAAGGCAAGGTCGTGTGATAGCCGAGGTGGATGATAAGAATTTTTCAATTGGGATAGTACAAGCGTATGAAAGTGGATTAAAATTAAAAACAGAAAAAACTGTTGAAATTAGAATTTGTGACGTTGAATTTAAAATGAACTCACAAAATTTCACTTACAAAAAAAACCCACGATCTTACCTGCACTTTTGGGCCTCTCAAGCGGCACTACGGCTTAGCTCAACGGAGGACACTTATGGGGGGGGTTGCAAGCCGAGGAGATCCTCGACCCTATCAAAAAAATTACACAAAAAACTAAGGCGCCACGTGCTTATCGCCGCTCGCCAGATGTCAGTAAAGCCTGAAAGCACGAAAGTAATAGAAATAAAACCCCAGAGTACAAGTAGATGGCTTTAATAAAATGAAATATACAAAAAAAGAAAATGTGGTCAAAGCAATTCAAAAAGGTACTCCACAGTAAATTTTCAGACGCAGCTGTCAAGGTAAAATACCTCGTCAGATTTGATTCGGCGTACGTAGATTTTACAATCGGAACTTTTGTTCCGATTTTTCGCAAACAGAAAAATAAATTTTAGGATGATAAATAATCTTCTTGTCTTCCTCGCCGAATAATCGCCCGCGTATTTAGGTGCACAACTACGTCGCACTCTTTCGAAGCACTTTGCTTCGCAAATACCAAATGATAAGGGAATAATAAAAACAAACGCTCACCCCTTCGAAACGTAGCGCTTCTTGTAAATTGTACTTCTACTGAACGCAACCAAACTGATATCTTGATTCCGATCTATACGGTAGGAAATGATAAAATGGAGTCTAACTGTCGGTTGTAGCTCACTGATAAAAATTTTGACGGGAAGGTGTGGATACTAACACTCAAATGTATAGGATGGATGAAAATTATTGCTCGCTCGAATCCAAAATAGTAGCCTCGAATTGATCGGCTGTAACCCACGGCAGGTGGAATATCACGAGGAACGTCCTGTTACAACCTTGACCGTTCCCTTGTGAACAAAGATCGATACGAAATTCGAAAAACCGGCAATGAATTATTAACTAAATTCAACTAATAAAAATCGATATCGACCGCCTAATTCGCACTTTTCCATTCGGATCGTCGCTAATTGCCAATTTTCATTACAATTCACCTGCTATCTCTCGATATCCTAATCTTTTCTACCAAAAATTTTGCGCAGTCCCTATATTCCCTTTGTTTAGTTCAAAAGTAAAATTACTAAATTTATAAACAATAGAATGTAAATAAAAGAATATAGGGTGCTTCAAAATTTTGTAACCTATTTTCATACTTAGATCTAATGGGACCCTGCTAAGGCGAAATTCGCACGTTACAAGTTTTAATTTTAATTATGCGTTTCAGTAAACGCTTAAGAAATATGGTTGCACTGTGACTATTTAAGTCTTTAGCTTTACTTATCTGTAACATAATATTTATACAACCTTACTTCAGGCTATTCAGTTTGATAATCAATTTGAAATATTCTGATGTTCTTTCCTACCATCTCGGTCCTTTTATCCTAAAGAAGGTTTAGTGAGAATTTTTATGGTTGATTACACCTCAGTGGTTTGCCATTGGATGTTAGGGTGAGACCAAAACAAGATTTTTACTTTTCCTTGAGTTAAACCGGGTTTTCCATATTAACAATCAGTGCGTATGTAGAACACAATTTTGTGGAAATATTTTTCCAATATTGAAATGAAAATGTGAACACACGCAAAATTGATTTCCAATATTAGCGAAAAATTATAATTTGGGAAAATTATAGACTAATATCAGCCCAATATTAGAAGACAATATTGGTTATTAATATTGGTGCAATATTGCACCAAGCTCCAGCCATCATTGATACAATATTGATTTTTATATTGCTCAAATATTGAGTGCTACATAGGTGCGCTTAATCGCTATGCTAATGAATAATGATCATTTCCATTCTCCGTTCTCATACTCGTATTTGATGAAAACGAGTTTAATGTTTGAATTAAATAATGAATTACTTACTACTTAAAGTTTGAAAACAAAAGGATACCTTGAAAACTATTTATCGGGTGAATTTGAGATTTTCACAGATTATTGTTGAAGTATCGTACTTGATAAATGGGTTCAAGGTATACTCACGGGTCCCTAAAATACAAATTTTACGATTGAAATCTCGATGAATTCTGAAAAAGTATATTTTAAATAAGAGAATTAGCTATGACGCAATGCCCTAAGTGCACCTGTTTTTTCAAAAATCGAATTTAAAAACTTCGATTTTTGCAGTAAATTTTAAAGCAAAGTCGCTCGGGATTGGTTAATTCTGTCGGTACGTGCACCCAGATATAGGCTTAGCTTTGCGCAGAGTGGGAGCGATACTTGCATTGCGATGCAGTAACAGTGCACTCCGAACGAAAATCATGATTTGCAACTCTAAATGTGCGGGAAAAATGGCTTAAAGCGCCCGAGCGCAGCGAGAGGTGCTTTAAGTCGATTTTTCTTCGCACAACTACCCTGTGTTAAAAATCCACTCTGACGAGTTTCACCTCTCAAAGATTCACCTTTTCCTTGACCTACGGGCCTAGGGATATTTTTAAATTAGTTGTCATTTTGATGAAAATGGCTCGAAGCGCCCGAGCGCAGCGAGGGTTGCTTTGAGTCAATTTTCATCAAAATCACCATGGCAAGAGTCGGACCTACGCGCAAAAGTAACTACCGTTCGTTAAATTTAAGTAACCCTTTTCTGAAGTGATTTTTAAATAATTTTTAAATTAAATAAAAAAGGAGAACGCAGTCCTACCATAGCGCAAGAGTTACTGACTAATTGTTCAATGGAAACACTCTTTTATATAGCAGCGCACGTACCTCCCACAAACGAACTTGATTAACCAATCACGAGCGTTTAACCTTCGAAAATCAAGCTTTTTTAAATTCGATTTTTGAAAAAACAGGTGCATTTAAGGCATTGCGGCTTAGCTAATTCTCTTATTTAAAATATACTCTTTCAGAAAACATCGAGGTTTCAATCGTAAAATTTGTATTTTAGGGACCCGTGAGCGTACCTTTACCCGATAAATGATAAGACAATACAAAAATATTTAATTTTTTTTAACTCTTGACTGCACGTGTATCCTTAAGATAATCTGCCATAGCCTAATTTAACTTTAATTTTAACTAATTATTGTTATCAATCAATGTTGCTGTTTGTCCTCGGACAGATTGTAATATACGAGTAACCATGGAGTCAAAAAAAAAATTATCTTATTAAGTTTTGCTTTAATTTATTTACACCTTTTCAGTATTCACCCAAATTCCATCTTTAATAGGAAAGAAAAATGCTTTTTTATTCTTTTCTAGAGGAACAGTTGTTTTCGGGTTTAATGTAAATTTGAAATTTTTCAATAAAGTTGTTAACCCAACTTTAACTTTAAGTAAACCCAGACGTTTTCCTGCAAATTTAAAATTACTTAAGTATATCTGCAAAAATAAAAAATCTTACCAATGCATATACGTGGACCGTCTCCAAAAGGAAGAAAAACGTTGGGATGCATTTTGGATTTATTTTCTGGTAAAAACCTGTCGGGATCAAATTGGTCAGGATTAGGAAAATACTCTGGATCGTTTTGAATCTGTACTACGGGAATGTAGATTTGGTATCCCTTTTTGACCAATAAATTTGTTCCAGGCATTGTCCAATCTTTGGTACACTCCCGTGTGAAAAATGGTATCGCCGGGTACTTTCGGAAGGTTTCTAAAAAACGCAATTATTATTAATAAATTTTTGGTTTAGTTTGTAATTCTATACCATTAATGCACATGTCCAAAAACGGCATCTCATTTAGGTTATCGTAAGAAATTTCTCCATTGTGTTTAGCCATCACACGATTAATTTCATCTCTTAATTTATCTTGAAGTTCCGGTTGTTGTGTCAATTCAAACAAACACAATGTAATTACCGATGAAGCAGTTTCGGATCCAGCCGTAAAAAATACAAACGACGCCCCAGCAATTTCTTCAATACTTAACAATTTTTTATCTTCACTCAATCCACTTCCTTTTAAATCCAAGCTATCGTTATTTTCAATATTGATGTTGTTTCTGAGCTGAATCAGCAGCTGCATCAAGTCATTTCTAACCACATTATTTTTTTCTCTATAGTCAACGGTTTGCTTGGTAAAGTTTAAATAAAATTCCCTAGTTGTTTTGGCACTCATAGTTAAACCTAATTTATTTAATAGAGCTGGATCCAGAAAAGCAATCATAAATTTTGTGCTTTGTATTATACCCTCTGAATGATTATTTTTTATGAATTTGACGAAATCGTTTTCTTTATTTAATAGAGAATCACATTCTATACCAAAAAAGCAAGTTCCAATGATATCAATGATAAACTTAGAGGTCAAATCTTTCATTTCAATTATTTCAGACTTTTTACACGCATCTTCTAATACATTTTTCATGTTATTACTTTTTGATATTAGAATGTCCAGCATCATTTTTATTTTGTTTGGTGACATTGTTGGAGTTAAAATATTTCGCATATTTTTCCATTCCGTTCCTTTAAGTGAAAGTACATTTGCACTCAAGGGATCAGCTTCCTTGTTTATATACAATGGATGATCAGTAAAATGAGAAAAATCTTTCACAAAAATTTGATTGATTAAATTTGGATCGAATACGACTAGAATTGGTTTCATCAAGAAGTAATATCCTGCGTATTTGTATCCCTTAGATTTGAATTCTCGATACGTCTTCTCAAATATATCCACCATAGAAATTTTTCCAAAAATTATATCACTTAAATTACCTAAAAGAAGGTTTGGTGATAATGTTTCCACATTTTGTCTCTTCCAAAAACCAAAAATCCATTTATAGTAAATCACTAATAACGATGCGGTTAATGCAAGTGCGGTAAAAATAGTCGAAACCTCCATGATGAAGTTAAAAATTTACTAAACTGAAACTGTTCACTTAGCTGATTAAATAGTTTTGGCAATAGTGATATAATATTTTTTATCTCAAGTAATAATTATATCAGCAATTTTAAAAGTTTAATTATAATAATCTCATTCAATGTTATATAATTATCAGTAATTTTAACAAGATATTGGAAACGCAATAAAAAAATTTTTTTTCACACCATTCTTCAAACACTTTATTCACATGTTCATACCTCGCCTTTGATTTGCTAGGCAGCAAAATCCAAACTAGCGATAGCAGCAGCTTCAATAATTTCGGCAGGATTAACGTCACTTTCACTATCTGATTAATTTTCCATATAAAATCGTTTATTGCGTAATTGTTGTTTGAGAGAACAATGAACTCAACGACAGTTCAGTTTTGAAATGTTATTTTGTTAATATAGTATTCAATAATCCATCATTGTACCAAGCGAAAAATGTACAGGGTTGTCAAAAAGTTGATCATTTTGTAAGAGACGTGTTTATTTTTCATTACACGTCCCCATCAGTGTCAGGACCGTATATAAGGGGCATAATATTTCATTATTTTTTTTTTGTAAAGAATCCTTTTTATTTCTGAAATTGTGGGTAATTGTTGTTTTCCGACAAAATAGTATACTAGCCTCGACTCGAAAATGATTTATTACTGGGCGCACAGCTTTGAAAACGATCGTTAAAGCTCGCTTTTCAATATAGCTGTGCGCCCAGTAACGGCTCATTTTTGAGGCTAGGTCAGTAGTAATCTACTGTTTTGATTGGGATAGTATAAGCGTGTGAAAGTGGATTGAAATTTAAAACAGTAAAAACGGTTAAAATTGGAATTTTAATTTTGAAAGAACTGGCGGGTCGGATTATTCGACTTCAATAATTTAAAATGGCGACAGGGTAGTAAATAAAACCAGGTTACCTTCTTTTTAGGTAATACAATTTTGAAAACCACCTACATCAAAATTAAAATATTTTCTGTCAAATGCTTTATTTGATTTGTGATCGAAGAACACAAGAATAATTAAAAATTAGTAGATTTTTTGCAAAATAGCATCAGCTTTATCAAAAATTTTTAATAAAAAATCGGTCTTAATTTGTTTATAAAAAAATATTGTTAATCAGTCTTAATAATTGTGTATATTTTTTCAGAAAATCTATCTGAGAAACTAAAATTGTATAATTAAAAGATTAATTTTCTAAGTCAAAATTATCTTTTTGTCTTGTAGTAATCTTAATCTAAAAAAAATTAACAATTTCTAAGCTTAAACTTTTCATCACATTTATTACAATTATAAAAATTAAAATCATCTACTCGAATTCTTACACTTGAATGACTAAAAAGAGCTCGAAACAACGCAAAACGATGCAATTCACTCCTCACACTATGGAATTTTCCAGATTTTTTAAGATATTTTCACAATGCACACTTAGTCAAAATGGTCGACATACATATATGTAACTACAACCAATTTCCTGGTTTTTCAAAAATAATCTAATCTTGTCTCACACTAGGATACCCTCGAGAGAAAATAAAACTCAATCCAAAAGCAAAAATTTGTCTAAATTTGGACACATGAAGGTAGGCCTGCAGCCAAGATTTTATTTCGAGGAGGGGGCACTCGTAAAAGCCTTGTAAAAAGTTACTTTTCAGTCAATCACATGATGTTTTTAATCTCGGTTTTGAGAGAGGGTAAAAAATGTTAATATGCTTCCGATAATTTTTGTTATTACAAAATAGTAGTTTATATCACGAGGGCGTAAGGGGTTGTTTTTCGTCACGAGACGTAGTTTAAGACACGAGCTGCAAGGCGGCGAGGGGAATAATAGTCGAGAAATGGAAAAACCCCGGAGACCGAGTATTATAAACAGCTTTTCGTGAATTTGGGAATAATATCCGACAAAATTCACGATTTTTTTGCAATAATTGCATAAATTTTATAAATTATAACACGTTTTATTTGACATCGTGGTAGTGTAAAACCAACTTCTACCTGTAACCATGGTGTTTTTCTTGGCACCAGTTGGTACCCTAGAGGGCGGCCATGTTGGAGTGCCATGTTCATTTTGATTTCTGCTCTCGTGAAGTTTGCACGTTTGTGTATTGTGTCGTGTGTTTTCAATTAAAAATGCCTAAAAACCAAGAAATAATCGTTAAATAATCAATAAATACGACATTGTGGTCGCATCTATCGATGTTCATGGACACGTTGCAAAAAAATCGCAAATTCGATATCGATGGATCACGTGGTAGGTACTATCGAACTCAGCAAAAAGCGGCATTTATGGGGCGAATTTATACATTATTTTCTATTTCAGGCTACAAAGCCACGATAGTCGATCTACGTGTTTTAGTCTCCCCTACAGGATTTTTTATGCGCCGACAGGCGTATATTTTGAAGATCAAAAATGAAAACGACGAAAAGCAAGTTTGCCGAAGACAACCGCAAAACGTTGTAGATACGCAAGACAGGCAAGTTTTTTACAATTGTGTGGTTAAGATTAAATATGTCAATAAATGATTTTTAAAAATTTTTGTTTTTTTTGAAATTTTTTGGAATTTTTTTACTCCCGGGAGAAAAATAAAGTGTGACGAAAAGAGCTTTTTTACTCCCGAAAAACCGGAAAATCACGAAAAATTATTTATTATATAATATCGGAATCAATATTTATATTGATTGACTTGTAAATGGTAACTAACCAATAGAAAGACCGTATTAGTATCCATCAGACGTTTTTGATTGGTTAGTTACTGTAACAAAGTGCTTAACAATTGTTCTATTTTGCTTCTTCTAGTGGACTGTAATTATTGCGGGTTCTTTGCGGATTTTCATTTAACACTTTATTGTTGGGGTAAATTTTCTTGTGCGATAGTAAAACAAGTTGGAGCAACGCTCGATGAACATTTAATAAACTTTAATGAAATAATAAAATGGATGATCATTACATCATTTCACCAAGCTAAGTACAGAAATAAATACATTCTCGCTTGCATACTGCAGACTAATTCACATGCGCGGTGCATGGCAAATAAAGTGGCAACAAAAATGTTTAAACAAAAAGCTCAAGGGGGCGACAGTTACTATTTACATGTAAATTTTATGCAAATTATACATCGTATCATACAGGTTTAAATTAAAGCAAATGAATTTAAAAAACAACTTTTCCCACTTTAAAATATTCCTATTTTATTTTTTAAATTCAAATTTTGAGTCAAGTTTTATAACCAGGACTATGGAGGATTGTTGCATATTGATTAGTTTAGCTAATTATTGATTAAAAAGTTTGCAATTTTTTATCAATATTTACCTCTTTTGACTTATTCTGTCACCGGTCCGTGAACATTTACTTACCGCTCAAGCTGGGCGTGGCGAACAAACACAGAAGCATCAGTAGCATTTGCACCATAGTAGCGTTAACTTTAAATTAAAATCGCTGTTTAGGGATTTATTTGACTTAAAATTACCTAAAATTAATTAATAATTAAATTATTAATTTAAAATTTAAAAAAAAAACCTTTTATTTAAAATTACAAAAATGCACTAAAAAGTAGAAAATAATTTGAATAAAAGCAAACAAAGCTTCGTGAAAACATCAATATAAAAGCGTGGGGCTGTTTATAGGTGGATAAGCAGGCTAACTATTGGTGTACAAAATTCATAACCCCACGCTTTTATATCGATGTTTTCACGAAGCTTTGTTTGCTTTCAACGTTTCAACGTTGCTTTTGCGTTCAAAATTGCTATTCAATATTGGCGCAATATTAGGGAAACTATAGACCAATATTGGCCCAATATTAAAAGACAATATTAGTTATCTATCTTGGTGCAATAGTTCACCAAGCTTCAAGCATTATTGATACAATATTGATTTTTTATATTGCCCCAATATTGAAAATCTGAAACTTGCAATATTGTGCCAACATTCTATATTAGTGCAATATTTTGCCTCAATTTTACTTCAACTTTGTGTGCTACATAGGTGCGTTTAATTGCAATGCTAATGATTATTTCCATTCTCCGTTTTCACATTCTACAACAACAATTAGGTTTATCTTTTACTCGTGTTATAAAATTTTTTTCAAACTAATATATGAGGCATTCCACATCAAATCGACCACTTTTGAACCCGACCCCTTTTGATTTTCCTGAAATTTTTACATATTATACTATCCTACCAAAAACAGTTTTTTTCAAAATTTTTTACTCAACCCAAAACAAGTTACGAATTTTTAGAAACACTGATGTTTTTTCCTTCAAACGATCATAACTATTTCAAAAATTGACTAATTGGAACTTTTTTTTTGTTTTTTGTCTTTAAACGTACTTTTCAGGAAAAAATATAAAAAAAATATTCAAACTTGTATTCTACAAAATTTTTCATTTTTTCGGAACGAATCATTGATTTTTCAAATTTCGACACTTTTGATTTTTGATTTTTTTATTTAAAAAAAAACTCTGATTTATTCCGCGTACAACAACGCAAACCTTATAATGGGCCGACATTTCTTACTATTTATTTTGTTTAACTGAAAAATATTTTTGCGTAAAAATAAAACAAAATATTTTTTAATTAAACAAAAAGAATAGAAAGAAATGTCGGCCCATTATGGGGTTTGCGTTGTTATACGCGGAATAAATCTGAGTTTTTTTTTGAAATAAAAAAATCAAAAATCAAAAGTGTCAAAATTTGAAAAATCAATGATTATTTCCGAAAAAATGAAAAATTTTGTAGAATTCAAGTTTGAATATTTTTTTAATATTTTTTCCTGAAAAGTTTAAAGACAAAAAAAAACAAAAAAATGTTCCGATTAGTCAATTTTTGAAATAGTTATGTACGATCGTTTGAAGAAAAAAACATCAGTTTTTCTAAAAATTCGTAACTTTTTTGGGTTTTGAAAAAATTCACAAAACTGTTTTTGGTGGGATAGTATGATATGTAAAATTTCAGGAAAATCAAAAGGGGTCGGGTTCAAAAGTAGTCGATTTGGTGTGGAATGCCCCATATATATTCATTATTTATTACTTCTTTTTATTGAATATTTAATAATTAAAATTTGGAAACAAAATGAATCGGCCCTTAATAAATTGCTAAATTAAGGTTTGAAAAACAAAACGATATCTTAAAAACTATTTATCGGATCGATTTGAGATATTTACAGATTATTCCTGAAGTATTGTACTTGATAAGACAATCCAAAAATATTTAATTTTCTGAAACTTTTGACTGCACGTATTATCCCTTTAACTTTAATTTAATTTAACTAATTATTATCAATAAATGTTGCTATTTGTCCTCCGACAGATTGTAGTATAACCATGGATTCAATAAAAAAAAAATTATCTTATCTTAAACTATCATGTTTTGCTTTTATTTTTTTACACTTTTTCAATATTCATCCAAATTCCACCTTTAATGGCAAAGAAAAATGCTTTTTTATCCTTTTCAAGAGGTACAATTGTTTTGGGGTTTAAAGTAAATTTGAAATTTTTCAATAAAGTTGTTAATCCAACTTTTACTTTCAGTAAACCCAGACGTTTTCCTGGAAATTAAAAATTACTTAAGTATATCTGCAAAAATAAAAAATCTTACCAATGCATATACGTGGCCCATCTCCAAAAGGAAGAAACGCGTTTGGATGCATTTTGGATTTATTTCCTGGCAAAAACCTGTCGGGATCAAATTGGTCAGGATTAGAAAAATACTCTGGATCGTTTTGAATCTGTAGTACGGGAATGTAGATTTGGAATCCCTTTTTGACCGATAAATTTGTTCCAGGCATTGTCCAATCTTTGGTACACTCCCGTGTTAAGAATGGCAACGCCGGGTACTTTCGTATGGTTTCTAAAAAACGCAATTATTAGTAATACATTTTTTGTTTTATTAGTAATTCTCTACCATTGATGCACATGTCCAAAAACGGCATCTCGTTTAGATTATCGTAAGAAATTTTTTCATTGTGTTTAGCCAATACACAATTAATTTCATTTCTTAATTTATCTTGCAGTTCCGGTTGTTGTGTCAATTCAAACAAACACAATGTAATTGCCGATGAAGCAGTTTCGGATCCAGCCGCAAAAAATACATATGTCGCTCCAGCAATTTCTTCAACACTTAACAATTTTTTATCTTCACTCAAACCACTTCCTTTTAAATCTAAGCTATCTTTATTTTCAATATTTATGTTGTTTCTGAGCTGAATCAGCAGCTGCATCAAGTCATTTCTAACCACATTATCTTTTTCTCTATAGTCAACGGTTTGCTTGGTGAAGTTTAAATAAAATTCTCTAGTACTTTTTGTACTTGCAGCTATACCTAATTTATTTAATAAAGCTGGATTCAGAAAAGCAATCAAGAATTTTGTATTTTGTATTATACCCTCTGAACGATCATTTTTTAAGAATTTGGTGAAATGGTTTTCTTTATTTAATAGAGAATCACATTCTATACCAAAAAAGCAAGTTCCAATGATATCAATGATATACTTAGTGGACAATTCTTTCATATTTATTATTTCAGACTTTTTGCAAGCTTCTTCTAAAACATTTGCCATGTTACTACTTTTTGATATTAGAATGTCCAACATCATTTTTACTTTGTTTGGTGACATCGTCGGTGTTAAAATATTTCGCATATTTTTCCATTCTGTTCCTTTGAGTGAAAATACATTGGCACTCAAGGGATCAGCTTCCTTGTCTATATACACAGCACGATCGGTAAAATGAGAAAAATCTTTCACAAAAATTTGATTGATTAAACTGGGATCGAATACCACTAGGATTGGTTTCATCAAAAAGTAATAACCAGCGTATTTGTATCCTTTTGATTTAAATTCCCGATACGTCTTCTCAAATATATCCACCATTGGAATTTTTCCGAAAACTACATTACTTAAATTACCAAAAATAATGTTTGGTGATAATGTTCTCACATTTTGTCTCTTCCAAAAACCAAAAATCCACTTATAATAAATCACTAATAACGATGCGGTTAATGCGAGTGTGGTAAAAATAGTCAAAACCTCCATGATGAAGTTATAGATTTACTAAACTGAAACTATTCACTTAGTTGATTATAATTTTTGGAATACTGATATGATATTATTTATCTCAAGTAATAATTTTATCAGTTAATATTTAAGCAATAATTATATAAGTAATAATAAATATATAATTTGTTGTTAGTCATGTATTATTATTATTGGACTAGGCTATAAATTTTACTTACATAAAACTGAAAATATATTTTAATTATGTACTTATAGATATCAATAACACGATAACAGAATGTAACCACTTTGACGACCTTAAAAATAAACGTTCCTTTGCAAATTTTTTCAACACTTGAAATCATAGATATTTATATAAAGTACTATATATAAACATCTATGCTTGAAATAAAGCGACCATGATGGAGTTTTGACAGTTTAAGACTCATCTTAAAGCATACAAATCTATTTTTTATTGTTATATTATATTTTGTTGTATTATATGGGATAGGGTAGTTTTGATTTTTGAAGGATTAAAAATAAAAATTTTAGTAAAGAAGCAGAGTATTATTTATTTTAGCAGCCTTCAAAGAAAAAATAAGAAAAGTGGTAAATTTTCAACAAGAAAATTTAAATTGAAATTAAAATTGATAAGTCAAGTTTATAAAAAGCAAGGTCGTGTGATAGCCGACGTGGATGATAATAATTTTTCGATTGGGATAGTATGAGCGTATGAAAGTGGATTGAAATTTAAAACAGAAAAAACGGTTAAAATTGAAATTTTAATTTTTATTTCGAAAGAATTTTCAAGTCGGATTATTCGACTTTAATAATAGTACAAAATGACGGCAAGGTAGTAAATAAGCATAGATTGCCTTTTCTTTGGGAAGGTGCGCGGCAAGCAGCAATACAATTTTGAAAATCACTTACATCAAATTAAAATGTTATTTATCAACTACATCAGCTAACAAAACTTTTCAATTTTCAACAAAAACTTTTCTTTAAATTATTTATAAAGAAATAGTGTTAATCATTCATAATAATTGTGTATAGGTTCTTCTCCAGAGAATCTTAAATTTCAAACCAAACTTATTACTTCTTATTATTGAATATTTAATAATTAAAATTTGGAAACAAAATGAATCGGCCCTTAATGAATTGCTGAATTAAGGTTTGAAAAACAAAACGATATCTTGAAAACTATTTATCGGATCGATTTGAGATATTTACAGATTATTCTTGAAGTATTGTACTTGATAAGACAATCCAAAAATATTTAATTTTCTGAAACTTTTGACTGCACGTATTATCCCTTATACTTTAATTTAATTTAACTAATTATTATCAATAAATGTTGCTATTTGTCCTCAGACAGATTGTAGTAAAACCATAGATTCAATAAAAAAAAATTATCTTATTAAGTTTTGCTTTTATTTTTTTACACTTTTTCAATATTCATCCAAATTCCACCTTTAATGGCAAAGAAAAATGCTTTTTTATCCTTTTCAAGAGGTACAATTGTTTTGGGGTTTAAACTAAATTTGAAATTTTTCAATAAAGTTGTTAATCCAACTTTTACTTTCAGTAAACCCAGACGTTTTCCTAGAAATTAAAAATTACATAAATATATCTACAAAAATAAAAAACTTACCAATGCATATACGTGGACCATCTCCAAAAGGAAGAAAAGCGTTTGGATGCATTTTGGATTTATTTCCTGGCAAAAACCTGTCGGGATCAAATTGGTCAGGATTAGAAAAATACTCTGGATCGTTTTGAATCTGTAGTACGGGAATGTAGATTTGGGATCCCTTTTTGACCGATAAATTTGTTCCAGGCATTGTCCAATCTTTGGTACACTCCCGTGTTAAGAATGGCAACGCCGGGTACTTTCGTATGGTTTCTAAAAAACGCAATTATTAGTAATAAATTTTTTGTTTGATTAGTAATTCTATACCATTGATGCACATGTCCAAAAACGGCATCTCGTTTAGATTATCGTAAGAAATTTCTTCATTGTGTTTAGCCAATACACAATTAATTTCATTTCTTAATTTATCTTGCAGTTCCGGCTGTTGTGTCAATTCAAACAAACACAATGTAATTGCCGATGAAGCAGTTTCGGATCCAGCCGCAAAAAATACATATGTCGCTCCAGCAATTTCTTCAACACTTAACAATTTTTTATCTTTACTCAATCCACTTCCTTTTAAATCCAAGCTATCTTTATTTTCAATATTTATGTTGTTTCTGAGCTGAATCAGCAGCTGCATCAAGTCATTTCTAACCACATTATCTTTTTCTCTATAGTCAACGGTTTGCTTGGTGAAGTTTAAATAAAATTCTCTAGTACTTTTTGTACTTGCAGCTATACCTAATTTATTTAATAAAGCTGGATTCAGAAAAGCAATCAAGAATTTTGTGTTTTGTATTATACCCTCTGAACGATCATTTTTTAAGAATTTGGTGAAATGGTTTTCTTTATTTAATAGAGAATCACATTCTATACCAAAAAAGCAAGTTCCAATGATATCAATGATATACTTAGTGGACAATTCTTTCATATTTAGTATTTCAGACTTTTTGCAAGCTTCTTCTAAAACATTTGCCATGTTATTACTTTTTGATATTAGAATGTCCAACATCATTTTTACTTTGTTTGGTGACATCGTCGGTGTTAAAATATTTCGCATATTTTTCCATTCTGTTCCTTTGAGTGAAAATACATTTGCACTCAAGGGATCAGCTTCCTTGTTTATATACACAGAACGATCGGTAAAATGAGAAAAATCTTTCACAAAAATTTGATTGATTAAACTGGGATCGAATACCACTAGGATTGGTTTCATCAAAAAGTAATAACCAGCGTATTTGTATCCTTTTGATTTAAATTCCCGATACGTCTTCTCAAATATATCCACCATTGGAATTTTTCCGAAAACTACATTACTTAAATTACCAAAAATAATGTTTGGTGATAATGTTCGCACATTTTGTCTCTTCCAAAAACCAAAAATCCACTTATAATAAATCACTAATAACGATGCGGTTAATGCGAGTGTGGTAAAAATAGTCAAAACCTCCATGATGAAGTTATAGATTTACTAAACTGAAACTATTCACTTAGTTGATTATAATTTTAGGAATACTGATATGATATTATTTATTTCAAGTAATAATTTTATCAGTTAATATTTAGGCAATAATTATATAAGTAATAATAAATATATAATTTGTTGTTAGTCATGTATTATTATTATTGAACTAGGCTATAAATATTACTTACATAAAACTGAAAATATATTTTAATTATGTACTTATAGATATCAATAACACGATAACAGAATGTAACCACTTTGACGACCTTAAAAATAAACGTTCCTTTGCAAATTTTTTCAACACTTGAAATCATAGATATTTATATAAAGTACTATATATAAACATCTATGCTTGAAATAAAGCGACCATGATGGAGTTTTGACAGTTTAAGACTCATCTTAAAGCATACAAATCTATTTTTTATTGTTATATTATATTTTGTTGTATTATATGGGATAGGGTAGTTTTGATTTTTGAAGGATTAAAAATAAAAATTTTAGTAAAGAAGCAGAGTATTATTTATTTTAGCAGCCTTCAAAGAAAAAATAAGAAAAGTGGTAAATTTTCAACAAGAAAATTTAAATTGAAATTAAAATTGATAAGTCAAGTTTATAAAAAGCAAGGTCGTGTGATAGCCGACGTGGATGATAATAATTTTTCGATTGGGATAGTATGAGCGTATGAAAGTGGATTGAAATTTAAAACAGAAAAAACGGTTAAAATTGAAATTTTAATTTTTATTTCGAAAGAATTGTCAAGTCGGATTATTCGACTTTAATAATAGTATAAAATGACGGCAAGGTAGTAAATAAGCATAGATTGCCTTTCCTTTGGGAAGGTGCGCGGCAAGCAGCAATACAATTTTGAAAATCACTTACATCAAATTAAAATGTTATTTATCAACTACATCAGCTAACAAAACTTTTCAATTTTCAACAAAAACTTTTCTTTGAATTATTTATAAAGAAATAGTGTTAATCATTCATAATAATTGTGTATAGGTTCTTCTCCAGAGAATCTTAAATTTCAAACCAAACTTATTACTTCTTATTATTGAATATTTAATAATTAAAATTTGGAAACAAAATGAATCGGCCCTTAATGAATTGCTGAATTAAGGTTTGAAAAACAAAACGATATCTTGAAAACTATTTATCGGATCGATTTGAGATATTTACAGATTATTCTTGAAGTATTGTACTTGATAAGACAATCCAAAAATATTTAATTTTCTGAAACTTTTGATTGCACGTATTATCCCTTATACTTTAATTTAATTTAACTAATTATTATCAATAAATGTTGCTATTTGTCCTCAGACAGATTGTAGTAAAACCATAGATTCAATAAAAAAAAATTATCTTATTAAGTTTTGCTTTTATTTTTTTACACTTTTTCAATATTCATCCAAATTCCACCTTTAATGGCAAAGAAAAATGCTTTTTTATCTTTTTCAAGAGGTACAATTGTTTTGGGGTTTAAAGTAAATTTGAAATTTTTCAATAAAGTTGTTAATCCAACTTTTACTTTCAGTAAACCTAGACGTTTTCCTGGAAATTTAAAATTATTTAAATATTTCTACAAAAATAAAAAATCTTACCAATGCATATACGTGGACCATCTCCAAAAGGAAGAAAAGCGTTTGGATGCATTTTGGATTTATTTTCTGGTAGAAACCTGTCAGGATCAAATTGGTCAGGATTAGGAAAATACTCTGCATCGTTTTGAATCTGTAGTACGGGAATGTAGATTTGGGATCCTTTTTTGACCAATAAATTTGTTCCAGGCATTGTCCAATCTCTGGTACACTCCCTAGTTAAGAATGGCAACGCCGGGTACTTTCGGATGGTTTCTAAAAAACGTAATTATTAGTAATACATTTTTTGTTTGTTTAGTAATTGTATACCATTGATGCACATGTCCAAAAACGGCATCTTATTTATGTTATCGTAAGAAATTTCTCCATTGCATTTAACCAATACACAATTAATTTCATCTCTTAATTTATCTTGAAGTTCCGGTTGTTGTGACAATTCAAATAAACAGAATGTAATTGCCGATGAAGCAGTTTCGG
Source organism: Rhagonycha fulva (assembly GCA_905340355.1). Lineage (NCBI taxonomy): Eukaryota > Metazoa > Arthropoda > Insecta > Coleoptera > Cantharidae > Rhagonycha > Rhagonycha fulva. Next base: position 11,590,750 of record HG996555.1, read on the forward strand.
ATCCAGCCGCAAAAAATACAAATGTCGCTCCAGCAATTTCTTCAATACTTAACAATTTTTTTTCTTCACTCATTTCACTTCCTTTTAAATCCAAGCTATCTTTACTTTCAATATTAATGTTGTTTCTGAGCTGAATCAGCAGCTGCATCAAGTCATTTCTAACCACATTATGTTTTTCTCTATAGTCAACGGTTTGCTTGGTGAAGTTTAAATAAAATTCCCTAGTATTTTTTGTACTTGCAGCTATACCTAATTTATTTAATAATGTTGGATTCAGAAAAGCAATCAAGAATTTTATGTTTTGTATTATGCCCTCTGAATGATCATTTTTTATGAATTTGATGAAATCGTTTTCTTTATTTAATAGAGAATCACATTCTATACCAAAAAAGCAAGTTCCAATGATATCAATGATATACTTAGTGGTCATTTCTTTCATATCTATAATTTCAAACTTTTTGCAAGCTTCTTCCAAAACATTTGCCATGTTATTACTTTTTGATATTAGAATGTCCAACATCATTTTTATTTTGTTTGGTGACATCGTCGGTGTTAAAATATTTCGCATATTTTTCCATTCTGTTCCTTTGAGTGAAAATACATTTGCACTCAAGGGATCAGCTTCCTTGTCGATATACACAGGACGATCGGTAAAATGAGAAAAATCTTTCACAAAAACTTGATTGATTAAATTGAGATCGAATACCACTAAGATTGGTTTCATCAAAAAGTAATAACCAGCGTATTTGTATCCTTTAGATTTAAATTCCCGATATGTCTTTTCAAATATATCCACCATTGGAATTTTTCCAAAAACTACATTACTTAAATTACCAAAAATAATGTTTGGTGATAATGTTTGCACATTTTTTCTCTTCCAAAAACCAAAAATCCACTTATAGTAAATCACTAATAACGATGCGGTTAATGCGAGTGCGGTAAAAATAGTCGAAACATCCATGATGAAGTTAAAAATCTACTAAACTGAAACTATTCACTTAGTTGATTAAATAATTTTTGGAATACTGATATGATATTTTTTATCTAAAGTAATAATTTTATCAGTTAATATTTAATTATATAAGTAATAATAAATATATAATTTGATGCTAGTCATGTATTATATTATTGTACCATACTATAAATATTACACAAAACTGAAAATATATTATAATTATGTACTTATAGATATCAATAACACAATAACAGAATTTAATCACTTTGACGACCTTGAAAATAAATGTTCCTTTGCAAATTTTTTCAACACTTGAGATAAAGCAACCATGATGAGATTTTGACAGTTTCAGACTCAACTTAAAGCATACAAAATTATTTTTTATTGTTATATAAATATTGTTATATTATTTGAGATAGGGTAGTTTTGATTTTTGGAGGATTAAAAATAAAAATTTTAGTAAGGAAGCAGTGTATTATTTATTTTAGCAGTCTTCAAAGAAAATAGGAAAAGTGGTAAATTTTCAACAAGAAAATTGAAATTGAAATTGAAATTAAAATTAAAATTGATCTCAAGTTTATAAAAGGCAAGGTCGTGTGATAGCCGAGGTGGATGATAAAAAGTTTTCGATTGGGATAGTATGAGCGTATAAAAGTGGATTAAAATTTAAAACAGAAAAAACGGTTAAAATAGGAATTTTAATTTTTATTTTGAAAGAATTGCCGAGTCGGATTATTCGACTTTAATAATACAAAATGGCGGCAAGATAGTAAATAAGAACAGATTGCCTTTTCTTTGGGAAGGTGCGTGGCAAGCACAATACAATTTTGAAAACTACCTACACCAAATTAAAATGTTTTTTATCAACTACATCACCTAAGAAAACTTTTCAATTTTCAACAAAAAATTTTCTTTCATTTATTTATAAAGAAATAGTTGATAAAAATTGCTCAAGTTCTAATGCTGATCGTTTGGACAAGCATCGTTTCAAGAAAAAGCGAGTTTAAAAAAAATCAGTTTTTTGTGGTGAGTTTTATTTCATTTATCTCATTTATCGTATATTATAACGTAATAAAATGTCATCTTCTAAAGCTAGGTTTACATTTTTTTAACATTCATCCATATTCCATTTTTAACGAAGAAATCTTTATTTTCTTTTACAAGAGGAACAATTGTTTTTTGGTTTAAAGTAAAATGAAAGTTTTTTAATAAAACTGCTAACCCAAGTTTCACTTTAAGTATACCAAGACGCTTCCCTAAAATTTTCCAGTTGAATGAAATTCTTATGGAAATTAAAAACCTTACCAATGCATATTCGTGGACCATCACCAAATGGAAAATATGTATTTGAACGAATTCTGGATTTATTTTCTGGCGAAAATCGTTCAGGATCAAAAATTTCAGGATTAGGAAAATACTCAGAATCATTTTGAATTTGTAGTACTGGTATGTAGATTTGAGATCCTTTTTTAATCAATAAATTTGTTCCAGGCATTATCCAATCTTTGGTACACTCCCTCGTTAGAAATGGTAACGACGGATACTTTCGGATGGTTTCTGAAAATAATACAATAGATAAAATAATTTTTTTGACCTTAGCTTTTCGTTACCTTTAATGCACATATCCAAAAAAGACATTTTCATCAAATTGTCATAAGAAATTTCTCTGTTATGTTTAGCCAACACACAATTAATTTCTTTTCTTAATTTATCTTGAAGTTCAGGATTTTGTACTAATTCAAACAAGCAAAACGTAATTGTTGAAGAAGAAGTGTCTGACCCAGCCGCAAAAAACAAAAACATTTGCGCAGCAATGTCTTTTGTAGACAATAACTTTTTATTCCTATGCAAACCGCTACCTTCTAAGTCCATACTATCATTGTTCTCAATGTTTTGATATTGTTTCTGAGCTGAATTAGCAATTGCATTAAATCATTTCTAACGACATTATTTGTTTCTCTATATTCTACCGTTTGCTTCGTGATGTTTAAAAAGAATTCCGAAACATTTTTACTATGCAACTGAATCCCTAATCTCTTTAAAAGACTCGGATAAAGCACAGAAATAAAAAATTTTGCACTTTGTAATGAATTATATGATTCGTTTCGAAGAATTTTTGTGAATTCGTTTCTTTTCTTTAACAATAGATCGCATTCTATACCAAAAAAACAAGTACCTATAATATCGATGATAAATTTAGCCGACACATCCTTCATATTAACTGCTTCCGAATTTTTGCAAGCTTCTTCCAATACGTTTATCAAGTTATTACTTTTTGAGATGAAAATATCAAACATCATTTTTAATTTGTTTGGCGACATTGCTGGAGTTAAAATATTTCGCATGGTTTTCCATTCTACACCTTTAAGCGCCAATAAATGTGCAGATATTGGATCATTTTTTTTGTCCATATGCGTAGGATGATCGGTAAAATGAGAGAAATCTTTCACAAAAATTTGATTGATTAAATTTGGATCTAATATTACCAACACTGGTTTTATCAAAAAGTAATATCCTGCGTATTTGTATCCTTTTGATTTAAATTCTCGATATGTCCTTTCAAAAATATTCACCATTGGAATTTTTCCAAAAACTACGTCGTTTGAGTTGCCGAAAAAAAAGTTTGTTGATAGGGTTTGTACATTTCTTCTCTTCCAAAAGCCAAAAATCCACTTATAGTAAATCACTGATAATGATGTGGTTATCACTAAAACGGTCAAAATAGTCAAAACTTCCATGGTGACATTAGAAATGCGTATTGAAGCCTATAAGATTTCAGGAAGTTGTTTTATAATTGTTTTAGTGATGATATGCAGTTATTTATCTAAAAAAAAAACAGTTTTTTATCTCCTTATTTACAGTGATTTTGTTGGTAATTATCAATATTTTTTTAAACAAAAATAGCAACTTATCTAACAGTTATATTGAATAACAGTTGATAATACTACTAATTAATAATTATATCTTGTTTACAGCAATTAATGAGATGACAGAATTTAACAAAAAAATAAGAACATGTTGATTCTAGTTGAAATTTAATTGAAAATAATATGGAAAATTAAGAAATGCCAGAATTACTGTTTGGTATAAATTTTAAAATTTTAAATATATAAATTATTAACTCGTTGATATTAGATAATATAAAACTTCAAAATATCGAGTTATTATTAAATTAAAAATTGTTAAAAGATTTATTTAGCTTTCAAACGTAATATCGTTCGTCATCAGAATAATATACAAATGTGTGTAAATCTTTTAACAATTTTTAATTTAATAATAACTCGATATTTTGAAGTTTTATATTATTTAAAATTTTAAAATTACAAGGATTTGTGACAATATAATTTATTTAGGAAGGCGGAGTGGCAATAATAGTTTTGCTAGAGGAACATTTTCTTTTTCAAGATAGTCTTCATTTAGGTCTATACACTTCGTCTAACGTTTTTCAATTTTTTGATCCGTTTCGAATAATACGATTTCTGTAACTCTTCCAACTATAGGCATTTGTTTCATCAATGATGTATTCGCTAAAGACTAATCATTTTCACCTAGCCAATTTCTTCAAGTTTTGGAAGTAAGAAATTGTAGCAGGGGGTTAACTCTGAAGAATATACTAATAGTGGATAGGGAAGTAGTTTAAACCGTAATTATTGGATTTTGGCCAAGGAAAGTGCACACGTGTGCACCCTTGCATTGTCCTGATGGAAGAAAACCTTATTTTTCACAAAATGGGGTTGGTTTTCCTTCAAGGTATGTTTAAAATTATCTAATAAGTATCTCTCTCTCTTTCTCTCAGATTCCTTCGTCCTACGAAAGGACATAGTGTTATTTTTTCAAATGTTCTCTAGGCAAATTACACCTCGGTGGTTTGCCGTTGCTTTCCGGGTGGAGGCGGTCAGAATAATGGTTTTACTTCCCCCGGAGTCCAACCGGGTATTTTGTATTAGCAGTTTGTGCGCTTAATCGCTATGCTAACAATCTTTCAATATATTTAGTGTAAATTATTCCGCGTGTATCTCATAAAACTCGTAAAAAGTGATCAAAAACTTAATTAAAATATTGTAATTTTGCTTTTTTTGACTTTATTTTGAAGAAAAATTTATTTGATCAGCAGACCAGATTATAATTTTAATAATTTCAGTAAGATGCAGGGTTACTAAATCATATATTTTGAAAAATTATAACACATCATCATTAAGCAAGGATGTGATTTTCTAAAACAAAATTATAAACTAATTTTAAACTTCAGGTTAATTGCCCAATTAAACAAATGCATAGTAAATGTATGGAAATTGTGCAATTTTTATTGTTAAATTGGAAAGCTTTCTTTAATTCATGATTTCGGCTAATTTTCGTGACCAAATTTGCAATACAATTCGTGTACATTCAAGTAACATTTAAAATTTTTACGTAATGTTAACAACCGGTACCCATGTGTAGTGAATATATGCATAGTACCGAATGGAAAATACAAAATTAATGATTTTTAAAATGTTTTAAAATTAACTAGTTAGTAAAGGTTAATATTAATCCTACGTGGAAATTATAAGGCATAAATCATTAACTTGTTGTAGTGACTGGAACTTAATTTGTACCCCCTCTTTAGCCAATATTACAAGTGCCCTTTTTTCGCAACCATTTCAACAAAAAAATTGATTGAGAACCTTGTTAATTCCCAGATTTGAAAAAATATAAAAATTTATATCCAAATTACTTTTACCACAGTTGAGTTTCCAAGAAACTGAAAATGTTTTTTCTCAATATTTTCAATCTCAGGGTTTAATCTTCGATGGTTTAATTTCTCAACTATTAAAAATAATAATTTACTGTAGTAGGTAATTAGAATCAGCATATTGAAAATTAAATGGTTATAATAGGAGACAACCCAACCATTCAAAAAATGTAGCAATTTGTATAAATAGATCAATTGCTGCTCTTGAACAACTTTTTTACGCTTTCTTGACGATTGATTTTTGTAACCTACTATTTATTAAATGTTTGAAGGTGAAGGATGTTTACATAATTAATTTTGTGGTGTGTAATTCAAGCAAATAAAAATATTGAGCAACACCTTGATTTTTGATTTTGCCTCAGGTTATGGAAGTTCGAAATCGATACAACTTCCTTATTATTAACAATACCGCATAATTTAAACCAAAAATATTTGTAATAAAAAAAATTATTTATTTATACCTGTCAATCTCCAATTTGTTTCAATTATACAATACTAAACAGGAAGAACAAAATGGATATCGTAATTTAAGGGCAGGACTATTTTTTGTAATGTTTACATGTTATTACGGCACATAAATTTTGTTATACTGTGTATGCCACCCTTGGCCTTGTTAGATCGTTTAAAGATAGAAAAGTTTGTTTCAAAATTTCCTTTCCTGTTGTGCTATAGCAAAAATATAATTTTTAAAAATGAATCATTTACATGAAGTGCGCCCAGTTGAGCATAAACTTTTTTTAAATTTTATGTTAAATATGCATTATTTATTGTAAGGTCAGCCGCATATTTACCGTCGAGTAGCTCATAGCTGTGGTAAATCGCATGATCGAACGAGTAAACTCATAATAATCAATATTCAGCTGATAGTGCCATTTTACAAAAAAAAAAGATTTATAGAAAAATTAAATCCATGTGATTCTATTAGACTCTATTTATTAGATTTATTAGTAGTAATGTTTGGTTTGCTACTGAGGTAGTAGTAAAAGCGTAGATGATATGAATGAGTTCGAGATATTGTTAAGGATCTTTTTACTTACTCTGTACCTAAATATATACTCACCTTATGTATACGTAAATTTTAGATAAAGCTTTTCTATGTAAAACTCTCAATTGTCTTAACGGTTGTTTTATTTTATTTTTCAACTATTTAAATTTTTATGATTTTTATATTAATATTTATTAACAAGTATCATATTATTCTATCTTACTAACATACATTTTTTGATTAAGACTGCAAACGTACCTGAAAGCTCACAAATGGTTTTAAAAGATTACATCACTCCAGAGATTTCGAAACAAAACTTTTGCATTCTGATCAAAAAATAAAATTAATATCTAATTTTAAATCAATATTACAATTTTTTGCAACACACCTGTACCTTGGAACTTTTGAGTACCTTTTTGAAAACTAAACTGATTTTTCTCGAAACTACATTTTCAAATCAGCAAGCTGAAAAACTCGAGCAATTTTTAACTGATTAATTTGAAATTTTAACAAAATGTGTACGTTTTTCTAGTGAAGTACCTAGGGACTTTACGTTTGTTTAAAAACTATTTAATTTATAGGCAACATTTTATGAGCTATTTAACAAAAAAGTATATATTTTTTTCAAACTGCTGCCATTTCTAAAAAAATTCAATATTTTGTAATATCCCTATGTACTTCCTATTTTAAGAAAAAACTTTAATATCTGACTTTGCAGAGGAACGAGTCAAGCCAGAAGTCTCACTCGAATTTCAATCTAGCCCCGCCATTTTAACGCAAAAGTTAACAATAAAAATATTTTTTTTTACTCTTAAAGAAAGGTGTAATAAATCTGAAAGTTTATTTTTTTTTTAAACTTCATCATTTTAACAACAAAAAATTCTCAAAAATTGTTCATTGCTGGGGGTGGTGTAGTGGTGTAAAATCCTTTAATGATTTTTATTAAGCTTAATTAACTCGATATTTTTTTAATTTTAATAATTGTATTAGAAACCTCGTGAGTAACAAACTTACCTATAGAATATTATTATTCTACTATCATAACTCTTAGTTTTATATTGCTACCTACCCTTAATATGTTGTGGCCTTCCCCATATTTGATAAATTACAGTCGTCCAAGATCACCGGACTACCAATCAAACAATAATTCATATTTTCTGTTATTATCATCAATTATTTGACTTGATTCTAATTTTGGTATAAATTATATAGTACAAAGTTTTACATATGGTTGCGTATCTTTCTAAAATTTGTAATCAATAGTATACTATCAATGATCAACTTGACCACATCGCAGTTCACCAACCCCGTGCAGCATACAATAATCCGGAAATAAATTCCTAGTAAACAAATAATCTCTTTTATCGGTAATAATAAATTTTACAATAAAAGGTAAAAATGAATGATCATAGGTCAAATAAAGTTGTTAGACTGACCGTGGAAGAATTCAAAGAAGAAGTTATACCTTGAGGTGGTATACCATGCAAGAAAAAGTAAAACATTGATTTTTTTATTGATTTATATTAACCGTGGTTATCAATAATATTTTAATGTGGTCTCACACTTAATAGCCCAATTTATTGTGAAATCAAATATTGAGACCACAAAGTGCCCCTGTCCATCAGAAGGCCTAGTTAAGAAATGTGAGCTTCGAACCCGGAATTTCCGGCTGAAACTTAATCAGAGGCTAAATAACATCATATGCCACAAGAAAATATTGACTGTGCATTAAAGCATTGAAGATTGAACTTCACTTTGAAATCTCATACAGGGTTGAGCGTAAAACTTACCAGTTTTTCTAAGGAATTTTAAAATTTAAAATTTAAATTATTTAGTTGTAGTCATGGATCCCAACAACGAAGGACATATTTCGATCTAATTTGAATTCATAAAAAAATAAAAATCAATATTTAAAAAACTGTATTTAAATAACACGACTGACTTATGTACATCTTTTGGTATCATAAAACGTAAATATGACACTTAAATTGCGTTAGGGGTGACAAAGAAAATATTTTTACAAAAAAAAAACTATTGAATATGTTATTTTGAGTCTAATCACTTTCTTTTTCACGTTTGTAAATTTTTCTGTTTGTTTTAAAAAACACATTCAATCTTTTCCAATCTCTTTATACTTATGGAAAAAGCACTTAAACTGCAGACAATATTGGCACTGAAAACACACATCTAATAACTTAATAGTTTCTGTTTTGAGCATCCTGGTAGTTATATTTTACATCGTTCCTGGAGTACACCGAATTTTCCTGTAAATGTTGATCATCTTGGTATGGAATTTGTGGTATATAATATCGAAGTCCCGAAGAATAAACAATTCCGATTTGTGGAACTTGTTTATTTGGTTGATTCCATTGTTGATTGTATTGTTGAGGTGCGTACGGCTGCATGATTGGTTGGAACAATTGCTCTGGGTTAGGTAACTGACGTAATTTATCTAATTCGTATTCTTGTACTGTGAAAAATTGTGGTCCTTGGTAATCATAACCGACTGCACGAGCTTGTGCTCTTTTAAGTTCGTAGAACTTGTTTGAATTGCCCAAATATTTTTGGTCTTGAGCTGTGCCCAATATTAAGTTAGGGTTTGGCCTAAACGACAGCACGTTTTTGCGGTAAACTGAAGGAACGAGAGGTTTGTAAGTCGATGGATTTGGTACATCGTCGAATTCTTCGTGGACCGGTGCAGGAGCTCTTCGTTCGTTAATTGGTGGTGTATATGTTGTTGTACTAACGGGTGGGACAATTGGGCCTTGGTTTGTTCCGAAAGAAACCATAATTGGTTTGGAAGATGTGAATGAAATCGACGAGAAGACTATCTGAAAAAAATATTTTAAGTTACTAACTTGATTATTATGATATAAAATAATTGTGTTCTACTTTGTGTGGTTAAATTCAAACAATGTTATTGCTTATACCTGAATGAAATTATTAACAAATAATGTTATTTAATATAAATAGTTCAAGTAAACCAAATATCATCTTGCGTTTTAATAAGCCAGAGAATGTATTTCCTAGATTGTTCACTTTTCCATTCAAAATAATAATATACAATTACCGATTAGTACTATAGAAAATAGTACAATCTCAATAGCCGGTGCCGTAGAGCAAATTAACACCTTTTGTGTGATTTACTTAATCTACCAATTAATTAGTAAAAGAAATTAGCACATATAATCGTGTGAACAAATCTTATACTTAAATCATTTAATTTCAAAATAAATAATGCCTCAATTAAAATTTATAATAATATTGGATACAATTATTCGTAATTGTAACTTATAAATGGTAATAATAGTAGATATTTGTAATTAAAAGTAATTATTATTTTCTTACTTGTAGTAGTGAAAGTGTAAATAAAATTTTCAGTTTTATGATGACAAATAAATTCTGGACAATGTCATTTACTGTAGATTGTATAATTTCAAAGATGTAACATAAATTTACATGAATTTACATATATTTGCATTTTGGTGATCAAAAAAATAATAAATTAAGAAAAAAATTATCATAAGTTGTTTTATTGTTATGTAATGTGGTTAACACAGTTATTGCAAATTTCGTAAATATTTTGTAATGCAATTAATGGATCTGAAATATGCGATAAACGTCTTCCTAAGTTATTCAGTCACCGAATCGTAAGTGACTCTCTTTTCTAAACAGAACTAATACAAATAGTAAAATGTTAGCCAATTTGGGTTCAAGAAACTATTTGGTGTCATTTTTGACTCGGTAGTTTAAACATTCATAATTTATTAATTAGTATTCCATTGGTTACTTCCACAATATGAACGAATGTTTAATAACAAAAGCTTGACGCCATGCTAGAGGTTCTCTTGAATACAAATTACTGTCGAAAGTAACAAATAATATCTTCCAAACGATAAAGAGCTCGATTTGGGTGAAATAAAAAATATAGAATCAAAAATTCGAGCTGAATTGCTAAGACTCAATTTGCGTCCTTTCAGATAAACTAAATCTTATCTTTGCATCTTATAATATCCAAGATGACTTCCAATTAGTCAACGGTAGGCGTAGAGAAGGATCTATGAATGCAAAATAAACTCCTAAAGAAAGATCAGCTAAGAAAAAAAAGAGAAGTCCAGCGATGATCGCGAAGGTAAAAGAACAAAATAGTCTCCAATTCAATGAAGCAATAGAGACCATTGAGCAGGCCATTTTCATCAAAAAGTGAAAAGAACAAAACAAGGAGACGTCTACTTGAATTGAAAAAAAGTGTTGAAGGCACTCAACCCCGTTATTAGGAAATGGACAGTCCGAATCAATGACCTAGATCCCAAGATGGAGGTGCCAGATGGAGATTGCAATAAAATTCCGAAACGTGGTGGGTGATGATGGACACAAGTTTATCAAAACACTCCGAAACACGCATAACATGTTGTAGAACTGGCCATCTTGCCAGTTAATTTACTTCAGAAGTAAATTAACTATTTGAAACTAATTTTTACATTATTACAAATTATATTACATTAATCTTTTCGGTCTTTCCATACTTTTATTTGCGTTAAGGTGCTAACAGCGTTGACGAATTCCAACCGCTACTGTTCTCTAATGTTCGCTAATGTTAGTCTCAGCAAAAGCGTATATAATTTCCTGTCCATATAGAATTTAATTATCTTTAATTTTGCATAGTAAAGGTTTGCGAGTTGAATGAAACGAACACGGGTTATTTCATTAAGCTTTTTAGGTTCTAAGTAGAACATTGCTTTTCCCTTTTTGGGAATTACAAATTCGATTAGCGGGGTGGATTAGTCTCCATATTACCTATTTCCGATAAATCAATATCTATTTTACCCCACCGTGTGGATGTCTACTGAAAGATCGAGCTAAGAAATTCTGTATAGTCCGCGATTTGAACCCAGAATTTCCGCTCTGTACTCAACCAGCAGTCACATCACTCCACGGCTGTGGCTAACGGGTTATTTCATCAAATCTAAATTTTAATACGTAACTTACAAAATTAAGTACCTTATCCATTACAATGATCATTAACTTTCTTTTAACTGAGAGATTTAAGAAGTTCACGAGATGAACCGTGATGTACATTGTCAAGCCTACATTTGGTATAAAAAAAGAGCAAGTTCGGATCTGCCTCATCTGACTAAACGTCAAGGTAGCCCTAAAAATGGTTAAACTTGGAAAACAATCATTCCAAAGAGTGTCCAAATAAACCCCCTCTTCCCCTAAAGTCTCTTAAAAACATGTGCACTTCCCCCTCAATTAAGGATGTGTTTTCGTCTGTAACTTGCTGAATTTCAATTTTATCGAAAATCTTTATAGGTAAAAAATTGAAGAGCATAAAATTCTCTACAAATTAAGCTACTCTATTAATTTCCACCATAACGTAAAATTTAGGTCTTTTCAAACTTTAAGGTAGAAAAAATTATCTCTTCTTACATTTTTTGAGTTTTAGTGCCTCTTTTCACTCGATCCTATAGCTATGCTCTGGTTTCTGAAGACCTTGCTTAACAAACATGAGTCACTTCCGATGAGTGATTTAAACTTGAAGCACACTTAGGCGACGCCACAACACACCACACACCAGGCGACGCCACAGCTTGGTAGGGTCCGCACATTTTTGTGTGTGTTGTGGGCTTCTGTCTGTGGTGTGGTATCGCGTCGCCTAAGGCTCTGGCCACACGTGCAGTAGAATGACGCTGGCAGCAGCAGTAAAACTGCAGGAACGCCCATTCTCAAGATAAATGAAAGGTAATGTCGCAGCTTTAACAATGCACTTGTATCAGCATTACCTTGAAAATGCGCCTACTTGGCTTTTACTGCTGCTGCCAGCGGCATTTTACTGCACGTGTGGCCAGAGCCTAAGTGTGCTTCAAGCTTTAAAGTAAAAAAATTAAGCGCTCTTTTCTGGTACTAAACCGAAGGTTTTAAACAAAAAGATTAGATTTTCTGGTTATTTCTAGTCAAATGTACCTAATTATTATCGAAGTGTACTTAATTAAGATTATTTTTTGTTATCCTAAAATTTCAAAGCATTTTGTTATCAGAAATGCTTTAAAAATCGCTGATAAAAAAAATAATGACCGTGAGAGTTTTCTACCACATTTTGATATTTATAGTTTTGATTTCTATCAGGGAAATCCAAATTTCCTACATATAAGACCGACTGTTTAACCACTATAAAAAGAACAAGTTTTCTGCATTAGTACAGAAATGCGACGTACCTTTTTTCGTCATTCATAGTGCACAAGTCTTCCTACGATAATTGATAAAAATTAGGCTTGTAGGCCATAGATGGGAAAACTTTTTAACTAAAAAGATATCAGTTAGTTTAAAAAGTGGTTTTACACTCAAGCGGCGTAGAGACGCGACTAATAAGGCTATACCATTTCTGAACAAAATCATAGTAATTTACTTTTACAATAAATTATAATAATTAATTATTAATAATAATTAGAGACGGTCGAAGCACAGTGATCAAGCGAGTTGATTATGACCGCTAAATACCCGGTTTGAATCCGGGTAAAAAAAGAACTTTATTTTGGCCATTTTTCTGGTTCTCCAGGTCGGGGGTTCTTCGTCAGGCTGACTTCTCGTCATAGGTAAAACATGCAATGCCACGAAAGCTATTTAATGTTAAAATTTAACATCGTAATGGTCAGCCACGACCCGTCAGGGTTGTAGCGCTACACGTTAGTTAGTTAATTATAATAATTATTTACAGTTGTATAATAATTTACAATAAAATAATAATTACAATTTCATGCGGTATACATTAGTAATTTATTTCCATATAATATTCCTATGAATATGGACAGATATATGAAAATGGAAATTTATTAATTAAACTTGAAACTCACCGCAAACCACATCATCTCCAGGTAGTTTTTACAGTTTGGTAATAAATTTTTTAACCAATCAGAAGTAAATTACAGAGTATAAGAGTTTTGTATGAACTAAATTGTACCTTACTCATATCAGATATTAATTATTTTAGTTGTTAGCTCTAAAAGGTTGTAAATGCAGCTTAATGTTAGAAGAAAGAAATACGTGATTCATAAGGTCAGAGTTAACATTTTGTTGAAACTTTCGAAACTGAAAACTAAATCTTTGCCACAACTGATACAACTGATAATGTGCAAGTGCACATAACATAATCATTTTCTTGACAATTTTTAAACTTTCTCTTAAAATATAGGAATCGCTAAAGCATCTAAAAAGGCGATAAATAATGTATCTAAAATTATTTTCTAATTATACCACAATTTTTATAATATGTAAATTATCTATAGAAAGCGTTAGAACAATAGATTTATTTATTGCAAATCCTTAGACATTTCAATCTCAGTAAATTGTACGACAATTTCCTACAAGAACAATTAAACAGTTCGACCATGCATTGTTATACTTATTTTATGTTAAACACTAAATTCTAATTACGAGTATGCTAAACTGAATTTTGCCTTGATGATATAACTTGTAATTGTTAATTTATTGTTTGGATTTAAGATGATTTTAGTTCCGCGTTCATCGTTACGTAAAATGAAATGTTAATGTAGGAGGATTTTACAATTACACGCTTCTTAATTACAATAAAAAATGTAGTATACCAATTTTGACCAAATTAAAAGTTACTTAATTTTTTATTAGCAAAACTGAACGATTAATTCCTGATTCAGCTTTGTTTATTAAGCCGGTCGATGAAGATTATCGCTTTTAAAATTTCATATTATTTTAATCTTGACAGCTGAAAGTACCTAAATTAAGGAAATTGCACTGGAAGATTTTTAAATTATGCAAAACGTACCTACATTTGGCTTTTAATATTGCGAATTTTAAAGAGTTGTTGCAAAAATTATTTCCTGATTACAAAATTAGCATAAAATAATTTTAATATTAAATACCATTATCACCACGTCAGTACTAAACACAGAGAAAATATTGTACTTAAAAGTAGAACAATTTGTATCTAGGTTGTCTACAAGTAGAAATTGTGTGAAAATGTAGCACAATTTGTGTTAGAAAATAGTACAATTAAAACAAGTACAATTGTACTAAATTTTCACACAATTTGTACTTGCAGACAATTTAGACACAAATTGTTCAAAATTTAAATACAATTTTTTCTCTGTGAAGCCGGTCATTCAAAGCAGTATCTAATTCAATCATAAAAAGTTTAATTTACGTTTGTAAAATATTTGAAAGTGAAATCAGGATCATCGAAAAATCAAGGTTTATGGAGAGCTTCACTAAGACTTTTTGATCCAGCAAAAAACATAAAACTGCGAATTATCTAATTTTCCCTTATAATGACGTCACTATACTCCTATGATGTTGACTAAGGGTTACGGTGTCAAGAAGGTTATTTTGAATATCTGATATTTAAGTTTTTTGAATATATAATAAACCTTGTAAATTTTGGGTAGGTACAAAATCAATCGAAAAAGTAGTTAGCATTTTGAGACCTGTTTGTCAGCACCAATGTATGTACACGCAAAGAAAGTCCGTCGACAAAACATGTTATAACATACATAATGTATTATTATATCTTAAGGCCACCGAATTTATGCCCATTGTTATTAAGTAGGCACTAAAACCCGCATTGTCCTTTAACATTTTGACAGATATTGATCTTCTAATCTTAATTTGGCAATATCGTTATAATAAACCTACTGGTGCTTATGTAATCTATTTAGCATACTTAAATATGTGTTACTGTTTTTCGTGACATAATTAAAGCATAATAAAAAAGTAGTTCAATGAACAAAGAGATATCAAATTCAAGTTGTAAATAAACAATACTCTCAAAAACCAAAACGGGTTTTATATTAAAAATTATGTAAATTTATGCGTAATCAATAAAGTTAAATGGTTTCATAGACGAATACCATTTTGCTGAAACAGTTGCACCCATACGACTGTGGTATGTTATTATAGTGAAAAGCAATTTATTACTTTAAAGCAAAATTGACAGCAATTTATTATAATGGTCAATATAAAGTACTTCCAAATAATTAGTAGGTTTCCTAATTAAACTTTCGCTGGAACTTGACAAAATATTACAGATATTTCCAATTGAATGAAAATATTTCAATTAGGAGGCAAAATTTTTTTGAGTGTGCAAAAATGAACAACCCAGTTTTATGAACAAAAATTGAAAAGATGACAATTGTATAACGCAATAAGTTGTAAATAACAAGTGCCCAACCCACAAATTTGCGAAAGTTTTATAAAAACAAATCAATTTGGTTTTCAGATTCTGGGTTACAAATTCTGATACAGGGAAGCAAAAAAGTCACCTTAGTAATGTAAAATTGTTGTTTACTAAATCAGATATCTTTGATAATCTCAATAATAATAAAAATAAATTAACTATATAAAGGCCCAAAATAAATATAAAATTTGATAAATTTAAACGAAAGCTTCTCAAACATTTTTAACCATGGCAGATTACTTGGCTTCCATTTATGGCACAGAGAAAGACAAAGTCAACTGCTCCTTCTACTATAAAATTGGAGCATGTCAACATGGCGATCGTTGTTCTCGAATTCACAACAAACCGACATTTTCGCAAACAATTATAATGAAGAATATGTACATTAATCTTCAAAATTCTACTAAATCGGCAGATGGAAGCCATTTGGTTAACCCAGTATCAGAAGAAGAAAATCAGGAACATTTTGAAAATTTTTATGAAGACGTTTACGTGGAGTGTGAAGAAAAGTATGGGGAAATAGACGAAATGCATGTTTGCGATAACCTTGGTGATCACTTAGTAGGAAACGTGTATATCAAGTTTAGACGTGAAGAAGATGCGGAGCGTGCTGTAAATAGTCTGAATGATCGATGGTTTGGTGGCCGTCCAATATATGCTGAATTGAGCCCGGTTACGGATTTTCGTGATTCCTGTTGTCGCCAATACCAAAACAACGAATGCACTCGTTCAGGATTTTGCAATTTTATGCACCTGAAACCCATCTCGAGAGCACTAAGACGTTATTTATTTTCTAACAGGTCTTCCTTTAGAAGTAGGAACCGCTCTAGATCTCGCTCACCAAGAAGACGCAGTCGTTCACCACATTATTCACGCAACAGAAGACGTTGAAAAATTTGATGTTACTTGGTAAATTTTGAATAAAAATTTTAATTTAAGTCATGACTCGTGACCTAAGATGAATTTTTGATCACCCTGTATCTTCTTGGATCAATGAACAAATAGCATTTAAAATCATCATTACGTAACGGAATCTCTAAGTAGATCTACATCGAAAAAATAACAATAAAGAAACAAATTGTGAGCATGCACTTTCAAAATTGTTATTTAAGTTTTAATAGTCAGTAATAATTGCTGCTGATGCTATTATACAACCTTAAAAAAAATGATCATTGTAATTATTATTGTGCATTACCTTCAGATGAAAATGCAATGTCCATCAATGTTTCAAAGTTTAATGTCTGAGTAAGCAATTAAACTTGTATTCTTCTTCATTTTTTCATTGACTTTTATTTGCGTATTGAAGATGCTATAATAGTGAAAGTGAATGGTTTTAATAAATAAATTTTTTATTCGCATTCTAATAACAGTGCGGTGTTCCTATTTTAGTAATTGATATTTTAATCGTGATCTACATTGCTCAGAATAACGGAGTCTTCCAAAATTTAATTTGGCTAATCAAAAATTTAATTTTTTATTAGTTTAAAATAAAAATTAATGCTGAAAGAGAGTGGGTACATGGTTTTTTTTGCACAAAATTGATTAAATCAATAAATTGTGACACGTTTAATGAGCAGTACTTTTTAAATTATAGGTAAAACTTAATCAATCACCTAACCTATATAGATTATGGTAAACTCTGCCGCCTAAAAGCCGTAAATAAATTTGTTTTAGGTTGGTAATAAATAAATAAACCAAACAGAATTACACAATTTTGTAAATATTATTTTAGAACCGCTGAAAATATTTTAGTATGTAGGAGAGTGTAGAATACCTAAGGGGACGTCTATTAATCAAATAATGTCAAAATGGAGGGTCCGGAAAAATCTCACCAATGGGAAGAGGAGGGGAAAATCTCAGGTGAGCTTTTTAATTCAGCGAGCTTTATAAGCTCATATATGAGATTTTCACCCCCTTAGTGAGATTTTGCCGGACCTGCCTCCCATTTTGATCTCACGTGATTAATAGAGGTCCCTTAAAATTATATAGTAGTTATATGGAGGAAAATTGTAAAAAAAATCTTGATGAACTCTATAACGTAGGATGGAATTCAAAAAAAGAGAAAAAACCACTTAACAAAAGCAAGCATTATAGCAAAAATCATTACCAATATAACATTACATGAGCAGTACTAATGTAAAAAAAAATTTGGATGAGGCCCAAAGCCGAGCAACCATATCAATCACGCACGAGATACTAAACCATTTCCAGCCTAAATTTAAAAAGTTAGTGTTAACTAACTAATAATCGAGATAAATAAATTTAAACTAAGAAACATCAAAATTTCTTATGTATGATGTATACATAAAAAGTATATTAAAAAAATAC
Organism: Rhagonycha fulva; assembly: GCA_905340355.1. Lineage (NCBI taxonomy): Eukaryota > Metazoa > Arthropoda > Insecta > Coleoptera > Cantharidae > Rhagonycha > Rhagonycha fulva. The sequence goes on from HG996555.1 coordinate 11,608,955, forward strand.
TAATTATTATAATTTGCATGTTTTTAACACAAATAGCTAGAGTTCTATTAGAATATAATTACAATACTCAAAGTCAAAACAATTCCCCTTCCCCCCCCCCCGTCATTCAAAAATCTCCAAAAAGTTTAATATAAAAATTACTAGTGCTAGTGAAAAATATAAAAAGTTTGGCTTTAAAAATTCAATTTTTGGACTATATTATAAAATATCATCAAATAGAAGCCCATGGCGATTTTCGAAACATTTCAGTGTCAAAACTTGTTTACAGTACAAGTTTGAAACTAATTAAATAAAAATGAATAAACATTAAAAAAAAATTAATTGTTCTCAAATCTAATTTAAATTAGAAAACTCGCACCTTTTCAAGGTCAAGATTCCTAGGTCAATAATTATAATAATCAAGTGGTTCGGTTAGAAAAAATCGAAAGTAAGTTGCTCTTTGCTACTTCATTATATAAAAAAAAAATTAGCGGCCTATTATTTAATGTCTGATATTAAATTAATGATTTCGATTATTTCATCAAATTTGCTTATGGTTAATGAGTTTGGAAACATTTAAAGCACACGTTTACATAAATGTTACTTTACATAACACTTTTGAAATATTTAACATTTTTTAGTTACACATCGTTTTAAGAATACTCACCAGTTAACCTTCAATCTTGTTACAGTTTTTTTAATTGTTTAAAACCTCAAAATTTTAGTTCAAGTGAAATTAACTAAAGTCACAATTTAGTAAATGCCTCTATTTTTTAAATAATAACCTGCGTATTATTATCATTATTTAAATTAATTACTAAATTTTTAAATTATTGCTACATTTCCTGAAGATAATTTTATTTAATAATTAATATTTATTTATCGTTTAATTTTACAAAATTAATAAGTACTAAATATTTATTTTACCCCACCTTATAATCACTTAAGTAACCAAAGGTTAGGTCCCCCCACGTAGTAGTGTGAAATCATTTTTAATTACCCATGATACGTAAATAATCACAATTTATACGTATTCATAAAAAATGCAAAAATCATTATCGATTTATTATGAAAACAGATCTTGAAATTTTTTAATCCTATGTAAATTTGAATTAATTAATATTAATGCATACCTGCTGATCTTATTATTATTCAAAATTCTCCATACCAATAATGGTATTTCTGCGTAATGAAGGTTAACAATAAGAAAATGGTTTTTCCAAAGTTACTCAAAAATTTTGTAAAAATAAAAAAAAATGTGTATCATCTCTAATTTTTCTAAAATAGTTAAATTATTTATAATTATAAAGAAATAAAATATTAAATTGTAAGTGTAAGGGAAGAAAAAAAATTCTGAAAAAAGGATGAACACCTACCACTGAAAAAATATAAAGCAACTCCATTTTAATGTGATAGCACCTTATAAAAAATTTAAAAAATATAACAAATCACAACAAATCACATAAAATCATATAGCCATATAAAGGACACAAGAATGCGTGTGCATCGCTATAAGTTATCAAATAAACTAAACTTGCTATACTAGCAGCTTCATTATTCCGCAATATTCTCGTTTTTACAATCGTTCAATTCGTTTTTCAAGCGGATTGTTTATAATTTTACCACCATTATTGTAAACTTGTAAAACGTTAATGCTATTCTTTAATATTATGTAATCAGAACACGCTTAGTTACATGTTCATACCTTGAAGATGCGCCAGTAATGTGCAACCATTTGCGTACGTGCAAATCATGCTGAGCTGTAATTAGAATTTATTATAATCGTTAAAGTTTAAAAGCGAGAACCTTTAAATTGAGGTTTATGATTTTCAAATAAATAATTAGAATAAAAAATTTTTGATACAATTTCGAAAATTGTCTCAAAACTTGAGAAAATCGCGTTGTGGCACAAGTTATAATTTGTAATAGATACCATAATTTATTGGAAAAAAAATTAGAATTAAAAAATAAATTAGTTGGGTCACGGTAAATTAATTAGGTATTGATTTCGGCCATAACATTATTTGTCATTCAGATATTAGTTCTTCCATAAAACCAATAAAAGATGGTAATTTTAAATGTAAATTTAAATTGGGAAAAGAAAGAAAAGAAGAAAAATTCTGAAAAAGAATGAGCACTCTACCATTGAAATGACTTTCTGTTAGTATCTGAACAGAAGAAAGCGGGGAATAGAAATATCTTATCATCAGTAGTGACTGAAATGATTAGAAGATTAATGGATTAATAATAAGATTAATTAAACTTTTTAGTAAAAAAGCAAAATATTATTTTATGAATACTCTTCATCCACTGAACATTCAACTAAAGAATGTTCAGTTAACTCTGAACCTGCAGGATACAAGTGTATAAACTGTATTAAAGCAAGAATAGTGAAACCTGCCATTCTCCTGCTTCATCCGATTGTAGAATTTACAAATCTAGACTCGACTTCTACTGCAAAACCATATTAAGTTATGGAATCTGACGTAAACCAGTACAATACTAAGCTTGAACCTTACCTATTATGGACAATCCTTGTTTACTAACTTTCGACTCCTTAAAAATGTGCTTTGGTACACGGAAAAAAAAAATTACTTGGTTGAAATAAAAACTATTTAAATCAAGAAAATCTCTTACTTGAATAGCCGCACGAAAATATTTTCTTTATTTAAGAAAAAAATATTCTTAATTTAGTTTTCTTAAATCATGTAAGAATATAGTTAAATTAAACATGGCTTTCTTAAATGAAGTAATAAAAAATTTACTTGATTCACATAGCTACCATTTTTAAATCAAGAGGTTCTGTTTTTAATAGCCGCAAATGAATATTTTCTTGATTTAAGAAAAATAATTTTTTTAAACCACGTAAGTTTATTGTTGAATTAAAATATGGTTTTCTTCAATGAAGTAACAAAAAATTTATTTGGTTCAAATAGATACGATTTGAATTAAAAAATTCTTTTTTAAATAGCTGCAAATAAATCAAACAAATATTTTAACATGTTTTATTATTATAATTATAATATATAATGTAACTATACTAGTACTATTATAGTACAAGGTTTGTATACAAACAGACTTACAAGTACCTACTATAACTAATATAACATTATTTAATGAAAACAGAATACTTATAAAATTTCTAGAATTACAGTTAAAGATTCTGATGAGGTGGAGTATGGATCGGTTGATAATGAATCCGCTTGGCTATCCTAAAAGAAATAATAATTATAGTTATTAAAGGATGTAAACATAAGGGAGCAGAAAAGCTGACGTTATAGCGTCCTCTAAAGTTAAAAAATTTCATGATAGAAGTTCAATTTTTTAACGCTAGAGCCTCCAACGTAGAGCTTCGAAAAAGCTTAAGGTAGCATCTCGAGCGTTAAAAAAGTGAACTTCTGTCATGAACTTTTTTCATGGGAGAGGGGAGCTTTCTCGCTACCTATGGCGTTAACTTTTGTCTGTTTATATTAGCAATACTCTGTATACACTTACCACCGATTTCATAAAAGCTTTAACTGGCCGTTAAAAATAACGGTGAATTTCTATTGGCTTCTTATAGTTAAAGTTAGTTAAATTTAGCGCTTTTTTTAAAACTTTTATGAAACCGGGTCCAAGAGTAGTTGCAACACACGGAGTAGTTCAGTTGAACGTCAGCCAAGTAACTGAAAGTTAGTAAGTTTTTTAAGTAATAAATTAATTTATAATCGTTGCAAATATTTCTATAAATGCTAATTATTATTTTTAAAATAAGTAGGCAAAAACCGGGGCTGGGACAACTCGCCGCAGCCAACTTGCCGCGGTCCAACTCGCCACCGTCAACTGAAAAGAATTTGAATTTTATGATTAAATTTTTGAACGCTTAAATTTGGTCAAGTCCCCGGATATTTTCTACTTTTTGACGATTAAATCGATTTAGTCCATGTTTTTTTTTTTGCAAAAATTTGCATGTTTCAGATCAGATTTTATGTTTTGTATCGAGAGTTCAAAGAATTAATAATTGAGTAACTGGTTGGAAAATCACTTATTAACAAAGACATTTAATAAATAAATTGCATTTTATGGCTGCATGACACTTGTACTGATTTGTTAACAAATTTGGTAACAACTCATTGGTTGGTAAAACAAACCAATGTTAGTACCGATGCTGGTTGTTTAACCAATCAATGGGTCGTTACCAACTTTCTTAACATAGTACAAGGGTCACAAGATCTTTATGATCATTGATGATATGATGATAAGATCAATGGGTTGTTACCAACTTTCTTAACATAGTACAAGGGTCACAAGATCTTTATAGTAATCGTTAACCATTTAACGACCACTTAACGATGATTTTCCGACCAGTTACTCAACTATTAATTCTTTGAACGCTCGATACAAAACATAAAATCGGATCTGAAACATGCAAATTATTGCATCCATGGTTTTTATACGAGAACTTCACCAAATTTAAGCGTTCAAAAAGTTAATCATAAAATTTAAACTATTTTTAGTTGACGGCGGCGAGTTGGGTTAGCGACGAGTTAGTCCGGGGCAAGTTGACCGGCGGCAATTGGTCCGCGGCGAGTTGTCCTAAACCCAAAACCTTACTCACACATTCAAAGATTCAAGAATTGCTTTGAAAAATTTAGTAGTTCTACTTACTTGAAGTTGGAGATAAACTTTGGATCTTGCTGAAAATTTTTTTCGTACACCTTAAATTGGAATCAATTCCTTAATATCCTTTTCCTCCAATTGATTATAAACAATCCCATCAATTTGACTTTCTTAAACAAACCAAACTTAGTTAATATTCGTACATTAATTACCAGTATTAATTCAATCAAAATAATAAATAAATAAAATTAAATAAATAATTTTCTGTGACTACTACGTTAATTGAAACATTAATTTATAAAACATTACAATCGTGTTATTACTTTACATGATGCACTGTTAAAAATGCACAATTGCAAGATCTTATGTTCGAACTGCGTCATCTTGTCGCACGGGGGGTTCACAAAGAGGAGGTTCATAAAGATGTTCACACGGTCTATAAATAATAGAAATAAAATATACCCAAATAATATTAAAATCATTTTGAATATTAAACAGTAACAAAAAATAAATTAACGTAACGTTTACTTACTTTCAAAAACCTTCTGTAAATTTTCCAAATTCCATTTTAACAGTTTATCACTTACAAATTTATCCATAATAGTATGACACTAAACCATTTATAACTAAACTTATAGTCACAAGCAGAAAAATTACCCAATTTTTCAATAAATTAAAAAGTTGTACAATGACAATACGATACATATAATATGTACTTATGCAAATACGCAACAAGCTGGAATGGGATAATTGGATCGGGTACATCTAACCTGCATGAATATAATAACATGCGCATGGTTCATCAAAGTTTTTCTTCTTTGCTGACAACTACAAAATGATTTTACAACAATAAGTTACTCCTTTTAAGAATACGTTAACATTTATATCATTAGAAAAATAGTTTTCTTTGTTCAAGCTAAACATTCTTGGATCAAAATTATATTTCTAGTAAATTATATTCTTTCTTGAAGAAATCAGACATTTTTATTACCAGCATATTTTATCGTGTTAAGAAAACATATTTTTAAACGAAATAAATAATTTCAAGAAAATATTTATTCTTCATTTAAGAAAACCTTTTTTTCCGTGTACTTTTTGATTCTTCGAACAGAAAAAGATTCTGATGATGTTGGCTTATTTGGTGTTCATCCCAATGATATGCCTCTTTAAGAGCCTATCTTGAATAACACGGTTTCACCGACTTCCTGAAAGTTATGTAGATATAGAATCATTTTGATTGTATGTAATCCTGTATGTTAAATATTAAACAAACTTACCTTCAACACACGCAAACGTTTTGAATTTGGCCCTGACTTTGTTACACATTTTTGTATTGGCACAAAGTTTTAAAGCAATCCATGTTTAAAATCTATTTCAGTTTTTCCCAGTTTATTATTATCGTTATGCTTTTAAATTATCATTTTTGAATTTATTTATACCTACTATTTTTGGATTTCAAACACGACGATCATATAGAACCTGTTCTCTAATATCACCATTTGGTTCTATACTGCGGTTATCAAACCCAGAACCATACAGGTAACAACAGCGTCCATATTACCCCAGATTCAGAGATCAATCTGTCTGGATTTATTTTGAATTCGACAGAATCCACTTTAAATATATATTTGACAAGAAGTATAACATTCTGTTAAATGCAAACGAACCATCGGACTATGACATCATGGAACGTCTATACTTGGATGGCTCCAAAACTAATACTAGATCAGGAACAGGAATAAATATACCGCAAAATTGACCATATTTTAAGTGGAACTTATACGCATATCACACTGCGCAAAATATCCAAGTTCTATCAGACACTTCGAGGCTATAAGATCACTTTTGGTTTGGTGCTTGCCAAAAGCCAAAATGTTTTTTTCTTTTTACTGTGTCAAAGCACACTAAGGTGACAAAAGCAAGCAACTGAAAAGCTAGGAACTGGAAAGAAGCGGCTCCAACGGTATTCCCTAAGGTTTAAAGCCGATGATGACGCCTGTCGAAAACTCTAGATGCTCTCCTCAAACGCTGCACCCTAGAACTACTTACTGACAGGTGAATGCAAAAAACTGCATTCAAGAGTTGCAATGCTTTTTGTAGAGACATGCGAGATATTATGCAAAATTATGCGAGTTAATCTGCAAACAACTGCAGTGATTTTAATTGGACACTGCAAATTAAATGAACGCTTCCACATAATGGGCATTCAGATGACTTTATATGTTGTGGATGTAACAACTAGAAGGAAATAGCTAAACATGTGTTTTGTTACTGTCCGGCGCTGATTTCAAATCCGTATTGGAAGACTGCTAGCATGACATGTTCAGAATCAGTGATACTCCGCCTGCCAAGATCTCGGAGTTCATCTTAAAGTTGAGAAGGCTGTAAGAGTGACAGGATCGAGTAATCAAGTGCATGTGAATTTACCTTACTCTCTACAACAAAGCCAAAAAAAATATTACAAACGTTCTCATCAAAAACATTTAAATATGGTTGCGGAAATTTTACGACAGATTTCGTTAGGCAACTGTCCATAGTAACATATTAAAAGTCATCGTGTCTACATCGTCCCCGTTTCTAATCTGAACGTGAAATATGGAAAGTCGCCAATATATACAGATTGTCTAGTTTCAAAAATAATTGTACTTTTCTGAAATTTGAAATAAATTACTACTGAAAAATAAAAATAAAAAAAAACCAAAATTTGTTATAGACTAAAGTTTTACAATTTTATTTTTTCTCTAACAGAAGAATCTAACTCAAAAATCGGTATGATGCGGCCGGTGTTGACACGAAAATTTTTAGTATGTTAAGCTATACAGACAACTTTCTAACTAAATTCAATAAAAAATTAGTTTTGAAAAAAAAACTGATAAGAATGTTGGAAAAGTTTGTTACATTCTGCCATGAAGAATGATGAAACATGTCCAAAAAAATGTTATAAAAAAGAGAAAAAGTTTAAGAAATATCTGACAAAAGATAGCAGAAGAGCACATCGATAAAAACGTTAGAGTTCCGAAGACGGAAAAAACTAATAAATATGAATGAATTGTAGAAGCGAATGAAAATTATTTAATATTAATATCAACATAAAAAATTGGTTAAAAAATGGTAAGAAAACTACAAATAGAAATAGAATAGTCTAAATTTGAAACTTTTGTTCCCGAGAAAAAACCTAAAACAAATTAAAAAAAATTAGAAAAATATGGAAGAACAAAAAAATGGAACATTTTGGAAAATGATAAAATTACAAATTTAATAAATTCCATTTGGTCAAAACCTTACCAATAAATGGGTCTACGGAAGATGTAAAAATTAAAAGGAATGTCGACCCAGTATCAAAGTTAAGGATGCCACAATAAAGAGATAATCGTAGAAAAAACCATATGATGAAACCAAACGAGAAAATCATTTTAAAAACTGTTTTGAAAAATTTACAGGTTTAATTAATTTTAAAATTCTGAGTAGGTCAATTTGATAAACATAAATCGTAATTTCAAATCATCTGACCCATCTACAAGCCCTTTCAAATCATTATTTAAATCCTTCAGGTTTCTTCGGGATTAGTTGCAAATAGTAGATAAACAAAGTGGCCAGAGAATTTCAAGTAATCTGATGATGACTAATACTAAAGCCACTCAAATACACGATTATAAATCAATCACTGTTTTCGTGTTAGAAGATAGTTGGACTTACATTAGTTGCTCGGCCTTCTTCTTCCTTGAATGGTCCGGTCACTCCTGGATGATAGTAATTCTTCTTTTAGCACAGGATATCTTATATTGGTAATATCTTAATAATTAAGTCTGATTCATTTGAAGATCGTTGATTGGCGTCTAGGAAATAAAACCTTTTTTTATGATGAGTGAGTGAGGATTCTTATAGCTTTATAATTTTTAATATTATGTATAAATTCAAGTAAATAATTTAAAAATTAAACAAATTATTTAAAAAAAAATCCTATAGATTTTTAATCTATTGAAGAAGATTTGAGTAAAAAAAATTATAATTTACTCTGGATTAGAGATAAGAAAACTTCCTGTATTTGTAGTTATATAACATTTTTATATACTTATCTTTACAAAAACACAAACAATGTATATTACCTAATATTCTTCCTTTTCAATATGTTGTAAAGCATTCAGAAGTACATAAACAATTGTATAGCCTGAGGTTGCGGCTTTACAACTAAAATAATTCATCAAAAAACTTGATCTCTAAATTAAAAAATGTTATTACATCACTTCATTAATAGTAAATAAGTTAATCGTTTTTACGAATATATAAAAAACGATGTACAATTGAAATAAATTTTTGTTCTTAACCCTGACTTCATGTAAATTAGGCAAATCTGTGTAAATTTAATGATCCATCAAACCACCGTTAGCGCAATAGCGAATAGGATATTTTTGATCAACAGAATTTGAATCCTTTCGTCTTTTTTTATTAATAGTTTTTAAGCTCGATTTGTGTTAAAAAAAATCATCTGTGTTTATGTTTCGACTGTGTTTAATAACCCGTGACGTCAGATGACTATTCCACTTAAAAACAATCTGGCCTAGTAAACTGATCAAGAACATCCTAAGATTTAAATTTATGTAAAAAAAAAGAAGACTTTTTGTCTAAAAATTAGGTGGACTGACAGTTTACAAGTAGTAACTGTAACAGAAATTTTGTATGATTATCATAATAATATGTAATATCTATATCAATGCATCAAAATTGAATATGTGAAAGTAAAAATGTTTTGCATAAGACACGGTTAATAAACAAATGAATATTCAATTTGTTTTGTCCAAGAAATACATTTGTATTTAAATAAGTCACACCAATTCGTGAATTGTTTAATTTTTTTGGAGCTGCAACTGTTTCAATTATGTTGTATGTAAATAATGATTTAGCATTACTTGCAGACTTACGTAACTGAATAATTTAAAAGCTGCTATAGCATAATAATGACTTTTTTCAATCTGTCACTGTAGAAGATTCATAGTTAATTAATAATTATAAATTTGTTGTATCCTTAACTTTCAATCAATGGTGAATTGTGACACTAAAGTTTGAAAATGACGGCTATTGCTATTTACAGTAATGTGTAATTTGAAAATATATTTTTTCTTTAGACGGAAATTTTTTATAGCAATTAATAGCACAATAATTGTAGCACAAAATACAGCAATTTGTAGTGGTACCCAATAAAATTGTGTAGACAATTTTTGTATATTTTATATAATTTTATTTTCTATATATTTATATTTATTATTTTTTGTAGTAAATATTTCTAAAAATTGTATTAATAAGTAGTATACTAAAATAAATATACAAATTGTTTTAATTATAATTTTTTTGTAATTATATTTTTATTATTGTTATAATATTAGTATTAATTAAAACGATAAATTTTTTAATTGATGTAATTGTTTAGCCTTCGTCTTCACTCAGGCGGGTAAGTTTTTATATTAATAATAATATTATATTAAACACTATTTAAGAAATTGAAGATTTCGGATTGGTTTATGATAAAACAATTCTGATTTCTTTATGATGAGATTGAAAACGTATAAATAGGTTCATCATTAACAATTATCCCAGTTATTATTAAAATAATCCTCAATTATAGATGACATATACCTACTTTACCAAAAATTTACGACCAGGGCAATAATCAATTTATTCTAATAATTACCTACAATTATATTAGCCATATATAACATATCAAGATAGTCGTGTGAAAAAACGACAATATAAAGTTACTTACTTGCATAAATTTATTGCAAAAATCTTTTTTATCGTATTTAATGATAAAGCAAAAAAGCACCATGCTAAGATTCGTGTATTGTTCATATAATTTTTGGCAATTATTAATAACACTTCTTTGTTATTTGTGTATAAACAGCATTGTTTTGTTGTATAAAGTTTTTATAAACAAAATAAAGTTCTAAGAAACTACTAATTAGTAACACAAAATTAGTGTCGCTAATTACAATTTATTTTAAGTTGAGTGACGAAGTTTTTTTTTATTTGAAAATAATTTATGTCTTTATAGTGTAAAGTTTATCAAAAAATATTTCTGGACTTGATTCAACTTAAAAATTATAAAATTAACCTACAAATTTTTCTAATCTCTCTGGTTTAATAAATTTTTTTTTAATTAATATAGGTGTAATGGAACGTTTGCCAGTTTTAGCCTGGATCTTAATATTGATTAAAGTTGAAATTAGCAACCAACATAAATTTGTATTCTATTGTTATTATATTAAACTTACAAAATAAGATCAAATTTTGATATAGCTGCATTTAAACAGAATTTTCCTGTACAATCTGATATTTGAAAATTATTTTGATGGTATTTACTATCTTCCTTAAAGCTTTCAGTGAATTTGTATAACTCCAAATTTTAAAACACATCAAATTTAGATGTACATTACATACTTTTATAGTTAGTTATAATACACCTGACTTTAATGAATGATTGCAACATTGGTACAAAAACAATAACACTTCTCGACAGTGGCATTAATTTTCACTTTTTTAGGCATTAAAAAATTTTGCTTACAAGGGGCCATCTAACAATGGCTCTCACCAATTTGCATCATTTTTAATATATCGTTTAGTCATAATTAGTTTTACATCAGGTAAAAATTAAAAATCTCTTAACTCAGCCAATTTGGAGAAAATCGATTTTGAATGTGTGCCGTTATTTTTAAATTTGAAATTAATTAATACTTAAATAAATTATACTATTTATAAGTTGGTAAATGTGAAATCAATTAATAATTACACAATAAATCTTCTTCTTCTTCTTTTTGAAGAAGAACACAAGGTTACGGTTATTTTCAAATTTGTATTAATTTATTATTACGATTTATTATTAAGGTTGATGATATTAATAGTGCAATGGGTCATTAATGAAGTTCCATTGTATAACCATGGCTATAAAACTGATTCAATTAATATCCAAATGTTGACAAAATGAGTCAAAGGCAACTTCAGAAAAGTTACAAAAGAAACTTAGACACAAAAACTAATTAAATATTAATAAAATTTATAATTTGTTAATGTTTTTACTGCTTTATTGCACTCGTTGAAATGTCACTTTGCCCTTGAAGGTATGCAACATGTGATGCACTATAAAAGGAAAAGAAGCTTTGTTGGTTTTTTAGGCTTCATAACAAATGGGTTTATGTATATCACATGTACATGTATATCACATGTATATCACATGTAATAATTACACAATAAATCTTCTTCTTCTTCTTTTTGAAGAAGAACACAAGGTTACGGTTATTTTCAAATTTGTATTAATTTATTTTTTTTTAATAATAAAAAATTAAAAATAATTTTTTTAATATTAATAATAATAAACACCTACTTTAAAAATAAAAAAACAAAAAAAACTTTAGTAATATTTAATATAAGATTGAATATAATTATGTTTATTGAGCCAAAAAGACTGCTTTTAAAAATTATTTATTTTTAAATAACTTGTACAAAATCTTGGCTCGAGACCTCACTAGTTTAAAACTAATATGAAGACTGACTTAAACTTAATTAATATTGCAAGTAAACAGCTTATTCTAGAAGTGATGATTATATTGAAAGAAGAGTCGCATCATCCGATGAAGTTGATCCTTCCTAGAGAGCATTGAACATAACTATATGAAGTTGTATTTAAAGATGATTTAAAATTATTTACCATATTGTAGCAATATATTATATTATTTGTAGTTTACACCTATAAAAATAATATATTTCATCGATCTAAGAAAATATGAAAATAAAATTAGTTCAAGTGTACAATATGTAGTTACAATGAACAAAAATTTAGTTTCACATTGATGTCATATTATATCAAATTTTACATTGATGTCAGGTTTCTTTCTGTCAAATTTAAGCATGGCTTAAAATTAACTACGACTTAAAATCGGTGCAAGCGGGCATAAACTTGCAGATGTGGGAATTAAAAATTAAAGACCGGCAATTTGTTGAAAATAAATTTAAGATCAATGATTTTAAAGGACTAACCAACTTTAATAAAAAAAAAACTTTTGACTTTGCATGTTACCCTAAAAAAGACGCAGCCTTTAAAGGGAACATAAACTTCTACCCCTAACATACAATAAGAGGTCCTTATTATTGTTTTATTTGTTATACCAAAACTAAAAGAGTTTATGGAATTAAGACATGGGTATCTAACAAAAATGATAAAGGTTTAAGGTCTTGACATTCAGAATAGAATTCCTAAGATCTCAAATAATAAAATTATTGAATTATTGACTGGAGATCTAAGAATAACAATAATTAAACTAACTCGAAAATTTATTAGTATTGAAAGAATTGGGTAAGTATGCCACCTCGTGAGGATTACACTACACCACTAAACTATAAGAAGATGAAACAATTGTTGAGGATAATTTAAACGACAGTTCATTATTATTATGTTCAATTTAAATATAAAACCTTTCTGGTGGCTTTTCATTGAACATGAAAATCTGTAAAGTTTGTGCCCAAAATATTTTGGATATTAAATTATCAATAGTTTCAGCAAAATCTTAGGAATATATCCGAAGAATAATTTAGTGGAAAATGTAACAAAAAGTTATATTATTGGCTGAAAATGAGTGAACGATCGAAATATCTAAATTTGTTTAGTGTGGCTTTATAATAAAAATGTCAGTGTATAATTTTGCCTCATCTTATTCAATTTAATTTAAATCTAATGTATGTTAATGGTCATTCTTCATAATATAATAACTACATTATAAATTATAGGTTTTTGGATTATAATGTGAACACTTATTTTTCTTCATTTATTTTTTATTTATAAAAAGTATAACAGTTTAGTACATAAAAAATTTAAAATTTATCTACAAAATTATTTTATATCATCTCATCTTATATCAACTTACAAATCAACAATAAAATCAAAAATTCTTAGTTGATAAAATTGTTTAACATTATTTTGTACATAAAATACTCACCTATGCTACTTAATAAATAAAACAAGCATTTTGTACACATTTTTAATAGTGGTGACCATAAGCAGCATTAATGTCGTAGTTTGGGTAGTAATTTGCATCTAATCCTCCATAACCTGCATATTCTTGTTCATAATCTCCATAATATCCTTTTTCGTATTCACCTAAAAAATTTAAAAAAAAACATTAATTTATAAAATAAAATATCAAAAAAAGCATTATCACGCCTAAAAATCTTTACCAAGTTTGATCAAATGTCAAGATCATTTATCTGCTCTGCTTATAAATTATGTACATAACATACTCCATTGTATTATTTCATAATTAATATTTAAAAGTTATAAAACTGGTAGTTTTTGTTCTGTTACAATATTTGCTAATTGAAATTTGCCAATACGTGATGACTATATACGATTATTGAATATTCAAAACATGTCAACTAAATTAAAAAGTTGAAAAATTAATTTAAATGTCGATTAAAATCTCGCACCTTACGAAATTCCTGATTTGACACGGTGCTTCAGTTGCTGGAAGTCCAGTCTTTAGTCAAAAGGATTGGTTAATTGACAAGCCAAATGACAAGAAGTCAAGGTAGAAAAAAAACCTGGTTATTTTATTTGTTCTGCAATATTTTTTTGTGTAGATATTTAAATAATCTGCCCTTTAAATTTTTTTTGTAAACTGACACGGAAATATTTATAACCTTCCCATACCCGATTTTCATTTAAAAACAAATTGTTAAGAAACTATTCGGTTTAAATGTATGACAGACAACTGAAAAGGATTCATTTCAACGGTATTGAAATTTATTCATTCAAATGTAAAGGAAAATCTTATTTACTCGTGGATTTCATTTGAAGAATCTTGAAATGGATTCTCAATTAACTTTTTTTTAGATTTACATCATTTTTCACTAAATGAAGCCATTTTCATGCTTGAATATGGATTTTTATATTTTACAAATTAATTTTGCTTTACGATTAGGAGTTTCAAAAAATTTATGCTTAAATTAAAATTTCTGCCAAGAAAACTAGAATTTTCTGTGGTTTTGCTGAATTTTTTGATAACACAAAAACTGGACTTGAAAAAAGTAGACGACGGACACTTAATTTTAAAATGTCGACATCTTAATAATATCTCACTACATTATTGGGCTTAACTCGCAGAAATATCATAAACAAGTTTTTAATCTAGATGGCATTTAAAAGAGTGAACTGGATCTCATTATTTAAATGTAAAATTAGTAAGATCAATAATTATCAACTATTTGTCCTGTACTAAATTAAGTTCGACCTTCGTAATTTGATCGATTATGTGCAAAATAGATTGAAAAACCTAACAAAACAGTGGCCTGCTGTTAACTTTAATTTCAGTTAGTTTGCTCATATTTTTCATAAACTATGGGATTTAGGATCGTTTAACTGGGGAGTTAGTATAAACTTTTACTGGTGAGATACTCAAAAAAATGTTAAACATTTATTTCGACATCCAGGAAATCTAGATATCCGGAAGCAGTAGAGTTCAATAACCACAGATTTTCTTGCATTTGGGCTATAGCCACATTTTGCCAAAACCATATTAAAAATGCTTCTTGCAATTTTGAAATTGCAGAGCATGGCACAGTCGTCCAAAAAATTCTTTTCTCTTTTTGTGGATGTAAATTTTGGTCAAACTGTTTTTATTCGATAAGTAAGATTAAATTCAAATTATTTACTTCTTGTTAGAGACCTACCTAAATTGTAGTGAGGTTGTACTACTTGTTTTACGATAGGTGCTGCTACGATAGGATTGTGTATTAGCTGTGGTACCGACTTGATCACAGTGGGAAGTACTACCTTTCTAACCACAGGTGGAACTATTGGTACATGTTTTACTACTGGTATGGGTACAGGATGCGAAGGTGCTAATGGTGCAGTTTTATGAACCACTGCATTAAATCCATGAATGGGGTCCGCTGTGTAATCCACCGTACGGATTGAACCATCAGGTTCGACCAACGAATATTGTCCTTTAACCACATCGCCTTCACGACTTTCGTGTTGACTTTTCACATCACCTGTGTGTAAATCTGTCACACCATATTTAAAGTGATATTTAGCAGGAGCCTAAAATTAAATAAAAAATTTTAAGTAATGGAAGTTAAATGGTAGATAATCAAACTTACATGGTAATCTACAACATGGGCAGGAGCATAACTGGCTACTCCAGCATATCCTGGTACTCCAGTATATCCTGGTACTCCAGCTACTGTGTGGATGGCTACGACTAAACTCAATACAATAATCTGAAACACAAAAAAAAATTATTTTAAATTATATAACCTAATTTATGAAATAAATAATAATTAAAATAATCAAACCAAATGAGTGTTCGGTCCGAATTTTTGAATTTTCTATAATTGTAAAATTCTAAAATCCGGACTAAACATTTTTTCAGTTCGGATTAGCGAAACGACACTCGTAATATTTTTGAGTTTTTGGTTTTATTTACAATAAATTTTTAATGCCGGTTGTAAACATAACTAAAGCTCAAAATAATTATAAATGATTTTATTATAATATATAATTATAAAATTTAAATGTTATTAAATGTAGAAAAAATTAAAAATTTTATAACTGATTTTATTACGCTCAATTAAGTTGATAATTTTTAAAATTATACTAATATTTTTATCTATAAAAATAATTGTTATAAAATTACAAAATTTATGGAATTGAAAACTACACTTTCATTTTGGCTGGTTATGTTTATAATAAGATTATATCAATTAAGGCAGCCAATTACATAAAATTCTTATTTTATTTTTGCAATAAAAAATGTTAAATAAGAGAAACGAATAATATTCAGTAAAAACTCATATTGGAATATGGAACTCTAAGCATGCAAATTTTTAATTTTTTTCTTCAAATGGTTATATTATAGAAACTGACGAGTATAAAAATTTTTTGTAACAGTGGTTCAGTATTTTTTCAAAGAGGGTGCAATTGCAAACTAAATTAAAACCCCTTTTTGGCTAAAATTATTGGCTTTCAAGTTAGGGATTAAAATAGTATTAAAAATTTTAATTTTAATTTTTGGTTTGTTTTATTTTAAAAATTCTGTAGGTATATTTTAAGTACAACATTTTACACAAAAAATTGACGCGAATTTCCAAATTACAAATTTAGTTTAGTAAACTTTCTTTTTAAATTAATCAGTTCCACAGAAAATTTGAAACTGTAAAAAACTAAAATATAATAGATTTTAATAAAGAGGTGAAAATAAATTTATTACTCAATTAAAGTCAAGAATAAATTACCTACGTTATTATGATTTTTTTTGTATATTTTAGCTTCTGTGTAAATAAATACTAGATGGATTTTTTAAAAATCTTTACTAGACTAATGTTGTACCTCATTAAATATGCTATCCGGAAAACCTCGTCATTCTTTTTGTAAACCAACAAAACTACAAATTTTTGCTTAACTCTTCTATTCCTTAACTCAAAAACCGTTGATTTCAGACAATCAATTGTTAAAATCCAGTTTGTAGAAAATTCCAGAGTTTCAAAAATTAAATAGTTACTGTGCTATAGCCATTTCAAAATAAAAATTTTAATAATTGCTTTATCTTCAAAGGGCTCAATATTATTAAAAGAAGATAAATTTGAACATTTTCTTAGAGTTTTAACTAATAATTCAATAGTATCAAGGTAAAGACGCATTTCGATTAGACTGTAAATATTTGATTTGTTAATCCACAATACAAATTTTAAGGCTGCTTAGGCGGAGTTCAAAATAGGAAGAAAAAAATTTTATGTGGTGAAAATTCTTATACAAACAAAATTACACATTTTAGGTAATTCTTAAAAAGAAACTTGAAAAAAGTTACTTACGCTGAAAATTCACTAAACGATTGAATTGCTGTTGTGTTTGATTATAAGAATTTGTAATTTCTTTGCAATTTCACAAAGAAACAAATAAAAAAAATGCTGAATTTATAGAGATAAAGCAATGAATAAGAAACATTGCTGAAGTTAAAACAACAAGCCAATATAAGGATGATCGATGGAACGCAAATGTTGTGGTACTTACATGGCGTCTATGAGAAAATAAAAGAAAGAGATCACAAATGAGATAATCAGAAGACCTGAAAGAAAATGTGAATTCAAAATTGATAAGCAAGCAAGATACATCTGATTTTACAACAGCACGTGGATGTTCACTGAAAAGCATAGCATGAAAAGTTCTGTTAATGTCACGATTGGAACAGTGATCACATCACTCAACCGCTGTGGCTAGTAGAGTATCTGTTTGCAGTTTATTTTAAGCTTGCAAATAATAAGATTTTTACATCATCCTGTTCTTACAAGTACCTTATTAGGTCTTCCTAGCGTTAACACCCTTCCTTTCGTGTTAATGAATGCTATTGAATATTTTAGTGATGTATATTTCAAGATAACAAAAATGTTAAACCATTTTAGCGCACTTCCTTCGTCTCAATGTGCATCCTCTCTATTATTCATTGTTCTTTTAAAAATTAATATTAAACTCTTGTAAATGCATTTTTTATTTCATACAGAGCATGGGAACTTTAATAAATTTTGAAAGCTGCAAAATACTACAATGCAAAAAATTGATTAATGAAGAGATGTCCTTGAAAAACAATGATGTCACTTTTCAAAATTTTAAAGGAAGTACCGGAGTTGCTTATGATATAAATTATGTCACCTCGTGTAATAAAAACTAAATCATATTCTAATTTTTCATATTAGCTTTAACAAGTTTCACTGCTATTTAAGCTTTCGAAAAAGTAAAATTATTTATTTAGTTTATGTGTGATTATTATTATATCTTAGGAATTAAAATTTGCATAATTGTATAACACGCTATCATCACCATCATTGCATTATCTATTTATTGAATTTATAACCGTCACCTGGTACAATTATGGAATATAATTATAGGTAAATAAATTCACAGAGAAAGTATTGGTTAACAATTAAAAAATATTTTATTAATTATGTGAACTCGATTTAATTGTTGGCTCTTGTGGGATCAAAAGATATTTTATTGGGTCATATCCTTTCTTTGTTTGATAATTAAGGTAAATTTACTTAATATTACGATTATTTTCGGTATACTATTTATTGTTACATAAAGCTTTTTCCCAATTATGTAGATATTTAATTAACATAAATAAATTAATGTCTTCTGAATAATTTGAAAATTTTGTTTTAAATTGAAAAATTTGAAGCTGAAAGCTTTTAAGATATTTTGAATGTGATTATGTTTATAAATTTTTAAAATTTGTTTATAAGACAGGACATTCCAAAAAATTTAAATTAAAAAATTGTAGACTTTAATTAAAAAAAAGGGGCAGCTAAACGATAGCTTACGAGAATATAGATCGATCTTATCTTAATTAAAATAAATTAATTATAAACAAAATGAAAAGCACGATTTACTTTGTCTGTCGGAGGTTGCAAAAGATTTTATTACTTTGTCTGTCGCTCACAGCAGTAGTATATTAAAATGAAACTGTAACCTTGCAAGAAAGCCATATGACATGTTTTTATTGCCATTTAAAGAAACGCAGTTTTAACCTTAACGTAGTAAAGTAGAAACGTTACTTTTACCTTAATTATTTAGAAAATTCGCATAAACTAGTTGCAAAATTCAAGAGTTGAAGTGAAAAAAATATTATATAATATTTCAATACTTAATAATAATAATATTATCTACTGCAAAGAAAATTCAAATATCTTTCCATTTTCATTTCATTCTTATGATTTCTTAGGTTGTATTTTAATTCACTTTATTGATCAGTGCTTAAATTGTGCTTTTCTGAAGAACTTTCAGGAATATTTTTTCAAATTTCATTAACATCTACCCATTTTTTTTCTTAATTCAAATCTTCATTTTTACAATTTATAATTTTAGTGTTATATATTTGCATGTTTAAAACTTAGGGGACGGTGGGGCAAGCATGTAAGAGAGCTACCCCGTTCTACCTTCACCTTTTGCACCACCCTCAAGTAATTTTTTTTTTTAATTTTTATTATCAAGTTTCGTCTTATGTTATTTTAAATTCAAATCCAAAAACTCATTTTTGGAATGTTTATTATTTTGTATAGTTGTAAATCAAATACTGAATTTGTTCAGTAAAAAAAATCCCATTTAACAATTCTGAAATCCATCAAGAAAAATGAGTTGAATCGTTTAATTATGCTTGCAATTTTAGGGCACTCTTAAGCAAAATGAATAGGAATTGATGCAAAAATGTTCAAGTCAAAACTCAAATTATAAATAATAGAAATATTGATGAAAAAATTGTGACATTTTATCATAAATCACATTAATTAAAAAAAAAATAAAAAATATTTAAATTATTTTTGAACAATGAACGCAGAGAGCACTAACAGTAAATTCATTAAATGGTTCATTTTTATTCTGTACATTAAAGCTTTCATTAAAGCTTAGAGCTTCAAGAATCGTGGAAAAACCACTGATAAAATTTTGAAATAAAAAATTTAAAAAACTTAAGTGGTGCTAATATTATTTATTTAGATGAACTAAATATAAAAATTTAAAAAAATTACTAACCTTGGTATTACACATTTTAAATCCAAAGAAGTAGATGATAAGGTAAATAACAACAACCACTCACTGAAATTTTCTTCCCATCCTACTTACTATATATAAATATCTCCCAAATTACAAATTTGCATTGTACCCCTCTTTAATTATGCAATATCGTCATTCTCCAAGGACGCACCACTTCTTGAGAATCTAACAATTTCCTAACCATGTTTACTCTTTCAAGTCTAATTAGTATACCAGTACGCATTTTACTGTTGTACTACAATTTAAATATTTTCGTATGCAAATTTTTAATAGTATAGAATTATTAAATTTAAACAAAAAGAATAAGTAATAAAAAAAAATGTTATTGCAGAACTCAAATTAGTACTTTTTCTACAAGAGTTTCATCAACTTAACCTTCTTAATAAGCACCTACTTACAATTAATGCAAAACTAGTATGTATGCAATTTTGAAATAGGGATGCATTGAAATCTCAAAAACTGCGCACATTTTCCAAAAAAAGTTTGCCTGCACTAAGCTACAAAAATGTCAGGATTCTCTACTCTCTCGAGGAAATGCGCAAGTATAATTCACTTTCACTAATTAAAACACTTACGGTACCAATTTCTTTTTACCTAAAATCTAAAAAAAAATCAGATGCACGTATTTTAATTAAACCATTAAATTTGGAAACGTTAGTTTCAAGAATTAGGTACTTATTAGAAAGTTTGATATGCAACAATTTCAAATTGAAAATTGACCTAACGAAATAATCGGAAATTAATAAAAATTAAGTAACATAAAAAATATTTGAATATTTTATATAAGTTTCAACGTTTTGTAACTTTAATTTTTCACATAATTGTAGGAATCAACCTTAGGAAGAATCTCATACGGAAGTTGTTAAAAAAATACATAGTAAACAAACTCTTAAGAATTTCAAACTATGCGTCACTTGGTCAAATTTTATGCAAATGAAATCGGAACTTGATTTTATTACGAAAAATAGAATCGCAGAGAGGCTTAGTTTCAAGCGGTGTTGTGTTAATTCTCATCCAACTAATAATTTCTCTTCTTCTTACATCACATCTTCATTGGATGCATCATATTATTTTCGTAAAGTAAAACATAATCTTGCGAACTAATTCTAATTTTAATTACCCAAATCTTTCACCATTAGTTCGACGTATTGTTTAGTTTCAATTGTTTTGTTTATGGAAGTTGCGTGGAATGGACGGATGATCCACAGTTAACGATAATATTAGGATCACTTTCAGTTTATCTCCGAATGCATAAAGTTACATGTAAACAATTGATATAATAGTTTTTTTTTTGTTTTACTATTCTTCAGGTTTGATTCATAAACTAGTATAGATTTGTTCCACATCCTATTTTCATAAAATTTAAGAATTTTGGTCGAGTATCTGATGCAAAGTGTGGAGGGTAAAACTAACAGATAGATAAGCTTAAAATTAAATACGAATCTTCCATACATAATTGGAAAAATCTTTCAAAATCAGCAATTTTATGTACTACCATGATTCTGGACAACAATTTTAATAGAAATGTTGTTAAATTCAAATAAAAGATAAAAAATATAACAATTATTTGAATTAAATTGCTTACTTTTTTAGCTATTTTACTTTGCTTATTAAGAAATAACTTTGTGATTAAATCAATATTTATGTCAAAACAGTCTGTAAAAATTCTTTAATCGAGTTTATCCCTAACGGACTAATTTAATCAATGCATAGTAGATGTATTAAGAGTTGTCTTTACATTTAATAGACATTAAGACGTAAAAACGAACTCAAACTTCTGCTTTATTTTCGCGCATCGATAATATCCTAGTTGTCATCCTCATCTTAGCATGCGGTTTACTTTAGTTAATAAATTGAAATACGGACATATTGATTTATATACCAGACCTCAACCAGATGGAGTTCTTCCTTTATTTAAAGTTATTCAAAACGTCTTATGTACATAACTTATTTATAAAATTATAATGGTATATTAAACAACGAGTTTCATAATCAAAGTTTTTATTGCACGAAATTTGTTTAGAAAACGAGCCGCGAAGCGGGGAGTTTTCTAAAAGATAAGTGCAATAAAAATGATTATAAAACAAGTTTTTTATACAATTTTTTCTATTTTGAATTTTTTATGGTTTAAAATTAAAGATATACGTCTGTAATTATTAGGATTAATTTGAAATTTTGTTTTATTTTTAAATTGGTTGGTAACACATTTGACACTTAAAACAAAGGACCTCGCTACGGCCTTATGGGTTTTGGGTCCCAGTCAAATTTAACCATAATGTAGGATATTGTAGTTTATAACATGCTGATAAAAAGTGTCCATGGGCACAAAGTCAAAAAATGGACAATTTTCGAGATATAAGGCATTACAGAGTTAGTCCAGTCATTCTACGAAAGACACAATGATAAAGTCAAAATCGATACTACCCGGAAACAAAAAATAGGGCTGTGTAGATGAAAGAATTTTAAAAAAGATAAAGTTTTTTGCATCACTCTAGCTAGTGTATTACATAACCTAAAAAATTAAACAAAGTCGAAAATGCGGTTTCTTGCGATTTAAGAAAAAAAAAAACGGCAAATTTTAACGGCATTTTTTGTTTTTCTCAGAAAATAAATAATGAATCAGTATTTTAACTTTCTACAACTTATTTTCTACCACTTTTTCATTTAACTTTTTTTTTGTTGGAAAATTCATTTTTTTTTTTAATTTCAAGAAGCCGATCTTTCGACTTTGTTTAATTTTTTAGGTTATGTAATACACTAGCTAGAGCGATGCAAAAAACGCTATCTTCTTTAGAATTTTTTCTTCTACACGGCAGTATTTTTTTTTTCTAGGTGGTATCGTTTTTGACTTTATCATTGTGTGTTTCATAGAATGACTAGGTTAACTCTTTAATGCCGTATATCTCGAAAACTGTCCATTTTTTGGCTTTGTGCCCATTGACACTTTCTATCAGCATATTATGAACTACAATATCCTAAATTTTGGTTAAATTTGACTGGGACCCAAAACCCATAAGGCCGTAGCGGGGTTCTTTAAAAATTTTGAAAGTTTGTGTCAAAAATTTACAGGTTAAGACATCGCACAAAAGCTTAAATAAACGAAATTATACTTGCAGTTAATAATTTTCTTTATTGTTTTTTCTAATTTACAGTTAATTAAAATGTTTAACACAAATTTGGAGATTTTTAATTTGATTTAAAATGACATTATTTGTTTTAATTTTCAATGACGTTTCTGTCACCAACTTCATGAAACAAAAAATTGCGTTTCATAATAGGGTCCATTTCAATACGCGATCGCGTATCGCAATGACATTGTTTTAGACTCAAAATAGAAAAACATTTTATTGCTCCTGGGACGAATTTTGACTTTATACAATCAAAGTTTTAACGACTTCGGTGAAGTTGATTCTGTGATACTTAATTTTTGGTTTTTAATTTCATTTTAGAATTTGGACAAAAAGCATAAGTTTAAGTTTTAGAGTAATCCAACTAGATACTGGAGAGAGACTGAAACTCTAACTAACTGCTTACGAACATCAGGTACACCATCAAAAAAGTGTCACAAAAATTGAACATATATTGTGTTATAAAACTTTCATTTATTCCTTTAAAAACTCATTGGGGAAACGATAGTAAATAATAGAGTAAAAATTAAAATAAGTATATTACATTTTGGAACTAACAACTACCTGCTAACTATACAGTGATGTGCCAAAAAAAAAGAACAAACAAAAGCCGGAGTAGCAATCATAATACACAGTAAACATATTAAAGAATTTCGGTATATATCTGAAGGAATAATAATAGTAAGTTTTGAGGAAGAATGGAAAGAATACGAGATTTTAATGCTAACATTGGAAAAAAATATTACCGGAGATCAAGCAGAGTATCATTAAAGAGGTGCTCAACCATAATAGGGAACTGATGATAGGCTTCTGCTGCAATGAGCTCCAAATTAATAACATAGTTTACAGCCGTAAACTGTGGTTTACTTAAAAACATCTTCAATAATACGAATGACCTGCAGTCTAACATCAATTACATTGTCACAAATTGCAGATTACACTCAATCAGTGCAGATACTCGATATTTAGAACACTAAATATTGCCAATGTTGGAAGTCACCACAATCTGCTGTTAGGCAAAAATCAGATTAAAGATGCCACAAAAGAAAAGCGTCACAACTGCAAAACAAATAGAAAAAGTAAGTATCGAATCTAAATGGGAATAATAAATCATCCAATTGTACCAGAAGAGACTGAGAGACAAAGTCGAAGCAACCCAGTGTGTATTAGTAATGACGATGACACAGAAATATGTTGGAACAAAATTTAAAAATCGAGGCTAGGAATACAAGAACTGTGAGTGCAGTAGGAAAGATACAGGAAGCAACACCATGGTTTCACAGAGAAGTAAAATAAAAGTGACAAAAAGAAGGCATACTTAAGGTATAGATCTATACAAACAAAGGAAGTATACAATAATTCCAATATAATAAAAAATGAAACAAGTGCATTAGTAAGAAAACTGAAAAAGGAATATTGGGAAAGCTTTACAAAGAGAAGTAGATTTGGAGACTAATCAAAACACAAAGAAAAGAAATAATGAAATAACTTAATCCAATTAGATAAAAATGGAGACATGGATCAAGTGCTTTGCAAAATCTACGCAAATGCAAAAGAAGCACAGTAACCCACTTTAATAATCCAGATACTATAGCCAACAATGTTGAAATGGCCGTCGAGCAAGCGCTAGCAAAATTGAAAAATCTAAAATCTCTAGGACCAAACACAATTTCCAATTAGTTGCTCAAGTGTAGAGGTCAGGAACTAGTCTGCAAACTGTAGAAGCTGATCAAGAAAATCGTATTGCAGTATAGAATACCTAACAGCTGGAGATTGAGCACCACTACCGTAATGTTCAAAAAAAAGAGACAAAAGAGTGCCACAAAATTTCAGAGGTATCAATCTCTTTAACACCGCGCGTAAGTTGACAACTAAAATATTAACCAATATAATCGGCTCTAAAATAACACTAGCTGAAAAACAACAGGATTTAGATCGGCAAGATCATGTAACGACGCGGTGTTTGTTCTTCGACAGATTATGGAAAAATCTTTGAAATACAATAGTCCGGTGTACCTCCATTTTATTGATCTAGAAAAAGCACTTGACTGTGTACACCTCTCTGATGCAATACATCATAAACTATATGACAAAAACATGCCCATGGACGTAATAAAAAATATCGAGGATCTGTACAATGAAAATACAATTCAAGTAAGAGTTAATCGAAAAGTTTCGGAAAAAATTGTTGCGAAAAGAGGTATACGACAGGGAGACTCATTGAGTCCTTTGGACAAAATAATAAAGAAAATCCGTAACGGCAGAGGATTCAAAATGGGCTACAAGAAGACTTCCATACTCTGCTATGTGGACAATGTCGTGCTTGTGGTAGAAAGTGATGATGATCTACAGAGGCTTTTGCATCATTTCATCCTAATAACTAAGAAATTTAATATGAAAATTGGAAAAACTTCTTGCCCCAAAACATGTAAAGTGGATAAAGGATCTTGGTAAAGGGGGGTTGCAAATAAAACGCAGCGATTCGTCGACCGATTTCGATGCCTATCGCATCATCATCAGGACTGTAATTATTGAAACAAAATCTAGGGATCAAATGCACAAACATTTGGCCAGCTATGCACCTTTTGTGTCTTTGCGTTCACTTGCAATTTTATAAAACAAATTCTGTATAATTCCCAGATAATGTTGTTTTTTGATTGTTTTTGAGCCCCAATGCTATTGTATTTTGTTTCAATAATTGCAGTCCTGATGATGATGCGATAGGCATCGAAACTGGTCGACAAATCGCTGCGTTTTATTTGCAACCCCTCTTTACCAAGATCCTTTATCCACTTTAATATGAAAATATCAACTTTAAAAATCATATGCATGGTGATATCGGCGGAGCCGATTAGATGAAAACTGGAAACAAATGGAGATGTGGTTCAAAAAAGTAATGAAATTCAATTATATGGGCATACCAGAATACAACTACGGAGACACTAAAGCGGAAGTCAATTTTTCAACCCGATGGAGTGGATTCAAAATTATAAAGTATTATGTGGTATTGCAAGAAGCTTTATGATCTGATTCTGTGTCTATTTGTCTACACAAATAAAACCCAATTAGAATACTCCAAATTATGATCACATTAAATCTTAAGAACTACAGTCATATGAGTTCCATATTCTTTATTTAAAATTTTTTTTTGCTAAAGTTTACTAATTATGTAAAAATGATTTTTTTAAATGTTGCAAGATTTTTAATAACTCCATATCTTACGTAAGGATAATTTATTTGTAAAATTGTCTTGATTTTTAATTCTCTGTCTGCCCTACTTCCCAAATTTAAATAAAAATTTTTATCTGGAGCGGAGCTCAGAGCTAGAACAGATATTTTGATGGAGCAGAGCAATTAAAGTCATTTTTCACCTTCAAACCGTGTCCTTTAGGTAGCGCTTGACTATCTCAAAATTTGTTTGAGTATAAACAAAAATAATAATTTTACAAACAGGCACAAACGGTTTAAACTATTTTGGATTATAAATTTAAAATTGTTGAGGAAAAGGGGTCATGCACCTAACTGTTACCTACCTGATGATTTATAGTTATTGTACCTAGTAGCGTTGATTGAAAAATAGGAAATAGAATTGAAGAAATATCTTCAATCAATGCTAGTAGTCGATAAGCTTACGGGAGCCTTTTAGAACTGTGATTACTTCTAAGAGGTATCTTTTTCACATCACACTCATTGGTTGTTAGTTGTCTTTGTCCCAAATATTTTAGACCAAGTCAAAGTAAGGCGTTGCATCAGCTTCAGATAATCTGTTCGACCGATTCAATCTCCGATTCACAGAGTCTGCACCTGACATCGCCTTCCAGTTCCATTTTTGAGGTGGTATCTTACCGGGGAATGTTCAGTGAGCAGCCCCGTAATGAGGCCAATTTCGTTCTTTGATAAAAGAAGAAGCTTTTGCAATCGAGTACTTTATGAATTTCTTTGCCTGTCTTTGA
Source organism: Rhagonycha fulva (assembly GCA_905340355.1). NCBI lineage: Eukaryota > Metazoa > Arthropoda > Insecta > Coleoptera > Cantharidae > Rhagonycha > Rhagonycha fulva. The sequence continues at coordinate 11,636,197 of HG996555.1, forward strand.
CCTGGTGTATTATACCGAAGAGTTTTCTTACCTTGCGCTTTTCACTTCTGGATTTCTAACCCTTTGCGTGTTTTAGATAACCCAAAGGATTTCGAAGAAGTCCGGAGCGTTCTTGAGCCTGATTTAGCTAGTTCATCAACCTATTTCATTACCGTCAGTTTCCTTATGACCTCTAGCACCCAGTAAAAGGCAATTTTAAGAAATGTTTATTATTTTTCATTAATTTTGTTTTTCCTGTATTTGAAGCGCCCCTTACAATTACGAGAAGCTCTCGATGTTTCTCATCAGTGGCTACCATGTGGGACCGGACCTTCTAGGAGGTTACTTTGAAGTAACTTCCTATGCAGTAAACAAATTATTATTAGTGTTACATATGACCATATTTATTTGACCTGAATGAAATTTTTAATTGTCCTACAGCAAACCTCCTTTCTTTGGTAATTTAGTTAAACAGGAGAAACTGAGTAATACCTTAGCTGTTATTAGTATTAATTTGTTGTTCCGTAAATTAAGTAATAACAATTTTCCCACAGTCTGTGACACTAATTAGGCATATAAAAAGTTTTAAGAGCAACCTTCAAAATCTCTTAACAATTGTAGCAAAATCTTAACATTGCACGAAGTCCCAAAAAAGTCGAAAATTTTAAAATTCATGAAAATAACTTTCCTCTAAGAAGCACGTAGATATCGTTTTATTAATTTTTTGTAATCCTAAAATGGGAAAAACTTAACGAAAGGATCCTAAAGACTCTAAATAATGTGGCAAATTATGCAAGAATTCACTGTTGTACTTCTAAGGATACCTAGAGGATCATCTCTACAATGTAATGCATTTTAATATTTGATGAATGAATTTTTCAATAATTCACCTTATTTTGGGTTTTCAAGTTATTTGTTCTTAATTTCGTGCCAACCAGCAACAATATCCACTTAAGATCTAAAAAAAAACATCAAAATGCTCTCCCTGTTTTTAAGATACAAGAAGTGATAAAACCCAATATTTTAACTGTAATTATAACTTTCAAACCCTGCTGATATGCTGGTACATACGGGTACCTATCGATATAATTATTGCTTAATGCAAATTATGGTAATTAATTTCAGCTAAATGTCCGGCGTTTATATGTTCACGGTGTTTTCACATAGAGGTTTATTTAAATTTTAAAGACAATGAAATATTGCAATATTTTTACATTAACCAAGGTTTTTTTTCACAACTTCTTTCGATACTACATGAGATTACAATAGCCACTAGAGATACAATCACACAACATACTCGATTCACCGCGGTTTTTAAAATCCACATTGAATTATAAAATTTTACATTTCATTGACGACAACAAAAATAAGTTATATAATTAACAAAAAGATTAACAAGTTTTTTGAGAGACATTTAAAATGACATTAAACTATTATATTTATGTAATTATGTAATAATATCAAAAAAAAATTTTATTGCAAATTACCTACTTGTAATAATGTCACAACGAAATGTTGTTGATACTAATAATTGTAACAAATTCCAAGTAAGGCAGGATATCACCAGTGTGAGAATTGTGTTAAGTGTATGGTAGAAAATTACAGCTTTTAGTTTCATCCTATAGTAATTATCCATGCAAATTTTTAGCATTATTTTAACAATTTTTGTAATCTTTAATAGATTGGAATATTAAGCAAAAGCTTAACGAACGGTTTCTATGGCATTGTAACAAAGCATTGAACTCCAAACCGAAGAATTCCTAACATCATCAACAGCAGAAACGGTTGGATAACGTTAACCCCTTGAAGGATAATTTGAAATTAAGAAGCAATTCGTTTTTATATTAATTTATTTTATTATTTCCTAAAAGTTTTAAAATAACTTTTTAATACTTTTTATTTGTGATCCATTTCGTAGATAATCATGACCTCTCCACTCAAAGCAGACGCAAGGGTATTACATTTTGGTATCTTTATATCTTAATAATAATTACTGTTTTTGGACCCTGGCAATAACCTCAGTTTGAATTGTTTTTTTAGTTTCTTTACCCACATTGGCCGCCAGAACAACTACCATTTCCGCAACATCCACCACTTTTGCTGGATTTACTGCGTTTGCCGCTACTTGCAGCATCGACAGCATCAGAAGCGCAACTGCTTCCACATCCAACTGGTCCAGTTTCTGATGGCATTCCACATTGACCGGCAGGGCAACGGGGTCCACAAGACTTATCGGCTTCACTCATATCTTCCAATTTGGAATCGTCATCATTACCAAGTTTCTTATATTTATATAACGAGTGTCCTGCTTTATCTTTGAAGAGTATGGATTTTTCTTTTGGATTCATCTGAAACCGTGTAACAATTTGTTTCCCAAAACAAGAAATTCGAACATACATGTTAATATCGCCTATATACTGTCCCGAAGAGTTGTTGATTTTAAAATTATCTCGTATCATTTCCGCTGGCGGAACAGGACAAGCATCAGGTTCCGAAGAACTCTTATAGCTTCTTATTAACTTTTTAAATATTTTTGTCGCTGATACAAGGGAAGTTCCTACTAGTATTTTCTCACCTCGATTATTCTTTTTGAATATATCAACGTTAATTTCAAAATCATTTAAAGTGTTGTATACTTGTTCGGGTGTTAAAGAGAACAAACATGATTTTCCAGTTTTTAAATGTTCGCTTTCCTTGTCGTATTGAGATTGGGGTGTAAAGTCTTCTTCGCATATATTTAGTGGCGTGTTATCCAAAAATTGAACTGTAACACAAGTGCCCGCATTATCGTCCGCAGCATATCGTATCATATCAGGATCAATATCGACTCGAGCCACTAAAAATTCTATCAGGAATAAATTGTCGGTTGATATCTCTTCCATATTTTGCTATTTTTTTTAAATTTTATACTGACGATTAGTTTAATTTATTTTTATACTGAAAATGTGGGTTTTAGCGCATTTTATAACTTTTAGGAAGTAACACAAATAATTTTGAGTTTAAGACATTTTTTTGTAATTATTTTGAATTTTAAAAATGACGTTACTAAAATTGTATAACCATGGAAGTTATAATTGTTTACGCATTTTAAGACTTTCTTAGCAACGGCAAGAAATATTCATGGGCTTTCACTGCAAAATACCTATTAAATATGCATCAGGTAATAGATTAATTTATTCAACAATGTAAGTGGAACCACTTGCCGCAGGTCATCCATTCTTCCAGAGTTTATATAAACAATTGGATAATTAGCATGGAATGCAAATAAATCAATACAAATTATAAATTATTATTATCAACTTTATTCGATCACTTCATATATACAGGGTAAGTGTAATGTTATTTTTATTTATAACACTGTAATTATAATTTAAATAATTAATTGTTTTGTTTTGCTTTGGTTTTAACAATTTAAACACTATTAATATTCACCTACATATCCTGGACGGTAAACACCAGGATTTACATGTCCAGCAGGAGATGGGTGCACTGATGGGCCAATTTTTTTAACAACTGCATTGAATCCGTTCACGTCATCTGCAGCATAATCCACAACGCGAAGAGAACCATCAGGTTCCACTAAGGAGTATTGTCCTTTTACTACATCACCGTCGCGAACTTCACTTTGACTTTTTTGGTCACCAGTATGGGGATCATTTACTCCGTAATTATAGGCGTATTTGGGATAAGCCTGAAATATTGAAAAAATGCACTTGTATAAAAAAAAATTATTTAAAAAATACGATTGCTTACGTTGTAATCGCCTTCATAATCAGCATGTCCGCCGTATCCAGCATGTCCTCCGTAACCATATCCAACACTAGCAATGGGAGCTGCAATGGGGGCTGCAACGGGTATGGCGTTGACAACTCCTTCACCATAGCCACTCTCTCCTAAATATCCAGGGTATGCAGAATACGCTGGGTATGCAGAATACGCAGGATATGCAGTATTACCATATCCTCCGTACACTTGGTTACCACCATATCCTCCGTACACTTGGTTACCACCATATCCTCCATACCCCTGGTTACCACCATATCCTCCGTACGCCTGGTTAGCACCATATCCTAAATAATTTGCATTTCCGGGTCCATAGTATGCACCACCACCACCACCATAGTAATTTGACCCGTAACCTCCATTTGCATAACTGTAGGCAGGAAGAATGCTAGCTTCCGCTGCAGCGACGATAAAAACAACAAATAGGAACTGAAACAAAAATAAGAAAATTAAATTGAAATTTAGTTAAATTATAAAAACAACAAAGGCTACTTAATTGACGTCTCCTAAACACAATTAAGTAATTAATTAATTATAATTATATATTTTAACAATCTTGTGTTTAAGTTAAAACCTTCGGAAAACACGAAGGCTGCATATTAACAAAATTATTCTAAATTTTAAAAACCTTAAATAATTTAGCATTAAATTATCCAAATTTTAGTGGAAAAAATTGTGAACTAAATATTTTATTCACATTTAAGTTCACGACGCAGTTTTTTGTACGCTTTGGTGCTTGCTTACGCTTAATGAAAGTGCAAAAATTTGTTTAAATATTGACAATTTCACTTACCCGGCAGGAAATCATTGTTAAATAATTATTATTATTATTGTAAATATTGTCTTGTGATACTGAGTTGATACTGAGCTCCTAATTCAACTGGCACTATTTATACTTAAACATTTTTCTTACACTTCAATGTACTTCAAGGTTTAACCTTATAATTTTTTAACTTTGGGCCTACTTATCTATTTATTGCAGGGTATTTCTTATTGGTTTTACACAATGTCGGTGGTAAATTTTTTATTTAATTTTTAAATTGGAATTCCAACTCGAACCAATATCTGAAAATTTATTACTTCTCGTTGGGTTTCGCGTCGATCAAACTTAAGGTTTGATTTTTAGCGATTTATTTCTTAATTTTGGTGGGTTAATTTTGCTGAGAATCTCTTGTCATTTATTGGGTCATCAATAATCTTATTTTTTTTTTTTAGTTTCATTTGTTACAGCTTTAATGGTTTAGTCAACGGTTTCAGGTTATTGGCTTCATGAGTCACTTTGTTCTGGGTTTAGCTAGTTTTTTTTGGTCCATCCTTGTTATAGAAGATCTTCCTCTTGGTCTCTTCTTAGAACTTCTAAAAATGTTACTGTTGAATGATGTGTTCAATTAAAATGGATACGGTAACATCTCAAAAGTCTTTTATCATCGACCTTTACAGTTCACATCTTGGTGGCATCTAAAATAGTCGTTGTTTGTTTTGGGAGAACTTTTGCTAGTGTTGAAGTTTAAGAAACCCAGGAGGACACATTGGGTTACCATCTCAACGGTCGCTGGAGTTATTGTTAACACGATCTATCATCATAAATTTTATTTTGCTACTGTAGATCATGATTGGTTTTCATGGTTAAACTCTTAATAGTTTTAAGTTTTTCTTTCATTTTCAGGGAACTATTCATCGCGTAACATATTCTCGTATATAAATTATAAGAGCATTCCGTTCTATGACATGTCAATATTTATCTAAAAAAATTCTAAGTTTATTCCTCAGTTTATCCTAAACTGAACTTATTTTTTCTCTCGAAAATTTGGAATTCTTATTATAAAAAAATTATTTTATAAAATTCATCTGCTTCTATGTTATCTATTATTTCCTTTAACTTTTAAAATTGCATCGAATAATTAATTTTTCATATCAATATAATTTATATTAGTACATTTTTTTATAAATAATTATATTTATTTTATTGATTATTTACTTACATAAACTAATTTTAATATTTAAGGTTAAATGTTACTAAATTAACCAAAGCATTTCTTTGCAAATACCAAAATTTCTTAACCAATTTGTGGTTAATTTCAACATCAAAATGCGTTTTTATTCAGTCAATGTTATTTGTTCATTAACATGTAAAGAAATTGAAAAATGTTAAACAATAAGCAGGACTAACTGGAATTAGGATTTAATTTAGAAAGCAGTAGGAATATTTTTTCTTGTAACTCTCGTCTTTTTCTAAGCATTTTGAGACCCAGGTTAGAAACCCATCATATTAAAATTATTATGTAAGTATAATTAGTTTTGCTTGGAAGCGGACTTTATTAGAATAATTGCTAACATTTAATTTTTGAAAATAAAATAAAAGTGGCTTTTCAATTTAATCCTGACGTGTCCCTGAAGAACAAGAGATAACGGCGATTTTATTAGTAATGAAATAATAAAAAATGTCGTCTACAAAATACTTAATATAAGTCAATAATTTTAAGTGACATTCATGCTTCACTGAATATAAATTAACTGCTCCAATTCTTCCTGGCTGAGTTGGATAGTACGGAAATGGAATTATTCTGCGAGAGCGATTGAATGCAGTCCATCCAACTTTAATCAAGTCATATGTCAGCAGCCTTTTTGGCACAAAGAATCGGTTCCAGAGCACCAAAAACAATTGGGTTTTCTTCTCTTGTTTAGGATCAAAACCTAAAGTGTGAGGCAGTGTATAATATTTCGCGAAATAACAATAAATTTAACGTGATTATAATAAATTATTATTTTTTGTAATCAATCCTTTGCATTTCCCACAATAATTTGTACTTAAATATGGAAATACCAATTCCACGGTACTAAAAATAATATAGAATAAAAAAGTTATTGTATTAATATTTATTAAACATATTAAACAGGTGCCAACCGTCACACTGCTTAAACAAAAACTTAGATTTGAAAAAAAAAAATATTTTAATAAGTATTCTGAATTGAAGGAAAACGCGCACACTTGGGCCATAAAATGGAACCTAATATGGTACTTCTGAGTTTTAGCAGCAGCCCAGTCTCTTTTTTTCCTTCTCCCTTTAAAGAAACAAACTCAGAGATCTTGGACAGCAGTAAGTTACAAATCACTATTCTTTACATTATCTTAGTTTTGAACAAAAATGTCCAGGATTGCGTTTTTATGACGGTATTCAAAATCATAACAGTCATGATAATAAACAAATCAGTTATCGAAGTTTGTCCTCATCTGATATTTTATTACCTCATCTAACTTTTGTAGATGGAATTGATTAAACACCATAACAACTGCTCTACTGCTACATTTGAATTTATTTGTCCTGAATTTTTTTTTCTCTGAGTTTCACTTGAAAAGATCTTTTCACCCACCACATCTTGAGATGTGGTGGGTGAACGCTCCAGTGCCGTTGTACATTCAACTTTCGTTTCTGAACATTAGCTCTGCCCAGTCATCTTATTCCGACTGAACTCTACCTACCTAACGATATATTCATGTTTAGCTTTAACTGAGCATAAAAGATCTCTGTAACTGAGCCAACATTAAATTACGTAGGTACGCAAGAATATGCCAGACCATGGTACAACAAATTACAGTTATTTTACCATGATGTTAGACCCATTGTTATTGTTAGCAGACTATTAAATTTCTTTTCATATTGTAGAGGAAGCTAAGATTTTGGCAGCTTCATTAGCTTCCAAGTAAGACCCATCAGTGACTACAACCGTTAATTTATTTGTGGCGGCTTGCATTAGCTAAAAACAGGATAATTCAACTTTCAGCATCAGATGGTCTAATAGATCCGTCCTTTTGAAAACATTCGACTTCACTACCAGTCACTTAACATTGCTTGTTACTCTAATGAAATCTATCCGGGAGGTCCTTTGAGTGGTATTTCTTCAGTCTACGAAGAGCCGTTGAGCCGCAAAGAAGAATTTCTTTTTTAACTGTTTTTATATTAAGATCTTTGTAGATGACATCGTTTGGAATATACCACGGAGAGTTCACAATGTTTCGAAAGAATTCAATCTCGAGATTGAAATTACTAGTCGATTCCCACAATTGGATCCCGTATCTCCTAATGGGTTTTATAATGGTTTTGTAAATTAAGAGTTTGTTCTTTAGTTTAAGTCTTGATTTGCAGCCCAGTACTCATAAAATATCTCTGCATTTGAGGCCAAGTTGCTTACGTTTTGCCCAAATATGGTTTTTGTCTGTTAAACGTCTTTCTAAGTGTAAATCAAGATACTTTACCACTTCTGACCGTGGCAATTCCCTGCTATTTAATGTTATGGAGAGACAGTTGCCTTTTGGCATCGTGAAAGTTGAAGAGGCTGACTTAGATTCCAACTTAAACTTAGATTTTCCAAGTTTTTAACCATTTTTGAATATCGTTTAAGTGTAGTTCTTCTAAGTCTTATGATGCAAGCGTTGCGTTCATATGCTTAGCCATAATTACGGTATCGTCAGCAAAAGTTGCGACGGTTGTAAATTTTTTTGTGGGAAAACATGGTGTCTTGTGGCACTCTATACTTTGTTCATCTTTCACGTGCAGTAGACAATAACAAATACATGCAGCTGGCACGTGATTTATGAGGAAGAGCTTCACAGTGTGCATATGGAGCAGGAACTAATCTATGCTGTCCTGTATTATTATTGTACAATTATATGCATCTACTAAACTTGCACTGAAAATTGCAAGTACGGACTGTGTATGGGGTTGTCTTGACCTTGCGAGCATGCAATCATAATACCTCAAGTAACCAGCATAATAAAATCACGTGCTTATCACGCACTGATCATTGTTTACATCCGCTGCAGCTCTTAAACGAATAAAGTATAGACTTTTCTATCTTCACTAGCAACCCTTCTTGCCAGACCTTGTCAAACATACAACAAACTTCTAGCATCAAAAATTGATGGTAAAAAAGAAAATTTCAACAGTAATATGTGATATTAGTATGTATTTTAAAATATATAGTTTAACAAAAACTTAACTAAATGGTAAAATATTAGAATTTCAACCGTACTAACCCCCCCCCCCACCCAAAACGTATTTGCATTTTTGTCATATTTTCAAAAATTTTCTAGTTCTACCTAAAAGTCTATAAATATTTTCTATAAAAAGTCTATAAATAAGTTCTTGTATGTTGTTCTTCACTTACGGTTAAAATTCTAATACTTTAACGTTTAGTTAAGTTTTTGTGTAATTTTATATTTGAATTTTTAGTTATCTAGGACTATTTCAATGTTTGAAAAATAGTTGTCTCTTAGGTACCTACTCTTTTTAAAAAATTCAATTGTCCTCAAAATTGTCTATTACATGGTCAAATTTTTTATTGACAACTTCGCCAATAATAATTTTTTTATTTAATTCGAACTACAAGCTAGCAAATTTTATTGTCGAGTAAAACATTTGTAAAAGTTTATACAAGTATTTTTAAAGTTAACGGTTATATAAATCACTTTTTAATTTTACAAGATCAGTCAACAAAAGTATAATTTAAATTAATTTTATAATTATAAGCTTTCGACAAATAATTTATTTATCTACTTCAAAATTAATAATAATAATTTTAATTGAAATATTTATTTCAATCAATTTCATAATATTATTATATAAATAAAAAATTCCCATCCGACTAATATTTGGCAAAAAAAGTTAATTTTACTAATTAATTACCATAAATTAAAATACCTACCTTACATACGTATGTATGTATTTTATTTACCTAACAAAATAAATTTTGTAGATGACGACTTGAAAATTAATTGTTGTATTCTTGTTTTGTTTTAAGGTAAACCTATTGTATTTTAAAATAATTATTAAAAATACCGAAAATTAAAACAAAATCTATTACGTTATTATTAATAATGTTTGGTTTTATTTATCAAAACAATAAAAAATTGCAACTTAGTTTGGGATTTTCAGAAGTTTGAGTTGAAGTGATTTCACAATATGTAAGTATAGTACTTGCCACAAAACTTTGGTGTTACGTCATTGTTAATAAAATTAGCCTATTTCATATCTACTAATTAAAATAGCCTCTGTAATTGGTTAGGTTGGAATGGCAAAAACTATAGTTATTATTTTTGGCAAAAGTCAAAATGTCAAAAATTTTGGCAAAAGTCAAAATGTCAACTTAAAATACGTGTAAATAATTTTAAAATCTAGACACTTTTTTAAATTCTGTAACAATGATTTAATTTGTAAAAAAATTCAGTTTGAAAACCTATCAGAGCTTACGTTATTTGTTCAACTGTGCTTTCATTTCTAAAATAAATTTGTGATCAGTGAGTGAGCGGTCAGTAGCCGGAAGCTCGTTAATCTTGTTAATAATTTAATGAATAAAAAGTTTTTCAAAAGTATCTTCAGGATATACTTTTAAGTTTTGTTTGCCATATATAAAACATTTTTTATGGCTATATTTCACAGCTGTCATTTATAATCTATTACAATTTTAGTCAATTTTACTATTACAAGTTGTACTTCTTTTTTCAATATCCTGTCTCTTGGCGAATGCTTTATGACTAATTCTCACTTATATTTTATATCCATAGGGGACCTATATTTTATTTAGTTTCTAAACTAAGAACGCTTTTCGAGAAATATGCTTATGGAAAACTCATGGTTTTTCTTCGTCTTTCATGGATCGGTAGAAATGAAGGTCTTACTTTTCCCAGGTTTGAACTGGTAAGATGTAAACATTCTTTACAGACTTACACAACTAGCAAAAAAAATTTTTAAAATCTTTTTTCCAAAAGAACGAAAACTAATTTATTTACATTATAATCTGGTCAAAAAAATTACACTGTTGTCATCATTTACTCAATTAAGAACAGAAGAAGAGAATGTGCAGAGGAGTGATTGTACCGCCCTAGAATAAACATTTCCTCATTAAGTTTCACGTTGATTAAAATAATCGGACTCGTAATTTTATTGAAATTAAAAGTAGCGTAAAATTTGTAATTGCTTTCATAAAACTTTTTTAACATTTATGATTGAGATTTAGAGTTTCTACTGCGATTCCATCTTTTTTTTACTATTTTATAAACTACAAAGAGTGTTTTCAAATCAAAATTTCCTTTTTTTTTCTTAGTAAGTAGGTACTTCTTTTTTTAGAGTAACAAGCACTATCATCTTTTTCTTTCTTATTTACACATTATTATTATTACATATCTTGAATTGATCTTGAATTGATCACATCAGCGTCTTGGATGCGGTCAGGATTAGACTATCTGTTGCGTTGTCACACTACAAAACCAAAATTTCCAAGTCTCTAACCTATGAGTATGGTTAATGACTGTTAATATTAATAATTACTCGTTTAATTCAATATGCATTTAAAAATAAAGCTGAATTGTACTGCAATTGAGTAACACATTCTCTGAGTTGCCTTTTGGGTCTCAGTTAAAAATAAAAAATATTTATTTATGTGATAATTAGATAATACAAAAATTATATGGTACTCATATCAGTACAGTGTAAGCGTTGTTAACCCCCCAAGCACTATCAATTAAAATTGTCAACAAATTATATAGCGGCGTTTCCACTGATGGTGTGCGGTTAGCAATAATCTGCTTCATTTGATTGGTTGATAATTTTAGTTAGTAGAACTTATTGTTAGTGGTTAAAAATGGTTCAGTAACACTGTGCTTTTTATTTAACCAGATAGGTGTAAATGTAAAATTACATGTAATTTAAATGTAATTTTACACTGATTTTCGATATTATACTAAAAATTGCATAAAATTTTACACTAAATATTATTTGGTCACAAAGGTACCGGTGATTTTCTGCACAACTTCACACAAAAAGTTTTTAACAATGTAAAATTAAATGAGTAATCTTTGAGGAAAAAAAGTTAAATGCTTAATTGGTTGTATTACCAATTATGTCATTTTAATTTTACAATAAAATTTACCGTTATTGCACATAATTTTAATGTAAAGCGGGAATTATAAGATTATTCATAATTCTTGTTTAATTTTTAATATTTTCCGGTTGTCTCAACATTCCTTTTTTAAACAACTGCATTATAATAATAAGAGATTTAAAAATTTAATTGCGGTCTGTTGTAATATTATTTTTACTAATGATGTTTACATAGCGTTAATTAATTTTTGAAAATTATAATTTTTTTCAACAAATTTTATAATATAACGCTTATTTTGTTTTTCGCAAAAAATGTGGTTCAGTGTATCTTTTCTGAAGAAAAGAATATTGGAAATTCATTATAAAAATAAAATAAAAAATTTATTAACAAAAGAACGTGTAACAAATTACTAAGAATTTTACAAAATTTAAATAACGAAGTAAATAACAAGAAACAAGATAACAAAGACTAGAAAATACAATTTTCTCTTTTATAAATTCGTAAACGTTATCTGTTCATAAACAACTAGTAATAAATAACTTATGGATATGAAAACGACAATGACTTTTTAGACACGTTATTCGTAATGAACTTGGTGTTCCAAATCTTCGTGTTGTTTGACTGGCGCCGTTTTGTGTACTACAGCATTAAATCCGTTATGTTTATCGGCTGTGTAATCCACGGTTCTGATGGAACCGTCAGGTTCAACCACAGAGTATTGTCCTTTCACGACATCCCCATCGCGGCTTTCGTGTTGGCTTTTAACGTCCCCGGTGTGAAAATCGTTGACGCCATATTTGAAAGAGTATTTTGGATGGGCCTGAAAAAGTTTGAAACAATCAAAATATAATCTTAAAACAAAAGGCAATAAATTACAAATTCAATGAAAGTGATATTACAAAAATGGAAATTAATATGTGAATGTAAATTCGATCTCGTCGTGTAAAAGTTATGTATACATAAAACATGACTTAACATACTGTGAAAAAGTAACAGTAAAATTTGCATAAATATGCTGAGTTCATTGATACCGTTTATTTGATGTGAATATAAAGAAATGGTAAAAATTTGTAGCAATAATAAATTATTTGTTTTTAATTTTTCTTATTACTGTAATTCAAAATTTGCTCTTCAAAGCTCTTCAGGAAAATTTAAAATAAATGAAAACCAAAAACTTGAAATTTTTGAAAAAATTATGCAACAATTGGTAATGACATACTAAATAATGTAAAAATAAAACAAGAAAACATGCGTCACTTGCGTAATTTCTAGACTAAAACCACGACCTTACCACTTTCTATTATTTATATTTCAAGTCCAGAACAAATTGTTGTTTAACGTGCATGATAGCCATAATTGAGTTATGATATTTAATGCGCGGAAAGAAGTACTTAACAAAAGTTAATTTGCAGTTGTTAATTCTTCTTTATATTCTTTCCAGCGAGCAATAAATTCAACACGTAAAATGGAAACTTCGTATCTATAATATGGGTGAAATCACAAGTAGAGATTTCTATTTTCGTTTTATGTATACCAAGCAGCAGATGGTGATACTCCTTTATTGTGCAATTATTTTCTACTGTTTTTTTGCTATCAAATTCTTTCTGGTTTTTTTAAATTTATCGTGATGAAGAGGTATGAATGTTAATAAACTAATAATACTTATCGTACATGATAATCTTCATGATGGTGTCCTTCTTCCAACTCATAAGCTTTATCTTCAAGACCAGCATCATTATGGGCAACTTGGTATAAAGCGTGTCCTTGGAATCCAGCTTGGTGGCCATCGTAGTGTCCTAAACTTTCCTCTGCTTCCTCTTGATAATGAACTATTTTCGGATATGAATATACTAATCCAACTAATGCTAAGCATATTCCCAAGATCTAAAATTTAACATGCTTTAATTTGTTGTTAAAGGGGTCGTTCAAAATTAAGTAACAAAATTATTATTAAACTTTTTTACCTGTATTGAGTTCATTTTAAAAATCTATTTTAGGTGTCCAATGTACACAATTACTTTTCACTGCTGATGAAGCTTATGAAGTGCCATTAAGTGAAATTACGGATGGTTTATATATGCTTTCTTCTTCTTCACCAGTAGAGAGGTAATAATATCGCACTCCACATTTCAGAAAGAGACAGAACCGAGCGATGAGATTGTGAGAGTGAATATTTACTTCAATAACTAAATTCATTCACGCTATTATTATTATTATAATAATCATCATAATCATTAATTTTCAATTATTCTTTATTATTAATTGCACGCGTAATGCATTCGTATTATGAATTCATGAACCACAACTACTGAACCGCGATGCACACTATTTATTATACGAAAGTTAAAATAAAGATACGCTTAATAAATAATATACTTCGACCTAATTTGATAATTGATATAATTAATGGTAATTAATTGCTACATTAGAACACTAATATATCAATTTATCGTGTAAGTGAGAAATGTTGTTTACATGATTTTTTTTTTATTTTAAACTTAAGTTGTTTATTATAATTATAATAATAATAATTACAGGATATGATAGGACTATACCTAAAATTATTTGAATCTGTAAAGTCCTTTTCATATTTTTTAGAAAAAAGATTAAGCCACCTACTGTTGGATGAGTGTACTGTTTATTTTAACATGTCAAGTCCAAAGAAAAATACATAAAACTACAAATATGGTAAATTGAAAAAACAATTTTAGTAGTCATTTCCAAAAAAATGGATGGGAGACAATTGGGGACTAGCGATTGGAAAATGGAATAATATAATTACTATACCTACAGACCTTGGTATGGAGGACAGAAAAGACCTTAGATATCGTCAGGTAGACGACATTAAAAGAGCGACTGGCTTTGGATGGATGTGATAAAAGCAAAACAGAAATCGGCAAAAAATTTTGTTTTGTCTGATTTGAGAGTTTGTCCGATATTAGAATAATTAAATCTTAAAAAAAACAATAAAGTCTGGCATTCTTTCAATTTTGCAATTGTTTGAACAACAAGAAAATTCCTTCGACCTTCAAAAACCTAGTTTTCTCAAACTAAAAAGTGTTGGAACATAATCTTAACCTTGATAATTGGAAATAAATGAGATCGAAAATGAACAAATGCAAATTTCATTAGAAATAACTGATTACCGATTAGAGTTATACATCACAAAGAAAATAAGTTATTATATCAGTTATTCTAGTGCGAAAAGATTTTCTAAGTGCAGAAAAGTATACGCCCAAAGTTGCTCTTGACCTTCTTTACTGCATTATTAAGTCAAAACATGGAGCGGAACTTAAACAATAACTTTACAGGTAAGCAGCGCTAAATTGGACAAGTTTATTCAGCACATGGTTTTTTAATGGGGACTTTTTAAAATCCAAAAAAATCCCATCATATCAAAATTATCACATCGCTTTTGATGCAATTGAGGAACGAGCTCCTTGAAATTCCTTATTTGGTACATTCTCATCCGAATCACTGCAGGTTGAATTTTCAAATTGTATTTTTTTAAATATTTTTACTGGTGGAATTTGAGCTCTTTTTGGCTCTCTTAAAAGTGTACAGGAATTTTTCATATTCGCCCTGTTGAATGTCTTTGTTTCGGAATTTCTTCCGGTGTTCCTTAGCTCTCCAAGATAAAATGTATTCTATTTTTATATCTATCTGTGCAAAATTTCAGCGTCCCAGGTGCCTCAAAAACTTCTTTTGCTAACTTGATTTTATCTTATCATACAATCTACCTTTAACATTTAAAATTTTTGAAAATAGGAGGTTGGTGCTTCCAGTATTACCCTTGGTTACTGCTCTGATTGGATGTTCCCGATCCCTGTCCCTAAAGTGACTAGCAATCCAATCAGTGCATTTATTTTATAAGTAGTAAACTTTAATTGGATTCATAATAGAGGAACGAATCAATCACAGGTGCAAGAAAGAGTTAGTTTTCTCAGTTAGTTACAGTTTTTATTGGAATCCGAACAGTAGCACAAAAAGTCTTACAGCAGCCTCCAAAAATAGGCTCTTAGTAGGCGATTGAGTAGTAATATAAAACTTAAAAATTGATAGTAAAACCAAATAAATCAAATTGCAACTAAAAGGAAACTTCATGCACCTTGTACATCATAGATCCGCCCTTTTTCATCATTTCCAGCTTTAACATAATTTCCTGCCAAAAACATTAATTTTCGTGTTGCGTTGCCAATTTTTTGTATTCCTTTCTTGTGAGAATGATGTAGTAATACATAAAATGGCTAATTTATTACCAATCGCTCATCTGTTAAATTTTAAGTTATTTGACGTGCAATACTTTCCGAAACACCTTCACAGTTTAATCTATTCGATCTCTTCCGCACAAGACAAGTTGACAAAATGAATAATTAATATTTCTAGCAAAAAGCATACATATATGTCAGATCAACTATATACAAAGGCAGATTGGTTTACTCATATTAACATATGGTTACCGGAATAACATTAGAAAACCTAATCTCATCCAGCCACATTACCTGTTAAACCGCCTTTCTCAATTTTAAATAAATGCTTTTGATTTAATTAATTAATTCCTAATTACCTTAAAACATGAACGTAAAAAGGTAACTTACGTAATAATTTTATTTCAGGATACCTATTTTTTTTTCTATTTATAATTAATAACAAAATACAAAATTATTTACGTCACATGAAGAAACCACGTAAACAAATCCATAAATTTACTCCCTTTGTAAAAAAAAACACTAAACAAATTCTATTTGCCTAATTGATATTAAAATCACACGATATACATACGAATGTTTGGAAAGTATTTTTATCATAATTTAATTACTTACTCTCACTTTCGAACGAAACCAACAAATTTTTAACTTAAAGGGAAAATTAATTTATTCAGGTAAATTGTGAGCAATATAGTCCAATCTGGGTTTCGTCAGATTGGCCTTGACATTTTGTCAATTGGTCAAGCTTATGGAAATTTTTAACTAATTCTTAATTCCGGATTTTCTGATCTGTAACCAATTAGTGATCACATCAAGCCACTGCTATGCTAAGTTTAATTGCAGGTACGAGAAGTGAAACAACATCTGATTATTCGTTACATGCAATTTTCATACCAAAAATGCGTGGGGCATCAAAAAGTCGAAGAAGTGATACCCAAAATTTAATAGCCGTTTTCAAATTTCATAAAATTTAGAGACATTAAATTTGCATAACGACTTTCAAACAAATGTTAAACTTTCGATTTTTATAAATTTTGATATTTAAATTGACTTGAGAAACACTGATGTATTTTAAATCACAAGTTTAAAAAATCTAGTCTTCCCATTGTTCCCAAAGTTTTTATCATCTGCTATGATCTGCAATTCACAAGTTTCCTTTCTAACTTCAATGTGAAGTCTTCCTTGTTGTTAAATTCGGTAGAGTAGCTCTGACAATACAAAAATAATATTGAAAAAAGTTTCCATTTTCAGAATAAGAGTGAGAAAGATGCATGTGAAAATCAAACGAGATAATTGAAAATGTTACATAATTTTCCAGAAAATACGTGAAAATCGAGATTAAATTCAGTTTTTCGCCTTACATATTTAAAAACAGTTTTCAAATTATTTATTTTATGCTTCAAATTTTGTTGATGGACATGAAAAAAACCACTAAATTCTGCAGACGAGACTAAAGTTATTAAAATAAATAAGAAGAATAATTTATTTTCAAATCAATCAAAATTAGTGCATAATTTTTAAATAAATTTTGATTTGTTTTAATCGGTAAATTTACGACGATAATTATTTTTCCTTCTAAATGCACCTTGAGACTTAATTAAATGCAAAAAACTTGCAAATGATACGAACATCTTTTCTGTAATTTATTATTAAATTTAAATTATTCAGTTAGTAATTAAATCATTAATTATTGTTAAACTGTTATTAAAGGTAATTATTAAATCTTATAAGTGGTATAATGAACTTTTTAATCTAAAATAAGCAGGCAGCTCAAAGAATATCTAAAAAGTTTTTTTTACAGTTTTTGGTTACAAAAGTGTCCTCTCCCACATATTAAAAATGGACACTCGGATGGTTTACAGAAAGTAATAACCTAATCGAAACGGTCAATAGCATAGCGATTAAGTGCAGCGATTTCTAACGCCAACTACTTGGTTCGACTCCGGACGCAGCAAGAATCTTATTGTGACCGTTTCCCCTTGGAAGACAATGGCAAACCACCAAGGTACTCTCTGCGTGAGAACCCTTGTAATCGCAAACATCCATTAATGGATTTGTATAACAATAAGATAACTTAATAATCTATTCTCTAATTAATTCTCGTTTTGATAGATTTGGTTTTAAATTTGTATGGTATCTGACAATTTGAGGTGGCTTCCACGCCATTCCAATAGTTATTTTGTTGAGCAATCTAATATTAATTAGAAGTGTGGTTTTTGAAGCTTCGGAGATTAAAAATCCCCAATTTTATTGGATGAGCAGTCCTACGGCCTCAAAAACAAAGCTGCACTCTTGAGCGTAATGACAAAGTTTGTTAAAAACAATAAATTAATTTTAAGGGTGTGCAAAAGTGCAAGAGAATTAATTATGTTCCAAAAATTGAGCTTACAACTGCAATATTTCTAAACTCCAGCCGTTATTCCACTGACACTGACAGACTATCAAATGGAGAAATATAATATTATTATGACAATCTAAATTTACATCGTGCGAACTTCAAAGTATTTTTTTAGTTATTAATGGATAGTGACAAATATTTAATAAGAAACTATAGTTGTGAAATTTGTAATCAAAAATTTTATCACTTAGCACTTATTTACGGATGCAAGTATGGTCACTTTTTTTGTCAAAAATGTTACTTCGAAAAATATTATTCCAGTAAATTTTATAAAACCACCTTTTGATTAAAATTAATTCAAAATATTATTAGACGGATCCTCTCGATGCCCTCATAAGCGGTGTAAATCAACCCTTTCTAGAATGGATGATGCAGAAAAATACAATAACAGTAACAAAATGTTTATCAAACCCGCAGAAATAACAAATACATTTCAACCTAGCGCTAAGAATAATTTGTCGACCTTAGCACAAAATTCTTTTAGCAATGCAAATTATGCATCTATGACAAGAAAGTAGGGTTAGGAGTTGCTTAGTTTAAATTTAAAAAATTAGATTTTTAGGCCAATGTATTGCCCATATCCAGGTTGTCAAAAAACTATAACTGCAGCGTCTTTTGAAACCCATTTTAAATTTGAACATAAGAATGTGTCCTATGTGACCACAAATACTAACACCACAACTGGATTCGAATTTAATCCATATATTATCAAACATAACCAAAAGTGGTGCATGGTCCTGTTGGATTTATTTCAAAACAGAGGAAAGTAAGTTAATAGTGTACGTTTTTCCATTTTCTTCTCTTTGCAAATGTTTTCTTTTACTTTACAGAAACTTGGGAGCGGAACTTCATATGGAATCATCAATAAAACCTCTAATGTTAGTTTTGGGAACTCGGATAGCAAATTACCAGATTTTTGAAGATGAAAGTACTTACTATGAATGTACTGATAATTTTTTAGAAAATTTGAAGCAATCTGTCGATAAAGTTATTTTGTGGGTGGCATGTAATGTTCCTACTAAATTTAAATACACCATAGCGGTGTCGACACCATGTAGAACCATTCGGCTGAAGTACTATGGAACAATTTCTTTAATTTGCGAAGATGCTGTTGAATTATGCAAAAATGGAAGAGGTTTAATTTTGAATCAGTCCCATCTGGTTGGAATGACAAATAGTGGGAAAAAATCTATTATTTTGGATATTGTTCTACATGAAGAACGTGGAAATGAAATTAATGAATCACAACTACACTCAACTTAATTCAACTAAAACTAATAAAATTGGATTATTGAGTACTTTTTTATTAGTTCCTTACTTTACCTAGTTTTTGTTTAATAATTTTTATAATTTATTGAATACAATCTTCAAAATTAAATTAAATAAATAGATTAAGGAACATACACAAAAATATATAAAGCTGGCAGTTGATGCAAAACTGAGAACAAGCGACTCAATCGCATGCATTGAGATCAAAATTTTCGTTCAGGAAGAGATGTTCCAATTATTACAGTATACAGCCGTTTATTAAACTTACAAAATAAACGCAAAATCGTAATTATCGTCAAAATAATCATTACTCTTCGATCTAACTTTTTGATTTAATTGAACTTCATTGTAACGATTTTTGGATAAAATGTATTCAATTTTTTTTTCTTCACTTTGTTCATCAAACGGTCTTAATCGCTGATCTTGGATTTGCTTCTTGTACAAATTTAAAGATTTTATTGCTTCAGCCATCTCTTGGGAAAAGCTATGAGAAGCTTTTTTGCTATCCAGATTTTTGAAGCTATCTTCCACATGAGCCCTAAAAGTGTCTCGTTTAAAAAAGAAAAAGAAAGTTGAATATTTTACCTGTATCCATTCTCATCGGCTACGTAATGTACCATGTGTATGTTTCCATTTAATTCAACATATCCGTAGCTTCCAACAACTGTTCCATTGGGAAATCGTTTTTCTGTTCTAAATTGAAGGTTATCCGCTTCGAAGTCTTCGATTTCATATCCAAACGAATATACTCTGTTGTTTGTATAGTCTTGAGTGTTGTATGACCAATTTGGTGCAATACTATTGGAATTGAAAGGTGCTCCTAGTATATTATGGAAAAGTAAGTTTAGGAGCCATAACGGTTCTAGTAGATGCGCCTAAATAACAGAAAATTGTTCATACATTTCAAATAAATTACGTTAAATGTCATACATTTATCACCATCAGCAAAGAGAAAATTACCAATAATAACCCAATGACAGACAAAATATGCATTAGAGGCTTTTGGGAAATAGTAAATTCATCGATAATAATTGAAAGTTTTTGTAGAAAAGGTTGAGTTGCAATTCTATTTAAAACTTAAGAACCAAAAGGCGCTTGAGATAATGGCGAAAATAAACTCAAAAATGAAACTTATCAGATCTTAGAATGAATGGTAATTTTGCATTTTTATTTGGTCCTGGTCGGCTCATCGTCCAGCGTAGCTTTTTTTTATAAGTTATGCCTAAAGTTGAACATTGGGATGGTCACAGAACCAATATAATTTAAATAATTGCTTCATTTCGCAGTACCAGCCTTAAATTGAATGGAAGATCATTGAATGGAAAAAATATTCAAATTGATCAAAAGTCACAGCAATAAAAAATTATGGTTCCATAATTATAATGATAATATAAATAAACCATTAATAACTAAATTAATTTTTGAGTAGGAAAGGAAACAACAATTGCTTGTTGCGCTAAATTACAACTGTGGATTGGGTATCAATTTCAAATTGGTAAAATCCTGCGTTTTGGTCATGAGAATTATATACCTCATCGTTATTTATAACACAAAATTTTTGAATAGATATAAAATATAATAAAATTTAAAAATAAAAGAAATAAAATTTTCAATTCTGGTTGCAAAAATTTTTTTATATAAATGAAAATAAACCATAGGTACCTATAATATTTTTTTTTTTCTATTTATTCGGACATATAGTTTTGGTCAAAAATATTATGCAGAATTAAAAATTTTTTACACAATAAAACAAAGTACCTATGTAGCTACGTTTCAAAATATTTAAAAATGTATTTTCTTAGCATTTATTGCATTATTTACTACTGTTTCACAGTCATAAACATTTAATTATTTATTTAAATTTGTGTAATACTCACATAAGGTTTAGCTGAAACGATTACCATGATTGTTGTTTTTTTGTATTACAAATTTATTGTTGATACCATTAGGAAACCAGTAATAATTTTAAACAAATACCACTTTTGTAGACATTAATAATTTATTTGTGCACAAAAAAACTGCTGCTTGCAACAACAGACAAGAAGAGGTAGAAGACTGGAGACTTCTGAATTGCAAATAACAAGATAAAAAGGAATTCGATACAACGTGAATCCATAATTTTTATCTTCTAAAACTGGACATACAGCGTTTATAGTAATAAGCACATCCGTTAGTTTTCCTACAGTTGTTTCTCACTTTAATATCACCAATTGTTTGAATATTATTGTTATTAAATTAATATTTCAATTTGATTAATTAACTAATTGGCTAAATTAATTAAGTTTTTAATAATAGCGCCTAGTTTTTTGTTACTTAAAAATGTTTTATTTAATGGTTATTAATGTATACTACTCAAAAGGTTATTCAAGTTCTTTGAATTTATTATCCCAATATTTACATATAATCGTTAATTAAACAAAATTTAAACCATCACATCCATCGCATTCCATCTAACGTATCTTTAACATAATAATTTAAGCTTCACTTCTTGTAGAATGTTCACCTGAATGTTTACTCGATTACTTTGCGTAGGTGATTACATTTTGAAACCTGAACAACTACTTTGTTCAAAATTTCCAAAATTAACTACTTCGCGTTTAAAAAAATTTTACAGGTGTACAATCCAGCATTACAATTTTATGCATTTTTTAAATTTAAAAATAGTGATTTTTCTTCAAACGGCGATAAAACATGTCATTTCGTTACTACGCACGCAAGATTAAAGTTTCATTTTGTATAAAGTTGTGGTATTTTGTCCACCTAAGTCGTAAAAAAAAATTTTTATACCACCGCACCGCCACCGGTAGACAAAGTCTTTGTCAGCTGCCTCACCAGGCAAAGTAAAATTACATGTTTTGTCATAAAAATTCATGTTTTTGATTTTTTTAATTATTTAAATTTTTGAAACTGAAGAAAAACTGTCGTTTGTTAATTAACAGACTCTATACGGTCGTCTGTCAAATTACAAACTTGCCACAAAAGTAGTACTTTTACTCCTTGTAAGAGTGTAACTTGTAAGTACTCCTTGAATTTCTAATTTGAAAATGCCATCCTTTTGTGTATTCATCTATCCACCCATGTGTAATTAATGTTAATAGTTTAAATCTTTATTAACATAAAATACGAATTTTGAAGGCTGGCGAAACTAAGTTATTAAATTAATGTTTTCAATTTGTAATTTCAAGTTAAAAGTAAAAGACAAAAAAAGTACAGATGAAACCAAATTTTGAAACACATTTAAATTTTATACGTGGTAACAAAAATTTGTTTTTGAAGAGGTAACCTTTGCCACCATTCTTTGAAGTACATAATCTTAGGAAAAATGGAAGATGATAGACATCAATCTTATATTATACCTGTATTTACCATCTAGTGTAATTATAGATCGTTGGTATTTACAGCTGACATGCAAGCCATTGATATTGTGTTAAATAGATACGAAATAGTCATTATACTAAAATCAGATTATTTTGAAGCACAGATGAGTAGTATGGGTGAGAGAGGAGGGGGGTAGAAAAAAAATAACACGGGCGTCTAGAGATGAACGACTTCCGGGTAAAAGACTTAGAGGCTGACCACCCAAATGATGGGCCCAAAACTGGTTTTCTTTTTTGTCAGAAGACATCCCGAGGTCAAGCCAAACAGGAGATTACTAACCTAAAAGAAGAAAAAAATATTTCTTTTTCTGCTAGACGCTTTTGACCTCTTCAACACTGTTAATATCTTTCATCATTTTTTATTTCACTAGTCTTATTCGAGTTCACGTGGCAATGGGTCAAATGGGAACCGGAATTTAAAAATTTCCTATTGAAATTATGGTAAGTGTAAATTTTAGATATAAACATAAAAATTTGTAGATTATTTAAAAATTTGGCCTGAATAGGGCCAAAAATCGTAAAAATAATATGAGCGTATTGTATTTATTTTCTGTTACCATAACTGTTAGCTCCGCCCACCCCTAAATTTATAATATAGGCTAGAAAAATTAAAAAACATATCTGAAGCCCATGCAATTTAAAAACTGGGATCTTTACGCACATGGATCTGTATGGCATAATTAACAAAATGCAATTTAAAATAAAATTTTTAAGTGAATGTTAGTTGCACAAATTTGCGTTAAGTGCACGTGTCGTCAACAGAATAAGGCAGCTGGGCTGTTGTCTGAAAAATCAAAACTTTACAAAAATATTATTTCTTCATCAAGCCCCTACAAACGAAAACTTCAATCAGAAGGTCACCGAGAAGTTCTACCTCCGCTGCAGTGGGGCAGAAAACCCACTCATTTGACAACTACGACGTCAAAGATTTCCCAAACCTTAAGATGCCAAAAAGTATTCTTGCCCAACGGCCCACCTATGTAAGTACCTCTATATGATTAAAACCTTACTAACCTCATTTGTCCTAGATCACAATTTCACTCCCTCTACGATTGAACTAATCATCCAACCGGGCCCCAGAAAACCAGCTTGATGAAACCACAAAATACGTCCTTCAGACAATTTTTGTAGAAACAATTCTTTAGATTAAATTAGAAAAAAACTCTTTAGATTAAATCCACCAGACACAATGTTACTTTGTATTTTATAGTGTTTTTCTATGGAAAATCCTCTTGTAGAAAGAACACCTACGGTGCTTCCTAGCACTTGAGAGACCCCAGGCTCAATTCAATTTTGAGGCCTTTTCTAAATATTTTCACTGTTTTTAATGTTATTTCCTATGTCTCACTTTTTTAGACCACCTGTATACGATTTATTTCAAAATAGGCCTTTCATTAAAAAAAATCAGATCAAATCAAAGAACAACATTTGTGAAAAACGCTGTGATAATTAGGTATTAATTATTTTTAAGCTGAATTTTGAGGCCCCCTGGATTTTTGAGGTCCGAGGCGGGCGCCTCTTGCACCTATTCGGAAATCCGCCACTGTGCTTCCTTCCTTCTTTCCTCCTCCCATCACATATCCTTCCTCTTCTCTACACGAACATATCTGAATAAACACTAACAGAGTTCTAAATTAATGTAAAAGAGATAAAGTCTCTAGACCGCCAAAATCTACACCACTTCCAGCTTTAATTCAGAAAGAGTCAATTGCAGTTTGCGTTGATACTTCTCGCCTCGTAGCCGCCCATCTCTATACGAGACCTAACGCCGCGCAGTGTCGCAGAAATAATCAGAAGAGTTAAATCTGAACGATCCTTCAGAGTTAACTACCCAAAGTTAACTTAGGATGTCCTAATTAATTAAGGATGACCTTAAGGCTGGAAGTGCTGATTAATCTAATTTACAAGTGATACTTTCTGAATTAAAGCTGTAAATTGCGTAGACGATCAAAGTTTTTTTCTACAAAGTAATTTAGGATTCGAGTGCCAAGTAGGTCATTTTTGGTAAGTTGAACTGGCAAGGGCATGTTTATTAGCGGAAATACGGAAGGGTGTAAGGAGCAGTTGCTCGACCCGGCTGCATTTTAACATTCCTTACACTCTCTCGCAACCGGGGTCAAAAACTTGTTCTGATTGGCTGAAAAGAACCCTGCGCATTGGGTACTTGTCAACACTCTTGGTATTTTCATCATTTTTGTATTTGTATGACATATCATTTGACATTTCATTTATTGTCAGTTAACCTCAATTTTATTTAAAAAAATTAGCAAATTTCATTAATATTAAAGTTGGCAGTGTGTATAAAAGTGTAAACGGAAAGATCATGGTTATGTGTTATAAAAAGATATTATATTTTTTAATTTAATATTATTAACCTTTTTTAACTTGATAAAATCATCTGTATATAATCTGTATAACATAACATAACTGCGATATAAACAACATATAAGTAAAAATTTGTTTATTATTAATTTATTATAACTTGAACCTCTTTTTGGACACATTCAACTTCTAAATTATCAATATCATTAACCAAAGATTTATAATACTAATTTTTACCAATACTGGTTACACAAAAATTAAATACTTATTGCGGTTGAAATTTTAGTAGGTACCATGGGAGAAAGAATGTATTTTTGAAAATATCACTTTAATACTAAACTTGATAAGTTTTTAACTAGTGGTAATTAATTAATAAAATATATTATAGTTAACAATGCAATGATAAAATTACAAAAGAGCAGACGCCTTTGAAAAAAATGAGGTTATGTCATACGTGCTTATGTGACAACTGAAAAATGTTAAACAAAAACTCAAAATAAAAATGCTAAGTGCAGACACGTACCTACGGCGCATGGTACTTTTCAGCCAATCAGAACAAGTTTTTGACCCCGGTTGCGAGAGAGTGTAAGGAATGTTAAAATGCGACCCGGCTCTGGGTTTAAAAATTATAAAAATTTAAAAGGTTTTGGAAAATTGATTATATTATAAATTCTATATTTTACATTTAATATAATATTAGTATCTAATTACATTATATAAAATGTATTAGGGTCGCCACAGAACTACAAGCAAGAAGTAAAAAAAAAGCGATTGAAAGTTTATACATAGCATTCTAAAATAGCAAAAATGTTAGCATTCTAAAATGTTAAATTTTCACAAATATTAAAAAACATTTGTTGGGATAGCTATTTACATAATATATTATCTACTTAACAAAAAATTGTGAGTGACTGACTAACAGACAACACACAGCTTAGGTGGATCTAGAAGCGTGGAATTTGGCATATAGGCTTCTTATAGGATTAATAAAATTTTTATGAACGGGTGAATCCAAAGACCTAACAACCACATCCGACACTCAATACTCCTAGTACTTAAACAAAAACTAGATTTCCCATGTTGTGCGGCCTGAAGGCCGCGCTGGAACTATTTTTATGACTATGAGATAATGACACTTTAGCGACCTAAACATAGAACCTTAACATTTTATACGTCGATATAGTAAATGGACTACAACATCTCTTTAAAGGACTTTATTATGCGTGCTTTGGAAACTATTTACAATATATTAATTAACATTTTTTCACAAAATGGCAGCACCAAGAAAAGCTCCCAGAAAGTAAATCGGTTGAGATCTGTTGAAGTTATGTTTGTGGTCAGTTTAACAATGTTGTTTTGAGATGAAGTGTTTGAAAGTTCTACATAAGCCACATCGAGTCGATCTGTTTATTATATCATTTTCAATAAAATGCTTTGCAAAAATTTTAGGTGTTACTTTAAATATGAATAAATAAGAATTCTAAATTTTGGGGAACAATAACTTCTTTTTTAGCAAATAACAAATTTTTCAAAATTCATTACTAAAAATTTGATTCAAAATGTCTGGTCATGGTAGTTAATGACCTTCCAGTGCATAGCTTTGTCATTTAGGAGAATTAACTATCATATTTCTAGAACAATTTAAACCAATTTTTTTGCATTTTTTGATAATTCTGGAGTGCCATTAACACTTAACTAGAAAATATTAATAACAGGGTAATAATTAATAACAAAAAATGCTCTAAATATTGTACTGCTATGTTTAGAGTTTTTGTTGTCTTTTGGACAACAGGACTGGGGAATACCAAACCAAATCATGTAGAGGAGAGTAATTGCTGAAAAAAGATACGATATAATGGAATAATATAAAAATCTTATTATTAATAATGCAACCTGAATCCATTTTATGGTTATTATTATCAATCTTTAGCTGAATTTCAAAATCTGAAAAAACTTTTACAATTAAAAAATATTACTTTTAAAAAAGCTTGATAAATAAATTGTATAATTCAATAATATAATTTTGTATCTAATATTGCATTTTTAAACTTTGACGTTGAAAAATCAAAAATTTTCACCTCCACATTTTTTCATAGTAGGTACATTATTTATTTTAACACTTTACAAAGGATTCTTTGCAGAATACTTTCACCTTCAAATCACAATAGTAAATAACTATTCTCAGTAGCACTTACAAAAATCTGGTCACACTGCAACACAATTCTTTAAAATAGATAATAGATAAAGAATCAAGAATAAAATATAAAATTATTTATTAATCCATTTTATTACAATTAATTCGACAAAATCATCTACAGTATCACACTTCTCTCTGCAGCTCTCTAATCCACATTTAAATTGAAAATAATATCGAACTCTTTGGTTGTCTGTTAACGACATTATTTTATCCACATGTTTTTCATTCAAAAATTTACAATTTTCTTTCATAACGTTAATAAGAACTTGTAAGAATTTTTTCAAGTCAGATTGGCTTAACCACGAAGCTTCATTCTTATTAATAATGGTAGTTAAAATAATATAAACTTGATTCAAATTTACATCCTGCAAAGTTTTTAAATTCGCGGTAATTGCTAGTAAAATATCGATTAAAGGCGATAACAAAGCCTCATGGTTAGAGTTCAAGTTAGCCACTATTTCATACAACCACGAAAGTAAACCATGTCTACTACAAAGTATATTTCTGCCAATTTTTAAATTGCAAGCCCTTTGAAGGATATCCAAAATCTTAACTTTTGTATTCAAACCAGAAAGACAACTCGAAAAAAGCTCCATTATTAATTTAAAAGTCATTGCATGTAAAGCAACAGAAAAATCTTCTTCGGTTCTTAAACCATCACGAATCACTTCCAATATAAAAGTCCGAACTTCCCTGTAATTGACGTCAGAAAAATGCAAAAATGTGTATAATTCGGGGATTGAACTCATCAAGAGTGTTCCCTTTGTTCCCAAATATTGTGTTAAAGGAATGTACATAACATGACTGGGTTGAAATAAAATAAGAGCCATTCTAGCCCAAAATATTGCGGCAAAATTATTCAATTTAGCGTTGTTTAATGTTGAATAACTCTCACATAACGTTTCGATAAAATGAATCCACACAAACTTATTTTTTTTGTTACCTTTAGCTTCAATTTCGTGACTAAAACGTCGAAGAATATTACATGCCGCCTGTCTTGTCCTTTCATCATTACTGCTTAGAGACACAATTGTCATACTGAGACCACCACATTGCACAAATCTATACGGAGCCGTCTCATTTTCAGCAGATAACAAAAAGTTAAAAAGTGTAAAGAGGAAAGTTAGGTCATAGACGTCATTTTGGGAATTTTCGTGTACGTCATTATATTTGGCTATTATGGTCGACTTGAGGGAGTAATTACAAATTGTGTTGAGCATTCGATCTTCCTGAATGTTATCGAGAATGTCAGCCATTTTTGGCTGTCTAAATAAGGCTGTTTGAATGTCATGTCGTATGGAATAATGAGTGATTGCAGAGTGGCCCCAAATAAAAGGTTTGAAGTCATAGAAATGCGTTTGATTTGATTCCTTTTCATACCTAAATAACAAAACTCATCGTAAAAAGCACAATAAAACAAAAAAAACAACTTACATTTGCAGTAACATGAGGATAATCCGGTCTGATGGTTTGATTGTTGCTTCATACGACGCCAGAAGTATGGGCACATGATTTTTTTGCATGAGAACAGTCCAGCGTTCACACAAATTCAAAAATAAATTCAAAAGTTCCATTTTGAGATCGCCCTCTTTCTCCAACAAGATTTCTAAGAACTCCGAATGCGATGACGTCATGTTGAAGAGTAACCTGGCTTCAACTTCTTCAAACTTCACGAACTTGATCAAATTTGTCACCAACTTAATTAAAGGAGCTCTTCCAGATAATCCAAACTTCAGGCAGAATTTATAGTACAACTGGAAGGCTTCATTTTCACGTAGAGATTTAAACAAATTTTCGATTTGCAAACCTTGACTTAAAATTTCGTTATAAAATCCATTCGAAAGCGCAATTATTTCGTCCAGTTTAGTCCAATCTTCGTCTGTTTTCGATTTCTTTTTGAATAAATAATTTGTAAAATGTGAGATAGTTAGAATTGCATTATTTAAATAGTCGCTATTGTTCTGTATTGATTTCAAAAAAATTGCGATCAACATTTCTAAGTGAAAAGGTTCGCTGGTTTCAAATTTTTGAATTTTTCTAACAAATGGTAAGCAATTTTCCGCAGACATAAATTTTGATATTAAAAATGAAACGTCTTTGCTGTAAATTGCAAAATAACGTCCGGCTTTTTGAGGTTTTTCTAAACACTTCAAAATTGAATATTCGAAACTTTGGTAAACCTTGAGAAGCACATCATCATCAGGTGTAAGAGAAACTGTCGCAGAAATTAAGGACAACATAAGTCCTTTCGTTTTGGTCAGGTTATCAATATTGTCTATGAACAGATTCAAAAAGTCACTTCTTCTTGTCAGCAGAAAGTTTGCAAGTAACGCGTTATCCTTGCAAAATTCGGTCTTAGATAATATGCTTTCAAATAATTCCGAAGAAATTTCTTTCAAACTGTGAGGAAATATGGTGAAATAATCGATTATTAAATGGGCGAGTATTCCGGAATCAAAAGAAGAACAGTCCTTGTTTAAAAGTACCAAAAATTGGATTATTGGCTGAATTATATCAGCTGGTAGTGGATTTGATTTTAGGTAAATCTTTAAGGACGTTGTAAGAAGGCGATAATAAAATAACAAGAAGTCTGTGTTGCTTGTATACAAAACAATTTGGGCACAATTGTTAATAATATTTATACACTCTTCACAGTCAAGTTGAAAAACTTCCAAAATTTTCAGTGCTTGCATGTATTTTTCTCCCACTTTCTTAGGTTTTTTCAACATTGAGTTCAAACGTTTGTATAATTCCAACCTATAAGGTTTCAAAACTTCCAAGAAACTCAAATCTTGCAATTGTTCCACAATTCTGACGAGAAAGTTGTTGAAAATATCCTGACCGTCCTTCTTTGCAAGCGTGGATTTAAAAGTTTTTAAAATCTTGGGATTACACAAAATTTTTTTAAATATGTCGTTCTTATTGGTTCCTTCAGATACTAAAAATGTCACAAATTCTTCCAAATTTTCTAAATGAATTTTAGTTACTTGTGGATTCTGTGTGACATAAAACAGAGCTTGCTGCAATAAGCACGTCAACTGTCCTGAATAATTTTCAACTTCTTTTAATTTTTGAAAAAAATCGGAAATTTTTCCTTCTAAAAAGTGCGAACTAAAAGCTTGATTTAAAAGCAAACCATTTTCGGGTAAAACCATAAGAACTTGATCACGTCCCCAAGCTTTGACGTATTTAGTAACGTTTTTTGAAACAAGTTTACTGTACTTTTCGTTCAAAATGATCTGGGTTATTACGTTTAAATTTGTTTGGGTATGGACTAAACGGACAACCACAGAGTTGAGATAATTCTTGACTTTCTTTGATTTTTCAGCTGTTGTTAGATATTCTAAAGCTCCTAACAATGTAGGAGTCAAATTTTGATGCCTCATCTCAAATTCATTCGACACACCTTTTTCTAAATTCTGCAAAATAGTTTCCAACATTTGTGGTTCCTCATCTATTTCCATCCCCGAAGAAAGTTCCGCCAAGTCATTTAAATATTGGAAAAGATTCTTTGATGTTTCTTTCACAATTTCAACCAAACCTAAAGACAATTCTGCGTCAAAAATGGCATCGAGCCATATACCAATTTCTTCCCTGCAGCCGTCAAAAACTTCTGTACTCTCTAACAACCCAATCAATGTCTCTCGATCACTTAAACTGCGACTTTTGTAGTAAGAATTTAAAACTAACGACGTTGCAACCTCAAACAATTTCTTTTTGGGTGCAAAAAGTGATGGTTCTAAATTAATAAAAAGTTTGATTGCTTGAATTTGTACAACTGTTGCATTTGGGAGTTCGTTTAAATCCTCCAAAAAGGATTCCAAGTTGATGGTGTCAAAACTTTCCAGTAATTGAGGAAAAAGGTTTTGGTAATTGCTTAGCTGGTTCAGAATTAGTCCCACGTGATCTACAAGCGAACACGAACCCATTTCACCTTCAATTATTTTCCAATCTTTAAAAATTACTAAAGAATTTGGAAAATATCTGCTCAGGTGCTCGTTTATGAGATTCCTGAAGGTGCTAAAATCGGTTAAATTTAACCAATTTTTTGCAGCATTCAAATAATTCTGAATTGAAGTGGTCATTTCGACCAATAGAATTAAAACATTGTGTTTTACTAAACGATTCGCGTATGTAAAGTTATCCAAAATTACTGTTTTTAAAATTGACACTGGTGCTATTAACGTTTGGATTACTTGAAATAACTGTAAAAAATAAACACATAATTATAGCGCAACGGAATAAAACAATTTTTATTTAAAAAAAAACAAATTAGCAATGGAAATATGCAGAAATAGTGACCACCACCAGATATCTAATTATAGTACTATGATTATGAATAGAATAAAATTTTATTAATATTTATGATATAAATATATTCTTATCTACGGTAATATCTAGCAATAAATAATTGGTATTTTCAATTCACTATCATAAATAGCAATTACCACGATTTTACTATAATAAAACAGCAATCACAAAAGGTAAAAATTGTCTGGTAAATATTTAAAGAACTTTATGATTTGTTATGACTACAACCAATGAAACTCCAGTGCATTGAAAGGGAAAATTTGGGTATTTTTTACAATAACTGTTGAATTTTTTATGTAGACCTATAAAAGTAAAAAAATTTTATTTTACATAACTTTGTCAACGGCTCAAAAATTGCAATTAATTTGGATAGTTAAATGCAAATTTCTAATTTTTATTGTAATTTATTGTTGTTTTTAAAATTATTTAATTATAAAAAATTATAGTTATATATTTTATACAATAATATAATTAATAAAAAAAATGTTTTCTCTTTTATCATTTTACTAACTTGTTGTTTAGTCTGATTTACTATAGGCATATTTCTGTCTTTATTTACAAGGTTTAGTAGCTTTGAAAACTTTTTTTGTGTTAATATTATTGTCTCCTAATTTTGAATTAAATTTTTTAATATATTAAAATTTCAAGGTCTGAAGACCTCACTTGAATTGTTTTTAAGTTTTCCATTCTGTTGACTCTAATAATATTATGAATTACTGGTAATTTCCACAATTAAAACATTTTTTCAACTTACAGTGGACGGAATTTAAAAAAAATATGTTAAGAAGGGCATTTTTTTCAGGGGCCTTTTAATTTAATCAACAGATGGCGACTACTTAAATATTTTTATAAAATAAGAGGAATTTGCTATATTTAAAATAGAGCAAATTCGTTGAGATAATACTATTCTATAAACAATATTCTTGATCTTAAGCTATTTTGAGTTCGTATTGAGTATGTCAAAACACACTCACTTACAAAAAAAGATAATTAAACTTTAATTATGAATTGTGTTTTTATAAATAAATATTACTCAACTCAAAATAGCTTAAGATCAAGAATATTGTTTATAGAATAGTATTATCTCAACGAATTTGCTATATTTTAAATATAGCAAATTCCGCTTATTGTATAAAAATATTTAAGTAGGCGCCATCTGTTGATTTAATTAAAAGGGCCCTGAAAAAAATGCCCCTCTTAAGGGGCTTTTCTAGTAAAATAAAATGCGAGGTTTTGAACAAGTCAAGATTGTGCTTTTAATAATAAATATTTTTAAATGATTAAAAAAAAATTATTTAAGTAAAACTAAAACTATTTTGGTATAGGCTTAAAATTTTGAAATTATAATTCATTTCGAAGCAATAAAATGACCACCAATATAATTAAAAACAATTGGTAATAAAATAAATTTGCTAATTTATACAAGAGTAATAATGGGTACAAGAGCCGGCTTTACCACCTCTAGTTAAGTGGTAGTTGACAAATCAGCCCTTTGATTGATTAATTACATGTTAATTTAATTACATTGCTAATTATATATTTTTGTAAAAATTCGTTACTAAATTAGTGCAAGTGTCACACGACCTTAAAAGACAAGTAAATATTAAAAATATGATAAAAATGGAGGGTCGGATTTGAAACCAGATGATCTTTACTTATTTTGGCTGTAGCTTTAAGAAGTATGAGATACATCAAAGGTCTGTTTGACAAAAAATTTAGAAACTAAATGAACGTTAAGATACTAAAAGTAAAGCGATAGGACTGGATTTGAAAGTATTATGTAAAAAAAAGAAAGAAAAATGTCGCTTTGTAAGATTTTCATCGACTCCCCCTCCCTTTAAAGGAGATATGATGCGATTTGAGAAAAGTGCCCAAAAAAGCCCTAGGTTCTATCCCCAACCCAGCTACAATATTTATCTGACTTTATTATGACCTTCTCCCCTTGGACGACAATGGCAAATTACCAAGAGTAATCTGCCAAGAAAGTCATTTAAAAACGTATTAATTAGTCACGACGCTTCTGTCTAGGAGCATACAAAGAAGAAGATGCGATTTTGCTAAACCCCTCCCCTCCATTTTGAGCTCACGTAAGTAATGGACGTCCTTTAAAACCTTCCTCAGCATAGAACATGACATGCTCAAAGAAAAGCAGTCAAAGCACAAATAATTTACTACCTACAGATATCCAGCCCATTTTTTAATTTTGCGGAAAAAAATGTGTTCAGTGCTAGGATTCGCTATTTATAGCAGTATGGCCAACTACAACATTGCTCATATTCTTTAAAATTTATAAAGGGTAGTTCACACTACATGATTTATCATATGACTTGTCACATGACCTCTCATATGAGGAATTTTTTTACGTTCACACTATATGATTTTTGATATTATAGAAGTTATGGCTTTTACGATTGGCTGTTGTGATGGTATGATTTTAGCCATGACTTTTCTTATGACTAAGTCATATGATAAATCATGTAGTGTGAACTACCCTTAAGACTGCATCCTCAACTCTCAGGTACTTTTTCAGCACTTTTTAGCCTCAAATAAGAGTAAGTGACACCTCGAAAAATTCAGTACTTTTTTACTTTGGTGACGCTATTGTACATTTATAGTACTTTTTTCTATAAGAACACTGACAGATAATTTGAATTAATTGCATAAATTTAAATTTGCTGCAAAAATTTTAACGGTGCTTCGGTCTGTGAAAATTCTACAGTCTTCGCAGTCGTCATTTTTACACCATATCTTGCCGTGTTACAATAAATAGGAAATAACCTGTATATAGAAGCACGGGTAGAAATTTAGTTAATATGGAACTACTAAGCCATCGCCACTTCCAACAACAAAAGCAAGTGAAATTTTTTAGAATGTTGCAACAGTCGATTCCTATGTTACCACAAATTTGTACAATTGTAACACAAAGTACTACAATTTGTAGTGATCTTCCATTACAGTTTTGTAGGCCGGGCGTCCATAAGATCAATTTCAGGGGGGAGGAGAAACCAAAAGTTTTAGAAAATTTTAAAAACTTGGGCTGGTAAAATATTAAATGTCTAAAAAAATTTAAGCAGCCAAGAGCCAGGGGGGCCAGCTGACCCTTTTGCCCCCCCCCCCAATGGACGCCCATGTTTATAGGCAAACTTCGTAGTAAATAATGAGTAGTAAAGCTTGAAGCACACTGGCGACGCGACACTACACCACAGACAGAAGCCCACAACACACCACACACCAGGCGACGCCACAGCTTGGTAGGGTCCGCACATTTTTGTGTGTTGTGGGCTTCTGTCTGTGGTGTAGTATCGCGTCGCCTAAGTGTGCTTCAAGCTTAATTGTACTACTAATTACTATAATTTCTACAAATATTTGCTACAAATTGAGAATTTCCACAATTTATAGTAATTTGTACTACAATCAAATTACTTCAAATTTTTTTCAGTACTATTATATCAAATGTACTATACCAAATTAGACAAATTTTCTCAATAAGTATTACAAAGCATTAATTATAATTATCCTGGCAAGTTTTAAAAGGTTTTCATTCCGTGCGAAAAAAAGAGGGGGAAGATGAATATAATAATCAGAGCTTCCCATATTAAACCAAAAAACTGTATATTAATGTCTGCAGAGTAACTAAAGCGTGGTATATGTGGCGTAGGGCAAGGGTGCACAAATTTGAGACGCAAGATTAGCTAAGAGCTTAGCTGTCCTAAAAATTAGAAATCGCACTTTAAATTTTTTGGAAGGTATTTTTAAGGGCCAGTTGTATAAAAGAGGATCATCCTCAGATCAGAGTTAAACCAAGGATCAAAGCAAATGTCTGTTGTATGAGCGAGAGTCAAGCGTTGATCCTGGGTTAACTCACAGATTTCCTGATCCGAGAAATCGGTGGATTAACCCAGAATCAACTTTATTTACTTTTAAATTTATTGTAATTTATACTGTTTGTTTCAATCCATTTGTCATTTATTAAAATAACACCTGGCAACATTGTTTTTTTGTGTATTAAAGTAATAATAACAAAATAAATCCTGGGTCAACTCTTGATCCAGGATCAGCTGATCCCCGAGTTAACCCTCCTTTATACAACTGGCCCCCTAAAGTAGACAATCGGAAAACCGGGGAGTCTGGGGGGTATGGAATACCCTCCAGCCGTTAAGGCTGTGTTCTCACTTAGAATGAAAATTCGATTTTAAATAGAAAATGGACTATTTGGTGTACAATAACAGTAGCTGACCAAAAACGTACAATAAAATATAAAGTAATGTGTAAAAAAAATCGCGAAGGCAAGAGATACGCGCATTTTAGCGTTAATTTTATTTACAATTTTCTGACTTTATTTTCGAAAATAACGCGTTCAAATTTTTACAGTATGTCTAAAACGTTATTTTTAATATTATGTCGGAGCCAAATTTTTTTTAAAATTGCGTTAAAAATTTTTTTTTGCGATTTATTTATTCGCGATAAAAGCGCTCCGACATAATATTGTAAATAACATTTCAGACATACTGTAAAAATTTTAACTCGTTATTTTCCACTAAGGTCAGAAAATTGTAAATAAAAAAGTGGTTGCGAGAGAACAGCCTTAAGAAAAAATGTTTTTTCTAGAATTAAATTTGCTGCTTTATCAATTTTTAAAGTTTCATATCGTCGGCTTCACATGAAAAGTGCATAAGTCCAAAATTACCGAAAATGAGATTTTTGTTCCATCTAGTTAATAAAAGCATTCTCCAGCGATTGAAAAAATAAATTTGAAGAAAATCAAACAGATGTCACTAAAATAGCTTATTGAAATAATGCATAAGCCCATAGCGCATTGACAGCGCCATGACGTTTTTTACTCCTCCTGTAAAATTTGTCATTTGGGACTTATGCACTTTTCATGTGAAGCCGACGATATGCTGGAGGGTATTCCATACCCCCTAGACCCCCCGGTTTCACGCCCATTTCTTTACATTCTGGGATATCTAATAGATTTGATCACCCTAGAAAAAAAATACTTAAAATGAGATAAAATTCAGTATTATGTAGTGATATTCCTGAAAATATCTTTTCCTGGCATAGAAGGTACTTTTAAAAGTAAACAATCAAAAAACCAGGGTGTCTGGGAGGTTTTTTTAGAATTAAATTTGTGTTGTTATCAATTTTGAGAAAGCTTCTCGTTACTTCCTTGTACTGAGGGGTATTCCATACCCCCCAGACCCCCCGGTTTCACGCCCGTTTCTTTACATTTTGGGGGAAGGAGTCCAGATACCTTAGTAAATAGAAACGATTTTTGAAAATTACATCAATTATATCTCTTTAAAAAATGAGATAAAATTAAGTATCGTGTAGTTTATTTTCCTTAAAAAATCTTTCTCTGACCTGAAGGATGGTAAGGGAAGCAGCTGCCTCCTTTGCCCCCCCCCCCCGTCTCTTGGCCGTTTAAATTTTTTTTGAAAGGTTTAATATTTCACATTAATAAATACGTTTCTTTTATTTATGTATTTACGCTTTGAGAAAATATATATCGAATGGCTGCAGTAAAATTTTAACTTCGGTATCTTTTACTATCATTTAGTACCTTTTTAGTTTCCAAGAAGTACCTTTTATTGTTTAACTGTGGCAACGCAGCTCTCAGCTTTGAATAACAATAAAAATACTTTTTGGAGTAACAGAAGCATAAATATAAGACAAGAATCTATCTAAATAATTTAATTATAATTATAGAAATCCATAGTCAAAATAAAAATTTTGTAAAATCGCTTTCATTAACTAACCGCTAAATCAATGGAATCCATCAATTTTAAAATTTACCCCTTAAAACTATTTCCATTGCTAACTTAAAAAATTTAAAAAAGAAGGAAAGTTCAAAGTTACTCACCTTTTGTACGCTCAAGTCTTTCACACAAAATTCAATTGTGGTAGAATCCAACTCCTTGACCAAAGCACAGGAAAATTTGATAGCATTTAACCAAGTTGAAGTATTTCGTGGTTCTAAAAACTGCTGCAATTTACTCCACATAGTTTTCACCAAATCGGGACAAGCTTTACAAATTTTTCTGGTTAATTCACAGGCATACGAATGTTCCCACGGTTTTTCCATACTATTTAATACAGAAAGCATGAGATTGTTATGTGATTTAGAACTCAAGCCAACACTGTGGTCTCTAAAAATAATACCATCGCTGTGGGAAGTACACAGTACTAAAAGTATATCATGAACAGCTTCATTGACTTGAGATTTATCATTCTCATTTACCTAAACAACAAACAAATATTTAAGTAACAAAATCTTTTCGAAAAAAACATTTACTTACTTTTACAGTTTGTATTTTATTTTTTTTATCAAACACAACTGGCCCTTTCCAATTATACAGATTTACAATTTCTTTGATGGTACCAGTATGAAAAATTTTCATTTTATTAGTTTTTGACATTCGAGGATTCTTCAACACATTATCCTTCAAAGATGCCATAATAATACAAACGATTTCTACAGGATCGTTAAAAGTACCTTTAATGATGGAACCCAAAAGTCCTTTTTTGTTAATCAACATCATTATCGTAGAATCACCTTCGACAAGAAATGCAACTACAAAGTGGACAAAAGCGGACCTCACATTTTCTCTCTTCAGTTTGTGACTACTCATCACTTCCAAATTTGTTGGATTAAAATAAACATGTAATAAAATCTGCTTCGCTAAATCATTGGAAAGGGTGACAATAACGGTTAGCAGTTTTAAAATCAACTTCTTATCTATCGCACTAGAGGAGAGACTCATCATATTGTTAATCAAAGTCATATGAGTGTTCAAAAAGTATCGACATGCTCCATCTGCTGCCGACTTATACTGAGGATACTTGGTAACAATTTCCAATAGTACATACTGCAAAATGTCTATTGTTAGAGGCGTTGGAATTTCGCTGTTTTCTAGCAACTTAAACAATTCCAAACTGTTTCCACCACTTTCGAGGTAATAGAAAATGGGATCAAAACTAGCATCTTGACATAGTTCCAGAAAGTTTTTTAAAGCTAAAATTATTAAACCGATTAAAACTACCCTGTAGTTTTTAAACTGGAAGTTAATTAATTACCTGGAACTTTTTCCTCTGTTAACAACTGTTTTCTGAAGTCTTTTGCTGAAAACCGTTTAATCTTCTTTTTTGGTGGCCCTTCTTCTTCTTCTTGGTTCAAAATAGGATCAACAGTATCCATTGCTTCCATTTTTTGTTACTAATTTTCAATAAACTTATGATTTACTCAAGAAACTTAAACTAAATATAACCTCAAAAACTTGAACACATGTCAACATACCACGATGTCAACAGAATTGTGGTCGACGATAGCGACCTCTATAAATTAATTCTGTAAACTTGCAAATAAGTACAGTGCAGCCTCGCTAATTCGAACTATTGGGATTACCAAAACAAAAAAAAACGTTCTTTTAATTTGGTCAGCTTCGGCTCTTGAAATTACAATTTCACTTTTTATTAAATTAATTAGAAATTTTAATTTTTTTTATTTTTTTTTGGTGTAGGGAGGATGGGCCACAGTGAGACGTGGACACACAAATATTTTATGTTTTTTTTTTTATTTAAAAATGGCAAT
Source organism: Rhagonycha fulva (assembly GCA_905340355.1). Classification (NCBI taxonomy): domain Eukaryota; kingdom Metazoa; phylum Arthropoda; class Insecta; order Coleoptera; family Cantharidae; genus Rhagonycha; species Rhagonycha fulva. The sequence goes on from HG996555.1 coordinate 11,675,510, forward strand.
ATGTTAGCTTTGTTTGGTAACACAGTCTTAGTGCTACTCTAACTACACTACTACAAATTGATAGGTGTACAATTACCATCCCAGTTTTTACACCAATCGATTTGTAGTAATGTAGTTAGTGTAGCACTAGGAATGTGGTACCAAACAAAGCTGTTATCAATACTTGAAGTTTTTTTTATCGTAGCTACTAATAAGGCCGCCCCTGTTAATTTCAAGTTAAACTTGTTATGTTTATTTTTGATTCTCATTACCAGACATGCATTAGTCTGTGCTAGGAAACTCCACAAGTTTCCACACTCCACAGCTAGAAATAAATGATGATTTTTTTACATCCAAATCTACATCACGAAAAAGATTTTATTAAATCATGATCAATGCTCAATTTTTACAAAATAATTTTATTAAATTAGTTTCATAAAAATTGAAATTTTTGAATTTTTGAAATGGTAATTTAAAATTTGTTATGCACCTAATCACAGAGGATGTGCATTCTTTTTGACTAGACACCCAAAAATATATTGCATGAATAAAACCAATAGAATTATATTTCAAAAAAATTTATTTAAAAAATTAAAAAAGATTTACATTCAACAAAGTTTAAGAAGATAAAAATAAATACTATAATTGGTTTATGATTATGAGATGTTTGATCTGAAGAAACAAAGATGTAACGTGTAAATTGTAGCAACAAGTTTTTGAAGCAAAAGTAGAAATCTCAAATTTTCTATTAAATGTGAAATTATTACGTGTTTTTACTACCTATAACAACATAACAAACTTTCTTCTTCCATATTAAACTAATGATGTGGGTATGTAATCCAAATTTTGATAATTCAACTTCCGACTAGCTTTGACACATTGCGTATCGCTTATATTACAAAAAAAACTTAAATTTTAGTGGTACGAGCTGTAGAGACCGTGAGATTCTACAGGTGCATGAGCCTCATGTTGGACTACTGGGTGGTGAGCGTGTCCTGTTTTGTGAACAACGGCGTTGAATCCACTGTGCCCATCATCGTAATATTCGACTTTACGGATGGTACCGTCTGGTTCCACCAAAGAATATTCCCCTTTGACGGCATCACCATCGCGTTCTTCGCTTTGTTCTTTGATATCGCCAGTGTGGGTGTCTTTCACGCCATAATTGAAGTGATATTTGGGATGAGCCTAGACAAGAATATATTAACATTCCGCAATGATGAAATAAAAATGAAAGTGACTTAATTCTTTAAAAGAGTATGATAGCCGTTAAAATAATAAATTAAATAACCGTTTACGCGAGAAACACCGGAATTGTCAGTATGAAAATTAGCAGCATTTGCTGATGAGAAGTCTTGACAGCTAAGAATTTTCTATAGGAAGTTGTTATGCTACTTTCTTTATTATTTTTTGTTAACTTAATTTTGTCATTTTTAAAATTTAAATAAAAATGTTAATTTGTAAATAGTACAACTAATGTTCAAAATCCAATATATTACGTTTCTCAGCCTTTGGATGAAAAAGTTTCAATTTTGAAAAAACAAAAGATGGAACTTAAAATTTATTTTATACTTACAACAGGTTCTTCGTGAATGTGTCCTGTGTGGTGTAAGAGGGCATGTGAATCATCATATCCGGAGTAGTCTAATTGAACAGGAATACAATAAACGGCACTTGCCAAAGCTAGCACAATGATGACCTGAAAATGTATCGTGATTTAAAATTACCCATTAAAAATTTTTAATTGAAGTACCTTCATTTTGATCAAGTGTTGTAGAAAATTATACTGACTTCTGTGATTACACGATGTCATTTATATCAAAAAATTGGGAGATTTTCCCACCACGTGTTTTCATGCTCCTGATGTAAGCTCACATAGTAGCAATAAAGGTAGGTAATATGTTGATTGACGTGGTTAATATTAAAAGCTTAAAATTTGAAAGTTAACCAGGTTGTGTACATGAAATATATGAAAACTTGAAAAATTAAGGTGTTTTGGTTTTACTGATCTAAATATTTACGTTACGATGTGGGACCGGTTTAATTTCATTTAGACATAATCACAGTAAAAGCTTAATGGATTTAAAAATAAACAATTAAAGCGACAATTTTGTCACATTGCAATTAAATTTTGTTTAACAAATTAAGCTTTCGACCCAATTTTTTTAATATTGTATCGCCAAATACGCATTGCAACTGATCTAATTAGATGTGAAAGTCTACGTGGAAGAAACGATTACGTGATACTATCACATGCATTACAAATCCGGTCTTTGGTGATGTATTGTATAATATCAACACCTTATGTATTATAGAGGTATTTAGTAGATTAATTAATATTTTGAAACTTAATTACTGTTTGTTACCTACGCCTATTTTAGCAAACCAACTGTAGCTCCAAATAGATTTTGTTGCTCTGTGGTAGAACTTCCGAATTCATTTTCGATGTGCAGGTTTCACTTGAAATGGTGACTTCCTGTGCGCAATAAATTATTTAAATTTTTTTTTGTCTGGACTACTAATTTGTCAGTTATTTTTGAACGTAGCATAGATGAAATTATTATCTTCCAGTAAAGAGTATTTGTAGTAAAATAGCACTTTATGGTCTCCTTCAGCACGATAAAACTTCCGCTTGAAATATTTTGGTCCCGAAAACGACTTTTCTAATTGAAATCCAAGCAATGTCTAAAAAATTAAATCCTTGCGGTACACCACATTGTGTATCATACATTCATTTTTCCCTACTTAAATATACTTTTATGCACTGCCTGATTATGATAAAATATCATTTTTTTTTTCGAAAAATAGAAAATGGAAATTGAAAGGGTGAAGATTCGAATGTTTACAAAAGTGGGGTTAAAAGGTGATTCAAAAAACTGTAAAGTTCGTAATCATTGATTTTATTCTGTTGATCAATTTATGTCCAAAAGTGCGCAGTCCTGCACTGAATATTTGCATATTAATTTAAATTTTTATTTGCTACTACTACTAATTTTTTAAATTAATATTTATATATTTTTAAAGCTTAATTTAAAAAGATGTTGGGCACTTTCAATATTGTTTAGAAAATGAGCCAATATTAATCGACCATAATATATGTATGTCTGCCCTAGATACCATATATTTCCTGCTAATGAATCGATTCCACTTCCTAGGTTTAACTAACCGAAATGTTTCACATCCAAATCAATTATGCAAATTTAGTTTAGAATTCATCACATTTCTTCAATCGAGAAAACTTATTTAAATTGATACCACTGTCACTTTCATTTAATGAATCCAACTAAACGTGTCTGGTACCTAATGAATTTTTTTCCTCTTTATCTTTGTCAATAATAATTTGAGTGACCGAGTATTAGTATAATGTGCAAATGCATTTTGCTGGTTTGACAAGAAATAAGGTTTAAAAATTATACCACGACAATTTTTGTACTTATTCAAAATAATACTAAATACTCTCTTTATTTTGCAATCCAAAGTAGGTAATTGAAACCATCAAGCATCTCATTAAAAAATACTCTTGTTTCTTTCAGGAAATGTTTAATATGTGTAACAACATCGTCAGTTTCAAAACTTTTTTTAGAATAAGGTAAACAACCACGTTTTTGTATTTTTACTGTTTTTCTAGTAGTATTATTTAATCATGTCATATCGTAAATAGAACACATTTCTAATGAAAGTGTAGGTCTAGGTGAAAACTTTTACCACCTGCTGTAAAAACCATTAAAAGTTTTCTGATTAATTGTTCTCCGCGTTCTAAAAGTACGATAGTGACTACTGAGCAACCAATCTAAATTTTGTTTATTTCATCCAAATTTTTAAATTATTATTAATAAACTAGAAAATTTCATTCAAATAGCTATTTATACCAAGTTCGATATTTCCCGTCTGGTGCTTCTTGTAACAATTATATTATGCAAAGTATATGATAATGAACTTCAATTTATGTATAAAAAATAACTCTCGATTTATTGCCAATTTTTAGTTGAGTAGGTGAGGAATTTTAGTTTTACATGTACGGATTGCCTCTATGCAAAACGAGCATTGAATAATTGGCTTTATTAAAAATTTTTAGGTTCACTTAATAACTAACTGGAATAGCCATTGAGGTGTAATTATCAAAATATACGTCTTTTGACCCAACAATATAGGATATAGGACTAGGAATAGAACTGCGGTTTTTCGCTTCCTAGCCTGCCAGTATATGCTTAACACCACACTGCTGGTTGATAAACCATCGTAATATAATATTAAAAAAATTAATGAATGACATTTTTCATTTTTGAAGTACCAAATAATTTTTGTCATTCTGTATATTATCCTTTTTAATTTTTCTGAAAAACTTTATACAAAGTAACCAATTTCAAAAATTTCAAGTCAAGTTCCATTGTAGAATCCAATATTCAAAATACACTTTCACTCTTGAAGTTTAAAAAAATTTATTTCGTTTAGTAGATTTAATTTAAATTTTTGGAAAAAATTGCAACTAGCAAATTCAACAAATTGATTTTGGTAATACAAGCTTTTATTCTAGAGGTTCTAGAGTTACCATCAACAGCTGCTGAAATATTTTTAAAAATTTAAAAAATGTTTTTTTCTACTAATATAAAAATAGAATAAGTAACCAATATTTAACAAAAAACAGACAAATGGTTGACTTTTGTTTATTTTCAAATTAATTTTTTAACTATTTGACAAATTCTTACCTGATTTTTAAAATAGGTACCTACCGTTACATCGAGGTTTTTGTTGCATTTTTTTTTATCAAAAAAATATTTGAAATAATAAAAGGGTTAAAAATTATTTGATTTAGGGGTCGTCTACAAAAAACGTTTGTATTTTTTTCTACTTTTTAACCCCATTTTCCTTTTAACATAATTGGACACAATATTTGCCTTCCCCCCGGTGTGAACAGAATCAAACTTGACGAGATCTATTCATTAATTTTAAATTTATTTAACATTTTTATGATTAAATATCAAAAAACTATTCAAAAACTATTTTTTTACAAATTCCAACAATTACAATTTTATGCAAATTTTGACCCTCTTTTCTTTATAAGCAACCCCTTAGAAATTAAATTAAGAATTTAAGTTAGATTTAATTAAAAAATTAAAATAAGTATACCACTATATTTTTTTATAAATAAACTTGATATTATTATTTTCATTAGAAAATATCAAAATAGATGTAGAAATACATAATTTATAAAATAAATTTTATATTAATAATAATTCACTGCAATCAATCATTTCAGAGCAGCTGTTAAGATATAAAATACTGTACATTTATAGTTTTTCATTTCATTGATATAGAATACAGGATTGGAGCATTTCAGGCAATCTTTTTTATAATTTTTTTGAATTACTTATTTTCATCTATTGAAGGACAATAACTTTACATTGCCAAAAAATAAAATATATATCATCAATTTTTGTGTTTGGAGGTGTCCATTAATTACGTGAGGAGTTTTTTAGCTATTTTCCGACCCCCCTTCTCCTGTGGCAAGATTTCGTAAGATTTTTTAAAATGGGTATTTTTAGTTTAAATACGTTGAATTTATTCAAAAAAAACATAATTTTCTTAATATTTTTATTTAAGACGACAATTTAAATAATAATTAATAATTTTTTAATAGACAATTTTTTCGCAATTTTACACACTTTTCTTGCGGGAAAAAGAATTACGTGATATTTTCCGAAGCTCCCTTTCTCCCATGTAAGATTGGATAAGATTTAGAAAAAGAAAAAATATATTTAAAGTAAACAAAATTAATTAAAGGCACTTTTCAATTTTAAAGTACAAAGAAAATTTTCTGTGAGATACATCTCAGTGTACAACAAATGTTGTTGCAGAGTTCTTCTGTTTTTTAAATGATTTTTATTTTACCCTTTCTTGATTAAACAGGCAATATTTAGGTTTTTACTCGGGTTTTTAATTTAGATTTAAGATTATCTTAATTTTAGTGTAATTTTTTAATAAAAATAAAATGATCAAACATTCTAGAACTTTATCAAAAAATAATAAATCCAAGAAAATTAACGAAAGAATTCTAAAGCCTGTATGACACGATAGATAATTCTGCATAAAATTTTCATGTAAATGGTAACTAACCAATAGAAAAAGCGTATTAGTAGCCATCGGATGTTTTTCATTGGATAGTTACCATTTCCATGTAAATTTTATGTAAAATTATGCATCGTGTCATACGGGCTTAAGCCTTAAATTGCCTTAGATTTAAAAGCAGTGTTTTTTAACTTTTTATTCATCGCGCTTTACCTCCTTTCCCAATTTTTTTGAATGACTTTAATTACAAACTTTAATAAAAATTACTAAGAGTATAGATAAATTTATTGATATTTAGCAACTTATGCCCGTACTAATAGTCGAGGATCAATCCGAGATCAAGGATTAATTCTCGGATCGTTCAAAAATGCTACCAATAGTCGTAATAATCCTGGATTGAACACGATCCGAGATCAATATTGAACCTCGAAAACCGATCTTGCTTTGACCAGGATTTTCCTGGTCCTGGATTTTCCTGGATTTTCCTGGTCCTGATAATCCTCGGATCATTGTGGCGCGTGCGTGTTTGCTATGTTGTCATAGTGCATTAACCCTCATAATAATTAAATAATTTTTAAAAACTTTTATTATAGGAACTGAACAGGAACGACGATATAATATTAAAAATTAAAATTTTTTTAAAAATTAATAATAAAATAAAAAATTATGGTTATAAAATAGATACCAATAATGGTTATAAATGGAAACTAACTAAATATTACTAGACATATTACCAAATCTAAGATCAAATCTAGAATTTACCGATCTTACCCGAAGCCGGGACTATTTGTTACGCCAAGATCGTTGTTACGATCTAGGATCGCTGGATCTAGGATTGATCCGAGGATTGATCCTCGACTATTAGTACGGGCATTATTGATATGCTTGCCCCCCTATTTAATGTTATCGCGTCTCTATAGGGGGTGCCCCTATAAAGGATTCTTAAACTCCCAAGTCGATAATCGCTGATTTAAGGTGATTTTAAATTCAGTGCGATTTTTTATTTTTTTTAATAAAAATTAAATTATTAAATATTTTGTAACTTTATGAAAATACTATTACTATTATAATATTGTAATGAAAAGAGGAACAATAACAAAAAATTTTTATTAAAAGATATTTTAATTTAAGTGCGAATTTTTATTTAAATTTTTTGATAGAAGTTAAATTTTCTTTAAATAGTATTATAGAACTTCCACCCCTATTCTGTAACTTTTCGTTATCGTTCGTTATCGTTATGAAATCGTTAAGAGCCGTAAAGTTTGGTTTACACTCAGAATTGCATTAAATAGTAATGTAATGGTATGTAGAAACCGAACTTTACGGTTCTTAACGATTTCATAACGATAACAAACGATAACGAAAAGTTACAGAATAGGGGGGTTAGTAGAAATACTGATAATATTTTAATAAAGACAGGAAAAATAAAGACAAAATTCTAAACCCTATTTTGCCTCAGATTTAAATATGCCGAATTAAGCCAGCCTGTAACATTTGTTTGTATCAAATGTCATCGTGGAGCCCTTCTTGACTTTTTTTTTAAAACTAGTCTTATCGTGGAATCTTAATTTGCTACAGGGAGCGAGAAAGCTACTCTCTAGTGTTAAAACATTTCATGATAAAAGTTCACTTTTTTAACGCTTCACATAGAAGAGCATGTGGATGGTAGAATACGGCACTGCTGATAGGTTTGAAAATGTAATATTACTAACCATGACTGCAGGAACGTGCCTAAGGGGTAGATGGGGGTTAGGTTCCCCAAAATATTTTAGAAATCTGGCAAGAAGTTGCCAAAAACACTCAAAAGTTAGTCAAACTGGAAATTTTTAGGTCTAAATTTACAAAAAGTTGGCAATTTTTAATTAATTCAGTTAATTCAGAGCTATTGCTCTCCCCTGGAAAGAGTTGGTTGGGCACGTTCCTGCATGACTGATTACCAAACCTATCAGCATTGCCAGATTCTACCATCCACAAACAATCCAGAATCCACATACAATACGCCATGTGAATGCAACTTAATTCTCGTTAATTCTCTAATAAGGATTCCAGAAAGCTCTACGTTAACGTCTCTAGCGTTAAACTTTTGTCATAAAATTTTTTAACTCTAAAGGACGCTTACGTCATCTTTTTCGCTCCTTGTATATTGTTTCACTATTTTAAATAAATAATAATAGGTAATAATAATTTAAATAATAATAATCAACTGCAAAGATGGAAAATACTATAGGAATTATTTTCTTTTCCATTTATAGATGGCTCTACCGATTTGGAGTTACTATTTAACGTTAAATATCGTGAGTTTATATGATTTTTTCCGAAAAACTGAATATTTTCGTAGAATACGAATTTGAATATTTTTTCTTGTATTTATTTCTGAAAAGTACGTTTATTTTTTCAATTTTAAAATTAAACTATACTTTATATTGCTTTGCGACACTGAAATACTGATCCTCTATGATAAACTAAACTGCTTTTATTTTGTTTATGTTACTGCGTGGTTGAATTTATACAAAAAATAAAGTAAACCAAATTTAAATTTAAATTGTTTTGAAATTTTGCTACCATGTCAACCCATTTCAATTTTTGTAGCGTCTGGAAAAAGCGGAGTCAAATCGTTTAAAAGGGGGGGAAAATCTGGAGGATTTCTAGTGGAACCGAAAGTGTCATCTACCGATTTTGTAAATTTAAGAGTTGGCAACAGTGAATTTAATACAAAAATGCAAAAAAAGTCGATTTTCCGTTTTAAGTTCATAAATAAATAGTCACGTTAGGCGTACTGAAAGTTTTACTAAATAATTTAACCCGTAAACGCCAATTCAAAGTAATTGTTATAAAATAATAACATTAGTTATAACAAAATAGAGTTTTTTGTTAAGATCGATCGACTAAAATTCACCTGCCCAATGGACTTAAGTGACCCAGTAAATGGCAAATATTTTGATTCGAATGAAAATAATATTGTTTGTAGTATCTGTAAGAACCAACTTAGAAATACCGAAGAACACGGAACTGTTGATTGTTATGAGAATCATAATAGTTTCCATGTAGCATGCATTAAAATGTGGGCGAATGAAAACCAAACTTGCCCTCTGGATCGTCAACCCATAGGACATATATATGTTAGAAAAGAACCATATGGTCGAATTACAAAAATTATTGTAGTACTCGGAAAGATAGATTACTATAAGTGTTTCGATAAATTTATGTATAATAGTATGTGCACAATAATATGCACCAGTGCTTACAATACTGCTGAAATGATCAAGTTTATTATTGAAGATTTTCGTATCAGTATAATTGAAAATAGTACCAAATACTGTTACAAGTTTGTTGATTCGCATGGTAACAGCTTACCTGTAGAAGTCATTATTAGACATATAACTGACCTTATTAAAACTGCTAATGGTACAATAGAAGTATTAAAGAATATGTAACGGATAACATGTTTCGACCTTATTCATGGTTCCCCCCGTGAAATTAATCTCATCAGACCCGGACTGCCTAAATAAAAATGAAAAACTTCTTACCAGCTTTACCTTTATGATATATTAGAAAATAAAATGTAGGAGTTTGTAAGTGACCTTTTAAAAGTGTTTTTTAAATTTTGAATTTCTTGGATTAATGCAACTTTGACGGAATAGCTTGTAAGCAAAGAATTCCAATATTGATTCTATTTTTACATGTATTAATATAAAAACTAACAATGTGTTAAATACACTTATGTAAGACAATTTTTTTAATTAAATATTTATGAAAACAAAATACAAACTTTCACTTCCTAATTTTTTAACAAATTTTACTCAGATGTATCAGTAATATGCATATAATTAATTTAAATAAATTAATTATTGTATTACTACCTTAAATTTTGATAATTAGTTAAACTTCCTATAAAATTTATTGGTAGTTTCGTCATGATTTATTGTATCGAGAAGGTGCCAGAAATTAAAATTAAAATCGGGCACACCTAACATTCTTTTTGAAATTATAAACTAGAATATAATAAATTAGAAATATAGGTAAACTTTTTGATGGCGAAGTATAACAAATTCAATTTTTTTAGTCGAGTATATCGTCAGGTGCAACACCAATTTGCTGTTGTATAATAATAATTAATGTAACCTGTTGCACAGGGTTGTTATCAAGTGCTGCGCCTCAATATCACGGTTATTATTTTGTTTATGTCAAAGAATTTCAAATAAAAATTATACTATTTTATGTGTTCTGTATAATTTAATATATTATGCATTTTTGAGACAGAAGCAATAGAATATTATTATTTTGAATTACTAACTGTATATTTTTATCAATTTATTTTTAGAACCCCTTTTTAAATATAATTTTTATTTCCAAAACCATTTAAAGGAGCACTTTATAAAAAATAATTATACCTACCTATATTATAAACAAAAAATTTTATTCAAAAATTTAATTATTGCTTAAATGCCATAATATCTTTAATATCCAATTAAATGTTACCATTTTGATTAACATGAAATTTTATATTTCTATGATATTATCATTGTCATCTCACTCTCAAATTTATAAGATTAGTAAACAAAATAGTATATCTAAAATATACTCTTTTTTTTCAGAAAAAACAAATTTTTGAAAAATTCAAAATCAAAAAATTATTAAAAGTCAAAATATGTTTTACCATTTGAATTAGTATCTCAAATAAAATCCTTTGAAACAAAATAATTTCTAGAATTGCACCTCAATTAAAGACTGCCATTTTCCAAGCGGTCCATTTTCCAAAAATTTTGTTAATTCAGTATTTGGAAACCTGGTCAAAATGTGCAATCTTGATGAATTATAATGGAGATTCAGAAATACAGATGATTCCGATAATATATAGTATTTTTAATTTTTGAAAAGTATTTACAGTCGATTCTTGCTTACTGAAAAAAACTGCGGAAGTTTTACGTTAATATGAATGATATGAAAGGCAAGAAAACGAGAAAAAAAAACAAACGAATGCTAAAAAAATTTTGGATTCTGTTGAAATTGAGATTTAAGATGGTAAAAAATTACTCCAAAATTTTGTGCTGTAAATTTTTTAAAGTTTTGTTTTGTAACAAATTGTTGATTATTTTGAGATTTAGAGTTTTGCAGAATTTCAGATTTAAGTAATTACGATTAAGAGTTAAATGTTGATATATGGATGATACCGTAAAGTAAATCATAATTTAATTTTTGCAGGAGATTTTGAAAAGTTTATTTTTCATTTCAAAGATACGACGCAGAATATCTTTCTCTAAATCCATTTTGGATTTGCCAAAAGATAGGGAAGAGATGAATTTTTTTTTGAAATGATGACATTTTTATTTGCACAACTGATATGTTGTAATTTAGTAAATTTATTAAATTAAATTTTTGAAATGTAAAGCTTTATACGACGCCTCTGATTTTGAAGAAGCCGAAGTGGGGTTTGGTTTCGAAAAAAAGCTCGCGTGCAACTTACGGCACGGCACCGCGAAAGTATTTAATTTTTTACCGGTGTAAAAATTATTAATTTTTAGTGTAAAAATTGCAAATTTTAAAGTGTGGAAAAATAAAGTTTCACAAATGTACGGGTTTTTCTTTTACGAATAATTTTTGAAAAAAAGAATTTTGAAAAATTAAAAATTTATTTATTTCAATTTTACTAAACAATTTAAAGGAAAATTTTTGCAAAGTTGCGCAATGAAAAGATAAATAATTGAACTAGGCTTGAACTTTGTATTTTATTTTTTGTTTAGAAAGAAAGGGTTAGATTTATACAACTTGAATATATAAAACATAAAAACTAAAATTATTGGTTAGTATAGAGGAGTTTACCAATTTTTTTATTTTAATCTATGGAATCGCTTTCCCAAAAATAGAACCATTATAAATGCCATACGTATGATCGAATGCATCTTCTGATAATACGAGGGTCACTATATAAGTTTCTGGCCTAGGCACCAACAGATGGTGCCACGTGAAATCTGACATTTCCATTGGAAAGTTTGACATTTTTTAGTACAGGTTTACTCCATCGATCTTTTATTACACTCATTATTTATGTTAAATAAAAGATCGATGGTTTACTCACAACAATTTGACATATGAGCATCATCGTTATTGTTTACAGTAAAGCTGGATTTATAGTTTGACGGACTGTAAGCGTAGACGCACTGCAAAAAGATCAACTATAGAATTTATGTACGTTTGTATATAAATGAACGTAAGCGCATGACGTAACGTAAGTGAAACGGACTGGAACGGAAGTGTTCGCCAACTTTCATCTTTTACAGTACGTTTCTTATGTCCGGCCAATCAAAACAAAGCATTATATTTGAAAATTTAAATTGTAGTTCTTTTTATTCCTGTCTTGTTAATTTGGCACCAAGAAGCATACCTTCATCATCCATTTTTCAATGGAAAACGAATTACGATTCGTATAATTTTTGTTGGTTATGTCACTTCTACCCATGTGCAAAAATTTTGTTCCGTCGATTTATAAATTTAATAATATTTTACAATCCGTTTGTTACGTATCCAGTGTGTCTACGCTTACAGTCCGTCCAACTATAAATCCAGCTTAAGTTAAAAAATTCATCTCGACAAAAAAATGGAATGAACTCGTGAAAATTTTCGTGTCATCATCTATCATAACTTTCGGCGTGGATTATCAAAGCAAGAGTGCATTGATGAACTCAAATCTTTGTATGGCAATGAAGCACCATCCTTTAGCATCGCGAAAACTTGGTACAACGATTTCAATCGTGGCCGACGCTCACTTCAAGACAAATTTCGTGAAGGCCGTCCAAAAACAGCAGTTTTTCCGAAAAACATCGACGCTGTGCGTGAACTGATAATGGAAGACCGTCATGTGACATACCTTGAGATAGAGGCATCCTTGGGCATATCGGCGATTTCAATGCATTCGATATTGCATAAACACTGTGGCCGTAAAAAAAATTTGTTTCCGTTGGATCCCACATAATTTGACAATCGCTCAAAAGAAGGCTCGTGTAGATTGGTGCAAAGAAATGCTCAAGAAATTCAATCGAGGTGCTTCAAAATCCGTTTACTACATCGTGACTGGCGAAGAATCATAGATCTATGCTTATGAGCCCGAAACAAAGCAGCAGTCAACCGTATGGGTCTTCCAAAATGAAGCAAATTCAACAAAAGTTGTTCGCGAACGAAGCACTTCCAAGCAAATGGTGGCCACTTTTTTCGGAATAAATGGACATATCGCAACAGTTCCGCTTGTGGAACGTAGAACAGTCAATTCTACGTAGTACTGCACCAACGCTTTGGCCCAAGTATTCGAAGAAATAAGGAAAATCAACCGCCGAAGACGAATCATCCTTCATTACGATAATGCGAGCTCTCACACATCAGCTGAAACGATGGACTATTTGGTCACTCTAAACGTCGAATTGATGGGTCATCTGGCCTATAGCCCTGACTTGCCATCCAATGACTTCTTTCCATTCTCTCACATAAAAAATAAAATGCGAGGACAACGATTTGCAACGCCTGAAGAGGCCGTAGATGCTTTCAAAACGCTGATTTTGCAGATACCTGATTCTGAGTGGAAAAAGTGCTTCGAAAAATGATTCCACCGTATGCAAAAGTGTATCGATCTTGTTGGAGAATATTTTGAAAAACAATAAAACCATTCCTAACGATAAATACATTTGTTTTCTTTCCTAGGCCAGAAACTTATATACGTATTATCATTATTTTCAACGCTTTGAAATAATTTCTCCCAGTTGTCGTTTTTTTTTTGCATACTACATTTAATTACATGATTTACCAATTCTTCTTCATTTCATCGTTTAAGAGCCATTTATTGTTATATTAAAAGAATAATTAATAATTTTAATCAAAATCCAAAATTGTTCATTGTTAATCGCACAAGGTAAATACTGTCGTAAAATAATGTAATTAAAAACTGCATTTTTGTACTAATATGTGCAGTAAAATCTGGCCTTTAAATTATTATGAAAACTATTAATCGGCGTAGATAAAATACCAATTCTTGTGAATATTTAAAATATTCTTATTCAAATTTGTATCTTTTAAAACTCAGGCGCGGATCCAAGATTTAAATTTGGAAGAAAGCAATTTTGTTCAAGAGGGGGCGATTTTTATGTGATTTTACCTATCTTTCAAAAAAATTTTAAAAAATTGCTTAAACATCATAATTTGATCAAAATAATGTGCTTTGGTGGTGAGTCAGAAAAGGCAATTGCACCCATTGCCTTCCCCTCTTGTATCCACGTCTGCCAAAACTGAAGGATGTATCAAAATCAGAACTTGTAATTCTTAAATGATTTTCCACCGTTCTAACAAAATTCATTCAGTTGACCTATTAACCAAAATGGGTAAAAGAAGCCGGAAATACATTTGGTAATTATAGTTTAAACTAATGAAAAAAGGATTTATTTTAAAAGCAAAACCGAGAAAATTATGTTCTCGGAAATGATAAAGGCCCCCAAAATGTATTATAGGTATAGGTACTAATAAAAACATCCAAAAATTACAAAATCTAATGTGAGCTTATGAACTGCACATTTTGCACTGGGAATTGACCTAATTCATCATCATCATCAGCACGTCGTAGACTTTTAGTCCGTTAGGCCACTCTATTATTTCGGTCTGCCCATCTCTTCCTTGGTTATCAAACGTTTCTTTTTCCTCTAAGTTTATATGGAAAAATTTGTTTTGGTATACGGGCGTCGTCCATTTTTTCTATGTATTGTAGCCAATAGCTTCTATTGACCTAATTTATTCAGATAAAGAATACACAAAGCTTTTCTCAGATGTTGAAAGATTATCACCAGCTGATAGTGCGCTGTGTTCAGAGATGAACTATTTGATACTTAAGAAATCTTTTTTATCAGTGACAATGTCCCTGTTGAATAAAAACCTTAAAATCATATTTTCTATTTTGTGAAGACTACATAATTTTAGAACTGCGCAGATGTTGGATCCCAACATTAATTGCAATTAGATAAAAATTGCATATTACAATTGATGCAAATAAATTAGAATAATTAAAAACTCACAATCAAGAGAGTGATAGACACAGCTACCGAATGCCGACAACCACAAAATTATAACGCAAAAAAACCTGTGTTTCTGGCTTTTTTGCCTTCATCAGTATCACATACTCCGTAATTAAAACGCGCCGAAATAGCACGTTTGGCATAGTTTCGACATGTAAGTTTTGAATTTGTGCCTCACAATCAAAGTTTAATTACGAAGTATGTGATACTGATGAAAGCAAAAAAGCCAAAAACACAGGTTTTTTGCATTGTGATTTCGTGGTTGTCCGCATTCGGTAGCTGTGTCTATCACTCTCTTGATTGTGAGTTTTTTAATTATTAATTGCAATTATTTATTCAAAAGTTGGCAGCCGTCCCAAGAATTTTTTAATATGCCAGCTTACGTTCTATCTGTCCAATCTCCAATGTATCCCCATTTCCAAATTATCACCAGTGTCTCCTATCGATACTTTCTTTTCGACTTATTTGTCATTTTGACAAACACGTCTTTTAGACCAACGTATTCCAAATAAGATTTCATGCAAACATTACACTCAGAGGTTCATTACTTGCATAATGTAAAATAATAAAATTTAAGTATTTTTTTTATTGTTATAGTAAAACGAAGCAATTGCTTTGTAATGCAAAGTAATACTTAAAAGTAAATAAAATTTTTAATTGTGAAACCACTTAAAAAAGCAATTTTCAAGTAGTAATTAATTAAGTGATAATTTTAAAACATTGCAAAATTTTCAAAATAAAAAAACTTTACCTACCTATTGAAAGTTAAAAATTTTTAATTTTAATTTCACATATATCATTATATCAATAATAAATTAAAATCTAAAAAATATCAAGTTAATGGAGCACAAAAATTTACTTATATTTTAGTTTACTTCAATTCAATTTTATTTTAATTATGTGCCATCTTTTTGCAAAAAAATATCTCGATTTTGGAAAATTATTTATATAAGCTTTGAAAAATAAAAATTCAAAGATATTTCATAGATCTAAATTAAGTGAATATCCTATTCCATTTTGACAATTTTTTGTTATGTCTTCGTATTTGTTATTGGAAGAACTAATTTTTGGAAATATTTCGGTGAACCAGATGAAGAAGAAGTTGAATCAAAATAAAACAATTTTTGTACTATTAAATTTATTTTTTATCAACTATATTTTAATATATCACTGGTGAGAAGATTGAGGTGAATAATGCACAGAAGCTTGAAATCCACGAATGGGATCTGCTTCATATTTAACTGTTCTTATAGTTCCATCAGACTGCAAAAGACTGTACTCTCCTTTAACATTATCCCCATCACGAGATTCATGCCTTTGTTGAGAGTTACCGGTATGAGGATCTTCTACTCCATACGAATATGCGTAGTCTGGTTTAGCCTAAATTGAAAACAATATTAACCTTATTAAAAAAAATGTTACGTTAGTAAGAAAGAGACAAATTTTATCAAGGTCCTAAGCTCATTTTAATAAATTTAATTGAATAATGAGCTCATTAGTGCTCTAAAATATACAAACAAATACATATTTTATATTTTCCAATTAAATATTACTCATCGCGATTAAATAAAATTTGAATGGGAAATAACCTTTGGACCTTTTAGATTTTGACATAATAAATCTTAATGTTTACAAATAATTATTTTAAAAATTTGAACTCACCACATAATCGATACTGTGTGTATTAAGATGTGGATTATGCACATGAATTTGATGAACTTGACCGCTCACTGGGCCACTGAATTTGTAAAATGAGTATCCGTTTTCTTCCGAGACCACGAAATGGTAGAAGATATTAAATAGCTGAAAATAATTTTGATTTAATATCTACAAAGACCGTCCTATTTAGGAATTTGGTTGCCCTTCCAATTTTGGAAACTCACGTTTTCTATTCTATTTTTAAATATAAATCACAAGTCCTGTATCTCAATAATACCCAAAAAAAAAAATTAATGTTATTATTTAGCCTTACTATCTCACAGTTTGTCTCGCATTACTCTTAATAATGATTATTTTCCTAGCATGCAAAATTTATTACTTTATAATCGCTATCCAGTTTCATAAGAATTGTTTACTTTGGAATGTGTCATTTTATAACACTAATTTATTATCATGTTAATGTATTGTTAACATTTAATACCTAACTATAAATACATATTATATTATGGAATCTATAACAGAGTGAACTGAGAACTTCATCTATTCTTATAAAAAATTCAATTTCTGTAAGTTTTTTTAATTTGTAATTCGTATTTACAGTGTGATAAACTAAATACATAATCGATTTGCAAATATTAAAGTATAACAATATTGATCTATTATCGCTACTGCCTAATGTGTACTAAACGAGTAGATATATTATTACTTACAAAAACGAAAGTAATTTTCATTATCAGTCTTGCTCACAAAATTCAAAGAAATACTAAATAATAAGTCCGTTAATAATCAATTTATATACTTTATATTATTATGCAATTAAATCATCCGAGTAAAAAAATCAATTACTTCATTATTACTAAATTTTAATAGTGTTTTCTTTTTGTGCAATTTTGTGGGTAAGTGATACATTTTAAATGTTACTCATTACTATTATCTTGTTAGAAGAGCAATAATATTTTGGGCCATTTACACGATAACATTTGTAGTATATAAAGTATCCAGTAAAAATGTAATAGTAAATTTAGATTTGTGCTATTTGAATTTGACTTGAATAACGTTAAACCGCAAATTGCTATACGCATGATTTAGTTTAACATAAAATTAGATAATGAGATATTACCTACTCTTATTTTTTAATTATATAAAATGTATGATATAAAATCTTACACATTTTTCATGTAACAAAACTATTCAGAACGTTGGCAAGAAATCTATATCGTCGTAATTATGAATTTTTTTTGACTCGTTAGCCAAAGTTCACCAAGATATTGATTCCATCTAGTATTTTAAAACTTATTGTTCTATATTTTCGTTTCTGTATACGAAGAAATATTTCGAGATTGCTCAACAGCTTGTTCTACTTTTCTCATTTTTTTTTTTTTTTTGAAAAAGAGAAAATAATTTTTTTTTGATTGCCAATAAATCTAAAACATTGTAAAAATAATAATGGGGTCGATGGAACAGTAGATACAGCATGGAGTTAAGGAGAACCTTCTGAAATTAAAATTTCATACTTTTTGAAAAATAATCTGCCAGGATAATACCAACTAGTAATATCATAATCGATATTTATGATAACTCTAATTAGTATCTAAAAGAAACAATAAGATTGAGAAAATATATTATAATTTGAATTATTATTATTTTTATAATTTTAAAAGAACAGAATATGAAAGACCCCAAATCAAATAATTCTGATCAAATAATCTCAATAAATTCGATCACCTTATAAGAATTTTCCATGTATGTAGGTATGTGTAGACACTTTACCGTTATTGATATTTTTTGATTGATTTGTTGATAACTTATAAGTAGCTCCAGTGCGGCCTTTAGGCCGCACAGCCAGAGCAATCTAGTATTTTATAAAAGTTGAGGTATGTTGTATTATTTGTCTAAATGCATTTCACGATGAAATTACCTACTGTTTTAGTAGTATTAATAATAATAATAACTTTAAGCCACAGCCGTGGAGTGATGTGACCGCTGGTTGAGTACAGAGCGGAAATTCTGGGTTCAAATCGCAAACTATACAGAATTTCTTAGCTCTGCCTTTCAGTGGGCATCCACACACTATGGTGAAATTGATATTGATTTAGAAATGTAGGAATTCGTTGATGCAACGAACAATTCTGATCAAACTAAAAATTTTGTTTTATTATGTTGGAAATAATATAGAAAATTTTAGATAACTCCCTCGATTGGCAACCTCAGATAAGCAGACGAGACGCCCATTTACAAAACTAATGTAATATAGAGAAAAATATTATAGTACTATAGGTATTTTTGGAAATTACACAAGTTTGGTCTTTAATTATGGTACTTTTATTAATTGTCGAGGTTTCGCACAACTTTTTTTATTCTTTCTCAAGACAAATGCTATTAATTATGTAACTATATTATATATTAATGTGATAAGTGATAACTGATATAGAGATGAGATTTTTAGGTTTTTACCTTCTTTTTATTTTTTATTATTTTTATTTTATTAGTACCAAAATTCATTTAATAAAAAACTACGTCATATAAGCCCTATTTATTTTTACCTTTTTTTAATTTTTACGACCTATTTTAGCATTTTGGAAACTTGTTTTAATTTTTAGTTCAAATAGAAAAAAAAATCTCACTCTTACGACGCTCCCATTTTTTTTTATTGTTTTTATAAAATTAAATTTGTTGTAATTAAATTGTTAATAATTGAAATAATATTGAAAAAATGGAGAGTTGCCACAGATATACTTTTTTCAAAATCATACACTTTTCTTCACTTTTTATAAAAAAATTCACTATATATGTTAAAATTCACTAAATTTGGCTAGAGGGTTAAAAAAAGCTATTCAAAAAAATTGTGGAAAAAAAAACACCAAAAGATACAAAATGTTTCATGTTTAGTACCTTTTTATGACTCTTTTTTGTATTTAAAATACAATTATTTACAAATTTTGTATTTTGAAATAAATGCTTATTATTATTATTATTTATAGGACCTAGTAAAATCGCTTTTTTTAGAATCTTTTTAGACGCCTTTTTTTGAATTTATATACGACCTAAAAATCTCACCTCTACCGATAAGACCATAGTATGTAATACAACATGTACTTTTCTTGTCCAATTTCCAAAATAATTAGTAGGTATAAGATTTATAAAATTTAGAAAATTTATAGAAGATTTAAGAAGTCAGCCAAAGTGACGCATAATTGCTGAAGAGTCAAAATCTGCAATTTTGAATGCCTCCTGAGCAATTTCTGTTTAGAAACTATTTGAGTTGGACTATCTCTCTTGGTGAGCGCCAGTCTCAGTGATTAAGGTTTTTAGACTTAAATCTAAGAAAAAAACCGTAGTTTTGAAGAAGGCAAAACGACTATAAGTTCTAAATTCTCACTTATTTTATTCAACAAATGTATACGTACACTATTTATATATTTAAATTTTGATAAGTTATCAATTTTGATTTCGTTAGTTATACAGAAAATAATATTTTTTTGTAAATTTTATGATTTTCTTTTTCCGCAATAATTATGAGTTCAATTATAGTGACTTACATATTACCATTACATGCTTTGCGTTTGTTATAAATAAATTTCAAACTTGCATTTTTAAATTTACTGTTATGATAAATTATATTATTAAATGTATTTGAATGTTAAAATGATTGCTAATATTAAAGATTTCGGCAGTAAGACGCTAACCTAAGCCCAGAAAATATTATATTTATTAACGAAAACTTAACGGAATTTAATAAATGGCATTAAAATGAAGTGTTTTAGATAAGGAGGAAGGAGAAAATCCATTTTAAAGCTTACATTCTTACGCAAATTTTGACCTTATTGAACCATTCTGATGACCGGCGCGGTGCCCCAGAGATATTTTTAACAAGTTGAACTGTCTCTGAAATCTACATTTTTTAATATTCCAGACTAATTAGATATTTATAATCTTCCGCAAGAGTGTGGTAAACTGGGGAATGAGTGGAGCTAATGTCATAACAATAGCCAAAATACCGTATTTGAATGACATTTTTCTTTTTTGGTAACAATTAGGTTTTATTTTTAATAATCCATAAAATTTTTGTTTTATAATTGTTTTTTTTTACCATCCTTTAATTCGGAAGTTTTTTAATTTGTGAACTTGGATGTCTTCTGTCTCTACATACCATTCAATTACAATCCCCTGTGTAAATACCACTTAACACACAGTAGCAAAAGTAGCAAATGCTACGGTCCCCGCATCTCTGAGGCCCCCAAACCCGGCTGAAAAGTGATATTATATTATAAAAAAGATTGTAGAAAAAATTACCTCTGTTCCTGGCCTTAAAAAATTAACGTTTTTAGTAAGAAAAAAGGATAAAAAATGTCGTTAAAAATAATAGGGGGGAGAGTGCCAAAATTTAGCTTAATCCGCCACTGTTTGTTTCTGCATTTTTTCTGTGTCTGCTTCTTTTAACGTCATTGTAAGACTTGGTAAGATTTGATTGTTGCCATTGCCCAGTAATTTGTTGCCCCAGATGTGCGGTAATTCTATATTTAAATGTCGTTGGGATGATTGTTTATTAATTTTAGTAATGTGATTACTGATTATATTGATGTTTAAAAAATTAACTTGAAAATTTTGGTCTTACTGTGCTTTAATTTTAAGTTTAGAAACTTTTAAGCTGTCTTTGCTTTTTTCAGTTCTTCTTTTTTTTATTCTGTTTTTCTTTCTCTTCTTTTTTCTTCTTCTTCATTTTCAAATTCTTCTACTTTCCAAAATTTTTTGTTCTCTTTTACGATTGATCATGTCAATTGTTTTTTTTTTTGGAAATAAATCTTAAAAAGAAAATTTCAAGAATTAGGTGTGATATTAGTGTCGTAAAATAAATTTGTTTTCTTACGGTTAAAATTTCAAAATTTTTAACGTTTGGTTAAGTTTGTTTAATTCTATGTTTTTTTTTGTTTTTATGTTTGTTGAAAAATGCTGTCTAATTTTTTCTTTCTGTTTTTGGGGTCTTAGCAACAAATGCATCTTAAGTGATCGAAATAATTATGTAGTTACATAATTTTGATCTAATTTTAACAATGTAATTTTGGATTTGTGCGTTAAACTTTCCTCTCATTTAATAGTTCTCATTTAACTAATATTTCTTCATACTTTGCTCCAGTGGCGGATTTGCCTTTTTAGAAGCCCTAAACGCAATTCAATTTTGTGGCTCTACAGTAGACCTACACCCTACAGTGTGTATTCTACGCGCACATTATTTACTCTGGTAAGTTACTATACTGGGCGATCCAACAAAAGCTGATTTCGAGGTCCTCTTGATTTATGAGAACCCTGTCGCGCAAAAACGTTCAAAAATCCGCCACTGCTTTGCTCTAATTTTCTTAATTTTATTGTCATTAAAGTAGTCATTTTCAAACTTTTCTTTGTTTGTCATTATGACTTTGTGATGGAGTTCTCTTATTTACCATATCTAAGGATTTCAATAGCCGTTCATATTTTGATTGCTATAGTTTTGATTCTTTTGAATATTTAATAAACTGCAGCAATATATAACTAATACATTTTCGCTTGCTTTTTCTTGATTTGTTTTATTTTACTTGGTTTCATTTTTGTTCCGTTTCTTTGCTTTTCTGATGGTATACTATTTTGCTCGTAGTTCTGTTTCTTATTTTGCTTTGATGATATAGTAGAGTAAAGTCGGCGATTATGGAATATATCCGGTAATATAATAGAATACCATATTTTTGGCAAAACTACTTGCGGTATCTATGAGTATTTGCAATAATATCATTCGAATGAGTTCAAAGTTCTTCCACAAGAGTGCCTAGTTTACAAACATTAACCGTTTGATTGTTCTGACAGACGAAGTGATTTCTGTGCACAAGAAATTTTTAGATTAGTACATTAAAGTTTTATTTCAAACACTTTTGAAAGTGCTTTTATTTGATGTTATTGTTTACTTAAGTAAATGAGTGACGTATGAAAGCTTTAATACAGAGATATGGCTCATTTTAGATACCTCGGAACTTTCATCCGATATAACTTTTAAATTTACATAGGCGGCTATTATGAAATACTATTCCATATTACCCGACTCAAAAGATGTGACCTTTGGGCATACGAATTGTGCGCCGATTCTGAACGGGATTACGATATTTGCAATTTTTGTACTTAGAATTGTAACCCTTTATTTTCATATTTAAAATAAACTAATTAATGAAAAACATAATAGTATTCTATATTACCTCACATACGTATTCCATATTACCCGACCATTTTTTCATCAAGTGGAAATGCACTTTTTTCAAAAAACACAGAATATTTTTATACTTTTACATTTTTTTAACTTTGTTGCCTTAATAAGGTGTAGTAAATTTTTTGGCCTTGCTATTACCTTATTATTATTTATATTTTATTAAATACTTCTCGACATAATTCCAAAAATAAAAAGGATATTCCATAATCCCCGACTTTACAGTCATTTGGGGCTTAAAAAGAGGGTTACTTGGAAAGTTTTGAGAGAGTTTTGAAAATTGGTATTTTTATAGATTCTGAGGTGCTCTTTTTGAATTTTTACTTTGCCACTTCGTATCTTTGCCGCTCGCGCCGCTATATTGAAAAAATTGCGCCCAAAAACAGTTTTTTGCCAATATCTCCTTTCCTACTCATTTTACAATAAAAATAGTTATATAATAAATTAAACTAGAGAAAATTTCCTATAATTTATGTCTTAACTTTTTTTTTGTAAAATAAATAGTTTTAGCGTACGAGCGCCGCAAAGTCTACCCCAACATGCATTTTGGCCAAAAAAACTCATTTTTACACTACCTATTAAATAAAATATCTCGTTTTTTGTGGTATTTTCAGTAGGCTTAATCTATATTATATAAATTATATAAAAAAATAAAATTTTAAAAAAATGAAGAAAAAATAAAATTTTTCAGCTTCACATTACACCCCTTTTAAACATTGTATTTATGTAAGCTTAATTTATATTACATAAATTATTTAAAAAAATTATATTTCAAAAATAAATAAAAAATTTAACGCATTCTTCTTCGTTTCACTATCTTTGATGGACCAGGTTTTGCCACTTTATCCTCTTTAGTACCGAGATAAACGTTACAAATAAAAATTTCTTCTATGTTATCTGCAATAGGATTATTAGGTATTTGCTTTTAGCTTCAAATTTAACTGAGTTAGTATTGCTGATAAGTGATAATTCTCTTACCCAACCCGGCTACAAAATTTATACGACTTTATTATGACTCTCTCCTTTTGGAACGCAATGGCATACCACCGAGAGTAATCTGCCAAGAAAACCATTTAATAATAACATATTAAATTGGTCACGACGCTTCTGTCAAGAAGCAATACAAATAAGAAGAAGAAGATAACCCTCTTATTTAATTTAATTGCTTTGGCGTCGCTTTTTGGACCTTATGTGGTTTGATTTGTAGTCGCTGGTGGACTTTTTTAAATTTGTTTAGATTTGTAGTTGCTGCTAAACTTTGTTCGATTCGATTGAATTTGCAGCTTAAATTTAATGTGTTTTAATGTATCGTCTTTAATAGACCAAGTGTGCTGATTGCTTTGGCGTTTAATAAATCATCAACAAGGGCCTAGGGTATCTAAATAAAAACTGAAAATCACATTTTTGTCGATAATTCAATAAATAACAAGATTTTAAAGCTGAAATTTTAAGAAATTTTGTTTTTTATTATGGAAATAAAAATAATTAGAAGATGGTCATTTGCCTTGTAACTAACACGATCGGTTGCGAACACAAGGTAACGGATTTAAATCTGAAGAAGGCTAAAACTTTCTTATGACTAGTCTCCGTGCTTCGAAAGACAGGTTAAGCCGGTGGTCTTCTTGGGTTAATGAATAGCCATCATTAAGGTAAAAATCAGGGTTACAAGCACATCTGGAGGCCAGCCTATCAAGCTACTTACCGGATGTAAAACAACTATCATGCTCACAAAAAAAAAAACAATATAGTATCAAGAAAACTTGACGCAGTTGTTGATGGAACAGATCAATTGATCTCAAACCGGGAAACTTGCCGGTAGCAATTTTAATATTATGCTGATTCGTCTTATAGCCTTTGAAAAATTAGAAAAGTAAAAATTAGTACAATTGTTAAAATTACATCTGTAGGGTACTTTATGAATAAAGACAGGATAGCTAGGTAGAATAAAACCCAAAAAAAGGTAGGCAAAAGAGCATGAAGAACAAGCAAAAAAGGCATAAAAATGCAAAAAGGCACAAAAAATGTGTCTGAAAAAAGTGCTTTTTCAACCAAAATCATAGAAATTCATACTAATTATAATAAGGTTGTTACAACCTACTTCTAATGTAAGTTGTAAGAGAATAAAATATTAAAATTCCTTTCCATTTATTTTTATGACTTCCATTGAATTAGAAATTTCCCGGAAAATTTCAAAAAGAATATTTAAATTTTAAAATTAAGAGATAAACTAAAAGTACATAAGCAAAAAAACTAAAATGTTGGATCAAAAAGCGTTAAATAGGCAAAAAGTGCAAAACAATTGAACGCCCTCCTTACAGACAAAATAAAACATGCATTTTTGAAGAATACATCATGCTCTGAATCGGATTTTAAACCATTTAAAAAAGGCATTTTTGCCTTACTATCCTATCTCTACATGAATTTTATCCTTTGGTCAAGTTTAAAAAAAATTATCTATAATTTAAATCAATCAAAAATTATATTTTTACGACGAATTGATTTTAAAAAGCCAATGAAAAAATGTAAAATATGTACAAATATTAAACAAACACAGTAATATTATGACGGAAAATTTAATATAGATACTAATTATTGTGTAAATGTTGTAAATAACAATAAATATTGTAGTATGTGCGCATCATTAAGAAGGAAGAAATGAATCAATATTTTCGAAGGTTGTTTTCAACCTACTTTATTCATTTGATTTTTGAAATTTGTATTTTAAACAAATTGAAGCAAAAAGTGAAAATTATGGGATACCGGGGCCAGAATAAATTTCCGGGATTCCGGTGGGATTAGCGCAGCAGATTAAAATGTTTTGATACGAAAAGATGCAAAAGATTTTTGCATTTTACGAAAATCGTATAGGAAATGGCCTGAAACTAAACTACTCGTTGAAATAAAATAAGGGGGTGGCAAAGTTGGGATGATATTCGAACGGCAATTACCCTTGATGGTGAGGCCCTGAAACTTCTGTTTTATTTTATTCGTATTTATTAGATCTACTTTCTAGAATGCTATAAAACCACGTAATTAAAACTATGAAATTATTGTAATTGAGAAACGAGTTGGCAATAATTTGCTATTTGTTGAAGTGAGAAAACCATACCGGCAAGTGAACGTCCGAGTCTGAACGTCTGCTATGTTTGAAATCTAATTTTGTCCATCTGGATGTAATAAAAACTGACAAAATTAATGAAGATTTTATTCGCAGTGAGATAATAAACGGAAATGAATATTAAACTTCTATTGCAAAAAAAGAACCTCATCAGTATTTTCTAAAATTAAAAAAATAATAAAAGTTTTGCATGACTCAGAAAGTTTACGCAAAGTTAACAAAATATTTAATTAAAATATTATTATGTTTTACTATATTTATGAATTTGGAAATTCTAACTGCGTCAGAACGAAAACTATAATGCAAATTCAGATGAAAAAACCCTCAAGAATTCTCAAAATTTCAACAATTGAAACAAAAATAAAAAAAACTTCAAATCCAAATTAGTAGAACGTGCTAGCGCCGAAATAGTAAAATAAATATTCGATCATTGTAAATATTTAAAAAAAAAGTCTTGCAATTACTACTTAAATTTGCGAAAATTACGTAATTTTATTTCTGTTAATTTCTAATTTGTCACACACGATTTAGGTACTTGGTATGTCAAAGCCATTATCGATTTATGCTGAATCGACGTTTCATTAATGTAAACGTAGCAAAGAACTCGTCAATTTATTTCACAACGGAAATCGAATAGAAAAAACTACATAATTTGAAAACAAATTTTCAAAAATTTGAAAAATCGCAAGGGAATTTTGACGTTTCGGATGATTTTGTTGGTAGTAGTCCGACACTAATGGTGGCGATCCGCGAATGTTGTGTTTCGTTGTAACCATATAATAATTAAATTTCACTTGAATTTGTAATTAATTAAATTTGTGTAATTGTTGACATGTGACGTAGAATTTTAATAATTGAAATCAATAAAGGTAGGTTTTACGGTGTGCGCACAAAAATTATTTTTACTTTTACATTTACCTTTTTTATTACTTCTTACCTATGCAATTTACTAATTAAAAGTTAAAACCTTGCATTGATATAACAACTTTGGTTACGTTAGATTTTTTTCAATTGATGTGTGATGCACATCCTTGTTGTTATTAAATGTGTAGGTAATTATTATTGTGTTAATTGGCTCCCCCGTCACTCGCAAAACAATTTTAATGTTTCTAAAAGGAACGACTAAAAGTTTGAGTGTTTATTTTTGTTGCTAATTACTTGTGCAAATATTTGATGTTCTTTGTTTCAGGTCGTAATTTAATTGTTTTAAGAAGAAATCTCTTTGGGATATACACAAAAACGGTGATGTATTTGTCATGTGGATTCAGAACAAGAAGTAAACATTATGGTTTCTTTCGGATTGCGTACCGAGACATTAGTAAACGTTGTACTCTTGTCCAATTTTGAACACAAACACATCAAATGGAGAACTTTTAAAGAAGTGCTTGAAAGATAATAGACAGATTTTTAGTAGTATAATTATTAATTCCAGTGAAAATTATTTTTTATTATTTATTATTGCATTCCGTATTTTAACAATTCAGTGCCATATTTTGTTGAATTAAGATAGTCTATTTTATTATTACTTACCTACTGATACAAAGTTTTTAACTTTAGTACCTTAATGCAATATAATTATGTGATTGATAATTCATAATTTTCATTTAATCATCATTTATTATTTATTTTTCATAAATAATTAACATTTCAACAAAAATAACAATAAAGTAAACCAAAGTCAATAGTTTAATAATATTATAAAAATTAATACTTATCTACATAATACTCGTTAGTACATACGTAATATTAAGATTAAGGTGTATATTGTAAATATGGGCGATTCGTCAATTCCCTTATTGGAATCTGCAGCGTCTACTAATGGCCGTATTTTTCAACCAAGTTTAGGTAGACGTTTACACAATGCCATTCATCGAAAGTGTAACATAAGCTCGTCTAGAAAACTACATTGGATGTGGAAGCCACTCAACATCAGAAAATGTACCTATGCCATCTCCGTACTCTGCTTAATATCCATATTCTATTTCACTCATTATGTCTTCAACTATCAAATATCGAGGTATGTGCAATTCTATTTTTTTTCATTGCATGCTTTTAGCATGCAGCCTTGTCCTGTAAAGCTTTGGCGGTAGTTTTGATCAAATTTAGTGATTTTATTTTTGTTTTTAGACCAATAGACATAATAAATAATATTATCGTTGATTTTCCATAGTAAGTACACATTTCTAAATTTTCTTTTATTCTTTGGCTAATCAAATTAGGGTTTTATATGGAACTAATCTTGCAAGAGAACAGTCCCTCATTTTGCCACTGATGTGATCCATTATCAGTATAATTAGGACATCAAATAGGTGAAAATCTTAAGACCAAATATTCAGCCAATTTTGAGGAGATTGGTCTTGAAACATTTTGTTTTGTATAGGCTTGATATACTTATAAAACTATGTATTATTCCATTGCCCATAAAAATAATTCAATAATTTAAATATGGGTTGTACGATTTGCACCTGTTGAGATCTTAATCATGGCCCACGCATATAGTAATTGATCAAATCGGTGATACGAATTAGAGACTGTCTCTATATTAGATTTAATCAAACCTGAGATGTTTAATATAAACAAATTAAATTAAAACTCAATTTTGACCTTTAACACTTTTACTTACGCCTTGCAAGGGTCTCAAACTCATTCCAGCTACAAATAACCTTGTTTTTTAGGTCTTTTCTGTTTTTAACCTACTCTTCATTTTAAAATATACCTTGTTTACCGAAATATATTTTTATTATTTTACACAAATAACAGTCGGTAAAGTTCGTTTGGTCCACAAAAATATACGCCCCCAATTTGACACTCCCAGACCTAAGGCAGCTATTTCCAATATGGAGGGGGGCCGACTTTTTTTTTTTTGAAAAATAATTAATAGCACCATGAGTAAATAAAACTTTAATTTTACTAAAAAGATAAATTTCGTGTCCTTAGTACAAAAATTTATCAACACCTCAGTTATGGGATTTGAACTCATAGAACACAGTTATAAACCAACTATACTCGTAATGTGCTTATTAACAGAAATTTAAAATCGCCTACCTCTTATAAATACTAGCAGGAAAAATGTACAGTTGTTTTTACGAGAGATGATCCTGACGTCATAATCATTGTGTAACAACACATTGTGTGATATCCACACTAAAGTGGGCTTGTAATAATCAAAAATTGACACTATCGTTTCCATACACCATCGAATTTTTTAATCTGGACCACGATGTATCGAACCTTTCTTGCTCGAATTTTCCAAAAAGTTTCTACCCTTCTCAGGGACGCAAACATTCTTTGCAAACGTCTCCAATACTGGAAGACATACTCCAGAAATATAACGCAATTTCAAAGCAACATTAAGTGCAAATCCAGCCACTTGAATAACACTAGGACTTTCTAAAATTCTTCCAAATTCTGAATAAGAAAAATTAATTTTTACTTTAAATTTTCTAGATGACAACACAACTTTTAAATTTTCCTACCATTACAAAATAAACAATTGAAAATTTCTCTAGTACGCCAAAAACCAAATTATGAAATACAAAAATACCCAAATCTGTAAAAATTATCTTTCAAAAATTCTTTTTTTAAATTTCAAAATTTTTAAATTTCAGAAATATCACTCATAGTGATTTTGTTATTAGTTACATCACAAGATGACAATATATTAGTGCTAAATTTGTGAATACTGCAAAAATAGTTAAAAAAATTCTCAACGAAAAGTGGGTAGTTTTTGAGGGGGTTAAATTGTAACATTTTTTGTTTAAAATTTTTGAAAGGATGGAAATATTTTAATACTAAATCTGTGAATACTGCAAAAATAGTGAAAAAATTTTAATTGCAAGATGTGATTTTTGAGGGGCTTTAGCAACAAAAATTTTGTTTGAAACTTGCAAACACTGCAAAAATAGTGATACAATTTTAAACAGAAGGAGGTGGTTTTTGGAGGCGGGGGATTAAAACAACAATTTTTTTTATAATTTTTAAACTTGCTGTATATACTGTTAAATTTGTGAATAGTACTACAAAAATTGTGAAGAAATTCTAAACGCAAAATTAAGTCCAAATTTAGCCACTTGAATAATACTAGGAATTTTTTTAATTTCTTCCAACTTCTCGATCAGAAAAATTCAAATTTTTACCTACTTAATTAAAAGTACTAAGAAAAATTAATTGTTACTTTAAATTTTCTAGATGCCAACACAACTTTTAAATTTTCTTACCATTACAAAATAAATAACTGAAAATTTCCTTTGTACACCGAGAACCAAATTTTGAAATACAAAAATACCCAAATCTGTAAAACTTATCTTTAAAGAAGAAATCAAAATTTTTAAATTTCAAAAATATCACTCATAGTGAGTTTGTTATTATACTCTGTTTTATTTAAGAAAAATGTAAAACGTTTGCACTAAACGGATGACCTTTAAATGTTAACCAATGAAATTGCTTCGAATAAACACTAAATCTCGTATAATTTCCTTATTGTGAGCAATTTCATTGGTTAACATTTAAATGTCATCTGTTTAGTGCAAACGTTTTACATTTTTCTTAAATAAAACAGTATAGTTAAATCGCAAGATGACAATATATTAGTGCTAAATTTGTGAATACTGCAAAAATAGTTAAAAGATTCTCAACGAAAAGTGGGTAGTTTTTGAGAAGGTTAAATTGTAACGTTTTTTTTGTTTAAAATTTTTGAAAGGATGTAAATATTTTAATACTAAATCTGAATACTGCAAAAATAGTGAAAAAATTGTAATTGTAAGAGGTGATTTTTGAAGGACGTTAGCAACAAAAATTTTGTTTGAAACTTGCAAACACTGCAAAAATAGTGATACAATTTTAAACAGAAGGAGGTGGTTTTTGGAGGCAGGGGATTAAAAAAACAATTTTTTTTTTAATTTTTAAACTTGCTGAATATATTACTGTTAAATTTGTGAACACAGTAATGTATGGATAGTCCAAACCCCTTATAATCCGAACAACACAACTGTGTAAAAGTTATCCATAATCCGAACTCCTGTGTTCCATAATCCGAACATTCCTATTTCTTCTGTATCTTTGCGTTTTACACATGCACGCGTCTTATTATGTATAGTATAATTTTCCTTCGAAGGCAGAAGTAAAGCCATTTATGTGCAGTGAACATTTGTAAACATCGCTTCAGCACTGTCTGCAGAAAAATTATACTGGAATAAATTTGTATCTATGTTTTGCAGTAGTTTTGGCATTAGTTCATGGGTTATAAACGTTTGCGCACGTGCCCATGCAGTCCCAATATTTTTATAGATGGGTAAGATATCTATAATCCATCCTCGCTTCGGATTATAGATATCATTGCAATGAATTCTATAATCCGAAAGTTGCAGTACTTCAACCAGGGTCTGCCAACTATCTATTCGGATTAGCCATACATTACTGTACTACAAAAATTATGAAAAAGTTCTATGCGGAAATGGGATAGTTATTTAGACAGAGGATTAAATTGCGACATTTTGTCTAAAATTATTGAAACCATGTAAATGTATTAATGTTAAATCTGCGAATACCACAAAAATAGTAAAAAAAATTAATTGCAAAAGTGTGATTTTTGAGGGGTCAGGAATAAAAATTTGGAAAGAAAAAATTGCAAAACGAAAAGAGGGTAGTTTAGAGGGAGTAAATAGTAAAAATTTTGTTTTTAAAATTGTAAATTTATGACCATTAAACTCATAAACACTACAAAATTTGTGAAAAACATTTATTTTCTAAAGCAGCGATTTCCAAATTGGGAGACGCGAAATTTTCATAAAAAAGAAGTTTTTCTTTAATAATTCAATTTTTCACGGTTTAAAAATGTGTGGAACCATGAAGTTTGGAAACCACTGATTCAATGATTACAAAAATATAAAAGTAAAAGTTGAATTTTGAGGTTGCGAAATAAACTGGCTAATAAAAAAAAATTACCTTCAAAATCTACACTATTACAATAATTATAATTGAAGTTTAGAAATAAATCAAATTTGGATTGAAAAATGTTGAACTTTGATGACCACACACTGCCCTGATAAGTTAAGAGGCCCTAACTCCAAATAACAAAATTTTACTTCTTTCAGTAGTTAGGACCAATATAAATCATCATTGTATTGGATTTGGGCTTTGTAATGGCATAAAAAGGCATAATAATTTTTATTTAGACAATTAATACCATAAAAAAAAAGTTGGGATTGGGTCTTTTAACTTATCAGGGCACCATAGTGCTTTCATGTGTTGTGATGAGATGTCACTAAATCAACTTCTATCAAAGCAAAAAGGATCATAACTTGGAGCAACTGACTCTGAATTATGCAGACAGACGCGGATCCAGATTATAAAAATTCTTGCTGGATTTCACAAAGAAGTCTAAAAAGATATACAATATCTCCAAAATAATATAGAGAGAGAGTTTGATCGAGTCTGAAATTAGTTTCATTTTAGGGCTATAAAATGTCTTAATTTGCTGGTCTTATTTTTTAAATCTTAATTTTCTTCTGCTTTGCTTTTCGGATTTGTTAATAACTGTAATCTGTTTGACATTCACCATTTTATTTATATATTCTTTCTAGTTTAATACATCGAAACACCAGACCAGAACCTAATATACGGTGTAGTGTCATAAATGGACAGCGGCTGCCACAAAATCATGATCATAAAACAGAGGCAAGACTTCGAAGCGACCCCAAAGTACTTGTGTTTGTTGAAACTGTCTATTCAAAATTAGGAAGGGACATAGCAGAATTGTTGGTATACACTCGTATAAAGTGAGCGAGTTTTATCATTTCTCCCATATTCTCTAAACATTTATTTTCAGATATAAAATAGAAGTAGCCGGTAAAAGCCTGCCGGTTCTTACTAACCTCGATAAAGGACGTTACGGCGTTATTGTCTTTGAAAATTTTAATAAATACCTGCAAATGGATAACTGGAACAGAGAACTGTTGGATAAATATTGTCGTGAATACATGGTCGGGATGGTTGGTTTTATAAACCCAAGCGAAGAAACGTTAGTAGGTGCTCAACTTAAAGGTTTCCCCTTGTTCATTCACACAAATTTGAGACTCAAAGATGCGGCACTAAACGCAGCGTCGCAAATTTTACGGTTAACTCGTGCAGGCGAAACTGCTTGGGGGAAGTTACCAGGGGAAGATTGGACAATTTTTCAACCTAACCATTCAACGTACGAATCACTGGAATGGGCTCATCGTGCTGAAGATTACCCCACAGATAACAACGTAATTAAAACTCCACTACCCACAATTGTACAAGATCATGGGTTGTACGATAATATACAAAGAGTGATTTTTGGATCCGGTTTAAAATTTTGGCTTCACCGGTTGCTGTTCCTCGATGCATTGAGTTACTTAAGTCACGGTCAATTAAGTTTATCTCTCGAACGTCTTTTTTTGGTCGATATCGACGATATTTTTGTAGGTGAAATTGGAACCAGATTAAAAACAGAAGATGTTAAAGCCATGCTGGAAACGCAAACGCGCGTACAGAGCATGGTCCCGGGATTTAAATTCAATCTTGGATTTTCTGGAAAGTATTTTCATCATGGTAATAGTGAAGAAGATAAAGGGGACGATATAATTTTAGAAAATATTGATAAATTTATGTGGTTTTCTCACATGTGGAACCACCAACAGCCTCATTTGTATGATAATTTGACTCAGTTGACCGAAGATATGTCTTTGAATAAAAACTTTGCTAAAGATAAGAAGATTCCAATTGATTCGGGATATTCGGTTTCACCACATCACTCGGGGGTTTATCCGGTTCACGACGGACTTTATACTGCCTGGAAGAAAGTGTGGAATATTAGAGTTACATCGACGGAAGAGTATCCACATTTAAGACCAGCCAGGTATTAGAAATATTTGATTAAGTTCCAAGTTTTTAATTTTTTGTTGTAGGTTAAGAAGAGGTTTCATACATAGAAATATTATGGTTTTACCGAGACAAACTTGTGGTTTGTTTACCCATACGATGTTTATACAAAGATATCCAGGTGGGAGAGCAAAGTTAGATGAATCCATTCGGGGTGGTGAATTATTTCAAACCATAGTTTATAATCCAGTAAGTAACTTAACACCGAGATATAATAATTGTGTTTTAAAATTGTATTTTTTCATTAGATCAACATTTTTATGACGCACATGTCGAATTATGGAAATGACCGATTGGCCCTCTACACCTTTGAATCCGTTATAAAATTTTTGCAGTGTTGGACAAATATTAGTCTCAAATCAGCTCCACCTCTTCAGTTAGCCGAAAATTACTTCAAACTCTTTCCCGAAGAAGCCGATCCAGTATGGGGGGTAAGTTAAAGTTGAAGCATCGATTGCATTTCCTTATTTGAATTTTCAACTTTAGAATCCTTGTGTTGATTTGCGCCACCAAAAAATTTGGTCAAAAAATAAATCATGTGAATCACTACCACGATTTTTGGTGATTGGACCACAGAAAACAGGAACTACTGCACTTTATACCTTTTTATCCATACATCCTGCAATTGCTAGTAATTTACCTAGTCCAGACACGTTTGAAGAAATTCAGTTTTTCAATGCAAATAATTATTACCGTGGGTTGGATTGGTATATGAATTTCTTTCCCGTCGATACTAATTCCACGAACCGGTATTTATTTGAGAAAAGTGCAACTTACTTTGATGGCGAATTGGTACCGAAACGTGCTCACGCCTTATTGCCACAAGCAAAATTGGTAACAATTTTAATTTCGCCTGCTAAACGTGCATATTCATGGTATCAACATACAAAATCTCATGGGGACGTTGTTGCTCTCAATTATAGTTTCCACCAAGTCATAACTGCCAACGATTCGGCCCCAAAACAGTTGCGTGGTTTGAGAAACAGGTGCTTAAATCCGGGAAAATATGCACAGCACTTGGAAAGATGGTTATCCTATTATTCATCTCAACAGTTGCACATCATCGATGGGGAAGTTTTGAAGTCCAATCCAATGGAAGTGATGAATGAAATGCAAAAGTTTTTGAAAATTACCCCCATATTTAATTACACCACCCACTTAAGGTGAACTAGCATTATAGTTAGTTGTACTCATAATAAAATGTGGTTGCTTTTTCAGGTATGATCCTAAGAAAGGTTTCTATTGCCAAGTGATTCATGGCGATCATACAAAATGTTTAGGTCGTAGCAAGGGTCGTCATTATCCTCAAATGGAAGAGAGATCCTTGAAATTTCTCCAAAGGTACTACTTAAGTCACAATACAGCCCTAATTAAATTATTAAAACGAATTGGAATGCGAACTATTCCACAATGGCTTAAGGATGACCTAACTGATACGCCCACGTAGTGTTAGTTACCAGTACCTGTTAGATAAAATCGATATCATACGAGACAGGTACTGTAGAATGACAATATCGTATACCATCATGCAGTGGCTGCTTTGTGTTTTTAACTCTTGATGTTTCAATATCTCCGAATTTTGTTTCACAAAACTTCTAGGTACAGAGTGATCGTTATTTTAATTTTGTGTGTTAAAGTAGTGAATCCTTTTGTACCTGTAGTTTTATTACCAAAATTTTCTGCTTAAAACATTATTATTTTATACATGGTAATCAACAGTGTCGATTTCTTATAAAGATTATGTATCAAATTATCATTATTTTACATGAAATTCAAACTATTCAAGAAGTAATTTAGGAGTAAGCTGAATGACTCATTACCTTTAGGTCAGAAGTTGAACTGTCTGCAACTAATTAAACTACCTGTACAATCTGTATTATTACCAGACTACCAAAAATAGTATTGTTTTTAACTTTCAGAATATTTGAATACAATTTAGTTTTTTTTACCAAAAAATTGTACTGAAATCAAATTAATTAAATATTTTAGCCAATTTAAGACTTTCCGCTTATTTTTCTGCGGCTGGAATAGGAATGATCTTTTTTTTAATTCGGCGTTTATGCTGCTATATTGTATTTTGAATATCAACTAAGCAAAGCCCAGAAAGAAGTCCACACTGTTGATTTATGCTGTATGAGATATGATTACTGATTTTGCAAATCAAGTGCACACTTACAGCAAAAATTGTGTTGATTTTTAGTACAAAATGTTAACTATTATGTCAGATTTTTTTATTTTTGCAATAATTTTAATAACAAACCTAAGTTTTAAGCCTAAAACCTGACTCATAGACTTAACACTTACGTAACTGTATATAATCCACTTATACATAAAATCCTATGTACTTAATAAAATTATTTTTTAAAAAACAAAACGAGGTCCAGTTTTAAGATGCAACCAACTGAAATTTATATTTGCCTAGTACGACCGGTTCTAAATAACTATTTTTCCTTCATATCTAACATTTAATTTCAGTTTGCTAGAAATGTAAGAAATTTTAACATATCATTCTAATTTGTTAGCAGTATTTATGTAATTATGCTAGCACGCAGAGTGTTGATATAAATGTTCACGTCTGAATGTGTAGATGAGAAGAAAAATTCGCTGTATTAAATTAGTACGTCCAAAAAATTTGTGTCGAAAGCTGTAAAACTGGTTTGATATTTTTTTATTGGAATTTTGCATATCTTTCCGACTGATTATTCCTACATGTGTAATATAAATGTGTGATGCCACTTCTACAAAAATTGCGTTCCAATTTTTGCTTGAATTGTCAACATATACTTTTTTGTGCTGTAAAGGGTGTAAACTTTAACCAGGTTCCTGACTGGTTAAATTTCCCACCTTAACTAAGTAAGATTTGTATTTTTTTAAATACAACCTTTGATTATAAAAAATAGTATTGTCAAGCAAACCTTATGGGAGTTGTTGAAACTCCAATGTAGTTTATAAAATTAGCAACAGATGGCACTACTAAATAATTGGAAGGCGTATTTATTATTGTTGTAATATTCTTAGTTTGTATTGGTGCTAAAACAATTTTAAGTGCCATCTGTTGAAAAACTTTTCTAAAACTCCCATAAGGTTTGCCGATCTGTACTATTTAATCGAAGGTAAAAAAAAACCATGACTTTTTGTTTCCAATTGATGTGTTCAACCAGCAGGGTGTAAATTTTAACAAGTTAGATTTTCTTTTTAAAATAAAAAAACTCTGTAAAATTTGTTTTGAATGTACAGAAACCTCAATTTGCTGCATTTAAGAACAGAAGAAACCAAAATTGCTTTTTCAGCAAAATTACAATTTGTTAAACTTTACACCATGTAACAATAAAAGTAAAATTTGGTTTACATAAGATTTTATTTCGTTTCAAAGTAACCGCTACAATAATGCCAATATTTTTGTTCACTTATATTTGTAAACTCTGTGTATAAAACAAAAATACAAAAACGGAGTTTGTGTAACTAATAGACATCACTAATTATACAAATTAATGTAAATAGATGTTAAACCTATAAATATAATGACAATAAAGTACATTAATGTCGAATCGTGATAATATTTACATCTTAAAATTAAAAACAAGAACCTTTATTTTGTCCAAGATACTTTGGGTATGTCGAAATGTTCCGTTAGTCCGTCCAAGTGTTGGTTAAATTTTTCCACTCGTTCCTTATGAGTCATGGTCGCCTTTTCCAAAATCCGTTGATTTTGCATTTTTTCACGCATTTTCTGGAAAGAAATTTCTGCTTTCGTACGTTTTGATTCAGTTTTTACCTCTTCCTGGTTTTCTTCAAGTTCCACAGTCCTAGAAACTTGCTCCAC
Source organism: Rhagonycha fulva (assembly GCA_905340355.1). Classification (NCBI taxonomy): domain Eukaryota; kingdom Metazoa; phylum Arthropoda; class Insecta; order Coleoptera; family Cantharidae; genus Rhagonycha; species Rhagonycha fulva. Next base: position 11,713,330 of record HG996555.1, read on the forward strand.
TAACTTCTTGTTCTTATTTTTCTTTTTCTTCTTTACACCTCCTTCGCTTTTCAATTTCAGCTTTCCAGTTACAACCTGCTCGTAAGGATCCATTTCTGTGATCAAATTTTAGACTGCAAACGTTGAAATGTCACTTTATACTTTTTTACGCAATTTTTTAGGTTGGGAAAACAAAATGTCATAACAAGTAAAGCGACATCTATAGGGAAATTTTTACATTATTTTCTACAGGGTGTAGCAAGATTATCTAAACTGGTGCAATTTGGTCACGTTTTCCTGATTTCACAGCAAGTTACTTTTTTAAAGCAACCTATTCATTTTTTTCCCAATAACATTTTTTTAATCCGATTTCATAATTGAACTTACTGAATCCCTCGGTAGCACTTACTCTGAGCAACAAGCGACAACCGGTCTATCGTGCCAAAAGATGTCTTGGGTGCATTGCACTTCTCCACATAGTTGGTTACACCACTGGCCTACAGCCTTCGCACTTCTTAACCCTCATCTTTTGTAATTTTAATCCTAAATTTTTTTGTAATCCCAATTTCTTATGAATGTACTACGATTTTTTCCTGTAGCTGGAGCTAAAACACAAAAAATTGTACTACTCCAAATGAATTTTTATTTTACAATTAAATTTTCTAAGACATTTTCATGATAAAACGGATGGTCGTCTTCAGTGCGCACCGTGTAACAACTAAATTGCCATTCTTGCATCATACCCCCCCACCCCAAGAAAGTCCGAGAATCACAAATCAAAGATTTCTCCTTCGCATATTATTTCTTCAAAACCGAACTGTTCATAAAAAAATGTAAGGTTAATTAAAATTCAAATTAACTTGACAACTTTATTTTTTTTAATTATCAAATTTTTGCACAATGCAAAAAAATTTTGCATAATGAAATGAAAGCACAATTTTATAATATAAACCTAATATAATATCTGATAGCTTCAACATTATTTCAGAATTACATTTTTTATTTTATTTTTTCAATACAACTCAATTTTTTTAAGACAACGGGAATCTTATCAACCTATTTATGGGTGTCATTACATTAATTACTTAATTTAACTTAATTTAGCACAAAAAAATAATATGGTAAAAATTTCTCCAAGTTTTAAATCGTGAACACAGTGACAAGTTCAAGGTGCCTCTACCAATAGCATAACCTTCCCTTCCCCCCTCAACTCAATTTTAACCTATTTATTTAAAAGCAGGGACGGATGGGCTATCAAAAATTTACCGTAAAATTTAGCAGCTGGCGGCCCAAAACCGCCGTAGGCAGAATTTTTATCTTATTAAGCGGCCCACGGTCTCATAAACCGACAGCCCACCGGGAAATTTTCCGGTAGCCCAATAGGCCCATCCGCCCTTGTTTAGAAACACATAAAATTACTAAATAAAATCAGGACGTATTATTTATTTCCAACAATTTAAAAAACTAAAAAAATTTTTAATTTAAAAAAACGCTAAAAATTAATATTTTCACCACACTTCCTCCTCTTCTTCTTCATGTGCTGGTTGCTCGTTCATATTATGTCTTACATCACGACCACCAAACGATGGCCTGGAACGATTATTACCTCTTCTGCTACTACCAGATCGCAACCAATCTGGAACATTCTGTTCTGCTTGTTCTAAAATTCTTGCATAACTATCAGCATTGCGAGAATCTTTCTCTTCATCATAAAAGCTGGTGGCCATGCCTTTATTTCCAATACGACCGGTACGGCCAATGCGATGTATATACTCGTCGATTTCCGATGAGGGCAAATCAAAATTAATTACATGCCTGACGTTTGGTATATCCAATCCTCGAGCAGCAACAGAAGTCGCTACAAGAATGTCACAACGACCAGTCCTAAAATCACGAATGGCTTCTTCCCTTTCGCGCTGAGTCCTATCTCCATGAATGCTGTTAATTTTGTAATTTTCTTCGCTTAAATATATAGCTAAGAAATCCGCATTGCGTTTCGTTTCTACGAAAACTAATGTTCCCGCAGTTCCATAGTTGTTTAAGACTTCCAATAATTTAGGACGCTTTTCAGAGTGTCCAACTTGAAGAAAAACTTGTTCGACGTCTGTGGAAGCACTTCCAACGATACCAACAGTCACAAAAATATAATCTTCCAAAAATGTTGCGGCTAAAGTTTGAATTTCTCGTGGGAAAGTAGCGGAAAACATTAGAGTTCTTCGTTGTCCAGTAGGAGTCATGGTAGGATGTTCAAACATTTCTTGCATCGCTGGTATAAATCCCATACTCAACATCCTATCTGCTTCATCTAATACGACAAATCTAATAGAAGAAAACGTAACCCATCCTCGTTTTACAAAATCTAGTAATCGGCCCGGAGTGGCAATCATAATGTGGCAACCTTTATCTATACTTCTGCGCTGATAACCGGTGGATGCTCCTCCATACACAAGAGAAACCTTGATATTGGAATCGAATGAAAACTTACGAGCTTCTTGGTGAATTTGAATTGCTAATTCACGTGTAGGAGATACAATTACGACTTGTGGCTCTACATGTTCTGCGTCCATAACCAATTCGCTAGGGTATTCAATTAAACTGTTAATAATGGGAAGAAGAAAAGCGGCAGTCTTTCCTGATCCAGTTTGTGCACACGCCATAAGATCACGTTCGGCCATCACAACGGAGAGAGCACATTTTTGAATTGGTGTAGGTTTGGTGTAGTTCGCCCTTTTAATGTTATTCATAAGTATTGGTCTTAAATTTAATTCTTCAAAGAACGATATCATTTTTGGAATGTTATTACCATTCCTTTCAACTTTTATGTCGTCAAATTTTTCAAAATTTATTCCGGTGGTTATTCCTGAGCTAAAGACTTCACTTTCTTCATTTCCAAGTTCAGGAGGAATGTAAAATTCGACTCGTTTTGGCGCCTCGCCGTTATTTCCATCACCTTCTCCTGCATTCTCTTCTCGTGATCTTCTTCCATCACTTGCACTTCTTCTATCTGTGCCCCTTCGATTTCCATAATCGTTTGTGTTGTCGCCAGCACCGTATTGCTGATCTTCAACTCCATCATAATTATTATTACCATCATCAAATTCGTTATTTAAGTACTCATTATAATTATAGTTATTTTCATTTGCACCATAATTGTCTTCATAATATTCATTGTTTGGGTATTCATTATGATTATGATTATTTTTATTCGCACCATAATTGTCTTCGAAATACTCAGTGCCCTCAGCTTGATTGTTTAAATACTCGTTATGATTAAAATTATTTTTATTATTATCCCAATTTTCTTCAGAATATTGATGGTTTCCATTACCTTCATAATCATTGTCTTCACTAGGCCAATTATTTCGTCTGTAGCTCATGTTTGATGCTTGCTTATAGTCGTTCCTAAGATTTTCTCTAGCAAAACTTCGATTTTCTTCCAGTTTTGATAAACTGCAAAAATAGAAAATAAAATTGTAAATGTTTATAAAGCCTGTATGACACGATGCATAATTTTACATAAAATTTACATGATAAATAACCAATAGAAAGAGCGTATTAGTAGCCACCGAACGTTTTTCATTGGTTAGTTACCATTTACATGTAAATTTTATACAAAATTATGCATCGTGTCATACAGGCTTAAGAATTAACTTACAATCACACAACAATAAAGTGAAGCCCATGCAATAAAATAAACTTCATATTATTAAATAGAAACTTTCAAATTGATTTTAATAATTAACCTATCAGTTATCTAAATTATCTACTGACTTATGACAAGTTTTAAGAGCTATTTAGCTATTAATGTTACTTACTTTCGATCGTCTTTTATTTTTCCTTCTTACTAGATCGGAATAGTCATAATATTTCTTTTCATCAATTTTGACTTCATAAAAGATAATTTTTACCTAATTAACACTTTTTTTAAATTTTTGACATGTGAATTCAAAAGCTCTGGTTTTGGAATGCAAATGAAAAATAGTAAATTAATAGTATAGGTATTATTTACGCGGGAGATATGAGGTGCATTACCCGCACGAAGGTTTTAAAAGCCCGAGGGCCAAAGGCCCGAGGGCTTTTGAAACTTGAGTTTCAACTTTGTTGAAAGTTGAAACTTTTGATTGAGATTGAGATTGATTTTGATTGAGTTGAAACTTTGAGAGAAAAGAAAATTTTAATTTGTTGTGTTCCGTTTAAACGTCATTATTTTTATTGTATTATAAAAATTAAAAAATAAATTGCAAAGTTAAACATAATCTTATTATTCACGAACATCTAAATTTTGAGTAATTTCATTATAATTGTTTGGGAAAACATGTGACTTGTTTGATTTTCCATTATTAAAATCAAGTTGCTAATTATTAAATTATTTTTGTTCATTTGCCTATAGCAATCAACATTAACTCCCGGCGGGAGTTAATAAAATATTAACTCCCGCAAATCAACGAAACAAAGTAATTGCCGTCATATCCGCGCTATTTGGTGGAGCTAAGTACGCACTTATCTCCCGGAAGTAGATAAACGTTTAAAAATGATAATTTTGCTGCCTTTTCAATTTTGAGTTACATGCGTACGCCTAAAACCAAAAAGATTGTATTTGGATGGAATCAATGAATTAATCAATTAAGCAGTGCCGGATTCACATACGCATCCAAATACAATCATGCACAAGAACCATTCTTAAAAAATATTGGAAATTTAAAATCACTGTCAATTATCATTTAAAATGATAATAAATTTCAAAAAAGCAATCATCGCTTTAATGGAAGTTTAAGAAAATTTCAAAATACCTATAATTTTGAAAAATATCTGAAAATAATGAAAAATTTTTAATAAAAATTTTATATAACTTCATTTGGAAAAAAACAAATTTTTTATAGATAATAATTGGTTGTACTTCAGCAATAATTCAAAGTTTACCTTAAAATTTTGTAACCACATGTTTTCCTGAAACTACAGATTATTAAAAGGATAAGAAGATTAAAATAAATAAAGATGTCTCCTGACCATATAACGGATAGGGGATAGGACGCAATTATATTCTCATTAGAGAAAATCCCTAACCACAAGACGCAATACCTTTCGTAAAAATTTTTAAGCTGACTTTATTTAAAAATATTTAAATTTAGTTTAAAATTAATACTTAGAAAATACCAACGGAATATATTTTTACCCCCCACCCAAATAAGGTTCTGACCATCTATCTATTTTTCTATTTTATTATATCTAGAGAGCGGATTTATATGTAACAACAGACCCGTCTTAAGGTATAGACTAATATAAATCACCAATAGAAAACGATTATTAGCGCTAATAAGAGTTTTATATTGATAATAGACTTTGTTTGACCAATTAATTAAGAGGTGTTACCCTTAGACTGGTCTGTTTTTACATATAAATCCGCTCTCTAATTATATCTATTATTCTATGGTTCTGACTAAAACAAATAGAATAGAAGTGCCCCCTCACACCTTTTACAGGGGTTCTTTTTCACTTTTTTGAAAAGTATTTTTAACTGAAATTTTTTTCTAAATATTTAGCCGAAAAATGAAATTTGTTAATTTTTCTTCAAATGCCTTTGGTACCGAAACGATTGAGTTTTTTTAGGAAAAATGCATAGTACCATGCATTTTTGAGTTAAAATTATGTAAAGGTTAGATTATAGCTAATCTACTAAACTTTTTTTGAAAATACAATTGTAATTATCACAGGAAAGCTGAAATCATGTCGTCCCCCTTATGCCATAATCACGAATGTGTTTATTACAAATTTTGAGAAGAGCGCAATTAAAGCTTTAAATATACGTTCATATTTTAAAATTAATCAAATTAACTTGTTGAAATCTTTTCTTTACACTGTGTTGCGTATTATCTACTCATTAATTTGATTAATTTTCAATTACATACGTATGTTTAAAGTTTTAATTGCGCTCTTCTAAAAAATTATTAATATTCACATTCGTGGTTATGGCATAAGGGGGACGATGTGTTAAAATTAATTCCACGCGATAAAATCCGTATTAGTCGACTCATCTCGTTGATGTGCTAATGTAATATTAATACGATATCATTTTTCAATAATTTCAATAAATTATTATAAAGTTGTATTTACGTTAAATTTACGATCTGAAAAACGGCATCAGGAAAAAGGCAAGAGTAATATTACAAATTTTTCAACAGTTTGTTACCTAATTTAATGCATAACTCAAAAATCATTAAATTTAAATAATCAAATGTTAGAACTAATTTGTAGATAATTTCGCACTCTTAAAAAAGCTCTTCTGAATTCATACACAAAAATTAATGGTTTTTGTTTGATAGTAGGTAGATATAAATTACAGAACTTACTTAAAAGTGAATTAAATTTTTCCTCAACAAAATTAAGTTTAAACAAAAATTGTTGTTGGAAAATCATCGAAGAGGTACACACATTTGTCAATTGTCACAGACACCTTGTCTGCACAAAACAAATAAAAATTTACACCACGTGAGTTTGCTACAAATTTTTACAAAAAAGATAAATATAAATATTTTTAAATCGACTTACCGCTAATTGGTCCCACTTCTTTCAAAAATTGCGATCTATTGATAAAATTAGTGCACCAAAAAGTTAAACTCGAATGATTCAAAATTGAATTTCGGAAATCACTTTTATGATACTACTAGGTACTACTACTACTGTCTACTGTTATATTTGTTATGGAATGGACTTCAGGTTTACTAGGACAGATTACCAACACTGACAATCCACAATAACGGGATGGAAAATCCCACTTTAAATTTTGAATTACCTTCACCCTTTTGTTGTGTAATAAAAGAGGCGTCTGTAGATTTCTTCAGACGGTCAATATTTCTTTTACCCTTTACTTTAAAAAAATATGTAGCTTGCTAAAGAAAATTTACTTTCTACTCGTAACAAATATTTTGCCCCAAATAATATTTTACTTGCTTTGGAAATTATTAAACGTAAATAAGTAAACCTATTTTTCAAATAAAAATTGGTTTAATTCTCAATATGGCAATTTTTTTACAGTGTAGGTACCAGGTACCTTGCAATAAATTGCGTCAAAAAATTATATAGCCACTAAGAAAGTTCCGCCAAAAACGGTTAGTACTAAATTTTAATCCTTTTCTTATTATTTGTACCTGTGTAGGATTTGCAAATAACAGATATAGACAAAACGGTACTCAATTTTTTTGGAAGGTATTTTTGTTGAGTTATTTATATAAATATCATATAATATAAATAATTGTTCGAAGACATTTCTCTAATTTTGTTTAAAATAGTAATTTACTAATAAAATGCTTAAAAGGTTAGAAACTGCACTAACATAGATATTTCAAATCTCTTTAGCTCATTTTTTGATTGCCCTTAAAAAATTGCCTGAAGAAAGTGTTAACTTTTTCGGTAACTTTAAAAACAACCGAGATATTGACATTATTTATCAAAAAGTCCAATAATCAAACTTTTGCCTAGAGCTCGAAAATGAAAAAATAGAGTATTCGGGGGAGGGGGGTAGCTCTGTAAAAAAATTATTAATAATTATTATTAAAAAATAGAACCATTTTTATACAGGGTATAAATACCTGATGAATAGGGCAATTTCTTTGTTGCATTTAAAACACGAAAAGTTGCATTTATTATTTTTCTTTATTTCTTAAAAACAATAAAGAATATACACATAGAAATTTATAAAATAAATAAATACATTGCCATATATAAAGGGATATACATGGTTGAAGTATTAGGTCTAATGAAACACTTATAATTATTGTCCGACGTTTCGGGCCTTTTATTGACTCATTTTCAAGGCAATACTAGGCAATACACAATTGCGAAGCAAGGAACCCATTAATTATTTTAGGTTCAAACCAGAATCTAAATGAAACAAATAAATTAGTAATTAAGTAACAAAGATAAAATAAAATAAAATAAACTTACATACGTTTATGGTTAGTACCTTCTCTCACGTGATAATTTTGGAAAAGCCACTATGGGCATCGTTCACTTCAAGTCAATAATATTATTGAAATGAGATAAACGTAATGATCAATATGGCTTTTACCAAATACTTTATAATAATATCATTATAAAGTATTTACTTTTACCTGATCTAGGATTTTAACCATTCCTTTAGTAAACTATTGGGGTGGTTAAAAGTTTAAACTATTAAAGTCAAGGGGTAGGGGCCGTAAACGTACAAGCGCGTGCAACACAATTGTCTTTAAACACAGTTGATTAAAAATAATAAAAAAAAGTAAAAATAAAAAGAGAGCAAAAAGAAGGAAACAAACATAGAAGTGAAATAAAGAAAAAATTAAATATGAATTGGCATAAATCAAGTCGCCTTTATATCATCCAATATGTGCTTATATCTTCCGTGAAAAAATTGAAATGTAAATAGCCTCTTTTATTCTGCGTTTTTTATCTATCGTCTCACGATCCAGGATTCTGATATTCTTATGTTTAATGGAATGTGAGTTCAAAGTCATGTGTTTGCATAAAGCAGTAGGTATACGTGTTTTCACTATCCTCTCTGAAAACGCGAGCTTTTTTCACATCTCTCGTATGTTCCTTTATGCGAACACCTAACTTTCTAGAACTCTCACCCACATAGACAGAGTCACAATCCTGGCATGGAATACGATAAACTATACCGCTTTGATCAGATAGGGGGGTGGGATCTTTGGTATTAGAGAAAAATCTGAGGATTTTATTGGGACAACTAAGGCCAAATTTGACGTTAGAGATAGAGTTTAGGGGGAGGATCAGGTGAAGTTGAAGAGGGATGGGAAGGTTTAACCATAGTACTGTCATCTCTAGCTAACGTGGAAGAAACGGTACGGAAAAGAGAGTTTCTTACCGAAATAGGAAAATCGTTAGCCGATAAGACCAAGTCTATAACGTCACGATTTTCCGGTAGGAACTTAAGAGGGGCATTTTTTCCATGGCCCTTTTAATTTAATCAACAGATGGCGTCTACTTAAATATTTTTATAAAATAAGAGAAATTTGCTATATTTAAAATATAGCAAATTCGTTGAGATAATACTATTCTATAAACAATATTCTTGGTCTTAAGCTATTTTGAGTTCGTATTGAGTATGTCAAAACACACTCACTTACAAAAAAAGATAATTAAACTTTAATCATGAATTGTGTTTTTATAAATAAATATTACGAACTCAAAATAGCTTAAGATCAAGAATATTGTTTATAGAATAGTATTATCTCAACGAATTTGCTCTATTTTAAATATAGCAAATTCCTCTTATTTTATAAAAATATTTAAGTAGGCGCCATCTGTTGATTAAATTAAAAGAGCCCTGAAAAAAATGCCCTTCTTAAGATGGGATAAAGAAAGGACTTTATGGATGAAGTTGCGGGCAGCATTGGTGTTTTGGATGGAAGTGTAGTGATACATATCCACGATCAACTTTTTGACAACTCTGTATATTCTTTCTGTTGGTACCGTGATGAAATGTTTGTTTACTATATAAACAAAATAACATTTCATCATTTGATAACGATCTCTCACACAAACAAAGTTTTTAATAAAACGACTAAAACTAAAGAAGTAACAAGATTACCGTCCAATTTATCTCTATAAACCAGCATATCCAGGAAGGGTAAACTATTATTGGTTTCGGTTTCTATAGTGGATTGAAGGTCCCTATGAAAACTATTAAAATGGGAAAGGATATGAGGTAAACTTAAACTCTCTTTGCTAATGAGAAGGAAAAAATCATCCACATATTTCGTGACAAGTCTAATACCATTAATATGGATAGAATTAAAAGATGAGACCCTATCATCAAGGAGGAGGTTCATACAGATGTTAGCTAAATCAACCGATATGCTACCTCCCATAGGAACTCCCCTTTTCTGATAGTAGGATTTCCCATTTGCTACAAAGTAACTGTTGCCCGTAATAAGTCTAAGTGATTGCACAAAAATATCATTAGGTACAGTCACAGGAGTATGCACCTGGGAAATCCTATTTTCGATATGTCGAATAACTAAATCAATGGGAACATTAGTAAAAAGAGAAGAAACATCAAGGGAAATGAGGAAATCATCGGGTTTTGGAATATGGTTGGACAAAATATCTTTCATAATTAAAGCATTTTTGACATCATAAGGATTATCAACATAAAATAGTTTAAGGAAAGGGGAAATAAACTTGGAGAAGGGGCGAAGAGGTCCATTAAGATCAGAGATAACTGTGCCTAAGTGCCTAACTTTATGTATTTTAGGAAGACCATAAGCCTTAGGAACAACTTCCGTATTTTTTACGGCAATTTTTTTCTTGCATTTAAAACACGAAAATAATCATAAAAACTTACAAAAATAAAACTAAACAATTCAAAATTCAAAAATAACTCGTACAGGGTCGTACTTAGTAAATGGTAGCTAACCAATAGAAAACGTCTGATAGATACTAATACGTGCTTTCCATTGGTTAGTTACCATTTGCTGGTCATAACTCATAAAGGGCTTCGTGGAAATTAAAAATTCAGGAAAAAATTGGAAAAAAAACTTATTTAACCTGTAATTTGCTAAAAGTTGCAGGAAAGTTGCAAATATGTGGAAAGTTGCAAAAAGTTGCAATAACGTGAAAAGTTGCACTTTTGTTGAGCTTACACAATATTCTTGATCTTAAGCTATTCTGAGTTCGTATTGAGTATGTCAAAACACACTCACTTACAAAAAAAGATAATTAAACTTTAATTATGAATTGTGTTTTTATAAATAAATATTACGAACCCAAAATAGCTTAAGATCAAGAATATTGTTTATAGAATAGTATTATCTCAACGAATTTGCTATATTTTAAATACAAAAGAATCTTCTTATTTTATAAAAAATTTAAGTAAGCGCCATCTGTTGATTAAATTAAAAGGGCCCTGAAAAAAATGCCCCTCTTAAGCGGCATACCTTTGGAATGGACTGAAAGTGTAGTGCAGGTTCGATCCCCATCCCAGCCGACGTTGGCAAAAAAAGATAAGTAGTTTAGCGATAGTGGTAATATTTCAAATTTCAATTTTTCAGGAAAACAAATAGACATAATACCTAGGTAAGTTACGATTAAATAAGGTTATATATAATATATAAATAAAATAATAAACTTGCATTAGTTATTTCAGACACGAGATATGGCAAACAAATGAATAACATCAGCGATTATGGACAAAATTATGGATAATAATTCAAAAGTAAATATTAATATGTAATTAATATCTAATTGTAAATATAGAACTAAATAAATTGTAAAAATTAAATTTCTTTTTAATTTTTTTATGTTAATTAATGCAAGTAAATAGTATTCTTAACTTAAATATTTGAAAAATGTTCAAACCAAGAATATATATATTCTTGCACGTATACAAACAAGCTTTGCTTAAGTTAAACAAATACAAATATTCTTGATTTAAGAAAATATTTGTTTTCAAAACAAAAAAAACCATTTGTTTAAATTAAATAAGCGATTTGTTTAAGTTAAATAAGCGATTTGTTTAAGTTAAAGAAACGATTTGTTTAAGTTAAACAAATACAAATATTCTTGATTGAAGAGAATATTTTCTTGCACTTATATAAACAAGCGATTTGTTTGAATTAAACATTATTTGTTTGTTTTGAAAAAATATTTCTATCAGTGTGCTTGGATATACATCGTATTTTAAGGTTTGCTGATGTTTAGGTTGTATTAATTATCTTCTTCTTCTTCTTCAACTGAATGAATTCAGCCTAAGCCTAGGGCTTGTTATTTCCAGCCACTGCTTCGTTTCCTCGGCAGTGCGAGATCTATGAGCATATAAATTGTTTAACGTCCGATAGGTAGTTTGCTAGACTTGCCTACAGACGAGCCTGTAACCCTGGTTTTTATGTTAATGATGGCAATTCATTAACCCAGGAGGACCACCGGCTTAACGTGCCTTCCGAAGCACGGAGACGTCATAAGAAAGTTGCCCTTCTCCGGATTTGAACCCGGTACCTCGCTTTCGCAGTTGATCGCGTTACCTGCAAGGCAAATGACCGTCTCTGTATTATTTATTTTACGTAATAATACGTATTAATTATGAAAATTGAAATTTATTGGTACAAGAATTATCAATGTTAATTTGATAAAATACTTAAAAAAACAACTTTCAAAAGTTCATCAGAAATTTTTAGTTAAATAAGTGAAAATTTGATGAACCTAATTTTATGAAAAGTTCTATAATGTAGTTTGGGTATGAAAACAAGATCTCAGGTGAAATATTCCCATATAAATTAGGTAATATTTTCAAAAAAAATCGCCTGCGGCGCTAACGGATTTTTTCTGTGTTGGGAAGCCGGAAGTTGAAAACCATTAGGTACTGTAAATGTAATGTAATGTAAATGAGTAATGCAAATATTGAAAAGGGGGGCCTCAAAATTGAATTGCACCTGGGGCCTCATAAGTGCTAAATCCGCCACTGCGAAAAACTATAACATTTTACACATTTTTCGGTGTTTAAATAATTATTTGAACACCCAACAGCACAGCAAATCACATGACTACCGATTTTCATTGTTGTAACTGTAACTGACATAATGGCATTTGCGGAGCAGATGCGGGCGATAGCCCGCTTCCCACTAGGCAAAATAACATTTTCACAACGTTGACGCGATATCAAAAATCTACTTGCGACACTGGTGTATTTAGGGGGGAGTAATTGGGTAATTATCCCCCCCCTAAGAATTATTATTTAACCTTTTGCTATCCATTTTTCAACAAATAAAGATCAATCGATGTTGAAATTTACATTGATATAGATAAATTAGCCCCCCCCCTAAGGTAGTTGGCTGGAAACGCCCCTGACTTGCGATGTTACTTAAATTGTTTAGGCGATGTTGTACCAACATTGCTACAACCGTTGAATGTTCGCCCATACAACGTTAATTGTTAACGTTTTTAAAAGCTTTTATTTAACTTGGGAAGACCGTTGTCCGTCGTCCGTCGTCCATCGTCCGTCGTCCGTGTGGGTCGACCGCTTTGAGGCCATTTTTAAGCAACTTCCCGACGTCCTAGAGATCTGAAATTTGGTACACAGCTTTCACCTGCAGAGCATTTTCATATTTTAATTTTGTTTTTCTAAAATTTTGAAAAATAAGCGAAAAATCGGAAAAAAACCGAAAACTATTAAGCGCATGCGTCGATGCGCAATGGACAATTTTATCATACAGGGTGGAAAGTAACTTAGAATTCTAAATCTCATTTTTAAGGACCGCATTCAGGGTAAAGTTTTTCGTCGTAATGATTTATACAGGGTGAAGTATCAAACATCTAAAACACATAAATAAAGAAATCTGATAGGATGAACCTATATTAGTTAAAATACATAAGCTGTATTTGAAAAGATATGACTAAAAAATTAGAAAATAAAAAATTAAATAAAAAATTAAAAATTTTTTAAAAAAACCTTTTATTTAAAATTACAAAAGTGCACTAAAAAGTAGAAAATAATTTTAATAAAAGCAAACAAAGCTTCGTGAAAACATCAATATAAAAGCGTGGGGTTATGAATTTTGTACACCAATAGTTAGCCTGCTTATCCACCTATAAGCAGCCCCGCGCTTTTATATTGATGTTTTCACGAAGCTTTGTTTGCTTTTATTAAAATTATTTTCTACTTTTTAGTGCACTTTTGTAATTTTAAATAAAAGGTTTTTTTTAAAAATTTTTAATTTTTTATTTAATTTTTTTTTCAAATGAAAAGGTATTAATGTTGCCTCAACATTAAAAAATAACGTTGCTTCAACATTAAAAAGTAACGTTGCTTTAACATTAAGAAATAATGTTGCATTAACATAAAAAACTTATGTTGTTGCAATGAGAATTTTTTTTGAGAATTTTTTACTGGGATTTCAAACCCGAGAAGCGACATTGAGCCGGTGTCACTGTGGAGCCGAAGCAGCGCGTGTGTGCTTACCTTGGGCCCAATAATGTTAGCATGAAATTTCATGTAGAACCTGTACATAATATGCCAATATTGTTTTGACAGTTGTTTTCATCCTAACATAACCTTAAATACGAAGTTTTCATCGTTTTCATTAAATTTGGTTTTAATATACCGGTTAACACATTTTTGGCTTACAAATTTGCTAATAACTATGCCCTATGCTAACCAACCTTCGGTTCACATCACTGAACTTACAGACGAAAATGTAAAGTTCTACATTGAAGACACCGAATTAAGGTAGCAAAGTTAAACTTGATAAATTTATTTCAGTTTTTAATTAATGTTCTTGTTTAAATAGTGTTGCCAACAGCTTACGTCGGGTATTTATTGCCGAAACTCCAACTCTGGCAATCGACTGGGTTAAGTTGGAAGCAAATTCGACCGTTCTTTGTGACGAATTTCTCGCTCACCGCATCGGTTTAATCCCGCTTATTTCAGATGAGGTCGTGCAGCGATTACAATACCCTAGGGTTTGTTTCCATAGTTTTAACTTTTCAAGGAATTACATTTTTTTAATTATAGGATTGTATTTGCACTGATTTTTGTCAGGAGTGCAGTGTAGAATTTACTTTGGATGTCAAGTGCACTGATGATGCAACTCGACACGTCACCACTGCTGATCTTAAATCGAGCGACCCTCGTGTTTTACCGGCCACATCAAAACATCGTGACGACGATTCTACCGAGTATGGAGAAACTGACGAAATACTGATTGTAAAGTTACGTAAAGGACAGGAGCTTAAGTTGCGGGCTTACGCAAAGAAGGGTAAAGCAGTTTTGAAATTAAATGTTTACCACTATCCGAATGTTTAAATTTTTTGTAGGTTTTGGAAAGGAACATGCAAAGTGGAACCCCACAGCTGGGGTTTGCTTCGAATATGATCCAGACAATGCTATGAGGCATACATTGTTTCCAAAGCCCGATGAGTGGCCCAAGAGCGAGTACACAGAATTGGATGATGATCAGTGTAAGAAATTACAAATTGTTTTTGTATTGTCACGTTAACATTTTTATTTTAGATGAACTGCTCTACAATTGGGAGTTGAAACCAAATAAGTTTTTTTTTAATGTGGAATCTTGTGGGTCTTTAAAACCAGAAAATATTGTTACTATGGGAGTAGCAATGCTTAAAGAAAAATTGTCAAACTTACAAACTCAACTCAGTCATGAGTTACAAACAGATGCTCTTGCTATTTAAGTTACTTAGTATTAATTCAGGAATTAAGTACTTTTAAAAAGAAAATAAAATTTGTTTTTTTAATTAAAACTTTTATTTCTGAGTTCGTGGAACACCTGGAAAAATTAGGGAATTTTTGATTTTTCAGAAAAATTTAAGAAAAAAAAGTTGGTTGAATCTCTGCAGAAGTGACCTTTCACTTCTTTTTGAACTTTTAAGTGATACGCCTCTGTTTATATTTGATTTTTATTCGGATTTCCTAACCTCTCATAATAAGCTCCTAACCTAATATTTGCGTCTGCTGATGATTATTTTTAGTTTTAGTTCAATTTTTCTAATGCGTTTTATTGTTGACATATTTGTAAACCTTTTATTGAGAATGTTACAAATATTTTCTTTTGGTAGAAAATCTTTGTCAAATACTTTAAGTATCTACATTAAAACTAACGTTGGAAGTACTCTTTCGATTGACTTGGACCCTAAGTGGGATATCAAAAATGTGAAAGAAGTTGTGGCTCCTCGACTGGGATTACAACCGGAAGAAGTTAAAATTATATTCGCAGGAAAAGAGTTGAGTAACGATACAAAAATTGCAGTAAGTAAAACTTGAATGTAGGTGTAATTGTGTTCGCTACAGTATTAATGATATGAAGAGGCTTCTTTAAGCTTAACAATGCTTTTTATTTGAATTACTAAATTTTCAAGTATTTCTTACTTGTGCAAACGAAAACAGAATCAAATTTAGAGTAAACGAAAAATGATTATTGAATTTTATCAATCCAGAGTGGAGGATTGCAAAGTATGGTTAACCAGCAAAATGCCCACCTTTACAAATTTCATATTTGGGTGCCACCTATATGGTCATAGATGACCCGTTATTACACTTTTTTTTGTATTAAATGTGCCGATCTGATACCTACATATAATTTACCATTTTCCTAGATTCAACATCCTTTCATAATTGCATTTCATAACTAATTTGTTTGAGTGAACAGCGGAAATCTCGTTAATCCATTTATGAGCATCTTCAGTTTTCTCAGTATCACTTGGTAAAAATTCCAAGTTTCCACCAACAGACACCATTTCATTATTGTTCTCCCTCCTCGATATTTTAGACGCTCCTACGCGCCTGAAGAAGCAGATGGAGGTTTGTAATGTCAAACCACGAGAGCTCGAGTATGTCTGGCACCAGTTTTAAGTTTCTATCCGCATTAACCTTGCAATCTAACCACGTAATTCAGAGCCTCTCGAAATGCTCCAGATTATTATCTAATGTATACAGTGACAAGGAAACTTTTTCTACTTCAAAAACAAATTTGGGGATCGCCTTGTATAGAATTTGTTTCACTTGCCTAGGAATGTGATTTGGGTCAACAGAGTATCTTGCATGCAATAAAGAGGGTCAAACAAAAAGTCAGTTTACCTAAAAGCAACGTTGATGTTATAGAAGAATCTCCTGAAGATGTGGGATCTCAACCATTATGCAATACCTTACGTGATTTATCTATGACTGAAACTAATGAAGAAGCATCGAAACAACCTAAAGCTCATTTTTATGTATTTTGTCCCACGTGCAAAGCTTTAAAGACTGGAAAACTGAGGGTCAGATGCCATTTCTGTAAAAGTGGTGCTTTGACGGTTCATTCTGACCCACAAAATTGGAATGATATTTTAGAACCCAAGCGGATTACAGGGTCCTGTGAAAACGATCCAGAAGCATGTGAAAAAGTAAGACCATAACCAGTTTATGTGGGACCTATTTCTACCTCACTTTTTTCAGATTTTAAACAACGCCGAACCTATCTTTGCTGAATTTTATTTTAAGTGCTCTGAACACATTTCTTTAGGTGAAAGTGATTGCGCAGTACCTTTATTTTTAATTAGGCCAAATTTAAGAAATGTCCTTTGCTTAGCCTGTGGAGATATTTGGTAAAATTACTTTACCCTAACCATTCTTGGTACATATTTAAAAATTTTTTTTAGTGATTTAGTTTTTGTCTTCCCTTGTGCTGAACGTCATGTAACGTGTTTGGATTGTTTTCGGGAGTACTGTACATCCAGGTTGAGGGATCGTCAATTCATACAGCATCCTGATTATGGTTACACTTTATCTTGTCCTGTTCGATGTGATAACTCTTTCATTACCGAAGTGCACCATTTCAAGTTACTTACAGAAGATCAGGTAAACCTTTTTAAATAATTTTACCATTTCTGCAGTGAACAAGTTGTGTTCTATTACAGTATAACCAATATCAAACATTTGGTGCCGAAGAGTTTGTTTTACAAGCTGGCGGAGTATTATGTCCTCGTCCGAATTGCGGAATGGGAATTCTTGCCGATTCAGACTGCACAAAAATTACTTGTTTACATGGCTGTGGAGTAAGTTACTTGACAATATTAATATTATTTTTAAACCATTAGTTTTAGTATGTTTTTTGTCGCCTTTGTCTACAAGGCTATCACATAGGCGATTGTTTAGTACAAAACGAGGAGAATTTTGATTCAAGTGAGTGTGGTTATAATGTTGATGCCAACCGAGTTGCTGATGCTCGTTGGGATGAAGCTTCAAAAGTTGCCATTCGAGTTCTTACCAAACCATGTCCAAAATGTAGAACAGCAACCGAACGAGATGGTAATTACAATTTCACAATTTTTACAAAAACTACTAAAGAAATAATTTCATTTTAGGTGGTTGTATGCACATGGTTTGTACCAAACCTGGCTGCGATTTTCATTGGTGTTGGGTTTGTCAAACCGAATGGACTCGAGAATGCATGGGAAGTCATTGGTTTGGTTAATAATTTATTTTAATTTAAGTTATTAATTTAAAAAATGCAATAAGAACTTGTACATTTAATGAACCTCAAAATTTAATGTTGGAAGCTAATGGACCTTTTTGACGGATTCTAACATATTTTGCTGTCTAAAACGTTTGGTAGACCTGCATCGTAAATTAATCAACTTATATCAGCGATTTTTAAACTGGGATTTAAACCATGAGCGAGGGAAGGCAAGTTAAAAATTTGACTTATATTTTAAAAATTTATTTAGTGCCTACCAATAAATTTAAAAAAATTTACTATTCGGCTTTTTTCTTAGTAATACTGACATTCCAATAATATAATAATTGTATCACAATCACAGTATTGGCAAAACTAGAAGCTACATAAGTCACAATAGACATAAAATCTCCAGTTTCTTGAATTGAAGTGAAAATTCTAGCTAGTGAACCCGCAAACAACATAAACAGTGTAACTGCAGACAATTGTCCAGTGTGACCATTTCTATAATTAACGAAAGCTTGCATTAACTTTCCCGTCAACAGAATTGGAATATTAACGCCTTGTAATGTCCACAATAAGTCAACGGGAGTAATGCCACTTGTCAAAATAAAAGTGATCACAATATACCCCAAAAGAAATCCGAACGCTTTTAATGTATCCCCGCTATAATATAAAACTTGAGCAGCAATAATTGCAGTTTGTATAGCTAAAAATGCTGTGTCACCCCAGGCAGTAAATGGAAATCCATTGACGAAACTATACGACATGTAAATAGTGATGGCAGTTAAATCTAGAGAAACACTGGATACACTAATGCCTTCGCCACTTTTATTCTTGTACAGTTTCAAAATTTGTGGTATTTTTACCAATAGTGAACCGAGTATTATCCCTAACCCTAAACATCGACTCAACGTTGCTTTAAAACATGGAACTGCAACAAAAACAAGTTGGAATTTTGTGTATAAAACAAACATTGAGAAACTTACCATCAAAAAAATTAAAATCTAGAAAATATTCATCATAACATTTTGGGCTCAAGATCAACAAAGTTGCTTGCTTAAAATATTCCATTTTGTTTACTTAATTTCGTCAAAGTCACGAGAAAACCAAAAAATTATGTGCTTTTTAGATAAAAACTGAATTAATTTGTGCTTACGTTAGCAGCCCTTTTCATAATATTTTAATTTTATTGAACTTTAATCACCGGAAAACTAAATCAAAGATTGAGATATTTCGTTTTGTCAAGTTGATCAATAACCGTGAGGTTAAATGGACAGAGGCGGAGTGAGTGGGGATGGTTATTGAATTTAGTTTTTAGTCCAGTCCAGTCAAACATTTGGAATTTTGAAAAATCATGATTATAATTTTGTATGCCAGATAAGCATATCAAAATTGCCCTTGGTAACTTTCCAAATCGTATTTAGCCTGTTCCCCCCCTCCCAAATGAAACTTGGTTTCTCAAAAAGACAGATTTTTGAAACTTTGGTTAAAAATGCTAACTTTTCATCTCAAAATTTTCCTTATTTTAGACTTTTTGACCACATTTTTTATGCTAAAAAATGCTTTGTCCACATTTCCTCGACGCCCTTGCTTTACACAATTTTGAACTACGTACCATTTGATCTACTTAGTTCGTTTAGCTTATTAGTTTAGCTATTATAAGAAATACCCGTAAAACGTCAAACGTCACTTTGACAGTTCTTGTCTTAAAACTGCACTATATTCTATTATTCCAAGAAGTAACAAAATTTGAACCTTATGTAGGGTTCAAATAAATATTGTTATTGCTAAAAAATTATTTATTTGTTTTAACGAAATATGTAAGTTATGCGAATCACAATAAACCCTGAAGAAGTGTTTACGGTAACAAAAGGATTACATTTGTGTCTTATTTTAATGTTAACTAACCTTCAATTTCTTCATGACCATAAGTGGCCATAATGATGAAAAAATAGTGAGATCCTTCTTCGCTGAGAAAAATAATTTAAGAGGCTGTTTAGTTTAAATAGTAGTGCTGTTTTAAAAACGCAGACGATGGCAACAATAAAAAGATCGTGGAAATTGCGTAAGTTTACTTTTGGTTAAAGTTTCTTTATAACCTAATTTATGATTTTTTGCTTTTGTAGAGGAATTTGTGGCTCATAATGCCAATGTGAACTGTCTCGCGTTGGGACACAAGTCGGGACGTGTTATGGTAACAGGTGGTGATGACAAAAAGGTGAATTTATGGGCGGTAGGCAAGCAGAGCTGCTTTATGAGTTTGAGTGGTCACACCACCCCCATCGAATGCGTGCAGTTTAATCACGTGGAGGAGCTTGTTTGTGCTGGTTCCCGTGCCGGTGCCATCAAGGTGTGGGATTTGGAAGCGTGTAAGCTTGTGAGGACTTTAACTGGTCATCGGGACAGTATTAAATGTGTAGACTTTCATCCTTACGGTGATTTTTTAATTTCTGGCGGAAATGATTGTTCGATTCGGGCATGGGACAGTCGGAAAAAAGGATGCATATCGACTCTGCCAGGTCATACTGCTACAATTAACAGTGTTAAATTTAGTCCTGATGGACAGTGGATTGCTTCGGGTAGTGACGATGGTAAAATTAAAATTTGGGACTTGAGGATTGGGCGCGTTCTAAAGGAATTTACAGATCATATAAGTTCAATTACTTGTGTAGAATTTCATCCTCATGAGTTTTTGTTAGCCACCGGAAGTACCGATAGGTCAGTGAACTTTTTCGATTTAGAAAATTTTAATTTAGTGTCTTCTGAACAAAATGTTGGCTCGGTGAGGTGCTTATGGTTTAATCCTGATGGTGAATGTTTGTTTTCTGGTGTTAGAGATTATCTTAAAGTAATTGGATGGGAACCAAATAGACTATACGATACTGTGCCTGTCAGTTGGGGAAAAATTTGTGATATTTCTACAACTCAATCTCAATTGGTAAGTAATTATTTTGTCAAATCTAAACACAATTTGGTTTCTATAAATTTTATATTTTCTTAGTTTATTACTTAAGTCGGATCAAATTTCTGTTTGTTTCTCATTGATTGGTTCATTGCAAATATTTTGTGGTACATTTGAGAGTTGACTCAGTAACCCTGCAAAATTTTAAGTTTTTACTAGATGATTTCGAACAATGCTTTTCAAACTTTTTACTTAAATTTACAAAAAAAAATTCTAAGATGTCTCTCTCACTTACACCTAATATTTTGCGATCTCCCTAGAAAGTTAGCTGCCCATAGTTTGAGAAGCACTGGTAAAAATGTTTTGGAGACATACAAAATTAAATTGCCAAGCCCAAATAATTGACAATTACAATAATTTACAGTTCGCAGGTGGAATTGTTTGAAGATATCAATAGTATTGCATCAAGGCTAGTGGATCGTGGTATTTCTAAACACTTTCTATAAACTGCTAATTAGTTGTCAATTATTTGTGTTTTGTATTATTTCAACAAGTGAAAAAATACAAATAATGGGCGGTGTGAATAAAAATTAGCAAATGTATCTTCCTAAATGAAAAAATGCTGTGTTTCAACTTCTGCCTTTCAATGATTCCACTGTATAATACTCTGAAATTTAATTTTAATCTTTAAAAAGAAATCATCAAGGCGCAGTTTAAATAACAGATATTAATAATATGAAGCTCAGAAAGTAACTTTTAATGAGCTAGCAGAGCCCTTTATTTCGAGAAGAGTTGTCCAAGCAGATTACAAATTGAGGGATTTTTATGATTTTTTTTAGCCATGGTAACCAAATTTATTGAAATACACAAAGAATATCGATTAGTACATGATTCAGGGGCATGTGCCTTTCCCCCTATTTCGAATTTTGAATCTAAATAGTCTAAATCGTTTGGGCCTCTTTCTGCAAAAATTATTTTCGTTTCTACCCAATTGATAAACTCCGGTTTTCAGCTTCACCCCAATCTTGTCTCTCCCCAAGTCACTGCAGCTGTAGAATGAACTAAAGATTTTTTGGCAGGCGGAATGTTATTGATTCTGGCCATGTTGGGCCAGAAGTCCCCCAACACAAATCTTGAAGTAACAAAGTTTATGTTCAGCTGTTTCCTCCTTTCCGTTACATCTACGACATTCAGATTGACTCTGGATAGCTTCAGATAGTATCTCACATGTTTTTAAGAAGACGCACGTATTGTAGCTCTTGCTTGGTTGCATGCAGTTCATTGTACCCATCTGCAAGTTTTAGGGTTTATTGTTTGAGGAGTGCATCTAAAGGAAGGACTGTTGGAGCCGCTTCTCGCAAGTTTGTTGCCTTTTTGTTGACCTAATTTATATATTTATTAGCATTAGAGGCCTTGGAGACACATAGCTTTGTTTACTATCTTCTTCCACTCCTTCCCGTTTCTTATTTTTTCTTTCCAATTTGTCACTTTTAGTCTTTGTACTATATTCTCATTCCATCGTCTTTCCATTCAAGTGTTGGTCTTCCTCTCCGTCTTCTACCATATATTTGACTCTCCCACACTTTGAATATTACTCTATTCTTACCCATTCTCTTCATGTGTCCAAGCCATCTTAATCTCTGCGCTCTTATCACATCCACTATTTCCGGTTTCCCGTATACTTCTTTAACTCTTTGTTTGTTCGTCTCCTCCACGTCTCTCCTAATACCTTTACTCTACCAAAAATCTTTTTCAGCATCTTCCTTTCCCATACTCCCAACATTGTCTGGTCTTGTTTTTTTTAGTGTTCATACCTCACATGCGTAGGTCACCACCGGTCTTACTATTGTTTGGTAGATTCTGATTTGCACTATTCTAGACATCATCTTCTTCGACAAAATACTATGTAGTGCCGCTATGCTTCTGTTTTCTGCAATTATCTCAGCTCTGATTTCTTCGTTACTACACCTGGCTTCCTTGTTATCACTGTGCCTATGTATACAAATGACAGGACTTCCTCTATCTTTAAAGTTCTATTGTTTTCCGTTTGTACCTGCAGCATTCTGTTCTCTTCATACGGCTCGTCTTGCCATGTCATATATTTAGTTTTTTGTTCGTTGATCTCCAAACCCATTTTTCTCGCCACTTCCGTCATTCTGATGATGCATTGTTGTAGTTTTTTTTTTATGTCTGATGCCAGGCACTGGTGGTAGTTGCTGAATATTGTTCCATTTCTGTTTATCTTACTCTCACAGATAATCTTCTTCAGTACAAGGTTAAATATCAACACCGACAATGGATCTCCCTGCCTCAGGCCACTCTCTAAGCTTTGAAATTTCTTGTCGTCCTTCTTTTCACTATTACTCTATTTTCTGTTTTTCCTAATGTCATCTTTATCAGTTTGATCAATTTGGGGTGTATCTTGAATTCTTATAGTATCTGATATAGTCTATTTCTTTTTATGCTGTCATACGCCTGCTTAAAGTCTATGAATATCAAGTGCGTGTGTAGGCGTAAACTGTGGCTTTTTTCCTGAATTTCTTTAATTGTAAACACGTGGTCCACTACTGATCTTCCACTTCTAAACCCACTCTGATATTCACCTATTATTTTTTCTTTTATGCCCTAATTATTCAACAAAAATAATTTATGTTGTTATGTCTTTTAACCCAGCAAAGAAAAAGAACATTTTGGCTAGATATCTTATTTTGGTTTGTACCCAGTTTCCGAGAAATTTCATAGGTTAACTGGGGGTGAAGTGTTCATAAGAACAAAGTTCATCTATATGAATTTCCACAATCGCTTGAGAAATCGCTAGTTCAGTTATTTTGAAGGAGGGGTATAGGTAGCTACTAGGGTCCTGAAAATACAAATTTTACGATTGAAACCTCGATGTTTTCTGAAAGAGTATATTTCAAATATGAGAATTAAGGGAGACGCAATGCCTTAAATGCACCTGTTTTTTCAAAAATCGAATTTAAGAAAACTCGATTTTCATAGCAATTTTCAAGTTTCGTCGCTCGTGATTGGTGAATCAATGCATTCTGTGCTCCGTCCGTGCACTGTTATGCATAAGAGCCCCGCTGATGATTACTTTTTTGCGTGGATCCTACTCGTGCCATGGTGGTTTTCATCAAAATTGACCCTACGCACTCTTCGGGCGCTTCGGGCTATTCTGATGAAAACGACACTCATTTTAAAAATACCCCTAGGCCCGTGGATTAAGAAAAATGGTGGATCTTTGAAGGGTGAAACTCGCTTGAGTGGATTTTAAACGCAGGGTGGTTGTGCAAAGAAAAATCGACTTAAAGCACCCCTCGCTGCGCTCGGGCACTTTAAGCCATTTTTCCTGCACATTTACTATTAAAAACCATGATTTTCGTTCGAGGTGCACTGTTGCAGCATCGCAATGCAAGCTTGCGCTCTGCGCAAAGCTAAGACCAGTTCAAACTACACGGACTGTCAATAGAATGCATTGATTCACCAATCCCGAGCGCTGAACTTAAAAATTGCTATGAAAATCGTGCTTTTTTAAATTCGATTTTTGAAAAAACAGGTGCACTTAGGGCATTCTGTCTCCCTTAATTCTCTTATTTAAAATATACTCTTTCAGAATTCATCGAGGTTTTAATCGTAAAATTTGTACTTTCGGGACCTCGATAGCTACCTGCAACTAAATTTACTCTTAAGTGATGCTGAAGTAATACGTGTCATCGCAGAGATTCAAAAGGTATTAGGTACTCCTCCAGTTTTAGAAAACTTTTCGCTGTAGGTAGTGTATTCAAAACAATTGTGATATTGCTAAAATACAATGAGTAATAAAAACTCTTTAATAAAAATAATGATCTATTGATCTTCGAAAAAACATGATAGTAATACAAATTGGTCCATATGTGAACTAATCAATGTCAGATGCTCGACTCTTCAAAAAATGTATGACTAGGGAATTAATCTCTGTTTACAACATACACAATTTTACCTTTTTTACCTTCAAAGGACATTTTGCAAGTTTACATCGTTCAAATGGATTTATAACCCATTTATTGAAGTAAAATCAAAGTGTAATTATTTTCAAATGTTATTACATTTAACATATTTGTTTTTTTTTTGAGGGGGGAAGTATTTCCAAAATTTAAGGGTGTAGCCCTACCTACGGTTTGAATCCAGTTTAATTAGATTTACCTGTGTGTTTTGGTATGATACGTTTAAATGTATGTAGGTTCCATTTGTATAACAATTTAATTGTTATGTAATTGGGGTTAATTTATTGAGTAATTGTTTATGTAAGGTGACAATAAAG
This sequence comes from Rhagonycha fulva, assembly GCA_905340355.1. Classification (NCBI taxonomy): domain Eukaryota; kingdom Metazoa; phylum Arthropoda; class Insecta; order Coleoptera; family Cantharidae; genus Rhagonycha; species Rhagonycha fulva. Next base: position 11,738,456 of record HG996555.1, read on the forward strand.
AAATAAATTAGTTGTTCCAAACATTAATTTATTTTTAATTAGCGTTGCAAAAAAATTTATCGTATGTACATATTTATAAATTTTCCGATTGAATGAATGAAATTATGTAATAATTGCTATATTATTATCTCCTGTGACAACCAAATGATTGAGTAGCAGTTTTCAATGAATTTCCGAATTTTGTATAACAATCTTAGCATGCATTTTAGATTTAATTACTAGTATAACAATGGTGAAATTTCAATGTTTTACATTGTTGTGTGTCAGTATGTTGTAATGAAATAAAGCGTGTATGAAAATGTATCACAATGATAATTATAACGAAGTAAATATAAATGCATTGTATTATTTCAGAAAAACAGAAGACCTTCATAATTATTAATTTTAATCAAAACGTGCAGAAATTGCAAAATAATATTCAATCTTATACAATCATAAATTAAATCATTCAAGTTCACAGCAATTAAAGTATTTTTCACGATTGTATAGATTATAATAATTTAAAAATATAAAAGTCTTCTCAACATCTTTCTAATTAACAATATTGAACGTGAATTCACGGTGTGCGCTGTTTTGGTTGTCTAATCGTAAGGGGTTTGTTTGGAGGTTTTATCGAGCGATTCAGGACATCAAATTTGGCAGAAAATTGTATTGAAATTAAATTTCCTTTATTTTCATTTACATACATTACATAATATTTTATTAATATGGAAATTTTATACTTTTCGAGTCGTTACGAATTTAAAATAGAAATCAAATTTCTGCTTTTCAACGGTTTTTTACATAATTTATTACAAATTTTCACAGGTGGGAGCATCATTTCATTCAACAAATGTAATGGTACATGTGGTAGATTTGAAAAAAGTACAACCATTTGGTGGTCCTACGACAGACGTACCTAGTCCATTTGCTCATAATCAAAGTATTAGGAAAAGCTTTTCTAAGGCTGAAAGTCCCATGACTTTACGACCTAAAACTACATTAGACGTTAAAACTATCGAAGAAAGTACTTCTGGAACTGATCCTGAAGAAGAATCTTCAGCCGATATTAAAAATCTTAAAGATTACAATGATATATTCCGAGCAAGGCAATCACGTAAGTAACAATTTCTTGTCCTTGTATTATTTAAAAAAAAAAAACAATTATTTTCAGTAGTAAGAACGCCACCTCCATTAGAACCTGAACCATTTCTAGAGCCAGTGAAAGACTGTTTAGGTATTGTTTTTTAAATGTAACTGTTCCGTGTGTTTTATTTCATTCTGGAATTTCAGATCCTACCGAACCACAAATACTGGGCGATTCCTCACTCGAAACATCATTTGAAGCGCTTTCTTTAGACAACGACATAAATTATCGCCAAAAATCGCCAAATTTGCTCAACTCGTCATCATATTGTAGATCAAAATCAAATTTAGATCAAGTTTACGCCAATCGCTTATCGACGGATCACGAAATCACACTTCCTAATTTAGTTAAGACGAAAACTACTCAATATAATAAATATAACTTGCAAAGACAGAGTAGTTGTAAGGACGTTCCCGAGAGATTACCGGAGACTGATAATATAAAACATAGTGTGTCGGATGCTGCTTTAAGCAAAAGTGCGCGAAATAACTCACGAAAAAGTTCATTTTCCAAATCGAATCGTAATTCTAGTGTTCCTAATGTATCTCGTATTCCTACAACTGCGCGTCCTATCGAAAAACCTAGCTCATTTTCCTTAATTACTTCGATAGAGGACGAATATTTAAGTTCTGAATCTCTAAAACTTTCTCCTGAAGAGAAAACTAAGTTTGAATATGTTCCATCAATTGTTGATAAGCCAGTGGGATTGGATTTGGATGATTTTCTACCGGTAAGTTATAATTATTATTTTTTTTCAGGTATGATTGTTTATTTTTTTTCATTTTTATTTAAAAAGTTTTTCTGTTTTGCACAATTGTTTGGTTTAACCAAACTTACAAAATTTAGATTGGCGTAGCTATCAGAAAACCTAGCAAATATTTGCCTTGAATTTTATTATTACCTAAAACAGTTTAGGTAGGTACTTACATTACAGCTTTTCGGATTATCTGAATAATTGATAATAATTTGCGATTATTATCTGATTAACTAATAATCTATTAATATTTAACATGATAAGGTAATTTATATAAAAATGGCATCACATTCGTGACGAAATTTAGCTGTCTGTTTTGGAACTTTTAAAATCTAAATGGATTGGTTAATCCGTTTTGTTAAACCGTACATAAATTGTTGTGTGTTTTATTTCATGTCTCCATATTTTCACTTCCATTTTCTTTGATAGCCAGCAGGCACCAAGTAACATTATAAATGACCTAAATACTTACCTTCCTATTGGAAGTTACGACGATTACGCAAATATTTGATTTGATTTTGAATTAATATCAAAATTTATTTTGTCACCTAAAATAAATACAGGGTGATCAAATAAAAGGTTGGATTCTGATTTATATGATGGTATACCGGCTGTGTGGCAAGTGGCTCCGTCTTGCTAAAACCCCATATCGTCTACAGCCATATCATTTAATTTAGTCCATAAAAAGTTTGTAATAATTTCATGCTAACGAACTGGTACCGCTTGTAATCGCTTAGCTGGCTTTATTTTCGATAACTCCACTAGCCCACTAACTTTTTGTGGATGCATCGGTTTCTCGGCAATCCCTCTTGGATTTTCATCTGCCATTAACGAAGCCATTGACGTGAAAATCTTCCTCGTTGCTGAAGAAGATTTTCTCCAAAACTTCCCCATATTAATAACTGGATTTCACAATAAATAAGCGTTATTTGACTGTGTACCGCATCATAAGTCATAACTAAAGTTATTATGTATCTACAACACGGACCTCTTATGCCCGTACTAATAGTCGAGGATCAATCCGAGATCAAGGATTAATTCTCGGATCGTTCCAAAATGCTACCAATAGTCGTAATAATCCTGGATTGAACACGATCCGAGATCAATATTGAACCTCGAAAACCGATCTTGCTTTGACCAGGATTAATTCTCGGATCATTGTGGCGCATGCGTGTTTGCTATGTTGTCATAGTGCATTAACCCTCATAATAATTAAATAATTTTTAAAAACTTTAATTATAGGAACTGAACAGGAACGACGATATAATATTAAAAATTAATTTTTCTTTTTAAATTAATAATAAAATAAAAAATTATGGTTATAAAATAGATACTAATAATGGTTATAAATAGAAACTAACTAAATATTACTAGATATATTACCAAATCCAAGATCAAATCTAGAATTCACCGATCTTACCCGAAGCCGGGACTATTTGTTACGCCAAGATCGTTGTTACGATCTAGGATCGCTGGATCTAGGATTGATCCGAGGATTGATCCTCGACTATTAGTACGGGCATTAAAGAAAGATGAACTGTGAATCCAAAAAAGTGAAGCCTATATTTTTATGGACGCCGCCATTTGTGTTGCACTTCTAGGAAATTTACATTTCAGCAGTAAGATAACCTCATTCTTTGTTTATGAACAGTTTCAATTTAAATTGCCTTCAAAAATCCTAAATGACTATTGGCATAACAGTCACCACGAATTGTACCGCAAATGGAGGTCTCCTGGGTGGACACATTTTTTTATTTTAAGAGGTCCGTAGTTTACAGGACAGATACCAAAAATTACAGCTTATGTTAAAATTAAAATCCAACTTGCCTTTTGAACACCTTTTAATTTTTCCCAATTTTGTAAGTTTGGGTCAAAGGCTCTTTAAGATGATCTGTTTAACCGATGGTCTCTTACCATATAGGTGCGGTCGGCATTTATTTGGCAGGAAACCTGATGGATTATACATTTAATACAAATTCATTTGGTAAAACAAGTATTCAAAATGGAGAAGATTGTGATATTAAATGCTATACTGAACGAATTCGAACGTGATATGGATATTGTAGATGCCATAAAACGTTGCAGAAAAATTCCAAACTTTCTTTGTGGTTATGATCAACAACCACCTAAATTGACGGATGCTGTTGTTATAGGCGGTATATTGAAAGGACACGACGATATAATTGCGACAATCGAGATGAGAAAATGTTCAATCAAAATGGTGAACCTCGAAACGGAAGTTGTAAACACTATATTAGATGGGCACCATTTGATAATGGATATCATTTTGAAGAAAAAAGATTCTAATTCGAAACGTAGGATTGCTAAAACAAATCGGAAAGAAGATTTTAACAATAACAAGGTAATCGTGCAGTAATATAACGTTGCGGAACAAGTTAAAATTCTCTTCTTGATAAAAAGGCGAAGGCTGTTACTATAAGTGGAATATCATTAATTACGATCATGTAATGGCGACAAAAGTGACACGAAAATGTTCAATCCAATAATGATGAACGGAAGTTTCAAATATCAACAATGAATATCGATTTCAGGCTAATTCAAAATTTGATTAGGAAAGCAGAATTGTAATGCCTTCCAAAAACTTATTCGTACCTTAGAGCAGTAGTTCTCTAACTCTTTGATTTCGGTGGTACACTAAAGTCGTTTAAGAAAATTCACGGCGCTCTTATTTTATTTATTACAATGAAAATTTTCTACAACAGGAAATTATATTTCACGTATTTTTGAAATCTCTACGATTCCAAATTTTCTTGAGTAAGGGCAAAGTCAAACAACCATGAAGTTTTGGTTGCCAAAAGCCGAATAACGACATCAATCAGGTATTGCACCATTTCCAGCTTTAATTCAGAAAGCATCAATTGTAATTGAGAATAATCGGTATTTTTGTTCTTTTGGCTGGGTTTGAGCTGCTTGGCATTACCGTTCTGGTATGTAGCTTTATTTGTCCTTTTCTTACTTGCTCCAAGCACTGAATTTGTGGCTGTGCCACTGCTTGGTGATATTAATATTTACTGTAAAAAGCAATTTGTTATAAAAACTGCTTATTTACTTGGTTATCTAAAATAATTTGCATATTTTTTTTCACTGAATTTGTTTAGTATTGCAAACTTTTCAAGTAAAAAATTAAAAACGCACATGCTTATACTTATTAATTATTAATATATACTTATTTTATTATAAATTGCAACCAATAAACTTGGAAGGACATTGGATGAAAAAAATACTTATTAATAATTTATCATACATATTACTCGTATTCCTAGTAGATTATCAGATTAAATAATAGATAATCTCTTAATTTTCTACTATATAAGGTAAACTGAATGATATCTAATATTAGCTGCAAATTTATTTACTTAAAGATTTTTTAGTATGGCCCAAGTTAAAAATATATTAGACAGTATGTTGAATGAGCATGATTCTATCATGGCAAAGGTAGATGAATTGAAACGTTGTAGAGGAAGCCAAAATTCTTTTTCTGTTAGCTGTCAACAATCATCATCAAACCTTATGGACGACATATTCAACGGACACGATGATGTAATGGCGATAATAGATGCAAAAAAATGCTCTATTCAAACGAATAACCTCGAAACGATAGATCTATTAGATGAAATTATGAATGAACACGATTCCATTGTAGATGCAATGAAATGTCGCAAAAAAAGTCAAAACTCTCTTCCCGATGATCAGCAATTTCTGGACGACATAATAAAAGGACACGATAATGCAATGGCGGCAATAGCGGCGAAAATGTGTACATCTCCAACGAACGTGGTCAAAACTGATATTTTAGACAATATATTAGATGGACACCATCTGATAATGGATATTATTTTGAAGAAAAAATAGTTGGTTTGATGAAACAAATTCAAACGAAGATATTAACAAAATTTCAACCTCAAAATTGCCATTTATCAACAAAAAAATATTCTCTTAATTTTTAAATAAACTGATATAAAAAAATTAAAATTGTAACAAAAATAAGTCAAAATACGCAGCAGATTAAACAGTCGATTTTAACCCCCCCTCCCTCCTCCCCACCACTCAATAAATTATAAAACACATCGATCTCTTCATGTCTTTCTTTTAGTGGTATTCGAAACATCCGGTAAATTAAAATAAAACAGTTAGAATTTCTATAAAATACTAAATTTTACTAACAAAACACAATCAATTATGAGGGCAAGCGAGCGTTTCAGACCTATTATTCGCACGTGGAAGCTCTCGAATAGGCAACTTGCGCTTTCTGGTAACATTTTCTTTTCCGGAAAACGTGAACTTCACTCAGCTCAATCACAACTAAATACATTTTTTCTTCTTATAGAAAAGATATAAACCTTCTGGAGTCGACAATCAATCACCAGATATGTCGGAGTCGGAAGTTTTGGGAGTAATAATGAAAGGACACGATCCTTTAATGGCTGTAGCGGAGACAAGAAAACGTTGCTTGAAAATGTTTATTGCCCAACTGAAATCAAAAGATTTTAAATCTGCCATCGAATCTGCAACAATTTCGTATGATTTAGGAGTTATTGTAGATATACTAGGAATCATTAATAACAAATTGTGAGTATAATTAAAACTTTTTTGCCTAACCTTAGACTAAACTTTCCTTTCAATTATTTTAGTTCTCTTTGGAGTCTGCACGTCTGTGTTCTGATTTTACCCAAATTGGAAGAACTACTTCAGAGCAAATTTGAAACGTAAGTAATATCTTTTTTTTTATTTTGACAAAAAATATCGTTTGCAATTTTTGAGTGACTCTAAAATTAAATAATTTTTAAAACTATGTAGTAATGATTTGTTTCCGCTAGTCTATTTTTTACCTCTTGTTACCAGCTGACGTTTCCTTAAACAAATTAAAAGTTGGACCATTCTTTCAGTTTCTATGTTACAACCTCCGGGCTAACACGAACGCATATTAAAAAAATATTATTATTATATTAAAAAATTATTTGAGTCACGTTAAGAACATGTGCGCTTTGAGGAGACAAAATTTTGCAATTTTTAAATCAGAAAACCGTTTCGTTTTTCCGCTTCGTTGATTGTTTAATGTACGTTTAAGGGAAGTAGATTTTAATTTGGTATAATGATAGTTTACTGTGACGTGTCCAACAGTTTAATTAATACCTACAAATTAAAAAAATTTAAATTACAAGTTGTGCCTAATGTTTTGAACAGGAAATTATTGTCGATTAGGCTTCACCTTAGAAAACGCTAGGGTTGTCGGTTATTTTTAAATAATAAATTAGGAAATATTTTTGATTTATTTTTTTAACAGTTTCGATTTTTTTTGGGTTTGTTTGTTATTTATTTTATGCGTAATAAATTTTTCTGTTATTTCGGTTGTACTTCTGTTCGATGGGGAGGTTCGGTTTATTATCAGACGTGGAAAGCAATTATTGTAAATTTGTAGGATAATTAGCGCGCCTTGGAAACTACAAAGAGTCCTTAACGGGCAGCTGCTGCGTGTGAGGCCCTAGATAAATCGGAATCCCGTAGGGTTCTCGTTAGCATACGCTATTTTTTATCGTCCTATTATAAAGTGACAAACTCATCGACGTACAATGCAAAATATGAAAAGTGTCGGGTTGCTCACATCAAAACACTTAATATACGAAGTTGACATGGAGACCTCTTCAAAAATTTAAATATGATGTCGTTGAATGGGTTGCTGCAGATCGAAATGTTATGCAAACAAATACGAAAGAACAGCTAACATGAATAATTTACTGTAATAAATAAATCTATGATGAATCGGTAATATAAAATGTGTACGTTTTCTCACAGATATAACAAAAGGGTTGGTCGTGTCGAATTGCAAATGCTTCGATTTGATACCGGACCCGGAACGAACGCGTGCCATTTCACGACAATGAATATCTAATGTACTGACCATGTAAATGCACATTTATTTCGTAACCATTTAAATTTTTATAACACTACCCCGCGACATACATTTTGTTTCAGTCGTAACAGTTTTTTGATTTTTTTATTTACTGCTTTAAAATATGGAAATAAATCAGCGATCGAGGCTTTGCCACTGTAAGCCATTTGAATATTTTGGACGTGTCGTTTTACAAAGAAATCGAACAATAAGTAATATGCGCGAACTCGACCCCATAAATTACTAACACGTTTGTAGCGAAAACTGAGGCCCTCTACGGGAACAGTAACTGCCGAAACGAAATAAAAGGGTTTTTAAATTAGTTAAGCGGGATTTAATTTAAATTGGAATTTATTTGTCGAAACGTTGCAGTACAGGCTCCCGAAAGTTTACTTTTGGCCGTCTAACGTAGCCGAATAAAACGAATTTCTCATTTCTTCCAAACATAAAACGCGGAAGATAACAGATCTATTTTTTTTTCAGTTACATGACAGTTGCATGCAATTCTCTCAAGCTGATATTGAAGAATTTTGGGCCTGTTATCAAGTCGACCATGCAGTCGCCGGTAGGTAGTTTTGGAGTGGACTTATCGCGTGAAGAAAGGTACAACAAATCTCTGAAATGTTACGACCATTTATGTTTCATAAGAACAATTTTACTGAAAAAGCAAGCTATGGCGGGTGCACTAGGAACCAATTTTAGGGAAATTCACGATATATTACAGCATTTGTTCGACTGACGAAGTTTTAAATTTCGAACGAAAAAGTATCATAAGAAATTGACTTTTAATTACTTTAGGAATTTTTAGTCATTTTTCATATTAGTATAAGTAAGTAATTTTTTTAACGTAACAATTTAAATAAATATCATGTCATCCATTAGCACAAGTATTTTTACAAAGTATTGTAAGGATCCAGTCCGTCCAAATTTTTTTCAAAAATATTAAGTAAATGTATATAGTACACAATGGTACATTTAATGAATGCACATAATACATTATAATGTAACTCTATCTGGTAGTGCCACAATTAGTAGTAATTAATTACAAATGAACCTCAACACAAAATAGTAACAATAATAATAATTTACAATTACAAAAAGGGTCTGTTTTATTAATTTATACGGCCGCTACTTAATTATTAAAGACTTATTAATTTTATTAAACAATTGATTGAAAATTATTGATATTGGAAATTAATTATTTATTTTATATTTTACATCTTATAAGTTTTAATTTGTGTTTATTGTATATTTTGTTTTGATTAATAATTCTAATACTGCCCTGTACAATGTGACAATTAGTTTTTATTCTTGCCCATATATTTAAATTGTGCCATTTCATTCGAATAAGAATTGAAAACAAAATAAATATCAATAGTTACATTTACAATGGGATTTCAATTGAACTTTTTATATAATTACACAGTAAACTGTACGATATTGTAATAATTTTTTATAAAAAAAATAAATAACGTTTTTTACTTTTGCAGTTTTTTCTTTATGACTGTTTGGCGTTTATTTCAGATACGGTGAGTTGCAACAGTTTTATTACCGAAACAAACCGCAAAAGTAATATTAAAAACTTTTTAATTTTAAATGCTGAGTTCTTTTATGAACATTAAATCTCCTTTCAAAGTTATGGCGAATTTTTGGACATTTATTTAAATGTCAACCTGTGGTTGACTTTTACTGTAGTATTCGTGTGGTTACTAAAATGTAAAATCAAGTTTTACGTTTGCAACAGTTGCGCTTGAAAGTTACCTTGATTTTCGTCGAATAGCAAAAACAACCCTCAGTATTTTCAATAAGGGTTTGCTATCTTTTAATCTAAAAAAGATAACGCTCTAATAGCGTTTTATTTTGGAACGATGATACATCAATTTTTGGCAAAATAAAAAAGTGATTGATTGGTAACGCGCACTTGATTACCAAAGGATTATCGCACATTATAATTATTTTTTACCCTTCTGCTATTTGGAAATGGTGGACGATTTTTGTTATGTTAAACGATGACACGCTACATACACACGCCTTACAACACCACGTGTACGTAACAACTAAGAATTTGTGCTGATAACGTAAAAAAGCGTACACAACCTTTGATTAATGGATCAGACGGAAAATACCCTTCTGTATTTTCCAAAAAAATTTCCAGTCAGGTTAAATTATTTTGCTCTTCTCAAACTTAATTCGATGATTCTGCTGATGAGATAGCAGTGAGGGTTCCTAATATCACAACGCAACTTATTCGCGTTCACCTGCCAGAATCTTACCAGATGAACATTTCCAAAATTTCAGATTCATAAAACGGTCAATTGCACTAGAAGACTGCTATATAAATATTTTATCGTAAATAAAATTTTGCATCTTTACTTACCAGTCCCGAGGGTCGCGAACTTCTCACCCCAGCTAAATTCAAAAACAAATTTGGAATGTGAATGCATTCATTACAAAGTACAATCTAAAAAATGGCAAGTTTAAATTTATCACCATTATAGTATATGAAAGATAAAAAATTAAATACCATGAAATATTGCAATAACTAAGATAAAGCCCAGTGTTAACCTTACATTATTTGATTATTTGCTTAAATCGAAACATGAACTACCCCAGAATCTTTTGTACCCTTCCAAAGGGTTACGCACAGTAATTGCACAAAGTAGTAAAGCAAACATTATTTGGAACCGTGCAGCCGCACATTTAAATATCTTAATTCTGTGTCTATGTATAATAATATTCATTTTGCTTCAACACCTTCATTCAATTTTAAATTTAAGTACTGAATAAAATTTGAAAATATGAAATGCATTTGAAAATGTGAATTGCTTAGTTTTAACAGATAACTCGGTACGGAATTTGAATGCATTTCACTCAATAAAATATTGGTTTTTCTAAATTATTTGCAGAATTATACTAAATAAAATATATCATTTAATTGTTTTTATGGCGGTTAATATTTTTTGCATAATAAACTTGGTATGTAAAAGCAGGTGCAATGTAAAAGTATTAACTAAATTACGGCATCGATTAATATTGTGCAGTTACTCATAATTCATAATCTTTTAGTCAGATTTTAAATAAACCCGATTATAATATAAGGGTAGCATATGCAGATGAATAGTCAAAAATAATCCTACGTTATAATGTACATTTCCTTGTATAATTATTATTAGTAAAAGCTTATTTTCTCTTATTACTAAAATTATTGCTTCTAATATTTTCAAAATTTGATTCCACTTTTCTACCACTTGAAGCAATGAAAATGTTTCATACTAATCAATGCACACTATCCGTCTATTCATCTGTATGCCTAATTGAAATTAGCGGAAAACGAGAGATATTCAACCCCAAAGTGTCATATCGAGACAGGATAGTTAGGCAAAACGCCTTTTTTTTCAATGGTGATATTTCAGGCAGCTCGATTTAAAATTCGTTTCAGAGCATGTACAGGGTGGCTCAATTTCGATCCTTCTTATGGGGAAATCGGTAACTATGGGAGATATCAAAAAATGGATGGCGCATCCCCGATCTCTTTTTTTGAGAAAATCTCAATGGCGAAAACCAGAATTTCCTATCTTTTTTTGTTTTCGAGTTATAGCCAAAAGTTCGATAATTAGACTTTTCTATAAATGTCGATATTTTGGTTGTTATTGAAGTTACCAAAAAAAGTGTTAACACTTTCTTCAGACACTTTTTTAAGGGCAACAAAATGGGATAAAGAGATTGTAAATATCTAGATTAGTTTCAGAGTTATAACATAAAGTTGTGTTTTTTTAAATAGAAGCCATAGTTGGCCATGACATTTTTAAATGGCGTTTTTTATCTTCTTTTCAATGATGTATAACATGTGGGATCTAATATTTTAGTTTTATCCCATTTTATTAAAAAATGTAATAAAAATAAAGAAGAATGAAAAATTTATTATAATAGTAACTGTTTTTAGTGGATAACAATAAAAAATATTCAATACTTAACAAAAATTAAAGTAATTGTATTCAAACTGTATCCAGTTTCCATTTTTCCATCCATTTTTTGATATCTCCCATAGTTACCGATTTCCCCATAAGAAGGATCGAAATTGAGCCACCCTGTACACTGTTCAAAAATGCATATTTTAGTTTGCTTTTTTTGGAAGGGGGGTTTAATTTTATTTGCGTTGTTTGGTAACCACTGATGCAAAACAGAAAAACGGACAGTGAAATTTTGCTAGGATCTTGAAAAATATGTACTATTATGTAGTACTTACTGTTTTTGACGAATTCCTATATATTTACTAATTTCAATAAGAAAAATCGACTGGCGCAGTGGACTTTAGGGTAAGTAAAATATTTTAATATTTGTAAACCCTAAATATTCGCTTTTAATGTTTATAAACGGGTTTGAGAGACTTCTCAAGGTTTCACCTAGCATCAAAATTTTTATAGGATTTTGAAAAACCGTAAGGTTTTTGACTCCGAAAATGAAATTATCCTGAATTTTGATGAGTAAAATCGACGAGCGCAGTCGCTTTTAGGGTAAGTTTAGTTTTTATAATTTTTGGACGATTACATTGAAAATCTAAGCGGGTTTGAGTAACTTCTTATGGTTTCCGTCAGCTCAGATTGCGCTTTTCGAACATTACTATGATTTGAGAGTAGTGATGTAGAATTGTAGAAGAATAAAATTGACTACTGTTTTTTATATGTTTTTTTTTATCTGGAAGCACTCTCGTTGGTCCAATAACAAAGGACCTGGACCAATAAGAGCGCTGACGATGATCAGATACATGAAAATTGAACTTAATGCTTATATTAGAACTCGGTTCGACTCCGGGCGAAGTAGGAATCTTATTATAGCCGTTTTCCTTCGGAAGGCAATGGCAAACCATCGGAATGTAATCCTTAATTTTATGAAAGCTTTGTTAAAAAAGTCACGACACTTTTGTCAAGAAACATACGATTAAGAAGAAGAAATCGTACGGTAAAATCCTTTGATTTTTTTGACAATTACAAAACAATTACTTTTCCCACGAATCCTCATGGCCATGAATTCTAATATGGGGTTTTAACATTACATTCAAAATATTTGCTTGTAATTTTAAGCATCTAAGGGGATTTGAGTGACTTCCTAGTAAGGTGACCAACTAACTATATTTGGTACAAAAGGAGTAGGACCCAAACAGTTTTTTGGATGATCTTTTTTTAATCCTATTTTATAATTGCATGAATATAATTCTCTTATATTTGCTCCGAGCAACATGCGTGTATACCATTTTAGTTCAATTCATGGTTTGCATACGATTTAGGAGTAAAAAAAAGAATGGTTGGTCACTTTACTTCTCAGGTTTCTCTCTCTCATCGTTTTGCTTCTTGACAGAAACACTTTCGGTGGTTTGCCATTGCTTTCCGAGAGGAGAGGGTCATAATGAAGTTGGATAAATTGTGTAGCCGGGTTGGGGATCGAACCTAAGGCTGCTAGCCTAGAGTCCGGTTCTTAGCCCGTTCACTTAGTTCACCTCTCTAAAACTTCTTAGGTTTACACCAGTTTAAATTGCATTATCCATCATATTTGGTCCTTGAAAATGGAAATGTTTGAAAACATTTACTCTTTCGACAAATTATTAGGTTCTTTTCAACCGAAGGTTCTAGAACGGTACTTGGACTGTTGAGCATGCGCGTTAATAAATGTCCTTTCCAACCACAAAAGTTACTAGTTCCAAGTTCTGAAATTACAACTGAAACGTTTTCCAACCACATTCGGGACTGTAATAGAACAGTCATAGAACAGTTCTAACAGTCCTTGGTTCTAAGCAGTTACAAGTAGTCAGACGCAGACGCATTGTCGCTGTGTTTCTAAATTTAAATTTGATAGTTAGCAATTGTAACGACAATTCCGATTAAGCTCCAAATATATTACATTTTTTTCCCCATATTTAAAAAAATCACATAATATTAATTATTATAAGTTCGAGAAAAGAATGCATAATGAAATAAAGTTAACAAAATTTGAATTTAAAAATTCAAAATCGTTTAAAGCTGTTTTTATTATTTTATTACTGTTTTACGATCTAGTAGCTCGTACATCGATGAAGATGAAGGGTGGCATAAACCCTAGAATAGTTTCGAATACAATGGTTCTAAAAAATATGTAGGTATATAAAATAGAAAATTTTTACGTACTAATTTTTACTTTTTTTTGTGATTTGTTAACTTATTTTTGTAACGTTTTACAATTAAGTTAAGTAAACAAAAAACTACAATTTTTTTTTTACTCGCCAGAGTTCCACTTTGTAGCTGTACCATTGATAAATTGAAAGGGTAATTTTAACTTTTCTTAATGCTTTTTTGCAGCATTTCCGAGTCAGTTTAAAAAATAAACCTTTTCATGACATTAGAAAGTCCATATTTAATACAATGGTGAGTTATATTAAAATTTATATTGATTTAACTCTTCTACTTCTTCTGAAAAGTAATTTTTATTACTTCTTAGTCGACTCTGCCTTTCTGAAAAACGTTAACAATAACAGAATTTTTCAATCTTTTATTTATATCTTGTTGGGTTGTGCCTTGATATTGTAGTGTGTTCTTGAGTTTTTGACTTGATTTCTGATATTACTTTGAAGATGTAACAAAAATTAACTCAATTACCTGTCTGAAGTTGAAGAAATTAAAATATAATAATCGGTTCAAGGTATACTCACGGGTCCCTAAAATACAAATTTTACGATTGAAATCTCGATGAATTCTGAAAGAGTATATATTAAATAAGAGAATTAGCTATGACGGAATGCCTTAAATGCACCTGTTTTTTCAAAAATCGAATTTAAAAACTTCGATTTTCACAGTAAATTTTAAAGCAAAGTCGCTCGGGATTGGTGAATCAATTCATTCAGTTCATTCTCCTGGCGGTGCGTGCACCGAGAACTGGTCTTAGCTTTGCGCAGAGTTGGAGCGACACTTGCATTGCGATGCAGTAACAGTGCACTTCGAACGAAAATCATGGTTTTCAACCCTAAATGTGCGGGAAAAATGGCTTAAAGCGCCCGAGCGCAGCGAGGGGTGCTTTAAGTCGAATTTTCTTCGCACAACAACCCTGCGTTAAAAATCCACTCTTACGAGTTTCACCTCTCAAAGATTCACCTTTTCCTTGACCCACGGGCCTATTTTTAAATTAGTTGTCAATTTTGATCAAAATCACCCTCGCAAGAGTCGGATCCAGGCGAAAAAGTAACTACCGTTTGCTAAATTTAAGTAACCCTTTTCTGAAGTAATTTTTAAATAATTTTACATTTTTAAATTAAAATTTTTAATTAATAAGAAAGGAGAACGCATTCCTACCATAGCGTAAGAGTTACTGACTAATTTGTCAAGTGCAACACTCTTATGTATAGGAGCGCACGTACCTCGAACGAACAAACTTGATTAACCAATCACGAGCGTTTAACCTTCGAAAATCAAGCTTTTTTAAATTCGATTTTTGAAAAAACAGGTGCATTTAAGGCATTCCGTCATAGCTAATTCTCTTATTTAATATATACTCTTTCAGAATTCATCGAGATTTCAATCGTAAAATTTGTATTTTAGGGACCCGCGAGCGTACCTCTCCCCTACCTTTACAAAATCACTTGTTTGCTTATCTATGCATATATCAAACGTCAACGCCTACTGCCACCACCACTAATATTTTAAATGGTTCTAGAATGGTCCTAAAACCTTTTCAACTTGCAATTTGTGAACTGCAGTAATTTTACAATATTCGTTGGCGCACGCGCATTTAACTGTCCCATTACAGGTTGTAAACTGTAACAGAACCATCGGTTGAAAAGAACTTATTATGTACAGTAGTATCTGGGTAATCCGGCAGATATTGGACCAGAGCACTGCCGGATTACCGAAAACGCCGGATTACTGGAAATCACTAATAATGACGCATTTAAAATACATGGTAATTAAACACAGCGGTCATTTGATCCTGCGACAAGCAGTCACTCGTATCCAATTCGAAAAACACCGGATTACTGGCAGGACCAGAGAACTGAAGTGCCGGATTACCGAGAAACCATTGTATTTCAATGAAAAAAATCGACTGTTGCAGCAGATTTTTGAGTAACTGTAATATTTAACATTTTTTAGATATTCAAAATACTTGTTTATAATTTTTCAAGTTTGAATGATTTCCAAAGACTTCCGCTAGTTCAAATTGTGTTTTTTTTGCTCTCTAAGCCCTAAAATTACTCACTAAAAATAATATTTCAATTTTTAAGGCTTTCTAAAGAGGTTTAAGTAACTTTCCCAGGGATCCTACCAATTTAAGTTGCATTTCTCACACTTTACATCTTTAATTAGTCGCCAAAGAATAATATGAGGACAAATTGATTTACATATTTTGATCCCAAAAATTTAATGTTTGAAAACAATTAGTACATTTTTCGACAAATTCTTATGCATTTTGATGAGAAAAATTGGCTTGTGCAGTCGGGTTTTGGGCAAGTCTGATATTTTTACTTTTGAGACTGTAAAAATGTAACCATATGTGGGAAAATTTCTATGGAAATATTCTATTATATTAACTGAAGTGTCCGTTTCATAGAAATGTCTGTTCATTGGAAGTATCCGTTTTAAAAAATTTTACTGTAAAGAAAAGTGTCACATCTTCAAAATGACTCTTATTGAGTTAACTCGTGCAGCATTAGTAAAATAAATATTTATTGTTCTGCAAAAGTTTTATAACTGCATTTTCTATTATTCTCGATTTTGGTAATGTCAACTCCATAGTAATCTTCTGCAGTGTCCGATTAAGCAAGCGCAGGGCCTTCCTACTTTTTTAAACGACCTATTTTTAAAAATATAATTTAAGAAACTTTAACGGAATTTGATAGATACCATTAATAAAGCCATCGAAGAGCGGAAGGATCACAGATATCGATTAGTTTACCCAAAAATCTATTTTAAACTTTCCATTTTTAAGGCAAATTTCGACCTTATTGATACATTCTATTTATTGTCCGTATGCTTTTACCTGCTTTTGTAGTGGGGTTTGGTGAAGAACTACGGCAGCAACAGTTGTACCTACGTTGTCGTAGAGTTTAAATCTAGCTAACATCACCGGTATATGGGTTATTTTGACTTAAATTTGTCAATTTTTAATGAGTTAGACTGTCTCAAAGATCTACATTTTTTAATATTCTGGTTGAAGCCGTGGACGGGCTTTAGGTATTTTTGTAATGAGTGGACTGTAGCAGAGTTGTCGGTTTTTCAAATTTCCACATTTAGGTTATTTATTGGGCTTGGGGGTCCACTTTTAATTAGTTGAACTATCTCAGAAATTCTGTTTAATTAGTTTCTTGTCTTTTTTCATTTTATAAACTTTTGCGAAAATGTGGAAAACGCAGGGTACGACGCATCTGTTATTTCTTTTACTGTGTTAATCCAGTACTGATCTTATAAAATTATACTTTTCTTACTTTGAACTTTCTGAAGAATGACGATTATTGAGTTGTGACACTTTTCTTGCAAGTGTATTTACTTTGAATTTATAAGTATTTCTAAGTGGGTTCCAGAAATAAATCAACTTATTGCATTCACCCAGATTTCTTTGTATTTTTATCAGAACCTACAGGCGCAGTATATAGCTATGAAGCGCTCAGGATCTTTGACCCTTGAAAACGCGACAGTAGGATAAGGTTTTCAATCGCGAGACAACGCAAGCCAAAGTTACTCTTTTTTGGAGAAACTATTTCATGTGGAATCTTTCTGCAATAATTTAGTAGCAGTTCTTAGAAGACATCATTTTCACACAAGAAATTTGGAACAAGAACTTAACTGGGGTTACTTCAAAGACCAGATAAATTTCCCTTTTCTGCAGAAACTTTTGCGCCAATTTGTTTGAATCCTTTATGATCAATAATTTTATCTGGGGTCTGTAGGTACTGAAGTAACCCCAGTTTCATCCATATTGCAAATTTCGTAAAGTTAAAAATGATGTATTTTAAAAACTTTTGCCAAATTATTGAAAAAAAATTTTCCATTTGTTTGGTTAAAGCTTGAACCTCGTGCCAAGCTTCGACATGCTCATTTTTCTTCCAAGATTTAGGACATGAAAAGGAATTTGCTATACAAAGATCGCAAGCAAAAGTTTTGATTTATTTTGTCGTTAAACCAGAGTAAATATCCTTATCAGTTTGAAATAGAATATATTACTTTAAATCCTTATTGTCATGAGAATATTACCTTTATCTTTGAAAAATAACCAAATTAGTGGAAGGCTAGATTTTTTTTTTATTTTGTTGATTTTATCTTGAGAAGTTCGAAAGAAAGAAAAGTTGCCAAAAAAATTTTGTGGGTTCCCAAATTTTAGAAGTAGGAAAAAATTCCAGAAAAAATTTTACCTTACCTACTTGACGATTAAAAAAGTCTACTATTTATCCAGGAGTCGGTCGCGATAAAATTTTACATAAAATAGATTGTCGAAAATGGCAAATAGTTTACGTGCCACTGATGTAGAGTAATAAAACTCGAAGTTTTGATGAGATTTTGAAAAGAACAAAAGGTTTTCTTTTTGATTTTTTATCCTAAAAATAAAATGTTGGAGAACAATATTACTTTTTCAACGAACTCTTCTGTATTTCAATGAGAAAAATCTACTGGCGTAGTCGGTTTTTGTGTAAGTACTAAAGAGCGGATAAAAAGGCATAAAAATATCATAAAAGGCGCCTATAAAGGCACGAAAAATAGCCTAAAAAGGCATTAAAAAATGACAATCAGATAAAAAAAGGCATAAAAAAAGTACCAAAAAAAAAAATTTGATACCCCTTACTTTTATTAATACCTAACTAAACTTAACTAAAAATTATTCGTGAAAACAGTTAACGATTAAATATTACTCTTCTACAGTAAAATTCTGACTTTTGCCACTTAAAATATTTTTAAAAGCATAAGCTTCTTTTCCACATCCACAATTATTATGTGTGCTTTTTTAAATTTGGCTGTAATAACTGGATTTATTTGGAAATTAAGAACATTGCCCCCACTCAAAATAATGCTGATTTTATTTAGAATTGCAAATTCCTCGTTTTTTGAGAAAACTTCTTCCGATTTACTACTTGAGCAATTTGCCCCCGTTACTTCAGCAATAAAAGTCATCATTTCACCAATGAGCACGTCATCGGTAAACTAGTAAGCAAAATTAACAAAATGCTGAAGTTGCACATCGTGATTTTCTATTGTAGTTCTGTTGAAAATTGATAATTTTTGTCGGTTTAGGTATTTTTAAAAAACAAATTTTTAATTTCCCATAGTATTAAAAAGAAGTTTTACAAGGAACGCTGAAAATTGGACAAAAAGACTCTAAATAGGCACAAAAATTTAAAATAGGCACAATAAAGCAAAAAAGGCAAAAAAGACATAAAAAACTTGGTGCCAAATGATCACATTTTTCATAAATCGTGCACATTTTAAGAAAATTTTACATTCCCTTCAATATTAAGGATAGTCATAATGCACTAAAATCCGCTCTCTTAAGTACCTATGTAATTTATGAAATTTCCAGGATAAAGTGAACATTTCTGATGGATTTAGAGAAAAAAAATGGCATAAATGTTATTTACAAAAACTTGACTAGAAATAAAACTGAATCAAAGACTTACACATAAAAACATTTAAAATGTTCAATAAGTATGAGAAGGATTGCCCAAATTGTTAGTTAAAATCCATCTGTTAAATCCTATTATATTAAATTCACAAGTGTTAAAACGTGTTCGCAAGATATATCGCACGATAATATTAAAATTGTTAATTTATTTTAGGCGAGTTACTGTACGTAGGGGTTAAAATTGTATAACAATAGGGTTGTGATATGCAAAATACACTTGTCGTTAATTTTAGATAATAAAATAAGGCGTGACATGTTAATTATTCACCGATCGAGCGATTTACATAAATTTTTAAACCTACTTTGCATATTTTGCAACTTTCGCTATGGTTAATCCCCAATGTAATAAATTTTCAAGGTAAATTAACTTTTGCACTAATTATTTCAAAAAATATTAAGTGTTATAATTATAACTTAAGTAATTAAAACTTTTGTACAATGGCCAATTCTATAGAAGCCAAGTTTCTTACATAATCAGCTAAGCATGAAATAATTGTGATCGCCTCGTCATATCGAATCGCTCATGATTAGCGACGTGAAACGAAACGTAATCCATGATCAAGTCCAGACCACACCTGATCCATAAGATCCTTGTGAATCATCAGTCAACTGTTATATTCGAATGGGGTTGATTTCTCATAAAAAAATTCTTTTTTTATATCTCGTTAATGTCACTTTAATTATGTCATTAAAACTTGATTTTGTAACCGAGAACTCGCAAGGAATATTTTGATCGGGCTTGATAGGGCACGGTAAAACATTCATGAATGTGTAATAGAAAATGTTCACTCTTCACTTACACGTGCCCACCCAGGGAGATGACACGTGTAGGATTTAAATTAATCCTAGGTTAATTGACAGCGAGCAGAGGAAAAAGTTTTGGAAAAGCAAGTTTTTCAGCGATACCAAAAAGTTTGTATTATCTCTTCGATTAAAATTACCAGATTGGTAAAACGAAAAACAAAACACTGATAAGTGATGAAAGTTCATGCTTGATGAAACCTGGAGGCCGTTATTGGAGCATATAATTCTTGGTTTAAGCGTGAGTTAATCTAAATTACTCTTTCTTGAGAATAAAAAAGTTCAACTGGAGAAGTAGGATGTCTATTTTACAATTCGATTCAAAGTTTGTTTGGTAACATGTCATAATCATATAATCACCTAATTGTGCCTTTGAAATATATGAAATAAAGCACACACAGGGGTTTACGTATCCGGCTTAAGATTAAATTTAATAAAGGAACTTAACGTAATTTTTTATTTCGATCACGTTACACCTTTGAAATGTACCTAGTTTAATTTTGTGTTCAGAATTAAAAAAGCTGTTTAATTTTTTTTTTCCAAAATATCAATTTTGCATTAGGAACGCATCTAATTGCTGGTAGGTTATTGATGGGTACACAAAAGAAACAGTGAGCCCACCTTTGGGTCGTAATAATGTTACGTTACAACATAATAAATATAATGTGATTTTTCCAAAACATTAACTCTCTACAATAACTTGAAAGGGTTACTGCCCTTTTTGCTAAATGGTAAAGTTTAAAATCACTCAGATAGAATAAAAAGTATTGAAGTGTATTAAATTTAATTATCGAATTTCAACCCTTGTAACATCATTTGACATGGAATGGAATTAAAAATGGGCTAAAACTGTTACATCTGAAAGCTGCAAACTTTTCTTTGCTTTCTCACCCTTTTCTAAGCAAGTGCCACTTTACGTTGGCATAGTAACGCAATTTCAAAATGGCAGGTTTTCAGTTATTGATTAAATGAAAGAATGGAGGAATGGAAGCTTAGAAGATTTTGAATATTTGCAAAAACTCTTGCAATTTCTTGGTGCTATATTTTTTACAGCAGAGACAAATATGCTTAAGTGAAAATTAATAGGTAATTATCTATTTTTAGTTAATGGTTTTTGAAAATAAAATGTTTTGACACTTTTCTCTGGGGACAAATGTCAAGTATAAATCTCACACTAATGGTTTGTTCCTAACGGATGCGATAATTCATTAACAATACTTATCTTCTTCCTATTTAGATATGTTAAGTAGGTAAAAATTCATGAGAACAAAAGTTCGATAAAAACGTTTTCGTCCAATTTTTCTATTGTTGATGAAAAATTTTATCTGGAAAGAAATAAATTTTATAACACAATTGGGGTGTGACACATACGTTAATAATTTTACAGATTTGCGAAAGGGTGAAATAATACAAGGCATTGTATTCCACAGAGACATACTTTTTATTTCAAATAAACTAATTATATACAACTACACCATATAATATCGATACAATTCGAAAACGGCGTGGAACAAATTTTATTATTAAGATATTTTAACATTAAAAGGACGAATTACGATAAAACGACTAATAATTCTCTATAATAATATTAATTTTACAAAATTAAATTTTGATGAAATACAATGACGAGAAGATCGAAAAATTTTAATCCTGAAATTTCATTGAGCAATAAAAAATAATATTAAACATTTAAAAAATAACAAATATGAATATCACATTAATATTGTAGTTGAAATTCTAAATCCGATGTTAGTTGTGATGACCATGGTTTAAATCATTCTTCTTTCTGCCCTAAAAAATAAAAATTACAATAATCTATCTACTTATGGAAGAAAAGTTCTATGCCAAGTGTCAATTTCTGTTTGTATTTTTGTTTATTTTTAGTCGTGATTTTTCTTTCTTTTTTTGTCGGCAAAAGGTATTATTCGATTCATTGAAAACTTTAGACAACTTTAAACATATCAATTTCGGAGTTAGATTAGCTCAGATCAAAAATGGATTTGAACTTTTAACTGTCTTAAATGCAAAATTCATTTGTGCAACTAGGGTGCTTTTTAAAAAAGTGCCATTCAGAGTTTTGTGAACGTGTCAGTACTTAGTGACATGTACAGTAGCAAAGAAGGGAGTCGCTTTCAAAGGGACACTAGTGATTTTACCTGGCCCTTTGTGTGACAAATGCCAAACATATACCTAAAATGTTCAACAATCATACGAAGGTATAAATATCACATTGCACTTTTGTTAACAATACTTAAAGACGACATCGTATCGCACACATTAACTTAAATATCTCATTTAATTTATAAATTTGCTTTTATAGGGGATGGAATTCCGTTTCAAGAATGATTTAACAATTTTCTTAGTTCAATCGGTTTTCTTCATCTTGCTCAGTTTAAAATTACGATGTTTCTATGCTTGGATTTGTAACAAAGCAATTGTTTACATTTTTTTTTAAATGTGTTTTATTTGATGTAAATTTTCTCACATGTCTTGCGGCCTGCGGCCTCACAATTTCGACTGTTGTAGACTGGTGATTGGTTTGTTATAAACTAATCCTGATTTTGATTGATAAGTGAGTGCGAGGATTCTTAGTTCTTTTTAAACATAGACCCATGGCTTAAAAGATGGTTTGTAGTTTTACTTCTATGAGATATGAAAGAAAAGTATGTCATACCGAAAGTAAAGCTTCGATCTGAATTAATAGTTAGGTCTGGTATAATAAAAATTAATATCAGGAAAGTTCTCAGTACAGCCAAGAAGTAAAACGAAGTTTCTTCTAATGTACTTTACTATTTTAACGGTTTACAATTAATTTTTATGACTAAATGCATCATTCAATCTTTAGTTTTTTCCAAATACTTCTTGGAAATAGACTATGACAATGAGCATGAATTACTTTTGTGACCACAAGGCTTATTGGTTACATTACGCAAGTGCAAAATATTTAATTAATTTTTTTGTCTATCCTATAATTTACAATTCAATTAAAATTTAATTTGCAACCGTTAAAATGATTTGAAAACTTTTTAAACTACAACAATTCGTAAATAATCGATAAATCGATAAAAATTTCGTACTTTTGCTCATTCCCGATCTCTTTTAAATTATCTTTAGTCTTGTTCTGTACAAACAATAAATAAATAAATTAAATGCAGTGAAGTCGCGATACTGTGAACTAATTTAGAATGGTCATGTTCACATTTTTGAAAAGTTTATACTTATTTGATATATAGAGTAGAACATCAGGGTCTCGACTTGCGTCGTTTTAATTTACGTTGTAACAAAAACATAACACCGAAAATCTTATCTGCATTGAAATGATTCTATTTGCGTCTTTTCCTTTTCATATAAAATAAAACTGATTTGGCATTGTATATTTATATATTACAATTATTGGATAACTGTAATTTAAAAAAATAATCGGATGAAATATTTTTGTCAATTAACTTTGTTTTTCTAGTTAACTGCAATGCAAAATTATCGGAAAATAATTATATTAACATCAAAATCTGCTGAACTTTTGCATATTTTAAATTATTCTTGAGTTAACTAGAACACAATAAATTAGATCAATTGGAAATTTTATTTATTATTAATTTCACCAGTTAAAATTTTACTGATAAAAAAATAAAGATCAAAAGCATAACTAAGGGGAGTGAGGGAGGAGGCATATCAAACCATATAAAATGGATAAAATATTTAAAAATTGTGATCAAATTAAGTATGTATAGCAGTTTATTTTTCTTGACCTGGGGTACTTTATAACCCATGGTTTCACAAACATTTCTAGCACTCCACGCTAGCGTCTTCACGGTTTTTAAATTATTATATATAGAGCCTTTCAGAATAAATGCGGATATGCAGTATTTTATGAGACCTTCAAAATTCAAAGGAATGAGAATGAAGATATAAAATGGTAGTTTTTGTATTACTATATTTTGTAAATTTTATTTCTCAGGCGACTACTGTTTATTTGTTTACAAATAGTATAAAATAGTAGTAGAAAAATAATAATATAATAATAAAATAATAATAAATAAAAAAAATAGTAGAAAAGTATTAGAAAATATCAAAAAAATTAATAAAATAAATGTCATAATGACATTTTCCAAATTTTTTTTTTGTTTTTCTGCTCTAATTGCGTTTAGTAGGTGTATAGTGTTTGTTGCTACAAACGTAGCAACGTAGTATAATTTTACTTACGCGTACTAGGACAGTAAGTAAAATTATACTACTGTTAAAATCTTGATGACAGTAAACAAGAAGTAAATTCTACTTACATAGTTACATTTTTATCAATAATGGTCGACTTACTATGAACAATTTTTCGTTATTTTGGGAAAAATATCCTACAAAATTCGCGATTTTTTCGCATATATAATGTAATAGCTCTGAAATAACTATCGATAGATGGCGTGAAGGTTGCAAGTCATTTGTCAAGTTTGTCTCTTTGGTGAGGTAAAGAATGATATTCTTTTAAAAATTCCGAACGACGGACAATTTGGTCTGACGGACAGCAAGTTGAAATGACGGACGGTCCGTCGTATCGACGGACGGATAGTCACGTTATGCAATTATTGCAAAAAAAATCGCGAATTTTGTCGAATATTATCTAAATCTATGTTTTTTTAAATAAATATAATGTAGCACTTAATTTAATTACCAATTTTTTAACTGAAGGTGTCACATGACTTAAAACTCCAATTCCAACTCTCTGGAACTCTCTACTCCGTCCGAGTAATATGAACAACTTTTTGTAATTTTGGGGATAATATCCGACAAAATTCACGATTTTTTTGCAATAATTGCATATATATAATATAATAGCTCTGAGATAACTATCGATAGATGGCGTGAAGGTTGCAAGTCATTTGTCAAGTTTTTAATAAGTGTGCGGTTCGTTCGGGGGAGGTACCCGAACAAAGAGTGTTTTTTTTTGTCCTAGGGATGAAAAAAGTTGGGGTTTTTTGCCCTAGGACTGAAAAAGTTTGAGTTGGTTCCCCTTCGGGTAGCCTGTGACGAAAAGACCTTCTTTACGACCGCAAAACTGGTCGTAAAGTAGTCACTTTACACCCGAAATAACGAAAAAAATATTACAAACGTTTTTTGAGTTTTGGAACCAGTAAATTCAGTATGGGGCCGTCCATTAATTACGTACGGGTTTAGGGAGAGAAGATCGGAGATCTTACGTATTCCTTACGTAAGTTTCTTAAAATAATTTTTTATTTATTTATAATTTATAATTTTTTTAAAGCTCAATATGATATTTATGTTCTTATATTAAAACTACTTAAGAGGCTTTAATTAAAATGAAACAACGTTGTCATAGTATATACCACAATATATTCAGATAATTAATTGTTACTTTTTACAGAATTGATTTACGCTGTGCTATTTAAATTACCAAGAAATTTATGCTAAAGGTTAAAAAAAAGGTCATTTAAAAAAATTTTGGGGAAAAAGGAAAAAAGTCACGGTCGAGGAATAAAAAAATAAAAAATGTTTGCAAAAGGTTATAATTTATAAACTTGTTAGAATAAGTAAGGATTACTAAACCTGAACCCGGACCTGTATATGACGTTAATGAAATACTCTGCCCTGACTAATAATTTTAAATAAATGCGTTGAGTAAGTAATACCAACCTAATTTGGTATTATTAGGTTGGTAATCAACTATAACAGTATTACTATATCAAAACACAGTTTATCATATGTGTGTGTGTGTGTGTGTGAAGACAGTAGAAGAACCTAAATATAGAAAATCGAGAAGAATATTATTTTAGCTTCATTTATTGCAAATATTTTGGCTCACGCTAACATCAGAAGTGGAATTCGAACCAACGTTTAACTGCAAACGGATAAGTTTTTTTTGTCGTGTTTTTTTTGTTTTTGTTGGTTTTGTGTTTTATTTTTTCTCTCGTTTGGTTTAAAATGAATCAAAATACAGAAGATTCCCAAAATGCAATTCAAAATCCGGACGGATATCCGATGGACTTAGAACAAACGCACGATGCCGTTAATAGCAAATTTTTGATTGATGAATAATGGATTGAACAAATAAACGATTTAAAGAAACGAACTAAAATATCCGATTTCATTATGATATTGAAAGAGGGAGACGCTCTACGAGAAAATGAAAAATAAAGTTTTTCGATGGATGGAAACCATTTGATAGGAGTTGGAATAATTTGTGTATGACGTTTGAATAACGTTCCCCAAACAAGAAACATGGCACACGAAGCTAAACTAGGCAGCTAATATAGAAAGTTCAAACCTTGTTAGTTTATGTGAATACGGAATAGAGAAAATACGTAGTACCAACCTCAACTGGAATGGCAGAAAGTAATACGTTCCATTGGTGGAATAAATAACGATATTATTCGACAAAGAATACGAATAAATGTACCAAAGAATCAACAAGATTTTAAAGCTTTACTTCGACAATATGATAGCGAAATCAAAGATTATCATCGAAGAGTACCAAAACAACTCAAGCTAGATACTATGCAATCGTATGAGAAAAACGGAAATTATCAAAAAAGTGTTTCAACTGTAAAAAAAAATAGGTCATTCAAAGAAAGACTGTAAATATTCAGAAAACCCGAAGCATGCAATGAAAGAAATCTAAATTAAGAAGCAAAAGAAGTGTTATAATAGTAAAGAAATTCAACTTGTAGCTGAGGATTGCAAAATTGGCTTTGAGTCTACCGCCTTGCAAGCTCCTGGAAGAGAAGTCGATAGACAGTAGCTGTATTCCTGGCGTAGATGGCGTAAATCATGGGCTCCCAACCGGTGGTACGCGTACCACTGGTGGTACGCGGGAACGTTTCAGGTGGTACGCGTAAGTGATGTGTGCAAGAGTGAAGATAAGTTCCATTACTCCTAATGTTGATATTTTAAATTTTAATTTGTAAAAAATCGTTAAAAACTCGCTATTCTAGCT
The DNA here is from genome assembly GCA_905340355.1 of Rhagonycha fulva. NCBI lineage: Eukaryota > Metazoa > Arthropoda > Insecta > Coleoptera > Cantharidae > Rhagonycha > Rhagonycha fulva. The sequence continues at coordinate 11,765,619 of HG996555.1, forward strand.
CCAGTTTTTAAAAAATTTTCCCCAGGTGGTACGCAAGTGCAAAAAGGTTGGGAACCCCTGGCGTAGATTGATTGGTTGGAAGACGATTCGGCGTCCCGGATTGTGCGTTGTCATGGGAAATTATGGATTGAACTTGGCGTAGTTCTCAATGATGAGACCCCGAATTTGATATGTACTGGATAGTGATATAAGTGTGTTGTCAGGAATGGACGAAGAGTAGAAAGGTGGAGTCCCGAGCGTTGGATGATTTTTGTATATTGGTGAATGCACCGTAATCTTGGTTGTGATTGGCGCATTTCTGAAGTATCCGTATATTTGCTCTCGTAGAGAACAAAACTTCTAAACAGTCTATAGTTACTTTGGGTTTTTTGTTTAAACGAGCTGGCATCCAGGGGCAGTAATGACTGATAAAGCGGAAATTTTCACTTCATCGGAATTCGTTAATTGTTTTAAACGAGAAGATGTTGAATTGCACCTTAAAAATGTGGGAGTGCCCAGAGGTGGCGGACAGGTAAAATCAGTGATAAAAGTCTTGTCTGATCTAGTGAAAAGTGCGTTGAACAACAGAAAGGAGATTGAATGGTTTGCAATATTGACCGGAATTGAAGCAGTACTTAATGAAGGTAAAAGTTTGGCAACTTGATATACGTCGGATGCATTTATGTTCTGAGGGAAGAATCGCGCAAGCGGAAATAGGATTTGGCAACAGTAAGATTTGGAAAGCTAAGCGGGAGGTTTTTGGGACTAAGCAAAATTATAGAAATGCTGGCTAACGAACGTTGCGTATTTGGAGGTTGGAGTGAAAGAGGCTACTTATGAGCAGTTGAGAGGTTGGTTTAACAGACAATTTTGAGGAAAATATGACTAGTGAAGCAATTTGATTCATTGCTTTTCTTTGGTAAGTACATTTATACTATAATGTACATTTTCACATATACAAAACAATACTGAAAGTAGCTGTTTACAGTACAGAAATGTTAAAACCTCAATTGTTTTATGTGCAATCCTACTAAAATGTACACTTTGACATATATTTTTGACGTATTTTGTGAATTTTAAATATTTTATTGCTTAGCAACATAGGTATTTCGTTAAATTATTATCGTACATTTTTGCAGAAAATGTGCATTTCATTCCAATTACACATAAAATAGTTTATGCGCTTTATCCTTAAGGTGCCTTTTTGGCATTTGCGTGGCTATAGACTTCGTCTGCGCCTCAGTCTATAATTTTCCGCGCTCATGCCAAGAAGATGCACTTTCAGGACTTGGTGCATAAATAACTATTACGGACGGTAGAACCAAATTATTATGGCGTTGCGGCCGAGTTATTTATGGCGTTGCAGCCGAGTTATTTAAGGCGTTGCGGCCGAGTTATTTAAGGCGTTGCGGCCGAATTATTTAAGGCGTTGCGGCCGAGTTATTTAAGGCGTTGCGGCCGAGTTATTTATGGCGTTGCGGCCGAGTTATTTAAGACGTTGCGGCCGAATTATTTAAGGCGTTGCGGCCGAATTATTTAAGGCGTTGCGGCCGAATTATTTAAGGCGTTGCGGCCGAATTATTTAAGGCGTTGCGGCCGAATTATTTAAGGCGTTGCGGCCGAGTTATTTAAGGCGTTGCGGCCGAGTTATTTAAGGCGTTGCTGCCGAATTATTTAAGGCGTTGCGGCCGAGTTATTTATGGCGTTATTCAAAATTCAAAAAAAAAAAAAAATGTCACGGGGACGCGACAATTGCAGGAAGGCCGTGTTAGAATAAGTAAGGATTACTAAACCTGAACCCGGACCTGTATATGACGTTAATGAAATACTCTGCCCTGACTAATAATTTTAAATAAATGCGTTGAGTAAGTAATACCAACCTAATTTGGTATTATTAGGTTGGTAATCAACTATAACAGTATTACTATATCAAAACACAGTTTATCATATGTGTGTGTGTGTGTGTGTGAAGACAGTAGAAGAACCTAAATATAGAAAATCGAGAAGAATATTATTTTAGCTTCATTTATTGCAAATATTTTGGCTCACGCTAACAAACTTATAAATAGAGAGCGGATTTATATGTATTTAATGTATTCACATATAACTTAATATTTTCGGATTTTACCTCACATAAAATTATTATCCATATTTCGCATGTAATCGCATGTATATGGTGTCCATATTTGAAAATGTTCTTAAACTTCTTATTTAAAAATCAATTATAATTGAAAATTTAAATTTAAAAACTGCGTAAACTTAAAATTTTAATCCATAATTTCTACATTCTAAAATATCATTTTGCAGATCACTTTATTAAAAATAAAATGTTTACAGACGGCCATAAAAATTTCGGACTTTTCATTTTATACCTCCCATTGTGTCTGTACATCAGCAAAGTAATACAATTTTGGCCATTAAAAATACCATTTAAACGATAAAATTTGGTACTACTATTTTTTCTTTAGCATAAATCCCAAATAAATATGTAATTTTTTATATCAATACAATAAATAATATGTATTTCTTTAATTCATATTTTAGTAATTTTAGTGTCACAAAATAGTGATTTTTGCATATTATGTCGACTTATTATAACCCTATATAAAAAATTTATTTAGGGTTGCAGGTAGCTATCGAGGTTCCGAAAATACAAATTTTACGATTAAAACCTCGATGAATTCTGAAAGAGTATATTATTTTAAATATGTGAATTAAGGGAGACGGAATGCCCTAAGTGCACCTGTTTTTTCAAAAATCGAATTTAAAAAATCACGATTTTCATAGCAATTTTCAAGTTCAGCGCTCAGGATTGGTGAATCAATGCATTCTATTGACAGTCCGTGTAGTTTGAACTGGTCTTAGCTTTGCGCAGAGCGACGATAACAAGGTCACACTCGGGGCGTTTACTCAATGTCTCGGCACCGACCTAGATCAATTCTTAAGTGAACTAGCCGCGGGCATGTATGGTAGAACCCCTTTTTCAATCGTACAATCCCACTGCGGCTACTGTTGCGTCTGCTGTCTAACGATTTACTCATTCATCAAAGGTTGATTATCGTCTTCGCGCGGGTCAACACTCTACTTTGAAGTGCGACAATGCTCTACGCTTATAGTATTATACATACACACCAAACCATCCTTGCGATGTTCTTAGATGTTGAAAGAGGTAATGGAGGCTGCGCCTCCACAAAACTCTGTTCACAAAGTGATGCTATGCTATGCTATAGCGACGATAACCGGAGCGACACTTGCATTGCGATGCTGCAACAGTGCACTTCGAACGAAAATCATGGTTTTCAATACTAAATGTGCAGGAAAAATGGCTTAAAGTGCCCGAGCGCAGCGAGGGGTGCTTTAAGTCGATTATTTTTTGCACAACCACCTTGCGTTTAGAATCCACTCAAACGAGTTTTACCCCTCAAAGATCCACCATTTTCCTTAATCCACGGGCCTAGGGGTATTTTTTAAATTAGTGTCGTTTTCATCAAAATGGCCCGAAGCGCCCGAAGGGTGCGTAGGGTAAATTTTGATGAAAACCACCATGGCACGAGTAGGATCCACGCGAAAAAGTAATCATCAGCGGGGTCTTATGGCATAACAGTGCACGGACGGAGCACAGAATACATTGATTCACCAATCACGAGCGACGTAACTTGAAAATTGCTATAAAAATCGAGCTTTTTTAAATTCGATTTTTGAAAAAACAGGTGCATTTAAGGCATTGCGTCTCCCTTAATTCTCTTATTTAAAATATACTCTTTCAGAAAACATCGAGGTTTCAATCGTAAAATTTGTATTTTCGGGACCCTAGTAGCTACCTTTACCCTATGAAATATTATGTGAAGTGCTGCACGCGTGACGGGCTCGTTGCACAATTCATAGCACAGTTGAAAATCGTGTTGGTACGCCACTGTCAAAATACATTGTTTTTGTAATAGCCAGGGCTGCGATAAAAATTATGATTTATTTTTTTAAGGGGGAAATAATCAATATTATTTATATTTTTAATTGGGGGTGGAAAAGGGGAGATCAAGATTAATTTCTTTTAAAACTAATCCTTATGTGTAAGATGTAGGAGGGAAGTCAAAATTTGCAAAAATTTTCTTTACGTAATTAATAAACGCTTTCTAATCAACTAAAAATTTTGTTGTTTTTGCCCCCTCACCTTTATATCAAAATTGTACAATTAAAAGAAATTATACAAGTATCATTTTTTTTCAACGAATAACAATTTTTGCATTAAAAAAGCAATAATTATTCTAATAGCTTTATAGTCAAAGTGGTAATAATAACACGAAATAACAAAAATAAATTATCTCGGTCAGGCGTGATTGTGATTGATATGGTTATTCAGCTTCACAAAGTGGAGATTGCTACAAATTCTTCCTTTTCATCTCGTGCAGTGCTAAGGCCTCCAACTAGACGTTTATTATTATAGGTAATGAATTTGATTTTTATGGCGTTAAATAACTTGAAATATTTTAAATTTAATATTACTTTTACTAATATTTTGAATTTGTCAGTGATCTATCAAAAAGTTTTGCGTTCTAAGTCTTGTATGCAAGATTTTGCCGTCGCTGATATGGTATAGACAGACGGGGGGTTTGGGGGAGGGGGTAGCTAAAATCCAAAATGATTCATTTTTCTTTTCTTTATAAAAATGCATTTTGATTGTCAATAAACATTCTAAGCATAATTATTACATTTCAAAACAATTAATTTAAAATTTGTTTTTAATAAAGCAAAAATGATAATATTGAATGAATCTATTCAGTTTATAGACATTGTTTTATTTATAAATATAGGTAATATCAAAAAATATATAGAAAATTTGTGCCAACAAAATTTATTTCTTGAAAGCAAAATAAATGAACACAAATTTATAACGATTTATTTAAAACGGTAGTCTCAGCAATATTGATATTAAAATTTTGTTAATCCCTTCTCGCGCATCGTACTGCAAAAGTTAATATCTACATTATGAGGAATACGAATATCACGAAAAAAAAGTATAAAATAAACATGTCACAAGCGTCATAATATTACAGAATAAGTAAAACAATTTTTATTTAATAAATATAAAAATTAAACTATTGAGGCACGATATATTTAATTTGTATTTTTTTTAAATAATATTTAATAAAAAAATTATTTTGCAAGCAGTATTGTTAAAATTGACAATCAATAATTCTCTGCTTATCTGAAGATTATAACACCTATTCTTGCAGCTCCTACATAACTAATTTACAAATGTTTGCTTTGTGACTCCCCTCTGTTAGTATCCCCTCTCATATTTGTAATTTTGATGGAAAATTTTTAGATTACTTCACTAATTTCGGTTATAATTAGATACAATTTTGTACACTATAGGTACAACAAAAGCATTCTAAGGATTTTATTGAACGCTAGTTGTTTATTTATATATAGCGCCGTGTGAGATTTTTAAGAAATATGACAGCAAGTAAGATAGTTATGGGTTGAACTCACCCGTTCTCTAGTTTGGTGAACGTTATCAAGATTGATAGATTAGACCCAGGGTCTCAGATCTCTGACAATGTGATGTAGCTAAAACAAAAGTATTCAGTGCAACTATTATAATAATTGTAGAAGTCCCCTTTCACTGATTGTGAGTCCTTGTGATCCAACATGGTAAAATTCCGAGTGTTTAAAAATGTTTCACAAAATTTAAAACATCGGCTTAGTCGCCTCTCGCTAATTTAATAATAATGATAACAAATATATTCTTATATTTATGAAAAACAACAAAATTCTTAAAGAGGGGTGGGGGGTTGAATCAAATAAATTATTATTATTCATTTAAAAATAAGCAAATGACCAAAGAGATATTTTGCAAAGGTTGTGAAAGCAGTTTAAAAATTAAATAATAAAATTATCCCTTGGAATGCACAAAATAGACTTCAATTGTTAGAAAAAAAATTAAAACCAAAGAAAGAAAATAATAAATAAAACAAAATAATATAGAAACATAATTTAATAACATAGGTACACTTACATATTATACAAAATTAATTAGTATTTAAAAAATAGTTAACATATAATTAAAATTAATTAAAAATTTTACTAAAATAACCAAACAAAAAATTGTTACTTTAAAACAAGGATACTGATTGAATATTTTATCGATGGTCCATTATCAACAACTGCGTCAATGTACATATTAATAAATGAAAGAAGGGTTGATATAAAATTTGCATAGACTACAAGCGCTTTAGCTGCGCTTTTTAACGGAACAAAAAGTTAGGGCTTAGGACAGTTAGTAAGTTACTTTTGTACATATATTAAGTTGTAAACAGATGTCTCAAATTATATACGAAACTAATTTGCAATCGTCACCTTATTCAAATGTATTTTAATTTATAAAATTATAAATCATTCGTTTGTAATTTGCTAATCGATTCAAAAATTTACGCATCATAATTGCACTTTTATTAAATGCGAATGTCGTCGTGATCCGACAAAGTGGCACATGATTACAGTGTGATCTCTTTGCAAATATTGACCGAAAGCTTAGTTATCGATGGTGTGAGTGCGGGAACGCACAGTTGTTCCGATCGATTTCGAAAATCTTGCGATTTTAGATATTTGTTTGGTTATGTGTAGCGTAAAAATTGGCACATTGCACTAATGAATTTTTATTTTTGTATAATAAATTAGTTGGCGCTAGGGTGGAGTTAAGGGAAGGCCTACTTGCAGGGGTAATCCGTGTCTTGGGGGTCCGTGACAACGTGAAGAAACGGGTCCTCCGTGGTGTCCATGATGAGCTCCGTGCAAACTATTGGCCATTCTTAACTGAAACAAAGAAAAATTGTTAAATTTTTGCATTTGAATTGTAATCACAACACCCAAATCGGTTTCAGATAATCCTGACAGTAACATTTATATTAGTAGGTTTTCAATGATTTAACGTCGACTGGACAATAATGAAAATAAGTCTCCCGATTTGAAGCTTTCAGTGATAGGGTGTGAATTGCAAAAATTTGGGACTAATCAGTCGTGTGGATGCCCACTGGAAGGTCGAGTTAGAAAATTTTGTAAAGTACGAGAACCAGCGTCGGTCACATCACTTCACGGCCGGTTCTAATTTTTTGGATACTAATGTAAGTATCGAAAAAAAGCAATTATTTGGTGAAGTTCATTCCCGTCATGCAATTTGCTGTAACAATGAGAACATTTTAGAAACCCGCCTTCACAAAACTGATAGGTACATCAATCCATTTTGAGTGAATGAACTTTAAAAATCTCTTAATAGCACCTTACAATTTTCGAGATCAAAAAGTTTGTTGTAATGTTTGAGTAAATTGCTGATGAGGTCCAGGTATGCGTTTACAGTATACATTACACAAATCAAGTGATGTATTGTGAAAAGTTTTGAGAAAACAAGAAAAAAATGTTGTGTACGCACTTGAATCCAGGTAGTATCAGTTCCGGTCCCTAATTTTCATGTTTTACGGTTCACATAAGCACCAAAACGATATTAACTGTTGAAGATAACATTTTACACGGATTAAGTTTCAAATAGCTTATCAAGATGCAATATTGTCACAGTATCAATGATCTAATCCTATTGAGGAATAACGACAAGGATAACATGAACAGGCGGCTTTCTATTATACAAACTTTTTTATAGGATGTCGTTTTCTTTTAAGAAGGATACTTTAGGATCTTTCAGTTATTTTAATGGAGGGTTTACATAAACAATCATGGCGCTTTGATTCATTTTTTGTCGTGTCGCAGCGGCATCTTTTTGAGATTATAGGGATTGTAGCAAAGTTAAGTAAATAATAAATAAGGGTCCAAATTTCTTTGACATCTGTTCCACTTCCTTAATTTTGACAATCAATCAGTAAACATTAAATTTTAATGATCATCAAATTATTATCAGCGAATATAAATTTTAAGTTATTATATGAATAGAGGACGCACGAAATAATGAAAGTGTTCGATACGCACAAAATGCTTAGATGATTTTTTTTGTTGTAGAATACAAAACAAGCGAGAGATCACTAACAAGCGTCGAGGGTGGTAAAGATCGAGGGCGCGACCCTCGTAAATTAAAGGGCGCCCTCGCAATTCTAGACGCTACCGTCCGTATGGGTCAATCACTTTTAAAACCTCCCTTTACTAAAGGAAACAATGCCTTTACTGCCAACAAACCTTTTTTACAGCAGTTATTAGTCTAATAATAGACCCTGCGAGGAAGCTTCTATTAAAATTTTGAGATATATTATGCCCTTTGATGTTTTTGACGATGGCGTAATCAAAAATAATTTACTACCTACAATCCGTTGATAAATTCAACATTTTATTTAATTTCCTCATCGTTTAGCTGGATTACTGAAAATCTGTAAAAAGAAACGTTTGACAGAAAAATATTATCCTCGGTAATCCTATCTTGATGTCTGTTTCAACTGGTCTTTGATGCACCCCTTAAAATAATAAGCTTAAAGGCTCAATGGGATTTATTCCAAATTTAATTCGTGACAAAGCATTAATTAAAATGATCTGTGTTATTTACTAGTAAAGTACTGGAAAAGCCAACCGATCCTTTCAATCAAATAGAAAAAAATTAGAAAAACATTTTTTGAACTACATTTCTAGGCACCTAAATAATTTTTGCTTTGCTTTTTTTTTCATACCATGTGAAGTGAATAATATGAAATTTAAAAGTTAAATTAGATAAACTTTTATATAGAGCCGTTGGAGATTTTTCTAACTTCAATTAGAACGCAGCTAAAATGCAATTAGTTTATGTATTAATAACCCGTATGGGTGTTGTCCCATGTGGATTTTACTGTATTCCATGGTCATCTCGCTTCTGGTTTAGGGTTTTCCATATTTGATCGGATTATTTTGCAAGCGGTGACGTTTCTAATCATAAATATAGGACAGGTATTTGCTTTGGACTGCTTTTATTTTATTTTTACCTTGAAAAATTTGGACCTTGGTTGAGACTATTTAAAAAAAAACTTGAAAAAATGAGAAAAGTGGATCGCTAATGACAATTCTTCTCCATTTTAATTCAGTTGAATATTCAAAAATTGGCGTTAATTTACTGATTCAATCCAACTTTTCGATTGTCTGGAATAATTGGAAGTTTACACAAATTCATTACCCGTATAATATCACCTTTAGTAGGTAATTTGCAGAAAAGTTGAAAAATAAAAATCACCGCAAGCAATTTTTAAATAATTTGAATCTGTAATTGGTACCGCAGTAATTTTCTGAAATTGTTGAGAAAAGAATAGCTGGAAGTAATTTTTTTAAAGGAGCATTGAATCTTAGTCACTAAGCCATAAGTTATAAACTCTATCTTTCTTCAGCGTTCCATTATAATTAAGTAAAAATGCAATAATAAATTAATCAAAAGAAAAACGAAAAATCCACAAAACAGTAATAAACTAATCATAAAATTTTAGCCTCAAACCGAGCATTCTCAAATTTGTATTTGATGACTATTTCAAATTTTGAATTTGTTTTGTATTAATATAATTTTTATTTTTTCTAATATTTGGTATTTTCTAATGTTAATATTTTCTTCATGGTAAAAAATCACTTCCAGATATATGTAAATTATTTTAGTAGGTACATCAAATTTTGAATAAATAAACAAAATTAATTTTGAATGCTTTGATTCTTATATTAGGCAACTTATTTTGAAAATTATGTAATTTATTATATGAATTAATTATATTTTAAAATTTTACTGTGCTTCTTTAATTTATTTCCAATACTCTACTTTTGCACTACCACTGTTTTTTGTACTCAAAAACTAATGGGAATCTAAACGCCGAGAAATTAATAATTTTTTGGCTCCTAAATGACTGTGACGTCCTTTTGTTAGTGATAAAATATACTCGTAAGTAGCTACAAAAAACATTAAAATTTTGATAAAAATGATTTAAAAGCATATAATTCGGGGTATCCTCGGATCCAAAATTACGTAAAAAACACTAATAATAGAAATTACTTACGACACAACCCAATATTACAAATATTCTTGATATTCGGCGTCCTTTCGAATAAATTTAATTTTTTAAGTTGTAACTTGTCAAAACGTCAATAATGATCAATAATTTTGAAAATAACTGGCACTTAACTTCCTACATATTGTTATCAACAAAGAAGTCAGATATATAGGGCCCCATTGTGTATAAAATACTGACCGGTGAATTGAAGCTTTTGTGTACATAGTTTGCCCAAGCAGGATGCAGAATTGGTGAAATATAACTAATAATATAATACTGCAATCGAACAGATGATTTATTAAGGGGTAGTCTTGATTGAATTGTTAAACGATAGTTCATTCAAAAATTGAGAGGCATGATACGTAATATTATAATATTTGGACATATTTAGGGAAATGAAAATTTATGATTTGGAATCATTCAACTAGAAAAGTGTTAACGAACTCACAAAAGTTACACTCGACCGAACAAGAAGTTTTTTAGAAAACACGATTTTGGAACTAATCAATTAAAAACGTGTCCGAGAACTTTCAAAAGTATTTCAAAAATTTTTTTAATTATAACGACGCAATAAAATTAAACTGCACGAGGGATCCTTTATTGAATTTGTAGATATATTTTGATTTCAATTAAATTATTTTATTGGATCGACCCCTTGGAATGCTTTATCAAGCCCTCGCAGCTTATAGAAATGCGTTTCAATTTACAATAATTGGAAGGGTTATATTTTTTATAAACGTACCCCTCCGACATTTTTAAAATAAAAAATGTTTACAATAATAATAATTAAAGGTAATTTAAAAAGTTGCGACATTTTTTTAATGGGAATCAATTTTGAATTGAATTGTAAAAATGAAAGCTGGATCAAAAATTTGTATTGAATTGTTCCCCCTTATTAGATACTCTTAGGGGGGTCTCTACGTGATGTAAGATTCCCCACTCCCTCAACAGCTTCTAGTTCCGTAAACAATATTACTCTCTGCAGGGAGACATATTGACATTTGAAAAGGTGCCGAAGTGAAAAATCAAAAAGGGGCCTCATATTTGTGTTTATGATGCTCCCTACGGTGATTCAAGTTTGGGCACGTTTTGTTACAGTATTTTATGCTGTTAGCATATGTCTGACCTGGCTGTCTGAATAATAAGCTTTACTATTGTTGATAATTCTAACTGACATAAGTTGTTGAAAATTTTAAAGCATTATTGTAGTAATATAAACATCTTGAAGCTCTTAATACAAAGCTCGATGTTTGGAACGGATACTAACGTGAGCCGATTTCAAAATCTTCCGTATATTTTTCCAAAAAACGTAGTAACTATTGGAGATTTGGTACTAATAATTAACGTCTTTTATGTGTTCAGGTGTCGTTTTCGAGAAGATGAAAAGTTCCAACAACAAAAGAAAAAACTTGAGAAGCTTTCATATCATCTAAATATCTAACATCGAATACAAATAATCCATAGGTACTTAACCGAAATGAATCTTAAATAATATCAATATCCATAAACAGGTGAATTGAAAGCGGATTAAAGGACTTTAAAGTTTCAAATAGAATCTACACCGTATTGCTCTTTATATTCAGGAAAATCTGCGTGGGAGACGACATGATGAATAAACAGATTTATAACAATGAACTTGATGCTTGGGGCAAAATCGTTGTAAATGGGAGTAAATCTGAAAGGTTATTCGTACATGTTTGTTTTGCCATCAGCAATTTTGCGCTCGGACGCTTTCAGTACCTAACTGCAAGTAGGGACCGTAACTAGCAATTTACCGTCGTTATGCTTTGTGATGTTGGAGCATGTTGATTTATCATTAAAGTAAAACTTGAAACCCAATTCAAAAAATTACCTCTAAATCCTGATCGGGTCTGTCTTGTGAACGATAGCCTCGTTGTTTATCTTCAAATTCTCTTAATCTTTGGTTGTAGCGTTCGATTTGTTCCCTAAGGATGGCATCTTCGGCGGCAGCGCGATCTTCGCAGTATTCTAAACATCCAACACCGTCGAGGCGTTCCAAATCCAACCATCCTCTCCACCTGACGCAAACTCCATTCATGATTAATGAAGATTTTATGTGAATCTGTAACGAAGATGATTTGTTAATACTAATAAAAATCCAAAATTTTTTGCATTCTAATATTAGAAAAAAGGAATTTTGAGGTGAAGGTGACGGTTCCAGGAATAAACAAGCATTTACAAAGCACTTTAGAATAGCACCAAATAAATCTTAGAACTTCAGATGACATTTTCTACAACCTACTTTTGACTTACGTATAAGTAAACCTTTTCATTGTTAGCAGATGCAGTCAAACGTGAAACAGGTAGTTTTATAAAAATCAAAATCCTGAACTAAAAATTGTAATAAACTTTTAAACAATGGATGAATAATGGACAACACGCTTAATAAAAGATTTATAATCTGGATCATTTATTAAAATGGGCTACGTCAAAAAATGACCCTTGTTAATGAGCGTAAGGTATACCCTTTTAATAGGGGTAGTTTTACTTTAGACAAAAGGGAGATTTAAATGCTACGCATTTGTAAGGTGACATGTGTAAACACAATGCTAACAACTGGTTCTTTTAAGAAATTTTTAATTTTTTTGTAGTAATGAAATATGGTGCGAATTAATTTTGTTATAAAAACGTATGTGTGAATGTTATTTCAGGACCGGACTTGAGAAAGCTACTACAGTTATTGAGTTTTTTTTTCTAATCGAAAAATTTCATGCCTCTGGATTTCAATCAAGAAAAATTACAGTAATCATCGTAAAAGCAATTTGGTTTCAATATTGTACGTGAAGTTATTCTTTATACCAATAAAAACTTTTTGGTTCCAATTGAGTTCCTTCCTTTAAAACGGAGCGATTTGCATCACAAGAAATTTTTATTACAAAACCAGTTAAAATTAAATTAACAACTCTAGCAAAGGGTTAAAATGGTGAAGTCATATCGAAATCGGTGATTTTTGTATAGTCATGAACGAAAAATTAGGTTACCACACCTCTAATGCATATTTAATTTAATAAAATTTGGTTATGATGTAATTTTTGGTGTGATCATTCTCAATTAAGAACAAATTTCCGACACACTATTAATAATTTCGTTATTATTAAATTTTGCATATAAGTAAAAGGGAATTTCCAATTGCGCTATTAATATTCGCAATACGTGAAAATAAGATTGAAAACCTTGAACACGTCGCCGTCAACAAACAAAAAATGTGTAAACATCTTTTACCTGTTTAAATTAATAATTACAAAACACGAAAACGTACCCAAAAATGGTTTTATAATTTTATTTCTAAAAGAAAAAAATATTCTTAAATCGTCAGGATGATGATGATGGATGTTGGACAAAAAACTGGTGATGTAATAAAATTGACCCTTTTTTCAGGAAAATTAATAAATTAAACTTCAATAACTTTATTAATTCCGATAGAATAACAAACAGCGTGAGTTGAACATGGCAATGTTCCCCGCGGGGTTAACATTGCCCAAAAGGACCAACATCAACCCTTGTCTCAAACCAGATGTTCGGCAAAAAACTTGATAATGACATAATTTTCGCACGCCTTTTTCTATATAAATGTTACAATAGTTAAAAAGGGTTTCAAAGAAACAAGTCAAGTTGAAAAGTGCCCCATACTGCGTTTGACTTGCCCATTTGACCCATTGTTTCTGGCCCTATTAACCCCCTAAGTAAACCGATTTAAATATTTTTCAAATCGAAAAAAATTGACAAATTATTAATAACTCCCTAATGTCCGGATGCGCGTTAAATAATAGGACTCCGACAGGTAATACTGCACATTCAACCCCTTTAACTAGCCAGATGTCCAACAGCGGTCATTGGTTGGTCAAAGAAGAATAGGTGAGTTTTTGATTTATACATTACGCCTACTTTATTCACTGGACAGTAAAAATTTTGTATATTAATAGGCCAGTCTTATTTCTCAGTACAACCCATGCTTACGTGCTCTTTGTAAAGGGTTGACGCCCTGTATTATAAAATTGTAACAACACAAAATACTGGTTATAAAATTTTAATTTTACAAGGCCAAAAAATGTACCTGGGTACTCAAATTTAGGTCAAGTCACAGCAAAAACGTCATAAAACTATATTTACCGAAAACCTAAAAACTGCAATTAAGTTGCAAGGGATCGGTAATTTTGGAACCGTCCTGGTTTAAGTTTATTACAATGAAAGGATGCGCCCGTCATAACCATGACAGTAAATAACCATATCTGTCCATTGAACTACTTTACGATCAATTTTATTGTTTAATTTGTTAAAAGTTGAACGTTTCAAAACTAATACAAACGAAAGGGCAATTAAAAAAATTCGTTGCGAGCAATTAACAAGGGTAAAAACGGAGTTTTTGAATTTGGATAAATACTGGGTATTATACGAAATATTGAATTTTGAAGAGTTGATTATAGAGATTTATGCAAGCAGAAAAATTAACACTGCAGTACTAGGTACTAAATTTTATTTGTAAGGCCAAAAAATCGTTGCACCAATTTGTGACTCGTGCTAATTATCTATAACAATCAAATTATCACTTCCTGACACATATAATTTCAAACAGATGTATGAAAACAGATACACTGAAAACAACACCCCTGAAGTATAATATTGCGTATCGAATACCAAAACTCAACGAGGCAGAAATAACCTAAACTGACGCACTACTTTTGCTTGTTACACCCAGTAAAAATTGTAGACCACCCGTACTTAGAGTACAGATCACCCTTACATACAGAAGGAATAAAGAAAAAGTCCTAATTGGTTTACATTCGCTGATTTCAATATTTGTATGCAAAAGGACGTGAAAAATTGAATTTGTATGCATTTACATGTTGAGTACTCCATGAATGCATTTTGAAAGCTTTTCATTGTTAGTAATATTTGCGATGAGTTCTTTCTGTTTTGGATTACAAAATTAAACGAACCAAATGTTCCTATAATACCTATGTAGAAAAAACAATGAAAGTTATTTTGGTTATTGATATAATGAAGGGAACCGGAAAACCACTAGGAACGGTTATTATTACATATATCTGACCACAAAAGTGATATCGTGCTTTATCGAAAATTCAACCTGGATATGAAATGTCAAGTTATTGTGACAATGTTTTCATGAAAAATTGTGTGCAATAATCTTGTTAGGGTAACTTGGAATTACAAAAGTGTATGAACGTGTTAACTACAAGTTTATTGCATTCAAGTAGTGGGATGACAAATTGTAGTTATATTAAACGAGAACATCCTGTACATCCCTCTGTCTGATTGATGATCCATCCAGGTGATACATTGGCGTTACTAATCGAAACATTAAAGGGTTACAACTCGAGGGAAACTTTTCCCAAATTAAATTTTTGGACAAAGAAGGACGACATTTTAAATAAACTCTGTAATGACAAGATAAACCACTGATTATTTAGACAAGGCTGAAATGTAATTATACTGTAAATTTGTGCTCTACTAAAGGCGCCTGACTGTAATAAAATGTTTAACAGTTATTTATAAAGACAGGGTATGGCAGACTTACAATAAACATAGGTTTATGATACACAAACTAAGCTTTGAAGAACCGCACTTTATAGACGCCATTACTTGGACCATCCATCCAGACAAAGACATCGTGACCCGTGGGTATATGTACAACAGTTGGGAACTTAAATAATAAAACGTTATTTTTTTAAAAACAACATATGGCTGGAAATAACCAATAATAATTTGCATTAACGTAAAATTTTAAGTGGCAGCCAGATTTTTGAAAGAACTTCCAACACACTGTAACAAATGTTGGATAAACGCATTTCTGTTGATTTACTTCCAAATGATTTGGAATATTAGTTGAACAAATCTTAACAGTATGGTTAATAACCAATATTTTGATAGCTATTTTGTGATTGTTTGATTATAATTACATATTTTAAATTCCAGTAGGTGAAGAAACCTGGAGGACTTTTGGCCACACTTAGGCGGAATGAAGGCCATAGTTGTTGAGAATTTGGCCTTTTTGAAAAGTTATTGCGACAAATTAGATGCAACCGTCTAATTCAAAGATCAAAAAATTGTTTTACGTTAGTAGACTTCAGTTGGTTGGTAATAAATGGACAAACCAATCCAAGGCGTACTTAAAAATTACACGCACAGGAGGCCTCCGGCCGCAATAATCATTTAATGCGTGATTGATGTGATTGTTCGGCCTCCCAAGAAAAGGAGAAATTGTAAACTTGTTTTAGTTGATTATATTGAGATATCCTCTCGTTGGGCGCCGATATTTACTTGCAAATTTAATAACGTTGTAACAATAATGGACTCCATTAGTGTGACGTCTAAAAGGTTAAAGCGCCTAGATATAGGCGAACCATATTACACGAATTTGATGCAGTGCTTAATAGGCATATGCTTATGCACTCAATTCGTAACAACTATGGTTTTGCTATTACTAGTGCTAATTATTCTTTTAATTCATACTAATCCATAAATAAAGCATCAATTTAAAATATTTTCAGTTTTGGTTTAAAACTGAAAATTATATTCCATTTTCAACTAAAATTTCTCAGCTTTTAAATCAAAACTGTTCCAAAATTTAAAACTTTTATTTCCAAAAATTTTATAACCAGTCCACCCCAGCGTAAAATTATGCCTCACAGCTCACACAGAAATCCTAAATTATCCCTTGTTTCTTTCAACTTGTTAACCCCTAACTAATAAAATTTTTGTTTTTCTTATCTAATGCTCTTTTGGCAGCAGCTGCATAACATTCTTAAAAGATAATAGAACAGCACGAGTTGGGGAGGTTCTTCCTCATAAGAAAAAACATCACAACCGATTACCCGTGACAAATTTTACAGTTCGACAGAAAAGATGAACTTTCCTGAAAGATTTGGGTCGCTCTAAATATGCTGCTATCCTCATTTGGGAAAATGATTAATGATTCGAGATTAGAATGTGCGTATTCAAAATATTTACTACCGAATCTAACAAAATTCGTGAAAGCATAAATTTGTGTTTATTCGTGTAGAAAATTTTCTATTGGAAAGCGCTCAAATACGTACATAATCTTGTTAGCAATTTTTATGGTACATGATCACGTTTATAAAATTTACAAACATTTGGTACCACACACAGAGCAGGAATAATTTTGAAATGGTAAAAGTATTGGAAGTTTTTAAAACAAAAGCGTCACGCCGAGCGTCGTGTGCCGTCTGTTAGACAATGGAAGTAGTGGAAAATAATGAACCCCTTTCTTGCTATTGAAAAAAACTTTTTAATTGACATGAAAATGAATCTTGCTGACGGTCCCAGTGCTAACTAGCACGCGTTTGCATTGTGGGAGGAAAAATGATAAAGAAAGCTCGGTTATTGTTTTTATATAATGACATAATAGGTGATTTGCTTTGTGTTCCTAATTGAAGAAGTCGTGTCGAGTTATTATAATTTTGCCTAATTAAACCGAAAATTGTAATAACAGCCTTGCAACGCATAATTTGGATGAGGCAAGTAACCTACAGCCTTGGGCTTAAAATAACAAAATATTTTGAAAAGCTGTTCGACTTTTGACTTTAAAGGTAGTTTTAATTTATATCCCGAGGCAGGGCTTTGTCGCCAGTTGTACAGCGAGAACAGACCAATTTATTTTTAAAGGGGCTGTAAATCTTCCGCTAGCATTGTTCTAAGACAAGGTATGAACCCGAGACCCGTGCTTATACAAGAATCTAAAAGATTAGCACATTCAAACGGAAAGATTACACAACAAATTCAGAGCTATTTTAGTTTAAATAAAAATTGAGCTATAAATTTTATAAAAGAGAGAACTCAAAGTTGGATCCACTAGTTCAAAAATAACCAAAAAATATTTTTTTAATTGTAAATATATTTTTTTATGAAGGTAAGGTAACTTTACAGTTAAGGTTTATCCAATAATCTTTTTGCCGACTTTGAACTTGCAACTATTTGGGCAATGCAGTAATTGCCATCCCTCAATTTTGGCTACCTGAATTGTTAACTTTAAAGTGTGAACAATTGCATTTGGATACTGTAAACTTTTATTAGGAGAAAGTTGTTGAAAGAAGTTTGCTGCAATGAATTTTCCCAAACTTGGTAACTTTAGGGTACAGAAGCTTTCAATTCTGAAATTCGTTTCAGTTGTGTCAAAATTACATACTCGTTTAAAACACACCTAAGCTAAAACCGGAAGCTGGCCATTTGACCATTTGTTTAGAGAATGGCCAATTTGCACAATGCGTGCTACATCCTTTATACCAATGCTTATTTGTAAGCTTAACGACCGTGTCGTTAACGTGGCATGCTAGGGGTATATTACGTTATATTAAAGACGTTTATTTACTGTACAGCTAATAAAATCTCGGCTGATGATGATAAATAAAAACCAACTTTAATCGTCGAATTGCTAAAGTAAAGAGCTCTACTTTTTAAAATTACATGCTATTTCCAATAAAGAATCCTTTTGAAAGGAAGGTTTCATAACAACAGATAATTTTTTACGGATAAGTAGATAATGAAGAGGTTAATTACCAGAATACAATGAACGTGTGCTTAGCGGTAAAATAACACAAGGAAGAGAAAACTTAAGAAGTACCCCCATATGGTGTTCGCGTGGCAGACGATACTACTCACAACACGCAAGGGTTTCTTCAGCAAATTTTAATAAAACTTAATTACCATCCCGAACATCAGGCAAAAAGTACTACCTTAAATTTTAAACTGATTTTCTATGAGGAGCTTTAAAAGCTCAATTTCACTGCTGTAAAAGCTAAAGCAATAAAAATAGTAGAGTAAACTTAAACTGACAACATAAATAAAATCAGTAAGCTATACACTAACAAACGCTTACAATGGCGCCTGTCGGCGGATCAATAAAAGCGTCGCGACGCTATTGGACGCTGTAAAGTTGTACTATCCGCCATTTTAGCCTAAAGTATTGAATAAGAGTAAATATTGCAACGGTAAAAAAGTAATTAACAGAATCTTAAATGTTAAAACGGAAAATTATAAAGTGATTAAGAGAAGATATTTAGACCACCCATCAAGAAAATTCTTTTACCTTTCCTGGTTCCTTATCAAAATCGCATTCTCTGTTTTGCATGTAAGAAGAATTTGTTGGAGGCGTAAAAACGAGTTGCAAATTTGTACCGGTCGCTATAAATGCAATTTCTGTGTGGCCTTCTCTACATGCGTTTTGAAAACGGACTTGACGTTCTTCCTGTGGTCTGTCTCTGTATCCTGTGTATCGTACCTAAAATAAAAGAAAAATTGTTAAATATTGTACTTACAAATTTTAAATTAAATTTGAATAGTTTATCTATTTTGTAAATTTCAGTTTTGCTGTTGTTTGTTTATATAGAAAAGCTAAATATTTTTCATCAAATAAATAGCGTAGGATGTAGCACAAATCATCCTTAGAAATCCCAACGATCGCAGAAAAATAACGTGTTGTTTTTACTAATAAACAATTCAAATTACAAAATATTAATTTAGAATTTTGATTGATTGGACTAAAAATATTTTGTGGATTGAAGCTGTGTTTGAAGGATTGAAGCATTTAAAGCAGCAAAATATGCCTTTGCACGGTTTTCCAACGTTAACTTTCCACGGCAGTGCCTCGATTATAGAAAAGCCATATTTTTATCCACAAAAAACTTTTTAAACCCAATTTTATTTACAGATAAACCATCAATGTGAAATCCGAATCACAGCACAAATAATTTGGATGCGATCTAGAATTGAACCTACGACGAAATTAAGAAATTGGAAATCAACTAATGAATAGCTCGATCAAGGATTCATTTTCAATTCAATTTTTTATTACTACGTATTTACAAAATGTAGATTAATTATTTCATGGCAATAAAAATTGTTATTTTTGTAACAATTAACTGTTAGTTAACTAAAGAGACCCATTATTTGAAAGTATCTGTATTAAAATTTATAATTTCCTTCAATAATGATAATAAGATTGCAATGTATACCTACACAGAGAAAAAATTGTACTTAAAAGTAGAACAATTTGTGTCTAGATTGTCTACAAGTACAAATTGTGTGAAAACTTAGTATACAATTTGTGTTAAAAAATAGTACAATTATGCTAGAGATTAAAATGACTAAAATTGTTTTAAAAATGTGTACAATATTGTACTAAATTTTCACACAATTTGTACCTAATTGCAGACAATCTAAGCACAAATTGTTCTACTTTTAAGTAATCTTTTTTTCATTTCTGTCGTATGCTTCTTGAGTAGAACCAGAACTAACTTGAGCACAGAGAAAAAATTGTTCTTAAAAGTAGAACAATTTGTTTCTAGATTGTCTACAAGTACAAATTGTGTGAAAATTTAGTACAATTGTACTTGTTTTTAGCACAATTTTAGTCATCTCATGCGCACTTGTACTATTTTCTAACACAAATTGTGCAACATTTTTACACAATTAGTTGTTGTAGACAATCTAGATACAAATTGTTCTACTTTTAAATACAATTTGTTTTCTGTGAGGGCTAGCTTATCTGACCGCAAAAGAGACTAATATTAACAATGGCCGACCGCGGCGTAGTCCCGTGGTTCTTTGATTGGACTAAAGATCGAGCGCGGTTATTTAATTAGACTCACAATCGACAGTGATCGTTGTGGGCTTTAAGCGGAACACATCGTAAAGAACTACTAAGATTTAAACATCTTGAATACTGGGAGGACCTCTAGGGACTGAGGCAATCACGGATTCTAAACAAAGGAAAAAAGTAATCCTCAAGCCGAAGAAGATAGTAAAACTGTTTACTGGGCACTGCTGTCTTTACAGGCACCTCAACACAATAAGGCTCGTAGAAGATCCTGTATGTAGGAGAGGCAGATGAAACTCTTCACCACATACTATAATATGTATGTAATAGTACCCTAACCTCAAAAAAGCTAAAACATCTTGTTTTTTTTTATCCGACTATCGGAAAGATAAATCAAGCTCCCATGAGCCACGTCCTCAACTTTTTAAGAAAGCGCGAGTTATGGAGTAAAACTTGGAATTCGGGGTACAATAAGAGCCAGGAACTTCAGTGCAAGTGGATCGAAAGAAATACAACCAGTTCAGGAATAATAATAGATAATAGGTAATAATACTTTAGTAAAAACTCAAAATTTTGAAATTAATGTTAGCTTTCTTTTAATCGTAGCTTTTCCTAATTTTATTTTTCAAACGTTCTTAGGCAAAACCACGAAAGTCCAGGCGAACAGGCGATAGAAAATTTTGAGCGTCAAAATTTGCTTCAATATTTTTAATTATTAGTCGAAAAGTATCGATGTCTATCTATGACTCTTCTTGATAGCTAAATATTTAAATTTTCTTCGAAATTATTTTTTCTTCGTAAATTTTCTTCATTATACTACCTCCAATTTTCCAGCACTCTTTGTGGCGCGACTAGGAATAGAACCGCGGTTTTTCTACTACCGGCATATGCTTAACACAGCACTGCTGGTTGGTGGTGGTAAAATGGTGTAATTTTGTTTTTACTCTGATTTTTAAGTTAAATTTACTCTTATTAATTGGGTAATTTTTTACATTTTGAGGGTAAAATTCCCTTCATTTTTTAGATTGTACCTACTGAATCAAAAAACTAATACAACATATTTTTTTTTTTATTTACATTTTAACGTGCATCAGCTACTGGGTTATTAGCACTTTTAAATGTTAATTTTTAATTTGTTCAGTTTTTTTGTTTGTTTATGTTTTTTGGATTGGGGATTTTGGTTGGTTGGTTTTTTGGTTTACCACGGAGTGAGAATGTCGACTGGAAAGCCGAGCTAAGAAATTCTGATGCGTCCGAGATTTGAACTCAGAATTTCCGCTCGTAACGCAACCAGCGATCACATCACTCCACTGCCGTGGCTATTTATTTAATTATTTCGGTGCTAGCACGTTCTACTAATTTGGATTTGAAGTTTTTTTTATTTTTGTTTCAATTGTTGAAATTTTGAGAATTGTTGAGGGTTTTTTTCATCTGAATTTACATTATAGTTTTCGTTCTGACGCAGTTATAATTTCCAAATTCATAAATATAGTAAAACATAATAATATTTTAATTAAATATTTTGTTAACTTTGCGTAAACTTTCTATTTGACTCATCAATTTGACAAATTTCGTCGATTTTTTCAACCTGGAATTAATAATTTGATAATGCAAAAATTATACACCAAAAAATTTAATGTAAAATAGAAGAACATTAACATTTTTACTGAAATATAAATATTACTGTGAATTAAATAATTCCTTTACGATTTTTCATAATTTTTCTTTCAAAATTTTGAAAAACCAAAATTTTATTTTTTAGAAACTTTTTGTTTAATTCCATTCTATGGAACGGTGTCCCACACAGTAATTTTAAACATTGTTTTTAAATTAATGCTTTATAAGTAGTTGAACTTCAAACGGATTTTTCCTGGCCCAATAAGGACAATGTTATATTTTTACAAAGCAGTTAAAATGGAAATGTATATCGTCACTCATCATGAAACAATGGGTAATTTCTAGATGTTTACCCACCACAGCTATCAATCAGTGAATTTCAAAATTATTCATATTTGTGCAATATTTTAACAGTAAATTATTGAATCCGTTCTCATCGAAATACTGCGTTCCATGTACTATAAATGAAGAGCTAAATATAAAAGAAAAATAATACTTTTTTTCTTTTGGTACAATTTTTCTATTGGACAACAAGAAAAATTAAATCGTAGTTCATTCTGTATGAAATTTCAAGTTAATCAAAACTACACGCTTTCCTAAAACCAGATAGAATTTTTTCATTCGTCAGTTTATTTCTCTTTTGCAAAAATAATTTGTTCAAGTTAAATTATAAGAGTAAACTGAACCATATTTTTATAGGTTTACAAATGTTATAAAAATATTTACTGTATCTTAAATTATTTACACTTCATACGATATTACAGCTAATACCTGGTATTACTCGGCTCGTTATAAAGATCGTGGTGTAATTCGATTGTAATTTGAAAGTTCGATTTGAAACTTTGTCGCTTTATTTCTGAAATAGATGCAGCTAAGAAAAAGCATCAAATTAATCTTTCAAAATGTTTACCGGCGCTACAAAGTAAAAAAGTATCAAACCGAACGCGGCCTAAAAAGCATGCCCAAATAAAAAAATTTTTTAAATATTTTTTATCCAATTTCCTGAATGTATTAGCGACGAGTTGAAATACAAAGTTACTTTGCATGGAATGACAATTTTCAAACGACGTTTGATGTGACTATAGGCGGACATTCTTCCTTGTGGGAAAAAATGTAAGAAATATTTTGCACCTCACGCATCCGTAACCTTCCATCGTAATACCATACCTTTTTTGGAATCATTGATAGAATACCAAAAAAAGTCAACCATAACAATCAATGCATAAGTAATTCATTACATTTCTTCCAAACTTGACATGACTCAATTCTGTTTTCTCTATATTTTTCGTAATAGGTTAATTGGAGCTTAATTAAATAACAAGTTACTTAAATCTGCATTGCATATTTTTTAAACAACAAAAAGTGAGGCTCAATAAAGGATGCTATTTATTGTAAACAACCAAGTAAATATTGATATTAATAAAATTGTGTTGTTTACAACCTGACAAAAAAAGGTTAAGAAAATGCGTGCTATAAAAATAGGAGTAAAAATTGTCACCTCTTGAACCCGCAAATTGCCGATACTATTCCATCATAATTAATAAATTAAATCGGAAGTAAAAAATCGATTAACTTGTTGCTAAAATTATTAAGAATTAATCTGACTGAGCGATGAGAGTGATGAAGTAACCTATGTTCCATGAATTCAAGCCTGAGGCAAGCTTGGGCTGACTAACACCGGACACGAGTCACATTCTTTGCCACTGTTTCATTATTCCTTTCTCTAATGTATGTTTTTATATGTAAAAAACTAAATATGTTATTGATTAAAACTATCATCATGCCATTACACTTGTTAGTGTATGTCTAAATTTAATGACTCATCGAGTCCCAAGAACTGAGACGCCCGCCAAAAGTGTTAATTGTGATTAAACAAATTAATTTTATTTACATAATTATAATTTACGTTAAATTTAAATTTAAAAATAATAAAAATTTAATTTAACCAGGTTTTTCTATGACTCAATTAAGGAAAGTAGTACTGAGTAATTGAGTCATATTTTTATACGAAATTATAATTATTCTTTTCACGATTACATTATAAAATTATTATTCCTTCTAAGTAAAAAAAAATTTAATCATTGTTAACTCAAAAAAGAAATTAATTTTAATAGCTTACTTACTTCGCTTTCCCTACTTAATCTTCTGAAAAGCTCATCGGTTTCGAATTTTCCCTTTTGATCCGGCACAACCCGTGGCATTTTGAAAATAAATCTTGGTTTTGGCTGTTCGTATAAACCGATTGATTCGAAGGGTAACATCCCTGCAAGTGCTGAAGCAGGATCGTTCATTGATTGCATAACAAATAAAAAAAAAGTTTTTTTTTGAGCACCTTAGAAATTTTCAACGTGGAAAACCGATTTTTCAGACATACACAATACGAACGCTAGGTTAAAAATCGACGAGTGATAGTAACCTCTCCTCACGACAGTCAAAGTTATACTAAACAACAATTCTGGGATGCTGAGTTTGGGGGCTTTTGGAAAGGTCTCCCCCAATGAAGGAGGAGCTTGAACTGAACATTAGCCAATCCTGCTGAAATACATTTCAAATAATCCCTCACTGTATGGTGTCCTATCAAAAGTGTACTACTTACATAACCGGTGTGTATATATTTAAAATGATATGGTGAACTTATGAAAAGTAAGTAGGCATTATTGTTGAGATTTGTTTTGTAACAGCTTTTTGAAATAAAAAATAACATCTGCTTAAAAAATTTAATCTATACCTACCTACTTTTCAAGCGCCAGTTTAATGGACCGAACTTTAAAGAATGCGGAAAAAGAAAAAGCTTTCTTTGTTTGCAAATTTTTTAAATTTTTGAGCCCTCATAAAATTTTAATTTTATGAGGAAGCAACGAAAGCTTTTTTTGTATTTGATAAAATACTTTAGACATCAGTTTAAAATATGTAGTTAATTTTTTGTTTTAAGAGATTTTGAGAACATAAATGCATTTTTTCTACTTACGACAAATCAAGTGATCTCATAAGTATAATTTGAAGTTTTATAATGAAAAAAAAAGCTCTCTCCGACAAACTCTAAATGCGTTATCTGCGAAACTGCAGAATATTTTGTATTTTGATTTGAAAAACTTTTCCAACGCGTTTTTGGCGTCATCTAACCGTGTCATTGAATCATCTGATTTCGTTTTGTAGATGGCAGTCTGATGGTACAATGTCTGGAAAATGCCGAAGACGTACCTACATTTTTTTAAACTTTATCATAAACTCTTTTCAGCCATTTCAATTGCGTTATTTCCCAAATTAAGCTCCCAAAGCTCAGATATGTTCTCCAATCACTTGCAGTTTCAATATCAAAATACAATTAAAAAAATTTAACCTTAGGTATACAAGTTAAAATTTGACCAGTAAGACAAAGAATGCATCATCGATAACTTGGAAAAACAATTTCTTAATGTTTGAGAGAAACAAATAATTGTTTTCTTTTTTATTTTAAAAGTTTGATGATAAGTCCACTTCTCCAGTAGGACTATTTTATACTTCAACTTCGTACTTCGTACAATAAAAAATACTCGTAGTAACAATATGTATAAATAAAACCAACTTTTTATACATGCCTTTGTTATACCGTTACCGTAATAGGCCAAATGAAAATATGACTCAAATATATCCACAAAATTATCCAAAATTGCCATTTTTGGAATTAAAATGTTTCTCGCAAATACCACGGAATTGTATACCCGCAACTCATTGAAAAATAATACTCGTTTTCCCTGTCCTTTTACAAATAAATGTATATTCTCTCGAAGTATCAGTAACTACCGTGGTTCGGATTCCACGTTATGCTAATATAAGTTCTTTTTACGCTTTAGTTGGTGGGTAACAAATATATTATTGTCTTGTAACTTGGTAAGGTTATCCCAATAAAAACCTATAATTTCTAATAAGTATTACAGTTTTGATATCCTATATCGACATAGAGCATTTTAAAAATATCCTAATAAAATAGTACCAACAATTTCTTAACGATTTAATTTTATTACAAAATTAAAGAATGTATGAAGATTACAACTCAAAAATGTTGCGGTTTTTAATAAATATCGCATAAATTTAGAGGATAATGCGGTTAATTTAACACTTGATAATCCAAGTTCAAATTAATAAATCAGTCAAAATTGTGCGGTTTTTCAAATAAGAGAAAAAATGTCTGTGGTAGGTATACGCCTAATGAACATAAATATTACCTATACGAGTTGTGTGGCGGTTTCCAAAGTAGGAAATAAAAAAAAAATTAAATAGTTTCGGTTATTTAAATAAATAGATGAAATACCATAAAGTGGAGCATTAGAAGATATTTGAATTGAGCGAAATAAATTTAACATTGAATATCTGTATAATCTGGCACGTCATGTCCACATATTCTACGAATTTTAAAAGATACTGAATTTTTACATGTTTTAAACAATCTTTAGTTTTTTCTCCTTTTGATAGTATACAAATTTTCACCGTGCTGACAATTTCTATAAGGTACCTTCACCAATTAAGGCTATGTTAAAGGTTTAGACCCTCTCAACTTTCTTTGTATGAGTTGGATATCCACAAAAATTCTTGAAGGTGTTCTTAGGATAGTCTATGATAACCCTAGTGGTCAATTATATCAAATATGAATTTCAATTTTTTTTTATTACCTACTAATAAATCGAAAAAGGACAAACTGAACTTAATTGGAACACCGTGACCCAAATATGGCCATATCTTGAAAAGAAAAAGAAAAAAAATTAGTGATTATCAGTGTTCATTATTATTTAATAGGTACAAAAACTTAAAATCCACATTGGCCTTATAGACCAGGGTCGATAATTTTTGAGACAAAAAAAATTATAGTAGGATGAAAGCCATTGGAAAAGGTAGAGAATATAACAAAAATAAAAGGAAAAATAAATTACGAGCGATCTGAGTTCGGGAAGGAGGAGGGGGTGAGTTTTTAAGGGTAAAAAACGGTTTATCTCGATTTCCGGCAAAACCGCAAGTCCTATCAGAAAAAGTTAAATAACAAAGTTGTAGGTAATAAAAAGATCTACAACTTTTGTATTGACACTTTTTTTACATAACTTCAAAATTTATGTGAAAAATTCAAATAACCGAGTTTTTGGTTTTTGATTTTTATCTTTTGCAAAAAAATTTATTTTTTTACGAAATTTGGTGAAAACTTACCTTTGTGTGTCCCAAAAATACGGTAATTTTTTTGATTTAAAATTATCGAAAAAGCACCCTAATTTTCAATCGAAAATTCTCACGTCAAAATATCTGCTTTTTTAAAAAAGTTGGTGTGTTTTTTGTTTGTTGAAATCTCTACTTTCTGATGGTATAAAAAAAATACGTTACTATGGTAAATGTACTCAGAAAATGCAAATAATAAAAACAACTCGCATCCGAAAATTTTTTTAAAATCATTATGTACCTACAATTTTGAGCTATTTATTAAAATTTATACTTTAATTACTCGAAAAACGTAAGATTTCATGTTATACATGGTAAATAAAAAATTACAAATATCCATAAAACATAAATATTGAAAAAAACATGCGAAAATAGTAGTTCTAAATATTAAAGATATGATTTTCAGATTCAAGTTGTTTTCATTATTTGCATTTTCTGAGAACATTTACCATAGTAATGTATATTTTTTTATACCATCAGAAAGTAGAGATTTCAACAAACAAAAAACACACCAACTTTTTTAAAAAAGCAGATATTTCAACGTGAGAATTTTCGATTGAAAAATAGGGTGCTTTTTCGATATTAAGTCAAAATAAGGTGAAAAAATGAATATTTTAAATCAAAAAAATTACTGTATTTTTGGGACATACAAAGGTAAGTTTTCGCCAAATTTCGTAAAAAAATAAATTTTTTTGCAAGAGATAAAAATCAAAAACCAAAAACTTGGTTATTTGAATTTTTCACATAAATTTTAAAGTTTTGTGAAAAAAGTGTCGATACAAAAGTTGTAGATCTTTTTATTACCTACAACTTTGCCATTTAACTTTTTTTCATAGGACTTGCAGTTTTGCCGGAAATCAAGATAAACCGTTTTTTACCCTTAAAAGCTCATCCCCTCCCCTTCCTGACCTCAGATCGCCCGTAATTTATTTTTCCTTTCATTTTTGTTATATTCTCTACCTTTTCCAATAGGTTTCATCCTACTATAATTTTCTTTCTTTTTTTACCATTTTTGAAGGTAAAAGCACTGGACTATTAATATAGGCACAAGTAACCTAAAAATGTAAACAATGGATTTCTAATAACAAATTAAGATAAATTGAAATGACGTACCTTGCCTGTGTTTCTAATTGTACTAACGTGAACCACAGAAAAAAATAACTCGTTCAAATGAATTTTGGGGCCTAACATACATAAAATTTAAGAACTTAGAAATTATAACCACCATATTTCAATAACAATAACAGAAATCTTGCAGTAAATTAAAAAAGTTCAAATTATCTCAGGAATACTTTTGGAATTTCGTATTCTCAAAATATTTAAAACTGAAAAAAATAAAATAGTAATATATCTACAAAGTGATTTTTTACCTGCTTACTTTTCACAATATTTCTTTGCATATTTTTCATTTTTCAAATAAAGGGTTAGCCACAGTAGTGGTTTGATGAATGATATAATGAGCTATGGTTTGATGTAATCATTGATTGAGCTACAGAGAAGAAATTCCGAGTTTAAATCGCGAATTTCACAGAGTATCTCACTTCGGACCTCCAGTGAGCATCAACAAGCTGTGGATTTAAGAATTGGTTCAATATTTACATTATAAGTCTAGCTAACTAACAAAACGTCAAAGCCAGAATAGAA
This sequence comes from Rhagonycha fulva, assembly GCA_905340355.1. Taxonomy (NCBI): domain Eukaryota; kingdom Metazoa; phylum Arthropoda; class Insecta; order Coleoptera; family Cantharidae; genus Rhagonycha; species Rhagonycha fulva. Next base: position 11,794,623 of record HG996555.1, read on the forward strand.
AAAAATAATAGAGAAATTACTCCCCTATCCATATCGTTTAATTTTGGATGGTTGAAAAAATATGTATGTTACTTCTGATAAAAAATGTCATCAGTATATTATTGAAAGTTACAGGGCCGGATCGGCCCGATTTTCTAACCGGCGATTGGCTATAATCGGTAAAATTGGAGTCAAGTAAAAAATAAGTTAAAAAAACCTTGGGGTGTATCTACTCAATTATTGAACATTTGGAGCTAACAAAATTTTATAGCTGGCGAGGCCAACCACTAACAGCCAGTCCGGTCCTGGAAAGTCATATTAAAGTACGAATAAAAAATATAATATTTAAAAAAATAAAAGCAATTTGTGCTATTTCTTTGGTGTCTACACATTAGGAGTCGATGAAACTTATACCATAACGATAGAAAACACATTTTCAAATCAAATAAACAAAAGTGAGATACAATTCGAGCTCGGACAATATGCAGAATATTCAAAAAACTGAAAAAAATAGAAGCTGACGCCGCTTGCATTGAAAATATTACGAGAACGATAAGAAATGTCAACAATTTATACAATAAAAACAATTTTTAAGTAAGTTTTCCTTTAATTTAAATTAAAGTTGAAAGTTATAAAAATCACTTTTAGCTTTTCCCAGTAGAGTTTTAAATTGCACAATTTAAAATCGATACTTTTGCGTTACACAAAAACGTTAGAAAAGTACAAAAATACTTTAAAAAATTTTGTTTTTCCAAAACTTATAGTAACTTTTTTGTCACGAGTTACCCCTTAAAATTTAGAATTTCTCGAAAGTTATTTATCATAGAACAGAAATTAAAAAATGATTTTGTAGCAAATTTTTGTTTCTACAAAATCGCCTTCTTGATATTTTGTCAAAAATTTAACGGTTATTGAATTACATGTAAATTAGTGAGCTGACATCGTTGTTTTATTGTTTATCAAAAAGTTAACAATTTATGTTATAAAAATTTTGTATTTCTTTTAATGAGGAACTCAAAGCTATAATTTAATAACTTTTTTAAATTTAAATTGATTAAAATAATAAAAATATTCCGGTAAGAAATAAATAAAATGTCAGTAGAAACTGTTGCATAATAGGTGTTTTAATAATCTACGTATCGGGTAATGTTTATTAAGGTAAGGGTAAAATAATGCAATTAATTTTCATTAAAAATTACATTCTATCTCTACACCAAAAAAATTCTATTTTGTACTTTGGTGTTACGTTATGAGCATCTGAATTTAGAGCAGAAAACTTATGGAGTAAACATATGGAGTTGAAAAATGTTTAATTCTCTTTTAACCCTGTAAATGAACTGTGTTGCAAGCCACTGGCATGAGCGCTCAAATTTAAGGCGCAAAATATGCAGAAAATGGAAAACTTGGACGGGACTTTTAAAAGTAAGTAATAAGGAAACCGGGGGGTCTGGGGGGTATGGAATACCCCCCAGCCATAAGTAAGCAAACAGATGGTTTCTCAAGAATTAAATTTGCTTTGAAAAGTTATACTTTCTTACGCTGAGAGAATATTCCATACCTCTTCGGTGTCACGTCCGCTTTTTCACGTTTTAGGAGAGTCTATCGGGCGTGGCCACAACAGAAAATAAAAAACATTGTTAAAAATGAAATACATTTGATAATTATAGAGTTTTTCAATAAGAACATAATATTTTTGTATTTTGGTGGCCATTCGACCGGACTATAACTCAATATTACAGAATTATACGGAACTTTAATTTATTTATTTAATTTATTTTAATTTAATAATTACCAAACGCTTCTCGTTTGCGAACTTCACCGTGATAAAAAAAGTTTAAGGGTGCGTTTGTATTAAAATAAAAATTGTTATGTCCTCATTGAAAAGCCCTATATTATAGTTATTATGTTATGTTTAACCATGTTTTAAATTGTATAAATAAATATTTAACATTTAAAAACATCTTTGGTTATAGCTGAAGAGAGGGGGGGAAGCGTAAATTAAACCGCTTGTCACAGGCGCTTTATACTCTTGTTTCGATTCTAAACATTACAGATATAAAACTTTTAAACATAACTCAAAAATGACAAATTTGCACATTCGACGTTTGTGCACGAGAGAAACATAGTAACTTCATACCTGAATTTATACCTAAAATTCTTGAACTTGTACATATTTCACCATTTTACAGATTGAAACGTTTTGTAATTTGTTTGCTGTGTTCTTCTGTACCTACACCTGGTAGCGTAGACTTTTTTGCCACATCCTAGAAAGCTAAAATTTCGAATAGAGCTTTTACTCGCGAGACATTTTAAAATATATATTTGTTTTTGAAAATTGTTCAAAGTAACACTAAAACTTAAAAAGCCAAAATGAAATTATACCTACAGTGCGGTTTTTATTAGGCTACAATTTTAAATTTAAGACTATAATATAATATTGATTGAGAAAAACTAAAAATATTTTCACTCATTGGAAGAATAAATAAAAATTTTCTAAGGTATTTTGTTAGCAAATTTAGAGTAAAGGGGGGTAAAAGTCCGCATGGGGCAAAAGTCCCAAATTCAAATATCTCACTATATTTCAAAAATTTTTATCATTGTGCCTAAGGTGCAGTTAGTAGTCATCAATTACAGTGTCTATACCAAATTTTATCACGCAAAGTTGGATTACTGGAGAACCATGAGGTAATTACGATTTTGCGTATGCCTGATGTATCATTAGCTCTTGCAGAAATTGCGTTGAAATGTTGAAAATGAGTAGTAACCATAACTAGTATGTATTTTATTGAAAATACATGTTTCTTGCTATAAACTTATAGGATATAATCGATGTTAGGTTTGATGGTCTGGAAAGGTCATGACTCGGAAATGTTTTTGGCTACTTGGGGCAAGAGTCCTATGTTGCTGAACCCATGTCAAGCAAAAGTTTGAAGAATTAAAAAAGGCAAGAATTAACCGATGGCAAAGTGCTTTGTTTAGGCTGCAAAGAATAATATGAGAATTTATCAATGAGAGAGTGGATTCAATGCGATAGCTGCAAACAATGGTGTCATGAAGAGTGCACGAAATTGGCCAATTTATTTGTGACCATTGTTGAAATTTTTCTACATTTTATCTTTTTTATATCTTATACTTTTGTAGTTTTTGCTTATTACTTTTCATTTGGAAGAAATTGTTGATTTTAATTTGACTTAAAATAGCGCAGAGTCCAATGGCGGACTTTTGCCCCACCTATGGGGTAAAAGTCCCATTTTCCGCAACTTGTGTATTATGGTTTTTTTATACACACCGTTTTCAAATCATGGCATTAATGTTATTTATAACAAAACCTAAGTACTGTACAAACTTCTCATCCAAATATTGAGCTGATTGAGTAAAACATATAAGCGTAAAAAAATACAACGTACTAAGTGCGGACCTTTACCTCCCTCTACTCTACTTATGATTATATTTTAAGTAATCAGTTTTGCTGATTACACATTAAAAAAAATTTTATGCGTTATAAAAATTTCATAAAAAAAAATTTATTAAAGTATGGTAGAGGCATAGTAACTACAGCTTAACGTGGATTCTGAACCACGAGAATAAACAATTTGTGTGCAATTATAATACATTTATTTTTGTACTAGCAATGTCGTCAAATAATTGTGGTCAGCAGGTAGACAATGGCGAAAAATCTTTCAAAAGCCTTGTATTATCTTGACCAAAAATAATGTTTTAAAAATATGACACGTTATAATGAAATTCTTACTTCGTGATGAATTTCCTAAACTTTCAAGGAGCCGTTATTCCTGCATTTCTTACCTTTTTAAAGAATCATAGCATTTTAGTATAACCAAAAAAGCTTTTTGCTAATTTTGAAATTTGCGTGTTCAACTATCTCATCTCTTTTAGATTGCTTTGCAACGTATTATATTCATATCGTAGCTTTCTCACCCTTTTTACCTTTTAATTAGACCTTACTGTATCCGTCAGCTGTTTAATTCAATGAAGGATTTCAAAATGCTGTTAAAGTGAAACTAAAAAATTAATCCCTTTCTCAATTCTTCATCAAACAATTGAAAAAAAAACCAGAATCGGCAATTTTAAAATACCTATAAAAATTTTAATTTATTTTTGTAGCAAATAATTCGTTGCAGGTTTAGTTTTATACCTAAGAAAGAACAAAAATGTACTACTACACGTTACTCTTCCACTATGACACAACTATCAGTCATTAATACGCAATAAATATAACTAGCAAGTATATAATTGTATACATAAGATGGAAGAGAATCTTCACCATCACATCTACGACAGTAAGACAAAAGGAAATGTGCAGCAACAAAGCATCCAGCGGCTGCCGTGACGTATTGATTTTCTATTTTGTAACCAGCTCCATATAGAGCTGCAGCTTCAATCGATATCAATATATCAAGCGCAGTCTGACTTAAACACTCAAAAAATAATAGCACTCCCGTAAGAACACCAGCAATTGCAAATGCATAGGCTGCTTCTTCGCTATAAATATGATTTTGTAACCAAACTTTCGTTACAAAAAATGGTAAAACCATACTTGGTATAATGGTCACCGAGAATTCATGCAATGAAGCAGCAGTTTCGTTACAACTTTCATCAATTACTAAAATACTTCGATTAATAATTTACCCTTTCATTTATTACATACCAACAAGAAGTTATTAGTCCGATAATGGCATAAGTTGTAGCTGCCATCAATGCAGCGTAGTGAAATTGATCCTCGATGTCCCACTCGTAGGAGTAAGCAATACTTCCAAGAGTTACTATCGTTAGAACAATGTTGGATAATATCAAACCAAACCCCATTTTAAAAATTTATCGTGACACAAGAATTTTGAGTTTAATTTTTGATAATTAGGTGTATGTGAAGTTTGTTTCCAAATGTCAATCAAAACTTTTGATGGCGTTTAAACCGAAGCTCAAAATTTCATACTTAATCAATGTCATAGAATTTGTAAAACTATACACATAAATAAATGAACCATTAAGAATATAAATGCAAATATTTGAAAATTGTAGGGGCTTGGTTTTTACTCCATGGTGCTGCTTGTACTAAATTTCCATTGTAATGCAAATTCACCATTATGCAGCTTTGGTATCTATTATTATGATATCATCACAATGATATGTCAAGCACGGAACACCACTTACATTATTTATTTAGAATATCCCTTTTTCACTTCTCCATCAGTTTTATTGGCTCAAATACAAGAACCAATGAAAGTTTTCCGAGGGTTCTAAAATTTAACGTACTTATCTGTAATTCTATAGGATTAAGATCTAAAATTATTTTCAATTAGGGTAGAATTTCCGTTTTAATGTTTAGCTATCCGCTTTAAAATTAAACATTGAATTTAAGAAAACAAAATTTAATGTCAAATTTCTTCTGTATTTTCAACAATCGGTTATTCTTTCTCTGGATAATAAGGTACACAAATTAAATCCTACTAGACAGTAATTTAGAGTGTGGTCCAATTTGGAACGAGGATCTGTTGATAAAGTTTGATGGCATCCAAAATAAGCCAGAAAAAAAAGTAATGAACAACACATGGAAAACACATCCGAATAGATGAGGCTTAATACCAACAACCCTACAATATTGATCAAGATGATATTATTAAAACTTTCGTGATCTATTCCGATAAAAATTTCAATAAAGGGCAAAGCGATTCCTATACATAAATACGCAAACGATACACTTTCTGATACAATTTCTTGCTTACTCCAAAAATTGCCCATCAAACTAGGTAGTGCAATCGAAGCTATCAAAAACATTAAGTCGTCTTCAGTTTTCTCCAGGATTTTAAACTCAGGAAACTCTAAATTTAATGTTTATTTTATATTATGTGTAAACAAAGAAAGCTATACATTACGATATTGAATTGCAGTTGAAAGGGCGTAAAGAGCAGTAAGTACAAAATTTATGTTTAATGTTTGACTAGGACAAACTAATTCGGAGTTTTTGTCGATGCAATACATCGAAGTCCCGAGTAACAGTATTTGTGAAAAAATTAAAGAATAATTTGACATTTTGACACATTTAGCCATTTTTTTTATACATTTGTGCTTACCAACTATTTTTTTTAGTTCATTTAACTAATGTCGGAATTACCTCGGTTGCAAACAAGGAACAAAGTTATTGAGAAACAGTAACAAACAAGAAAACATCCATCCTTTCTTCTAAGATGAACTCTAAGCTATTGTATTAATAAAACAGACGGTATAAAAGTGGAAAAATTAAAATTTCTACACCGTATAGAATAATTCGATCCATCTCATCAAAAACGCGAAATTTTACATTGGATCAGATTCAGATGCCAATGCTTTGCCCATTTGGATTCTGGATTTGTTGTAAAAGGTTAGGTTACCTCACATGCATTTGGATGTCCAAATTGGGTCCATTGTACTACCTCCGATTTTCAGCAACACCCCGACCCTATCACTCCTGAAGCTATCCCAACTGTAGGATAAACTCCAGGATTTTAACATATGGAGTGTAGCTGATTTTAACCATCTCATGCTATAAGTTCCTCAGCTGCAAATTTAAAAGTTGCATAAAAATGCAAGCAAATTAAAAAATCTTCTTTAGTTGGTAAACTTTTAATTTCAACAATTGGTTACTTTTTGTCTGGATAATAAGGTACACAAATTAAAACCAGCTAGACAATAATTGAAAGTATCGTCCAATTTAGAACGAGAATTTGATGATAAATTTTGACGGCACCCAAAAAACCCCATAATAAATAATAAAGCACAGCACATGGAATATAAATCCGAATGGACGAGGCTTAATACCAATAAGGCTAAAACATTGATCCCGATAATCACGTCAAAACTTTCATCATCTATTCCAATAAGAAGTTCGGCTAAAGCTAAAGCGATTGCCAAACTTAAATACACATAGGATAAACGTTCTGACACAATTTCGTGTTTTCTCCAAATGTCGAACATCACACAAGGCAATGCAATTGACGCTATCAGAAATATAAGGGTGTTTTCAATTTTGTTCATGTTTTTAAATGTAGGCAAATCTAAAATGCAATATTTAATTTTTAGTTTACATTATTACATAAAAAAAAGTACCTTACTATATTGAATTGCAGTTGATAATGCGTAAAGACCAGACAGTGTAAAATTTATGATTAACATTTGACTGGGACAAATTAATTCGAAATTTGTTTTGATACAATACGTCGAAGTAGCGAGCAACAGCATTTGGGAAAACATTAAAGAATAATTTGACATTTTGTCATTTTTTGATATATTTGTACTAACTAATTTTTTAGTTCATTTAAAATTTGGAAAGTGAAACAATTTGTACTGATATTACGTTACTATGGAGCTAACCCGAATGTGTCCATCTCGCTTTTATAATTTCTGTCCATGGCAAACATTTAGTGCAATTTCTAAGGATCACTAAAATATTTAAGTTTTTTGGAACTCAAAATACTACTAGAAATGATGCAGGTGCTCGACACCAAAGATGAAGTACTTCAGAAACAAATCAAGAAGATCATGTCCATTCGTACCTCCCAGAATGAAGAAAAATTATTCCAACTAGACAAGAAAGAAATTAAAAGACCACGACGGATGCCAGAATATATTTGAAATTAAAACCTTCTCTCTGGCCACTTCGAAAGACGACTTTCCCAGGTTAAATTTATTCAAGACCTCAGTCACTACGCTGCTGATTTCGACGCTAACATTATCAAAGTGTAAAGGTTGTAATCATCAGTAAGTTGTCGTCTTGAAAAATAAAAGGGGTCGTCGTCATCTAAATTGATTCAGAGAGAAAAACATAAAACAGGGAAATTTGATGTATTTTCTTTCAAAAATAGAACTCATTAGATCAGACGTCGAGACAAACATTTCCTTATTTTCGTTCTCACGTCATCAAAATTGGTTGCTGTTCAGCTAAAAGTTTTGAATGTACAAAACTACACTGTAAAAAAAGTTTGCATTGAGTCGAGCGTAAAACTGGTGGTCTATACTCAAGGCGCTTTGATTTCGCAGTAATAATTTAGTCGTAATTTTTATTTTTTATTATCAATATATTTCAGTATAAACTAGAAAAAACCAGCTAAGTCATCTATTTTTGAAATAAATTGAAATTAAATAAAAGATCTTTTCAACATTAACAAAATTATATTGTAAAATATGTATTATATTATTTGTAAAATTTGAACACAATAAGTTAGACGTTATTTGATATAAAAAATATATATGAGAATATAAATTTAGGAAGTATAAAATCAACCAACAATTCGATATTATGCAACATCTTGCATTGAGATTACAAAGTGGTCGATGTAATAATGTGGCACTGAGTTACTTAAATTTAAAACTTGTTACAAGTTACACAGATTGTAGAGTAAAAAGGCAGAAAAATATTAACGAGTAATTGTACAGATCCAAAACTGGCAAGTTTTCAAAGTCGAAATTTCCTTCTCTCACACAAAAATGATTAAAAGCAAATGTTAGGGCGCAAGCAAGCCCCCAAAATTGTTCATGCAAAACTGAAACCACTCCTAAAGTAACAGCATCTATTGCAATTAAGAGGTCGTTCAGGTCACCAGAATAACGATTAAATACTTGCATAAAAACTGGAAAAGCACTGGCTATTGCTGGTATATGTGCAATTTCAGGCTGGTAGCCGTGATTCAACAGGGCTTGAGTCACAACAAATGGAAAAGCGCATACGCTTTGAAGAAAAGTTGTAAAATGATATGGTTGTTCTAACTTATAACCATAATCTTCGCTTCCTTAAATTATAACATTAGCAAATAGGTAGGTAGGTATGTAGGTATAAATTTGAACATTCAAGCTTACCCCAATAGAAGGTTCCAAAAACGGAATTGCTGATTATAATAATGAAGGTTCCACAAGGAAATTTAAACTGCTCACCGTGGTACCTTGCCATGCAATAAATTCCAGTACCAGCTAAAAGAATGTGAGAAAACGCCGTGGAAAACCTACGATTCATTTTATACTTTAAATTTATAATAATATTATTCAAAACTATTCTAAATGACAAGACTTGGATGTTGACAGATTTTAAGAGGTTATGTTTATGTTTTCAAAATGTTTTAAGGTTATGTCAAACGTCAGCTGTGCTCGTGCCATGCGATTACAAGAAAATACGGTCGGATCAGTTTAATTATGACTAAAATAAACGAAATGTTGACTTACGATAACAAAGTAATATTGGCACCGATGGTTAGGGTGGGCACTTTACCCATGCGGCTTTTGGCGTTAGACTACGGTGCTGATATTGTGTACTCCGAAGAATTGATCGATTGGAAGTTTATGAGATCCCTACGACGCGTGAACGATGTTTTGGGCACGGTGGATTTTATTGATAAGTCGGACGGTAGCGTAATCTTTAGGACGTGCGATAAGGAGAAGAGTAAAGTTGTGGTTCAGTTGGGAACGTGCGACCATTTGAGAGCCTTAGAAGTAGCAAAAATGATGTAAATACCTTTAGCTTTTTTTACTTAAGTTTACTTAGTATTAAATTTTAGAGAGAACGATGTCGCAGGCATCGACATTAACATGGGCTGTCCAAAAGAGTTTTCTTTAAAAGGTGGAATGGGAGCTGCACTTTTAAGGCAACCTGAAAAAGCTAAATTAATTTTGTCCACTTTAGTAAAAAACATTAAAATACCCATTAGTTGTAAGATTCGAGTTTTTGCCAATGTTGAAGACACCCTTAACTTAGTGAAGGAATTGACTAGTACTGGAATTTCTGCAATTGCTGTGCATGGAAGAACGAAGGATGAAAGACCACAACATTTGAATAGAAACGAAACCATCAAAATTATTGCTCAAAACGTCTCCATTCCAGTTATTGCAAAGTAAGTTTCTTTTTATTTATGGTAAAATGAGAGATTTTCAAAAGAAATTTTTTTCAAGTGGTGGATCGAGAGAAATTGATAAATATTCGGATATTAAGAAGTTTAAACAAGATTGTGGGAGTTCTAGTGTGATGCTAGCACGTATTGCACAAGGAAATTGTTCCATTTTTAGGCCACAAGGTTTAAAGCAATTGGATGATGTAATTGTAGACTATTTGAAATATTGTGTGGATTATGATAACACACCGACGAATACAAAATATGGAGTACAAAATATGCTGAAGGAATTACAAGAAACCCCAAGAGGAAAAAAGTTTTTGGAATGTCAAACTATGGAACAAATTTGGTAAGTAAAAATGTAAAACAGGAAAACAAATGATCAGTTTTAAACTTTTAGTTCAATATGGGGTCTAGGGAAATATTGCAGAAGTAAGGAATTGGAATATCAGTCGAAAGGTAACATAGGAAGAAGGCAGATCCAACCAGATATGTTTAATCCAGACCCCAAGCGAATAAAATTAGATTTGGATGAAGACATATTTGAAATAAAGTGCTCTTTCATAAGATCCAATTATACAGATGCAGAATTGCCAAAAACAAGGCTAATAGCCCTGTGCCATAAAAATAAATACCACAAACCCCTCTATGTTACAATCAATCAAGACAAATTATTTAGATCTGTCCTCACATTTAACGACAAAAAATATAGTTCCACTTATTGGTAAGTTTGTTTTTCTTATAAAATTTTATTTTATGTGTTTAAATTAACAGGGAGAGAAATAAACGTTTTGCTGAACAAGGGGCTGCTTTGGTGTGTTTGCATTCTTTGGGCATGGTAGATGAGCAAACTTTAATTGAAAATGGAAGTGTTTTGAGATGATAGTCCTGCATCAAAAATGTAAAAGGTGTGAATAAAATTCCAATTAGAAGATGAAATATTTAATTTTATGTAAAATAATTTGTACATATTATCAATTTTATGTAAAATGAAATTTTTATTTCTAACAATAAAATACATGAAGTTACAAAATCAATTTTTACAGAAAAAATACAATTGCATGAAAAACTTTCTACGAATGATAATAATTAAACATTTACTGTTTTGTTTGTTGAAATTTAACAAAATGTTTTTAATCCCTTGAAATTACTCCCTCGACAATTACAATTATTTCGTTATTTTTGCTGTGTTTACAAGTGCAATATTAGCAGAATAATTAAACAAAGTATATTTTTGTATGTAAAAATGTATGGGGCATTCCACACCAAATCGACCACTTTTGAACCCGACCCCTTTGGATTTTCCTGAAATTTTTACATATTATACTATCTCACCAACAACAGTTCTGTGAATTTTTTCAAAAATTTTTACTCAACCCAAAAAAAGTTACGAATTTTTAGAAAAACTGATGTTTTTTTTCTTCAATCGATCGTAACTATTTCAAAAATTGACTAATCAAAACGTTTTTTTTTGTTTTTGTTTGTCTTTAAACGTACTTTTCAGGAAAAAATACAAAAAAAATATTCAAATTTGGATTCTACAAAATTATTCATTTTTTCGGAGAAAATCATTGATTTTTCAAATTTTGACACTTTTGATTTTTGATTTTTTTATTTCAAAAAAAACTCTGATTAGATTTATTCCGCGTATAACAACGCAAACCCCATAATGGGCCGACATTTCTTTCTATTTCTTTTGTTTAATTGAAAAATATTATTTGCGTAAAAATAAAACAAAATATTTTTTAATTAAACAAAAAAAATAGAAAAAAATGTCGGCCTATTATGGGGTTTGCGTTGTTATACGCGGAATAAATCAGAGTTTTTTTTTTAAATAAAAAAATCAAAAGTGGAAAAATTTGAAAAATTAATGATTTTCTCCGAAAAAATAAAAAATTTTGTAGAATCCAAGTTTGGATATTTTTTTTGTATTTTTTCCTGAAAAGTACGTTTAAAGACAAACAAAATCAAAAAAAAGAACGTTTTGATTAGTCAATTTTTGAAAAAGTTACGATCGTTTGAAGAAAAACTACATCAGTTTTTCTAAAAATTCGTAACTTTTTTTGGGTTGAGTAAAAAGTTTTGAAAAAATTCACAGAACTGTTTTTGGTGAGATAGTATAATATGTAAAAATTTCAGGAAAATTAAAAGGGGTCGGGTTCAAAGTGGTCGATTTGGTGTGGAATGCCCCGTATACAAAAATCAACATTTAATATAAATTATCTTAAACTTTGGGCAAATAAGAGTTTCAAAATTAATTTTTAACTTAGTAAATGATAAAATAGTGGGAAACCCAACAAAATGGGAAGAACACCTCCAGACTCCAGAGAATGGAAAACTGCAGAATCTTTACAGATCTATAAATACCAACCTCAAGGAATCGATGTAGGACCTAACCCATGAAGAAAATGATGATCTTCAAAATTAGGGAAGTTTACCACTTTATTTAAATTTTACCTGACATGGATGGATTCTTCTGATATGAAATCATAGGTTTGTTTGGTATGCTACACCGAACTACTTCGAGTAAGTTAGTGTAAAAAATTGCCAAAATTGATAGGTGTAAAAAGTGGGTTGGTGATTTTACATCAATCAATTTGTAGTTAGTGTAGCACTAGGACTGTGATACCAAACAAAGCTCATAATATTAAGTGGCCTTCACATAGGCGAACCTTTTTATGTACGAGTGCCAAAAATTTACAAACAGTATTAATCGAGTTGCTCCCATGCCGAACACTTATTAATAGGGAAAGAACTAAAAAAAATATTTAGTTCAGAATTGTATTTTTGGTTGAATTGTTTAAATATTGAAGAAAATTCGTTTATTATCTACTGAATAACTGCAGAAATTTTTTTATCAATTTAACTTTATTTGGATTTTCATGAAATTGTACATCTGCAACAGATGCAGTACACAAGAAGCTCTTACAAATTTTAATAGAACATTGCGGGTCTAGGACGATATTCAGTACAAAAAGATATTATATTTATTAAAAAAAACTCAACAGGATTTGGATAGATAACATTAAAATGAAGCGTTTTAGATAAGAATCACGAACAAATGCTTTATATCGATTAGCAATAATCCATTTTAAAGTTTCTAATATCTGTGCGATATTCGCCTTTATGGGGCATTCTGTTAACGGTAGGTGTTGATCATAGAACAATAGATATAAATGTTGTGTTGATTTACTTACGCTACAGGCTGTGCGTGGCGAACCAGCACAAGAGCAGTAGTAGCACTTGTAGTGGCTATAAAAGTGAGTTATTAATAACCCCGTCCCTCGTAGATTACAAAACATAAAAAAAACTGAAAAGTACGAATTTAAAAAATCTACTTTGATTGTTTAAAAATGTACAATAAGATTTTCAAAAAAACTGTATTTATTCTTCCCTCCAGGGATGTAACAGGTGCTTATGGTGCTTAAGGTATGGCCTTAAATGCACCTGTTTTTTCAAAAATCGAATTTAAAAAAGCTCGATTTTCACTGGTTTGAAGGTAAATCGCTCGTGATTGGTGAATCAATTCATTCTGTTGTCGGTACGCGTGCAGTAATGCATAATAGTGTTGCACTTGACAAATTATTCATTAGTCAACGCAATGGCAGCGAATCCGTTCCCGATTCCTGATGTAAATGTGAATTCTATTTACGACGTGACTGCATTGTTCAGTATGAGCAATGCAGAGGTGGTGGAGTTCCTGCAGGGTCTTCGGTTGTTGCCAACCAATAAGCGCTGTACAAAACGTTCGTGCAGACGCTTTTGCACATTGGTGAGAAACCATGCGTACATCGTGAAATACTGCTTCCGGTGTCCGAAGTGCAAGGGGAAGTATTCCCTCAGCGACAAGACCTTTTTTGCGGGTCTTAGGCTTCCACCAATGCTGGTGTTCAGCGTTTTATGGAGTTGGGCGTGCAACTCTCGAGCCGGTGTAACTGCTGGCGTTCTCGGGATGGAACGTCACGCGGTGTATAAGTTACACCAGAAATTTCGACGTATCTGCACCTGGAAACTCCGTAGCAACCTTGCACTCGTTCAACTCGGCGGACCGGGTGAGGTGGTACAGATTGACGAAAGAGTAGTCGCGAAGCGCAAGCATAACGTTGGCAGAATCGTTCCCCAGCAGTGGATTGTAGGTATCTACAGTCTCACTGCTAGGCGAGGGGTTGTTGCCTTCGTTCCGGATCGTAAGCAGAAAACGCTGCACAAACTCATCGTCCGTTTAGTACGACCCGGGACCGAAATTTGGACGGATGGTTGGCGGGGTTACTGGGATTTGGATAAGATACCGGGAGTTGCACCAGCCAACAAGTATAGATGGGTGAACTACAACCGCAATTTTGTAGACCCCGCTACAGGGGTTTGCACAAATTCGGTGGAAGGCTACTGGTCTCAGCTAAAGGGGTTCTGTCGTCGCTTAGGTGTGATGCATTCCTCTTTACTTGCGAGTCACCTGGACCAGTTTTTGTGGATTGGCGTATTTGGGCGCACACCTGGAGCCGTGTTTAATGGACTCCTCCATCAAATCGCGGAACGGTATTTTGTGTAACGTCACGACAAAAAGGTTCTTTTTAGGACCAAAATTACTTCAGAAAAGGGTTACTTAAATTTAACGAACGGTAGTTACTTTTTCGCGTGGATCCTACTCTTGCCATGGTGGTTTTCATTTTGATCAAAACGACAACTAATTTAAAAATACCCCTAGGCCCGTGGATGAAAATGGTGGATCTTCGAGGGGTGAAACTCGTGGAGAATGGCAGGGTAGTTGTGCAAAGAAAAATCGACTTAAAGCACCCCTCGCTGCGCTCTGGCGCTTTAAGCCATTTTTCCTGCACATTTAGTATTGAAAACCATGATTTTCGTTCGGAGTGCACTGTTGCTGCATCCCAATGCAAGTGTCGCTCCGGTTATCCCCGCTCTGCGCAAAGGTAAGACCAGTTGAAAGTGCACGGACTGTCAATAGAATGAATTGATTCACCAATCCCGAGCGACTTTGCTTAAAATTTACTGTGAAAATCGAAGTTTTTAAATTCGATTTTTGAAAAAACAGGTGCACTTAGGGCATTGCGTCTCCCTTTATTCTCTTATTTAAAATATACTCTTTCAAAAAACATCGAGGTTTCAATCGTAAAATTTGTATTTTCGGGTCCCTTGGAGCTACCTGCAACCCTCCTTATTTATAGCTGGGGCTTATTTCATACCCCCAGATCCCCCGGTTTCACGCTAGTCTTTTTAAACTATAGGAGGTCTTTGCTAGATCTTCTAGAATGTGAAGAAACGGGCGTGAAACCGGGGGATCTGGGGTATTCCCCCTAGCACAAGGAATTAATGAGATGAATTTTCTAAATTGTCGAAGACGATAGAAACGATGATAATTCTTAAGAAAACATTTTTTTACTTGCGGCTGGGAGGTATTCCATTTTTCTAATTTCTTTTGAAGTTTATTTTTTTAACGTTCAAGCCGCTAACGTCAAACTTTCTCGTTCTCTCATTAGAGAATTAGCGAAAAATCTTGACGGTAGCGCCTTTCAGCTTTAAAAAACTGAACTTTTTTTAAGTGATCATTTGTCAGGAACTTTTTTGTTGGGGGAGGGGAACTTTCTCGCTCCCTATTGCTTTTGCTTAGCCGTTTTTACACAGCTGCATGAATTCGACTGTTGATAATATTATTTCACGTTACTTAATTTGTAGCGCGTATAAAATGATATCACTTGTAAATCGTTAACGTGCCATTAAAATTTTTGTACGTGCCATAGGTTCGCCACCGCTGACATAAAGGATTGTATTTGGATGGTAGAATCCGGCACTGCTGATAGGTTTGAAAATGTAAGATTACCAACCTTGATGGATTACTAAACCTATCAGCAGTGCCAGATTCTACCATCCAAATAAAATCCCCTATGTGAATGCAGTTTACTTGTGCGTGTATGGGTACCATTAGACCTTTAAATATTTGTAAACGTCAAGTTCAGCCAAGATCACATAACCTCAAATCTGAAAACTGCATCAGCTGACAAAATAAACACAAATTAGTCATAAGAAGTGAAATTTGATATTATTAGTATATTAGCATTTGAATTAGAAAGTTGAGTTTGTACCTTTTAGTAACCTTACATAACAGTTAAAGTTTTACAATGTTGGATGAACAGAGCGTAGATTATTCAGTTAAATACCAACAATTACTGTTTGATTTAAAGATTACAGTTGAAGGACTGTTAGCTGGAGGAGTTGTCAATGTCTGGTCTATATACGGTGGCTTAAATAGACTATTCAACGCAATCGAAAAAATATTTAAACACGGTTGCAAGTCCGTTAGTGAAGATGTAAGTTACTTACCTCTCATTTTATCACTTCTATTAATTAATTATTTTAAAGGATACGGCAGCTTATTGGAAATTCATACAAGGAATCGATTGGCTACAACCAAATAATAACAAATTTTCTTTAACTTTGGACTGTGAATTCAAGTCGTACTTGCCGCAGAGTCTAAAATCAGACAAAGCTTCAATTTGGTTATACCGTAGCATCGAGAGCCACTCACTGTCACAAAAACTATCTTGGCTATTATCCGATAAATCTCATTTACATTCCTGTTACCAAGACCAAGCATTTCTCTGCCAAGAAAAGTATGCCGAAGCCATTTTAATTTGTTTGCAAGCAGTGGAACTAAACCAACCAAGTTTAGTCACCGACATTAATCCAAATTTGTTTGTAACAAAAACAAATGTAAAAGAATACCACAAGATACACCGAAGATGCGCTTCCAACCCTGACAATTTACCAAAAAATCTAGGACACCACAGAAATAGATCGCTACATAATCTGAAACTCTTTAATTCGCAAACGGAAAAAACAAAAATTATTCACGGCAAATTCAAGTCTTGGAACAGCTTGCCTGACTTATCTGGTAAAAAAAAGGTTACCAAAAGTATTAGCACAACTGCACCAGCAACTCCTGTACATGCTAGACATGCAGCTGTAAAAAAATTGTCTGAATCTCAGAAGGTGGATGTTCCAGTTAAGAAAAAAGTAAAACATGTTATTATCAACAATCAAGACATAATTGAGCACACTCCACATATGATGGATTCTCATTTGCCTAGTGCCTTATACGACGAAAATTTATCAATTAGGTCGATGCCGGGTTCTACTAAATCATCCATGAACACTATAAATTTAGGGAAATCTGTACCAGAGTATAGTTTTATAAGTGCCTTGTCTGGAGAGAAAGATTATAAACGGAAACCTAAGCAGACTTTCATAGAAGGTGGTGGCCGAGGAGTTTTGCCCATGGCGACAGGGTACGTTATAAAATGCTAAGTATTAAATGAATATAAAAATAAATTTTCCAACTTTTTGGAAGTCTAATAACATATTACCACAACTATTGCAAAAAATACTTATGAGTTTCACAAAAATTATTTTCAACAGTAGAAATTTCATTCATACCCCCAAATCTTGTTTGCCATTTTTTCTGGAATACTCAACAAAATAGAAATATTTTTTTTGCAGATATTTTCCTCGTCCAACCAAAGGCCAAACCTTGGTTTCGTTTTTGACTGCTAGTCAATTTGCTAGAGGAAATGCAGAACTGGATAGAGAAAACGCACACTTTAGTATATCTGAAGCCATAATATCAGCAATAGAACAAATGAACTGTTCCAAGCATCTAAAATTAGCAGAAGATAACGTGGAGGAAAGTGATGAGGAAATAATAGATTTGAAACAACGAATTCGTTTAAGGAGGCGCCAGAAGCTTGAAGAACGGCAAAATTTGTTTAAGAAAAGTGAAGATAGTAAGTTAAATTTGTTTGTCAAGGGGGGTCCTAATTTAAAAGTTTTTCCTAGGGAATGCAGCTAGTCCTTATTCGATTTCTCCCAAAAGTCCATCTGAGAGTCTCTCATCTGAAGATGTTGATGATCTAGAGATTGATGAGGCCTCTAATTTGATTGATTATCGTGGCCTTTCTATGTCTATGGCTTCGTTGTATTCAGATGCGGATCTGTTCAGAAAACCCCGAGGAGTACCGGATGGTGCATCTGATATTTTATCTGCTGAAAGTGTAGCTTTATCTTTAATCAGCAGGTTTAACGAAAAACGCTTACCCAGGTTGATCATTTTTACCTTTAAAAAGCAAATTTTTAACTTGCTAGTTTCAGGGCATCCGATTTAGAGTGGTTGGTGTCTGAAGAAGATGCACCTCAAGCTTTGTTGCCCTTGCCTAAAAGTTGGCCAATAAATCCAGATGATGTGGGCGAATCAACAATTACACTTTTGAGAGGAACCCACGAGTGGGCACCTCCACGACCTCAAATAATTTTCACTTTACCCAAAAGACCTGAGTAAGTACATTAAAATTGTTCTTCTTAATTTTCTAATATTTTGTTTTTAGCCGGAAAATTTTGATGGAGAAACAAAATTATCGGTGTGCAGGATGTGGTATGAGAGTTGCAATTCAATATGCATCTAAATTTCGGTATTGCAATTACTTGGGGCGCTATTTTTGTACTGGTTGCCATACCAATCAAGTGGCCGTTATACCAGCAAGAGTCATACAAAAATGGGACTTCACAAGGTATATGCACTTAAAATGGGCCTATTATAACACCTCATTCTCATTTCTGTTTTTAGATATGCAGTATCAACGTTTTCATATAGATTGCTGGAACAAATGTTTGTTGATCCGTTATTTAGAATATTTGAGTTGAACAAGGATATTGTGAAAAGGTCACAAAATTTGGAGAGATGTAGGAAGTACAAAATTGGGCTGTATTATATGAAAGATTTTATTTATACGTGCAGATTTGCAAAAGCGTAAGTTTAAAAACGTTTTTTTAAAAGAAAAAAAACCAGAAAATTTTTTTTTAGTGTACAAGAGTTACTGGAATCAGAAAATTCCTATATTATTAGCGATCCGGATGTTTACTCAATGAAAGACTTGATCAGTATACGCAGTGGAGAAATGAAAGTAAAGTTGAGCAGCCTAGTAAATGAATGCTGTACACATATTTACGAATGTGAATTGTGTTTGGCCAGAGGTTTTGTTTGCTTGGTTTGTCTATCAGATGAAATTGTTTTTCCATGGCAATTGAAGAGTGTGAAGCGGTGTTACAAGTGTGGGTCATGTTATCACACAGCATGTTGGAACCCAGCAGAATCTCCGTGTATTAAATGCCAAAGAATAATTGAGAGACGGAAGCAAAATTAAAATTTATATTTATTGTTATAGATGGACTTATTTTTTAACCAAAATAAAAAAATGTTAACATTCATTTATATTTATTCTACACCCAAAAAAAAATTGTGTTTCGTCCAACAAATAATATAAATAAATATTTGGGGAGAAAACAAATCTACTTTTAATAAGATTTATTATTACGTATTGATTTGTTGCAAAAGATTGGTTTACATTAATAAATTTGTAAGGTTATAGAAAAATTATCTATATTTATAATGGTAATACAATTCAAGTTTTATAGTTTGAGCTCAAAATGAATACAATAATATTAATAAAACAAGTAAAATATAATGAGTTTTATAGAAACAAAGTTTTTTTATGGTAAAATATCGCGCAAGTCGAGGATAAAAAACAGTATACAAATAAAAATAATTCACAAGTTTTACGATGTTTCTACGTATCCCAGATGTTTTAAAAATATGTAAAATTAACTAAAAGTTGAAATATATAAAAGGGTTCTTAATGTAAAATCTAATGCACCTTGTCATATCAAAAAACCTGTAAAAATCATCACTGTATTACTTTAAATCTTCGTTTTTGATCAACGGTGTTTTTGCCACTTCGAAAAATATTTTGTGTGAATATTTGTTACGAACTGTCATTATTTGTTCTCTAGGTTTACGTTCGAGACCACTGTTAAGTAAATGAACTGTCGACAGAAATTCTTCTAATTTGTACCCTACAAAAGCGTTTTTCATTATTTAATTGCATTTTTTCGAGCTCAAAAAATTTAACAAGATGACCACTTACCACTGTAAAACTCGAGAGTGGAATTCCATCCTCCAATACGTTTCATTTGTAGAGCCAAATATAAAGCCGCCGCCGCCAATTTGGAGTCTGGAATCTTGATGGTCAAATATTCCATAAGCGAAAATTCTAAAATAAATCTGGCAAGTGTTAATACTGGCATGGTGACTTTGGCACACTGAAATAAATCGTCAACAGTTAACAAAATGCGGAAACAACGAAAGGAAAAAACTTACGCGTGCATATCGTCGTAAAAATCTGTAACTGATTGGGATGCCAAGATCAAATTTACATATTTTTAATATATTAATCTCCATCCTTAAAAATTCTTTGCGATTATAAGCTCCATCACAAATGTAAAGAAAATCATCCACAAGTGGAGGAAGGCGTTCATCATATTTACTAGCAATAAACATGCTAGCTGCTCCCACTAATTGTAAAGTTTCCTTACTGACAATCACTTTGCTTAAATACATATCAACAAGCTTAACACCCAAATAAAGCGTTTCATGGTTGAGTTCGAAACTTTCTTGAATTTCGACCATCCAATCTACAAGCAAAGATCGCATCCAACGCGTCAAACACACTTGATTATCCATGTAATCTGTGATTTGAAAATCGGGCTAAAATAAGAAACAGTTTACATTCAACATTTCTGTCACAATGAAACCACTCACTTCTCTTTGTTTTAAGTAATTAAAAATATCCATGGTATAGTGGGAAACTTGAAAAACGTCATTCCAGTGTTCTTTATCAAAATCATCGACTCCTTCAGGTACTTCATGATTTCCTAAATTAAGTTGTTGTTCGAATTGTTGAGCAACTAAACTTACATTACTAGGCTTACTGGAAACAGATTGTCTTCTTGATGGTTCCGATACAGAGGTACCTCTGCAAAAATAACAAAATATACCACGATGTTCAAACGTCCAATACCAAACAAAAAGAATTGGGTAGATAAAAGTAATCAAATCAGCAGTGCCCACCTATCAACAAATTTATTTGGTGATTGATAGTTTTCCTCATAGGGATTTTTACTTCTAAAACTAAATCGCCTTTTTACTTTTTTAAATTTGTCTTGTAAACCAGAGTACCATGGAAACCGAGGACGGGTCATTGTTCACTTAAAAATCGAACTTTTTACATGCAAATCTTTGTTTACAACAACATAAAATTAACCCCAAAGATTGGTGTCAAGATTTGCTTTCTTACTTTAAGTAAGAAGGTGTGATTAATGGGGAAGTAGGTAATTAGTTAAATACTGTAAATACCTAATTCTTAGTAACTCTTAATAACTGAAATAATAAGTATTTTAAAACATTTTTATTTGATTCCTAGGAAAAGTTTGATGATAAAATATCAAAATATGTGGTATCTCTTAGTATTTTATTTTAGAAATAAACAGTCTGTTATTAGGTAAAATTGCATTTTAGTAAATTCCTTTTGAGATAGTTATGGTACCTTATATTTGCATAAAATGTGAAGGTGATAAAATTAATGATTTAATTATTAAGATAGTTGCTGAAGTCTCGCGAAATAAAGAGCTATTCAGCTGCAATTTTATTGGCAAATATGGGTGAATACAAATTCCGGTAAGTAAATTTTACAAATTCCCTGCATATTATAAGGGAAATCAGTGATTGACAACGTTCCAATTTCGGTAATTTGGATTGTAATGAAAGTAGAGAAAAAATTAAGAAATTAATGCCAAAAGTCTTTTGGCAAAAATACAATCAACTAACGAAAATTCCTATTGTATATTACAAATACCATTGTAAAAAAATAACTTGATATGTATTTCCTTATTTTCGCTCTACTTTCGATTTAAAAAAATTCAGTCCAATATTAATTGGACCCCTTTTGCAATAAAAAAACCAAATCACATAGATCAAGTTGAGAGTAAAACGACGAAAACAGTTTTCAAATTAATCTTGTAAATCGGTCTCAAAATTAAATTTCCATTAATAATTCACACATCTTTTGCTAGTTACATTTGACGGTTTACGAAATTTTCATAATTTTAAAATTGACTCTAGAACCAGAGTTATTTAAAACTTTAATTTTTTTGTAAAATTGATGAAATACAAACTCCAGATTTGTAATAATGGAACTAACTCATTTTCAGGTAAAATGTCAGTTGGTTCTTTATTACAGAAGAGGATCCAATTATAATCTACTAACTGGGGCTTGCATCATACGCATAGGTTGCAGATTACAGGGAAAACCAAAATAGTCTTTGTTTGACTTGTTTATATTTCGTGGGCTTACTGTGAAAACGCACTAAGTCCCTATAACAGAGGTGCTGAAAAGATCAATCGCGAGACATTTAAAAGTCGATCGCGACTTTGTAATTTGGCACTTTTTAGCTGAAAGTAGCTCTTGAAATTAGCATTATGCACCAAATTAAAAAAAAAACGGTTCTCTGGAAAAGCCACTAGCCCCCGACCACACCTGGACGGCCACCAAATACTTTCATGCCCACTATCGCCCCCCTACAACTAGAAATCGCCCACTTTCAGAACCACTGGTCTAAACTCTAGTGCATAGTTTCTGAATCTGATTAAAAATGTTATGTGGGAACACAATAATAATAATATAATTTTTTTAATAAATAATTAATATATTTTAAAATACAGTGTGTTCACGTAAAGTGAAAAAAAATTTGGAGTTGAATAAAAAACTATTTAATCTTTTTTTGTATTTAGTAATATTTAAGAATTATTAACTGTTACCCCTTTTCGTGAACACACTGTATATCAAGTTATAAAGTAAATAAGATATCTTATTTATTTATTATCATATTTATCATGAGTTAAAAATTTAATAATTTAAATATTTTTTTTAATACTAATAAATAAAGAGCGGATTTTAGTGCATTATGACTATCCTTAATATTGAAGGGAATGTAAAATTTTCTTAAAATGTGCACGATTTATGAAAAATGTGATCATTTGGCACCAAGTTTTTTACGCCTTTTTTGCTTTTTTGTGCCTATTTTAAATTTTTGTGCTTTTTGTCTTTTTCTTTTTGTCCAATTTTCAGCGTTCTTTAGAAAATTTCTTTTTAATACTATGGGAAATTAAAAATTTGTTTTCTAAAAATACCTAAACCGACAAAAAGACAAAAATAATCAATTTACAACAGAACTACAACAGAAAATCACGATGTACAGCTTCAGCATTTTGTTAATTTTGCTTATTAGTTTACCGATGACGTGTTCATTGGTGAAATGATGACTTTTATTGCTGAAGTACCGGGGCAAATTGCCCAAGTAGTAAATCGGAAGAAGTAGTCTCAAAAAGCGAGGAATTTGCAAATCTAAATAAAATCAGCATTATTTTGAGTGAGGGCAATGTTCTTGATTTCCAAATAAATCCAGTTATTACAGCCAAATTTAAAAAAGCACACATAATAATTGTGAATGTGGAAAGAAGCTTATGCTTTTAAAAATATTTTAAGTGACAAAAGTCAGAATGTAGAAGAGTAATATTTAATCGTTAACTGTATTCACGAATAATTTTTAGTTAAGTTTAGTTAGGTATTAATAAAAGTAAGGGGTATCAAATTTTTTTTTGGTGCTTTTTTTATGCCTTTTTTTTTATCTGATTGTCATTTTTCAATGCCTTTTTAGGCTATTTTTGTGCCTTTATAGGCGCCTTTTTTGATATTTTTTATGCCTTTTTATCCGCTCTTTACTAATAAACTAATAATTCTTTAAATTATTTTTGTCATGTGAGTTTGAATCCCCAGTACCCTCTCATATATGGCCCTGCAATCAGGTATAAAGGTAAATACGACTAATTTACTGGCGTTATAAGGGTTAAAGGGTAAGAATAAGGTCATTCCCGTTTAGTTACCGAAGTTGCTTTTAAAATACCATTTCAAAATTAAAATGCTTACGAAACATCCAAGAAATGTTTTGAAAAAATATTGATTTGCATTCTATTTTTTAATATTTATCTTGATAATGAAATCAAAAATCAAATTATATTGTTCTAGTATTTTAATTTTAATCGGTAAAAATAGAGACGCCACCGGTAATGTAAACAGTAAACAAATAAAATGTAAATATAAATATAGCATTATATATTGGTGTCTTCACAACAATAAATACTATTTAGATAGGAATGCTACATCTAGTCTAGGTGAGATTTTTAGGTCGTATAAATTCAAAAAAAAACCTACCTAAAAAGGTTCTAAAAAAGCGATTTTAGGTTGGTATTATCGTTTTAAGTTACGAACCCCACGGTATTAAAATATAACTTTTTTTTTTATTTTTGAACCCCCTAGCAAAATTTACAACCCAAGACATTAAACGTTTTGTATCTTTCGATTTTTTTCCACAATTTTTTTTAATGACCTTTTTTTTATAACCCCCTAGCCAAATTTGCGACCCAAAACATGAAACATTTTGTATTTCTTGATCTCTTTTTCCCACAACTTTTTTAAAATTTTGTTTTATAAATAGTAGTGAAGAAAAGTGTATGATTTTCAAAAAAGTTATCTGTCACAACTCTGCATTTCCTCAATATTGTTTAGATTAATAAATAATAACAATTTAATTACAACAAATTTAATTTTAAAAAAATTTTAATTTAGGGTGAGATTTTTTTTCTATTTAAACTGAAAATTAAAAGTTTCCAAAATGCTAAAATAGGTCGTAAAAATTAAAAAAAAAGGCAAAAATAAATAGAGCTTATATGACGTAGTTTTTCATGAAACGAATTTTGGTATACTAATAAAATCAAAATAGTAATAGATCTAATACGTGATCTAAGCACATGATCACCACATTTTAATTTTAAATCTTACAAAGAAGGAGATCATCAGACCCCCAAATTAAAGGTGAAAATTTTACGACACTTTTTAGTCTATCCCAGAAAATGCGTAAGAAGTCGTCAATAGAATACGTACGCAATAAGATGAAAGGGAGGGGTGCATTGCTTAGAGTGATGAGAAGATGTGACGAACAAACGTGACGGACTTTTAAAATATCTATATGATAATTATTAATGATTAATTATTAATATTAATGATCAATGTTCATTTAAGGTTCAGGTTTTGTGACGTATTATGTAGGAAGCTGAAAAAAATGTGCTGCATTGTGACGAAGGGGGGAGGGGTTAAAAATATTGAAATTTTGCGTGGCGTATTTTATAAACGAACCCTAACCAATTTTTGTAAATTTTCACTTTAATTATCTACTATAATTTTATCTAACCAATCAGAGTAAAGATTTACGAAAATTTAATTTCTCGCAAGTTACTGAAAAGTCCGTCGTAAAATGTGCACTAGTTTCATTTCAGATCACAACCTGCATGTATATTAAAAATTAACTAAATTTGGTTATTTAATTTTTCTTTGTTATTTATAAAATTGGATTTGGAGGTCTGGTGATGTGCAAAAGTTAATAAACATTTTTTTGGAAAAATTACTTTCCTTCCGCGATGATAATTTTTAGAAAATGTTGAATCCCCCATTTTCTTGTAGGAATTCATAAAATTTTGAAAACTTTAAAAATAATTAGAAATTTCAGAAGCTCATCAGTGTAAGTCAATATTTTCTAAAAATGATTTTTGAAAATTGTTAAAATTTTCTGTTTTTTAAGTCGTTATCTTTATATTGAAACAGCGATATAAAAATCATATCTAATTTTTAATGTTTATTAACTTGCACTGATTGGCTTCTGAACCTTTCAATTATAAAAAAGAATTTCAAGTGATTTCAATTAACCTACTTGCAGACAACCTTTTCTCCATTTCCAAGAATTCATAAGATTTCTAAGGCCCATTTACCTATGTACCCAATTAAAAAACCTTACGTAATCAATGAACGTTTCCTAATCATAAATTAAACGTACCATCAAAGTCCAGGGTCTTATATTAAAATTTCAATAAAAATTGGAACTGTTAATCGCAAAATTTCGCAATAAATACCTACAATAATAAAAGGTGGTCCATTTTCAATTTTTAATTCAATATTTTTGAAGAACATTTCAATAAAATCAAGAAACAGGGTCTGTATCCTGTTAAAATTTAAAATTTTTCAATAAAAATTGGAAGCGTTAATAGCAAAATGATGAAAGAAACTACCAAAATAACGTATCATCAAAGTACAGAATCTTATATTAAAATTTTTAAAAAGACTGCACTAAAAAGTAAAAAATAATTTCAATAATCACATAAACAGCAACAAGAAATCCTTGAAGACATCAATAAAAGCATTGGGATAATAATTTCATCCACAAACAAAATATTTTAAATAAAAGTTTTTTTTGAATTTTTAACCAACAATTAAAACTAAAAAAATTAAAACTGACCATCAGTGCAATCCACCTACGCCCAATCGCCATGTAGTCAGTATAAATATCAAGAGTAAACTTTAGACTGTTCTCTCACCTTGAATGAAAATTCGACTTTAGATAGAAAATTGACTATTTGGTGTATAATAGCAGTAGCTAATCAACATACACTGAATTTAAATAAAGTATTGTAATAAAAAAAAATTGCGAATGCAGAAGATACACGCATTTTAGTGTTAATTTTATTTACCATTTTGTAACTTTAGTTTTCAAAATAACGTGTTTAAATTTTTACAGGATGTCTAAAACGTTATTTATAATAATGTTTGTCAGCAAATTTTTTATTGGGCGAATGAAATGCTTTATAGATATGTGCAGAATAAAATTCTAAGCATTATAGAAAAAAAAACTAACAAATTTTCAAAAATAAAATCAGAAAATTGTAAATAAAAAAGTGATAGCGAGAGAACAGCCTTAATAAAAATTGAAAATATTAAAAACAAAATGATAAAAAAAGTACCAAAATGTAGGGTGGTCTATAAGAAATTTTCAATAAAATTAAAAAAAAAATATTCGTGCTTTGTATAAACAAGATCCCAAAAGAAAATTTCAATAAAAAATTAAAATTATTCTCCATTTAAATATTTTAGACTAGGTAAAAATTTTACTTTAATTTTATGTTGTATAAAAATTTACTACTTATTATATTTTCTTTGGAATGGCGCCCCCTAAATAATATTGTGTTGGTCACAACTGTATCACAGGAGCCCTATGGGTTCGCTAACAGACAGAAATAAATTTGTATTTAGAAATTTAAATTTTTTGATCTACATCAGTGTAAAATTAAATCAGTACATTACAGTGAAATAAGGTGACAAATCACCCAAATATTTTTATAAAATTAAACTGGGCCTTAACCAAACACATTCTTTTTTTTTATTACTAAAAATAATAATTTCCCCTCCCCCCTCTCTAATACGTTGATTTGTTAGTTTTTCTAACTTAATACCAAATTAAAAAGTTTTCATCAAACCAAAGATAAATTCTAAAATTGTAAAACAAAAATGTTTTAGCAATTCTTTACTAAAATAGGTAAAAAAAATTGAACTTACTCGAAGGCAGTTGTGTACAAGGATTCCTCAGATTTTTCAAATTCGTTACTGAGTCGTGTCTTGATCTTAGAAGTTTCCTTTATTGGTTCCTTAAGCTTGATGGCAGCAGTGATGTTAGTTCCAACATTTCTAATTGAGTGACGAGTTTGAACTTTTGAGACCATAGGAGCGGCAGTGAGTCTCACATTCTCGTTTACTTTGGTTTTAACTACAGTCTTAACACTTGGTAATTGCTTGAGTTGAGTGGTTACTTTCTTAATGGCTTTGCTCTTATCTTCTACATTTCGATGTGCATTTAAATTCGATATATCACCAAGTGCAGATCGCTTGGTTGCAGTGTCTTTCACCGGTGAAGCATCAGCCTTACGTTTAACTCTTGATTGTTTGGGTACAATATCATTTACGGCTTTGCTTCTCGCTCTTAATATCGTAGCACGGTTGGTTGTTGCTACAGGTGCAACCATACTAGACCTAGTACTTCTTATTGGGGCCATTTATTTAATTTCTTCAACTGAAAATGAATGAAGGAGGTCGTTAAAAAATTATTCACTTTCAACTTCAAATAAAAAAAACCGATTTTAATAACCTCTTTGGGGTCGCGAAATTTTACCGCCCAAAGTGTAATCACCTACTGCCACATCACGTTAAACATTAGCAAATTTAACGGAAAATTGGTTAAATCAAAGGCGAAATTATAATCATAACTAATTTTAAAAATATTTAAGGTCCTTTTATTGAACAAAATTCCAAGTTTAAAAAACGACCGTTATCAAACGAGGTTACAAACATCCATGCAATTTATTAAAATACCAATTCCATGGATTTCCAAATATGAAAAATATTAAACGAGCATAAAATATAAATATCTACCTTTTACCTTGTTTAGTAGATGTATTTTTAAAATAATAAAACTAATACTAAAATGACAAATCACAACTTTTGAGTTCGTTGATCTTCACTTGGGTATCTGGCCTTTTGATCATCGATTGTTTTCAAACGAAAAGTCTGTTAAAATTTGTGTAGTACTCGGGCCAATCAGAACACACGATTTGGGGATCCCTCTTACGGTTTACATTCAAACTCGTTTATACGTTACAGAAATCTAAATTTAACTGCAAAACTATTTTTATTTTAAATTTGTGTTTTTTAGTTATTTTATTTGATTAACTGTTAAGACGCTACTATTTTTAACTTTTATTAACAACGGTCACAAATGTAACGAATCGGTTTAAAGTTATGATTCGAAATAAATATGCACCCTCTTCCCCGCCAATGAATAAACGTCAGTTAGCACATGTTTTTGTTGGCAGTCATCCGTCTTTATGTCAAATTTCAAAATACTAACAAGTAGAATTTGATCTAATACAAAGTTTAGTCTAGTTTACAGTTTAATTAATTTAGTTATTTTGTTGTTACTGAAATATGTCTCGAAAAATTTTGATTATTAAATATATGTCCCAAAATAACAATTTTTGTTATCTTTCATTTCAAAACTTAAGTTCTTTTACAGAAGGGGTAAGTAAATAAGAGGTTGTTTTTTAATTGTTGTTGATATTAATTCGAACATCCTTTAGGTTCTGAAAGTAGAACATGATGGTGGGAATTTTTATTTAACCGCTTTACCAACTAACAAGTTGACCAATAATCACATTGGGTTAAATCGTTTGCAAGCTCGAGAGCTGGGTCTCAAAGAAAATGAAAATGTAATGGTTAGTCGAATCGATAACGTGCCAAGTATTAAGTCTTTAACTATTTCACCGTGTACGGAAGATGACTATGAAATGGTGGTAAGTATTATAGTTTAGTTATTTAAAACTGGAGGCATATTGAAAGTAGATAAAACGTGAGAACTTGCAGGTCAAGACTTGTAATAAATCAGAAAAACTGAAAAATGGGGCCTAGCTATGTCCCTTAGGGTGTTTCGTGTAATGTGGATAATACTGCTCTACTGCCTATTTCCTTTAGGTGCTAACTGGAGATTTCCAGGTTAATTTAGACATTTGGCTGTATTTTGAACCGAAATGGTGAGCAGCAAATTTTTTTTTTTTATAGTAATTATGCTAATACAAACTTGGTACTAAGATATGTAAATTTTGAGAAATATTCTGTTCAATCTATACAATAAAGCCAAGGGTCGGTTTTTAAATACTGAGTTAAGGCTAACCAGCAGCTAAATTGTAAATCTGTGCTGCTTATTGGTTGAATTGCTTAGATGATAGCAAACTGTTGATTGAGCTAAGCTTTAGATTCCTTGCTCATTGACTTGTGTGCATCATTATAAGATTTTTAACCGTATTAAATTTAATTGGCCAATAGAAAACTACTGTTAGCACTAATAGATTAATCAAAATCTTTTGTTAGTTTTAACTGCTTGTTAAGTTTTATGAAATCTGAGGTCGCTTAAGAATAAATCAGGGTTTTAAGGCTTGCAGCTAGGTTTCTTTTCTAGAAAGGAGGGGAGGGGGCACTCATGGTTTTCTGAAGATAATGTTATACAGGGCTGTATGCAGGATTCTTTTTAAGAGATGCTTTAGCTTTCTTAGCCATCTTTAGAAATAAACAAAAAATTAAAAAACATTTGTGGCATTCTTCACCACAAAAATATCTAATTCAATTTAATAATTCGTTTTATTTGCTGATTTATTCTAACATTTTTTATAAATACAGACTTAAAAGTTCTGAAGAAGAGTTGAAAAATAACTATCATAATAAATTTGTACTTTCTAGTAACGAGAAACATAAAAATAAAAATTTGATATTTTAAATTACTAAATCTGAAAATTGAAATTAAAATTTAACGCCACTGCCACAAATTCTACAACGAAAAATTAAAAATTTTGAGATAAAAAATATTTTTTTGAACAAATTCACCTGACGAAGATCTAGTCAAGTAAGCGAAATTACCTGTGAATAAGAAGAACAGGTAAGCATTTTGAAAAACGAAGGGTAATTTTTACCAGGCTTTCCACTCGTCTGGAAAAGTCAGGGAATTTAGAAATTTATTAATTTGATCATTGAAAAGTCGGGGAACTTTTGATTTGTAAGCAAAAGTAAAAAAAATTAATAAATAATTTTAAAATTAAAAAAATGAAAATAATTAAAAAATTAATAATAAAAATAATTTTTTTTTATTTATATGCACTTGGTTTAGTCAATCCACATTGAAATCCGGGAAAAAAACTTTAGTGGGAACTTTACTCGGTCAAACGTGTAAATTTAATTTAAGGTTTTAAATTGATTTATCGATGATGGATCCTAATCGGACACAGTTGAGTTGTCAAAATCGACTCTATGCCCCCTCCGCTACGCTCTGCTCCTAGCTAGTAATATCCTTGTGGGCCTTCCCTATTTAAATGATATGATTTATTAATTTTATTATAGCCACAGCAGTGGAGTGATGTGATCGTTGGTTGAGTATAAAGCGGAAATTCTGGGTTCAAATCGCGGATTACACAGAATTTCTTGGCTCTGTCTTCCGGTGAGCATCCACACTCTGTGGTGATCTCTGATATTTGTGTCGACGTCATCACCGTAAATACGGCTGCGTCACACACGCAAAAGTTTTACAAGACAAGTTAGGTAAGCAGTGAAAAGCCAAGGGTCTTCTAGGTCTGTAGAGCTGTTATATAATTAAATACACTTTTAGTATCTCAAGTTACTAGGTTTATTGATCGCACTATGCGAGAAATATGACAATTGAAAAAAAATGTGTAGTAACTTTACTACAATAATTGTAGTACAACTGTTGAGACAATTTGTTTAAAAAAAAATTAAAATATATAAGTACCTAGGTATATTTTGGGTTATTGATTTATGAAATTTCATAATTTCATTGAATTTTGGGTGAAAGGTAGGAAACGTAGACCCTTAAATGCAAATTTTACGATTGAAACCTCGATGAATTCTGAAAGAGCATATTTTAAATAAGAGAATTAGGTGAGGAAAATGGCCTTAAAACCAACAGTTTTTTAAAAATCGAATTTAAAAAAGCACGATTTTCATAGCAATTTTCAAGTTCAGTCACTCGGGATTGGTGAATCAATGCATTCTATTGACAGTCCGTGTAGTTTGAACTGGTCTTAGCTTTGCGCAGAGCGACGATAACCAGGGTCATAGCCGAGGCGTTTACTCAATGTCTCGGCACCGACCTAGATCACTTGAAGTGAAGGTGCTGCGAGCATGTATGGTAGAAAACTTTTTTCAACCGTACAATCCCACTTCTTTTCTGCGACCGTGTCGCCTTTTTCCTTTCGACGGACCCTTTTGGGGCTCCACGACGCTACGTTCTCTGGGAGGTTACTGTTGTTTCTGCCAAAATCACTCCAATTATTCATCAAAGGTTGATTATCGCCTTACGCGAATCAACACTCTGCTTTGAAGCGATACAAGGCTTTATGCTCGCTAAAGTATATCATACTCTTAATCATCCCCGCCATGTTCTCAGATGTTGAAAGAGGTAATGGAGGCTTCGCCTCCAAACAAACTCTGTTCACAAAGTAATGCTATGCTAGCGACGATAACCGGAGCGACACTTGCATTGGGATGCTGCAACAGTGCACTTCGAACGAAAATCATGGTTTTCAATTCGCTGTGTGCGTTGCTCTTGCTGCCCTCTGGTGGCTCAAATAGACAAAATAATTGGGACTCTTGACATATAAAAAGCTGGCAAATTTTAAGCTTTCAGGTAGGGAGTTGCGGGTCATAATCCTTCTAAGTCCATGGTAATCATATAAAGCAAGTCGCAATTCAGTTCTATTACTGGCCACTCCGAACGCTTCGATCGATTTTCGTATCCCCTCTACACCTACGCACACAGCGAATAGTAAATTGCTGTAAATTGTATGTAAATTGCGAGGTGCGCTCGGGCGCTTTAAGTCATTTTTCCTTGCACAACCACCCTGCTTTTAGAATCCACGCAAACGAGTTTCACTCCTCAAAGATCCACCATTTTCCTTAATCCACGGGCCTAGGGGTATTTTTATAATGAGTGTCGTTTTCATCAAAATGGCCCGAAGGGTGCTGAGGGTCAATTTTGATGAAAACCACCATGTCACGAGCAGAGCTGAAAGTATTTCAAGTAAAAGACTTGCAAAAAGTAATTCAAGTACTTAAAAGTACTTAAAGTACTTTAATTGAAGTACTATTGAAACTAACTTAAAAGTACTTGGTACTTCAAGTACTTTGTAAAAGTACTTGAGTATTTGGTAATTGGATTTAACAAAATTTGAGTAATTGAAGTACTTTTAAAGTAATTGAAGTACTTTAAAGTAATTGAAATACTTTTAAGGTAATTGAAATACTTTTAAGGTAATTGAATTACTTTTAAAGTATTTGAAGTAGTTTTAAAATAATTAAAGTACTTTTAAAGTAATTAATTTAAGGTAATTGAAGTACTTTTAAAGTATTAGAAGTACTTTTAGGCTCAGTTTATCAATCAAGTTAATGATCCAATTAATTTTATCGGTTAAATTGCTGTTAGTAACACCGCATTGTCTATGAGCAGGGCTGGACAAGATAAATTTTTATTTGTATTTGAAATACAAAATATAATTGAAAAATGTGTAAAAATATTCAAATAAATTACTTTCTATCATCATTCATTGTTTATCCTTATTGTGAATGTCCTCAGACCTTTTCTTCTCATTTCAAATTTTGAATACAAAAAAATAATCTAAATCGTTTATGCCTGTTTGTGCAAAAATTATTTTTATTTGTACCCAAATAGTTTTTGAGAAATTTCAAAATTTAACTGCCGGGGGGGGGGGGCGCAGAATATAAAGGATAACTATATATTAGAGAGCCAATAATACATTATTACTTTATTTACAGTTTGACCAATCAGTTTTCGTTTGGAAGGTTTAATAATTTTTATTCAAATCAACTCACAATCAGTAAGACTACCTGATACGAGCGGTTTGGTTCATGATATAATGGCTACGTTTACACCGTAAAATGCTTGGTTCGGTCCGATCGGACTAAACAGGAGGGGATAGTTCGATGCGACAAAATATAGTTCGCAATTGCTTCGCAAGTGTTTACACCGTACACGAGAACCGAGGAGCAAAATGTAACCAAAATATTTAAATTTAAGCTACTTTTTAGTTCGTATTTGGTCTGGTACTCATATTTTAGAGGACCGAACTAAAGCCGGACCAACTTGGTACCTGTATGTTTACACCAGGCGGACTAAAAATATAGTTCGGATATGGTCCCAATATAGTCCTGGTCCGCCTTTAGTCCGCGTACCAAGCGTACGGTGTAAACCAAGCCAATATTCAGTTTGGTTCAGATTATGTAGTCTCCACGTGACGTCATGCGCAACAATTATCAAAATGAAATTTATATGTATCATATCATTGGTTTAAGATATGATTTGCGCAGAATTTTATTCTCCACGTGACGTCATGCGCAACAATTACCAAAGTGGAACTCGCATAAACACTGTTATAAATTACTTAACTAATCTGTTAAATACAATCCTAATGAAGGGACCAATACGGTGTACGTATTAAGAGGAATAGTCGCCAATAATAAATTTTAGTGTTGGAAAAATAACGAAAGTTCGAAGTAGGATAAAATATCAGTCGTAATAGCAAATACAACCGTTAAAGCTGTCGTAGACAGGTAGACTATTGCGATTGGGATAGAGAATACACTCAGGATAAAAATTATGCGGTTTGTAACGATAAGACTTCCATTTCAAGACAAGAATTTTATACAAACGATTACTAACTAGGTATCAAGTTATATTTTTTATTATTGCAATATAATAATAATTAATACTACTCTCTAACGAGGTGTATAAAACAATGCTTTGTAACAGTTCAACCTTTTTTTAAATTCGCTAACTAATTTTGTTTGAAAATAATAATAAAAAGAATATCAAATATTTCAAAAAACCAAATATAAACTATTGCTATAGTTCTTCACAAGCTGCCGCGCTGTCAGCATTTTCTATAAGTAGAATAAACCATGACGAGTATGATCAACCTATTGCACAAAAATTTTATTGTACTTACATTAGTAGTAAACTGCAAATTATAAT
The DNA here is from genome assembly GCA_905340355.1 of Rhagonycha fulva. NCBI lineage: Eukaryota > Metazoa > Arthropoda > Insecta > Coleoptera > Cantharidae > Rhagonycha > Rhagonycha fulva. Next base: position 11,828,915 of record HG996555.1, read on the forward strand.
TTTACGGTACAAATTTCTGATTTTTTTATAGCCATAATTACGATATTGAAATATTTAAGACAATATTTAAATGAAAAATAAACAAGTACTATCTAATAATTTTGGTAGATAATTAGTAGGTACATATGTAGTATGTATAAGTATTTATAGCTACAGCAGTGAAGTGATGTGATCGCTGGTTGAGTATAGAGCGGAAATTCTGGGTTCAAATCGCGGATTGCACAGAATTTCTTGGCTCGGCCTTCCGGTGAACATCCGCACTCTGTGGTGATCCCTGATGTTTGTGTCGACGTCATTACCGTAAATACGGCTGCGTCACACACGCAAAGCTAGCAAGATAGGTTAGGTAAGCAGGGAAAAGCCATGGGCCTTCTAGGCCTGTAGAGCTGTCATATATATATATAAGTATTTATGAAAATATATTTGTAAAATAAAAAGATCTGAAACGATAAAATACAATTGAAGTATTTGTGAAGTAGGATAAAAATAGAATAAGGTTTTACTTGACCAGGCGGATCTAATGTGCAGGAATAAAAATTAAATACTTTTAAAGAAATTGGCTACCGTCCACTCAACTTTGAGCGAGTCCATCATGGACTTAGAAGGTTAGAACCAGCATCACCCTACCGAAAGGCTGGAGCTAAGGAATACTTGAAACTTAAAAGACTTGTAATACTAAAAACTGAATCAAGTCTCAAGCGTCAAACATTTTTAAACTGAAATAAGTGATATGTTTGGTATGGTGATGATCCACAGTACCTACTGTTTCCAAGTCTTTGGAAAATTTGAAAATTTTTAGTACTTAACGCGCTTTTTATTACAAGTCTTTCTTTATTTGTTGTTTTCTTAATGTAAAAGCAACAAAATTGACCACTGAAGGCATTACAATAAACCAGACCTGCCATAAACTATGAAATTCTTCATACATAAAATAGTGAAATTGGCATAAACAACCCCATTTGTTGTTTTACTCGTGTGAAAGCAACAAGATTGGTCATTGAAAGTAGTAACATAAACTAACGTTGGAAATACAGCAGCTTTGGTAACAAAACTCAAAGAAAATCCATTTGAACTCGATAATTTTCAATAAGAATATTCGCAACCAAAATACATTGAAACATCACATAATATATACACAATTAAAAAAACATAACAGTTTTTAAACGTTGTAGCAAATAACATGTAAATGCTGCTAATGAAACAACCATTTCGAAACGAATAACAACAAATCAGTGACAGTGAACTTTTATGGTTTTGGCATGCACAACTCGTACAGTTTTTTAAATCACTTCAATTGTTTCATTGATCACTTTTGTTCTATTTTACATACGTTGTCTAGTCATCGTGTGCAGGATCCCGAATTTTCATATTTCTGGATTGCCGTGGATCAATTAATTCTGGTAAGAGACAGCTCATGTAAAAATTGCATAGCTTTTCTTCCATTTTTTCAGACCAGTAAGAATTATCCTTATAAATTATTTCTGTCTTTAATTTGCAATCACTGGAAATCCAAACTCCAAGAACACACTTTTTCTTTTTGGCAATATGTAATTGACCTTGAATTTGGTAATACCATTTATGTTTTTTGTTGATTTCATAAACACCATTTACATTTTTCCAAAAATTAATTTTTTTATTATCTATTGATGATTCTACCGGCTTATTAAAGGAAGAATAGGGACATTTTATTTCAACAATTGTGTCCTCTCCAATAAGGCCATCGGGTGTAGCTCCAAGATATTGAAATTTTTTGTCAATTAACATTCCACATTTGTTGATTTTTACATTGAGCTGTGCTTCTAACTGCTTGATAGCAACTTTCTCGTAACACTTGCCATGGTTTACAGCGGGAGTGTTTAAAGGAATGCCATATAAAATATTTTTTACTAAATTTCCACGATGGGTGGTTTTCTTCTTTGAACATACGTCGTAGAAATGTGATGCAGTCAGTAACTTTCGTCTTGATTCGACCCATAGAACACATTCTGATTGCAAAATTGTGTCTCTTTCAAAAATGGTTCTCTGTTCTTTTGTTTTTCTTAAACTATTTAAAAATATCAATTTTTCATTTTCATACTCTTTCTCTGGCATGTCGGGTTGTTGACAAAATACTCCATAATCGGGATCGCAATTTTTTGAACTTTGATGAATGGCTTTATTCGGGGCTTTATAAACTTTTTTAAATTGTAAAGATCTTTTACATTGGTTTAACCTTTTTTTAATTCAAATTTAGTTTTAATCTTTGATGGACTCTTTCCAAGTATTGCTTTATGCAATACCGAGTGAGCTCTACATTTTGAATTAAAACTCACCACAGCAGCTAAACAACGGGATTGATACGATCTGCCTTTCGAGTAATTGATTCTTTTGCCGCCTACAAATTTTGCCACAATTGAGTGGAATTGTTCCACTATATTACTATTTAAATGTAGCAATAAACTTTTTGCATGTAATGAAATGCTTCTGATTATGTAATTTAACCTGTTAAACATTTCAGGAGAACTTTTTAATAATTTAAATTGACTGTCATCATTATTTTCGTTATTACCTTTTTGGCAAAAATATGAATCACAATTAGTGTGCTCGCCAAATATGTGACTAACATAATTTTTTAACCCATGGGCCAACTGTTAAGCAAGTGCGACCGTAGGTCGATAAAACTTTATTTATGATTTGTGGCATGGTGCTAAAAAAAAACCAATGTACATTTTTACAACTTTTCAAAATCACTAAAAAATTACCATTTTTCTGGAAATCTCCATAACTACACTAATTTTTGTATTAAAGATTCACAAAAATTTTCAAAAAATTTTGCAAAAATGTAATTGGAAAAATAATTTAAAAACTCAAAAATAAAGTCGTGTCAAATGGTGCAAAGAAATGTTCAATAAATTAAATCGCAGTCTTTCAAATTTGGCGAATCCTTGAACTGCATCAAATCATTACCGGTTGTAATGAAATTTAGGTTAAATAACAAAAATTATTGTCAAAATTTAGGTTTATTGATATTTACCGAAAATAAACAACACTCCACCGTTTAGGCATAGGTTTGGGTATTGTTGAAACATTTCAAATGCTGATTTCTGAGGTATCAGCTTCACAGTGGAAAAAATGCTTTTCAAATTGATTCTACCGTATGTAATACCTATGTATTATGTAGTACTTCGAAAAGCAGTAAAGCCATTTACCTTTTTTTATGTGTTTTATAATATCGTTTCCTTAAACTTTTTCAGTAGCCTAGGTATTTTACGTAGTACTACTATAATTCATATTACCTTGAATCCTGTACAGGGATGGTTCTGCTATGCATATCGAAAAATATCGATATTTTTAGGATATATAAAAAACAAAATTCTGGAGATTTGTAAAACAAATTTTTACAATTCACGAAGTACTATTGAAATTTCAAGCACGATTTTTTAAAATTAACGTTCTATTAATTTAGCATGTAAGAAATATTTGATAAACGAATAAAATTTCAATGTGCTTTTACAAAATTATAATTTTTAATAACTACATTATGTCGATTTATAAAAGTGCATTTATAAAGTGATATGGTAATAACTGATAAGAACATATTAGGTGGCTTTCATGTATCAAGTATCTGTTCTGTTATGAAAGCACATAATTCTGCAGTATTCTTTGTTACTCGTGATGTTGTTTCTGTTCGACAATATAGTTACGATGGAAAATATATTTTGCTGGTGACTGTCCGTTATGTTGGTTGCATATTTATTTAAAATTAATTCTAAAATTTAATAAAATACACATGATTGTAATTCACTAAAAACAACGAAACGGCATGAGCAAAATGCATGAAATTTTGAAATTATTTATAAAAAACTTCAATACATACGACGATGGTTTAAATTTTTCAATTTTTTATTTCTTTTTGCCATAATTAATTAGTAAAGTAAAGGTAACTTTGTTGGAAGATTACAAAAAAACTATTTCGAATATTTAAAAAATCTAATCTTGGTCGTCTACATTCAAGTGTCCGCTTTCAGAAAATGTATACTTTTATACAATTTTTTTGAATAATAAGCATGTAATCGTTGAATTACCGCAGTCTCTTTTATGCCCGTACTAATAGTCAAGGATCAATCCGAGATCAAGGATTAATTCTCGGATCGTTCAAAAATGCTACCAATAGTCGTAATAATCCTGGATTGAACACGATCCGAGATCAATATTGAACCTCGAAAACCGATCTTGCTTTGACCAGGATTAATCCTCGGATCATTGTGGCGCATGCGTGTTTGCTATGTTGTCATAGTGCATTAACCCTAATAATAATTAAATAATTTTTAAAAACTTTTATTATAGGAACTGAACAGGAACGATGACATAATATTAAAAATTAAAATTTTTTTAAAAATTAATAATAAAATAAAAAATTATGGTTATAAAATAGATACTAATAATGGTTATAAATAGAAACTAACTAAATATTACTAGATATATTACCAAATCCAAGATCAAATCTAGAATTCACCGATCTTACCCGAAGCCGGGACTATTTGTTACGCCAAGATCGTTGTTACGATCTAGGATCGCTGGATCTAGGATTGATCCGAGGATTGATCCTCGACTATTAGTACGGGCATTAGAGCTTTAAAATTCGTATTGGAGATTCCTCTTAACGATTTTTCGTGACGGCTCAACGTGACAATGTTCTACGTTTAGCATTACGACGTAATTAATCAAAATTTAAAATATGCCACGACACAGTTCCAATAGCAATCTTTAAAATTCTACATTAAAATTGTTTAAATTTCAGGTATTGTAAGTGCTGTAAATGAAATCTGGCCTCGACCAAAATTTGAATGATTTCAAAAAACGCGCCATATGAAATCAATGAAATTTTTCTTTCATCCTTTCAAACCAATGAGAAACATCATTTATAATTAAATTACAAATCTAAACCGTTTTACAAAATCTACTTTAAACGAGTGGATGTGAGTCGGATGTGGTTGTTCGGCCTTCGGCCTCACTGGATGAGAGATGTGGCCATCACATGACTTTACCATACAAAAAACGTAGTTAACGATTTTGGCCGCTCCCTATGATTTGGTGCCCATGTGCGAAAATTTTATCGGCTGTCACTCTATACCAAGTCACCTTTCAAGGATCATTCCTTTTATAGATAACTCGATGTTATAAATTTTTCTTTCGGTAAGTGGATTTATCTAGACAGTTGCCCATAACATCACTTGCGACATTATTAGGTGTCGCCCTCTACCGACCACAGTACCAAACATACTCATCGCGTCACTAATTTACTCCCAATCTCACGTTCCCGTAGACCGATGGAATATCGTTAATGCGCGACATCATACGATGGTGAATCGAGTCACTTTCCAAAGATCATTCCTGTTATCGATAACTCGATGGCAAGATTTGATGCTATTATTTTTCGGTGAGTGGATTTATCTGGACAGTTGCCCATAACATAACTTGCGACATTATTAGGTGTCGCCCTCTACCGACCACAGTACCAAACATACTCATCGCGTCACTAATTTATCCCAATCTCACGTTTCCGTGGACCGATTTTAACCAAAATCTAATCAAATCTAAGTTTCAATATAAAAGTACTAAATATAAAATTTGGTTGAGAAATTCCTATTAGTTTGGGCGCTAGAGCGCACACAAAATTAAGTGACATACAGACACACAGACACACTGACACACAGACACACAGACACACAGACATTTCTTGATGTTGGGTCTCTTTCAACTCGTTAGACCTCAAGGAATGTAAATCCGTGAAAATCTGAAAAAAAATTTTTTTTCGATTACATAACTTTCCCATTCGGTATGGTAAAGTAAAAACAAGCCTGCGCCAGAGGCTTTTTAAAACACGTGCATATTTTGGCGGAAAATTTTTAAATATATTTTTTTATAATTTAAAAATGGCAACAAAGTGAAATTTATTGAATAATGTATTTTAAATACATGTAGTTGCAATACTGCCCAGCCCCGACTTGAAAATTAGGTAATTATTGAAATACTTTGAGTAATTGAAGTACTTTTAAAGTAATTGAAATACTTTAAAGTAATTGAAGTACTTTTAAAGTATTTGAAATACTTTAAAGTAATTGAAGTACTTTGAGTAATTGAAGTACTTTATTTTGCGTATTTAAAGTACTTTGAGTAATTTGGCGGTACTTGAATTACTTTTTGGTTAATTTTGAAATATTTGAATTACTTTTGATAAGTACTTGGTAATTGAAATACTTTCTTTAAGCAAAGTCCTTAAGTACTTGATGCTTCAAGTACTTTTAAGAAAATATAGTATTTGATACTTGAAATATTTTTGAAATTAGCAAAGTACTTGGTAATTGGTACTTGAATTACTTTTACAAAGTACTTTAGACAGCTCTGGTCACGAGGAGGATCCATGCGAAAAAGTAATAACCGTTCGTTAAATCAAAGCATCCCTTTTCTGATGTAATTTTGGTTCTAAAACGGACCTTTTTGTCGTAACCTTACATAGGAGGAGTTCGTTAAACACGGCTGCTGGTGTGCGGCCAAACAACCCAACCCACAAAAACTGGTCCAGGTGACTAGCGAGCAAAGAAGAATGCATCACACCTAAGCGACGACAGAACCCCTTTAGCTGCGACCAGTAGCCTTCTACCGAATTTGTGCATACCCCTGTAGTGGGGTCTACAAAATTCTTGCTGTGGTTCATCGTGCGATGGATGTAGCGTGGATTAACGGTCCGTATCTCTCCCAACCCAATGTAACCCCCCCCCGCCAGCGATCGGTCCAAATCTCGGTCCCGGGTCGTACTAAACCGACGATGAGTCTATGCAGCGTCTCCCGCGATCGATTCGGAACGAAGGCAACAACCCCTCGCCTAGCAGTGACACTGTAGATACCTACAATCCACTGCTGGGCGACGACTCTGCCAATGTTATACTTCCGCTTGGTGACCACGCTCTCATCGATTTGCACCACCTCACCCGGGCCGCCGAGTTGGACGAGTGCAATGTTGCTGCGGAGTTTCCACGTGCAGATACTTCGAAATTTGCGGTGTAACTGATACACGACGTGTCGATCCAACCCAAGAACGGTAGCGGTTACACCGGCCCGTGAATTGCACGACCACATCCATAACACGGCGAACACCAGCATTGGTGAAAGCCTAAGGTGCGCAAAGAAGGTGCTCTGGCTTAGGGAATACACCTTTCTGCACTTTGGACACCGAAAACAGTAGTTGAGGTTGTAGCGGTTGTGTTTCACCAAGGTACAATGCTTTCTGCACGAACGCGTCGTGCAGCGCTTATTGGCTGGCAACAACCCGCGAGACTGGAGAAACCGAACTGCCTATTCATCACCCGCATTAAAAAATGCGTTGATGTCATAAATTGAGTTTACCTGCAAATCAGGTAACCGGAACGGATTTACTGCCATGGCGTACGACTTACTGAAAAAATTGTCATAGCATAGCATCACATTGTGAACAGAGTTTGTTTGGAGGCGAAGCCTCCATTACCTCTTTCAACATCTGAGAACATCGCATGGATGGTTAGAGTATGAAATACTAGAGCGAGCATAGAGCCTTGTATCGTTTCAAAGTAGAGTGTTAACCCGCGCAAGGCGATAATCAACCTTTGATGAATGATTTACGAGTTAGACGGCCGAAGCAGCAGTAACCCCAGAGAACGTAGCGTCGAAAAAATTGTTATTAGCAGGGCTCTTATGCATTACAGTGCACGGACGGAGCACAGAATGCATTAATCCACCAATCACGAGCGACTTCACTTAAAAATTGCTATGAAAATCGAGCTTTTTTAAAATCAATTTTTGAAAAAACTAGTGGTTTTAAGGCGTTCTTCCTCACCTAATTCTCTTATTTAAAGTGTGCTCTTTCACAATAAATCGAGGTTTTAATCGTAAAATTTTTATTGTGGGGGTCTATGTTTCCTGCCTTTCCCCGAATTTTGTTTTAAATGAGAAGCTCATGAGAAAAGAGAAATGAGAGCTCACTTGAGAAAAACTTTCGCGTAACCCACCGAATTCGAAATACCGGAATATTTAAGCCACCGGAACTCGAAAACCCGGATATTGAAGCTCACGGATCTGTGTAATATGTTTTTAGGTTAAAATTTTGCTATAATTAACGAAATGCAAATCAAAATAAATTTTTAAGTTTGATGTTGTCAGTTGCACAAGTAATTGCAAGCTCCGACCGATGTTTATGTCCAGCGCACATGCCGTCAATACAATCCGGCAACTGGGTGGTTTTTTCGTGAAAAATCGTGAAAAACTAATTTTCAAAGCGTTATAACTCTAAGGTTGATTTGTATAGTGCAAGTTTAACCGGTAACTATGGTTTAAACTCGGATTTTGACTATTGTGATTGGCTAATCTACAGTTTAAAATTTTAAACTAGATCTATACAATTCACCCTAAAACTATTAATTTTAGAAAAAAATGCATAAAACAAAAAATATGTAGAATCGCATGTTTTACAATTTTTATAATAACCTTAATCGACGTATCTACAGTTGTAATCTTGAAAGATGAAGCTTACGTCACAACCATCTGAATTAAGAACCGACAATCTTTTTTTTTTTCAAATTAATTGTAGTCATAAGTGCAACAAAGACACACTAACATAAATAATTCTTAAGTGCCTGATTTTAGAAATCTTATACCTATACGTCGAAAATTATGTTATGATATGCAACGTATGAGATAGAAAAAGATATATGCAATATTTCATAGCTTGCATAATAATTTTAATGAAAGTAGTTTTTCATATTGACTGATGCTATAATTTTGACAAGTTACTTTGGTTTTTAGGTTATATTTCCATTTAGTTGTAATTAATTATTTTATATTACGTTAATTGGAAGTTTTGTTTTGCTATAAACTTGTTAAAATTTGTTAGTTCTTTTTAGAACTAAGTATTGTTGTGAATATTTTAATGATTATAATAATTATTATGATTTAAATTTATTATATCGAACACATATTTCACTTACAATTTTCATCTTATTTCATACAAATGCCGTTTATGACGAAGCTTCATCTTTCATGACAACAACTGTAGTTAGTACTGGTAACCAAATAGTAGCGAAAAAGCGATTTTTCACCCCTTCAAACCAAGATGGCGGCGCGAGCGGCACCCCCTCAAGGTGCTTTGGAATTTTATATAATTTACCTAACTGAACAATCATGCCAATTTAACTTTCCTATACCTTTTGCAAGGTAAAAGTACATATTGACTGGGCTAAATGTTTTGTTAAACAATGTTTTCTACAGGTTGTAATAATTTACTAAAAATTTATTGGCGATTTTTGTATTATACAATTCTACAAATTGTAGTAAATTTCAATATTGAATATTGAATTTAATAAAGTTTCACTGGAACATTAAACTTCGAACTTACTCGTAGTCTTCTTTACAATCTCGTACCATTCTTGATAGTCAAGCAATCTTCACTAGCAATTCAGAAAGCATCAATAATTGTAAATCAGATTAACCAGTACTTCCGGCCTCATAGCCACCCTTCTCGTTAACTCTGAAAGGCCGTTCGACGTTCAACTTTCTGGCTATCTCTGCAACGTTCCTCGATATTGGGCCTCCCACAGTTGTGAGGCTGGAAGTATTTGCTAATCTGAACTGGAATTGATGCTTTCTAAATTAAAGCTGGCAATGATGCAGTATTAGCGACTTTACTTATTGTCTGTAGATTTTTTGTTGTTAAATTTTAATTTGACTAAATAAGACTAAATCATTCAAGAACTTCAGCACCATAACCTACAAATAAAATATTTTAGGATTGTATTTTAGGTTTGATCCGCTATTACAGATTCCATTTTAAAATATTTTATCCGTATTTACTTCGATCACTTATGTATACTGTTGGTATATTTGCCTTTTTGAGCAAATATTAAATCTGATTTTAGTGCTTCCTTAAATTTGATAGAAAGAGGTGTTTTTACGATCTGCAAGTTTTCTTTTTAGATAATTCCGTAGTCTCTGGAAAACTGTTTTATCATGTCACCGATAAATTTTATTAAAAATATCGACTATTCTCACACTTTTCATTTTTGAAGTTAAAATTATTCATACTCGCTTTTTTTGCTATTACATAAAACAACATTCTAATAAAACACATTTTTAGGACTTATATTCGTCAAAACTTGAAAGCAGTCTATTAGATCAAATACGCGTTGTAAATTTAAATCAAAAATTTATAATTTTTATAACAGATTCGATACATATGCCGGTTAATGTTGGTATGTAAATTATAAAATGTTTGTTTGATTCCCAATCAAAAATATTATTTACAGATTTCGTGGCTCCTGTTAGTCCAGGTGTGGTTACAAATTTCACTGAATTATGTGTTGCTTATCCACAAACCAAAAACGATACGAATTCAAACCTGCAGAAATTAAGTTTTTCCAGTACGGACAAAAATACTCCCGAAGAAGATAAAAACGTGACGAATTCCAACTCGAAGAAGTTAGGTTTTTCTGATGCATTCAGGAAAATTTTGAATGATACTGTGGAGGAAGAAGAAGACAAGAAGGTTTTAAAATATTTTGAATCAAAATCGTCTTTAACTTTCCGTTTATATCCAGTTGAAGAGTTAAACTCTAGCAGCAGTTTTAAAATTTTTCACCACTTTACTGTTTTTGCAAACGAAAAACATTTTGATGGAATCGATTCCGATAACGATGTTTATTCTTTGAAATTTATTATGCCTTCGGCGAATAATAACGATGAAGGAAATAATTTTGAAACTAAAGAAGTAACTGTTCGTTTGTGTGTTTTAAAGGATTGCACGGATTATTTAGGTTTTCCCACACTCTACGTTCATCAATGTATTTTTGATAATTTTGATATGACGGTAGGAGCAAAAGTAATTTTGAAGCTACTCCAAAGAGTAAATTCACGAGTTACCGGTATCGAAATTATTGCTAAGAACAATGATAAAACTACCGTCGAAAATTTGAAACGATACTTAAGTCTGTCCGAAAAAGAAAAGTTGATTTTGAACAGCAACTTTACGTTAAAAATTAATCCAGATTTCGTCTGTTCATTGAAATTTACACCTTCAACTTCGACTTTTTGTGTGGTTAATCCAGATTTTGTACGAAATTGTAATTTTTTTGTCACGCCTGGAAATATTGAAGATGTAACGCGCATAAATGAAGTTATTGAACGAAGCTATTGCGAAGATGTCGGAAATTTTGGTAAAATTATTAGCGATACCGTATCTGGCATCCAGTCTTCCTTAAGTGACCCAAATTGTAGCCCGTACAGTGTTATGTTTACTGGTAAGTTTTTTTATATTATAAAAATGTTGCCGGATTACACTTATCATGATTTGATTTAATAATTTGCAGAAAATAATTTTAAACAGCCTTAGGCGATTTTCGAAAATTAAGAAAAAAAATTAGTTGTTTATAAATTTACATTATCATTTAACTGAAAGTGACCTAAAGTTACCACACAGCTATTTCGCACAGATTTAGTTTTCAACCATTGAGATGCATTCATTTGGTGTGGTGCTCTGGGTTTGTAAAGGCTTTCAGTATTTGGGCTGACCCATTTCAGAATTTTCGTAATGTTCGTCCTTGTGCAATTTAGCTCAAAGAGATAACATTTTTAAATTGACGAAACATAGAAACGGCTAGCGAGTCGCATTCGCTTATTCAATATTGAAGTTTCAAATTTTATTGATATTACAAATTTTAATACGCGATTAATTACTTTAGGCAAATCTGGTAGTGGAAAATCGTCTCTTATTGAAATGATCAAGACCAGATTATGTAAATCTCCGTTTTACGTTTATTCGGAATTACTCCTTTGCAAAAATCTGAAAGGTAAAAGTTTGGACTCTTTACAGAAGCAATTGGAAAGTCGAATTGAAAAATTAATATTTTACCAACCGTCGGTTCTTATTCTCGACGATCTTAACGTTATTTGTGAAGCTACTAATGCGGGAGAAACTGCATCTGCCGAATCTTTACTATTTGAAAGGTTAGCGTTAATTTTTCTTTCAAGTTCAAAATTTTACAATGTTAAAAAATTTTTAGGGTTAGCGAAATGTTTGCAAATTTTTACGAAAATTTAATTAAACATCACAAAATTGCAATAGTTGGTACATCAGAATCGTTGTCGAAATTAAATGAACACGTTTTTTCTTCGCGTGGTCAACACTTATTCAAAAGTGTGGTCAAAATTGAACCGCTGACAAAGGTAACGATTACAGAAATTCGTATATCGCAATCTCTTAGTTTTTATCAATTTTAGGGTGATAAGCTTAGCGCGCTAAATTATCTCTTCAGCGAAAGAACTCCTTTACACAAAGACGTTAATTTGGAAAAAATTTGTTTGAAAACTGAAGGATTTGTTATGCAAGATTTGATCGACTTCGCGGACAAAGCCGTTTTTGAATCTATTAAAGAGGAGGAAGAAGAAGTTACAAATGCACATTGCGAATTATCCTTAACGAGCACTACAAATTTATCACTTAAAGATGTTAATTTGCATTCTCCGGGTGATAAAGATTTTTCTGATATTGGTGGGTTAGAAAATGCTAAGAAAGAACTTGTGGAATCTATGATGTGGCCACTACAAGTAAGTTTTATGTTTTGTGACATTTTGAAAACTCTACGTTAATTGTATTTTAGTATCCTGGAATTTTTGATAATTCTCCGCTGCGTATTCAGTCTGGGTTGCTCTTGTACGGTCCTCCTGGGACGGGAAAAACAGTTTTGGCTGCTGCAGCCGCAAAACAGTGCGGTCTTCGTTTGATCTCCGTCAAGGGTCCCGAGTTGCTTTCGAAATATATTGGAGCAAGTGAAGAGTCCGTTCGGAACGTTTTCGAAAAAGCTCAAAGTGCGAAACCATGTATACTCTTTTTTGACGAGTTTGACAGTTTGGCACCGCGACGTGGACACGACAGTACAGGTGTTACTGATCGCGTAGTGAATCAGATTTTAACCCAATTAGATGGGGTGGAAAGTCTAACCGGGGTTTGCGTTTTAGCGGCTACTTCAAAACCCGAACTTCTCGATCCCGCTTTATTACGCCCGGGAAGGCTTGACAAACAAGTTTTCTGTGATATTCCAGATAAAGTGAGTTCTCTTATTTTATTTACTAAAACTGTGACTAATTTTTTTTTCTAATAGGATGAACGGTTTAAGATTTTAAAGGTGTTGTCAAAAAAGTTTATTTTTACGCCCGAAGTGGATTTGATGGATCTTGCTGATAGAACTGAAGGATTTACCGGGGCTGATTTGCAGTCTGTTTTGCGTACAGCTCAATTGTCTGCTTCCGAATCCGTTTTGGAAAATTGCGATCAGGTAAATTTTTTTTCTATTACTACATCGAGTTAATTATAAGCTGTGAGTTTAAATTAGTGCTTAGTACTATCTTAGTGGTAGATTTTCTTAATAGGACTAACTAATGACTTTGGTAATTATTACATTAATAGATGCCACCCCTAGACGCCTTATTTTGATTGAAGTAACTGCAGTAGATTACAATGTATCCGTGATCTGAAATGCTTTTTACTTAACTAATCAAGAGAAACCTACAAACTTTCAATTAATTTCCTTTGAATGTTGGAGTTCTGATTCTGATTGTAGTGAGGTCGCGTTTAATTCATATATTCTCATTAATATAGTTAATAATGGCAAGTTATATAGGGGATGCTTTTATTTAATTCAAATAGCAATGAAGCATTTGTTTTGCTTTAATTTATAATTTAAATTAAGTGGCTTCAACTTCTAAGTAAATGATTTGTTATGATATTTTTTATATTATATAATTTTGTAGAATAAGTCGTTCCAAGCAATTGAAATTAATGAAAATCACGTGGATGAAGCATTAAAAAGCACCAGGCCTTCTATTAGTAAAGACCAACAAAAAGTATATAATAAAATGTAAGTAAATGAAACACTGTAAATTAATTAAACTATTCTAACACAAAATTATTTCAGTTATGGTAAATTTCAACAAAGAAGTATTGGCGTGGAATCAACTCCGCAAAGACAAACTTTAGCGTAGATTTTGTATTCATAAATACAAACACACTTTTGTACCTACTATTTATTTTTAATAAAGTAATTAAGTTTTATTTATCTAATAATACCTTTTATTTGTATCCTATTATATTGAAGTACATCATTATTTACTTTACCTTTTCAATTTCTCCAATTCAATTATTACTTGTCCATTGCTTTCTTTTCATTACAAAGCCATATTTGGTAAAAAAACATTGACTCATTTAAAAAGAAGAGCTTTTTCTACAAATTAAAATTTATAAAAAATGCGTTTTGAAAATTTCTTAGGCGGTATCGATTTTAATTAACGATTTAATAAGTCTCACGTCTTTGACGAACTTTTAATTATAAAACTGCAATATAGCAGGCATTGCTTTAAATGCAATTTGATTTATATACATTTGTATTTTCCGCAGGGTAGTTCTGAATATAGGTATATCAAATAAAATATAAAAGATATGTATACAGAACACCCTTTGCGTGTACGCACGAGTGCGCCCTAAAGAGCGCATAAAATTATATGGTTTTGCCATTTCATACTTTATATTCACTTACATAACGATTACTTTGAATATAAATAAATTATTCTACTGTAATAAGTATTTTAGATTTAAATTAAGAAAATCTGTCAGATATTGCATAAGTGTTGAGTGTAATTTACTTTCCCAAAATATCTGTTTACTTACGTAACTGTAAAATTTTTGAGCTTTTCTCAACGAAAAATGGATTAAAATCATAATTTTTAAATTTGCGATTTTCTTTGAAGTTGTTTTATGAAAACTTCAGAGGAAGTTTTTCAGTGTATTACTTAATAAACCGGACAAAAAAACAAATCCGGTTCTTCTCACTCAGATTGGGTCAAAAAATATTGCACTTCAAGGACCTTACATAAATATATTTGCAAATTAACTAAATTTGTCTGCGCTTCAAACGGTAATCTTAAAATTTTAATTAAGAGTTTCGAAACAAAATTAGTAAATCAAATTTGAAGATAATTAAATTATAAGTAATTATGGTAAAGCTAAGGTATTACTAAATAGAAATTAACTCTGTAATTTGAGCTAAATATGAAGCGTAAATAATAATATTCTGGCAGCGTATTAAAATTATTCAACCGCGTAGAATTACAATCACGGCAGAAAAATAGAAAAACTCGTCACAACTCCATCAAAATTAGTGAAAATTGGCATAAAATATCAACAGACCTCTCTCATTTGCAAGATATATTACAAACCTTACAATCACTTAGATGGCTTTTTAAATATTTAAATTAATACAGAATATTTTTCACATTTCTCTTATTTGGAGTTTTAAAGGGTTTTGTACGAAATTTTGATCAAATTATTTTTATACCTATTAATTGTAAATATTAAAAGTTGTATATCGAAGGAATTATAAATTAATCGTCATCACAGCATATTTTATAATCACTCACACGATTGATTAGATGTTAGATGTAATTAATGATGGACGAGATTAATTTAATTGCAATAATAAAGCGCTCTGCTGCCCTGCTAAGGAAGAAAGCAATAAGTAGGTACATTTTTGTAGTTTTGAGTAAAACACAAAATGGCAATGCCGCTTGTCCTGATAATGCATTATGATAGTAATAGGAATCTAAGAGCTTTGGAAATATCGTTTCATCGATTGCAAAGACTACGTTAAAATCAGTGCATTCTGTCTAAAGTTATGTTGGCATTGTACCTACTTAAAACTATGTAAATAAATTCTCCTTCTTCTAGTGAAAAACTTTATTGCATTTAACAGCTTTTTGATGTAGCAATCTGGTTGCTAATTTGTTGTGCACCATCCGATATAAGCTAGTCCGAAAATTAAAGCGATTTGTAACAGTGAAATTACTAGATTTACGTTTGGACGTTTATTTTTGTTTTCGGAAAACTTGAGTTAATTTGCATTATATAACTTTTGTGTTTATCCACTTTATTAGGAAGCATTAGGTGACGCCCATTAGTAGATAAATTTTCTACTTAACTCCCTAATTTTCAGCACTATTGTTTTTAGTTTTCTTTTGTAAGTGTGGTTTTATTTTCAGTTTGGATGTGGCTTTGAGGTTGCAGGTAGCTACTTTGGGCACGAAAATACAATTTTTACGATTGAAATCTTGATGAATTCTGAAAGAGTATATATTAAATAAGAGAATTAGCTATGACAGAATGCCTTAAATGCCCCTGTTTTTTCAAAAATCGAATTTAAAAACTTCGATTTTCACAGTAAATTTTAAAGCAAAGTCGCTCGGGATTGGTGAATCAATTCATTCAGTTCATTCTCCTGTCGGTACGTGCACCGAGATATGGTCTTAGCTTTGCGCAGAGTGGGAGCGACACTTGCATTGCGATGCAGTAACAGTGCACTCCGAACGAAAATCATTGTTTTCAACCTTAAATGTGCGGGAAAAATGGCTTAAAGCGCCCGAGCGTAGCGAGGGGTGCTTTAAGTCGATTTTTCCTTGCACAACCACCTTTCCGAATAGTATATGTGCTGGAAAAATGGCTTAAAGCGCCCGAGCGCAGCGAGGGGCGCTTTAAGTCGATTTTTCTTCGCACAACTACCCTGCGTTAAAAATCCACTCTCACGAGTTTCACCTCTCAAAGATTCACCTTTTCCTTGACCCACGGGCCTAGGGATATTTTTAAATTAGTTTTCATCAAAATCACCCTCGCAAGAGTCGGACCCACGCGCAAAAGTAACTACCGTTCGTTAAATTTAAGTAACCCTTTTCTGAAGTAATTTTTAAATAATTTTAAATGTTTAAATTAAAATTTTTAATTAATAAAAAAGGAGAACGCATTCCTACCATAGCGCAAGAGTTACTGACTAATTTGTCAAGTGCAACACTCTTATGTATAGGAGCGCACGTACCTCGAACGAACGAACTTGATTAACCAATCACGAGCGTTTAACTTTCGAAAATCAAGCTTTTTTAAATTCGATTTTTGAAAAAACAGGTGCATTTAAGGCATTCTGTCATAGCTAATTCTCTTATTTAATATATACTCTTTCAGAATTCATCGAGGTTTCAATCGTAAAATTTGTATTTTCGGACCCAAAGTAGCTACCTTTCCCCGGCTTTGATTCTTCATCAATGATTTAATTTGGTTTATAAAAGCAAAGTTTTGCTTTTGTAATGGATCGATCTATTGTCGATCTTTCAATTTGTAACTTACCTAAATAATGCACAACGAAAATTTGTTTCGATAATGCTTCATCAAGTACCTGAGAAATTAAAATTTGGGGTGGTATTTTTTCTCAAATTTTCAATTTTATTTGATGAACTTGGGACGAAGGGGTTGTTGAAGCTTCTTCTTAACGTGCCGTCTTCTATCGGAGGTTGGCGAATATTTTAAATGCTACGTTTTGGCAGATTACTCTTGGTGGTTTGCCATTGCCTTTCAAAAGGAGAGGGTCATAATGAAGTTGGATAAAGTTTGAAGCCGGATTGGGGATCGAACTTTTAACCTAGAAAATCTAGGACGGGATTATTATGAATCCTGAATTAACTACTTACATCAGCAGCGCCAAATTGGGTACTTTTTTCAGATACACTTCGTATTTTGGTTTCGGACCGAAGAAATATGAATAACCGTTAAGGTACCTGAAGAATCGAAGTATTGACTCGGGACGGTTTGCAGTTAGGAGAGATGAGTTTGATTTGTTGACTTACTTCTTTAGTTTGCGAAAGTTTTATTTTGCCTTTCCCATTGGTAACCTAAGATAAGATCAGAATTGCTAACTTATTTAGGTACGAGAAGTTTTGATTATGCGGTTTTCGATCACAGTGCTCAAAAGATCTGCGATTTGACCCCGTTAGATTATTATCTCTAGATCACATACATAAGGATACATAAGTGTTACGCAAACATCCCGAGTCCATCGAAGCCTTAAAACACAAAATCTACGCCGTAGTTCACAAGATAGAGGTCCAAACAATCGAAAATGTACTGAAAAATTGGGTAGATTGAATGAGGCACTGTAAAGCAAGTCGTGGAAGCCATTTGAACGATGTTATGTTTCATTCATAAATGTTAATGATGGGTCTTGCTACTTGGGACAAATATAAAAAAACTTACAAATATTTTCAGCTCCCGACGCTAAATAGAAAAGCTGGTTACCCGAATATCTGAAATAGCTTAAATATGTACCTAATTTAGCTTAAATTGTATAAATACAAGAAATGCTTGATCAAAAGTTTATAACGATTGAAAGTCTAATTGGAATACATTAGGTTCATTGGCGTTACTAGCCGGAGTGCGAATGCACACGGCCCCTAAAAGCTGAGGGCCCGAGGACACAAGTTGTATATAGGCGAGGGATTTGGAAAAGTATAAAATATATATGGGGTTAAAAGAAAAAAAGGTCAGCAAATAAAAAAAAATCGTAAAAAAAGTGTGCACGGAAGTTGCTCGGAGCGAATATAAGCGAATAGCTAAAAAGCGTTCCAACCAACATTGACTGCGCACGGCATGTGGATGGTTTGTGGGATGGTCCATTACGCGTTTCAACCAAACCTGTGATCGTTCATGGAACGGTTTCTGAACGATAATTTCGATACTAGGTCTAAAATAGAAACCAAACAGTAATCGTTGAACTGACTTGCAGATTGAGTTTTTTGTCACGTGATTGTGATATTTCCCACTTTTAGATTGGTTTAATTTTCTGTTTATTTTTATATTATATAAATAATTAATAATTTCAAATTAAATAGGTAATTATTTAAAAAAAATAAACAAATTTTAAAATATCAGTGATACCGACATTTTATCCTATATTGAAAGCAGTGATAACGATTTAGAATTTATCCAATAGCAGAGAAGAATAAAAAACGAAAATTATTTAGATAAAAGGTTAATTTAGAGTATAATAAAACACTATAAAAAACCCTATATTTAAATATTGGTGCAGAAATCAGTCACTTTGTTCCAGTTTTGCCAACTCTTTACATCGTCAAGCAACGGTGTAAAATTTACAGGCAACAGTTTGTGAACCGTTCAGTGACGATACAAAAATGATTGGTTGGAATTGGAACAAGCCAAATAATACGTGAACTTCTGGAAGACCCATCCACCGACGGGCAGCTCGCCATGGTTGCAATCTCGGGCCCTGGGCCAGGAGGAGATGATTTTAAGTTGGTACGGCTAATCCTTATCAGTATTATCCACAACAAAAACCAAAGTTACTTTTTAATCATTTATAAAAGTTAATCATACAATTGTACCACATTTATTTACAGATAAATTATTATTACTCTAGGGATGAGATGTTTAGGTCGTATAAATTCAAAAAAGGCTACTAAAAGGTTAAGATAAAAGCTATCTTAGGTTAGTGTTTTTAGTTTTAGGTAACGATATCCACCATTTAAATAATAAAATTTTAATGGCCATATTATATTTATTATTGTTTAAAGTATCATTAAAAAATATATAAGGCCATTAATATTTCATTACCTATTGACATGCTTCTTTACCTGTTATTGACAAGTTTCTTTACTTGAAATACAAAACACCAACTTTAAGACAGCCTTTATTTTAGCTATAAAGTACCTTTTTTGTTTTTACGACTTATTTTATACGACCTAAAAACCACACCTATAATATTATTACAGACATTATGTTCTGAACACATCTGAACTTGCTGTTTTCATAAGAAAAAATTACATTTCATAACGATTTGTAGCAAAATTAACCTATGAAAAAATTTGTTAATCACTCATCAGCAAATTTTTTGCGTTTTTGTGCGATGTTGGAACGAGTAATGTTCCTACAAATTTAAATAGTGGTGCCCAAGAGAATCTAGATTTCAAAAATCATATAAGCGATAATGGATGTAGCGTTTGATTTTTGTATTTTCTGCCAACTTTTGAGGTCAAATACTCCACTGTGCGGCGCTAAGAAACTAAACAAGAACTTATTATTTTACCTACGTATTTTTTATTTCCTCAAAAAATAAAATCAAATTATGTACCTATTTTATTTTAAATAGATATAAGTTTAAAATAGAGATTGAACATGCATTTTAAAATAAAATAAAAAAAGGTTTAACTTTGAACATTTCGCATTTGCACAATCTTAGGTTTGGTCGTTTGTATGTGGCCAAGCTCGAAGATTAAGTATATTTGGGCTAATTTTAAGATTTTCAATGACCGTTTTTAGTCACTTTACCTAACTGGATATAGGAGAAAATTTTTTATTTAGCACAAACTACTGAGTTCCAGTCAGATGTTTGGAACCACTCTGTATGCTATCGTTCCTGTTCTTATCCACCTTATTTGGCTTCGTAACTGGAATATTGGACCAGGCATCTACTTAAATGATATTTTAGCTTTTTCTAGTCAATCATTTTTTTTTGTATTAAAATCAAAGAAATTTTGAAATTGATATTTTCTTGATACCGTAATAATTAAAAACAGATTGCTTTATAATCCGATTAAAAGGGGTAGTTTGACATTGTGATTCTCATTATTTTACTAAAACTGAAACTGTTTAGCTTTAGGTGGCCAGTAGTTTAGCAAGTTTAATTGAGCACGAGATGGTTTATAATGGAAAATAGCTTTGCCTTCCAGATCATTTTGCTGATATATTGGAGCCATGGGATATTGATAAACATTATTATAGCTTCATCAACAGAATTACAATCAAAATTGTTATTATTGAGAAATTAATAAAATTACGTAAATGTTTCGAAACAAAATTTGACATTTATTCGATGACCACTAAAGAGATTTCCAGAAAAGTGAAAAATGATTGACGAACGTTGATCGTCAGATGCTTTTTAAAGTGAAATAATATAAATCTTTTCCATTAAAACGCAAATTTATAAAATTGAATTATTAAAGGTTTTGCGCCTCAGAATTGCATTTCGACCAAAACAACCGTGAAACAACGTAGGAGGTGAGAAATTGTTTCGTCGCTCCTTAAATTGTTTCATGCAGACGATTAGAACTCGGCCATCTGTAATGTAATATTGTTATCTTGAAAATTGCAGTTGATGGAAACGTTTATATATTTTATAATTTTAATTTAAATTTTGAGTATAGATAGATACGTATTTTTTAAATTAAATTGCGTATTTGAAAAATATTTTATTTGAATATAATAAAAGTGAATTTGTGCGGTCTATTCAAAATTTGTCTTTTTCTGTTTCTACCTTAAAAATAACAATAATAATAACAAATTTTAAAATTATTAAGTTTTCAGATTTATTGTTCTATGTAGCGTAGGAAAAATTGAAAATAGCTCGAGAACAGCGTAATGCAGGCTTAGTGTCAAAAATCTATTATAAAATTAGTTGTGTTGCTTAAATACAAATTTGTAATTTTAGCTAAAAGGAAAAGAAAAAATATAAAAATGATAAGAGTTAAAATTAAGTAAAAAGCTTTAATTTATGTACATAAAAACGACAATTTTAAAGAAAAAATGTAAGCACATCTACTGAAACTTTTTAAGATAAACTGATTATGAAGAGAAAACTTAGTTATACGAAAATTAAGTAAAAATGTACAAAAGTTTTATGTTCTTGTATATACTTTTTAAGAACGTTTATACTACATTTTCCAGTGATTCCACAAATGTGTGCTCCTGAAGTGGGTAAATTTGTAATTTTATTGTTATGCTCGAGTAAACGAATAAAATTATAGTAAAAAATTGCTTTATCGATGAAAACCACGAGCAACTTTTATGATTGTAATAAACTAAACCGAAAATACTTAAATTTATATTATTGCGTTTATGTAACAGTTTTAGGGCCACTTTTGACAAATACAATTAGCCTAAAAATGCTCTATTGAAAAAAATGTAAGCGACAATTGCTCTATTTTCAGACGCCGGCTTCAATACCACCTAATTCTACGTCTGTAATTCTCGCATCTTTATTGAGATTTAAAGGAAAAAATCTTTTATTCGTTAAGTTTATAAAACGGTTAAAAGTTTGATGAATGGCAACGTAACTAACGTGATGAATATTCATGTATTTAAAACTCGAGTTTTAAGATTAAAAAATATAGAATGGGATTTCAATTGATATTATGTACCTTTTTTAATATAACGACGATAAGTTTCGTTTTATATTAAAATTCTGTTTTTAATGCAATTTTCTTATCAAACTAATTAATATATTAAGGGGTCAGTCTTAGTTAAGCGTTAGTTAGTCAGATAGGCAACTTATAATACGTGAAAGGGTTTTAACCGCTTCAAGATTGAAAAGCTACTGTTTTTTGTTTTCGATTTTTATATAGGTATCATAATTTATGAGATCATTAGGTGAAGTATTCGCTAGCGTATTTTATCTTTGAGGTAAAATAAATGCGATCTTTTGTAAAAAAAAATGAATTGAACATAAAAGTAAGTAGCTCATTTGTAAAGAGTAACATTATAATGTTTATGTGTAGAGTTTCATAAGTTAGCACCCTCTTTATGTAGCGCTAATTTCGCTAGTGTCTGTGCGCTATCTTCATAAACTGCAAAGAGCTTGCAATTTATAGCGGGCCGCGCACGTGCGAGAGATAGCGATAAAGTATACAGCCTTGCCACCCCTGATAACGCCCAGTATAATAGGATTTACTGTACGTAACATAATGGTCCATTCTGCGTCGTTTTCTTATTCTTTCTTGAGATAAAATGTTCAAATACTCGCGATATCTAGTTATCAGTGTCGCCGCAGCGAAGCTCCGGAAATGAACGAACCTGTATGATAACAGCTCTGCGCTGTGACTTCACAATGAAAATATAATGTTATCTTTTAAGTTTTTATGCCTTTTGTGTTTCTTTCTGTGGCTTTTGTTTAACACAATTCAACGCTGATTGTTAATTCAATTGCGGAATTATCAATAAATGGATTTGTTCGACTTCTCCTACAAATTCGCTAACGACGTTCCGCTTTATTTCATCTACAATAGCCTAATCATAACTTCACAAAACTTCATAGTACCTACTCTTACTAATTTCTTACTTTTCTCTTTGTATTCATTTTTTGTGTGAAAAAAATCAATTAGATATTTTTGACACCAATAACGCTTTTCTTAATATGTTCATAATTTTATTGTCAAGTCTGAATTAATAATCAATCTCAAGTAATTGATTATGATAACTGATTTTATTCTTTCAACGTCGTGAAAATGATCTGTTTGCATAAATTGGAAACATTATTAGATTGGTACTGGAAGACTTTGGTGGGGAGGGGGGCAATTAATGAAGCAATTAATTAAGTCATTTAATTAATGTACAAAAATGTAAAAAACAATAAGGGCTGGTATTTCCATCTCTGAATAAAGTACCAAATAACTTTATTTGCCGAATAATGTTATTTCGTACTTTATTTGGAGATGGAAATACCGGCCCTAAGTTGTAAAACCTGAATTTTACTCGAATTGTCTGTAGTGTTTTGTAAAAAATCTTTAAATTTGATGATGATGAATAAAATAATGTACATATTTGCAAACAATATAAGAATATTTTTATAATTACTTTCCATCCTCAAACAATAAATAGAAACGTCGCGTCGGTCACTTATTTAGATTTACCTCGACAACCGTGAAATTGTTCACTAAATACGGAAAAGGAGATTTTACAGAAAATGAAATTCGCTAGAAAATCGCTTTTAACTTATTTCTTCTACGATGAATAATTTTCAAGAAATTGAAACTTGACGGAGAAAGATCGTGACAAAATTTTTTTTTGACATTGGCATCAAAGTACCAATTTTTGGTAGAACAATTTTTAAACGCGTCTAAAGCTTTCTCGTATCTTCTAGTTTCGTCAAGAATTTTTTCTAAGTTTTCAATAGCACTGATTTTAAACTTCACAATTAAAACTCCAATCCAAATGATTTTTCAAAAGGGCAAAATCACAATAAGAACCCATAAACAAATGTACAAATTATTCCTATAGGTATCTGCAAAATATAGATTTTTGTTGTCGACTCCACTTATCGTAGGAATTCACAATAATTTTCACAACTTTTTTAAAATTAGTTAGATGTTTTAAAAACAAAATGTCGGCAAGGCAGCTCTCGCAAAACTATTCTCTTTTTTCGTTGACCCATATGTCGCAATTTTTCACCTTGAACAAAATACGAGAAATTTTCCGAAAATATGGCTAAAAATTTAGTGATTAGAATTTTTTAAAGATTTCATCGATTTGAATTGTTTTCTTTTTTTTTTCGCAAAAATCTCTCGAAAATTGGCTATGAAATGGTCGAATTTTAATTTTTTGAAAAAATCCTAAGATGCTCACTAGAAAATTTTAATTTGAAGCTACTGTTTAAATTTGAACACAATGAGATAAAATTGAAAGAGCTAGCGGTTCGCCAGAGTCGAAAAACATGGTTTCGAGAAAAACTTGTATAAAGTTTCAAATGGTAGATTTTAAAGACATTTTTATATTACCTCATATTCCAAATGAAAATTTTTGAATAGTTTAGGGAGTGATTAGGCCAATAAAAAATGAACGTAAATAAAGTCACGAGGTGATATTACCCCTTAAAGCCTTTCAGAAAGCAATGTCCCAAAACACTTTTGGTTTTTCTGGTAATTAATTAATGTAATTAATTCAATCAATCAGTCAAATAAGACGGTCATTTGCCTTGCAGGTAACGCGATCAACTGCGAATGCGAGGTACCGGATTCAAATCCGGAGAAGGGCAACTTTAAGTCTCCATGCTTCGGAAGGCACGTTAAGCCGGTGGTCCTCCTGGGTTAATGAATGGCCATCATTAACATAAAAACCAGGGTTACAGGCTCGTCTGGAGGCAAGTCTAGCAAACTACCTATCGGACGTTCAACAATTTATATGCTCACATATCTAGCACTGTCAAGGAAACGACGCAGTGGCTGGAAATAAAGAAAAAAAATGAATGAAAGGCTGAATTTACTCAGTTGAAGAAGAAGAATCAGTGAAATAATCAACCCCAGATCCAGGGGAGAAACTGCAGGGGTGTCTGCTCAAAGGGCGTGAAATTCACATATTTGAACTATTAAACTTAAACTCATTTGATCTTTAATGATAGAACGTCCAAACATATATATTGAAGTGATCTCAGCGAGATACCTCTCAAAAGTGCGCCGTCAGCTCGCTAAATGGAAACACTCAAAAATCTTTCCCAGGATATGTGGCTTCCAAGATGAAAATCAAACTACCAAGTCGAAATCAATAATTACAAGTTCTAAGTTTTTATTCAATTTAATAATAAAATTTTTTATCAAAGAGACTTCTTTGTAACTCACAAATTTGAGTTTTGAAAGCGTGGTGTACTATGTTAGCAAATACAAACGCGTTGCTATAAATGAAAAATCAAGTACTCAAAAAATAGCAAAAAAAAACAACGCATTTGCATCTACTATGGTGTAATCGTGTTCGCAAGTTAAACAAATTTGCAATAATTTCAAATTTATGTGAAATAAAATTATTCAAACAATAATCAACAATAAAGTTTATCGGCGCCACAAAAATTTTAATTTTACAAAAAAAACGCAATTTATCGAGAATGTTAAATAATCTGTACTGAGCTCTTTTACCTTGTAAAAATTCGTTGGTGAAGAAAACTCCTCATTCGACACGCAGGAACGTTGAATCATTGACCAAACGTTAATAAATTTTCCTCCAATGCACTCTTGGAACCAGAATTCCAAATCATACAGAAAAATGGCAAATCAAAACAAATCGCCGCTCAAAACTCGGAACAACACTTTTCCAAAATTCCAAATTATAAACCAACAAATTCTGGTCGAATGCCAATCCAATCTTCATCAAATTTCGGTCTACCAAGACCAAAAACGATCTGACAAAGAAATTACTCACTATTTAACGCCTTTTTCGGCGACCAAAAAAAACTCAAAAATTGACCAAAATGTCAACTCTCTCTCTCACGACCGTTGGTCGATTAACTTTTCTAGCAAAATTTTTCTTCTTGTCCATTTCTGATAACGCCCGAACTTGCGTTCTACGAACAATTTTATCGCGTGCACACTTTTAAATTTTTAAAATAATTCACAATACAAAATAACTTCAGAATTTCAAAATTTTTAAATAAAAATAAAGTCTGTGTTTTTTCTTTGTGTTATGAGTTACAACAAACTTTAATTGGTCTCTTTGATAAAACGAAAATAACACAAAATAAAAAAAAAACGAAATTATCAATTTCGACTTATTTTGCAAGAATTGAAAATGGGGAAAGTGACTCTTTAAGGTCGTTTCACGACAATATACATATATAGTTTTACATATAAATTTGTCCTGCTGGCAGGCCCACTGGACGTTCTATCATTAAGCTCATATGCTGGACGAAAGGGGCGCCAATGTCAAGTTCTTGCCCCGATTTGGAAAAATCGTAGATCCGGAGCTGCAAATAATAGATACGAATAAGTAAAAGATTTTGATTAAATGAGTAATGTAAGTTGTTGTACAATATATTTAAAACTACAAATTCTTTTGATTTTTTTAAATCGAGTCTCAACTTAAGAATAAATTTGAGCTTTAATTATTTAATTAGTAAAATGCTAAAAAACCAAGCGCCAATTCGCAAGGTTGGTAGTTTGATATCGGACAATGTCGCAAGACGTTTAAAACCGACTATACATACATACAATGAAATTACCTGCGAATATTTTTATTCAAAAAGTATTTTTAAGACTTTTACAAGGTAGGTCTAGAAATATTTGAAGATTATGATAAAACCAAAAGAATTATAAATTGTGGGGAGGGAGCGGGGAAGAGTATGAAATTTTTTAAACCTAGCTTTTTACTTCAGTTTGATATACATTCTCAAAATTTTTCTTCTTGACTTATGAGCATTGGAAGGAAATTGAAAAACCATCAAAAGAATTAGTCATTATAATTTATTATTAATTTAAAACACTGAAAAATAAACAGATACAATTGGTTGTACTAAATTTTTACTATAATTTTCACTATAAAGATATTTTGTAGTTTATTTTTGGTTAATCTTTTTTGTGGGTATATTGGACTTATTAAAAAATTTTTTAAATAATTTACGTTTCGAGGTGATTTATTTCCTCTTCCTCAGGAAGAGGAAATAAATTTTAATATGGACGCTATTACCGAAATTAATATTTTGTAGTGTTTGCCAATTAAGAAGAAATCGGGAAGAAAAACGAAACAAATAGTTATAATTAAGATTTTTATGAAATTGTACAGGATTCCAAAAAAGAACTGAAAATCTCATCGATCCATCTTTGGATTTGGACGAGGCTTTTTGGATTCAAAACCTGATCATTTTGAGTGATAAAATTTTAGTTAATTACAAAAAAGTTAATTAAATTATTTTCATCACAAAATACCTAATAGTAAATTGTAAAATTGAAATTTAAAAATAATTTAGACTCGTTCTAACATTTTTCTTCATTAATTTAAATCGTTATATTTTTAACGTAATTTGTCAAATTAAATAAACTAAATATTTATCTGTTTATTGTACAAACAAATTAAAAACTTAATTTCGCATAACAATGAAATAAAATTGAAACCTCAAATTACTTTTACACGATTAAAACAGGCAATTGTTGACGTAAAAATGTGATTAAATTCAGATCAATTACATTGGCGTGCTTTGATTGTCGAGATTAATTCATGTTTACAGACTTGTAATCGAGAACGATTAAGCGAGTTTACAATTATTCGATTCTGATGTTATACAGAAGGAAAGATATAGAATCCAAAATAATAATTTTCATTTTTCTTTCATAAAAGACACTTTTTTAAGTTAAATGTTTAGCTTTGGTTTCATCAAAAAGAGATATCGATAAGATACCCTTTGTGATATAAAATAATTTTGTCACTCCCTTGTCATCATTGCACACAAAGCTTTAGGCTTACCCTTACATCCCATTATGGGGAGAGGATTGAAAATAAAATTGAAAAGCTTATAAGCAATTCAGTAATTATGTCGACATTCTTGCTTTAATTTCTATTAACCACATCGATTTATTTTAAGCCGAATTTTTGTTTAGCAGACTTTTTTAATTTCAATGTTTTATGGGAAATATACGGAAATTTTTTTTTTGAATATTATTATTGTCGGAAATAACTTTAAAGCGTGTCTGTATTACATGAATATGTATAGATGTATGTGTCCTTTCAACTGTCAATTGATGTATTTTCCTCCACTCGCTCACGGTGGATCACGTGCAAATTCTCGTCTTTGTATCTTGATTGAGCTAGCACGTGACAAGAATGGAAGCTTTATGGTTTTCCAACTATCAATTTAATCTTGTATTCATATTTCGTTTTATCAGAATGAGCCAAATGAAAGTATAAATACAAGCATTGAAAAAGTTGCTCACCGCTATTATACCTAATCAAAAAAGGTGTTAATATTGATACGATTTATTGCCGAGTTTCATTTTTTAAAATGAATTTCTCCAAATTCTTAGGATAGCAAAGTTGAATCCTATTTGGTAAAATAATAAATAAATAATTATTTTTTATTTTTTTCGGTACCTATGTACCTACAATATGTCGATGTTGTGCGCTGACATTTAAAGAATATTTTATTTTTGACTTTATTTTATCAATTTAATAAATTTGTTGTATTCGTAAGTAAAATTTGTTAGGTACAATAAATTTTACAATGGAAGTTGCTAGATTGTACTCATCTCGGCGTACAGATATTGGTTTTGACAGAATGGGTTCTTTCGTTATTGTAAAGAGATTTTCCATGAGTTCCACGGTATTATGTTAAAGCATTCAGTCGTTAACACACATACAATAGATTTATTTTGATATTTTCCTAACGTATTGATAAGCATGTGATATCAAACAAATAAACGCTGTTTGGGTACGCATTCGCCTTGAAAATTTTTAAAAAGGACTTGAAAGAGAGATTATGGCGTATTTATTTGCTTAATAATTAAGCATCTGTGCAAACTCGATAAGTAAGAGAGTGTGATTAATAAATCGTCGCAGGATATAACATATTATTTAAAATTTTATGTTATAATTTATTCAACCACTTCAATTTGAGTTGCGTATGAGCAAAAACAATGGATACGTAATTTAGAAGATATTAAAAAGTTAAGTGGAAATACTCAGGCACTGGAATTGGTTATGTGTCTATATCAGGCATGTCAAACTCGTTTACAACCCAGGGCCACATCATCAAGTAGACACACAAGCCGCGGGCCGCATTACCAAAAGAAAAGGCTGTCTTTTCAAACTAACATTTAGTTAAATAAAACTGCATAAATATATCATATCATTTTTTTGAAGAAACTTGTCAACGTTTATCATGTACCAAATCTTCAAAATTTGGTTGAATTAGTTGAGTGTTTGACATGCCTGGTCTATATTGAGAAAAATGCCCATCAGAATTCATAAGGTTTCTAATCACTAATTAGCATTATAAACGTTAATTTTTTTTTAACGAAATAAAAAACGTTTTTCCATGCAATGCACCAATTTTGTTCGAGATCCGTGACTTGTTTCATTGTGTGTTCTGTTTGAACTAAAAAAGGAGTAGCTCAGAAATCAAAAATATTTCTTTTAATCGTAATCTTGCAGGATAGTCAATATTGTGTTTTCTAAAATTTTAAACACTATAAAAGCGAAGAGTGGACTCATCAGAAGTCGAATACACTATAGGTATGCAAATCCAATAACTATAAGTGAGTGTAACTAATAAATCGCAGTTAGGATGTTTAATATTTGAATTTTTAAATTTGTGATTTACTTACTTAGCTTTTTAACTTGTAATAAAAATTTTGTTTGTCTTATCTAGAAAATAGCAGTTAATCAGCCAAAAGGAAATATCTTGTTTTCCTTTAGTTAACTACCAGCAAAACTAGAATGACTTAATTACAAAGTCATTTAACTTAGGCAATTTGTAACAATTAAAAAGTTTTCCACTGTTAGCATCCGTTATAGAAAGTGTACATAAAGTTTACATATGTTAATTATAAGTTTGCCTTGTTGGGAAATGCAACTAAATTGCGTCTTAAATCAACCATAAATTACGAGACTTAAACAACTGGAATACTTTGCTACATAATCTTAAATTTTAATTAATAATAAAGTTCTTGTTGGGGAATTTAATATAACGGGGTTAAATTACTTAAAAATGCTAATTACATATCATCCAACTCGGGGTAAATCGCGCGATTATCTCTCATGAGAAATTTGAATTAAATACGAGTATTAGGTACCCATATAAAATTCGATCTTTTTTTTTTCAAAGATTGTTAAAATTTATGATTATGTAGTTTACATTTCATGTAAGTTTTCCTTACTAGATTTTCGGAGCTGTCTTAACGACGTTGTGAGCTACATATTTAAGGGTATTCTAATTATCTGCTTTATAATTACATTTAAGCGTTTAATATTGTAGTACAAATTTCTTGTTCAATTTCTAATTTATTTTGTCAGTTTTGCTCAAAACTTGGGTGCATTTAATAAGATAGATGTTTTGAAGTGTTTTTGATAAAAAGTTGTTCTTAGTAAAATTGTTATCTATTTAATGTCGAAAAGGCAAAATTCAATTTAAGAAAAGTTGAAAAATTCATTATATTTCTCTGTTACGACATTATCTGTTGGCACAATACAACTTGAATGCATATCTGACGTTCAAAGGGTTACAAGAAAAGCGGAAATCAGCAAAAAAATTTAACAAAGAGAGCGTCGCTTGTAGAATAGAGTAACGCAATAAGAGTAGCTGAGTGGTCTTTAGGGCGCATTCATTGCCAATACAGACCAATTTTTACACAATACTGGAGAATCATGTCTACTTTACTGGACTTACTTCAATACAAGATATTTTTCACAATTTGGTTATCTACACGACAGAAGTAAATTTCCAAAAAATTTATTTTGTATATGTGTCTAAGCCAATATAAAGAATTTATGTAGAGGCAAATGGGTAGAATATATAAATATTTAGTTTTTTATGGGAAAAACATTTTTGTTTACCTAGTGGACTAATATTTGTGATTAAATTAATAATCAATTTACCACTTAAAAAAATTCTGAGATTATTTCTCTTTTTGTACAATCAACAATAAATCATGATTTATACTGCAGAGTACTGGAAAACCCTTCGATGTCCACATAAAAGGTTGTAAGTAGTGTTCACGATTAGCATTATATTGCCTTGCTTTGGTAGAAGCTGGCAAGAGCCAATCGGATCGAAGCATTTTTTCTATCCGTTTTTAAGCAAGGTGCTAATCTCTATGTGAACGCTGCTTTAGAATCTAAAGTAAGTAGCAGTATATTTTGTGCACTGTACATCCTGACAATGTATAGTTGAAACCCTTGAGAGATCCTTATGACACTTTTTACCGAAGTGATTGAATGTCGTCACGCAAATGTCTGTAACAAGAAAATTTTAACTAATTCTATTATTATGATTCTATTAATTAAAAGCTGTTATTTTTGACGTGCATTTCATCCGTTGGAAGGTATTTGATGAATTAGTTAATTGCGTGGAATTTTGTTTGTTGAATTGTAAAATTTTAATTTGTAGCTTACATTGTATGATATTCAGTTTTAGACATTATTATATTGAGTATTACAAAAAAGCTGGTAAATATTGCCATAATAACGTAGAAGATTTATGTGTGAGGTCCTTAGAACTTGGATGACCGCAGTTCTAAGGCTATATATTGCTATATTGATAGTTTAAATGTAAAGGAAACCTCGACTTAATTCGTTAATCTGGATTTTTTATTCGGCTGGTATATCACAAATTTTAATTAAAGGATAAAATCTTTTATAAAAAAAATGGACGCGGTACCAGAACATAAGGTTTCTTGGTATACTTTGTATGGAAGCCTAACATTTATTTAGTTATTTTAACGCAAAATTTTGTCCTCTAACCTAAAACTGCTTAAAACTTTCAATATTTTTGCGGCATTCGTGAGAAACATTACCTTAGAACTGTCAATTTAATGTGAAATTTATTTCATGTTATATCTATTATTTAATTGTTTTTTTAAATATTTGAAATTATAGAATTTATTTAGTTTATTTTTTATTTTATTTTAATTAAATTAAGTTTATTTAATAGGTTAATTTTTGGTCAATTATAAAAAAACCAAGCACACTATCAAATGCAAAAAAATATAAAACTACGTTGGTCACAAAGTTTCGCTACTGAAGAAGAACAGTGCAGTAGAAAATTGAGAACTGCTTAACTGTAAAATAAATAATCTTATTTTTGGGATAAAAATAAAAGTTTTCAATAGATCGTTTAATTTTGCATGGGTCTTTTCGTAGCGAATTTTATGCCAGATCGAATGATTCTAAGATGAATAAAATGCGCTGATTGGATTTTGAGTTATTGTGGGATAAACTTAGTATTCATCTTCGTGGATTTTCTTCTAGAATAATTTGATTTTTGTAATAAAATTTTTATAAGTTTATGTTTCAATATTCATAATCATATTATTCATATTATAATTATGAATATATAGGGTAGAATGAACTCACATGCACTTAGATCTTTAAATTGGGGCCATTTGGTTTTCAGCTTTACCCCAATTCTGTCACTACTAAAGAAACTTTAGCTGTAGAATGAACTTGAAGATTTTGGCAGTCGGAGTGTTTTTGATTCTGGCCATATCAGGCCAGAAGTCCCTCAATGCAGATCCTCTTATTGAAGTTAACGCTGGACAGTTACAAAATACATGTTAAGCTGTTTCCTCCTTTTCTTTGCATCCACGACAATAGGGTAATCTGCGTACCCCATGTTATGCAGTTTTAGGATGTATTGTTTGAGGAGTACATAGAGCCTTGACCATTGACAATATATGTTATTGACGCTTTTTGAATTACAGCTGAAAATGATGTATAACAGAAATAAGCTAAATGTGACACGTCGGCTAGATATGGCTCTTTAGGTATCTTGATATCGCTCTTCTGATACTTCAAAGTATATGATATCAAGTTTTACACTTCTGAGGAGAAGAATAAATAATAAAATCAAAAAACATACTTTATTGTTAAGTTTTACTTGTCTCAAACAGATAATTGTAACTTTATTCAGACCTGACTTTATTGGTTATTACTAAACTTATTACTCTGCATAAGTCTGACACTTTAAAATGTTTTCATGAACTTATGGATCACAGATCCAATCGAATAAATCCTGATAATTGCACAAAAACGCATTTACTATACGGAATAATTTCTTCGTTCATAGCTCTGTACGATTTATCAATAATGTTAAAATTTTATTTTATAAAAATATATTTTAAAATCTGCGCCACTGATTGTATTGACACCTCACGGTACAGGACAACTCGGCACAGAATAACTCGGTACCGGACAACTCAGCACCGACCACTCGGCACCGGATAACTCGGTACTGGGAAAACTCGGCACTGGAATAACCGGCACCAGTTGAAAACATTTTTTATTGATTGGTGAATCAATGCTTTCTATTGTCGGTACGTGTGCGGTTATACAAAAGAGTCCGGCTGATGATAATTTTCTCACTTAATCGTACGCAATGTTAACGTACGGTTAATACTTTTTTGCGTGGATCCTCTTCGTGCCATGGTGGTTTTTACAAAAATTGACCCTACGCTAGCTTACGCTTCGCTGCACTACGCTCCGGCCGCTCCGGGCCATTTTTGTAAAAACTACACTTATTATAAACATACCCCTAGGCCCGTGGATTAAGGAAAAGGTGAATCATTGAGAGGTGAAACTCGTTTTGCGTGGATTCTACAAGAACGGTGGTTGTGCAAGTAAAAATTGACTATAAAAAAACATGATTTTTGCTCGAAGTGCACTGTTAAAGCATACGAATGCTAGTGAGGCTACCGTGATCCCCTCTATAGCATAGCATCACATTGTGAACAGAGTTTGTTTGGAGGCGAAGCCTCCATTACCTCTTTCAACATCTGAGAACATCGCGTGGATGGTTAGAGTATGAAATACTAGAGCGAGCATTGAGCCTTGTATTGTTTCAAAGTAGAGTGTTGACCCGCGCAAGGCGATAATCAACCTTTGATGAATGATTTACGAGTTAGACGGCCGAAGCAACAGTAACCCCAGAGAACGTAGCGTCGTGGGTGATCCCCTCTTTAAGTAAATCTTAGAGTAATGTAATTTACACGGACTGAATACAAAATTCCTGAATTCAGCAATCACGAGCGATTTATTTAGCTTAGAATTTGCTGTGAAAATCGATAAACCGGTGCCGAGTTTTCCCGATGCCGAGTTGTACGGTGCCGAGTTGTCCTGGTGCCCAGTTTTCTCGGTGCCGAGTCACTGGTGCCGAGATTTGTGGTGCCGAGTTTTCCCGGTGCCGAGTTTTCCCGGTGCCGAGTTTTCCCGGTGCCGAGTTTTCCCGGTGCCGAGTTATCCGGTGCCGAGTTGGAAGTGCCGAGTTGTCCGTGTCCCAAATTTTACATATGAATATTTCAATTGAAATTGAAATTGAAATTTTCAATCAGTACATAAAATTGCAGAATCATCGGTATTATTTTGGATAATCTTATAAAAATCAATTTTAATAGATGAACGAAAGCATCCATTATTCAAATTTTATGTAGTGATGACTGAAGCACTTTCAAATAAATATCACTTGAATTTACTTGTAAAATCTGGAATTTTAACACTTCAGGCTGCAAAAATCAAATTCAAAAAATAGCCGTTTTACCTTTTTCTGACTTGGGTCAGCAATCGATCAAAATTGCTCTTTTAGCTCAATTCTTGGCTTAATCACGAACTGGACCCAAATTTGTCCTTTATTTCATTTTTTTTATATGAATAATATGGTAATACTATGATTTTTTCTAAGCTTTCCGAAGCCAAAATTATTCATATTTCTTCTAATTAAGGTAAGAAACACAACTAAATTATTATTGCTTATGAATTATTATATATATGACAGCTCTACAGGCCTAGAAGGTCCATGGCTTTTCCCTGCTTACCTAACCTATCTTGCAAACTTTGCGTGTGTGACGCAGCCGTATTTAGGGTAATGGCGTCGACACAAATATCAAGGATCACCACAGAGTGTGGATGTCCGCCGTAAAGCCGAGCCAAGAAATTCTGTGCAAACCGCGATTTGAACCTAGAATTCCCGATCTATACTCAACCAGCGATCACATCACTCCACTGTTGTGGCTGATTGCTTATGAATATTTTATTATTTAAACTTTTATTTTTACTTTAGTTTTTAAAGTTCAATTTCATGTTAATGCGCTTACAATTTTACAAGATTAAAACAATTGAAATTAGCACAGCTCGGATCACATCCAATATTTAAGAAGCATACAAAAAAATAAGAAGCATATATTTTAAAATTGTTATGCTTTTCCTATTCAAAAATTATTCAAAAATTTATGGATCTCCTTTTGATTAAAAAGTTTTGGGGTATAAAGTAGGGGCTGATTTTGAAATACGACAATATTTTCAGTGTTATATTTTAAGTATAATTTTATATTTGAAATTTTTTTGATCCAATTAATATATAATTTTTTATTTTGCAAATGTTTATTTAGTAATAAACATTTGTTTTTTTATTTTGTTGCAATGCTCACGAGCAGGTCGACGCGAATTATGACTAATCACTTAGGCTCTGGCCACACGTGCAGTAGAATGACGCTGGCAGCAGCAGTAACACTGCAGAAACGCCCATCCTCAAGGTAAATGAAAAGTAATGTCGCAGCTTTAGCAATGCACTTGTATCAGCATTACCTTGAAAATGCGCCTACTTGGCTTTTACTGCTGCTGCCAGCAGCATTTTACTGCACGTGTGGCCAGAGCCTTACCCGCCGTTCTCTATCTGCTCTGCCTCGCAATCTTCTACCTTCAACTCCAATCAACCTTTCTAAGTCACTAAATTTCACTTGGTCCATCTTCCAAAAATAGATGCACTCGTTCACGAAATAAAGTTTTAGTTTTGACGTGAATAAATCTGTAAAATCGATAACACGTTCAAAAAAATAAATATCGAAAACCGCTAACGGATCGTCCATAAATTGCATACGCAAGAAGGATAAAGGAAGGCAATTATTACCTATCGTGATGAGATGTGACGAAGACGGGGGAGGTTGTGCCAACAAATGCGATTGTATTTCTAGTTTTTTAATAAGTAAATTTTATATCGCCCAGGCGAGACACAAAAAAAGTTTTTATTTAAAATCGTAAAAAATTAATTTTCATGAGAACTAGTAATAATTTAAATAATTAAATTTTGCAATAGCAGCGTCGAGTTCATGAAAAAATGAAAAGCTGGAAAAGTTGAACTGAAACTTTGTTTAACAGCGTCAGTTAACTATAATTTAAAAATATTTTTATTAATCTTTTGTGCGTATTGCAAAAGTGATTGTTTTCAAACAGAATTCTATTTAAAAGCAAATTGGCACTAATTTGGTTTAAATTAAAAAATTGATTAGTTCATTTTGAGTGTATTTTATCCGTGTTCATAACACGAAAAATTTTTATTACATGATTTTGTTTACTTTTAGTATGAAGCACTTGTAGATACTTCAACTAAAATAAGCATTTATTTCCCCTCTTCGATACTTGGCTCTTATTGTGCTCTGAAAGCAATTTTCACTTAGTTATACCTACTTTTGTTTCTATTTTCCACTCGAATTGTTCTACAAGGGCTGTTGTATTCACATTAAAGGATCGATAAAACATTCGCTAGAAAATTACAATGTAATTGTTCATTAATTTTTTCCTTACTTCATAATTGATAAATTAAGGTAAAAATCGTGATTCATCGAAGGTTTTGTTATAGGTAAATAAATTTATTCGTAAAATGCATTTGTATCAATATCCACACCCTAAAATTTAATCTAAAATTCAAAACATATATGGATATTTATTTTATAATATATATCATTGTTGATATCATAAAATACATATTTTCTCATATAGTCGCGTCTTTCTATTTAGATAAACAGTCGACCTTCATGAAAATATGATCGTCTTTTGGTCAGAGTCAGGAAATACAAGATTGTTATCAAATAACGTAGTGTCAAAGCTGGACCACTAGGTTTACTTTATTTACTCGCTTCTTTACTTTATTTTAGCCATTTGTTGTCTGATAAAATAAAGTGCACGAAGGAACGACTTTTTCAGCTTAAAAAATCTCTTCGTTCAGCCGAAATATTTTGCTCAATCGTACGTGGTCAAATTTTCCAGCAGGTTTCTTTTATTACATTTTTTCTAAAAAACACAACTTGGAAAGAACAAAAATTTAATTATCGTTGTTTACTAAATAACAATACAACTCAATAGCATCTAAAAAAATTAATTAACAGACTACAATAAACATCAATTACAGATAAAGAAGTCAATTTAAAAAATTAGCTATGCTACTGCTTCTTACCCAAAACTTTATACCTTCTATAATCCTAAAATTATTAACAATTTGAATGCAACATTAAAGTTTATACTAAAATAATTGCACTGTGCCATTTTTAAAACCGTTATTGCACTTGGAAGTTTTGCACAATTTAATTAACACGAATTATTCCCGTCGTTATTTTCGTCTTTGGATGACGCTATTACGGAAGTTGACGTTGACGACGCAGAAGAAGTTACTAAATTTGAGATGTCGTTCCACCAAGATAGGTTCAACCTTTCAGGAAGAACCGGAAGTGGTTTTCATATAACGTGTGTTGGAACCGGCGGTAGTTCACTTCTGATTTCGTCACTTTTCATTATTAAGCAGACGGGTCTCTTGATGGATTCCGGACTTGGTGTTCTTCGTGGAAACGTCGGAGGGCAAATATTGCAAGGATTATTTAAACTAGCAGATAGATTACTAAGAGGCCAATTAATGCTGTGGGAATATAAGGGGCTGGTGTTGTATAACATTGCCAGTTCGGCTGCTATTTTTGTTTCGTCTGGATGCCTAAATGGGTATAGGTAAGGTAGAGGTGGAAACATTGATCTGGGAATTTTTAGGTGTTCGTGATCGGAGCTTAGCATGGATGGAAAACCGGCGGAAGTTGATACCGGCGGTAACATCGCTCGGTGCAATGATGCACTATCAAGAGTTGGAGAAACTAAAGAAGACATCGAATATCCAAATTTCGGTTCTTTTTTTATTAGCGGTTTCGGCTTCCTTCGTGGACGATACTTGTAATCTGGGTGCTCTTTCATATGTAAGGCCCTGCAATTAAATTAAATTTAAATAATATGCAAATTAATTTGTAAATAGTTGTAATTACAATTGGTTATAGTAGCAAATTTGAATTGTTTAAAATAGATAGAGTACAATATTATCTATGCCAACATATTCATTCAAGTACAAAAGATAATGTGTCCATTGTAAGGACACATTGAACGCCTCCCGTGATCCTATTCATAGGGAGATTGTCTCGATTCGAGCTCCGTCACCAATCCCGTCAAATACAATAAACCCTTTCACGCGCTACCACCCTTTGTTCTAACAGAGCAATTCGAGTATTTACTCTTACTCTCGAAAATATCTACCACGATTTTAATACTTCATAGTCGATTGAAGGTTGGATCGTTAAATTTTTAATCGACTTAATTCAGTTTTAGCGTTTTAAAATTTTGCTAGCCATTTACGTTAATAATAATGAAAGATAAAATAAATGAAAGAAATAAGGACTTTTAGAGATCATAAAATACAGGTAAAGTTCACAGATAGGATATCTAAAAAATTGTTATGAAAGACGTATTTATCCAAACAAATACCTATTATATTGTAAAATTATCCCAAGATATTTTTGTATTTACACTTCGATAACTGTGGAATTGAGATCTATTTTATAAAATTTCATATCACAAAGCCAACAATGATGTTTATCTATAGGTAGATACATAAGGTAACGTTTTCAATTCACCAAATATAATAAGATTATCAATGGTTATTTTAACTTCGTACTTGTATCAACACGGAAATATATTATGTATTATCTCCTTTTAGATAAAGAAATCGACATTTTAAAATAAGAGAAGCGCATGCATTTTCATTCCAAACGTTTATTCATCAGGATAACGAGACAGTATAGGTATAGAGTTTTTTAATATTGCAGATGCTTGTATTCAGGCAAATTTTTATAAAACGCAAATTTTTGAATGTATTACACATTGTATGTTATCTACGACACCTTTTATCATAATAAGTTATTTCGTTGTATTATAAGTCAACGTAAAGAAATGGCGACTGGCGGTTGTCCTGTAAACACCGGATATTTGTATATGCCCTTTATCTTTCATTGTGTCTTGTTCCCTTTTATGACCAATTTTTTTCCAAAATTTACTATCATATTATAAGCCAAAACAAAGTAACTTTTATTTAATGTTTAGTGCTCTTATATTTGGTTTGTACCACCGCTATCAAGTCCTCAATGAGCTTAATCTTTGTAAACATTTCAAAAATTGAAGAGAATTTAACAGTCTTTTTTATGCTACATTTGTAAGTTTTTGAATTATATTAAGGTGACCCAATTATTATAACGAAGTAAATATTTGCGTCGTTCCAAAATCTTTTTAACTTCTAACAAGGGGAGCTCTTCGTAATTAATTCCTTTTGCATTACTTATTTATGTATTATATGTCTTGAATTATTACCATGATTTTAATATTAGTAGTAGTACTATTGATACCTTGATCACCATGATCACTAGGATCACCAGATTGATTACCAAGAGATGAGCTAAGTGAACGGGCTAAGGACCGGACTCTAGGCTAGAAGCCCTGGGTTCGATCCCCAACCCGGCTACAAAATTTATCCAACTTTATTATGACCCTCCCCCCTTGGAAGGCAATGGCAAACCACCGAGAGTAATCTGCCAAGAGCATTATGATCATGTTGTCTAGTAATCGACGGCTCGATTACACGATTGGACACATGAAAATAATCACTACGCGTTTGTTAAGACGGATAGACTGAAGGAGGACTATTGATACAATTATTTTTGCACCATGGATCGTAAGTGCAAAACCAAGCTCAAAGGGGCTCGGGTTTGCAAAAAATACTACACATTATGAACTAAACCTGCCTACAGAAAAGTAAAACAATCAATTAAAAAATCGTTTTGGGTGGAAATTTCATTGATTAGAAACTAAGCATCTAAAATTTAAATTTTTTACTTTTTTTCTCTCGGGATGTAATGTGAAACGTTATGTATATGTCTATTCATGGTAATCAATACTTGAATGTAAACTGATTTTTGCTGTTTGTGAATCAAAAAAATAACAGCCTCTTTACGAAATATTCTATTCTTAATAAATTAAAGAATAAGACGTCAATTTATTGGTTTATAAAAACAGTAAAATCGATTCCATATGTAGTTTTTGAATAATTTATTTTAGCAATTTTTTCCTATTCATACATTATCCAATTTTTAGGAAACTTGGAAATAAAGTATAAAAGAAGATGGAGATTTTTGGGTTTTAAAAATAATTAAAATGGTATTAGCACAGCCTTTTAGAAATCATCTAACCATTTGAACTGATTTTCCATTGAAAATTAAATTTTTCATGCAATTAGGTACATTTTTTTATATAATTTTTACGGGTCATCCAATTCTACTAAATGCTTCTTAAATTTTTAAATTTGGACAGATCTCTATACTT
The DNA here is from genome assembly GCA_905340355.1 of Rhagonycha fulva. Taxonomy (NCBI): domain Eukaryota; kingdom Metazoa; phylum Arthropoda; class Insecta; order Coleoptera; family Cantharidae; genus Rhagonycha; species Rhagonycha fulva. The sequence goes on from HG996555.1 coordinate 11,869,491, forward strand.
AAGCGAACCAAAGACGCAACAACAGTGGTTAGCCTTTAGACCTTTTCATTCGCACTCAATAAATGAAAATAGGTCCGGCAAAATAGACATTTCTATTTGAAACTTGAGATTATTTCGATCATGTCCTTAGCTAGTACCGTAGATGTGAGAGGGTCCGAAAAGTTTAGGGTTCTAAGAATTTATTGAATAAAAAAAATTGGTAACGATAATAATCGATATGATTAATGCACGAGTGAGATCTCTCTTTTGGTAATTAAAATTAGGCCTTATATCACATCCGAGCCATGAGTGAGAATCTAAAATCTAATTTGTATTGGTATGATTCAATTTGAATCTTTTGATATAAAATAGATCTGGTTAACAAAAACAATAAAATCAATTGTGTACTGTTTAATACGGAGCATTTTTCAGTTACTTTTGTCTTTGGATTACTAGAATTTTTAATATATACCAGAACAGCAAATAATATTAAAAACGCTAAACACCAATGATCTTTCGCCTACTCTGTATATTTAATTATTTTTAGTTATTTATTTTTATTTCTAGATAAGAACAATTAAAACAATTGAAAAAAATATAAATACAGGAGTTCTGCTAGCATTGTGTAGTCAGAGGGCATAGTGCGGCTGGGGAGATGCGGAAAAAGCCCATGTTAGGAAGTAAAATAATAATAAAAATATATTATGAAAAATTGAGTATAATTATGTAGCTTACTCATTTCAAAAATATACCCTTGAACTGGACGATACTCCCAGACTCACGGTTTCATACCCATATTTTCACTTTTATTACATGTTGCCTTACAATAAGGGGTTGTGGCTCTGTTCAGGACTCCAGGCTAACTATTACGGTTCTGTTTAAATTTTTTTTTTAATTAATACAAACATTACGGCAAACGCAGTACGAATTTTGTGTATTACAATAGGATCTTATTATGTGATTCGATTTGCGTTATTGCTTCGAAATGTGTCACACTTTTACAAAACGTAACTCCAACGCACATTAGAACAAATTTATGATTGGGGTGACCAAGTAAATATTAACAAACATATTAAGGGTCCCAAGAAAATTCGTGGAAGGATTCAAAATTTATTACTTATTATATATTAGGTAGTACAATCAAAGCAAGATTTGATTATGAAAAATAAAGTAAAGCCACACAAATTATCACAAAACTATTGAACATATTTTTGATCAAAGACTTCACTTTGTAAATTTGAATAAAATTTATAAAGGTTTTTTAGAAAAAATATATTTAAAAGAAAATAGAAACAAAATGGTGAGTACTACAGTAATATTTATCGATTTAGCATTGAATGCCTCAAATTGTATCGTTTTGTAATATCGGGAAAATTTGTATGATTTTCCAGCTTCAAATTGTTTTTCTGGTAGTAATTTGAGATCAGTAAGGAAAGTGTGGTTTTTTATAAGGTACCATATCCTATCTGTTACATTATAAGAAAACGTTCTGATTAGATGATTATAATACTATAATTGATCATCAGTTCGGCGTAAATCAAATAAGGATGAACTAGTGAGTGAAAAACCGCTGTTCTAATCCTGGTTGCATCGAATATATTCCTATAATCCAAGATTGATCTGTGGACTATGGGGAAGGCAAAGGAAAATCACTCTATTAACGTTTATTTAGTCAAGTCTTCTTGGCTTATAGCTGAGAGGATCGCTGATATCCGGATTGCTTTTTAATAATTATTGTTAAAAAACCAATTTTAAGTTAAAAAACCGTTGTTATTTCAAGGTAACTTAAATTGGATGGTAGAATCACAAAACAATATAAACGTAACTAGGTATAAAGTTGCACAAAATTTTAATTTATTGCGTTTATTCTGGATGTTAATAACAAAATTTTGTAAGCCTTTAATCTTTTGATATTCAATTTAATTACAAAATCATTTTCTTTCAAGAAGAAAACTGTAAAATCGAATTACAATTTCTTTTTCTTCGTTCTAAGCAGGACCATGTCCTGTTTATCATCTGGATCAAGTGCACAGGTACACTTAATAACAGGTACTTTGAGCTTCTAATTGTTTAACATCAGATAGGCAGCTTGCTAGGCTAACCTCTAGATGTGCCTCTGTACCCTGGTTTTTATATTCTTCTTCTTCTTCTTTAACTTTACTTTAGATCTGTTGATTTGTTTATTTCCAACATCTGCGTCGTTTCCTTCGCAGTATTGGATCTGTGAGCATATAAATTGTTTAACGTCCGATAGGTAGTTTGCTAGACTGGCCTCCAGACGAGCCTGTAATTCTGGTTTTTTATGTTAATGATGGCCATTCATTAACCCAGGAGGACCACCGACTTAACGTGCCTTCCGAAGCACGGAGACGAGTCATAAGAAAGTTGCCCTTCTCCGGATTTGAACCCGGTACCTTGCAGTCGCAGTTGATCGCGTTACCTATAAGGCAAATGACCGTCTCGGTTTTTATATTAATGATGGAAATTCATTAACCCAGGGGGACCACCGACTTAACGTGCCTTCCGAAGCACATGGCTTAAAACTAAAGCTTTCCAACTCTTAAAATCAACTACATAGGGCTAGAAAGATAATTTATTGTAAACGACTTTTTCATGTTTTGATTAGTTCCGGATATCTTATTGATTTATACGTATAGGTCCGTATTTTATGTAAATAGTAATCAATTTATTTTATAAAACTTTTTTTTTTAGAAAATTGATATTTATTTTTGCACCCGAAATTTTGCATTTACCCCATGGTTAGGGAAAAAGGTAAATATAAATTTTGTTTGCTGTTCAAAATAGATCTTGGTCATTCTCAATGAATCGGTCAGCTCTCATTTTATCAAAAGATCTAAAAATGCTATAGAAAACAAAGACAAGACAAGATGTCACGGTGAACGGTCTATAATGCGCATGTGAAAACTGTTAGAACTTTTATCACTTTTATTTCGAACCAACTTGTTTACATTCTTACGAGCGGTCACTAATGCGCAAGTCTTAAACTTGAATTCAAAGTTGTTTACATTCGAAGATTTTTTGTCAATTCAATATTAGTATTCAAATTTTAATCTAATAAAAATTACGTACGTAATTATACGTTACGTTTCAAATAATTACTTTTTATTGACTGATCTTTTTTAAACTTCTTTATTCTTACATGAGCAATGTAAATAAAAGAAGTTTAAAATTAGGTGGCTTCTTAAAAGGATTTTATTAATAAAAAGAAATATTGCTAAAAGTGAAAAAAACTATTTGCAGGAATAATCATTTACATTTGGTATATATTATATTTGGTATAAACATTTAAATAGGCGATATATATTAACAGGTTAAAATTCAAACTTTTTCTTGATTTTGATTTGATTTGCAGGCTTGCGCATTAGTGACCGTTTGTAAGAATGTAAACAAGTTGCTTTGGAATAGACGTGATAAAAGTTCAAACAGTTTTTACATGCGCATTAGAGACGGTTCACCGTGACATTTTGTCTTGTCTAGAAAACAACCGATTTATTCCCAATTTCATAAAACTTTTTATAAAACTGTTGAAGTTAACGGATGAATTCTGTTGGTCTGGTAGTACTAAAGAGGTTTTCTATTTGTTAATAATAATAATAATTGAAGTAAGTAAGTTAAAATAATAGAGTAAGTTTATATTTACCCTTTCATATAGTCTGCAATTATTATAGGTTTAACTATAACCGTTTGCAATTACCACTATCATCATTTTACACGGAGTAAATGTAAATAGCATCAAGTAATTCAAAAAAAAAACAAACTATAAAATGAGTAAATTAACTGTTTTATAATGAAAAGCAAACGATCAGTGTTTACATTATTTTATAACAATGCACAAATTTTTCGTCAGTTATTCATATAATCTAAAAAAATTATTTGATAATATCACTAACTGACGCAAAAAAGTCACAAGTTCTAAACATTCCAACCATAATTTCCATAACTTCAACCTGATACTTTTCAATTATTGTGGGAAATATTTTACTATTCTCATTTATCTCAAATTTACAGTTACATCTTTCTTGAACTACAATTTGATTTGTAATTAAATGAACATATTGAATTTTTAATTTGACATTCCATTTTAACCTAATACTTTTATCAAATTGCTTTGAAAGTACGATAGGTATACCATTTTGTAGTTTAGTTTTCAAAGTGGATCTTTTGATTATGTGCCGACCGAATTTAAAGTTATTTACTGATGTCCATAAAACGTTGATCATAATATGGTTTATTTACAAATCTACACTTTTCCCTAACTAGGCAACAAAGTGACACTTTTGAAAATTCCCGGTGCGAAAAGAGTGAATTAATTTTTTCCCAATTTATAATAAATTAACTTTGCTCCTGAAGTGCATACACAATTCTTTCCACAATTTCTATCCCAAATGCTGAAACAAAACTTTTAATTTTAATGAAGCAGGTGAAACTTGTTTATACAATTTTACTCCTCCTGGCATCAGGTGACCCCCCACTTTATGCCCTCTTTATGTTATGGGTTGAAAAGTGTTTTTTGCTTGTAAAAGTCAGAGCAAAACTATAGGGTAAGACGGGGTCAAACGGACACTCTAGTGGATTTTATAGTGATATTTATTACAAGCAACATAATATTTAAGAAATAATTATTTGGTTTGATAATACCGTTAATAAGTTAGCAAATGATGGCATTAAAGTTAAAAAAATAAAAACAGTTTTTGAAAAGTAAGACTAAAACAAACATAAGGTGGAAATGTCCGTCTGCCCCACACTCGGGGGCAAACGGACATAAGATTTATACACGTTATAAAAATCTGAATTCGCAGTTTTAGTCCGAATAACTTGCACAGTTAACACATAGAAAGTATGGATCATCGTCATTATTAGTCCAGTGTATGTACATGAAATCATAATTTTGCATGTAAGGCATTGCACCCATTCCTCATCATTTTATACACTCTTGTGTACATACTCCGCAAAAGTAGCATTTTCTTTCTTTTTTCTTTTGGAAGGTTTCAACACTTTTGTCTTTTTTAATACTTTTTCTTCTATTAATAAATTTTTTTATTAAATCTTCAATAAAATTCAAATCGGTTAGTACCTACTTTAGATTTACTTGTGTTTACTCGTCTTTTTCTTTGCAGAATTTTTTAATAAACTTGATATCGAGGCGATCATTTCAAAACTTTGTTGTATGTTTCTCTAGGTAAAATAGTATGCTGACCAAATTTCTTCATTTTTCGTTATTTTTTACACGTCTTCTCGTGTATTGCGTGGAACACTATAACTTGGCAGCTGTATAAGAGCCATTTTATTCTTTTTTACAGCAATTAAGGCAAGAATCATATTTTCTAGACTCTACGAGCACCTCTTCAAAGTTCTAATTCGGTTCCATACCATCATTGTATAACAATTATTAAGGAAAATCATAAAAAATGTACTGTTCGTTTGCCCCTTAATCAATATGTCCGTTTGCCCCAAATCGCAAAAATTTTTATAAATTCGAAATCAAAGTAAAAATTCATAATACGAAAATGAAATTAAGTGGCAACAATACCAAAGACACGTAGTTTGAATTGGCCAAATTTATAGATTTGAAATATTTTACTAAAATACTTAGATTCTAAACAATTTATTACAAAAATTTAACAATAACGTTAATTTCACTTACATTTTTTATTACTCTTCAGTTTTAAAGTACAAAAACAGTTTTAAATTGAAAAAAATTTAACGGATTACTTTCGTATTACTAATCTCACATGTCAACGTCACTAGTGCTACCGCAGTAGCGACTGAGCAACATCTCTGAAAAAACTTACGCCTGTTTTTCTTAGTAAATGTCCGTTTGCCCCCGTGTCCGTTTGCCCCCGTGTCCGTTTGACCCCGTCTTACCCTACAATAAATTTTTTTAGCGAATAAGTCACAAAATTATACTTTTTTACTACTACTGATTGGAAAAGATCAAAATTTTCTATCTCATGATATAACTATAACTCAAATTTTGTCAATTTTTACTTTAATAAGACAGTGAAATGTATTCAACTTTCAGTAATTGTTTTTATTTAGATTTATATTTAAATCTGAGTTTTAATTTTGATATTATGAATACATTTTTTTTTTATTTATTTACCATTTTACTTTAAATTACCATAAATTATGTAATACTTCTAATCACTAGCTATTTGAGAAAAGATTAAATGTGCCGTTTACAATGCTGTCTATGATGAATATTTATAAAAAATTTGGTTATAACAATGAAACAAGTGTTTCATGATTTTTAAATAAAAATAGAAAATTTGAAAATTGGAAATGATCTTATGGACATCCAAGGTCTGAGTTAACATTTTAGGATTAATAATTTTCACATTAACATTTCATTTTATTCTTAGTTTATAAAATAATGCTCCACATGAAACGTACCACAATTGATCATATCAATTTACGAAAAAAATTTTTCAAGGAACGAAAAGTTGGTGCAATTATTGGGTATACCTATGAATAAATGCAATTTTATTGCATCATTTAGAAAAATCTTTACAGAGGATTCCATGAGAGGTCGATCGAAAGTATACTGTTTTGGAGGGTTCTTAAAATATTTTAAAAATATATCTCAATTACATCATCAAGGTACCTGCCAATCAATCAACCCTTAATTGCTTATAGGCAAAGCATTTTTAAAATTTAGAATTTTATAATTAAAAAAATAGATAGGTCGGAGAATAATAGTAAAAAAATCAACTTTATTTTGGCCGTCTCGTTGGTCCTCCAAGTTGGAGGTTCTACGTCGGGCTGGCCCTTGTTGTCGTATGTAAAAAATGTAAAATGCTCATAAACCGGGAAACCTCGCGTATTCCAGTATAAACCGGATAAATAATATATACTACTTAATATAAAAAAAATTTTCTGGAATGTATGAAATTTTTATTCTCGTGGAATAAGCCAAAATTTTTAATCTTCTTTTTTAACGATTTAACATAAATCGAAGAGTTGACTTGAGACTTGACTGAACCATTTTACGTACTAAACTTAAAAATAATTTGTCGTGGTCTCGCGGTTTTCCGCTAAGTGGGTAATTAGAATAAATAAAACATAAAGGGTGGTGGTGTGTGTATGTATAAAATACGGCATGGCATTTCCCACGCTTATTGTAGGGTTGATAAAATAACATAAAGCGCTCATCTCAATAAACAGAGATTTAAAGTGATTCACTACAAAGCAGGTCGTCTGTTTTACAAAAGATAACAGAATAGCGAGTGAGAATGTACCTTGTGCGGGGTTGTTATAAGGAACGAGATGCGGATTAGTTCGCACATATTAATAAAGTCATAATGCTGTATTAGGGGCAGCACTTTATCTGGATTAACACTAAACAACGTTTTAAATGAATTTTCGTTTATGGTTTAAATATTTATTGTTCGCATTTTACATTTCGTTGTTTTATTTGTGTAAGCAAATATTTTCATTTACATAAAAATACCTTTCTTGTCTAATAGTAATTCTCATGGTTATTATTCTATTATAATAGAATTTTTTTGAATTTTGAACTACACTATTGAATATAATTTTCTTCTGTTCGAATTATTTTCTATATTAAGCAATCCTATTTGTTAATGAATGGATAAGATAAAGAATTTTCCGCTTACTGGAATACAAATAACTTATTACATTACCAATATTTGCTATAACAAAATAATTTTCAATAAGATTTCTATAATTATTGCGGTAGCGATCTTCAATCAGGATTTAAATCAAATCAAGAAAGGTGATTGTACTTGAGACCCACTTTATATTCGTCCAAATTTGGGAATTCAGAATAATTAATAAACGAGCATTTTCATAGTTTTTTGTAGTGAAAAGTATTCATTTATAACTCTTCCAAATTATTACAGCTAAAACTAATTTTGATATTGCAAAATACTGACCCATTAAAGTCCCTAACATAAATCACCTTTTAATATTTCTTTCTCGTCTTTTTATAAACTTTTAAATGAATGAATGGTATCGTAATTATTGTTTTGACTTTTACTATATATTAGTAGACACATAAAAAATATTGTTCAGCTACCGGCCGTGCAGTTATCACCTTAAAACTTTAAATTTGTAAATAGATTTACAATAATTATGTATGTATAGCAAAGTCGATTTTGATTACCACTCGTGCATAATAGAGTTAAGCTATGGAGCTTTTGAGACAGAAAAATAAAAAAAATTATTTACCTAGGTTTGATTTCTAGTTGCTACTAAATTTTTATGAAAATGTTAAGCTGCAGATCTTAATTAATTGCGTTCAGACTGTAAGTTGAACTTAGAGTATATCAGGCGCAGAGGAAGCCAGCCGAAAGAATTCAGTCGTAATTTTGATTTAGTTAATTATTATCAAGGATGGACTGGTAATAAATATTATAGACTGCTGAGTCGACTCTCGAGCTTGAGGGAGAAAAATTATTTGGAGCAATTATTAAGAGACTTGGGAATTTGGGAGCTGCTAATTCAGGTAATTCAATAATAAAAACTGGTAGGTATCCATATCGTAGTATTTCATTTTTTTTTAATATTTAGGCCCGGTATTTCAGCGAGCAGTTCAACCAATCAACATGGTTAAATACGAAATATTGATTGGCTGAACTGAGTTAAACTTGAGATTAGCTTAAGCGAAAGTTTAACTGCCCACTGAAATACCGGGCCTTAATATGTTTAAATATGCTTTAAAATCTTTATCAACCGCCGTTTTCATTTGATACAAAAATTTGTTGCAGACAGAATATTACCCTTTCCATTCTGGATTTATTTGTGATCAAGTTACTATTTCATTATTAGCTTTTTTTTCTCGAGAGGTAATGTTAGGCTTTGATTCTAAGAGAGGAGGAAGGAATTGAATATCAAATTTTTGAATTTTTTTAGCTCGAACTGCTTAACAACAATATGAGAATGGATTAATTATTATTAACTTATGAAAAGGGTAGTTACCCCCCTCTTCCACCGTGAATCTGCTTTTATAAAATCATCATAGCGTAATTCTGCATACATAAACTTAAATTAGTCAGGACAATTAATAAAAAAGTAGAACTGTACGACTTCTCTGGCTATTCTCAGCTAAAACTTTTCCGTATAGAACTTTGTATGAAATTATAAAAAGCTCAATTTTTAGTCCGACGCTACTTTGCTTCCCAATTTGTTCACTGTGAAAGAATTACCAAGAACGTTGAAGTTCGTTTGGTTAGAATTATGATATTTTGAGGAAAATATTTTTAAAGAATATTCTAAATAATAATTGCAATGCTGATCAACAGGGTTTGGGACTCTGTGAGCTAAAAAATGCAACGGAGTAATTTGTGGTGGCTCCAACGTTTTAAAATTATCAATATTGAAAGTGATTAATGGAATAGGCGACGAAAGTCAAGATATGGCACAAACATCTCAACCCGACCGACTTACTCCGTTATTTGGAGTTGTCACAAGTGCATATTTTTTTTAGCGCATAAAGTCCCGAGCTCTGCTTATTATCAGAATTAGCTTCATCCAAATGCCACCTTTGACAACTTGCTAGTAAATAATATTACCTGAAGAATATTGAAATACGACAATAATTGCTGCAAAATATTTGGATCAGCTGATCAAAATTATATTGACAGCAATGCATTCGTTTTAAGATAGATGAGGATATCGTCAACTTTTCCCTATTGTGCATTAGGTGTGAAAATTTAATTTTAAGGAAACTTTTGCGCAAAAAGAACCCAAATCGGTCAAAACAATGGAATCGTGGTAATGTTCACGCAAAACCATCGTCATCTTTGCAAGGAAATAAAAATGAAGACCGAAAAAGAATAAAAATTCAATCAAAAAAGTAGAGCAATTTCTTCCTATAATTTTTAAATAAGTTATCTTTTTAATGGTTTTCGTGTGCCTTTGATAGCTTTTCAATTTTGTTACTTATTGAGTTACAATAAAATTTCCAAGTAGAGATCCCCATAAATAGGAGGTCAGGCAGCGCAAAAAGAATTTATCAACATTTTTAGAAAAATTGGATTTAATTTAACGTTGTTGATTTGACCATTTATTCAAATCGAATATATTAATAAGCTTGTCCAACCACCAACTGTTGAATATTTGGTTTTACTGGTGGTTTTATTTTCAACCACGGTTCAGCGAAGCTCACGATCAACCAAATTATAAGTGCCTTTCGTCCGTTCCAATTGACTGCTTTGCTATGCAAGATAATAGAATTTTTGGGAAGTTTTTTTAACTATTATTTACTATTCGCGCTGTGAAAAATTTGCACCTTTCTATTGCCAAAACTATCATTTAACTTCAAGGAACTTCTTCGTTTACCAGCTTTGGTTTTACTTTTCCAAAATTTTATCAGAAACCAATTATCATTTTTTTTTGCAAATTTTAAACACCAAAATCGGCTTATTGTAAATTTTTACTCTCTTTTTTATGCCATGCTTATTTCAAATTTTTGGCATGATCTTTCATCCAGAAATCATCTATGATGAATAGATACAAATTACAAAAATTATGAACGCTTTCTCTTAATTATTTTAAAACTTACAAAAAATCACGCGCATTTGATAAATTTCAAGATATCACATTATATTGTTATCATTGGATGAAATTTGATAGCAATTTAATTCAAAAGCTGATGGTGGGAAAATTATTTAAACTTGTTTCACACGAAACAATCAAAAATGTTGATACTAGTAGAATTTTATATCTGCAAAAATATGCAGTTATCGTGAAGACGACACTAAACAATAACAATATGATAAATATATCAGCGTACGAAAAATTTACTTATAAACTTTTAAATATTTTAAATAATTCAATCTAAATTTGATAACACAGTATACTACTCATATTTTACAGGTATAATATCGTGTGAAAATTTAATTATTTACCTTAATCGCTTAGCTTCATCAATGAAAGGTCGCTTTTCAGTTTCGCTGAGCAATTTCCATTCAGCACCTAAACGTTTCGAAATTTCAGAATTATGCATCTTTGGATTTTCTTGTGCCATTTTTCTTCGTTGTCCTCGAGACCAAACCATGAAAGCATTCATGGGTCTTTTGATGTGGTCTTGTGATTGTTGTTGACCACTATGAATTGACTTGGGAGAAGACATCGTGAACACAATTTTATTGCAACTGTACTTAATTAAACTTCACAATTACTGCATGTTGGTAATTTAAAGTGAACATTCACGTAAAATACAAATTTTATAGTATGAAATTTGTTAACAATGGTTGGTTTATCAACTATCTCGTGGTTGTTGTTGAAGTGAACTGACTTTAAGTTAGAAAATTCAAGTGTACTTCCCGGAGTTTGTTGGTTTAAGGGTGGCGGGACTTCATATCGAAGGCGGGAGGATGCGCGAGATGTTACGGATCTGCACAAATCTGTATCGTTTTATTTGTACACCAAATGAGTTTATATAGGGGCTTCAGTTTAGGGGTTGATTATGATTACAAAATCCACACTAATTAATATTATAATGAACATCTTTCTCGATAATTATTTTTATTATTTACTTGTTTTATTATTTTTTGAAATTAACGTCTTAAGGCAATATTTTGAATTTATAATAAAATCAGATTTTGTATTTTTTGCATTCATTCCAAACGTTTGCAATTCAAATTGTTTGGTGATTGGGTCCCAAAATATGTTACTACATTCGGAGTCGAGTTTACCACATCTTTGCTGGCCTTTTGACATGTCATCTGGATTAGCCTAGGATAAATTTCTTGACACTTGTTGCTGAATCTGGCGCCATGCGCCCCCATGTTCAAGTCGATTGTCCTAACTCCGCCTATTCTTGTTTCATTGGTGCCTGTATCTTCTAATCAAGACGTGATTTCTTATGATACTTTCAAGAAAAAGAGACTTTCTTTGTTTTAAGTATGCCATAAAAAACCGTGGTACATTTTAGCCAAAATCGGAAAATTTTCTGCTTAAAAGTGTTGGGCTATTATCTCAGTTAGTGAGCTTAATCAGTGGCGAAACTTTAAATTTTCACAGTTTGCTATTACTTTTAGAACTTCTGGTATGCACAGTAGTTATGCTTATGTTAATTGCAGTTCGATCGACCGGTTTCTACTTGATTGACATTGGCACTCATCATAATTCATCAGTGTAAAAAAAGTCATTTACCCAAGTCAAAATTTACGATATTTTTTATTACAGTTTCGTTTATTGTGTTAATTTTATTATCTAATATAATTTGCCGCTCCGACTGGTGGTGCTCTTATAATGTAGGTTTACTGAGCGGCATAATATTTGTTTTCAAAGTGATCTACTATTGTTTTTTACTACTATTGAATTAAAATTGGTTACAATTTTATAATTTTCATCTTAAGTATTATAAATATTACATTTTAGAGTAATAAGACAGAATTAAATTAAAAAGTGGTCCACTTAGCTCCGGTCTCCCCTACTTCTATTAGCATCTAATAATTATAGTATTAGGCAGCAGGTACAAAAAGCTTACTCATTTTGTTTTAATGTTTTTTATTATCTTATGTTAAGAGTAGGCAAAGTTAGACTCCTTGAGGAAGGGAGGGCTTGCATCCAAATACAATACATATCTACATTTCTCGCACCACGAGTGAGATCACTCGTTGAGATTTGAGGCTCAAGCACTTTACTAAATTTCTCAATAACGTTACATGTTTTGCTTAGTTATTATAATTAATATAAAAAATTTTACTGTTTCCAAAAATTTCAACTTTTTCAAGAATATTCGAGTTCCAGGTTAATTATTAAAAAATTTAAGCAGTCACGTATAGGTGCGTTACGAACAGATTTATGATTATTGTAAAGAAAATGAATAAAATAGAGGAACTAATTTATATTTTGGACGAGAAAAGCAGGGGAGAAATCAGGCGTACTAGGCTACCTTTGGATTCTTTTCTTTCTCTGATTATGATTTATAGTTTTTCATTATTTTCAACCTACTTCAAATGCACAAGGTTATAAATGAATCACCAAAGAAAACCAAAGTTTCTGATTTAAAAATTCAAAGTAAAGTATGCATTCTATTATAATATTTGAAAGAAAAAGCCTTTTCCTGACATAATAAAGAAGCGAGAGACAAAAAATGGTTTCCTAGCAACGGGAGAAAAATACGTACCTACTAGTAATAGAGGAAACAGTGGAAAAAGAAGATCCAGTAAAAATATTTGTTTATTTCAATTTTTTTTCTAATTTCAAATTTCGCTAACGAAAATAAGAAAAATAGTATCTATTTTTGGATTGGACTTTAAATTGAAGTAACTTTTTTTAAAAGAAAAACTAAAATTGCTTTATTTGAAGTATTTTCTATCGCTACACAGAAAAAAAGTTGTACTTAAAAGTAGAACAATTTGTGCATAGATTGTCTACAAGTAGTACAAATTGTGTGAAAATTTAGTACAATTGTACTTAATTTTAGTCATCTCTAGCGCAATAATTGTACTATTTTATACCACAAATTGTGCTAAATTTTTACACAATTTGTACTTGTAGACAATCTAGGCACAAATTGTTCTACTTTTAAGTACAACTTTTTTTTTGTGTAGCTACACATTTTTCTCCGCTCTTTGTCAATTTGTGGATGCCACGCCAAAATAAATGTTCGTCGTTTGAAGGAAATCATCCAGATACCCGATTTTCCACTTTCTCTGCTGTTTTTAGTAGTACTGCTTTTTACCATGCAAATAGTAGTCGGAAGGAACAAAGTCTGGTAAATAAAGAGGCTGGGGTAACAAATCCCAGCTAATGATTTCAATGTATCCTAAAGAAAAATTACATTATCGTGTCTTCTGGCTCATGCTTGGTTTAAATTGATCATTTGTTGTCAGTAGGTATTTTGAAAGCATTTAAACCAGTATTCACAAGTTGTTTTTGATTGGCATAATTACCATAAGCTTTACAGAAAAAAAATTGTACTTAAAAGTAGAACAATTTGTGTCTAGATTGTCTACAAGTACAAATTGTGTAAAAATTTGGTACAATTTGTGCTGTAAATAGTACAATTCTGCTAGCTAGAAATAACTAAAATTGTGCTAAAAACGAGTACAATTTTACTAAATTTTTACACAATTTGTGCTTGTACTAGAGACACAAATTGTTCTACTTTTAAGTGCAATTTTTTCTCTGTGTTCTTTAAGCAATCGTCGTGCTTCAGCAGCAGATTTCTTTAAATAAAAACAAAAGAGTAATGATATCCGCAAATGCTTTTTATTTGGCACAAAAAATATGTTGTTGTTTGAGACGGTTATTTAAATGAAAAAAAATGCAGCCATATTTGTTGCCTAAATTTGTAGCTATGAACATTTATATTATGTAAAACCCGATACACCTGATCTTTACAATCGCACTTTTAGAGCTTTTTCCGAAAGAATGAGTAATATAAATCGTAAATACATATCTGTCTACATAAACTCAGTAGAAAAGCAAAACAAAATATAAACGTTTTCAGGTGATTATTTTGTACAATTTTGTTATTATAGTCTATTGTTTATTTTCTATAGTACCTTACAATAAATGTATTGCATTAAAATTTATTACTTTTTAAAAGGTTTCTGACAATATAATAAGTTGAGAAGTTTTCAAAATTAAAGTATTAAATCTCTTCATGAGATCGTTAAACAAGTCTTCAATAAATCTTAACTGTCAATCGGGGGAAGGACTGCTCAGATAGAAAAATATTTCTCACTTTTCGAAAAATTTATTTTTGACAACTTGAGTTGGTACTTCGACGTGCGAATTTGTTAAAACAAAAAAATTTTTTTAATATTTTTTTTAATCTCGACCAAATACAACATAACGTTCTTTTTCATTAATTTCCTAAAAAAATTATTTTTTAGCCTTTTATTATAGGCATTCCAAATAAAAAGTTTTTTTTTAATGATCCTTTCAAAGGAATTTTATAAAGTGTGTGTCCATCTGATAAAATGTTATCGACAGATGTAAATTTAAAAAAATTGTGAACAGAAAGTATTGGTCATTCTGGAATAAAGCTAGAAAAGGCGTATATGCTCTGTATGTTTGAAATAAATAACTACATCGAAATGTCGTGGCACTAGGACCAGGGGTCTGGGGGGAATACTCCCAGCAACAGCAGATTAAAAGTTATACTTTTCTTTGATTCTTTGTATAAGTTATCTAAATTGAATGGATCTCTCTATCATTGATGTGACTATAGAAAATGTGCCCATACAAAAATACCATAGTTTTCGTTTTACGTTAGAAAGTTTTTTAGTGTGTAATAAATTAAAGAACTAATTAGATGAGCATCTATCAATGTCATGGAGGAGGAGGAAGAGCTTTCTAGCAAATTATTATAATGGATATTTCATGTCGATTACTTAGTAAAAAATAAAACAAAAGAGACTACGTTTCTATTCCCATTATTTAGAACGATTATTACTATATTTCTGCTCTTTAAAAAAGGTAGTTCTACTTTTCCGTCCTCGGGAGTGTAGAAATGAATGGCATTTGAAAACTTGAAAATCTGCTAAAAAGTAATTTTCGAGGTACTTAAAAAAATTGGAACAACTAAATTACATTTGCTGTGATATAATATTATGCAATATTCCTGTATATTTTTGTGCAAACTGTGAAATTGAAAATCGACAATACTTGAACCGCTATTATTGAACTATATTTACTTTAAGAAGAATATGATTTGTGCAATATAGTGGAACTGCTAGCCATATGAAAGGGGACAATGGTAAATTGCCTTCAGCAATGTTTTAGCTAAACAGTAAGGTTATTGAAAAGGAAGAATGCGACAAACAACAGAAAATACCAATAATGCATAGGCGTCTGTCTAACGTCAACAATTGTGGGTGTCGATAACAAACACCCCGAAGAAATTCATTTTGAAATGAAATAAATATAAAACTTTTACTTTTTTACGCACTATCACTATTGTAAAAAAATATAATAATACAATAAAATACAATTTTTCCATCATTGTGAAGAGTTTCTGTGATGAACTAAGTATAACCTGCATTATTAAAGAATAAAATGTTTTACATATTTTTTCTTGTTGTCTGATCACAAAAGCAATGAATATGAAGTAAGATATATTTTATAAAGGGTCAAAAGGCTTTCCCCTAAATAACGATAGGTATAGTAGCAATGCATATATAGGAGATTCACCCTTTACCGTCCTTTGCGATTAAATAGACATTCAACATACAATGGAGGTTGATTGGTGAGACAATTGACGGTTTTTCGATGTCAATTTATTTTTGTATCTCGTACAATACAGTAGGCTGTGACAAACATTGCAACCCCGTTTCGCCAATTTAGAACCATTCAATTGAACTAACACGAGTGGAATTTTGATTTGTGATTATTTATCATAAATTTCGAGTTATTGCTTTTGTAGCAAATCAAAATCATCAATTGTATTTTTTACTGCATCAATAAATTTATGTGTATAGGTGTCGCTTAAATTGTATCGATACCAAAATAATCCCTTATTATTTAGATTCAATTTCATTTATTCGTTTTTCTGAAATATCATCAGCAGCATTTGAATTAACGCAATTTTTAACTATAAAATATAAAACACAAAATAATGATCACGTTTTGTTGTAATGAATACCGAAACAAACCTTCTAATTTTGAATTGTCTTGGTATTTAGCTCTTGTTGAAACAATAATGCAGAATTCAGAAATAAAGCAAATAATTTTTAAGCTGCTAATATTAAATAATCCATTCAATCAAGTCATATTGTTTAAATCTTATGGTGAAGTTTTCACGTTGTTTAAATTTTGAAATAACTAATTCTATTACGAAAATTCTCAAAGAACTGCAGATCCAGTTTATACTATCTGACAAATTTTGCCGAAAAAGGTGCAAAACATAAAAAAGACTATTAAATTACTAGATCATCATATTTTCAAAAACTGATAAAATTTTGAAATTATTTTAATGCTAACTTTAATATTTTCGATTAAACTAATTCGATTAAATTGATATTCCCTAATATCGGGCATAATATTTTGAAAGTATAATTTGACATTTAAATACAGAAATTTGCAAATTAAATTCTATGTACATATTTTAAGAAAATATCAAATTTATATGAAAAATATAACCATATTTCTTTTCTGAGGTCGCCTCAATTTTTTCCAATACCACTTGAATGGTTTCCTTTGAAAGCACAAACTTGGCAAAATCTTGATAAAGCATTCTATAAGTGAGAATGGCGCAAGAATAATATCGTAAACTTTACAAATCCCATTTGGAATTGTGACTTTTATGTTTCTTGAAAGCGGATTTGGACTCTTTGCTTCTTTTTGTCCTCTAACTCTCCCCCTTTTTAATGACACAATGCACGTACCAGTCTGTTGTAATTGTTATATTATTCATTAAAATTAAAATCTAAGACAATCCATATACTTTTCCATTTTATTCTTACAATGCTAATGATTTGTAAAATTTTGGAAGCTGTATATAGTTGTTTAGTGATACATATCTGAAAATATTTAAAATCTGACATGAATAAGTAAAGAAATAATATAAGCATAGAGCAAATGTAATGTTTACTGAAGAAGCGGCGGCGTACTCGATTTATTCAGTCTGTCAATAAATTCGCGTATTTAGGATTTGTGTGCAGTGTGTAAAAGCGACGTTCGCAGTTTGACTAAATCCTTTCAAATGGTATATTGGATCCTCAATAGATGCGACTGATGTGAATGTGTGAATCTTTATAAGGATGCGGTGGGTAGCATTTATGCTCACACCATTCACCCTATAACCAACCCCACATATTTACTTAACAAATCAGTTGAAATTCTACGGTTTACTTATTTGTATTTTCAACAATTTTTTAATTTTATGACATTTTTTACTATTGTCAACTATTATATTTATGTACCTACACCTATCGATTTAGAGTTAAACGGAAGTTCTTCCATCATTGATGGGGCTTATCCTATAGACTACTTTATATTTTTAATTATTTCAAAACAAATGACGGATATATCTGCAAAAATACTTTAATATTGTGCAATGTATTAATTTTAAGGATTAACATAAAGTTTTTACGATCGCGAATTGAAAAACTACTTCAAAATAGGAAAACTTAATTTTACATAAATATGTTGAGAAGTTAAATATTCGAATCGTAGATGTCAATTTTTATTTATTCGACTAATGATTTATTAACGAAATTACCACTAACCTAGTGAAAATCTTGTTAAGCCATTTATGATGATAATTATGTTCTCTACAATCAACTATACAAACCCAAATTTTTATCGATTTGAACCAAATTGTGTGCGGTCTTTGTAAAGGGTGTTTTTGTATCAGGCATCGTATTTCCAATAAGGATAACTGTCAAATGAACTGTTATTTGCTTTAAGTAGCAATGTCATTTTTATTCGGTAAGACTTAACATAATATCATCATGAATAAACCGCAGCAACGATTTTAAATCGTGGTTTAACTTCCACTTCGAAATCAAGACTCAATTATAAAAACTTACATCAGAGTACTCGTTGATTCTATGGACCGAGTAATCGCCCATCATGATGTGCTATTTGTCGTATTATTGAAAATTTTCGCGTGACTGCAGGACACCTCGTCATCAACAAGGAAAAGATGAGTTTATTCCAAAGAAAACATCGCAACTGTTGAATCCAGTGCTGCTGAAGACCGGAATTTCTTGATTTTCAGGAGTGAGCAAAAACTTGAGCTTTGTCCGTCCACAATTTGGAAAATTTTGGATAAAGATCTTGACATTAAGGCTTAGGTACAAGATCTAAATGGTACAATAATTGAATCCGAATTACCATCGGCTCAAAATCAATTGCAAGTTGACCTTATAATTTACTGCAAAATTCTCTTCAGCAATGAAGCTCATAAATAGAATTTTCGTATTTGGTCTGATGAGAAAAGAGCTGCATATGCATCCAGAAAAATTAGCTGCTTGGTGCGGTCTATGCGTTGGCTTGGTCCATATTTTTAAAGAAATGTGGCAGAACAGTAAATTATCAATATACATGAATTCATTAGGTCGAGTTTAACGTTAGAGCGTTCTAACTAAGATCGATACATGCATTTAAATAGTTTAATTATTTTAAGATGACCCTAAAACTCCTAGCGCAAGTTTTTAGCTCGGTCTAATTTGGATCAAACTATACTATTAGATGTGCATATATTTATATCTTATAAATGTGTAAGTTACAATGAGGAACTGGTACATAACTTCGTGACATTGATGTTGAAGAATTGTGGTTTTAACAAGACGACGCTAACCTGCCATAGAGTCGCCAAAGCAATAGATTTATTAAAAGGATAATTTGGCAAAAATTAATCGGCCATCAAAGTCTTGTGATTTGACACTGCTGGACTATTTTTTGGGCATAATGTGATGTTTCTGGTCTATGCTGATAAACTAGTTTCAGATAACCATATCAATTATGCTGATGTACGGATCCAAAAGCTCAAAACATGGTCAAAAATTAGACTGAAATTATGTACCTACTATGTAACTGGAAGCTGCAGGGCTCCTATTCCTGAAATAGAATTTAAATATTAAATGATACAAAATTATTTTTCGAATAAAACTAAATTTATGATCATTTGCTTAATTTTTATGTATATTATTTAAATTCAAAATTTGGACTTCATATAAGGTACACTAAGCAACATACCATATTTGAAATTCATTATTGAAGAGTAGGCGATTGCCATCAAAGAACAATATTTGATTAGTATTTTTACTGCTTTCTAAAATAGTTTTAATTTTATTGTTGCTATTGATTTCAAGTACAATAGCACAAAAGTGTGGTAGTAGAAATAAGAAACCTTTCCAAAAATTTTGGAAGGAAAGTAAAGAATAATCAGCGCAAGTAAGAAAAATTTACATATTATGTAATGCATATTAAAAATGTAAAATCTTGAACGCTTATAAAGGCAAATATTTTGAATAGATTATTTTGAATTTTATATTTTGAATTTGCTGTTAAGTATTGAAGAAAGCAAAGAAAAAATTTCTGAAATTTTATTAAGAATGGAGAAAACAATTTGATTTAACTTTTCTATTTGATAGATATAATTTTTAAAATAGATTTAAGAAAATTTAGCTTTAAATTTGGTTTTGGGCCAATAAGAACACCAAATTAAAGAAGAAATATTTTAATTACGCAAATACAGTTATTAAAGACCGTATAATGTTTAAAATTTTTAAAAGTTTCAAATTGCATACCTAAATAAACATTATTTAAATATGAAATAATTACCTGATTCTTCTTTTTCTTCAGCTTATCTCCGTCCACTCCTGAACGTAAGCCTTGCCAATTTCTTTCCATTCTCCTCTGTTTTGTTTTGTTGAGTTGGTTCTGCCTGGCTACGTGTCCCACCCATTTTGCTCCTCTCTCTGTTATGTTCACTATTCTTGTTTTTTTTGATTATTTTTTTATTTCAGATTTTTTCTCTCAAACTAACTCCTAGCATTTTTGCTTTAATGCTCACTGCGTTGTGCTTAGCTTTTCTCCACTTTTACCTTGGTTGTGGTCACCATCCCATATGTTACAACACACATGCGTCGTATACCTTCCTTTTCATAGTTATCGGAATTTTCTGATTTTTTCAAAGGCAGCTCAGTTAAGGCCTATTCTTCTTAGTTTCGGCCTTCCGGTGCACATCCACACTCTATGGTGATTCTTGATATTTGTGTCGACGTCATTACTGTAAATACGGTTGCGTCACACACGCAAAGTTTGAAAGATAGGTTAGGTAAGCAGGGAAAAGCCAAGGGCCTTCTAGGCCGGAGGAGCTGTCATATAACATCTACTAAAAATATCGAGGTCATCAGCAAACCAAAACACAAGGGGACACTACAGTTATTATATCGGCAATCAAGATCCCAATTTTTTTTGTGATTCTAGAAGCTAAAAAACTATCAATTTCTTAGAATTTAGTCCATGGGCCTTAGTATCTGTATTATAAATTTTTGAAAATAGACATGGTAGTTAAAGAATAGGTTTATCTGCTCTTGGAATGGCAATCCGTAGGTTCGGAGTTCGATTTTCATATAAGGAAATTTTTGTTTAGAAAATTTTGTAATTTATTACCAAAATTAATACATATATTTCATAATTTTTATTTATTTTTTAACCTACGAATTACCATTTAAATACTCTATCTCTATACTACCACAGTTTCTTCTAATAGCACAGGTACAGTCCAGTCTTTTAGAACTAAATTTGCAGATTTGAATACATTTTAAAAAGCAATGGTAATTTGGAAGAAGTTGAAGACGAAATTTTGGAATCAACAAAATAAGAATTAAAATTTTATTACAATAAGAATTGTTTATCTAGAATTGATCATATTAACACAAATATTAAATTAGAAAACAAACTAATAATAAATCAAAGTTATCAAGTTGTTTTGAACAATTTTGAGAGTATCAAATCTCTTTAAAAAGCAAACGTTACTAAAATTAGTTCATCAGACAAAGGTGCGCCTTACAAAGTTACTAGAATTATTAATTTTTAAATAAAATTTAAAAAATAATTAACAAGAAAATGAACATTGAAAAATGTCGAATTTAAATTATTTCAGATCTACTAAAACCAATGGTAAATAGGTACCTACTTCAAGTTTATTTATCTAACTACTTGCATAAAAAAAATCATGTAAAGAACAAGTCCAGTGTAGTTCTGGACCACTTAGACCATTACATTAGTTAAATAATAATGTCGTATAATTTTTGGATGAAGAAATTTCTTCATTTATGAAAAATGTTGTATTTTTATTTTCGTGATTTTCGCAAAAAGAATTTTAGATTTTGTAAAAATTGAAAAGCAGTGTAAAATTAAATTTTTTTGGTAAAGAAAATTGAGTGTTATTTATTTTGGTTTAAATTTATTGGAGTAAAATTTTATTAACTTGGCAAGGTCGCACGTTATCGAGGTGGTTAAAAGTCCGATTGAGCAAGCTGGGCGAGAATACTGATTAATCCTGAAAATTTATTTTGGATTTTGAAAATTATTAAATTGAAATTTTATTTTATTTTATAAAAATTGCAAGTAGGATTATTTTAGAATAATATAGATAAAATACCAGGGATCTTATTCGGATGAATGATTTAGCATGAACGGATTAACGAGATTCTCACTAGCAATCGTTGACTCACTAAATTTAAAAAATTGTACTTAAAATTTGAATTCAAAATTTTTAAAGCACTGTTTAGTTGATCTTAAACTGATAATAATAAAATTATAGTTGAGGAAAAAAGTCTAAATAATCTACAAGTAGTTCTACAGATTCAATTGTAACAGATACCTATAACAATCAGGACTGTCCTACGGATCAATGTCCAATGCAAAATTAATAAGAAAATTTGTAAAATCAAACACAATTTAACAGATTTGGATATGGTGTGGTAACAATTTTCATTCTATGAGGACGAACAACCGCACAAATCACGTAATGGATGACTAATATTCGAAGCCAAATTCTTCCTGCGTTAGCTCCTGCAAGAATAAGTAAATAGTAAGTTTATAAATATATGAAAAATTCTTCTTCTTTCACCAAAAATCGTTTAAATTAAGCCTTACTTCTTCAAATACATAAATAAATTCGTCTTTGCATGTTTATAATTAAAATAGAAGTCGGACACCCATTGAAAATTTGGAATGTCGACGCCCATGGTAGATCACTTTCAAGGTTTACTAAATTTCTTATTAAGTTCTTCAATTTAATAAATAAATAAATAAATTTGCCCATAAGTCAAATAAGTTCTAATTGTTATCTTTCTATCATTTCCGTCGTTACTCTTTTACTCTTAATAATCTGGTTCTGGTTTTGCTTGCCATAATGTTCCAAATTTTGCTCTTTATTTCCAACAATTTCCGATTCAACATTTTTATTCATTTTCATAACATCTGCACTAAAAAATCATTTGCTTGAAAGTTTTTAGTAGGTACCTATTAGAAATTTGTGACAAATCGTGACAATTTGAATTTGATTGAAAATCTAGATCTAAAATATGCTACTTTGAAGCACAATTTTTTTTCAGTATGATTTTTCTACCTCTAAAATGTTCTCCCTTCTTTCTTCCCTGTCATCAATTGCAGGCCTGGATTAAGAAGGATTAAGGGAAAGCTTGTGTGGGAACTAAAATGGTTTTTGTTTATTTGGAAAAATAAACTTTTTCATTTTGAAGGCCTAAAAAAATTATTACATTTTGAAACATTGATTTTATTCCGTTTATGGTTAACATTTTCTAATCCCGGCGTTTCCTGAATATCAAAAGTTCTACAAAATCAATTTGCGATATTTTATTCTTTTTATAAATATAAATTTACGACGGTTTGACTTTGCAAATTTTAAGGCGCTCTGCTGTGGTGTACTTTTATTTTGTCTATTTAGACTTACGTAACCCGGGCCCTACAAAAAATTTAATTTGGACATGATCAATTCTATTATAGTTTTGAACCTTTGTTACCATATTCAAGATTTTTTAACATCAACATGCTTAATTGGAATTTTCTTTTTACATCGACAAGTGACTACTATTCAGAGCTTTGGTCTGGTCTGGTCCTAATCTATCCCAAATTAGTAGCAATTTTTAAGATTAAAAATCTGTAATGTTTAATTTTGGCAAGCATTAAATTGTTAAAGTATTTGTTATTCGATACAAAAATTTATATACATATGTTTTGTCGTAATATTTTTAAACAAAACAAAAATAATAAACACATTTTTTCAATATTTTAGTTTATTTCCCTAACGTATTGCAACCCAACTAAAGTGAACTTTCAGAGATAGAGAACTGAAAACGAATTTAGTAAACCTATAACGCGCAAGCTGAAAATTATGAAAGGAAGCTAAGTCAGTGTCGCTATTTTCCAAGTGATGGCGCTGATGGAATCGATATTGAATATTTATATTTCAAAAAGCTCAAGTGGAAGCAGCTTTTATAACTAATGTAGCGGTATCTTACTTAAACATTTACATTGAAAAGAAAACCTAAAGGAAATTATTTTTTTGACATAACAATAAATTGTGGTTTAAAAGTTCTAAAGAAATTCTAATTAAAAATAAAATAATTCTTTTATGGTATAAGTAACAAATAATTATTCAATCTTGCAAATAATGATGGATATTGTTTTTAGAAAATTGACAAAGTTATGTAGGTCTGATTCTTGAGGTTGTGATTAAGTCTAAACTTTTATAAAGAAGCTGATGATAATTTAATTAATTCTGAGCGTGGATGAATTTGTAAAGAAAAAACGGAATAACTCGACACCCAATTAAAATTTTACCTCACGAGTTACGACACGAACGAAATACAATCGCATGAAGTACAAAGCACACAATTAAAACAAAAAGCAATATGAACAAAAAGCTGTGCTTGCCAGGATCCCTAGTTAATCATTAAAATGGCGTCTACTGTTTTCCCATGTGTTTTTATTGTGTTGTAAATTAAAACAGCGAGTACAATGGGCTTCCGTGCGGGGTCGCGTCTCGCGAACGTGTGCAAGCTTGCGATTGCTGGCTGAATACGACGAACCAATACCCATGAGAGGATACTTTTGAAAGCTTTATTTACAGTTTAGCATTAACTTTAGTGATTCATTCGATTGTAAATGCGCCACTGTTCTTTATTTACATATATTTTCAATTTCATAATGCACTGTCCAATCGCTATTATAACTCAATTTTAGAAAATTAAAATCCAAACAAATAATTTCGTCTCTCCAATGCTCTCTTCAGACACATGTCTATTATGGCTTTTATTAAGTACCTACTAGAAATGAATTGGAAATTGTCTTACATAATTTCCCTAATCCAATCATTCCAATTTCAGCTAATGGAAAGATCCAGAAATAAAAATATTTTGATTCAGTTTGGGGCTTCCAAGTAAAATGAAGTGTCGTGAACATACGGAATCTGGTCAGGAAATAAAAGTTACTAAGTACTATTTTGATTTCTTTCCAAGAGAATTTAATGCCATCTGCAGAGCTAGTAAAAGACCGGTTGACCCAATAAATTAAAAAATTGTTGGTGGAATGTAGTTATACTAATCCCCTTCCACTTTTATTTTATGAATCATCCAAGAGGCGGGTCGTTACATAACTTGGAAAAACAACACACGCCTGCAGTATGGCGGAATTATGTATTTTGATAGAAGATGCTATCTAAAAATAACATGTGATTATCATTATCAACTGTCAATTTAAAATTTGATTCCAAAAAAGCATCCAATTAAGGTATAATTAAATTTTCACCTAGAGAAAACAAAAATGTTTAAATATTTTTAACATATTGAGTGTCACTGTACCTATCTATTGTGTAAAAAATAATAAAAGAAATTTTTTTAATCGCACCTGAACAAATAACGATACTGGCTTATTTATTATATCCGGACAATGCTATGCTACTTCGACTTGTACCTCTACTCTTTATTGTTTATCTTCCATCGAAATAATTTTAATATGACTGCCCCTATTTTTATAAGCAAAGTGTGTGATGCTTTGAATTTTAATAAAGGGCTGTTGTTGATATTCATTCCCCACTTGTCTTTTAATTTCTCACATCTATTGATAATTTAAAAAATCCTTTTGTATTTTACGACATTCTATATCAGCAATGTTGATTTAACTAAAAGCAAATTAACGTATTAAAAATAAACAAGAACTGTAAAAATTACATTTTCTTGAAGAGGACGATAAGAACAACATTATAGTGGTTCTCACCAAAATAGTTCTTAATTTTTTTGCTGTCCTTTATAGGTATTTGTTTAATGCATCTGAGAAGAAAATTTTGTTGATTAAATTTTCTGGATATGACAACTTAACCAACCGTAACATCTGACATTGCACTAACGGAGAGCACATTTTGAAGATTTTAGTCAGATGGCCTTTGTGAATCACATTTAAGTTTTTTTTTGAATTTTTGGTGAAACATTACGTACCTATAATAACTGCACATATCAATTTTGTTTAATTTAATCGTCTTAAGTTGTTAAACTTCAGGAGCTTCATATAATTAAGGTGGATACATAAACTGTAATTACTTATGATTAAAGCAAAAACATGAACATAGTTGAAATGTCAACCTCACTTTATATAAAAGCTAATTGCCACTTGAAATTTCTAATGAGACACGCCGGATGTTATAAGAGGTTGAGGTACTTCTTGCAATACCTAGTATATATATATATATATATTATACATTAACTTTACTTGCTTAATGCTTAAACTTATGTTTATACTTGGATGATTTACAAAAGTAATTTTGCAATTTGTAATAAAGTAGTTTTAAATTTAGAGCAACTTTACATTCATTTCAAATTTTTTGTAAATTAATATTACCTCTAAGTACGTACACGAGTAATAATCAAAATAACGAGATGTTAGTCACAACTTTTCATTTACATTTTCTCTAAAGCAATTTAAATCTTTTACCTACCTAAAGATTATCAAGAAGAAAATTTGAATATACTAAAGCAACTTTACTAAGCGTTTAAATTTACCTAGTTCCTTGGTGAGTTGAAAAAGTAAACAAAGATAATTTAAAGATGAGGAACTTAGCCGTAAGAATTAAGTCGCACATTCCGCAAGGAAACCACACACATAGATAATACTATTAAAAAAGTTGAATCCAAGTTCGAAATTAAGATGATTTCTTGTTTTCTGATGCAAATTGGAAGGTAACAGCAACAAACTGTTTTCCTGAAAACTGAAAGCCTCCCAATTTTTAAATATTCTAAAAATATTTTATTTTAAAAGAAATGATGAAAATAAATTAACGCACTTTATTTAATATTCCAAAATAGCAAAATCGTTTCACAAGCGACTTACCCCTAAAGAAGTTTAAACTTTTGTTAACAAAGCCCGTCCACCATTATAAAAGGTGGATATATTTACAGTGTATATTTAGAAAAAAAGAATTTACATTACAGAAAAGAGCTATTCGCATGGAAATTGAAATTCTATGCAGTATTGTCGACTGTCGATAAAATATAAGATGACAACAATGGATTTTAGTTAGGAACCTCGTTCGAAACGCTTGCTACTATTTGATGTATCGAAAATGGGGTATACAGATTCGAATTTACTATATGCTAACGATACAGGATGTCCGGTTGTTGTATCTTAGCAAACGCGAATAAATAAACCATTAACTTTACAAATTTGTTTTTTTATTTCATCAACTTGACTTGATTTATTGTTTACATTCTATTTAACAATTTTCCTAGTTCAGGCTTAAACTTCGTCGGGAATTAATTAGTAAATAGTAACAACAATAATTAGGTTGATGTGTTGAGATAGCGATCGCGCATAAATTAACCTATCAAAAAATAAAATGATTAGGCTTACACTCCTCGTTAATTGGTTTAGATGGTGACCTTTTTAATTTTGTTAAAAAAGCATTTAAATGCTCTAGAAATGTAATGCAGATGTGATTAGCTTGATATTAAAAGCACCCTTCTTGAAGTCAACACGCATGGTCGAGCCCAAAGCTCTAATAGCAGCAAACATATTGCTTAATTCCACGCTAGTTGCTACTGTGAATACCCCAACGAATGCGAATGAGCCCCACAAGTACCCGCTAATAGTACGTCACCCTATTACTTCGTACTTACACGATAGTGATTTATTATGGTTATACAAAAATTTTTTTCCAGTTGTATGATTGTCGCGTACTTGATATGATTTAGTTATTTATACAAAAAAGTTATTTGGTGTTTCGATTTGTTCATTCATTTTGGGTCATAAATTTCTGATCCAATGAATGCTCCTAATAAAGCATGGGAAGCTAAAAAAAGTGAATCGGATTATTATTTTCTATAAACTCACTATAATACACATTTTTCAAAATACTAAACTACTATGATATGTTTATTGGCAAATATCAATGATAGTATTTGGCAGAAGAAACACGGTGATATTTTATAGACAAAAGAGCAATAAATAATAATCTATTCAAGTGAAAACTTTACGAATAAGTATTTGAAAAGGATTTTGTCGGAGCAACAAATATTTTAAATATTTTAGTCTCATTAAAAATTGTAAATACTTTTTATTCTCAAATAATGTTTAGTTGTTGAAGCCTTTGGATTAGTGGAAAAACAAAAACATTTTTTTAGATTTTATTATAATGTATTTCACGATCAACTAAAAAATTTTGTTAAAGTCTCAAGACTTTTCATTTTGAATTTTGGTCAATAATTATGCAATTTTCGAATTTTTGCTACCTCAATTTTTTCTTAACTTTAAGAGTCAGTTATAGTAAACTAGCTCAATCTTTTCTAGTGCTGGGTGAATGTAGGTTGATACGAATATTTTATAATCAGGTATGCATTTTTTTAGAATATGCCTACTTTTTTGGAAGTCTTTACGGTTAATTTTTCAAGGTAAATCATGCTCGTCTTCTTTTCTTCAAAACTCTAGATTTTTGTATGTGTTTTTATTTCTATTACTATACTTCTCCATATTATTTTCACATTTCTTTTTTCAGTCTGTCACGTCCATAGTTTTGAGGTCATTTGTTACCTTATCTATCTATCGGTCTCTTGTTCTTCCTCTATTTCTCGTTTCTCCCGGTTTCCAGTCTATAACTTTTCTTAAGATATTGTCTGTCTTTTTTCTTGTTACGTGGCCCAGTCATCTAATTTTTTGCCATTTTATGTGTTTAACAATGTCTTCGTTTTTTAATATTTAAATTAATACTGCATTTGTTCTTTGTAAGAAAAATTCGCTTCGAAAAGAGAATTCTCCGCACACCCAGTAAACTGGTAAAATTCGACGTGCGAAGACCCTGATGTTAAATACTAGCTCAATTATTAATTCGGCGGCTAGGTGATGGGTTTTATTGGCTGCTTCTCGAAGTATAATAACACAAAAAATATTAAATAGCTTTAATATATGACTAGGCACACCACAAAAAATCACTGGGGGTAAAATAATTAACACTGCCAAAATTCCCGTCTGGAAACCCCACCAGTGTCTAGAACCAAGCACCCTTAATACAGTGGTGTCAAAAATTAGAGCAAAACAACTACAATAAGTAATAATAATAAATTCACCTACCGATCGTAAGATGATTACAAATTTTATCTGTACAAAAATACTTATTGTAGAGTCCTCTTCTCTCTTCAAGATGAAAACTATTGTTCCCGATACAGGCGTTGATTCCAGATCAGGACAGGAAATCCTCGAAATATCGTCTCCAAGTGTAGTGAGTTTCAAGTTACAGGTGTTCCCCAGGTTGCCCAAGTAAACAGATATCAGATCGAACATAAGATGGCCGTCCAAAACTATTATCTCAAAACAGGAAGTTTCAGCCAAGTAAAATCTTCCTTGGAGGAAGAAAACCATAAATGAAACGTTGCGGGATGTAATCTTAAGACAAGGCAATGGAAAAAAGCCGCTGTATAAATTCTAACAGCTTGAAATCTACAAGTTGAAAATAGGGGTCAGAAAAAAAGTATGCAACAGGTGGTAACTTACTTGAAATACAAATCCGCAGTGCGATTTTCCAGAATAACTGAAGCATCCATAATCAACGAATAAAAATATAAACGAAAACTATCTGAATCGATCCATGCAAAGATCTAAAATATCATGCTGAGCTAAAATTGCATCAAACTTGACAGATAACTTCTTCTGACAGGAAAATTTTAGCGGAAGTGATGTCAAGGCCAATCATACGCGCTGCGCATGAACCTTAGGTGACCAGCGGCGTGCGGACTCACAACGAAAATGAAAAATTTTCGTTACATCTTACTTTAAATTCGCCTTTTTCAATCTTCTTTGGCCCAGTGATAGTTCTTAATATTTTCCTTTTAAAAAGGATTTTTCAACATTTTCTTATTTGTATGGAATGCTCTCCATCCAGCTTGTCTCTTCTCATTTAGCTCTGATGATCTATCATTATTCTTGTTTAGTTAATATTTGCCATTACTTCGTTGTTATTTTTGCTGCCAGTTTCCAATTTTTTCACTATAAACTTGATCACCAGTCATTTGAATCGGTTTTCTTATTTTCCTGGGTATTTTCAATTCAAACATTACTTTATATAATTTATCTCTCTTGAGGGTATCAAAGGCCTCCTGAAAGTCGACAAACAGCAGATGCAGCTCTACCTATGTTATGCTCATATGCTTTTTCTGTTAATTGTTTCATTATATGTATTGCATCTACTGTCGATCTTTCTTTTCTAAATCCCTGCTGATAATCTCCAGTTCTGGCATCAATCATTAATTTTATTCTATTGTAAATGAGTGTCGATAGAATCCTGTACGTCACTTGTAGAAAAGTTATTCTATTTTGGTTCCGGCAGTTTTTCATATCTCCAGTATGAATTTGTATATTCTCTGATGTAATTCCATTCCTGTATTTCTTAACCCATATACCTCATCTTTTCCCGGTGCTTTTCCGTTCTTCAGCCTCTTTAATATTATTTCCGCCTCATTGAATTTTGGTTCTAATATTGATTTTTCTTTCTTTCCGTCTTCAGTTTCTTCTGTAACATTTACTTACTCATGCTGATTTAGCAGCTTCGGAAAATGTTTTCTCCATTTTTCCTTAACTTTTTCCTTATTGTTACTCTGTTGTCCATTCTTATCCTTCATGGTTCTAATCTCTGATTTTTTAATGCTATTTTTATTACAATCTTCAATTTGATTTCGATTTAATTTGCGGCATGGTCAGATACTCCAAATTACTCAAGCAAAGCAACAGCCAATTACAACTATCCAAACAAAATAATAATAGCTATATATGAAAAGCGGAAACTTAGGAAAAACTGACAAAACACCCGAGACAAAAATATTAAGATCGAGCTAAATAAAGCCACAAGAGAACTTAAAAATATGTTGAATGACTACAAAAATCAAACTGTTCAACACTATCTCGAAAGTCTCTCCCCAACAAAGGCTACTGACTACTCGCTCTAGAAAGCCACAAAAAGAAAGCCACAACATGGGCAAGAACTAACAAAGAAAAAGCAGATGCATTTGCTGAAGACTTTACTGACGTCTTCCAGCCATATCTAAGTGAAATAAGCAGGAAAAAAAAACAACACATACAAAACTTTCTTGACACACCCATTCTAAATACTTTTCCATTAAAACCAGTTACAGTTAAAAAAGTATCACTGGGCATTCGACTGGTTGCAAAATGTAGAAAAGCACCAGGGTGCGACCTCATAACTGGTACGCTACTTGCACAATTATCACTAAATGCAGTAAAACTGATCACATACATATATAATGCAATGCTACGAATTAATTGTTTCCCGCTGCTATGGAAGGATGGAAGGAAACGCAAACAACTCGGCATTAAACTTTACAAACTAAATTGGTTAATCGGTCAGCAATCCAAACTAACAATAGAAAATAAGATACTTTTATAAAACCATCATCAAGCCGATCTGGTGGTACGGTATTCAACTCTGGGGTTCGGCTAGTAACTCAAATATTGAAATTATACAAAGATTTTAATTCAAAACGCTGCGTGAAATAAGCAACGCTCCATGGTACATCACCAATGAAACTATCCACCGAGATCTGAGAGTGAACACTGTTAAGGAAGAGATACGAGCTAACAGCACCAGGTATTATCTCAGGCTGTCCAACCACCCAAACATTCTCGCCCTTAATCTACCAGCCAACCCAAACCAACAAACAAGACTCAAAAGAGCCGATTTTTTGGATCTTCCTAAAAGAACATTTTGAAATGTAGTTTATAGTCTTGACAACTGTTGTTGGACGGTAGGCCATTCAAGTCACAATAAGTCAAAATATTTACCAAATGTATCTACATGTATAGATAATAAATTAATAAAAAATTTTTTATTGTAATCTTCTATTTTATTCATAATATCATTTAACCATTCGTCTTTATTCTCCTTGTACTTTTTGTATGCCCCCTCTCTGTATCTGATCTTCTACCCTTCTTGTCTTTAACCATATCAATCTTGCCTTTCTCTTACTTTCTGATTTTTCTTCATATTCTTTATCCAATCACTTCTTAGCTTTGGATTGCTTTTTGACTCTTACCGCTCTTTTAGCAGTTGTTTGCAATACCTACTATTTTAATATTCTTCCACTTGTCGTCTATGATTTTTTTTACTTACGAGGACATATGTCTTCGATTATCTGTTTATTTCTTCTGCATATTTTTCTTTAATCTTTAGGTTAGCAAATTTTTCTACGGCTAATTTTTTATCACTTTTTTTTTTTTTGACATACTTTTGTGAGCTACTCTTGGGATTATTAGGTAATGATCAGAATCTGTATTTACTCCGTGGTAAGTTCTCACATCTTTGATAATTGTTTCTGTTTTTTTTTTTTGATATTCATTCATTCATTAAGCTTTTACAATCTAATGCTTTCTCTTTCTGGGAACTACAAATCCGATTAGCAGGGTGGATCAGTCTTCATAGGTATTACATATTTCCGATAAATCAATATCGATTTCACCACAGCGTGTCGATGCCCACTGAAAGGTCGAGCTAAGAAATTCTGTATACTTAGTTCGGGATTTAAACCCAGAATTTCTGCTCTCTACTCCACCAACGGTCACATCACTCCACGGCTGTGGCTTTTCTTGATGAACACACATGATCTATCGATATTCTTCCTCATCGTTGTTTGTTCTGGTCTTATCTAAGTTATTTTGTGTATTGGTTTATGGTTATAATTTTGTACTGCTTATACTCATATTTAGAACTGCTACGATATGATGCACAGTCGATGTCCATTATCATTAGTTTTATCATGCAAAATTTTTTTGCTTTTTCTATCTGGGTTTTGAAGTCTCCCACGATTATTAGCTTATCATGCCTATACAGCTTTCACTATTTTTCCAATTCGTAGTACAATAAATTGTTCTGTTATCTCATCGCTTTTCTTTTCGGTTAGGGTGCGTATGTATTTATTACATTTTGAATTGCAGTTTGATTGCATTATATCCTTCCTCAGATAATTTTTCTCAAAAAAATCTACTTTTTTGTTTCTTGCTTCTTTTTTGCTTTTGTCACTAACTCTCTTGCTGTTTTTTTGCAGTTTTCCTTTCTTTAATATCGTCCTAATATTCCAGGTAGATTTTTTACTTTATAATTCTTCTGGTCTTCTCTTTTTGATGTAATCGTCCAAGCTTCTTGCACACCTATGAGTACCTTATGTCGACTGACCAATCAAACTTTAAAATTTTTAGATCTCATTGTACAATTTCGGTAAGAAAGATTAGATCTGAACAACCGGCTTCTCAATATATTATGGTGACTGCTATCAAACATGGAAATGGTTGTAGTTTCGTGTAGTTTTTTTATTTTAGAGAATTATAAAATGATTGTAGTTGAACATGCATTATCGTCTGGTTTCAGAAAAACTTGCCTTGGCTTTGTACTACAACAAGATAACGACCCTAAGCACAGCTTCCAACTTTGCTTTGGGTACCTAGAAGAAAAATAAGTTGATGTTAGTGCAATTATTAATGTGATTTTCTGTGCGAAGAGCTTCATAGAAAAGTCTCAAATAAATACAATTTCAGTAAAAGTTGCTTTTTTTACTTATTTTGTAGTTTTACTCTACTCTACTGTAACCAATTAATTGTTTTAAATTTTTAAATTAATATAAAAGCAAAAGATACTAAAATCAATTTATTTTAAATTTAGCCAAGTTAGAGCTCTAAAATAATTTTTTTTGAAAACTTAGACTTATGAAAAATCATTTGCAAACTTGAAAAAAAGACAAAATAATCATCTCTGTGTGTTGATTCACTCAAAATTTATTTTTTTCCCCTGCACATCTGACAATTAGAATTGTTTCTGTATTTTTGCTAAATTTAGTTTATTTTAAATTTAGTTTTTGAATCATTGAATTGGTTTTCGAATAACAAAAATATGAGTTTTACCTTTATACTTACAATTTTTCTAGGAAAGGTAAATAATCATTAATTTACAGATATTTTTGATATTTTGTACAAAATTTACTTCATACCTATCAGTGTGGAATGAAGTAAAACGTAAAAGGTTACAAATAAATAGCTGTGAGTTCGAATTCTTCAGTCGCCTGTTGAGTCAATAAAAATAATAATTAAAAAAATCTTTTTAGGGAATCGGTTAGTTTTTAGTTTAATATTTAATAGTTTAGTTTAATATTTTAAACTAAACATAATTTTTTGTTGTTGAATTTTTACTTTCTTTATTTTTTTAATATCTGTTTTTTCCGCATCTTATTTCTACTTCCCAATTTTCTTATGTCAAAATTTTTTTAACAAACCTTAAATAATTATTGCACTTCAATTTACCTTGTTTCGTCGTGGATTATTTTGTAGAAAATTGTTTTATTTCTACTATAATGTAATTTTTTTGTAACTGTTGCAGTTTTTGCTGCATTTAATGAGAGATTGCTTAGTATCGCTTTTTACTGTTTTTCCTCAATTTTTCTTTTGTTATCTAAAATTTTCTAAAACAAAAGTAACATAAAAGTGAAAACCAAATCTGTTGGTTTTTCTAATATGTTGTTACTGTAAATTTGGAGTAATTTCTTTCGTTAAAGCATTTATTGAAATGTATTAAAATTGTTCAATGATACATAACAATTAAAAATGTTTAGATACATTTTATTAAAAATTTGTTCGTATTTTCTTGTATTTATTTCCAACTTTACATAATTACAAACAAACTTCAAAGTTAATAATTTTATCATTTTTAATACGTATAAAAAACTTTTGAAACGTCTGTAATTGAGTCAAGTCGGTGCTCATTAAAATTATTTAAAAGGAATACTTGAACGTTAAATTATAAAAGAAGATAATAATCAAATACAAAAGAACACTTGAAATTTTCAAATAAACCTAATTTTAATGTAATTCTTTTGTAGTGTCTTTTATATTAAACACAATTTGCTTTTTAACAAGTTAATATTACGTTATTTATATATAATCAAATGTCAAGTTTAAAGGAGACACCTGAATGACGTTAAATCGACAACACACAGTAATTTATTTTTGTTTCAATAGCACAGATAAGAATAAGTTAGGTCGTTAACTAAAAAAAAATTTAACAGTAGTTGTACCGCCTTCTATTCACTCAGAAATCCTAACTAACCACCACTCATCGGATTTAATTGAATCTACTGTTACGATTAAAATATTGCTGCACACTTTCAATATTCATGTAAAAGATTTTACCACGCTGAACCCTCGATATTTTAGTCCACTTTGAATTCTTTTCATTGTTAGTTTATCGAGTTATCGCCCCCTATATTATTCTGGGTGTCTAAACAAAACTCTGATTTGTATGGGGATGTTTAGCTTTTCATTTCGCATTACTTATAATTTCACCTAAATATTTTCATAATGACAGTCCAGTCCATGCATAGCTGACGATAATCCAACAACGTAATATTGCCACGTACCTTATTCAATATGGAAAGGTACATTTGGACATCTCTGTACATCAGCAATCTCGAAAATAGCTTAAAGCAAAATCTATTAAAATTACACCTATTTTCCATTTGAAAAGAATGTGAGAAGCTCGGTAGCAACAACAGAAACAATAAACCACACACTGAGATCAATTCTAGATCAATTGATTCCAAAATCACCGCCGTTGGATGACTCTACACACCATCATTGTCTGCAGTAATTGTTGCCTCTGGAGTAGTTGCCGAAAACTCCAGGTGGTAAAAGCCACTTTACACGAGCAAACAATATTAAAATTAACGGATTTATAAATGTAACACTTCCTACCATTAAGTCAATTTAAATTAAAATTGCATTAAATTTTGATTTAATAAAATTTATTCTTCAAGTATGGCATGATATCTTGCAACACTAAAATTATAGCATCAATTTGGAATAAAAGTAACCCAAAAATAAATTGTACGCAGCTGGTATCCAATAATGACTTTGCAATTGTCGAATATCAACGTGTGAGTCAGGTGACTTTGCACTTTTAAAATTTAGGCATGAAAAAATAATAAGGTTTTTAAATTATTGTGTTTATTACTTACATAATTTCTTTTGGTTCCGGATAAAATTGAGAATAACATATCAATAACTGCAAGATGACTTCTCATTGTTTTCTATAATGGATTCCAAGCTTATGGTTCTGCAAAATTTCACAATAACTGATACCCAAAATTAATTATTTCCGTTTGTCAGTTCACCCTGCTAACCTCACTTATGCCAGTGTCAAAGTTTTGCACAGTTTTAATTATTATAAGGTTAATGTTCTGTGATCTTAAGAAAAACAAGTGTGGAGTAAGTTTTAAAAATGTGATATTTAAATTAATCTCGTTTTGCACTTTCAGATGAAGGATAAAACCAAACTAAAAGAAGAAAAGTTAAGTACAAGTCAAATTTTAGGATCGCTTCTGATTCTTTTCTCCTTGGTAACAAAAGTACCACAAATTATCAAAATATATCAGAATAAATCTGGGGAAGGTTTGAATTTATTCAGTGTTGCCTTAGACTTATTTTCAATTACGATTGCTATGGCATACAACTATATGAAAAAGTATCCGTTTACTTCGTGGGGTGAAACGGCTTTTTTATCTTTTCAGACGTTCGTTATAGGTGCCCAAATTTTATTTTACGAATCGACGAAATTATCAACTGCGTGCTATATTGCAACTTATTCGTGTTTATGTTATATGTTAATGAGCGGTTATGTACCCATGCCGGTAATAACGGCTTTACAAAGTGTCAACATTCTTATATATTTAACAGCTCGATATTTGCAAATTAGGACTAACTACAGAAATGGAAGTACAGGACAAATGTCAGCAATTACTCCTGCCATGTGTCTTTTGGGTTCAGTGATACGAGTTTATACGTCACACGAAGAAACTGATGATAAGCTTGCCATTTTTTCGCATTCATTAGGAGCACTAGCAAATTCTATCATTTTCTTCCAATTGTTATATTATTGGAACGTAAGTGATAATAAAATTAATTGAAAGATATTGTGATTGGTTGGAATGTATAAAGTTTTATCTATATTAACTATTTTAGCGGAAGAACCTGTCTGTATTTTAAAAAGAAATTTTATTAAATGTACAAATCTGACTTTGTTATTATTTTAACTTTTTAAGGAGTTTTCTATAATGCATTAGTTCTAATCTCCGTATGAGTTACGGCATACTACAAACATCATAGAACGTGGACCTCAAATCCAGAGGTCAAATCCTCGGATCCAGGGAGGTCGATAGAAGCGATCACATCTTCTTTGGAAAAATTAATCATCATAATACAACACATAAAAGCTAAAATTACTGAATAAAAGTATACAGGGGGTTATCATTTTTTGTAATTTCATGTTTAATCTATGAGAGGTATCTCTAAGAGAGGTGAGCTAAGTCAGCGGGCTAAGGACCGGACTCTAGGCTAGAAGCCCTAGGTTCGATCCCCAACTCGGCTACAAAATTTATCCGACTTCATTATGACCCTCTCCTCTCGGAAGGCAATGGCAAACCATCGAGAGTAATCTGCTAAGAAAGCCATTCAATAATAACATATTAAATTGGTCACCATCTATAGAATCGCTTCCTTTTTTTAAATATTTTTTAGCAAAAACGTGCATAATTTTGTTAAAAATTAGTTTAATTTATATATATATCCGGTTTATATCGCAATACGCAGCTTTCCGGTTCGCAAACGCCTAACGACGTTTGGTTTTTGTGAGCATTTTACATTTTTTACCTACGACGAGGAGCCAGCCCGACGTAGAACCCCCAACCTGGAGGACCAGCGAGACGGCCTGAATAAAGCTGTTACTTCACATTGATTCAAACCGGGTATTGGGCGTTCGTAGTCAACTCGCTTGACCATTACTCTCCGTTCTCCGACAGTCTCTCTTTTTTTAATTTAATTTAATTTAATTTTAATCTCTTTTAATTTAAGTAAAACCAATTTTTGGTTTTACAAATTTGTTATTGATATTTCATACTTGATCAAATTTCCAATGCAAAGTGTTTTATTGAAAAAGTTGTAAAAATTATACTAATTTTCTAATTCGAAAGCAGTTACTCCAATTTTAAAAATTTCTGTAACTAGGGATCATAGAAACCGGTCCAAGTAGCAATAATAAAACAAAAAATTTATGAATCATTGCAAATAAGTGCTTATATTTCAAAAATTACAAATTTTCATTTGAAATAGCATTTAACGACAATTGATTGAGTGCAGCAGGAAGGATAGCCTTGCCCATCGCATAAGTTTTTGCAAAAAGCATTCAAATGTAGTATCATTTTTAATTGAAATTTATATGTCCAGCATAGATTTTAGTGTGGATTCTAATCGGACGTAGTAATTATTATTAATATCCTTTGGCCTATCTAGCCCCCCTTTTTGTTTGCCATGCCCAGTCTAAAGAGTAAGTAAATCCATACAAACGAGTGACATAATGGTCGTTATGGTCGCTTTTCGTGCAAAAATTGAAAACTTTAAAATCAATTATAAGGTAAGTTTGTCTAACCTCATACCTTCTCTAATACTCAATAGAACAAAAACGATTTTCAAACCTTTGCTAAAATCAAAGACTTTTATTTTGCATTTTTTTCTTTTTCATCTACCAATTATTTCTTGACCGTCTTAAATGAAATCTTATTTTCCAAATTTTTGTTAAAAGCAGAGCTTTTACCCAAAATTTCTTATTTTTCATATTAATTTTACGTTTTAATTCTTCCTGAATTCTAAAATTTTCAATTATTATCAATAGTTTTCGAATTTTATTGTCACCTACGTGCAATTTCCTTCAGTTTTTCTATTTAATATCTTCAATTTGTATTCTTTTTTTAATCTTATTCCAACGTTTCATACCTGGTCTGTTCTTATACTTCTGAGTATAAAATCTTGTTTATTTATTTCTTCAATGCTTTTTTTAGAGCTTCATCTTCATTTATTTTGACTTGCAATACATTTTTGATATCTTTTTTTTCCTACTGATGCCCATTTTATCATATTTTTTAACTCTCAATATTTTGCATTGTCGTTGTCGTATCAATTTTTTAAAATAGGCACCAAAATTCTAGCAGTTCAGTTGAACTTCCAGAAATTGCTCAGCAATATAAAGGAACTAATCGAAAGCACAACTACATACATTTAAATGACACCGAGGAGGAAATTATTTTGTTGCAAAATATTATGCTGCATTAGTAATTATTATAATTAGTTTTAAGATGTCCGAATAAAACATGGGAAAAAAAGTGCTTGAAAAATCACCAAATAATACTAAAAAAAACATCAACTTTGTCAAAAAAAAGCACAAATTTTATTTAAAAAAAAAGCATAACCAAAAGTATTAATTTAATTTTTGAAACAATTAACAATTTAGAATTTTTTCAAATTTTGTGTGGTAAAATTCATTCTTCTGTGTAGGCATAAAAATTTCTTTAGACATCTACACTTAGTAGTAGGTGCAATAGGTTCTAAAAAACGAAAAGCACAAACATTAAAAAAAAAGCATATAAAACTTGATACCAAATTACTTCTTTTCAGTTAAAACATAAAATTTTTTAAAAAATTTTTAGCTGCTTCGAATTTTCAGAAAAAGCAATAGCTAGAAATCTGATTATTGATTGGTAATTAAAATAATTACGTAGAATATTCGTATATAGTAATATCTGATTTTCTCTGGTAAAGTCAGGGGAGACCCTAGCAAGATTTTCAGGTGGTGCGAGATCTTATTTTGACCCCCTCCTCCCCCCGCAAAGACTAAACTGATAACATACAATTTTTACATTAATTATAGCTTTGTTTTTTCAGCCAGTTTGAAAACCGTCAAACGCATGAGCAGATTAAAATTTATAACGTGAATTTGAAACTCTGCATAGTGCATATCTTTGATAGTCACACCGCCCTAGGGCCGCCGCTAAGTAAAGTTAATACATATTAATGCGAAAATCGCATACAGATTCTTATGTGTAATAGTTTACTTTATGATGTACGTAGGTAAAAGCTCCCCCCCTCATCGCAATTGTTGGCAAAATGACTCAAAAATGTACAACTTTTGAATGAAATTGCCAAACCAATCTTAACATTACCACCATTATATTGTACTAAAATAATCCAATGTTCAAATTTTTCATCAAATTAAATAAAATTTCGATTTTATAATTTTTCAAAAATCCAAAACGAAATTTATCAGGATTATACAGCAACTTTTCCCAGCTTGCTCAATCGGACTTTTTCTTCCTCGATAAGGTGCGACCTTGCCACGTTAATAAAACTTTACTTAAACAAATTCAAATTAAAACCAATAATATTCAATTTTCTTCACTAAAAATTTTATTTTCACACTTTCTTTCACTTCCACCTCTGCTAACTGCTATCATAACCAGAAGCGTTACAATTTAAATTCTTAAAGTAAAAATATAAAATAAAAATAAGTAAATAAATTTCTTCATCCCAAAAGACAATATCTAACTTTCCTTTTCGTGTACCTTGTGCTAATTGCCTATTTTCAAGTCTGATGTCAAATGATTTACCGTTTGAACAAAAAATAGTTACTTTAGATTCATCCTACCACAATTACTCCTCCAATAGTTTAATCAACATTTTTATTCGTTAACCACAACAGTGGAGTGATGTGATCGCTGGTTGAGTGACAGAGCGAAAATTCTGGGTTCGAATCTCGGACTTTACAGAATTTCTTAACTTGGCTTTCCAGCGAACATCCACACGATCGTAGTGGTGAAATCCCCTTCAAACAGATTTAAAAATCCCGGAACAGGGATGGCTATCGAATGCAAAAAATAAAAGCATCCATATGGTGGGTATTTTTTGTAATAATTTTCAAAATTGTTATATTTAAATTTTATTGACGATAAGAAAGTACCTAAATTTTTCTGTCAGAGAAAAAACAGCGTCTGTCACTATTGCATAAACGATGAAATAATTGTTAGTGTTTATGATAGTTTTTATTAATTAAAAACGAATTATAATATTTTATTTCTACTAGGACGAATTTTGACGTTTGCATGGTATTATAATACCATCCGTGAAGTTAATTCTGCTGATTTTCAAGAAGACTTTATTCCATTGTAGTACCTAATTAATTATAGATACTCGCAAATCAGTGACAATATTTCTGATCAACACTGTTCTTACATCACTATTTTTAGATGGAAATTTTTGAAATCCTTTTTAACGTCTCTCTTCTAGCATTCGCTAGTGTCACATTTTATTTTATCGCAGTTAATGTTGCATCATTTGCTAATTGCATGAAGTCTAATGGAATGCAACTATTCGCAGACAATTTGATTATTGTTAATATTTTTGCATTTGAACTTTTTATAATAGAATAAGGTGCACCGTTACAGACAAGTCGTAATGCACTAGAGTAATATGAAAAGTTACTAAATCAAATTACTATACCAGATGGTAGATGCTATACTAATAAAGAGTTATATTTTGTTTAGTAAACTTTTGCGTGTTGTACTATGAATTATAAAAAAGTAAACGTTTGGAATGACGGCTGTACTTTAATTAATTGTACTTATTTTTAATTATAATTTTGCAAGTCAGGCTGAAACAATTATAATTATGTCGCACACAACTCTGTATAATGTATTGTTTGAGAAAATACAATACCAGCGTTCCACAAAGCTAGCAGATATAGCATTGCTATACGCGAATATAAGCGAACAATCGACGCAAGTCTAAAACTTTTAACGATGTATTGCATTAATAACTTGTTTGAGCACCTAACGATCAATATATAACAATATGGCAACCTGCAATTTCAATGCACGAAACTGAAATCATTAGTAAACAACGACAAACAAAAGTTTCTTATTGTAATTATTATGACACAATAAATTCGTTTACAAACTAAACTCAATTGTTCGAAATTAAGAAGAAGGCAATTATCGAATCAAGTCAATTTTGATTTGTTATGGCTGACGTAAATTCTAGTTAACTTGACCCTTGATAAAAAAAATCGAATCCTTATCCAAAATCTTAAACTAAATCACAAAGTCTGTCGTTGAAAAGGCTTCGGGACACGATTTCAAAAGAATAACTGATTGTCAACGAATAAAGAAGACTGAGTTCACAACAACAAGTTAGTGGATCTATATTGAAAGTATCAGATATAAATCTGATCAGTCTTATTTTAATAAACCGACCTTTTGCTATAAGGGATAAATCTTTTATAAAAAGACTAAATCCATTTCTTGTAGCCAGATCGCTTTCAGATGAGATTGACCAGTGAATAAAAGCTCCATTTGTAATGAACTTGAGCTTACAAAGCTATATAGACTCTATACAACAAGTGCAACATATAAAGCTGCAAGATTTTTCATTTGTACGCTTTGTGTATTTGTCAACAGTTTTAATTAAAATACGACATAATTACGATGGATGAATTTTACATTTTATCCAAGCTTTCTGCTATGGTATAACCTGAAATCAAACTCGAGTATTTGAATTTTTTTGTGCCCTCGATTCTGCACTATTTCACGAACTGCATAAAATTACAGACCGCTGAATTATGAAGTTATTTTTCCTATGATGTATTCCGGATCCAATATAATCCATTGTCGTTAGAGTTGTAAAAGAGGAGAGGAAATATTAAAGTGCCTTGAAAAGGATGAAATTTTATTATGCGCAATAAAACTTTTGTTTACTGTAACAATTACAAAGTTTAATAATAAAATTTTGAACACAATAAGGGCGAAATTGATGTTTTAAGGGAAAGTAAAAGAAAAACAACAATAAGCAAATTTTCTTATGTAGTACGAATATAAAAAGAGCTTTGTGATGTAAGAACGCCGTCGCCCGCCTTTTAGACATTGGCGGACAAACATAAAAAGCTTTAACTTAAGCTCCTACGCTACACATATACTTTTGATGCAAATATATTTTATTTCAATGACATTATAGCTTTAAGTTAACCAAAGAAAATGCGCATAATACGTTGTCAAATATGAAATACTTTATTGAAAAATCTTCACCCTCTTTCTGAATTTTGAAGTATTAAATTAAACAGATTACCTTACAAAATTACTGGGTGAATATTAAATTAAAAAATTATCTAGTCTCAAGTAGGTACAACATCGAAAGTTGAAAAAATCGATTATTAATTAAATATGCAGTGATTCAATAAGAAAATATTATTATTGAAAAAAATGTTTACTTTAGGTGTCTATTGAATCGATATTAAAACACTTTCTCCAAATTTGTTACGCTGTCAGTTAAAATGATTAATAGACAATTTAATAGTTCATTATGCCTTTATAATCAAAAGTGTTAGTTTTGTGTAATACAAAAATAAACATTTCTCTTTTATATTACTTATTTTGTGTCATGAATTTTATCATAATTCATTCGATTAAGAAATAAATTATCCATTGTGCATATGTGTAATAATTTAAATATTGTGAAGGTATTTGTTTTCATTTATCCGATTACTGTTGAACCATTATTTACAATTATTATACCGACTTACCTTTTTAAGCTACCACACATAAAACTCCTTTCTTTTTTTTTTCTAATTGACTTAAGTCCAAATAAGCGAGACTTTATGAGGATTACATTACATAAATGTTTTGATCAAATGCAAAATTAACAATTTGTAAAAAGATCTATTAAATTAGTTTTAGTTGGTGAAACCGGATTGATACCATAAATTCAAGATTGTAAAAATAATTGAGTGTTATCCTTTGAAATCCATTTAATTTCTATAGGTTGCCATGTCTTGACAGGACACTCTGTATGGATAGAACTGTGTCAGATTTATTTTGTACCATCACAAAATTATGATTAAAATTTTATTTGTCGATAACAAAATATACATGCTTGAAGAGAGGGGGAAATTAACTCCTAACCTAAGAAAATTGCTTCATATATTTTAGATTGGTAAATTTACATTCTTATGTGTACTTTTTACTATTTTTATGTAAAATTTCGTAACTTTTCAAGTAAAATCACATATATAAGTATAAAATTACTTAAAATACGTAATATTACACTACATTACTGGAGTACTACACAATATGTAATTTTACATGCATTTTAATATTAAAATTACTCGAATTTTACTGTAAATTTACATGCTTTTTTTACAGTGTAGAATGAACTTGATAATTTTGGTAGATTTTCTGCG
Source organism: Rhagonycha fulva (assembly GCA_905340355.1). Lineage (NCBI taxonomy): Eukaryota > Metazoa > Arthropoda > Insecta > Coleoptera > Cantharidae > Rhagonycha > Rhagonycha fulva. The sequence continues at coordinate 11,913,544 of HG996555.1, forward strand.
CTCTAGGTAAAAATCCGAATAGTTGTACTGCTTTGTGCTCCAGCTCCACTTCAAAGCCTTAAAAATAATCCAAATCATTCGTGTGTTTTCTATTTTGTTTTTGAGTCATTCCATATGAAATCAGCAAATGGGAAAAGCCAGCATATTGTAGATTTTGCTCAAACTTTGTGGGAATGTATTTTAAGGTTCTAAAGACCAAAAACCACAAAGATTTAATTTTCGAATACTCCACTTCCGGTTCACACAAAATAAAGCAATTGAAAAGTCTTATTTTTGTGTTTTACGGTTTTAGCTATAAATTTTGTTCTACTAGAAATATCTACTTAATCAAGATGACATTTTGAGGTTGAAAGGTTATAATCTCTAAAAAAAAAAAATTAACATAATTCATATAGTACCTACTTAAAAAATAAGATGGTATTGAAAATTCGTGTATTTTATTGATTATTATTTGTGATTTTCAGTTGACTCCAGTGTCCGCATTGTTGAATATAAAAGTCTAATCATTGTCAGATATCAAAGTGTCATATCGTAAGAAAATAAAAAATTAAAATTGACTTTTTTAGTCAATTCGTTATGAGAAAAATCTTTGCTTAAAATTTTGAAATTTTAAGAATTTGCATATTTCAGGCTACAATTTGGTGTGATGTGACTAAAATAATGTTTATTTATAAAAATAAAAAAATTGAATAAAAATATTATATTTATATATCTGATCTAAATATCACGTATAATGAACTGTTTTGAACTTTCCTTTTTAGCAAAAATAATACAAAAGGTTTACTTTTCAGCAGCAGAAAAATTAGTGTAAGTGCAAATAGAACACCCATTTTATTTATTTATTTATTTTTTTAGGAAAATATCCTTTATAATAGATGTGTTACCTATACTTTGATATGTTTTAATCTGTTTAAATATAGCTATAATAGAATAATTGAGTAGTACACTGGTGGTACTAAAAATATTTCTTTAGTATACAGAAATATTTTTCAAACATTTTATATCTACAATAAAACCATGAATTTGAAATGTAATTATTATATATTCTACACGTCATGTAGGTATATTAATCGTTAATATAATAAAAGCTTTGGGAATTTCGTATATTGTTCGGAGAAATTTACTTTTGCTTCTTATGCAAAAACTTTAAATTTTATTTAGTAATATAATTTTATTGATATCTTTTCAATGTTAACCATAGCATTGGATTGGTGAGATCGTTGGTTGTGTCACAGAGCTGAAATTATGGGTTCGAATCGCAGACTCCACTAAATTTCTTAGCTCGAGCATTCTAAAATAGGATAATCTTGTTTTAATAGGATAATATTACCTTATTTATGACTTTTTAAATTATGTAAAACAATTTAATAAAAAACTTATCGAAGTCTGAGAAAGCTTTACTGACTTTGATATGAAATTATTACAAAATTAACTGTTCACAAATTTTAGTTTAGAATTATACCGAATGCTGTTATTTCAAAAGTTTCTATTATCTATTTCCACTTTCCAATATTTTTCTAAATCATAAAATATATCAAAGTAAAAAATAGGGGCAAGTGATTACCCAAAAGGAAAAATTAGAATGTGATTTTCAAAATTTTTAATCTTACCAATTTTAAAATATCTTTCAATAGTTTTTTATAAAAATTGTAATTTTTATTTGAATGTCACACAAAATAAAGTCGGTTAATTCGTTCTTGAGATACTACAAAAATTATTCTTGAACCACGAGAGAAAAGTATTTTAATTGTAATACCTATTATCGTTTTACATTTATGAGGTTATAATTAACTAATACAAACTAAATTGATTTAAAATCAGAATTTCTGTACTACTTATGTCGTCCATGCTGTTGAATTACAGTGCTATCTGTAGGCAGGCAGGGACGTTCCCAACAACCAACTTTTGGGGGGGGGAGAAATTTTAAATTTGCAAATTTGCCAACTGAAGTAATTCAAAATTGCCAACTTTTTGTGAGTTTTGCAGGTTTTAGTAAATTTAGACATAAAAAATTCCAAATTGACTAACTTTTGGGTGTTTTTGTCGACTTTTTGCCAACTTTCTGCAGCATTGGGAGGGGGGAGCTCCTCCCCCATCCTTCCCATCCCATCGTCCCCATCCAACTTCTTTCAGGGGGGAGCAATCCCAAATTTGCCAACTGAATTAATTCACAGTTACCAACTTTTTGTAATTTTACTTCTTGTAAAATTAAACAAAAAAATTGCCAAATTGATCAACTTTTGAGTGTTTTTACCAACTTTCTACAATATTGAAAGGAGAAGCTCCCCATAGACACGTTCCTGTCTGTAAGTAATGTGAAACGTCAATTATATAACAAGGAATAAAGTACCAATTTTTATTTTGATAAAAAACACTTCATTTTTGCATTTTTGATTGCCAATTTCTTCTGATTTTAGATGAACCTTACTTACTTTATTTTTGTTCTTATGGTGACCATCTGTTTAATTTCTTCTGTTAGGTATTCTTCCCACTCCTACATTACGGGAGAAAAAATGTCATTATCTCCCCAAAATTATATTTTATTTTGATATAAATGTTGAAGAGAAAATTTGCTAGACAATCCATTAACTTTCTTCATTCCTGAATCCTGACTTAATGTAATCTCTCTCAAATTTTTAATTCATTTCATGATATGAATTAGATACCTACCTTTCCAGTTTTCACTTTTCACAAACATAGTAACCAAAACCATATACTACAATAAAGCAATTTTATCGGTGCCGCATGATCCAAAGCAAATGTTGCCTTAAGGTCCCTCTATTCTTTCAAACGACCTTTTTTACTAAAAATGCTAGTTTTTCTTGAGGAGGGAACAGGGATTACCTATTTTTTTTTTCTTTTTTCTTAAAATAAAAGACTTTTTCGCCGAGCTTGAAGTCCGTAGCATTTGCTACTTTTGTTACTGTGTTAATCCGGCACTGAATTTTATCTCAGAAGTGTTGCTGCGACAAAAATTGAATTTTAGTTTTCCTCTTCATGCTCTTCTGATTTCGCATGCTTCTGAGCATGTACAAGCTAATCCATTTATCTCATAACCTAAATGATTTTTTGGTTCTAAAATTCAATCCACATATTTTGTGTATTATTAACCTCCACCCCCCTTTCTCAAAATATCGATTGTGAGGATTTGCCGCTGTGTATACTTTACGCTAGACTGCAAGTCCTATGGTGAAATGTAGTGGATCAGTAAATAACAGTTTTTTTATATTATATTTCGATAATAAATAAAAATACGTTAATGTGGTATTTGATGACCATATTTTATGATAATACTGCAACTTTATTCTTATTTATTAAGATGATTAGACGTCAAGCAATTTACACGAACGAACCTGCTTAAACTAATCAAAATTATTGCATAATTTTCAAATTAAATTTGTTTGGTTTGAATCGCTAAGTTTGCGCAAATCGTTTTAGCGTTTCAATTGGAATTATTGATTTAAGTTTACCTTTTCAAATTAATCAGAAACGTATTTTACCTATGAACTCCTTATAATTTAGAAACAACCTAAATCCAAATTAATTCTAATAAAAGGATTTGGTCTTTTCAAATCGCCCCAGGCGCTGTTTGTTTGACTTGATTCTAAATATAGGTTTTGTAAGATTATCCAATTATTTTGATGTAATTATTAGATTTTTGTAATTTTTTTTACTCCACTCGTTCGTCCTCATTTTACCAGTTGGATTTTATATTATTTTATACCTTTGCCTAGATATAAGACAGATAGAGATCATTTTCACGGAAGTTCAACAGGGATATTGGCGACTCGCGCTTGGATGGGGGACCGAATTAAGGACACCGCAGAACACTGCTCCTTCTCCCGTTCCACTCAGCTAGCATGTGGTCAAAAAAGCTTTCCAAGAGGTTAAAAGTTCAATCAAGCTTTGTTGAAATATAATTAAAAAAGCTTTTCTGCAATATTCGAACGCATTAAAAGACTCCAGGATAATATTTAAACACTTAAAAATTGCATTAAATTCACTTTATTTTATTGCCACTTGAAATTATATGAATAAAAACAGCAACAAATTTAATTTATCGATCAAATCGAATTCTATTTGAAATTTGTAATAACTTTACATAGCGCATCTTACAGTAAGACTACATGACCTAGTTGTGATGTATAATAATGGATAATATGTTTTATAAATATGCATCAAATTGATCATTGCCTAATGAGTATAGGAACTAAATTTAATATCAATTAAACTGTACAAGACATAAAATGACATATCGATCACATTTTTTTAATACAAATGCTGAAACAAAATTTTCAAAATCACTAAAAATTTTACACTTTAAACATAACAATAAAATATTAATGTTTATTTACATTTGTACATTTAAATTATTGTGTAGTAATTATATCAAAAATTAAATTAAAGTTAACGTACTTATGTACATTTATATACATAAAGTTTAAGTTACATATGACATTAAAGCATATTCAAAATTTATCTAATCTATCAGGTCAAAATATCACTGTTAAAGGTCGCCGAAATTCTCCTGTAGGACCTTGTGTCGAATATTGTCCCGGATATTGAGCCATCGGTATGAGACTCGATGAAAGTGGTCCACTTTGTTGCATCATGCTGGCCGGATAGTATCCCGCCAAACCGCCTGGTGAAGCACCCGCAGAAGATGTGGTCGTGGAGCTAGAGGAAGACGCACCGTCTTGACGTTCGGAGATATTTGGTTTTTGGTCAGGAGAATCGGATGATTTGGGTGATGGGACGCCGGTAAGCGGTGTTGATGATTCTGAATACATTTTGCTTATGTCTAAGGGGTAATGTCTAGTCGAATCTGGGTTATATTTGCCGTCCATGTACATCTTTGACGATTCAAAATAAGCTTTAGTTAATGCAGACGGATCTAAATAACTCCTCTCCAGATAATTTTTTGAAGAAGAATCCATATACTTAGGATCGGAATACATCGACATGGCTAAACTTGTTGGGGGCATGTAAGGTGATCTTATGTTATATTTATCCGCTTCCATCGAGTACTTCATGGCTTCCATTTGACTAACAACCTAGAAATCAAAAATGAATATTTAATATGGTGGAATTTCGAGTTAACTCGATGGTAATTTATGGACGAGTAAAATTAGGTAGTTGAAAAAATGTTTACGATCAATTTATTGATTAAGAATTTATTGATTAAGACAATTTCGAAAAAGTAGCTACTACAGAAGTCACTTGTAGAAATAAACCTTAATTTTGATTGCCTATATAACCTACAAACACGACTTTTAAAATATAAACCCAATAGTTTATAATGGAATAACTTTTACATGTGGAAGTTATTAATTGGTATTCATAGACTCAGCATTCCTGTATCCACATGATAGCCTACAAATCAATGCTTGTTTTTGTTACAAAAGAACTAGTTGGGTACCAAACCAGTCACAAACACACACCGCTAATCCTGATTTAATAATCTTTGTCGTGGCTTCAGTGACAAGCTCGCGGTTCCAATCACTACGAAACCAGCTACGACTTCTTTCACACCCTCGCCTTCACCTTATTTGAATAACAACTACGAGATAAATTGTTCTATAAGATATTTACATATTATGATTTAATGTCGATTGTGCAAGACGTTTGGATTATAGGATCGCTTTATCCTAAAAATTGGAAAATTTTTCAAACTTTTAATTTTGAGTTTGAAAAAGAAATTAAACAATGGAATCGTTTATCACGTTTGGTATTTCAAAGAATCCACATACGGAGTGTTTATAAAATATGCACAAGAAATAAAATGATTACGCGTAACGCAGACGTTTGTTTAAATCGTTAAAGCACATTGTGTGGTATGATATATTGTCACTTTTGTCCTGCAAGGTGCTGCTATCCACGGATACAAAAGCATAACATATTACACCGGTTCTTTGTATATCTAGACAAGGGATTTTGAACCATCTTTACTCTTTTACTTTTATTTGATTTGAATTCCGCAATAATTTTCATCAATTTCCAACGCCTAACCTAACCGGTCGAAAAATTTCCGCCATAACCTTAAAAGAGATAAATGAAATCGCTTTGCAACATAATTGATTTTTAAAAAGTTCCGAAGTAGACAGCCTGTCAGTTACGTTTTTAAATCAAAACAAGGCACCTTTTAATTGAACCGCTTTGATGATCGCGTTCACCAAATTTTTTCCATAAAATTTAATCGATAAAGCTTAAGTACAAGGCATCAAAAACACAATTTAGCACCTGGTAGGTAACATATCGTCCATGCCTAATGGCCAGTTTCACGACTGATCACCGTCGCATGACTTTGCATAATACTGCTTAAAAAACTGGTGCAAAATTTCTCACACTTCGTTAAGTACAACAAACGTAAATTACTCGTGCTATGTAAGGTAAGAACAACTAAGTAATCAATTTGTTATCCATTGTTTAATAAGTTGAGAAGTTTTTGTGACTGGAAAGATTTCGTCATTCCTTATGGGGTACCTTCTATGATTGATTATTATTTTTATTAAAGTTGAACTTTTGGTAACCTTAGTTCAGCAATAATCAAAACGGAAAATTTTATTCCTAATGGTTTATCGTATGAATTATATTCATAGGGGGTCAGAAAAACAAATTTTGGATAAAAAATTGAAAAGTTTACCTGTGGTGGACCTGCCGATAATCCCGACATGGATTGTTGGGCTGCTGCTGCCGCTGCTAACGAAGCAGCGCTTATGGAACCGTAAGCTGCTGAGGGATTGTAATACGAAGCCATGGATTGGCCCATGGATCCCATTCCTGTAACAAAAATTTTAAAGGTTAAATGAAATATGGCTTGTGGTAAAACGTGATGGTTGAGAATAATGAAGACTAATATTAATGTAAAAATGCAAAACGAATCCATTAATTGAAGAGTGAAATGGTCAATCATAATCAGTTAGGTAATAAATTAACAATTTGATTGAATGGTAATCAAAAATGATTGAAAATAAATGATTAGTGCGCTAAAAAATAGAGTCATCATTTTTAACTTGTAAGTAATACTAATCACACACATAAAATATAAAATTATAGGTGCACATCTGTCACAAATATTTCTGTCTTCACCGTTGCTATAATATTATAAATCACTACGTACACCAATCTCTTCCTGTCAAATCGATCCGTTAAATGAGATATGATTGACACATAAATATGTAGTCTCATATGATCTAAGTGAGACCGTATTGACGAATTAAGCTGCAGAACCTCTTATTGTTAAGTACATCTTGAGAAGCGGAAAGCTTCTAAGCAGATACATTAATAGCCCACACTCTTGACAGTAATTCTACCATTTAGCGGAGACGTGAAAATTGTATTCCAAATATTCAAGGTTAACTATGTCTAGTTTTTTTATTCAGAGGTTATTGGATTTAAAGTCACACCGTGTTTCTACAATTTTATTACACCTCAAGAATTCAGACAAAAAGTCAATTACCGAGCTATTAATAACATAATGAGATGAAAGGAATGAAATTCATTTTTGATTATCACTTAAGAATTTTTTAGAACCCAAAATGGATATTTGCGTGTTTTCTGCGCAATAAATTATTTTGAGTTTTTGTATAATAAATCGCTTGGATGGCAAACGAATTTTATAAAATTTTACTGCATTACCCCATTGTTACATTACAGCGATTCCAACTTAATAAATTAAACACGCAAGTTTTAATCATGAAATATTACATTGCAAAATTAGCTCGGTTGAGTAATTAATTTATATATCTGTACTGGGTGTTTCATCGGATGAGTAAAGTGGATTTTCATCTGGATTTCGATCGAGCGTTTAATCCAAAAGACTTGGGGAAAATTTAAGAATATTACGGACAATACTTAAATGAATAGTGAAGACATGACACGCAGCTATATTTTATCAGAACATGTAAAACTAGAGATATCTCGGACTCCTATAGTGTTATCGATCCATAAAATAACCAAAGTGTGTTCAATACTTCACCGAGAACTTTTGCATGCACTCGTTCTTCAATTTTTGCCTGAAATTAAAAATGTTGTGGTGTCTAATCCATTTCTGCGAAACTTTAATTTATTTCTTTATCCAAAACATAAAAGTCCGAAATACTTTAAGAGGTGCGCTGAATTTATATGAAGCAATTTATTAACTGTTTCAAATTTTAAAATAACAATATAGCTATCTTTGCAAAATGTCAAAGCAGGTGTTTAATTCGCCAACAAGGAGTGATTGGTTGACCCCCCAGGAGGTGCCCCGGGGGGTATTTAAAGTCGGAATTCGAAATCTTGAACTTTTTATACACTGTGCCTGCCTGCTAAGCGGCATTTTGATATTTCCAATTTATGAAAACAAAAAGTTTCATTTTTACAATAAATAATGCGAGTTATTTATAAACAGGATGTAAGTCACTAATCAGGATTACGCCGTTTATATTGTTGTATTAAAAACTAAATATCATCCTCCAACTGTCAACCCCCATATATGGCACTGCTTCAAGGTGCAACTTGTTCACCATTTTTATTATATTCATTTGAATACGCCAAACTAGTATTTGGTTTAAAAATTCTTTAAATGGTAGCAGAACACTCGACTTTGTATGGAAATTGGGCATAAAATTATAGATGTATTACGTAATGGTAGCAGGAAACGTTAAAGCAAGTTTTATTGTTATTAGGGCTCGTAAAATTAGAGAAATTCCAAAAATTTTTTAATCAAATGCGTCGGGTGTTCCACTGTTGAACAATTTTGAGCTTTGCCGCTCGCTAGAAATTACATAAGCTTATAGAATGGAATTTTAAGCATGCGTGTAAAAAGCGGGGGTCCTATCATATCTTCACGGGATTCTGGTGCTAACCGCGACTACCCAGGATCTCACACCTCTGACCAGGTGTTATACGCTTGAGTGAATTTGATCCAGAAATAATCCTTGTCAAAAAAGTATCAAGCTTACAAGAATGTATTTGATGACAAACGTTAGACAGAATTGAAATTACGAAAGCTTTAAATAGTTGATTGACCATTTAAACTTGCATACGTTTTGAAAGAATGATGCAAGATCATCCTTTATTATTATACAAAATAATAACATAAAGAGTGAAGATTATTAAAATTTTTTTATGTTTATTCCAAGTCACGTTTTAAACTGTTACAATAAATTAAATGAAAACAAATATTAAATGGAAGCAAAATTAAATCGATTGTGTGTTCCCTATTTAGAATTAAATATTTATAAATTTTCAGTCTGATCTACTTTCCCAAAGAATACGGATAAATCCGGTCGCTACCTGGGATATTATAAGAAAACAGACAAAATCGAATTTCAATGGTATTGATTGAAAAGCACAAAGCTCAAATTGTATTCTTTCCATTATTGTTATTCTTATTCAAAATAAAGATTGCGGAACCCAACTGTCAAAAGACTTGACAATACAAAGAGCACCTGGTCGATGCCAAATAATTAATGCAATTGTACATTGAACAATTTTAATCAGAACTAACGGGTAAATTTGATTCCGAACAGGTACTAGTATTGTTCGAATTTATAAACACGTTCGGAATTAATTTAGCAATAAAATGTTTCTCTTTTGCATATCTAATTTCAGGCAAAAAATTATATAAATTATACAAATTAATGCTTTTAACTTAATATGGTCGATAATTTTGATGTTCGCTAAATTCCTTTTACACCACTAATGAATACGGACAGATTAACATAAATTAATATTGTATAACATAATGTAGACATTAATATTCATTTGGTTTTATTTTTATTTCTCACATGGTCTTACTACAACTGAGTGCTATCTACCTGGTGAGAATAGTTTAGGTCCTGAAAACTCGAGAGCGGTTTAAAAATTTCGCTCAGCTCAAAATCAAAATTTTGGCATTCGACCACTAGGCCAAATTAGTTACAAGTTAAAAATTTCAAGAATTTCCAGTCGCACTGAAGTTATTAATTTTAGAACCGCACAAAAATTTCACTCCTTTTGACGTATTACCGTACTTTGTGGTTAGGTATATCTTAATTTTCGAATTCAATTGATTGTTAATTTTGAGAAAGCAGCAGAGCCGAATTATAATCAACATTCATTTTACATTTTTTTCTTGGCAAATAAAATAACTGTTCCTTTTCTTGAAACTGCAAAACGTTAGAAAGCTGTCAATTAAAATAACATTGTATTTGATTGCATGAAAGATTGATGGACCTACTTGAATTTGCATCACCGACTGTCCCAATCAAGAATTCTTTACAAATGATGTGTTAATAAAATTATAATTAATGCGCGTGAAACGTCAAAAAGTAAGAAAAGCACAAACCTGCTCGTAAGGCGTCCATCGGTACGGAAGGGTATGGAATCGAGTAGGGGTAGCCTTCTTTACGCAAAGTTTTCGGTTTCCTTCTGGGTCGGTATTTATAATCTGGATGTTCCTGCATATGAAGCGTACGCAGCCGTTTAGCTTCATCGATAAACGGTCGTTTTTGTTCTTCTCCGAGTAATTTCCATTCGGAACCTGAAAGAAATCCAAAGGTCATAAATTTTGTTTAAGAAAAGAAATTGGACAGAAATTTGACACCCATTAAAAGTTTCACACCTGGTCGAGCAAACTTTCATAATACAAAATATAAAGAAAATGTTAAACTAGCATTTATACTTTTTGTGGAACTTTTGCTTTTGTATCGTACAATGGATATTTAAGGCACGTTCCAAACATAATAATATAACAGATAATAGTTACAAAAAGCTATAATATTTTCCTATAGATTTGAAGTTCAAACTGTCCTTTTATTTGCTACAAACAGTCTGAATGAGACAAAAGCAGCAGCGATGTCTCCTTAGTTGGCATTGTTCAGGTTTATTGTCAGCAAAATAGATACTTCAAGTTACATCATTTCAAAGAGATTGTCTGTGATTGCTTTATCTTAATGCAAACCACAATAAATGTTGGGCGGATCTTATCACATCATCTTCTTCAATAAGTAGTATCGAGGATCAATCGATAACAATTATTATGAAAAAATGGACTAATAAACCCTCCAGAGCTACTTATCAGATTGTGCGATTAGATGAGAAAAAGTGAAAACTCGGATACCTGTAGGTTTTTAAAATAATTATTTTGGCAACGATTGCATGATAAAAATACTGCAGCAACATTATAGAAGAAGGCATTAAATTATCTTACATTCAAAATGGGTATCTCCAAGTGAACAATGAAGGCCCATCAAAGCTTGTAATTAATTCTTATCTCGCTTCAAGAGACACAAAAGCTGCAGTAGCGCTTTACAAAGTTCGAGACACAAAATGACAAAACACAGAACAAAAACCAGTGTAATGTAATACAGCTTTGCTATTGGGTGAGCCAATCGCTCGCTTCATTGTTCATCCAATAAGAGAACAGGTGCTTATATTTACAACAATGTAATAAATTTATAAAATAAAAATCAATATTCTAATAAGAAATTTTCTTAATCCCTTTAATTTCTGTAATGAACCATGCGTACTCGGAATACAGATAGAACCAACTTGCAACTTAGCATTGTTCGTTCATCTCACCCATTATGCAAAAATTGTCTTCTAAAATAAATTTCAAAAGAAGTTATTTCTTAATCGGCTTAATTTCTCGGTACCTGTCAATTTTCAGAAGTGAAATGTAATGAAATTTCTAAGAATGATTAATTTTGGGCCGAAAAAATTGAAGTCCAAAATATAATACAGGTCAGTATGAAAAGGGGGTAACAAATTCAAATCTAATTGAGGCAGCGATTGTTATTTTATGAATACAAAAAGCCTTGTCTGCACAAATAATAATCAGTCAGTTGAAAATCCTTATTTGATGGAGTGAATTTAATAAACTAGATATGAATTTTAAAACTTTATAAAAATGAACTTTTGCATATGAAAAGGGTTTGTATCGCTATTCTGCAAACGTCATATTTTAAATAGAATTCCTCCCTAAATGGCATATCATAACACATTGTGTGCTGTGTTTATATACCCAAAGCGGCCATATGCATTATTCATATTTATATTCAGATCATCGAGTAGAGAGACCCTGATCGACAAGTGACAGTTTACAGCTGCTGTTTCACAGTACTTTGCTTATTGGAGTGTTTTGATATCCACCTCGTGGGTACGGACTTGCATACCATCTTGACTATTATAGCTGTCACTTCGTGTTGGTCAATCCAAAACCAGTATTTCCATATAAAAGACCCCGATGGAGTATTTTTAACTAATTCAAAGTGCTACTACTACCGCTTAGGTATAGAAACGAGTTAACAAACAAACTTACCCAGTCTTTTTGAAATTTCAGAATTGTGCATTTTTGGATTTTCTTGAGCAATTTTTCTCCTTTGCAGTCGCGACCAAACCATAAACGCGTTCATTGGCCTCTTGATATGATCCTCCTGATGTTTTTTAGAAACGTGAGGCGAGGAAAGACTTTGAGCCAGCGACGCTCCACCAAGAGATGCCATCCTCGACAAACCCTCCGCTGCACTAAATCCGTTGTCACACATTGCCGAACCGCTTCTATGAACAGAAAAACAAATAAAGTATTTAAATTAAAAAACACACAATTTTTCAATGCAAAAGGTTATGTAAAATTTTAGTTCTAACAAATTCGTGCTCTTTGTTTTCACAAGCTGCAATCCGAAACAAAAAATTTATTAATTTCAATTTATGTGCATTCAAATTTATTTAAACAAAAATAATAATATTAGGTCAAGGTTTTAAGTAAATTATGTGCTAATAATAAGTCATGTCTGCATTTGTAAATAAATTTTAAACAAACATTTGGATTTGATTTCTAAGTTTGTTCATTTAATTATAGCAACAAGTCAAGCTTTTCGACAATAACAACTCCACGAATAAAAAAAATTGCGGTTGTAACCATAATAAAAATTTAAATAATTAAACTAATTGATGAACAATAGAAGCGCAATTTGAAGGCATTACAATTTAAGATATGTTAATTTAAATTGGAAAACAAAAACTGTAGGTATACATAAATGTTTATAAAATTGCAAATAAACTTATTCATGTTTGGCACAGGTCTTTGTACAGATTTTAATGAATATGGATTTGACCCGACGTCATGTTTTATTCACCAGGTTTATCATTTAATTTAACAGCAATCATTTCAGCACACTTCAAAAATTAGTGAAATGGAGCCTTAAAATTTAATTTAAGTTGTGGTTTTAATTGTAAGTTCACGAAAAATATGTTAAAAGATCTAGTACTAATGAAGTCATCATAGAAACATAATGAAAATATCTTGATATCATCATAATAACCCGACGGCAATTTTAATTCAATATGCATGTTCAACCTTTATTTGCTCAGTTTAAAATTCAATTCAATTACTAAATCGGTTTTACGTTCTAAGGTCGAATTTGATTAAATTTGGGATTGAAATATGGCGGATGTCGAACAAAACTTATATCATCTAAGTAAATTAGAACACTGAAGATATCAAATTTTTTCCACACTCATGAGAAAATTTTGCTTTGGTTAAATGGTTAAATATGAAATTTTTGTTTTATTCAGATGTAATAATATTATTATTTAACTTTTTAATATTATTTTATAGTTTTGGTTAGACTTCCCGCTTTTTTACCTCTGCGGTTTTGGAAGTGATATTCGTTTTAACATTTTAATGACTCTTTTTTAATAGTTATATTTAACATTGTCCAACATTTTTAATTAATATTTCAGGTAAAAACGAATAACCTAATTCTAGTAATCCCATTATCTCTGAATCACCCAAGAAGATTTCTATAAAAATATTAATTAACATTTTCAATGTTTCTACTTTATAACTATTGAAGGTCTAAATATGGAAATAAAAATATAAATTAATTATATTATCTCAAAAAAGGGAACTTGACACTATTAACTTATAGGATTAACCTAGATAATATGATACCAGTAATTTGCTCTATTATTTTTCTTTAGCATAGCGAATATTATATTATGTCAAACTTTTCTCATATTTTTTAACAAATTTTAAAATGGAAAATATTTTTTTTCACTGTATTTTCAGCAACAAATAAATATTAAAAGGTAAACACTATACCTAAAAAGCACCAAACTCAACTAAAGGTGAAGTTTTAGTAAAAAAGGATTAGTAAAATTCTTATGGTTGTCAGGATTGGAATTTTAATAATGCAAAATTCAAAACTAACAAGGATAAAATATTTGAAAAAGTTTAAACTGCCATTTAAAATATCTAACATATCAAGGTTCCCACTAAATTTTCCAAAATAAATTTCCTGACTTTTTCAAGTTTTCAATAATTAAAATTGAAAATTATCCTGGACATTAGGGAACTTTATATAAATTTTATGGGTCAATGATATTTACAGGTAGATATATAGTTTTCAAATAAAGTATACATTAAATTTTTGTCCTACTTCCAAATTTTAATTTTCCTGATTTTCCATAATATTATGCGACTAGTCAGAGATAAACTGGCAATATCCAAATATTTCTCGAATTTTTGTAATTTTCTTTTATATTGTAGGAAACATAAAATGGTATAAAATAAAAACGTTTTTCACCACTAGTAAAATGATATCTCAAGATAAAATTTTTTCAACTTTTTTTGGTTTTTGGAATTATTAGTTTGTACTACAAATTTGATTTAAACATTAAATTGAAATTTATTTCAATTAGTTCTTTTGTCAAAACCATACAACATCGGCCTAAGAAATATAATGCAAAAATAATATCCAAAATTCAAACATTTTTTTTTTCAAAAATTCATTTCAAACCACGGTAAGAATAATCTAAAAGCTTTTGAGATTCAAAGCTACTAGGATCCTTCAGTACTCAGTTCAATTTTGATGCACTACAACAAATTACTTGCACAATTCAATATCAAAGATTTCAAAATGAAATTAAATAATTAACATTGTTTTTCTACAAAACTACAAAACTTTGAAAATAATAGTTGAGTGAGGTTCGCTAACTGCGTTAGAGCGATGTATTGACATTCATTATGAACCCAATAAGGAAGAGTTAGGTGGCTAAGCGCATTTAGCTATTCAATATTTTATCGACAAGGCCGGCGCAGCTTTGTCATAAGTTTGCAAATTTATGTATTTAATGTTACTATTAAGAAATGCGAATAAGTTTTTATTTATGCAATGACCTCTGAATGGGAACTCTTGAATCTTTTGCAAAAGTTTATCTGTACCTACTTCTAATGGTCGCACGACTGATAAGATAAGCCTACCGTGTTTTACGAAGACTGTACCGTGCTGTAGGTATACTATAATATTCTGAGAATAGAATACCTACTCTCGTCGTTATATTACAAAATGTTTGTCAGGATAAAAATATTACATTCAATGCAATAACCTAATTCAGCGTTTCAAAAACTGGTAAATTTTGGTTTTTTGTGGAAGAAGTTTACGTTCCAAAATTAGAGTGAATTCTAAACTATTAAATTAATAGTTTGTTGATTTCATATAAGTAATTATTTTCGTAGTTCCAATAGTTGAACACAAATTTAAGTATTATAAAAGGCAATTTAATTTGTTATTAACAAATATATTATACGAGGTACAAAAATTTAGGCTTATATGTCAGAAAACCGACTAGGGTACATTCTGAACTATTGAAAACGAAGATCACACTGATCTACTTAAAAAACGCCCAAAACGCGTTTTGGCAGTTTATTATTTGTCACAACCATGAACTTAGATTTTGTTCTCGGCCACAACGTAGGCTTTATGTTATTACTACAGAATTTCCACAAAATTTTCGAATACAAATTTCCTTAAGCTTTCAACTAGCAGTGTGGTGTTAAGCACGTACTGGCAGGCTATAGGAAGCAAAAAACCGCAGTTCTATTCTTAGTCGCGCCACATACACTGCTGGGAAATCGGAGGTAGTACAATGGGCCTGATTTAGAGGCCTAAGTACATGCGAGCTTGTCTTGCCCTCCACAATAAAATCCAGAATTTTTAAGCTTTCCATGTTTTCTAAAAATGAAAATTTTTGCCTGGGAATTTAAAATAATGAAAATTCAAGATATTAAATGTGAGTAAAAGAAAGAGTAAAAGAATAAAGTCACAGCAGTGGAGTGATGTGATCGCTGGTTGAGTATAGAACGGAAATTCTGAGTTCAAATCGCGGATTGCACAGAATTTCTTGGTTCGGCCTTCCGGTGGACATCCACACTCTGTGATGATCCCTGATATTTGTGTCGACGTCATCACCGTAAATACGGCTGCGTCACGGCAAGGAAAAGCCATGGGCCTTCTAGGCCTGTAGAGCTGTCATATAAAAGAATTATTAATTTATATAAATTAAAAGTGCAATTCTTATTATATTTTGTAAATTTTTTTTTCTTATAGGTACAATATTCTCTAACCCCAAGCTTTAATTTCCCAGACTTTTTTTTATACCTAAATAAAAAATTATATAACTTTTCCATGGAAAAAGTCAGAACCTCTAGTGATTTACGGAATTTTAGCTTTTTGTATATACCCACAGTAAAAGTAGCGAGAAAAATCTAATTATAAAGGGGGTGGTTTACTAGGTAAAAAAAAACCAAATCTTGTGTAAATTAACAAGCAAATCAAAAAATATGTTTTATTTATTTAGTTATCTATTTATTTTAAGTTTCAAAGGACAATAAATTTAATTATAAAAATATATGTTATTTGTATAAATATTCTCCAATTATGTAAATAATACAATAATAAACCTGTAAAGATAGCAAAGAGAGTTCTATCTGAATTTTGCAAAATAAATTTTCTGACTTTCACGATTTTCATGATTTCAAATTGAAAATTTTTCCCTACTTTCAGTAACATCAAAAATTTTAAAAGTCAAATGTAGGTAGATTATAAACAAATTATTAATTTTGAATAAATTAGAGAATCGGTTTTTATAAATATTTAATTTAAATTTCATTAACCCCTAACTTTTAACTTTTCCGATCTTGGCTTAAAAATCGCAAATTTAGCTAGGTTTTATTTTTTAAATGAATGGAAACCCTGCAAAAATAAATACCATCTTCATAACAATCAGAAATTTTTTCACTAGTTATGCGGTCATTGCAGATATTATGTATTTAAAAATTTCCAAAATATTTAAACATAATGTATTTTTGAAAAAGTAATTAAATCCTTTTTGTACGAACAGCAATTTTCGTGATCTTTTTGTTTTTAATATTCCAGACCGCGTTTTGTTCGGCTTATTTGTTTAAAAAGCAATTTTGATGTTTTCCCCTAGTGTGCTTTATTATTATTATAGATAAATTAAAAGATTCAATGTTAAATATATTAAAATAATTAATTTTCACAAAAGGATATCATCTTTTAAATGATACTATTTGTATTTTTTTTGAGCAAAATTGCACCACAATCGTTACTCTTGTGTGTTTTTATATGTATTATTTATTAAAACAGTGTGCCATGAGCTCCCGGTACCCCCTACTTTATTAAACTTATATTATTGAACCACTGTAATTGTCCATAGTCTGTTGACTAGTTTGACTTAAAAAGTTTTATTTACTAAACTCAGAAACTTGTGCATCATCAAGTTATT
The DNA here is from genome assembly GCA_905340355.1 of Rhagonycha fulva. Lineage (NCBI taxonomy): Eukaryota > Metazoa > Arthropoda > Insecta > Coleoptera > Cantharidae > Rhagonycha > Rhagonycha fulva. The sequence goes on from HG996555.1 coordinate 11,931,097, forward strand.
ACTTGATAATCTTTATTTAACTTCTATTAATACGGGGGGCATAATATTTTTATGATTTTCACACTTAAAATATGATACCACTTTAATAAAATAATTACGGTTTCTTATAAAATTGCATAATAATCTTTCAAAAATTATGCACAGAGAATTTTAGTCGTTTGAAGAGGGGGGGGTCAAATAATTTCAGGAAATTAGGATTAAAAAGTTGGTAATACCACAAACACAAACAAAGTAGTGGAACATTTTAGTTCACAGTATTCTTTTTTTAAATAATATATCTACATTTTTCGTTTTTTTACCATTTGCAAAGTGTCCTTTTTTGACACCAATGTACCTATGCGATGGTTTAAAAATGTATAAGGCAGGGAACCTACAGTTAAATTGAATTTTTATCTACGGAAATAAGCAATTTTTACATTATATTATACGAGAGTGAAACACGTGAGAAGCTAAAACTTCTTTAGTTCAAGTTGAAGCTTGCAAATACCAATAAAATTTTCGCACTTATTTCTCTTTTTATACTTCAACTGAATTGGTCGAATATGCTTCTATCTCTACAAGACAAGACATAATCTTTATGTGAACGCTGTTTGACACGCTAAGATCTCAGCCGTTCGCTCACATGTTGTACATATTACATTACAAATTAATATTTTGTAACTAAATTTCCACCAATAGAACTGCTCGAAATTTTAAGAAACATATTGGTACAATTTTTGTGGAATATCTCAAGATCTTAAAGAAGGTTAGTTTTGAAAGAAATCACTTACAATCTGACTACTTATGGTTTGTGTATTGCAAGTGATATTGATGTAGGTGTGATTAGTGCTGATATTTATTGCTCTCGCTGGCTTATATGGGCATAAGTTGACTCCAGCAACCTATAGCCGTTTTGAGCCGTGTCTCGCTTCGACTTATTCACATCAAAAAGTGAAAAACTCAGCGCTTTAAAAATTAATGCATACAACCTTTTTGTTTTCTTTTTTGGTGATATAAAAATAAGCGATGGAAACTCCAAAAGACTCATGGTTTGGCGAAAAGTAAACATTAGCAACTAGGAAACGGAAAACTCCGGTTTTTACCTCAGTCGCGCCGGATACACTACTGAGATCTTTGATCTTCGTGTACTATCCAGGGTTTTTTATCCTGAGCAAGTCATCTTAAGCTTTAAAAATTGCTTTCCTACTCACTGCGTGATGGTAGTATAAATGAATAATAAAAAGAAAGATAGCGGAGAATGAAGAAAATAACTACCATGCAGGACAACTAACCATCCTTGGTGACTTTAGAGAAATTTGGAACAGTGTATTAATTACTATAGTTTTAAATTGTTAACTAATATCAAGATTTCTACTAACTTTTTTTTTAACAAAATATTAGTGTTATGGTCAAAAATTAATATCTGAAAAGATTTCTTTCACTGAACGGACACCTGTACATTAAAAATATAATTTAGCCAAAATTTATGTAACTTTCAATTAATTATATACAAGTTTCTAAAATGGGAACTTGATTTGGCCAAGTCATCCTGACAGCTACACATATACCATTTAAAGATGTACGTGTGTGCACTTTAGGAAAGTTGTCGGTTACAGTTGAAACTACTGTTAATTTTAAGAAGCATCGGTAGTTCAATTTAAACTTGTAATCAGATATCTTTTTATCAATTTAAAATCGTTTCCATTCTATATCATTTTAAATGAACCAACAAATTTCTTTAGAATTTTTTTGGGCAGCTAAAGCTTTGGTTTGAAATTCCAAGAACACTTGGGTAAGTAAACAAAGTCATAGAATTTTGGAGTCGCCATCTGGCACAATAAAACAATGTGCACAATGGTTTTTGAAAATCGGCAGTCTTTATGACCATAGGTACTTAATTTTTAAGTTTTCTAAAAGCTACTTCTTGACTTATATTCTAAAGAGATGGAATTAATAAATCTGTTCAGGTAATCTTTAGGGGTTAAACCTAATTGTAAAAGTTGAGGTCGTAAAGCAATTTGGGAATCTAAAGATTGGTTTTACAATCCTTTACAAGGTAAATTGCACAGTATTTTCTTCCAGAAGAAGCTTTAAATATTATTATTAACCTAACTGTAAGGGATTATTTGTGAGTCATAAAGCATCGGATTTGCATTTAGCACAACAATGGTCAAAAGTTACAAGATTCTAAAATGGTTAACAATATATTATTGTCATCTGCAATACACGTGCGGTAGCCATGATTTTCACACATTAATAAGTAGGTACTACTATAGTAAAATTTGGATTAATTGATGAACCATGGCAGAATAAAAGTTTAATTCAAATTATTAAATGTTTTTGTCAGAATTCTATTCCCAATACATGTTTAGCCAAAATATTAACATTGGCCAAAAAGTGAAAAGCTTTCGGATTCTATCAATATTTTGGCATTGGATTGAATAAGCTAAATTGGTCTTCTAAACAGTTGTCATTGATCTTGGACACTAACAAACTTAATTTGAAAAATTTAAAAATTTTGAAAAATAATAAACCTACCTTATATAATGGCCTGTAGCGGCCTGTCGGTATAGATCCAGATTACTAGCCGTTCTTGTAATGTCTAAACTATCACAACACCACTGATCACAATAACAGAAAAATAATTACTATAGAAGCCTATTCATAAGTAACAATCACGATGTACGTGTTTACCACTATAAAGCACAAGTCTCTTTGGTTGCTGAACGGTTTCTAAAAGCACTATGAGCAAGCATGCGCTTGTCCGGAGCTTTCAGAACAACCAATGAAAACATTGGGAGGAGTTTGATATATTATCAACACAGGTTATGGTTAGAATCTTTCAATGGATCCGCCTCTGTATTGTCATGTTAATTTTTGTCTCTCATTCTTTTATACAGGTGTTTTTGAATTGAATAGCAGTAGTTTATTTTTCTTCATTTATATTCACGTATGCATAAGAAATGGAAGAGTAGGAAAAACATTTTTCCTAATAGAATTAGCATCATTTTTATTATATCATTATAGGATTACTAACCTTTGAAATAGGTAGGTAGTTAGGTGATAATGGACTCTTAGACCTTAAAGATATTTGTTCGAAATAAAAGGTATTGATTTTCAGCAATTAGTAATTTTATTTACTACACGACTATCAATTTAAAAAATAGCTTTTGTAAATATATCTGTTTTCCTGATTATATTATGACGTATACGTCTAGTATGTACATATATGTACGTTTTATAGACGTATACGTACTTTATGATTGGTAAATCTGACGAATACAATATTTCTTGTTTAACGTGGAATAGCAAAAGTTTTGTTAACTTATTTTTATCATATCTATCAATAAATTTGTTGAAAAATTAATAAATAAGTTGGATTGTTAATACAATCAATGCCCAAAGTAGAATAAAAATTACAAATAAGCACCCAAAAATTTGGAACTTTGTTGCAAAGTAAAAACTACCTGGAACATATTTTAATATTTAATTTTCTCAAAGAAAATAATTATGGTAATAAAAGATAGGTTATAAGATATTATGAAAATCAATGTACACTATGTATAATATAGCAGGTAGTATAACAAAATTAAAATATTTTATTATACCTATTGGGGTTATGTGAATGGAAAATTATAATACAAAATTTATTTTTTCTCTTAAAATTTTTGAGTTTAACAATTTTATTCTCGTCAAATAAGACTTATGGTGTGGCGTAAAGTCTACATAGGAACGGTAATAATATGGATATGGAAACCATAATTATATGCCAAATTGCGCCGGTTGCACATCCAAAAGGTTTGGAAGAAAATTGGTTGTAGAGGAGTAATCCAGCTGATGAATAAAATTTTGAAAATTTAAGAACAGTGACACATTTTTTTGTGCGTTAGTAGGGAAGAGGAAATCTTGTACGAGAGACACGCCACAATCGGTGGTGGTAGTGTCAGAATCTCACTGACTAAAACGTTCTTCAATGATAAGAAGCCCCCCCCCTTCCTTAAGATAGCGTGAATTCGCCTTTCAGTATTAAGACATTAACAATTCTATTTAGTCTGAATTTTTTTTTTTTTATTTACATTTTAACGTGCATCAACTACTGGGTTATTAGCACTTTTAAATGTTAATTTTTAAATTGTTTAGTATTTTTGTTTGTTTATGTTTTTTGGATTGGGTAATTTGGTTGGTTGGTTTTTTGGTTGGTTGGTTTTTTGGTTCACCACGGAGTGAGAATGTCCACTGGAAAGCCGAGCTAAGAAATTCTGATGCGTCCGAGACTTGAACTCAGAATTTCCGCTCGTAGCGAAACCAGCGATCACATCACTCCACTGCCGTGGCTAGTCTGAATTTATGAATAGTCTAAAAAAAAATTTTCTGATGTTTGTAATTTACCCCCTCAACTACAATAATGCTAAAAGAAAATTTTCAAAATCTCATTTAGGGTTTTTGTTCTGCTCCCGAGTACCTACGGCTGCCAAGTTTTTGCTAACTTATCTAAATGAATTATATCGGGTGGCCTACCTTACACCCGAATATACTTATAGAAGATTAGCTTTAGTTTTTTTAAGATTTCTGCTTCTCATTGTGACGTATAAAGTAAAAATGGTATCAATCGAAAGAGATTTTATTTCAGCGTGTAAGGAGCTAAACGCACCAAACACTTAAAATTTGTTTTTTAATTATAGTATATAGGTAGATACTTAAATAAAAATGCCAAATTAAAATTAGCAAATAAATAATAAAATCAGTTGTCTCGGCTAAAGTTACATTTCACAAATATTGTTAATTTTAATTAAGCATTTTTATTAAAAATAATTTAAAATCAATAAGTGCCGGGTATCTTTAGATGCGGAAAGCAAATTACTTTCCATTGGTAACATTTTCAATTTCATATCTGTCACAATAAAAAAAAAATCTTAAAAACTGTAACTTACCATGTTCTCCTATGTTCGAGTGTAAGGTGGGTTACCCGGTATACTTCCTGAGTCAAAATTTTTGTATCAATTTTTGATCTTTAATAGGCATAATTAATTGTTTGAGCGATATTATAATTACGACCGTAATTTCACTGAATATTTTTATATTTAACCCCTGTGGCTGGAGGTTGATTTTTAAGACCCCTGTGGCTGGGGGTCTCGAAGTGCATCAACTACTAGGTTATTAGCACTTCACCACAGCCTTGATGCAGATGTCCACTGGAAGGCCGAGCTAAGAAATTCTGCGAGGTCCGCGATTTGAACCCAGAATTTCCGCTTCGTAACTCAACCAGCGGTCACATCACTCTACGACTGTGGATTTGAATATTTTTGTGTACCTACCTAAGTAAATTCAATTTTTATGAATAAAAACCCTGGAATTTGCGGTGTTCTTTTTCATAATAACATAATATTTTTATTATTATTTCTTAATTAAGATTAGGAAATCCTCCTATAAATTCATTTCTGTGCGACAAATTTGGTCGTTTTATAATCCTTGACGATAATCCTTGACCATGAATTAAACTCTAATTTATCCAATTTTTTATTCAAATCCAAAAATTTAAGTTTGCTGATTGGTTTAAATTGTAGTGTAATCCATGGTCAAGGATTATCCTCTTTTATACAACTGGCCCTAAATATCACCTGAATGTTATGTAAAAAATAATTTTGTATTAGTTCATATCAATTTATTGTTTTGTGAAACCGCGTGCAGTATGAGCAGTGATCATTTTATAAATACAATCATAAATATTTTCAAGTTATTGAAAATCGAGCACAATAAAAATCATTCAAAAATATAAAAATGTTATGGGGCAACGGTCAAGGGTAATCAATTATCATCATCTAATCTAAATGTAAATACACAAATTTTGTCGACGTCCGGAATAACGCAAATTCTGACTTCAGTTAAGGCGGCTCTTTCGTAGCTTAAAATACAAGTCAAGATTGTGCTCTTAATAATAATTACTATTTTTAAATGATTCAAAAAAAATTATTTAAGTAAAACAAATTTTTTTTGGAATAAGATTAAAATTTTGAAACTAAAATTAATTTCAAAATAATAAATGTGTCTTATCATTACGAGCGCTGTTATTGGTCATATTTAAAGGCTTTATTGCTTTTAAATGAATTGTAATTTTAAAATTTTAGGCCGGTATTAAAATACCTTGGATTGAAAAACAAAAAACGACTGAAAAAACTAAACAGTGATTTTTGATAGGCGAACCAGCACCAAAATAAACTTTGGAAAGCGTCCATTAATTACATAAGAGTTTGGGGGAAAGAAGGATCGAAAATCTTACAGAACCTTACGTGGGAGGTCAGAAGTATTCCTTAAGGCTGTTCTCTCGCAACCACTTTTTTATTTACAATTTTCTGACTTTATTTTTCAAAATAACGAGTTAAAATTTTTACAGTATGTCTGAAATGTTATTTACAATATTATGTCGGAGCGCTTTTATCGCGAATAAATAAATCGCGAATAAATAAATCGGGAAAAAAAATTTTTTTAACGCAATTTTAAAAATATTTTGGCTCCGACATAATATTAAAAATAACGTTTTAGACATACTGTAAAAATTTGAACGCGTTATTTTCAAAAATAAAGTCAGAAAATTGTAAATAAAATTAACGCTTAAATGCGCGTATCTCTTGCATTCGCGATTTTTTTTACACATTACTTTATTTTTTATTGTACGTTTTTGGTTAGCTACTGTTATTGTACACCAAATAGTCCATTTTCTATTTAAAATCGAATTTTCATTCTAAGTGAGAACACAGCCTTAAGGGGGAAACTTAAGGGGGAAGTCTACTGTGACAAGAGAAAAAACAGGCCGATCTTCCGGATTTTTTTTCTAACAAAATTATGACTCATATATTAAATTAAATTAAACCGTCATTTTTATTAATATTCAAGTATTTGTAAAAAAAATTTCAAGTTGAAATATTCAAAATTGCCGTCGTGGCACTCCTTCAACGCAGGTCCGTCTTTTTTTAACGGTGTACATGAAATCTCACGTCTGGATGATCTAAAAATAACAAAAAATGATTATCATCTACATAGTATAGACTCTCGTTTGTCGAGGTATTTTTTTGATATCGTGTTTAATTGTTATAAACAATAATAACATCAAATTTGAGCAAAAAAATTAGAAAAAAATTTCAAGAATTTTTTTTTGGCGTGAAAATGTTTTATTGACAAAATCTTTCGACAAACGAGAGTCAATACTATGTAGATGATAACCATATTTTTTCTTTTTGTTTCAGATCACCTAAACGTGAGATTTCATGTACACCATTTGGACACCAAAAAAAACGGACCTGCGTTGAAAGAGTGTCACAAAGCCAATTTTGAATATTTCCACTTGAAAATTTTTTTACAAATACTTGAATATATAGTAAAGAGGACGGTTTAATTTAATTTAATGTAGGAGGCATATTTTGTTAGAAAAAAAATCCGGAAAACCGGCCTTTTTTTTTTCTTGTCACAGTAGACTTCCCCCTTAAGTTTTTTAAACTATTTTTTAAATAATTTTTTATAATTTAAAAATCAAATTTGTTTTTTTTTATAACATTCTTTTTACCAAAAAACAAATTGATTGTTATAATTCTTATAGAATTGTTATAAGCTGTGCTATTTACGACGTTTAAATTTAGGCATGTTGCTCGGAGCAAATGTAAGCGTTGTTTTTGTAATAGAAAGGGGGGCAATAAAAACTATAATTGAAAATTGGGTTGCAAATTCAAATGTCACTTATCACATTTGTGTACTAGATCATTGGATATTATTATTTATATTTTATAAATATAAGAGGTGGAGATATTAGGGGTCAAAATTAATTTACATAATATGTAGGGAAGGGGGCGGGATAGAGTCAAAAATTTAAAAAATTATTTTTACGTAATTAATGGAAGCTTCTAAAGTGATTCTATTTTTATTTTGTGATGCACATCATATAATTTTGATCAAAGATATTCAAAGCAGAAAAACTTCAACAGAGGATAATATAATAATATATCATTTAAACGAATAAAAATTAAGATAAAATTTGAAGAAAAAATAAAAATTGTTTTGATTTTGGATGCCTATTTTGAGGAGTTTAATAAATCAGGCATAGCTGCATTTGGACAGCGTCGAATGAAGTAAGCACATTGTGTCTAATCCGTCCCCGTTATCACAGATAATTTTTGTCAGTAAATATTCACATTCTCTGATCTTCTTGTTTCTGTTTCTTAAATTTTCTTCTTTTTAAAAGTTTTTTTACTTTATTCGAATCTAATTTTTTTCTTTTAATTCACGTTAAACGGCCTCTAATTAATGATAATCTCATACAAAAAAGTTACTTAAAACTCAAATTTTCTACTAAAAATTTATTTCGCAACTACGACGGTTAGGAAGTGATTAAATTTTTACAAAACTCTGCACTATGTGGTGCTCAACTTTTTACTACAACTTTAAATTAAAGCAGTGACGCTTAAACGGTCACTACAATTTTACAAGGTTATCAAAATTTTACAACAGTTATAAATTTTTATAATAATTAGATTTTGAACAAACAACACTTTTTAACATAAATTACCATAAGCCTAGAAATTACAATAATATTGGTCAATATTGAAAAACATAGATCTGAATTATAAGTTCTTGCGTCTAAACGCTGACGTCTCAACGGCTGCATTCAAACGGTAAAGACTGAGGGATGGTGCAGCTTTTCAATTGGAAGAATTTCAATGGTCACACTTTTTGTAGCTGGTTTTGTAGAGCTCGGGTACCCAGAAAGTAGTATAAATTTTCCGTTAAAATAATACAATAATAATAATAATATCATAGCTATTCCCGTATAAGGAGTAAAATAATAAATAAGATGATGTGATATAAACATATGTGAAAGACATATTCATCAATATTATTGTTTGGGGTTGTAAAGCGTGCCTTTAACTGTTACATTACTAACCCCGACCACTGCTACCATTATCATCATAATACGCATTACAGGGTAATTATTAAATCTGAATTCATACTATGCTAATATCTACACACCCTACATTTATGGTGGAGTGCTACAAATACAGCAAAGGGGCCTAAGCAAAGTCGTTATTTATAGAAGAATAAAAAGATTATTGCAGTTTTATTATTCATATTTGTATTGTTTGCACTATTTGCTTAATGCTCGCTTAGATACTTATTTAGAATATGAATGAAAATAAATTTTCTTTTTCAACGTGTGCCACTTAGGCAACAAACTTAAGCAGTCTATATTGATTTGCCACAATATAAAAAATATTGGTTCCTCTTTTTCATTTGCTTTTAGAATATTTATTAAATCCAAAAAGAGGTTTACAACAATTTTTATGACAAGGACGATTGTAAACTTTCAAAAGAACCATTTATTTTGTTTGTCAACGCTCCTTCTGAGCTGAGAGATTATAAAAGAAAGTAGCTAAAATTAGCACCGTTGTGAGAAAATTAATTCTTAGCTGTTTAAAAAAAATAACAGTTTATTCAAACTACCTCAGTAGAACAAAAATTCTTTGGCGTCACGTTGTCTACAAAAGTAGTCGGTATTTCCTAAATAATATTCTCTATGCCTCTCCAGGTGCTATTGATTGGACACCTGCGACAGAACAATTGACTCATGTTGCTAGGAAACCTACCATTGCACGCTAAATCTGAGGATTTGACAAATCTGCATGCGTCGAGGACTTTGAACTCGATGCCGCTGAAAGATTTTCGTCATAAAGCATTTCTTTTCATAGCAAGGATTTTCTCAACTGCTCTTCTTCTTTTGAATGTACAAAGGGGGTTATTAAATTGTACTTTTCAGAAGTCTGAATATTCAACGTGAACAACCAATATACAATACGAAAAGCTTTTAAATTAAGATAGAATTTTATTTCAATGAAACGTTTTGTTATAAAGTATCACTTTCATATTAAGGTTTTTCACAAAGACATAACTTTTATGCAAAAAAAGTAAAAACCTAATAAGCATAATTCTCTAAAGATCCCTATGTGACGGTTTGTTCGATAACCCTTGTTTTTCAGAATTTTCAGCTTATTTGCTGCTTCAATAGACATAATCTCTTATTACCGGTTCAGCTATTATTTCGATCCTCAATGGCAGGATTATCATACACGAATTAACAAAATCTCGTAATCATTAGCACCTATCTTGATGACTGGAACGCCAGATGTTAGATAATAATTATTATTGCCCAAATTGAAACTGTTCAGTATTTGAAACGACGAAATTTGCTAAATAAAATTGTGGGTTCGGATGGTTTAGCATCACACAAATATGAATTGGGTATTTTGAAGTTCTCCGTAAATCAGTGGACAAACGTAAGGATGTTAGCCAACATTCCGAGTGGTATAACCCTAATATACAATGGGATAAAATATATAGGCTTCCTTGAGATTCTTTATGCCCGGACATTGTGAGTGCGAATGGGTGACACAGTTCAGTTGCTGTGAAAAGATTCCCCACATTAGCATGGGTTAACTGAGATGGCCAAGAGCTTTACAAGCAAAGAGAACCTTTTATGTTATTTAACCTATTCTTTACTTCCTATTTAATCGATATTCGAACACATTTTGACGTTGATCGGTTTTGTTATGCAAATTTAATAACACTTTTAAATTTTCTACAAATTTCCTCACATATACGTAGTAGGTACTTAAAATGGAATTGAAAATCGTTGATGTTTATCGGAAGAGATTGAAATTACTTATTTTAGATTGAAGTATTAACTGCTTATCACGACAATTCATCTGAACTAGGGTCAGTTTTCAGATGTGCAAATAGAAATTGAAATCCAATACGGGGGCAAATACAATACTGTCTTATATATTTTTTACGAATCTTCGTTAAGATTTTTTTACCACAATTGGAACAAGTTTAGTCCCTTGATCTTTAAATTGCTTATCAGATCAGACAATAATGGAGAAGTAATCTTTTAAACCTGAAGGGTGCTTTGAAGTCTAATCGAAAATACGTACTTGATCGACATGTGGACAATAGAAGTGATACACGAAGTTCTTATTGGCATTTTGAGAATTGCAGGTTAATAGGATTTCACACGCATTGAACAAATTTATTGAACTTTTGTACTAGAATTAGGAAAAATTCAGCTATTTTGCAGACGTTTCTCTATGTTCACTCGATGCATTGCTTTTAATTTATTAAAATCGAAGCTGCAGTACTTACTACCTGAAAACTTTACCTGAAAAAACTGTACAATGGATTAATTGATGTCATTGTTCAGAGCAGATGATGGATGGGAAGAAATTAAATCACAAGTGTCCACTAATTTTTGAAGGGAAGTTCGCAACTGCTGGAAAGCGCAACTTATTCTTAGCCCGTTACTTAAAGTTTAGAAACAAAAATTACCTTATTGCTTTAAGAACCGGTTATATCAACAAAATTTCATGGCAAATGTTATTTTTAAATTAAAAGTGAGTACTTGTCAATTTGTGGTAGCATTTAACCGTTAGTTGGTCTTCGAACACCGCATATCTATTTGTTTTGCAAAATTTCTACCTAGCATCAAAAATAAAATTTCTAACGTATTTAATTTGGAATGGGGACACCGCATCTGTTTCGAATAAAATCTACAGATTCCTTCAGAGCCTAAAATTTTATACAAGATTTGTTATAGAAATTAACATAAATTGTGAAAATACGTTGAGTTTTGAATTAAATCGTGGCTTTCAGTCCAGTTAACAATAGCAAATATTTAAATCAAAAATAATCTTGACTGAAAACGAACTAAATTATAATTGTAAAACTTCCATTCTGCAGTGTAATTGATACTTTATTTGGTAAATTTTTATAGTTACATTTAAATCGAGTGAACACATGTTTGATATTAGAATAAATGAATAAGTGATGAATAAAAAGTCAAATTTAAAGGATATCTAATTCACATTAGAGTAGAAATGCGTATATTTGCACACGCCCCTAAGTGATTTTGTATTTTAAAAGAAATATAAATGGCATGCGTGTTTCGAATCACAATTCAATTCTTAGTAAATCGAATAGTGTTATGTTAATTTTTGATTTGTTATACATTTTGCATCGATGTTGTGCTCTACAAGGTCGTTTATGGGAATCAAATCTTATAAATCATAACCGAGTAGGGTTAGGTGCCCTGAATGAATACAAAATCTGGATCGCGACCCATTTTTTTACCAATACTTTTGTATTTTTAACCCTTCACGGTTATGTCTCTATATCGACATTTCATAACAATGGAGTTTTTTTATGCTTGTGCACAATTCATGACTAAATTTTTTTCATTAAAAAGTCCTGAAGGTTTTGGGCGTACATTTTTAATGTACGATTTATTTCTATTGTACTTTTTCAGAAAGATTTTAAATGTGGTGTTAATGGGTGAATTGAGATGTTGCGAAAATACGTTAGATGGTTTTCTAGATTAAAACGGCATGCAATAAATTTTAAGTTTGTTATATATAAGGGGTTCAATTATAATTTATTAATTTTTTTTAAATTTAAAGGACAGATGAAAAAATTCGGATTTGGGTACTACTGCTATATTATTCATTGCATACACTGAGAAAAATAAATTTGTAATGATTATGAAATAACAAAAGTTGTTATCAATACTAAAATATTTTGTAATTACATGTAAAATTTTTGGTAAATGTTATAAGATTGCACCTTGCGACATAATTAATTTGCTAGTCTAAGTAAAACAATGTACTAAAAATTTAGTTCATTTTATTAAAAAATTTAGTCAACAGTAGTAAAAAATTATTCATTTTAAAAAAACATTTATTGTACACAAAAGTTGTCACCAATACTAAAATATTTTGTATTTACATGCAACACTTTTGGTAAGTGTTACTAAGATTTTACCTTGCGATACTAAATAATTTGCTAGTCTAAGTAAAAAAATGTACTAAAAATTTAGTTAATTTTATTACATTTAGTCAACAGTAGTAAAAAATTATTCATTTTAAAAAACAAATTTTTTGCAAGTACCCACTAGATGTGTGATGACGAGGTTTATCAATCGACCTACAATTCCGTTGCGAGATAAAAAATCTGCAAAGTTGCATTTTCAGCATACAATTGCGCCATAATAAAATAGAAGTCGTTGGATTTAGATGTACCTACCTACTATAATATTATAAGAAAGTTTTAAAAGTGTTACAAGTGTTGTGTCTCTGTGTTATTAAATTTTTGTGACTTATGTGAATTTCCATTTGTAATGTTATGTGTGATGGCGAGTGGAAAATTATTTGTTGCTATGCGAAATCCGCCATAAACGGATATGGACAAACGTACCTATACCTATATTGTAACTGAGTAAACTGAGTTATTTATTTTTTCTATACTTATTTGTAATATTTTAATTTTAATAAATTTAATTATAAATTTTGATAATAATAAAATTTTTCAATGTAATAAATGTTTTTGTTTAAGTAACAGTGATGGTAAAGAATAATAACAAAGGTAGGTTATTAAAAAGTACAAAATTTACTAACAAATAATATCACTTCTTACAAATTATTTTAGTAAATGTAATAAGTAAAGTTTAGTTAATTTCACAAAAAGGTATTATGGCAATTAACTAATAAATATTATTTCTTCTTAATAAGCATTCTAGTTACTATAAAAATCCAAGTTTATTTCTCTCTACTAATTTTATTTGTCAAATTAACTAATAAAATGTGTTACTATTGATAAATAACTAACTAAAATATTTTAGTGTCAACGACTATTGTCGTATGTGCTGGTGCCATTTTCAATCAAATAGTTAGTTATCGTTACTAAAATTTATTTACAGCTACAAATCTTTTTTCTCAGTGTAGCTTTCACCGTTCAAGTAGTACATGATTAATTATTATTATTTAAAAGTTAAACTAAAATAAGAACTATTTTTCAGATTTGAAGCAATTAGCCCCCTCTCCGCTGGCTCCAAGATAGTAAGTTCCAGATTAAAATCAAAAAAACCCGCATAACTTTTTAAACTTATAATATGAGGATTTCAGCAAGGATCAATCCAGTCACCCACACTCAGTCGACATTTTACGAATTACGACAATCCTAGCCAACTCTAGAAGTCCAGCAGTAATAGTCACTTTCTACTTTCTGCACTAATCTCCAAAAAACAATTCAATGGTATTAGGAAGAAAATGAAATGCACTTATGAAATGTTCCAATATTTGGCGCAGTTGTAAAAGTTTAATTGTTAACGTCGCACCAGAACTACTAAAAAAAACATTTATGATCCACAAGATCATAAATACTTCTTGGTTGCCTCCAATTTTAAGTGAACACCAGCAACGTAACTAAGAGGAGGTAAACTAGGAGAAAAAATAAAAGAAAATTTTGAGGGGTATGGAATACCCCCCAGGCAATAAGGAAGCATCAAGTAAATGATTTTCCAAATGTAATAACAATGCAAATTTGATCTTTGAAAAATCGTCTTATTGCATAGTCAATAAAATTAATATAAAATATTTATACCAACCTAAAGGAGATTCGTATTTGTAATTATCAACCATTGCAATTTACTTTAGTTGTTATGTTGCTTAATTTTGCTTGGGAGTAGTCTTTGGACTTCTCTAGGTTAGAACCTAGAGAGTAATTATTTTGAAAAATGTTTTTACCGAATTTCTTAATTTTATTACATTTTTAAAATGTAATTATTTTGAGAAATATTTTTACTGAATTTCTTAATTTTATTACATTTTTAAAATGCTTTTTCAATTTCCTATGCGCATAGGATTCGGCCTCACTAGTCTTTGCTTAGCCACGTTACTGAGTAAATTTTAAAAAATTACCATAGTAAAGCATAAGATTACATTGTTCGGGAACAAACCGGGTAATCTTTCAATAAATTAGAACCTTCTACTATGCGATTGTGTTGAAATTTTTTAAAAATAAATAATAATAATAATGGAGTAAGGGAGTACCACAAAAGAATTTTTTTAAATCAACCATGGAAATACATGTATGTAGGTACTTATCTATTTTATCCGGAATTTAAGCCTTGTTTCTTTCAAACTATGGAAATTCAGGTAGCTACGCCCCTGGTAAACTCTTGAGCGACTTCATAAAAATTCTCAAGGAGAAAGATGTATTTTCATTAATTGAGCCAGTGCAACATTGAGAAATTCCACCTCTATAAACTGCCCAAAAGTACTTATATCCTAATCATGAAATAAATAGCAGATCAGCAATGTTAGTAGGGCCAGATAGATTTTTTTTCATTTTTAATTCATAATAAATTTGAAAGGTCTCCAAATTTGTTATAAGCGGTTTTCCAATTTCCTAGTTACACTGCTAATTTTGTTAGAGCTAGATTACCACAAAATACCTACAAAAACTGCAAAAAATTTATTATACGGTAGTATAATAGGAACTGCATCTTTTGAGATTCAAGGTTTTTGCTCGATGATTCTTGTTAAATAATTTTTGATTATTGAGACCTTCAGTAATTTAGTTTATTTTTCTTTGCTTAATTCAGTTTTTGATACTGGATTTAAAAACTAGTTGTCTAAAATGACAGATAGACCATCGAGTCAGTGCAGTTAATTTACCGAATTTATGGTTAATATTCTCAGTTTGAGAGATTCAAATTAAAGAGATAGGTCTCACAAATTGTATTTCTAAAGTATAATCAATAGCAGGGCCGTAGCAAACAAATTATGACAGGATGTAAAGCTTGGTAATGAGTGCTAGTGCTAGGTTAGGTTATTTGACATTGGTCATGGGAGAAAGAGTTCAAAAAAAATTTTTTTTAATACCTTTTTTAACTCTATTTCATAATTTTTGAACCTTTTCTTTAAATCCTTCTTTTTGAACAACCTCCTTATGTGCGCCTTTAGCTAATAAAAAAAATTATTTGTCTGTATTCAAATTTTGTCTACCTTCAAATAAACATAGCTCTAAAACTATCTATTTTTTAGTGTAAATGCTGAGGTTCCTTTTTAAAGACGTATATGTGATGAATGCACGAAAAAGATTAAAATTTTCTGTTAGGTTCTAAATTTGTTCTAAACATCCAATTTTCTTAATGCAGAAATGATTCCAGTAACAGATTTTGTTAAAAGTGAGGGAACTGTCCTTTGTAACAAAAATTGCATTGCTGAAATTTTTAAGTTTTATATGAAAAATATTTAAATATATAAATTATTAACTCCTTGATATTAAATTATATTAAAACTTCAAAATATTGAGTTATTAATAAATTAAAAATTAATTAAAAGATTTATTGAGCTTTCAAACGATTATTTCGTCCGTCATCAGAATAATATACAGAAGTCATGGAAACATGACTTGTTAAAATGTTATAAAATCTGAGCTGTGTCTTGGTCTCTATACCTGAAACATTAAATATTTGTGAAATTAATAAATTAAAATGTTTTTAAATTTACAAGCGCGAGAAGTAGTGGAATTTTGGAAA
The DNA here is from genome assembly GCA_905340355.1 of Rhagonycha fulva. NCBI lineage: Eukaryota > Metazoa > Arthropoda > Insecta > Coleoptera > Cantharidae > Rhagonycha > Rhagonycha fulva. Next base: position 11,947,487 of record HG996555.1, read on the forward strand.
GAGAGGTCGGGGTTTTGGAGAAGAAGACTTTATGGATCTATGATCCATGTTGAAAAAAGAAATAGTTTTTTCTTTTTTGAGATTTTTGTTGAGTGACTTTCCTCCAGTCCACAGAAAATTAGTTGATTTTTTTATTTATAAGTTGGAGATCGTATGGAATGTTCTTTATGATGATAGTATACGAAATTTCTTGTGTATTTCAATCATAGAATAACAAAAAATTGATATTTGGTTGAATAATCATTATTTTTTAATGTTATTTTTTAAACTTCTGTAAACTAGAAATTTGGAAGCACATGGTAGGTAATAAAAGTTTAAATAAGTTTATAAAAGTTATAAAAGTTTAGTAGATAAAAATTACATGAAAAATAAATTATTAACATTTCAAGGACCTGTTTAATTATTTTTGAAAAGAATCAATCATTTTTGGAACTGGAAGAAAACGTGTCTTTTGTAAGAGTAGATGTACGTGGTAAAACCAACGAAATAGAACATAGTGTTTTTTTTGCATGCATCTACGAAAAGATGTCAATTGAGCTGTATAAAAAAGTTTCAAATTGCAATTTATAGAAAGAAATCTGTTAGATTAATATTTAAACTTTTTTAGTACAAAAGTTGTTCAATGAAATTAAATAATGACTTTTATTAAAATTTCCATGCATTCATTACAATTAGTTAAAAATAGCGTTCCAAATAGTCATAGCTAGCAGGAGCATCTAGACATTGTGCTACCTAGTCATCCTTGAGAAAATTTCTCCACTTTTTATTTCAAAATTAAATGAAGGGATTAGTACGTATGCTCAATATTGATATCATTATTAGGTCAATATCAAAATGTGAACATTTCCAATATTGGTACAATATTGCACCAAGCTCCAGCCAACATTGATGCAATATTAATTTTCTATATTGGAAAACAATATTGAACCAATATTGGCTAAATCTTGCAATATTGCAACATTGTGTGCTGAATGAGTACTACTACTGACTATATAACCATTATAATTATTATAAACAGAAATCTACAGTTTAACTTAGAATTTGAACTACGGCACAAATAATTTGGCAGCAACTAGGAAGCGGATCCTAAGACCTTACAGTTTGAAGCCGAACTTTATCACATACTTTTCAAATTTCAAAATTATTTGGTTTATTTATTAAAAGTATCTGTGTGTAATGAGACCATCATGGATGTCTACAAAATTTTAGATATGGGAGACGGGGCAAAATTTATCATTGAAGGTATTTTTTTTTAAATATGTTGAAAATAAACATAGAATAAATATTATAATACCCTAAAATGCTTTTAAGGGAATTGATGGAGGTAGATCTATCTCACATGGCAAATGTATAAATTTTAAATATAGTCTAAACTGGAAAAAAAAATTACCTAATCCTGTTAAAATCATCGCAATCACAATTTTATAAGTTTCTTTTGATAAAAGTGAAACTAGAACCCTTTTTTTCGTACTTGAAAAATTTGGCAATTCTGCTAAAATGTTAAAGAACCCTAACTGACCAACAAAAATAACCAAACAACTTTAATATAGTGAAAAATTGTAAAAACTTTCAAGAATGGTTTTAGACATCTGTGACCGACATTACTACAACGTTATTTTTAAAATAATCTTTGTTGTGAGATTTTTAAGGGCGATTTTAGTATACAATACACTCTTTGTCGTGAGGGTGGTTTACAGGGAGGAAATCGAATTTTTCAAGCCCACTTCCACAAGCATAATACCTTTATTACAAATAATGTGCACAATGTATCTGTATATGTAGCTTTCACAACAAAATAATACAATTTTCGTAGAATAAAAAAATTATTACTACTGTAAATTGGAAAGAATAAAATTTTTATTAACCTTTTCTTCTGTTATACAATACCTACCGCATTGTAAATTTTTAAAACAATTTTTCTTGTTAAAAACAAAGGATTATCAAAAACCACATTTTGCAGATCAATAATTTCATTTGGTTTTAATTGAATTTTGGTTTACACTTGTACCTAGTCGAGTGTCGATTACAGAGTAATGTTAGTTTTGGACAGCAATTAAAACGCCTCAAATTGATTAAGTGAGCGCCGCTGCAATTCGATACCGCGTCGTGACGCCGATCAAACAAAGACGCCCTCAACTACTCCAACAACGTAAGGTCGCATTACAATTAAATCCGGTTATGTTAATTTCAAACTTTCAAACTATTGATTTTATTTCATCACATAAAATAGAATATTAGATTAAATACGTTTGCTAAAAGTAAACTAAAAATTTGTTAACCACAAGTGTATAGCATTCTTATTACACGATTCAATAAAGCGTCGGGTATATCACCCCCAATTTTAACTCAAGAACCTCTTGAAGCTACAGGGATTTAAATCGCTTTCGCGTGATTTTTGATTGGATTTATTTTAATTACGACTTATGTGTTTGGTAAATTTGTCATCCCCTTAAGTGTTGGTTCAAAGGGTGCGTTTTGGAAAGTATTAAAAATTTGGTGGTAATAGGTACCTACTATTTGGATGTGTTATATATTTTTGCAGCCTATTCTTTAAGGTTACATTTGGAATTGTGTCCTGTTAACTAGTGGGTAATAGATGAATCTACCTGCGAACACCTACAACTGGTACGCTGAAATTTCAGGAAAAACATCAAATCCTATCCAAGTCTTTATTTTCGTACTTCCTTCTCAACAAAACAGTGAATGGGCTTAACACTGGCGTACAAAAGAACAAAACCTTTCGGCATTCGTAACGCGTGTATATTTTAGCGAATCTTTTGTTAAATTCTGAATAGAATAAAACTGTACAGTAGATTCAATACTTTGAATAGCCAATATAATACATTGTCATATGGTCTTTTCGCCAATGACAATACATTTGTGTGTGGCATTAGAGAATAGGGTATTACTTCAACAATACGGTCATGCTTCGAATATCTTGGACTCAAATGCCCTCATTCGTAAAGGTAACATTCCGGTGCTGTACTGTCCGCTCGTTCCGCATAAAAGAAGACGTAAGAGTAACGATTGCATTTACATGAATTTTACGTTCGATTAAAATATTTTTTCAAATCTTCATTCGTACTATTCCTATGAATAATAGCAAAATCAATTATTTACGATCTAAAAGCATTAAGCAATGATTAACAGTAACCGGTGAACGTTAACTTTTTATCAAAATATTGGGAAATTTATAGGAAGTCTTGTCCATATTTAATATTTCAAGTTATTAAATGTTGACATTTAAAAATAAAAAAATTTGTATAGGCCGCTGTATTGAAAAAATTTGATAACAATCTCACACCTATAAATGGTAACCATGGTAAAGCATATTTTGTTCAACTATTGGAGCTCACTAGAGAGAAATATAATAAAGGCACCTACGTCAGAATAGAGAATGTTAAACTTCTAGTTGAATTCATACAATTATTACCCTGTCAAATACGAGTCGATATATTGGTTAAATAATAATAACCCAATTACAGGAACTGTTGTTAATTATATCATTGATTGGAAATATCTTTTATTATGTTAAATAGTAAATGAATACAAATAGGACCTACTGGTTAACGTGGATTCGTTAAGGATAAGGAGCAATAATAATTAAGGCATTTTAATGAAGTTAATTTTAAAAAATATATAAAAATCTTGCGTACCTAAATGGCCTCAGGACCAAGCTTATTTAGCTAAGTACGGACCTGGATTTAGGAAGCTGTAAATAGCAAAATAAAATATGTCCGGTCGCACTAGCATCACAATAACAATCGTCTTTTTTCTAAAGCAAAATAAAAACTAAGGCAAAAGTGAAAACTAAAAACCTCTGAAGGCTTTAAGTGTTAGAAAAAGTTGAGAATAATAATAGAAGTGCAAAAGCACAGTAAAAACGAATTCACTATGAAACTACATGATCCTGCATAATACATAATTGTTAACTTCATCTATTACGGTAGTTCAAACTACAATAATTTTCAATTCTATAATAAATTCTATTTTCTTGTTTGAATAGAACAAGAAGTGTGGAATCGTAAAAGAACAAACACAACAACATAACTTAATTTATCCCATTAAAAACAACTATTTATACGTTTATTAATATGACAATTTTCACACTTATTTGTTAAATCGGTCTTTATGTCCTTATTAATTGCAATCAAGAAATATAACGGGAAAAGTTTTCTTTTGTGAACACCGACAATTAAATACAATGAAAACGTTTACATTAATTGTTTTGTGTGACATTTTTGTAAAAATTGCTGGAAGAAAAATAGAGATCGTGGCTTGTACCAAAGAAATTCACAACCTACAAAATAAGTTTTAGGTAAAATTTTAATTTTGAAATACAATTCAATTAGAATACAAAAATGTAGAATATTTTTGATGATTTATTATTCTGATGGTATGAGCGTAGTGGATAATATTTTTCAAATTTATACATTTCAATCAAACGAACCCGTCGTAAACAATGATTAGTAGAAAAAAACCACTCTCATCCATGGTCAATAATAGCAGCTTCATTGACCACCCATTCATCGTTAATGTACTTTAAATGATGCACCTGCCCAAAAATAATAAATAGATTGAAATATTCATGAATTTTCGTTTTATTTAATTTGTTAAAGCGGAATGTATAATTTATTATGTATATTGTGAAAGCAACAAAACCATTATTATTTGTTAATAAAATTAAGTTGAATAAAAGAAAATGGAGAATGTGCTAATTGTACGTTGAGTATTTGTAATTAAAGTAAGAACAAATAATAAACCACGTTCATTCATCAAACATTGCACATCAAAACCACTCAGATTAATCAAAATCTCAACCAGAAACGTGTCTACAAAACACACTTCATATAATCGTTTTACCAACACATCATCAGCAAGAAGACAACAAAATACATCTCTTGATGATTTCACAACACCCCAGTCTTGAATTCATTTCTTGTTTACCCTTCTCATTCAAATAAATCCACTTGCTTATAGCTCTTGTGTAGTAAAAATCCCTATTATCGCTTTGCAGGTCCTTTATAAATGTAAATAGCAATGCGAGTGCAAATATTGCAGCGAATGCGATTGACATACGCCCTAAAGACGGTCATTAGCACGCGGAACCCTGCAGAGATTCAAACCACACAAATATATAATTTCTATTGCATATATTTTTATAATATTTCAATCATAACGGTAAATTTGGCTATCGACTGGAGCTTTTCTCAAGAAAGATATTCATCGCCAGAAATGTTACACCCAGAATCAGAACCCAGATGTAAGATTATAAATAAGTAATAAGTACCACTTTATTACCCACTTTATTGCTGAAACGTGAAAGTGAAAATTGTCAAAAATTTTATTTTCTTTGGTGTCGGTTTATTTCAGTGAAATTTGAAAAAGCAGAAGATTTAACGTTTTACAAGAGTTGGGATGTAATAAAGGGGCGTACAATATACACAATCAAACAATTGAACAATAAGCTTGTTTAAGTACAAAAAGGTATAATAAAGTGTATGGTGTAATAAAACAGAAATACTGCAATAAAATAAAAATAGTTGTTTACAAAAAATCACACCCTAAAATGTGACTGAAAACGAGGGGCCAAGCTGTCTAGATGAAACTGCCGGTCTTTTCTCACAGATATTCATAACTTGAAATTATTATACGGTTATTGTCCTTGTGGTTCCGGATAGAAGGTTCACTTTAGTATATGAGAGAACTCGATCGATCATAACTAATGTGACATGACAGTAAGCATAGGTACTTTGTCTATTGTAATCTGCCTATTGTTGTAAAATGTAGCTAATATTCTTTTAGTTTTGATTTTTTTTTTTGGTTAAATTTATGACAATTGTTACTGCATCGCAGCAGTCATACAAATCACATTTCCGTCAGTCGTGATTGAAAACATTGAATTAATTAACTTTTTCATTAACTCCAGGTGATTGTTTTGTAATTACAAGTTATTGTATAAGGTCGTAGAGAAAGAATTTAACATTTTAAGAATATTTAGAACAGGTTTAACAAAAAAAATTCATTGTATTACAATAGAAGACATTCCACATTCTCTTCACAATGCTTGACCATTATTCCATATTATAGCTTTGGTAATATTCATAATAACGTAGTTTAGTTTTTAATTTTTGGATTATTTTAATATTCCAATAATAATTATTAAATGTAAAAATTTTGAATTATCAAAATTATTTAATAAATTAATTGAATTTAATAACTTGTAATGGATAAAATGTAGCATTTAAAATTAGACTTTACATCGAACATTTTCTACATATAGCTAATTCAATAACGCTCCAGAATTCAAAGCAGAATGCATTCCAACTTGAAAATTTTTACATCAACGAGAATTACGTAATTTTTTTTATAAAAAAAATTAAATAATTTTGCCAATTTTGTATAGGTACCATTGTTGCTACAGACACACTTAAAAATCTGCTTCCGGGGGTGGCATGAGAAATTCTTAACTACATCAAAAAATCTAATTTTAATTTTATGTTTTATCGTTTCTCATCATTTACTTTAGAAGTAAACGTACCCACGAGATTCTTTAATTTATTGGATTGCCAGTTTTCACCTGATTATTTAAAGCATTGACGAGAGATTGAGATTATTAGTATGTGTTACAGCTCTACAGGCCTAGAAGGCCCATGGCTTTTCCCTGCTTACCTTAACCTTATCTTGCAAACTTTGCGTGTGTGACGCAGCCGTATTTACGGTAATGACGTCGACACAAATATCAGGGATCACCACTGTGGATGTCCACCGAAAGGCTGAGTCAAGAAATTCTGTGCAATCCGCGATTTGAACCCAGAATTTCCGCTCTATACTGAACCAGCGATCATATCACTCTATTGCTGTGGCTTGAGATTATTAGTACCTAGTGATCTTAATAAATTTTGACAACTTTTCTGTGCGACACCAAGCAGCCAATTTAAAATTATTTTTGGTGTAAATAGCCAATTGTCGTAGAGGGGAAGAAAAAAAATTAAGAAATTATAATCATCATCATCAAACTTCTTGGATTAAGCTGAATACTATTCCGGCGTCCATCGTATCAGATTGTTTATTTTTACGATCCCCATACCAATTTTGAGTAAAATCCACTCATATCTTTATGATTGAATATATTAATTTTTAATTAAATTTTCTTAACCGTTACAACCAAATGTACACAAATTAGTAGATATTAAAAATAATAAAATTTTGTTGGGATATAAAGACTGTGACGTTAGAAAATCGTAACTCGTAATTTTCAATTAAACACAACTTTTAAATTTAAAGATTAATTTCAGTAAAATAATTTTTAAAATAATATGAAAGAATTAAACTTTGCAAAAATAATTTAAAAAAATTAAGTTTTTGGATTTCGGATGATAAGGCGTACTTTTCGTTTGATACCTTTCATGATGTTCTGCACGATTTGATCTGTCACTCTACTGGCTGCTATTCTCCACTTTACCTTGAATGTTTCGATGTCCTTAGTTGGATTTTTATTTTTTTTTAAATTCTTTTTTTACTCAAGCCCAATATCTTTCAATTGGGCAAAGTTCTGGCACGTTTGGTGGATTAGCCTCTTTTGATACAGTACAAATTTAATATAGTCTTCTTTGAAGAGCTTCAAAGTTTTTTAGTATAATGAGCTGAGGCTAAGTTAGGTCAAAATAATGTTGGACAATCATGCAAATTTATGAATGATTTCAATAATGCTTTTTGCTATACATTAATTTATTTTCAATTTAAAATACAATTAATTCAGGTAAGAATAAATATACATAATTTTAAAAACTAACAAGTAAAAAAATCATACTCTAACGGTAACTTTTACAACGAGTATTTTATTAAAATTATTAATTAGGGAACGTCTATTAATTACGTAAACTCAAAATGAGAAAGAAGTCCGCCAAAATTTCACCAAATCTCATTAAAAGGGAGAGGGAGTCAATAAAAATCTCAGGTCAACTGTAGTCTCCCGATAATACAAAACTTTAATTCTCCAGCCCTGCCAGTAATCCGGTAGTTTTTGAGTTTGAATTGGAGACGAGTGACTGCTTGTCTCTGGGTCAAATGATTGCTGTAGGCAATTATTATTTATTTTAAATGTCATTATTAGTGATTTTCAGTAATCCGGCATTTTCGGTAATCTGGTCCCAATATCTGTCGGATTAAAAGGCTTTCTTGGCAGATTACTTTCGGTGGTTTGCCATTGCCTTCCTGCGGAGACCACTGTACATTATTATAACAGATATAACATGCATAAATTTAATTATTTAAAAATCATGAGAGGAATGGGGGTCTAAATTTAAAAAAGGTATCTTATACTTATACAATTAATGGACGTTCTCTTATCTGTTCTTAAAATATTATAATTTTTGACGATGTTGCAGATGGAAAGTTATGTCAAATTTTCTTCGAGTAGTCTAAAAATCCTGACATGGTTAAATATTTTTTTTTAAAGTTGACCAATGCTCATTTTGTTTAATTTTATTGTGAAAGAACTTCAAAAAATTGTTTTTATGTTTCTTAAGACATTTTTGATTTTTTTGAGGATTTTTGGATATATGTATTCTAGTACATAGTAATAATAAAGAAATTTTTCCTTCTATAGTCAATTGAAAGGCTGAAAGTTTTACACAATGACTGTCTTTTTACATAACAAACTTTGTAAAACATTGCCATAAAAAAATTCCAAAAGATTATTTTCAAATAACCAACCTCATATTTAAAGGTGAGATTTTTAGGTCGTATAAAATCAAAAAAAGGTACCTAAAAAGGTTCTAAAAAAAGCGATTTTAGGTCCTATAAACACAAAATAAGGTTCTATAAAAGTACTAAAAAAAAATTTATACCTAAGCATTTTTAGACAACCACTGAAAATTTGTAAATTTTCTTAGGTTGCCATATATAGTAAGCTGCCCCACCAAGCAACAAATTCAAATTTAAAAAAACAATAAAAAAATTCTAATTTAGGTTAGGAGCGTCGTAAGGGTGAGATTTTTGTTTTATTTAAACTGAAAATTAAAAAAAAGTTTCCAAAATGCTAAAATAGGTCGTAAAAACTAAAAAAAGACAAAAAAAGGTAAAAATAAATAAGGCTTAAATGTCGTAGTTTTTCATGAAACGAATTTTGGTACCAATAAAATAAACAAAAGACGTAAAATAAAAAAAAGGTAAAAATCTCATCTCTAGGTCAAATTGAATATGAGTCGATTAACCTTAAGAAATATAGAAAATAAATCTTAAGAAGAAAACCACGTTTTGCGTTTCATCACTCCCCCCTTTTTTTAAATTTTTAGTCATTTTTCTAATATTTTATCTAGTTTTACCTTGTCACTAAAGTTTTAAATGATTTTTAAAGTGTTTTTATAAAATTTTCTTGTATGTTGTTTCTTTTCTTACGGTTAAAAATTCAAAATTTTTAACGTTTGGTTAAGTTTGTTTAATTCTTAAGAAATATGTTAATTTAAGCTTAAAGTTTATAAATTATATTTATTATAATATAATTTATCTTTGTTTAGAACAAAAGATTTCAGAAAAACTTTATATTAAATTCTAAAAAGATTGATATTGATCTCATATAGGAGCTCAGCTAGCCTTGAGTGAAAATTTTTATTGCCAAAATTATTATACATTTTTAATATTACGCAATTGATATAATTTTAATTCTAATTAAGTGCACCAAGAATTGGGCTATGATAGTGAATAATCCGGGAAGTAAAAAATTTTAATTTTTGAAAAACTGATTTGGAAGATAGAAATAATTTTTAGAAAAATTGAAAGCCCGATTGTTTGACTACGATATATTATAATTGCGTTATGTACCTGTATTAAAAAATTTTTCCTCTGTTTTCACTGCAATGTACCTATACATCAGCGGCGGTTGATGGATGCTCAATATAGACGGTGTTCCAATGACTAATTGCTGGAAAAAGAGTGCAAAAACCAAGCTCTAAGATTAAATGTTTGTGTTAGTGCTGGAAGGTTTTTGTAGCATGATGTTTTGTTTTGATTGTTGTTTGAAGTGATGAAGGCAGTAGTTGCGTTTCGCTTAACCGTGTTTTCGAAAAATTTGACTGCGGTGTGATGAAAGAGTGTGGGAATTCATGGAATATGTGTTAAGCAGTGGAGATTGTATATTTCCGTGTGTCTGGATTGCCCCGGTGATCACGCGAAGGCACTTGTTTTGGATTTTTTGGATATACTTTGAACATGTGATAGAACCGCTTTACTCCAGACTAGACAGGCATAAAGGATAATTGGGAATATCATAGTTTTTTATAGCTGAAAGCGTAATTTTGAGTAGAGTTTATTTGTGCAGAACAGGAGCGGTTGTTTTTTTGGCTGTGTTTTTTTCGAGGTGAGGTCTGAAGGTGAGTCTTTCGTTGAGTGTTACTTTCAGATATTTAGTGGTCTTTGATTGGTTGATTTCTAAGTTGTTGAGTTTAAATTTGTTTGTCACCTGGTCCCATTTGTGTGCAAAAATTGTCATAGTTTTTTTGTCGTTTACTTTTAGTCGCCAGTAATCACAGCAGTCAAGAATTTTGTCATCGTGGGTTTGAACTTTTGTTATAGTGTAGTTTAGCCAGCCTAGAGTTTTACAGAATAATCCAGACTCTTCTTGCAGGGCGATGTGTGGAAAATGAAAAGTATTGAATATGAAACTTGGGGATCTACAGGTAATCAGAAAATTTTGAAGAAAATAAATTAAATGTTCTTTACACAGGTACTATTTTTAGCACAATTAGTCTTATTATAATTTTTATGTGGTTTACATTTTTTTTTAGGGTGAGCTGTGCCTCACCCCGATAACATATTATCTTTTTTTTTTTCTAAGAAATCTCTTCCTTTATTAATTTTTCTAATTAATTTTCTCTAAAATTTTATCTATTTTTCTATTAGAGATATTTGATGTTAAAAAGTGCTCTTTTTGAAATAATTTATGTTTCGGAATTTTTAGAAAAGAATTAGGATTATTTTGGGGGTTAAAACTTAAAATGAATGTGCAAATTCAACTAGTTAATATTCCTATGTTTAAAAAAAATTAACATATAAAATATTTTCTTTCTTGCTTTTAAAAAAAAGCAATAAAAATTAAATAATTAATGTGAATGTACAAAAAACACCAAAATTTTGAAATTTTCAAGCAATGATTTTCAAATTGAGTAACCCAGCTAATTCTTCAGATTCGAAAAAATATATTATAATTTTCGGATAAAAATATAATATTCAAAAATCAAATGTGACTTTGTTTTTCTATAAATGTTTTTCATATTTACTGTTCATCTAAAATTTGATAAAGCTTGTATGAGAAACAAGTTATCTTTCTGATTGAAATATACGTTCGTTGGCATTTTAAAATAAAAGCCCCAGTATGATAATTTTATAATAGAGTTAGGTATAAAAAAGAGAAAGAAATGCTTAAAATATTTCCTAGACATAGTGGCGACCCGCGTCCACTTCAGTAGCACAACACCTGAGAATTCCTAAGAACCACCTAGTGAGAGTTACACCCTCAAACCAAGCCTTAGTGGAAGTGCATATAAACAACTATTTCAAACCAGTTTTGCATTTTAATTTTAAATCATTTTTTAAAAATAGCATAGTAAGTTAGTTATTAATGTGCCTATTGTGTACATTTAGCGTGAAAACTAATTTGAGTTGGGTAAAATATTAAGAATAATAAAACTTTTTTCGGTAAGTTTAGGCAAACCCTTTTCCGCAACCCTTTTCATTTTGTTAAATCAAGTCGACAATAGAAACTCCCTAACTGTGAACAATCATAATGAAGCAAATCGAATTGGCACAAACATTCTCAGCGGCGTATATAAGGGAATTCGCTGGTAAAACTCACTACTTCAGGTTCTGAACTTCTAACATTAAATCAAATATAAATATCACAGCGTGATTTCAAAGCAAGCTGTGATTTTTGACACCGGCATTTTTATTAAAAATTTTTACCAAACACCTTTTAAACCACAAGAGAATTATTCACCTTAACCATAATTTTTATGTCGTCACCAGTTGAATTTTATTCCGAATCAATATTTTTGGTGCTGTAAGAAAATAGTGGTAGTAACAATTTTAAAAGTGGACTTTCGAATGAGTTATTTACAATGGCTTTAATGCGGATGGACATTTATAGCCTTTTGCTTGACGCGGCAAATCTCGAATTTGCTTTCTTTTGTTGGTCCTTTGTCAGGATAAATCCGTAACTGTTGGCATTTATAACCTGGACTCGCTTATCGCATCCATCGCTTACGTTTAAAAAGTAAATTTAGTATATGTATTTACCATCATCACCAAGTGCTCGTTTTAATTACCGGTTAAAATTACTTACTAAGTGCCCTTAACATGAAAATGAAGATTTGTCAACTCACGCGTCGTTCAATTAATCTACCACTTCTTTCCTGCTGATTGCTTCCATTCTTTACACACGACATTATTCGTTTATACGCCTATTCAGGCATAATTTATCAAAAATGATCTTTATACTCTCTTACAACATGTCTAAAAAATAATAAATGAGAAACACAGAAAATCCATGAATGAACTTTTAAAATTTTAAATGTATAGAATATTTTAGGCATTTTGGAAGGAAAGCTCATTTGTAAGCCTACCTGTGTTGTAAAAAATGGTCATAGGGGGTGTCACACTAAAATACAATAGGGTCTGGTCCAACTTTACCAGACACACCGGCGCCGAATAGAACCTTCTGTATAGAAATAACTGACCCATCTCAGACTGCTTGGCACCCTAACCATCGCTCAGAGATGTAATACAGAAATGTGACTTTTATTTTATAAATTACACCAATAAAAATATATAAAAGCAAGTTGAAATATTTAGTCCCATTTTTTAGTAAACTATAAAAAAATTTCAAAGCTTTTCATATTACACAATTAAAATTTAAATAAAAGTTTCAATTTAAACTTTTGTATTTTAATTTTTATTTATTGATTATGTAAGTGTCAACATTTATGTGTGATTTATTTAAATTGCGTATGGCGATTGGACACAAATCGACAAGTTTGTAACAGAACATTTTCATAATTTATTCACTTCACTTTTATGAAAAATCACATTTTTCGGTATTGCTACTTAAAATATACTTTCTTTTGTAAAACTTTTTGGTAATATTTTAACAGCTGTCTACCTACGCTTTACGCTACATCGTTGGAACGATTTTACATAAGAATAAATCATTTCCTATATGTATTAACAAATAAAAAATACATTTGTAGCATTCTTTCTATTTTTAAATATCAAAATTATTTAGATTTATTGTAATTGAATGCAAATCTCATATTTTCAATACGTGATTTATTAGCAAATTATTTATATTTTGTATGAATTACTGGATAGTTCACCCATTTTCAGATTGATTAATTTCTTGTTTGTTTACTTTTGCAAAAAGAGAAGATTTATTTTTGGGCATCCTATACAACTAAACGCTGTTGGCTGTTTTACAAATCAGTTAAAAAAATATCTATGGCTACTGTAAAAATTCAAAGGTGTAGCTTATGTTTATGTAATGGCATAACGAAAGTAAAGTGCCCATTCTGGACTTGTGAGTCAATGTAACTCTTATGGAATGTAAATTGAACAACTCTTATCTTGGTAGTAGCAATACTTGACTAATAAAGCATTGTTATTTCAGTAACATAATCACCATTGCTACATTATAAATACCAACTTAACATATATGGGTTTTTGATAAATTATTCAAGCTGGGTGAGTTATTGAAACCGTACAGTAAACAAACATGACTTATTTTTATTGTAATCACCTAATTGAAATAATAAACAAAGGTTTGGATCAGACTTGATTATATTGCAGTACAATTTCGGCAATGCAAAATTTGCTAGGTACTTTGAGGTTATGTTAACACCGCTTATTACCCATTTTATTGTAAGAAGCGTAGTGGAAGAAAGTATTATAATAAAAAATCCGGCAATGTCATACAAGATTAAGAACCGTGAACTTACATTTATGTATGAATAGAGGTCTCTTACAACCTGTGACAAAATAGTGAATGGAATGGTTCTTGATCTTGTGTAAAAAGAATAGAGTATAACATATAGAAATTTGAAAAAGAACATTCTGTATCAATGGTGAGCTTAAATGGAATGCTATAGCAGGTAGAGAACGTATTGAGGACATATTTTGTTTTCTGTGAAAACTGACCACACCTTTTATATTTTCGGAGTAATTCTTTCACACGTTTTAAGGGTTTCCGGTTTTTTGTTATTGAATTCTTTAATAACAACATTGTTAGTTTGAATTGTTTTGCTTATGCCGATCTTCAATTTTTTTAGGTAGTAGCATTCTGTATTATTGGTTTTGTGTTCAGCTTAACAAATAATAACAATTACCTGTTTTATTTTTCAAGAGACGATCGTCATAATATCCGTCCCTAATTTTTTTCTCTAATTATTTTGCATCCTGCAAAAACCTTGAGAAGATTTTGCCTTGCCACTAAAATTGTTACAAGCAATAAATTGATTTTATAATCATTAGTCATTGTATAAATTAATAAATACTGTAGATGTAAGTTATCCAGGTGGCTTTTAGAATATAAAGACAGTTGACATTAAGGCGTTTCCAACATCCATTTCAAACAAAAAACATACAATTACATAACAATAGACCATCTACGCCTACTAACACTGGATAGTGATGTTCCTTAACACGGTTTCAAGATAACATCAGAGCTATCTAAGATCTTTGCTTTAAAGACATCGCCGAAATGAACACCTGAGAGTTAAAGTATGCAGGCAGCGAAAGAGGCGGTCGATGTAAAGAAAAAATTTATCAGATTCGTTTAAAGTCAATCTAACCATTGTATACTTTAGATTGATAGACAGAAATTTTAATTTCGATTTAAGATTGAATGTCCATTTAGCACGCTACTAAAAAACTACAACTACCACACGTTTCATGGTTATTAAGCAAAATATAAATCTAGTTTTTATAAATAATGTCCAATAACAATTTTGGATACTTGTCTATCAATAAAATATACAAGATATCTTGTTTGATTAATAGTACGCCCTAATTGGATATCAATGGGTTTTCTAAAATTTTACATTTAAAATTTTTCCCCATTACAAAATATGTAATTATTGTACAAATATTTATGGTTTTATTGCAGCAGGTGAGATTTGGTCATAAAGTTGCATCGAAAACTGGCAAGCCTTTTCTTATGCTTGTAATATTAATATTTATTATAACTCGTTTTGATCTCCAAGGGGGATCTTTTGGTGCTACTGCCTCATCTTTACCCCGCCGATGTTCTACAAGAATTTCACGTATGGAAATTATCATTTAATTTATCACATATTATTCTATTGTACCATTTACATAAAGGTGTTAATTTTATTTATTTGTTGTATTCATTACTTAAATTGCCCAAAACTTTAATTTTATTATTACAATTTAATGATAAATAAGAAACTTTTGTTTTGAAACCTAAACCATTTTCTAACAATAAGTGAAATAAGTTAATTTGCTATGGGGTATTTAATTATACCGAACTTTGACATCAAACGTATTTACTCTGTACGTGTAACTAAACCACAACATTGCAAAGCCACAGCTGTAAATTTTGTAAAGCAAGACTTAAATGTAAAATCATATTAAATTCCTACATCTGTTAATTGATTGCTGTTTTTCTTTCTTTTATGAGTTGAAGGTTATTAAGAAATTACTTCAAATTTGATTGGCATCACATAGAAATGGTACGACTTAATAAAGAAAAGTTTATTATTGTATTTAGTATATTATGGTACACTAATATCTATGGTACAATGAGGGTCTATTACACAATATATTCTATGTATAATATTGTTATTGTTACCATGTATGAATTGCATTGCAAAGCATAATTCATTTAATTCAAATTATATAGGTATAGGTAATATTTTTATTTTAGAAATTTTGTATATGTAAAAGATGGTCCAAGAATTCGGAAAACTTAAGCAGCGTATTCTATTAGCCAAAAAATGAAAATTTTTAAATAAACTTAAAAACCGTTATACCTAATCTATAGTATCTAATCCAATAAATATATCGATAGTGAGAAATGGTTCAAAAATTTAATAAAATAATTTCTATCAAGTTACACTACATCGACCACACTATTATAAATTAATTTCTAAAAACTATTTTTTAATAATAAATTAAAATATTGTAAAATATGAAAACCCTATAATATAAATGAAATTTTAAAAATGGTCGAGCTATAGCTAGAACACATATTAAACCAATTGGAATATTATCATATTATTAATACATTTTTGATTGAAAGTTGCAAATGTAATAAACTCAAGATCAATCTGTGAACTACGGAGAAGCAAATTATAGTGCATATTAATAGCAAATGTTTTTTTCTTTCTGATGGCTTCATATATTCTGGTTTTTATATTCAGTTTTTTGTATAATTCTTTAACTGGCTTCCAGATGTGTCTGTAACGCTGATTTTTTATGTTAATGATGGCAATTCATTAACACAAAGTAAATAAATTTTCTTCTTCTTTGGGTGTTTATTCGTTTCGGATGTTGGCGATCACCATAGCAATTTGCACTTTATCTACAGCAGCTTTAAAATGTTCCACTGTCGTAAGTTCCAAGTTTGTAAGTTTTTCAACCATGATATACGTTTTCTTCTATTCATCTTTCCCAGCAGGATCAATTGCAACAATTCAAATTTCCGGTATTCCAGCTTTCGCGTTTTTATTTTTCTTATTCTTTCAAGGACCATTTGGTTTGTAATTTGATTCACTCAGAGTATTCTCAGTATGAGTCTGTACAACAATATTTTAAATGCTTCTATCTTCTTACAAGAAGCCTCGTCTGTTAGAGTCTACGACTCTACCCCATATAGTAGTACTGCAAGCACATAGCATCGTAGTAATTTAGTCTTTGTTTTCAATGACAGATTGTGGCATCTAAACAATCTAGACATCTTCAGAAACGCTGATCTAGCCTTTTCTATCTTAATTTTTATTTCAATGGAGTGCTCCCAATCCTCATTTAGCGTTGTTCGCAAATATGTGCATTTACTAACCTTTAAATTGTTTGCGGACTCACCACCACCTTTCTGAGATGATTTCTGTTTTTATATATCACAGTTTTCAACAATCTTGCTACCAGTTTTTCCAATATCCAAATAATCTGCAAACAGCACCACGTCGTCAACAAAACGTAATGTTGTTAATATACTCTCCACTGTGTGCACTCGGCGGCGACAGCACAGATCTCTCTCGTACACTTCGTTTAATTCTAATATCTCCTGATAACTCTTCCTGTATTCGTATCACTGACGTCTGGTTCCAATATACTGTCGTGTTCTTACGAACAACTCTTTAAAGTCCGTGCCCAATTTGTTGTAGTTTGCAATAGGAGGCCCTCCCAGGGAGCGAGTTCAATAGAGATTTCAAAATTTCCACAATTAAATAAAACAAATTTATGCAGGGTATTAACAAAAATTTACTTAGACGAATGTTGGTAATAATTAAAGTCTTGACTACAAGCAAAAACGAAATTTTTGTCATTAAATCAAATTCAACAATAGAATAAACCAGATTGACGTGATCTATTCACAAGTTCACACATTTACTATGTCAAATTTATTACTATAACTTGTAAATAATCGTACGTTGTAATTATTGTACAAGCTGAAAATAAAATAATTGTGCACATAATAAATTAAAATTGTTTGATTTAAATATTCGCGCCGACCTGTAATAGAACGCGTAATTCACAGCTAAACGCAGCCATCGGTAGCAACAGAAGTTTGTAATGGACGTACACTACACGAGCTGACAAGATTCATCGAAATAAAGTTATTTACAACCACAAACGAATTAATCCAATAATTAAATAGCTGTAACAGTGCTTTAAAATTGGTGTAAAAGTGAACTTAATTTGTTATAAACAAAGTTTCCAGGTTTGAAAAAGTGTGTCTCGTGCATGACCTCGAATTCCTCAAACTCATAATTTTCAAATTCCAGATAAAAATAATGTCGAAATAACGCAAAATAAAAGAATTCAAATTCTAATTACCCTATGATGACTTCATAAAATACCATTATGAGAAAATAAATCGTGATGAGATTTCACACAATGTACGGCCATCATTCCAGTTTATCAGGTAAATTATCCAAAATTTCATATTCCATTACCCAATCTTCCAGAAATTATAATACTCATTACGCTGACACTTCACTAATTATACTTGTAATTATAATTCACAAAGTATTTTCAAAATTGTAACATTTCATAACTTATCGAGAAATTTCATTATTATCCTCGATTTCACAACTTTACTCTTTCGCTTCTCAGTCAGCAATCCTTTCTCGCACACCAATTTTTCACTTCCTGTCCTTTAAAGGTTTTTGGAAATCGTGTCTCATGTCGATTGGTCATTACAGTCAGCTAAAAATTGAAAAATTTCAAAAAAAAAATTAAATGTTACCAATTTTATTTAAATTTGAATCACTTCCAACACCATCTAGTTCTATCAGCACAAAACACAAAATTACAGGTCTCTTCGTACGCACTCACTTTTGTTTTAAAAAGGTAAACAAATTAACAATACAAAAAAATTTAAATTCTTTCAGGTTTCGGAACAATACTCCACCTATAAAAATCTCGTTTTTAGCATACCAAACAATAGGCAACAACTGAATACAACACAACCGCAATTCGTCCAAGTAAAAATCAAAATTACTCAAATTCTAGAAAATATCAAATTAAACTTTTAATTGTGGAAATTCTCAAATGGGCAATTACCACGGGTCATGTCAATACATTGTTGATGATTCTTAAATTGTGAATATCTATTCATTCATCTATTTTTAGTTTATCAAGCCGCACATTATCAAACGCCGTTTGGTAGTCCATGAAACAGACAAAACCGTCACAGTTGACGTCTCCTCATTTTTGGAATAGCACTCGTATACTAAAAGAGCCTCTATTGTTCTCATCGCATTGCGCAAACCAAACTGTGTACGACTGATGAACCTATTCCTCGCATATCCTAAAAATTCTTTTGTTTATTACTTTCAAGAATAGTTTCAAAAGGTGGCTCATGAGGCTTATGGTGTGGGAATCACAATTGTTTGGCATTTGTTTTCTTTGGCAGCAATGTAAACGTACATTTCAGCCATATTTCTGATGGTATTTCCCCGCTGAGAATTTTTTTGGAGAGATTTTTTTGGATATCATCCGGTCCAGGGGATTTTTTTTTTGAGCTGTTTGATTGCCTTACTGACCTCATCCGCTGTGATTCTAGGACGCTCGTACAATAGTATTCTTTTGGATGTTCTCTGTTATCTTCAAAATGTTCTGTTATATATGCTTTTCAGGTATCCATTTTCTTCTGAATTTTCCTCTTGTGATAGATCTATATATTTCGGCAGCTTTTCTGACTTTCTTATGCCTATTAAACAGATCGTACTTCCTTTTCAGTTCCTCTATTTTCTCGCATTTCTCCCTCATCAATTTCTTCTTTTTCGCCCTTATTTCTCTTCACACTTGTCTTTGTTTTTTTCTAAATGCCATCTTGTCATTTCATTTTTTCTTGATTTAATGGATTTAACCAGAGCTTTTTTAACCGAGTGTTATTATTTTTCTAAAATATTTTTGCTTCAAATTAAAAAACTGTGTCAAAAAGCAAAAATATCATGCTTTATATTCAAACCTCACAATAACTTAGTTTAGGCTTCAATGCTAAGTACAAGTAATAATTTTATTTATAAAATTCATCATTTAGATCAAAAATTTCAACTGCGAAAAAAGCAAAAATAACAGTTTTGAACAAACTTTTTGTGAACAAACACCGCGACGAGAATTTTATATATTAGATAATTTTTTTATTTAATAAAATTAATCAAAAATAATAAAATGGTAAAACAATTATGGTGTTTTATCCTTGTCAGCCTTTCCAGTCGCATCCTCATGAGCTCATTTGCAGTCGCTCACCATGTTCCTTCATTTTTGCCGGTTTTCTGCATTTGTCACTGTTTCCCATAAGGGTCGTTTTGTTGTAATTTTTTATTATCAATCCATCTAATAGGTGATCTACCTCTTTGTTTTCTACCTTTCACCTTTCTCTGAACTACTAACTTTTTTAAGTTTGACCCAATTTCTACAAATCACGCGTCTAAAATATTGCATGATGTGTGTCGACTGTAAATGGTCGACAATCTGTTTTTTGTTTTAAATTTCTGTTAAATCAACACGTTTGTTCTTTTTGCTGTCCTTGGAATTCTCAGCATACGTCGCCAGCACCACATATCGCAAGAGCGTCAGCGCTTCTGCTATGCTGCAATGCTTCTGCGTCAGTTCGTCTGCCATCTTGATGGTCCATGACTCCACACCGTACAAAAAAATTAAAAAAATTATGGTCCAAACTGGATGAGTCTCTGACGTTCACTTTAATTTATTTGGCTTCGTCAGGTTAGGCTTCACTAATAGCCAACAACGTAGTATCATCTGCGTATTTTAGATTTGTTATTCTTTTTCCACCTATCTACTCGCCCGCCATCCTCATATTCCATCATCTATCAATTGTTCGTAAAATTTTTTGCTTTGATGAGGCATCAGTGCAATATTGTTCGATAGTTTTTACACCTTCTTGTGCAGCTTTTTTGTGAAGTGGTACCACATCAAAAACCACTAATTTTGTTTCTATTTTTAAAAATAGTTATTACCATGAAAATTAAAATGCAACTATCCATGCATTAGCTTCTTCAATTCTGAACCCTTTCTATCATTAATTTTTAGATGCTTCGCTAAACACAAACTTGACATCAATTAAATTGTATCCTGGAATAACCACTACAATTTGTCTTATTTTAAAAAATTATTAAATTAAAACCATGACCAATATTTTACATAAACACGATCCATCTTCCGAGCACGATACACATTTCATCGGGGTATCAGTGTGCACCCCAAATTAGTGATGGCACATTAACTCTACAGAATCTATGGTCTTGCAAACACCATCATCTGCTTTTATTACATGTACCCAACTTATGGGTTTCATAGAGACCAATTTAAACCAATAAGGAGTTGCATAGATGTCCGAACGAATTATGTATAAAATAACGTCCTATATGTTAACTACATATGGCTCAAAATTATTACGCTAAACTTGCCAAGATGTGGAAACCCGACAGACATTATTCAACACTGCACCCTATATCCCCAACACATAAGATTTAATTTGCTTTTAAAGGGATGCTGTTTGTTGGCCGGATTTTATAGTATCTATTGAGCGTGTTTTATTTTATTGTTGGTGTTTGTTGTCTACTTTTGTTAGGTTAGCAATGTGCAAGTAGTGTCTATTGTTGGGTATTTATTTTAGTAAGCCTGTAACGTATTCATGAGAATTTTTTTCAAGGATTAACGCTTGTTGTAATCCATCTTTTCAATAAGAATAATGTGCCGTATATTTTAAATTTGCTCTGATATTTGACCCCAAATTAAATTGCTTTATAATTAAATTACTCTCGTACGGGTCAAGCCATTTTTAATTTTTTTACTAAAATACTGTTAATTTAAATAATATTTTATTCAATTCACAATAATGGAATATTTTTCATTGTGAATTAAAATTTTTGCTTTTATTTCGTATAGTTACCCCTTTGATTCAGAGTAATGTGATTAATAGAATATGAATGTGAATTGATTAAGCGAGACAAGGTCTATACAACTAAACTCGAGTGTGATTCAATCATAACTTGTCATTTTTTGGCACCCTTTGTGTGTGGCCAAGCGAATCGACCGCTTAAATTTTAAGTGCCTAAATTACATAGTAAATAAATTTAATTTTAATGTTATTAATTACGAAAAAAATTGTAAATCTTTTCCAAGAATGTTTTCTATTACGATTGCAAATATTTTAGGCACAAAAAATTATTTAATATAACTATAATAGATATAATTAAATATAATAAAACTTTAGTAAACGAGAAATTTGTCAGGGAGAACGCAGAACAGCCGAATAAATTAAGTCGCAGTAAAAAAGTTTTAATAAAAGCTTTTAAAATCAAAATAATATTAATATTAATTTTTTTTATTACAAAGTTTAATTTTCAAGTGTTCAAGTAATAAAAGTATCGAGCACCTACCAGTAGCGTTGACTATTTAATTTAAAAACTAAATTGTTTTAGTAACAATTTGCCATTTATACAAAAAAATTGCATAAAATTTAAAAAAATATGATAATTCTTATCGGTGACCTCTTTTTTGTCTTACATAATCGTAATAATTATATATGATAATAAACAAACATTTAAATTTCTATTTTACATTCACAAATTTTGCGAAATTATAAATTCGCAAAATTTGCATTGATAAACCTTTAAATTTTAAATGTAATTTTAATTTTTAAAAATCACAAAAATTTAATTTATTCCCGACAGCCCAATAAAAGTATCTAGCAAATATAATATTTTGCAATTTTAACATGAAAACTTGTACATTTTGATTTAAATGGTGAATTTTATTATGTTTTTGATTATCTATTGTTCTATAAATTATAATTAATTTAGCAGAAAGTAAATTTTCTGTGGTAATTTAAACCTAAATCCATTATTTATAAATTATATCTAAAATATTTGATAAAAATTTTGCACATATTTAAAATAGTGGCATTCGTTAGAAATTTGAGTTTGAATTTTAAATAAATTACAATTTAAAGTAGTACAAAATTTTTGTAGTCGCAAATGCTAATTGTAAAAATGCTTTATTCTACTACTTACATTCAAAGTATAAATATCCAAAAGGTGCATAAAAAATTTCAGTAACAATTTTTTCAAAATGAAAGGCTCATTGTTTTTTGTAAACGTTGTATATGTCGTGTCGATTTTATCAGTAGTAAATGCTGATAATTTTGCTGCTAAAGCTTCAGAAAAACAACAACTGAACCAAATATATCAACAACATAAAGAGCAACAACAATCGCTTCATCTGAAACACCAACAGCAGCAGCAAAAATTGCATCAAGAACAGCAACAAGAACAGGACCAACTACAGAAGAAACAGCAGGTGGAGCTGCAAGTATTTCAAAAGCAACAACTGCAGTTGCAACAAGAAATACTTACACAACAACAGCAAATACTAAATCAACAACAGCAGCAACTAAAAGAACAAGAACAGCAAATGCAACAGCAACAGCAAGCTGAACAAGGATCGGAAGGATCTGTATCCGGACCAGGAACAGGTAAAGTAATTTAAAAATAATTACCAAAATCAAAATTTTAAATAAATAATAACAATAATATTTTTAGGTGCTTTTTGCAAATTAGGAAAACTAAATTTGATTACATACACCGCGCAGTGCTTTGATAGCTGCGGTACAGTTCAAGTGAATTTTGCTAGATGTCCGAACGGTAAAGTCTGCTGCTCAACAATTGAAGCTGTGGCTAAGATTGTACTTAAAATTGGTATAACTAGCAATTATTAAGCAATTACGCACATTAACAATCTATTATTTGTTAAATCACATAAAATTTTGAATCGATTTTGAAATCTCCAACAATTATTGTACAACTTCAAATAAAAAACGTTAACAGTGAGATAGATACGTTTCAATTCACTCTTAGTCATTGTAATAAAATTATTTTAGTTTACTTGTTATAAATAGAAAGCGTGAGCCCTTACTATAAGTTTTAAAGCGGTGTGTTTTTGTTCCCTAGATTAAATTAAATCTGGCCATTGTAATGATAAAATGTGTTTTGCGCCATTGTGGTTATTGTAGTTGGTTCAACCCTGGTCTTTATCCTTTATCAGCTCTACATATGTGTGTCCTTTGTTTTGTCCACTAAACATTATTTAAAATATGCAAAATAAAACTCAGTAGGTATAATTATTTTTTCTAAGGAAAAGTAAGTGAGTTAGGAAAAAATAATTTTTGATTATGTTACGACTTCCTTAAAAACAGGAAATTATGGTTTTTATGGAACCTGATGGCGCCAATATTTTAAAAATTTTACAACGACGCGTCATGATGAAGCTTTTTCAAAGTGCAATAAAAGTACTTAGAGCTGAAATTGCGTTAGATGACTTTTACATTATTACCCTTAGCCTCTAAGATTTCTCAATTTGACTGAAACTGATTATTACTTTTTGCCTCAAAAAAAAATTACATTACTTCTGGATACAACAAATAACATTTTACGCTGATCATTGTAGCAAATCCATTATATTCCACAATTGCTGAGGTACTATTTTGGAATCATTCAAGTTTACATCCTGTTAAAAATTATTACCTCATTTTTATGTTTCATAAACAAAACCACTTCAATAATTTTCTTCCATTGTTAATAGAAATTGAAAACTTTGACCACGATTTGAATTCAAATGATAAATAACAAAGTTTTGTTTTTAAGGTATATTTTTACTGCATCTAAATTGCGCTCGCAACTTGCTCGGAGTGCTTTTTGAAAAATCAAGTTATATTGCAACTTTTGAATTGTTATCGAATTTAGTTCCTAATGATGTAAAATTTTGTTTATTGAAAGCAAACTTAAGGAGCTTAACTAGACATGGTACATGTATTATGCAAAGGGTTGTAATAAATAAAGTAAACCACAAACATATAATTTTATCAGATCTTATCAAAAAAAGTGCTTACAACATAGAATGGCCCTTACAAATTACTTTAGTGTGTCAATACAATTGTAACCTAATCGTTCGATCGCACATTTAACTTTCATTGTTGGAATACACAATGAGTGTTTGCCAACCAACGCTGCACAGCTGGTCTTAATATAGGGTATTTAAAGGTTTTCACCCTTATGGTATAGTATGGTATGAGTCAATGAATGTGGCATTACATAAATAGCGTATGTCGACGACAAATCGGCCATGAATCGATAGATCCTGGTAATAGATAACATTTCACACACTCTTGAATTTAACCGACAAGATTTGCTTTGTGACCAAATAATTTCACAGAGGGTTATTAATTAAGTTTTCCTTTATTTATTCGGCATTAAGTACTGTGTGAATGATTTACACCAAATAAAACCAAGCACTATAAAGAAGCAATAATTTATCAAACTGTTGCTATGGATTGAAATGATGTACACTGTACAGATTTTATTATTAATTACTTTTTTAGTTTATTATCAATTAGTGACCATGATGTGTTATTTTTAATAGTTTGTGTATTGTTTAGACATGAACAGCTTCACGTGGAGCTTTTGATTGCTACCGTTTTGCTTTTTAGTTTTGCATGGTGCCGCACAAAACTATAAACTATTTTCAATATAATATCATGACACAGCTACATTTTTAAACACCACTATTAAATTTTTTTAATTAATAAAAATATTTCTATTCAATAAATTTGTTATCATTTTAAAATTAATTTATTTTAAATTGAATTTTAATTAGTAAAAAAAAATTTACTAGGACTAATCAATATTTTATTGTAATATTATTTTATAGTCTTTACTTTACATGCACAAAGAAATTTAGTTACTCGTTTTCTCACCATGTTAAATTAAACACATTGAAAAATTTATATTTTGACAATTTTAACCAACTGTGGTTTACAACTTTGGAAACTTGCAAAGCGTGCCTAATTTTGGGTATAACTTAATTATCTCAAATACTGCACATATAATTTATAAATGAACTTTTTGAAACTTTCTCTGTTTACAATCGGCTGTAAACCATTGTCCTTTTACAGAGGGTATACCTTTCAGGACATTTTGAAGATGAACAGATTTTTATTACCCCTAATTATTATTTCTGTTAAGTAAATTTTAACTCAAGAAAAAGTTAAAGAATACTTTATGGATGAATTTGGCCGCTCTAAACCACCGTATCTGTGACTTCTTTTAGGTATAACGAGTCGTATTTATCTTTCTTTTAAGATGGTAAAATCTGTCCAAGCAGGTCGTAAATTTGGTGAAATGGGTATAACTCAGAAACCGATTAAAAGTTTAAACTTTTGTGGTATGAAAACTATCATTTAGTTAATATTATACTTCATAATTATTTATTTTAGGTAAAATGATTCAAGGTAGAAATATCCACCAGTAAAATAATCTTTGGTAGAAAATTCTCTGAAAAAAAAAGATCATTAAGCTAAATTAATTGAATAAACTATAGAATGAGAACAAACTTTTTTTGGAGGACAAGCTCCCATTTTTCAAAAATTAATGCCCATATTGCATAAAAAAGACGAAATTTTGATTAAGGTCAACCAATAAGACCAAAAATAAAAATCATCTTCCTCACGATAGCCTTATTGTTTATAAAAGTTTCCTGTTTTGTTTTCGCTTTTATGTGACAAATCTTGCTCGGAGCACACATGTGACAAAAAGTGGTTGTTAGATACGAGAGACGAATCAGATAGCCTATATGAAAATAGTAAAAATGTATTAAAAAATTTAGATAATATAATGTAATGTATACACATTACATTTGTATATTATTCTGATGACGAACGATATTACGTTTGAAAGCTAAATAAATCCTTTAACAATTTTTAATTTAATAATAACTCGATATTTTGAAGTTTTATATTATCTAATATCAAAACGGGTTAATAATTTATATATTAAAAAATTTAGATTGACAGAAAAGCTTTTGGGTACCTGAAGCAAAATTTTCCAAAATATAAAACTTTGCTTCCAGGTTGCATAGTTTATATTACTTTTGGCTCTTTAGATCGCAAACTTTTAAACAAACTCCAAAAATTTAGTGTAGGGGAGACCGAGGAGAGTTGCAACAGAGGAGAGTTGAAACATCGCTGATTTCGCAGAACTTAAAACAGTTAGCGAGCTGGAAATGCTGGCATTTAGCCTCTTTTCACCGCCCGTGGACCAACCAATTTGGGTCCGTGACCAAAAACTCGCGGTTAGGTTGTTCTGGCTCTAACGGCGTAAAAATAGTGAAAAATTAGTTTTACATGTTTTTTAAGGTACCTATATTTTGATAATGCGTTTTTATTTTAGTTTGGGTTAAATATGTTTCGAAAGCTCATTAACTAACGATTCCATTCATACCGCTGATACAGATAATTTTTTTGTGGTTTGCTTCTTAATTTTTAATTTAATAAAAATTGGGAGGATTTTTGTTATTGAGGAACTCCTCATTTAAGTTTTGTATGGCTGTAAAGAGAAATTTCAAAGAGAAAGCTGTATCAAAGTAAATAAAATCTATAGTTGCATATATGCTCTGGTTCAGGGCCCACTCTAAGGAGCGGCCAACTGGACATTTGTCCAAGGCGGCAAATCTAAAGGGCGACATTTTGACTATGAATATGACAAAATTTGATAATTTTTATTTTATAGCTATATAGCTTTAGCTGGAAACGCTCTTGGGAATCATATACCCCCAATGTTTATTTTTCCGCGGAAAAGATTTAAGGGCTATTTTATAAGCGATGGACCCTCTAGATCAGTGGTCGGCAACCTATAACCCGCTGGTCACCGAGTGACCCATTTACTAATTTCAAGTGACCCACGTTAGTTCCGAAAAAAAGTAAATATGATGTAATATATAAAAATAAATTATAAAACATACATAAACATGAAACGAATAATTTGAGAAAATAAAGTAAAAATTGAACCACGATCACGTTACAATAATTGCTTAATTGATTAATATTTATTTTCAGATCTTTTGTATAGCTTTTATGTTTTATTTCATGTTTGTATGATTTATTGTAATAAATACCATTAAATTATATCATCATTTCTACTTTGCAACTCTTAATTCTATCTAAAAATCAACTGTTTCAACTCACCTCGGCCCCTGTTTTAACTCACCTCGGTATGAGGGGAGTTGAAACAAAATGACTTGTTACGTTCAAGTCAATTTTTCGCCACAGAATTCAAACTTATTCTTTCTTTTTATGAGTCATCTGAAAGTGAATGAAATGAACAATCGATTGGCACTAATTTCATACAATTTTTGTATATGGATTTTTTTGTATGAATAAAAATGTGAAAAGTGTTTCAACTCTCCTCGGTCTCCCCTACTACAACTAATTTTGAATTGCCGCTTTGGGATTAAAATATCTGTCGTATTCTTCCTGAATCCTGGCAGAAGCGTCGCGACCATTTTAACAAAAGCTTTCATATGGTAATTGCACCCCGGTGGTTTGCCATTGCCTTCCGAGGAGAGAGAAGTCGGTTAAATTTTGTAGCCGGGTTGGGGATAAAACCTAGAGCTTCTAGCCTAGAGTCCGGTCTTTAGCCCGTCCACCTAACTCACCTCATCTCACAACAAAATTTTATGAGAAGCTCAAATATTTTAAAATTTGCCTTTATGTAATTAATAGAATTTCAAATTAGAATAAAAGAAAAGTAAATATTTGTTTTTATTTTAATTTATATAAAAATAAAAATGACTACTATACCTACATTTTGCTTTAAATAGGTACTATACAATTTTGACATTTTGCTCTATATAAAAATTCTATAAGCAAAAATCGTATCACTCATCATCGTAAGTCGACTCACAAAAGGAAAGGATAAGTTTGAATTCTGTGGCACAAAATCGACTTGAATGTAGCAAGTCATTTTGTTTCAACTCTCCTCATTTAGATAGAATTAAGGGTTGCAAAGTAGAAATACTGATATAATTTAAAGGTATTTATTACAACAATACATACAAACATACAATAAAACATAAAAACTATACAAAGGATTTGAAAATAAAAATAAATATCAATCAATTAAGCAATTGTGACAAACATAAGAAAATTCGCCACCAGTGCAAGCATCATGAGCCCAAGCTTTACATTTGTTTGGATTCATTTTTATTTGGCTTTGCTTTCATCCTTTACAGGAGTGTCAATTAAGACAGCAGATTTGACTTTTCGTCGATTTTTTTGATTTCCTCTTTTTGGTAAAGCATTTGGTAAGAGTCTGAAAGTTTCAGGTGAGAAAGGAGTTGCCATCACCATGACCGAAGTATCACATGATGTAGATGCTACAGGTGGGTTCTTATCCGGGTTTTCTACAAAATTGAACACATATTTCACAGGAGTTAATGGACGTTCATCACTGGTGTGATCATTTGCATTCACAGGACTTGGCGTGCGTTCTTCACTTCCTAAATTTTCCATAAAATTAGAGCTGGACGGGTCAAGGTTTTCGGCGGCAGAACTCTGATAAGTTATCAAAGGTCGATAAATAATTTGGCTTGGAATGTAATGAGTATCCTGGAATATTTAAGTATTAACTGGACAAAGTCCAAAGTGCTGAATCATCACCATCCCAGGAATATCTTAGATTGTCATGACTTTTCCAGGATTATTAGTTATCGCAAATAGTGTTAACTGCTTTTTTACTGGCCCAAAAATGGCTCTATCTGTTGACTGTAATTTATGGGTGTAGTGAGGAAAAATGTCAGTAAAATTATCCCATTTTCTTTGCAGAACACAATATTTTTAACTGTTGTCTGAGGAGCGTGGTTATCTAATAGTAATAAGATTTTATTTTTTTTTGATGACTTAACGTGGTTTTTCAAGAATTTAAGAAATATAGAAAATTCATTTTCTTGCATTAAACCTGATCGATTACCAGTGCCAATTGATCCCGATGGTCCATTGCGTATAAAATGATCCTTAAATTTTTTCCGCGGAAAAATAAACATTGGGAGTACTATATAATTTCTAAGAGCGTTTTCAGCTAAAACTATACAGCTATAAAATAAAACTTATCAATATTTTGTAACATTCACAGCCAAAATGCCACCTTTTAGATTTGCCGCCCCAACAAATGTCTGGTTGTCGGCTCTTTAGAGTGAGCCCTAAACCAGAGCATAATAATATTATGCAACTATAGATTCTATTTACTTTGATGCAACTTGAATTGTATATAATGTATCTCATTATCTCTTTAGTGCTTCTCTTTTCAGGCATACAAAACTAGGTGTATGAAAAATCTTCCCAATTTTTGTTCCTCCCCGATTTAAATTTTGAATCTAAAGTTGCCTAAGGGCCCGTATTTCTATCTCCAAATAAAGTACTAAATAACATTATTCGCCAAATAAGTGCTTCCATCCAATCCAATAAAGTTATTTGGTACTTTATTCGGAGATGAAAATACCGGCCCTAAATCATTCATACTTTGTGCGAATTTGTGAAAAAATTATTTTCGTTTATACCCAAATAATTTTATAATATTTTAATACCCCCCCCCTCACGTCAAATTTTGAATCCAAAATAGTCTAAATCGTTTATACTTTTGTTTATTATTAATCGATTATAATATCGATCTGAAGCAGCTCAACGTTATTAATGTTGCTAATAAAAGGAAAATTTAGGTGCATATCCATGAGCCCCGTTAAATAGAATTTTTGAGTAAAAATTGTGTCAAACGTTTGAGCATCTATGAGTTTCTAATTTTTTCGTTTGGTCCTCAATCGTCGCAGAATTCTTTGCAAAATTTTTAAAAAGGTTAAACATGTTTTTCTATTTTTTTTCTTTTTTTAACTACTATCATAGATAGAATTGCTAAAGCAGTGGTACACAGTAGGTACCTACCAACATATATATATATATTACAGCTCTACAGGCCTAGAAGGCCCATGGCTTCATTCCCTGTCTACCTTAACCTGTATTGTAAACTCTCGTGTGTGACGCAGCCGTATCAACGGTAATGACGTCGACACAAACATCAGGGATCACCACAGGAGTGTAGATGCCCACCGGAAGGCCGAGCCAAGAAATTCTGTGCAATCCGCGATTTGAACCCAGAATTTCCGCTCTATACTCAACCAGCGATCACATCACTCCACTGCTGTGGCTTACCTACCAACATAACTTCAAAAAATAAATTTGAAAAAAGTTTGAAATATTTTATTATTTTAAACCTTTATTTTATTTTGAACTTCACGTGCCTAAGGAAATCGAGTTTAATTTATTATTTCTATCGGTAAACATTTGTAGTTACAATTTTACTTTTTTACAATTTTTTAAACTTTTTTAACTATTTTTGAAAAGAGGCGGTCGGAGAGTAATAGTCAGTTGACTACGAACGCTCAATACCCGGTTCGAATCCGGGTGAAGGTACAACTTTATTCTGACCGTCTCGCTGGTCTTCTAGGTTAGGGGTTCTACGCTCTACATCGGGCTGGCTCCTCGTCGTAGGTAAAAAATGTAAAATGCTTACAAAACCAAACGCCGCCTGGCGATGTTTGGGAATCGAAAGACGACGTAGAGCGGTAATAAAACCGAATAATATTATAGTACATAACTATTTTTATCAATTTTTTTTATTCTTATTTTCTTTCTGGTTACATACGACTGAAGATCGGCAATTACCTTGAAATAATAATAATAATAGCGTTTATGGCAAAGTTCGAAAAATGCGCCTTAAACAAAAGTGAGTGGGTTGGAGGTTATACCTCTTAATTTTTTAAAAATTAATGCAAAATGGCTAATTTTGAGACTTGAAAAATTTTATAAAAATATAAAAATTATTTTCGGCCTCTATTTTTAAACATTTAAATTAAAATTTTGTAAAATTTCTGGTTCTTACGGATGGTGCATATATTAAATATCATAGTTTTAATTTAAATTTTTGAATTTCAGCGCTTTTTTAGACTGGGGTCATATTGGCTATACCCTAGTTACGGTACTGCTAAATTTTTTACTATATCTTTCATTTTTTTAAAAAACACTACTTACCCCCTTCTCGTTGTTGCACTTTAGTCATGTTTTTAAATATTTTTCTGGTTGTACCTTGTCACAAAATGAAAAAAAAGATTTTAATAAAATTTCTTGTATGTTATTTTTTACTTACGGTTAAACTGCTAATATTTTAACGTTTAGTTAAGTTTATGTTTAATTCTATGTTTTACAACACTTTTGAAATTTTCTTTTTAAGATTTATTTTCTATAAGTCATTGATATTCTATAAGATATTGATATCCTGATCTTCGAAGTAAAAGTAAAGTTTTTAACATTAATTTTAACATTACTAAATTTTTATTATTATTTAGAATTATCTCTAGTTATTTTATTAAAATGGATAAGTTGATAAATTATAAGGTTAATTGAGGTGCTATATCTACCGTAGTATAACTTGAAAAGAGCATCAGGTTTATTAAATTTCAACAGTTGAATTGAGATTTAAATAGAATTGAATAAATTATTATTGCAATTTGACATTTTTTAAAAGGCTTTATTAAATTTTACTTTATATTTAATTTATTTTTGGCTCGCGTTAGCATGAACATTCTTTAATACATTTTAGCCGAAGATTAAAACTGTCTGAAAATAGATCAGAGTTTACCGTTTTGGATAGTAAACTGTTAAAATTAATCAATTTGATTTATATAAACTCATCTAAACCGAAGCTGAACGTTTTACAATGATTGCAGAACCGCATATAAGCAAAATATCTTGTTTTCATTAAAAAATATGTAACACAACATCCCGTACCTAAGGCTTTTATCATTTTTTTCATAAGTGTCTACTATTCTATAGTATACCATATTATGAGGTACAGTGGGGCCCGCTTAATGTGATGACATCGGGACTTGGAGTTTTTGACAACAATAACCGATTGATAACAATAAAAAAAAAAAAATTTTATTGCTTATTTATTAGTATGTACTACATCTACAATAATTAATTAATAATAGTCACTCATTGTGAAGTTTTTTATGTATTTAAACGACGGAATTCGTAATAAACATAAAGATGTAATGTGATATCACATATTATGTGACGGTGATAGAAAGAATCACACGGTGGGTTTATTTACATCCACTTCGTCTTTGAAAAAAATTAACCATAGGCAAATTTTCTTGCTAACACCTGACTTTAAATTATGTGGGTGACTTATGCACAATATAAAAAAATGCTTGTAACTGAAATTCAACTCCTTTGCTCGTGGGAGAAAATAATCTTAAGAATAATATGATAACATTAACCAAATTATGATAACTATAAGCGATGTTTTTTGTGTGTAATAATATATGTCCGTTCCGTTCCTGGCAAAAGTGATAACAATATCCGAATGATAACATTAACCGCGATCACATTAAGCGGGCCCCACTGTACTACCAAGACTACCATAGTTCAGAACTCCATAATATCAATAATAACTCTAGAACGGCTCATCTAAAATAAAAAACTAAAAAGAGATTGTTAGTATATTCGTATACAGAGTTTGTAACTGAAGGTATTTTTATTTGGACCAAAATTTCTATAATTTTGGGACAAAAGATTGAATTTTTGGAATCCCAAAAATTAAACTTTTTAGGAAAATCGGCGTCATTTAATTTTAAATCAAGATTTTATTGAACTCTTCGTTCACGTGGTTTATATAAAAATAATATACTGATGAGATCTTTTTGATTATTTTACTTCAGATGAGCCGTTCCAGAGTTATCATGGTCACCACAAGTCATGATAAAAAGGAGGTGTTTTAGAGTATTGACTATATTTTCCCCAGCTGTCAAGAATTATTCTTAAAAAAAATTATACACGTTCTTCTAAGTATGTACTAATCGACACTTTTTAGTGTAGTTTAATAAAATTTTGCTAACATGTCTAAAAAAAGTCGTAAAAATCTCTTAATTTTCTTAAATACAAGCAGATAAAACTCTTTATTTTACGGTAACGTTTACAATTTTTTTTTTAATTTCTATCCCTGATGATTTTTTACGTAAATTTTTACTTCAATATTAATTTAAACGCTTTTTCCCGAGTGCTAACTCATGAGGTAGAAAACACTCAGGTACAACTGATCACGAGTACTTAAGTGCATGAGTTTTTCTTTACTGATGTTTTTTGGATTTCCTGCATTGTTCAAAATAAAAATCGAAATTAATGAATCAATGGTAAAATAAAATCAATATATAATTAATTTAAAGAAATATAGAGCAATAGTTGAGTTTATTCAAAGTTGGATGAGCAAAAATCCGTTTGGTTCGTTTTTTATGTCGTTTTTTTAATTTTTTTTATATTATATTGCGATAACAATTTATTAAAATTTAGAATTTCGAGGTTATCGTAATAAATTTTCAATATATTATCTTGTGATAGTTCTAAGTTGAAAGTAAATTGGGCTATTCATCTTAATTTAATTTTAAGAGTTATATTTACTAACAGTAAACCATTGTTACGAAAAAGCTTTCTGGTTCCGAACACTGACCCTTCAAAATGCCTACAATAAACACGTTTACGAGTCTTATTCACTTTTTTCTTTAGTCTGCTGAACGAGACTGTAATTTGTCTCCAATAAAACTTACCGCCAAAATCATAAACAAGTAATGTTTGCGTATTTCGGATTTCCAAGTATTTTGATTTTTCTACATTCTTACCTCTCATAAATTTTCATATTTTGTTTGTCACTAATATTGCCTTAAAATATATGGCGTCCAGTGGTACTATAAAACCTTTCACAAAGAATGTCGAGGTACACAAAGTGTTTCTTCGAAAAATTAATTCGAAATAACAGAAATAATTAAAACTGGAACTTCTAAAGCTTCACATTGAGCTTGTTAATTACTGAATGTGGAATTGGATGTCTTACCTCGACACCAATTAATTAATAAAGAAAGTCAAATACCTTACATCAACCTTATACATTACCATATTAATTAGTTAACTATTATTTATTCAAACTTTGAATAAATTACTGAATTCACTTTGTAAGTTAGGGTTTAAATATAATTTTCTATACAGTACCAGTGATGTAATTGCTAGCCTGTTTTATACAATGGATTGTGTAATGTTCTCATTTAACAAACAATAACATCATAATTAGAAAATGGCCGCCGTTCAGCTCGCCGCCGCTAATTACTAAGACTTTGCGGTAATTAAGTAATTTGTTTTTACATTTGACTTTAACTTTTTTCTCAACTTTTCTTTTCACCTTTCTTCTTATCGTTAATAAACAATCCTAATTTTAATTAACGAGTTAATTTAATAATTTAACATTACCTTAAAAATGTATGTAATTTATTTATTTAATTTCAATTAAGTACCCAAAAATTTTACTTTTTTAAAGCTACGAAACCTTTGAAATTATATAATTGAAAACGCACCAGGAAAATGTAATTAACTCGAACATCCAAACTAAAATTTAAAAAAATTCTTTTCATTGCATTGTTTCGCCGTTGTTTTTAACGTAGATTGGTGCATCTGAATGCTTGATGACTTGTCAAATTTGACCAATTTCAAAGCCATTGTGATTTCTTTGTCCTGAAAATGAAAAGACTTCATTTGGCTCTTGCTAGCAATACAAAAGTCAAACATTCCATTCCACTATCTCGAGTTCGATTTAATTGAAGTTTGGCTACTGTACAAAGATTGTGATCGACGAAGCACCTTTTTGATTTTCAATCATTTTTCTTATAATTCATTCGGATGCAATTCTTTTTACTATTGTAGCGTTAGAGGTATTTAATAACTGTTATTAAGTGTTTTAAAAATCGGATATTTTGACATATAAATTACACCTTGAAAACACAGTTTTCTCTTACCTGCAGCAAACAAATACAAATTTTGGACGGCATCAAACTTTTAATTTGACAGAAATTGTTAGGAGATGTACAAAGTCTGCTTTGCGATATAATGAATGAAAGTTTAAATTATAAAATTGATGATATCGACATCAATGTAACTACTTATTTAGATAAAAGTGTAGTTGACTGGTAAACCAGGGCAGGTTTGCTAACTAATTTCCTGCTACCAATTCTGTTGACAATCATGCCATTAATCTTGGAGCCCGTCAATGTAATGTTTTGTTGAGTTTTATTTAAAACACACGTATTTAAAAAAAACGGTGATGGTGAGTGACAAGCAATAGATTGAGTTTTTTTTTGGAATATTATGGTAAACAGAAATTATTTGAGCTTTCCAGCCAATTTGCTATACGAGAAAATTAACTTTTCTTCTAAATTACAATTTGTTAATAGATTACAGACTTTATGTTACTATATTTTCATAACTCAATATTTTAGTGTGTACTTTGAGCATTGTGTCTTAATTATTATTGTCCTGTTCACCTGCAATGTCACATAAGGTGGTTACATAAATCGTTTATGTTAATGCCGTTCATGACGCTTTACCATTTCAACCTGACCACAAACACTTGACTATTTCTTATTACTTTAACTATCCTTTATTTTTACAGTGTTTTATGATGGAGCCATCAAGTGGTGAAGAAATGACGCAGTAAAATGAATAATCTGTTGTTTATGTTTGTAATATAATTTTAATTAATTAATTCAGAAAGACAAATTGCAAATTTTAAAATATTTTATATTATTTAATATCAGACATATCGCAGCCATTATTTGGGGTTGCTGATATATTATTGTCATCAAGCGCGTAGGGCAATAATGGCTTGTACAATCTCACCGACAGCTAATATTGTACA
Organism: Rhagonycha fulva; assembly: GCA_905340355.1. Lineage (NCBI taxonomy): Eukaryota > Metazoa > Arthropoda > Insecta > Coleoptera > Cantharidae > Rhagonycha > Rhagonycha fulva. The sequence goes on from HG996555.1 coordinate 11,983,867, forward strand.
GAAGATTAATTTAATACAAAGAACTTGATATAAGCATGAAAGCTGGCATGTAGGAATATCATTAATAATTTTCCTAATATTTTACTGCATCAGTATAGAGTTTTAAATTTGGTTATGGCTTTTTGATGTATTCAGTTGGTTGGTATTTCGGAATTATTGCGAATGATAGGAAATAATGTGAAAACATTTATTATTTTTAAAGTCCCTCCGTAAGACTTCATTTTAATATATAAATATTATATCCAGAAAGCCAAGATCCCAAGTTCAGCAGGTGACTGTAAAAGTTCAGAATCAACAGAAAAATTTGATATTAATATTGCAGTGAAACGAAAATATTAAATTAAAACCAAAGATCAATCAAAATTTGAAATACACTAAAATCAAAAAAAGTAATTTTAACTAAGTTGTCTGGCATGAGTCCGCACACTAGTTGAATCTATGTAGATATTGTTCGAAACAGCTGTGCCCAGTCAACATTTGGACCAGCTCGTAAGTGGTCTCCCCTTTGATATAATGGGTATTAGTCGACATCTTCGTGTTTCATCGACCCTACCACCTTTCAATATTTTGCCTTCTCAATGATTTCGGCTGATATAAAAGATCATTAATTTGGCTTTCCTTCCCAGGATCGACAGATACATTGGCACTTGTTGAACCATCACCAATGTACCGTCAGTGGAGATCATCCTGTATCTTCGGACTACTATGCCCATAAAGCATTATAGATTAAGCAAAGGCGGTCAGGTAGCACATGCTACATTTAGTAGCACTTTGCTGAGAATTGATGTTACAGCCAAAGTCCTTCAGTCGCCAGACTAACGTGATGACAAAACGATATGATTTTATTTTTGTAAACTCCGATACTCTCTCTACGGATGAGGGTTTGATGTTTGTACCATCAGCAACTTTAAGTCTTTGTAGGCTAGACTTTTTTCTACCCATGGTCAACTATTATCCATCTTTTCAAGGCAGTGTTTGGAAATTTGCCACTGTTTGGAGGTCATCTATGAATGGGTATCTGATATTTACTTTTAATTGGATTTTTACGTCACCACCGTCAAGTCGCCTACAAAACCAAGGTACTAGTTACACTCCGAGTTTGAACGGTAGCCTGATAGAAAATGTTCCACAAAAGTTGCTCCAATTCTGAGCCTTGTTGAATTCCGCTGGTTACCTTTATTATTTTAGTGCTACTTTTTTTCTCTTTGATTATAGCTCTTTCCCGTAGGGAGGTAGCTAAAGATAATGTTACAGTAGTTTAACACCCCCAAAGGTGGTTAGGTGGTTGAGGTTATTAGAAGAATTAAATTTTTTAATATATAATAGATTTCTAAAACTTTTACGGTAGGATCACATCTGTGAATCCTTAAAACATAGTGAAATAAATTGTAATCTCTAAATTGTGGTTTTGGATAAAAAAAAAATATGTAAATGTACTAAATGTAGTGAAAAATATCTAAGGGAGCTGTTTTAAAAGGATACAAGAACAAACTATGATTTAAAACTCACCACTTAGAATTTCTTCATTCATTTTGATATATTCACACATTTGAAGATTTAATATTATTATATTTAAAAAATGACAGAATTATTGAATTGAATAAGCCGTTAAATCCTTCATAATATGAATCCTAACAAAATATATTCTAAATTTTATCATTAAATTGAATTAAACTGTAATGTTTGGTAACGAATTTTTGTAAAATTCATTTCTTACATTGCAAAATTTGTGCACGCACTTTGTATTTCCTCGCAACTGCGTATTAGTTTATTTCCTATACGAGCGGATTGCTTTGCACGTGAGTGTTATTGGAATTTATTTTTGATTTATTTTTGATTTTGATATTTTACTGTGATGTAATTTGCTTTGTAGAGGCAAAATCTCTTAATGGCAAATTCTCTGAAGGCAAAATTCTCTTGGAGGCAAAATTCTCTTGGTGTCAAACTTTCGGATGCGACAGTTATTTTAAAATCTAAAAAAACTTGCAAAATGTTTTTGGAGGTGACAGTGTGAATGTTGCAAACAGGTGATGCTTTTGGTCATACATTTTTTGATCAGTCGAGCATCTGATGCTGATTGGTTCCCACATGGACGAATTTTTTAACTATGGTTTTTTTGGTAGATCAAAAGAAGATTCCTATTTTATCACATCTTGAGGTTGTATTTTTTTACCATCACAATTTTTTGTAAACGCCACAGCAATAAAAGCTTTCTGATATAATTCTTATGGCATGACGTCTGGAGCTAAAGATTGCTCTTTGACTACCGATTAATTGTGAAGCTATTTGAAACTGTACGGCGATGCGAATTACTCCAGCATCACTTAAGAGTAATTTTTATGTGATTAAATTGTTATCGGTTCTTGAGTGTTTGATTTCTAAATGTTATCAACTTGCGATCTTTCGCATACCGCTATTGCAGTAGCTGACCGGATGATCATTGGTCCTGCGTCAAAAATAAACAAAGTTGGTGGATTTTTTGGATCTACTAATTTTGATTTAACGCAGATCGCGTTTTCTTTTTGGGAAAGATAAGAAATACGTTATAGTTTTAAGAATGCATTAAAGTTTCAATTAGTGATCCTTGTCTGAATTCAGTGACAAAATACTGAAGTTGCGGCTGAAATTCTTTGCCGATAGAGAAAAATGCTAGCCGTTTAGAAGTTGACGCAGAAAAATTTTATTTCTTCAAAAAAGCTCAATCGCTTACTTTTGCTTTGTGGAGACTTCGTCAGAACATTTTCTATTTTACTTTGGGTTATTTGCTTTGCTGTTTGGATATATCACCTAATTTCTTAGCTACCACTGTTGATTACTATTTAACAAAACAAAGCAAAGCAAATATTTCAGATTATTTTAGTTTTATTCAATTGTTGGTGTTCATTATTTTTGCTACAGTGTTAGTTTCCGGAAAAGCACTGAAGATAGAAGAGAATCCGTGAGCTCTCGTAATCCAAAGCTTAAAATTAAAGCTGGCCCCCTGTTCTGAGACATTTTATAAGATATAAAATAAAAGTTCTTATAAAATCAGAGTTCCTTCAATTGTAAATAAACTGAATATACAATACGTAAAATGGGGAAAAAAGGGAAAATTTTCTATTTTGTATTTACTCATTTAAAATATTTTGTAACACCACACCAAAAATAGATCCGGACACCCATGATCGAATGTCAATAAATAAGATATACGTCCATTACTATTAATTAATTTTATTGTGTTTTGCTAATGTATAATTTTTATTATTTTTATGTTTGTGTGAATACAAGTTTATTGATTACTCAGGTGTTTTTTTTATCAATCCAACAAGAACCTTCACAACTTTAAATTTGTCTTGGTCTCGACACACAGTTAAATTTTACTTCTTATTACAAGCTACTGACTGATGGTGATTGTTTGTTGAGATGTTTATATTTTTAATTGGGTTTTTTAGGTTTCAAACCAATTTGATTACTTATTATTATTAGCGTCTAGAGCATTAGAAAAAATTAAAAAATGCTGTGAAAGCAAAAATTCTCTAGAGGAATTGAATAAGGGTAGTTGCTATAAAATTCATAATCAGGTAGAATAACATCAAAGTGTAAATTTGTAATTACATTATTTTGAACCAAATATTTATTGATTAGTAAATTAAAAAAAAATTATTTAGTAAAACCCAAAATTAAGGGTAAAATTTAGGTTTTTACCTACCTGCTGCGCTGCTAAATATCTTCTTATTCTTGTTTTTCAATATCTGCGTCGTTTCCTTGGCAATGTTAGATCTCTGATAATATAAATATTTTACACATATTAGGTAGCTTGCTGAGCTGGCTTTGAGATGTGAGATGTGACTAGTCATAAGAAAGTTTAGCCCTTTCCCGGATTTGAACCTGGTAAGGCAAATGACCGTCTCGATGCTAAATATAAATTTGAAAATAAAATTTTTTATTTTAAATAGTATATTTATTATAATTTTACATTATGTATTTTACTTTTTTTCAATTTGTTTGCTATCCATAGTTTAATCGGCCTTGACTGCTGACTAATCACTTGTGAAAATAAAAAAATGTGAAAAAAAGCACTTAATTTAATTTTATTGCTATGAATTTTACAATGACAACATAAGTCGGAGTGAGAATCTCGTTAGAATCAACGAACAGAAATTTCCTTCCTATTGTAAGTATAAACAACATAAGGTCATTGGGATAAAATTAACTTTGAATGCTACACGGATTTATTTATTTTCTATTTATTTTAATCAAAAGCCAAAAATGATTAGCTTCCAATGTTAGACACATTGTAGAAAAAATTGAGTAAAATTACTGTCAACTTTGTGACCAAAGATTTAGCAATGCATAATTACATGTAAGTTTAATATAATTTTGGGTTCAAGGTAGCTAGCCTGGGCGCGAAAATACAAATTTTACGATTGAAATCTCGATGAATTCTGAAAGAGTATATTTTAAATAAGAGAATAAGCGGAGGCACAATGCCCTAAGTGCACCTGTTTTTTCAAAAATCGAATTTAAAAACTTCGATTTTTACAGTAAATTTTAAAGCAAAGTCGCTCGGGATTGGTGAATCAATTCATTCAGTTCATTCTCCTGTCGGTACGTGCACCGAGATATGGTCTTAGCTTTGCGCAGAGTGGGAGCGACAGGGACCCAGTAAATTTAATTAAATCTAATTTAATTTAATTTACAGCGAGAAATTAACTTCCATGTTAATTAAACAAGTAACTGAATAAAAAGAACGCGAAACTTTTTATTCAATCACTTGCGAAACCAAGCGAAATCAACGAGCATCACCCGTTGAATTCGTCATTAATAAATGGGACTCCCTCATCTATTAATTTGATTCAAAGAGACGTTGACTTCCTCACACCGGAACTAATTTGATTCACAAATTAAATTCCACAACTGAAAATAAGGCGCGTCACGTGTTATTTTCTGTAGATTTTGCCTCAATGAGAAGATGCTATACCTCACATGCTGAGGAACTGGTGCGAATCACGCACCAATTTCCTTTTTGAGCTAAAACTTGTAGGCGTCACCCACAGTTTTAATGCGCCAAAAACGCCTCACGTTTTTGACTTGCAGGGTCACAGCCGAGGCGTTTACTCAATGTCTCGGCACCGACCTAGATAAATGCTTAAGTGATCTGGACGCGGGCATGTATGGTAGAAAACTTTTTTCAACTGTTCAATCCCAATGCGTCTACTGTTGTAACTGCCGTCTAACTCGCGATTTACTCGTAATTACTCGTAATTACTCATTCATCAAAGGTTGATTATCGCCTCGCGCGGGTCAACACTCCACTTTGAAACGATACAAGGCTCAATGCTCGCTCTAGTATTTCATACTCTAACCATCCACGCGATGTTCTCAGATGTTGAATGAGGTAATGGAGGCTTCGCCTCCAAACAAACTCTGTTCACAATGTGATGCTATGCTATGCTATGAGTGGGAGCGACACTTGCATTGCGATGCAGTAACAGTGCACTCCGAACGAAAATCATGGTTTTCAACCCTAAATGTGCGGGAAAAATGGCTTAAAGCGCCCGAGCGCAGCGAGGGGTGCTTTAAGTCGATTTTTCTTCGCACAACAACCCTGCGTTAAAAATCCACTCTCACGAGTTTCACCTCTCAAAGATTCACCTTTTCCTTGACCTACGGGCCTAGGGATATTTTAAAATTAGTTGTCATTTTGATGAAAATGGCTCGAAGCGCCCGAGCGCAGCGAGGGGTGCTTCGAGTCAATTTTCATCAAAATCATCCTCGCAAGAGTCGGACCCACGCGCAAAAGTAACCACCGTTCGTTAAATTTAAGTAACCCTTTTCTGAAGTAATTTTTAAATAATTTTAAATTTTTAAATTAAATAAAAAAGGAGAACGCATTCCTACCATAGCGCAAGAGTTACTGACTAATTGTATAGCATAGCATAGCATCACTTCGTGAACAGAGTTTTGTGGAGGCGCAGCCTCCATCACCTCTTTCAACATCTAAGAACATCGCAAGGATGGTTTGGTGTGTATGTATAATACTATAAGCGTGGAGCCTTGTCGCACCTCAAAGTGGAGTGTTGACCCGCGCGAAGGCGATAATCAACCTTTGATGAATGAATAATTACGAGTAAATTGCGAGTTAGACGGCAGATACAACAGTAGACGCATTGGGATTAAACAGTTGAAAAAAGTTTTCTACCATACATGCCCGCGTCCAGATCACTTAAGCATTTATCTAGGTCGGTGCCGAGACATTGAGTAAACGCCTCGGCTGTGACCCTGGACTAATTGTAAAAGTGCAACACTCTTATGTATAGGAGCGCACGTACCTCCCACGAACGAACTTTATTAACCAATCACGAGCGTTTAACCTTCGAAAATCAAGCTTTTTTAAATTCGATTTTTGAAAAAACAGGTGCACTTAGGGCATTGTACCTCCGCTTATTCTCTTATTTAAAATATACTCTTTCAGAAAAGTTCGAGGTTTCAATCGTAAAATTTGTATTTTAGCGCCCAGGCTGGCTACCTCTCCCCTATTTACCAATGTAAACTGTAATTTCAGGCACCATAAGTTTTCATCTTCTTTTTTTTTAACCCCTGTGGTTGGGGGTTGATTTAAGACCCCTGTGGCTGGGGGTCTTGAAGTGCATCAATTACTGGGTTATTAACACTTCACCACAGCCTTGATGCAGATGTCCACTAGAAGGCCGAGCTAAGAAATTCTGCGAGGTCCGCGATTTGAACCCAGAATTTCGGCTCCGTAACTCATCCAGCGGTCACATCACTCCACGACTGTGGATTTTTCATCTTCTGAATCTATCTTTATCCGAAGTTACCCCACTTTCTTCTGTGAACTTCAGATTATTTGGATACATCAGAGATGTTCAACTATAACTTAAAAAACTAATTACAAACCAAAAGGCTTTTAAAAGTTAATACATCGTATCGATGATTCGTGTAGGTAAGTGTTGATTTACAGCTTAACGTGGAATCCCAACCACTGCACAAATAATCAAAGAGTTTTTAGGTTTCACAGTTTTTCTCACCCCTGTAACTACATTTTATGATAAATATAAACAAATACTTATTTTTTTATAAACATAATATAATTAGCTGGATGAGGCTGTTCGGCCTACGGCCTCACAGAAAAGGAATATAACCCTATTCAATTTAAACAAAATTTGATTTTTTAGAGTGAGGGTTAAATCATAGTTACGGTAATAAAGTTATAAAGAAATAATGACGCTAATTTACTAGTACATTATGGAGTTACAATGTGTAAATATTATAATTCATAAAATGTGTAATTTTACATAATATGTTGTGGTATGAGTAAGACATTATGATTTATCGACGGTTATAAATTAACACTTGTATCAGGTAGTACTCAGTGAAAATTTTACAAATAATTCCTTTTACTGTATCCTGATTGTAAGCACTAGGCAGGGACGGATTGAGGTAGGAGCGAACGTTCCCGGATTTTGCCTACAGTTTCACGAACTGTGGGATTTTAGGTTATAAAAGCATTTATCACATCTTATGAAAATTGTTCATGGTAATTTTTTATTTTGGAGAAGAGCTATAGATAGTACTTAGCTACTGGGTATATGGGTTAAATTTTGTTGAATGTCGCATTTTATTAGATAACAATTTACATTTCGTTTAGTACAACGTTGAGAAAAAAGCGTAATAAGTAGACACGTTTGGTAAACAAATTAGTGTTATTTAAGTAATCTTTTAGTACTCTATTAATATGAGTAGGATATTGTTGTATCAGTGGCGTCTACGTTTTACAAACATTGAATATTGACAATATTTAATAATTATTCAAATTTTGTTCAAAACCAAATAGCAAAATTAAAATAATGGAGGTTATGAAAGAAAACAATAATTTCAAAACTTTTGTTTCAAAATTATTATTGTTTGTTGAAGTGTCCCCTTAAATTGATAAAATACAAAATGCTTTTTTGTAACCAAAAATCACTTTATATGTTAAGTAAACCAAAGACGTCTAGAAGCTAATGTGTAAACAATGTTTAACATAAACCCTATTATTAACTAAATAACTACTCGATACAGAGCTACTTCACACTTCGACCCTTACTAATACAGTGGTCAAAACACATTCCTACAACCCCTGAAGGAACGGTCAACTAATTATTTTAGAACTTGTCTTTCCGTATTCGCTCTATTATGAGAAATCTATTTAGTGTAATTCCATTATAAATTAACTCCATTTCGATGCAAAACTACAACATTTTTTACAATTGGATGAAAGAACAAAGTATAAGCGTAAATAAGTCGCTGAATGCAAATTATGTGCACAACATTTAAATCTTTCAGAAATATTTTATTATCTATTGCAAAAATGCATTTACGATTATTATACTGTCACATAAATATTTGGTTAAATCGTTAAGACGTAAGTAATCACAAGGAGAAACAGTATTTGGAGTTTCAGACACAGTCATCTTCACTCCAATTTATGCGACGTGTATGCTTTCAATTTCGATATAATAACATTCTGTCGCTTTTGTACCGATAATTGTGTGTTAGTGTGAGATAAATTTGGTAACAAAACACGTCTGATCACAATGCAGATTTTAGTGAAATAATAAGATGCTAGTTACAGCTTCTAGAATGGCGGCAACTTGTCAGTTTGGCTGAGAAAACAACCCTTGCGATTGTCTGCATCTGGTTATACTGTAATGTATTTTATTATGTAAATTCTATTTACATTATTCACAAATTTGATGATATTATAATCAACTAAATTAATTTTTATAAAAAACAAAAACTATTTAAATTTCGAACCTTCAACAATAAATCACCCACTTAATTTGAGTTCCTAAAACAGAAATGTAAAATTCTTTTCGCAGAGGTTCGAAATGTTTTACGATTGTCCATAACTTTTATTTTATACTTCTTTCAACTATAGTTATATTGCTGTGATCGACAATTGTCTAAACAAGTTAACTTGTGAACTTTGGTTTATTAAGATGAACACCTAAGTGAGATCGTAAAACTGTTCTCGGTAACCCCAGGTAGGATATAACTTTGAAGTCAAATTTGCGTGCTAAAACTTTTGACATTTTTATATCGTAGAGGTTATGGCACTTAAATAGATTAAAGGTAATGATCGAATCGAAAGAACGTGATTGAATTAAAATTTTTAGTTTTATTTGTTCGGGTAAACTTCTAGGATCAGGAAGGAAGAATTTTTGCGTAACCACGCCGATTTAATTTACAATTTTTTTGTGACACGTTGTATAAAAAGATAAATTGAACGCAAATTCCATCAAGACCAAATTAAATTATAAATCATAAAAACTTCTACCCTAGAAAACTTGACAATAGCTAAATGTAATTACATTTTATTAAACCCATACGTTGTACACTCATTATTATAAAGCTGCTTACAAGAGCTCTTCAAGTTCACTGAAACGTCAAAAATTAATTGCCGGCTGCATTGATTAAAGATTTTTTAATTATGAAAGAATCAAATAATGCAAAGGTACTTGCTTATTTCTTGAATCGATAACAAATAATATTTGAATATAATTTAATGGGAAAGAATAAGTTAAAATTGCGTATTGTTTCAGGTACTTTTTGTTATAACTACTTGAGGATAAATGTAAAAAAAACTGGATAATATAACCTACAGTTAGTTACTCGGTTTTATTTGGTGCTTGAATGTGCCTTAGGGGAAAAGTATGCAAAGTATGATACGATAATGTATTTCAACTGCCATAATCAGTTCTACAGGAATCCTGTGCTGTTTATACCTATTTTAGTGAAAATTTGAGGTAGGCAACCTTTAGATCATCAGTTTTCTGTTTGATAGTTTTCAAAGTAGCACAATGGTACTGAGAAATATGGAGACGTGATTGTAACACAAATTGCTTTAATTTGTGTCACTTGTCTTGCTGATCTACGTTGTAGTGGTAGACAGACCAGCTAAGGGGTTACACCCTCCCTCCAGTACCTACACTTCAATTGCACGTACACGATTTGTGGGTTTTTCTATTGTAAATAAGGTGATTGTTTGGCAACTAACTCAGAAAAAAATTTTAAATAAAACGCAGAAGTAAAAGAATTTGTTTTATTCACAGAAACAAAGTTCAGATCAAAGGTAGGGCTGACAATGTTTGATAGGAGAAAAAATTTAGAATACTCCAAAGAGATACCATAGGACAATCAAACTGAAATAAAAACATACAGATGAGTTGCCATCTGTCACAACTTAAAAAAAAACTAATTTTGACCACTCAGGGGACTACCCAACACAGACATAAAACCTTGGTAAAATTGCCTGCAAATACTCATTTGCAAGAGATATCATCAAGTAAAATTATATAATATTAAAACTTTAATTACATCGAGTTATTAAAATTAAAAGAACAATTAAATTATTATTAAATTATTATTATGTTGTATCAAATTTTGTAAAAAATTTTGAAACTTTGTTCTGATGACGGAAAAATAAGTTAATTGATATTTTAATTTTAATAACTCGATTATTCCAGTTGTGGATATATTTTTAAAATAATAACGAACGACCAATTTCAAATGCAAGACTAACAAAGTTTTACATGACTTTTTTTATTTAATATTTAGCGTCTGCCGAAAAGTAATAAAAATATTAATTATCTCGCAATGTAACCAATTAGATACTTTAGTTTATTTTGTGCCAAAGCGGCTATGAGTCAGATAAATTTACTCCGCTGCAGAGCCGTGGTTTGAGATCACTAAAATCATTAAATGCAGATTACAAAGCAAGTGCGTTCAGTGTCCCTCAACTTTGCAAATTATTACTATTGAATTTTTATTTATTCTGGCCTCGCAATATCTTTTTGTGTATGTATATCCGGTTCATACTGCAATACGCAGCTTTCGGGTTCTCAAACGCCTAACGGCGTTTGGTTTTGACAGCATTTTACATTTTTTACCTACCACGAGGAACCAGCCCCACGTAGAGCCTCCAACCTGGAGGAACAGCAAGACGGCCAGAATAATGTTGTTACTTTACCCGGATTTGAACCGGGTATTGAGTGTTCGTGGTCAAGTTGCTTGAACATTACTCTCCGACCGGCTGATATCTTTTTGTCCGATGTATTTTGGGCCTTGCAGTATTTGTGAAATGTTCTTATCGTCGTTTTTAATGTGAATATTACAAGATTAATAAATTAAAAATAAAGAAATAAATACCTTTTGTCTTATCAAAAGAAAAATGTTGGCTTTATTCGCTGTCTATCTCATCTATTTAATGCCCTCAATTTGTTCTAAATAATTTTGTCTACATCTTGCTCGTTCCCTTTCACAATATTTTTTTCCGTTTTTGGTCTTTGATTTGAGACAGCCATACTCTACCTATATAATCCTGCCTTATTCATTCAATTCAAATGTATTAAATGTAGGGGGAAAGAGCGGTTATGGTTTTTATTATTTAAAAAAATAATAAAATAGCAGCAATAAAAACTTTTTGGAATTTGCTCAAAAGTAATAGTGTTATTGGACATGTCAAAAGCATTTGATAGCATTATCATCAAATATCTTTTAACAAAATTGGGACACTATGGTATAATAAACGAGGTTCACGACTGGTTTTGCAGCTACCTTATTGGACGATGGCAATACATAAAAACTAAATTAGGTAAGTGTTCAGAGATGATAGAGCTAATGACAGGGGTACCCCAGGGCTTCATCCTTAGTTTTAGTTTATTCTTAATCTAGATTGCAGACCTAATTAAGACGACATTATACTGTACCATTCACATATTTGCAGGTGAGATCCAAATTTTATACCATTTTGCAATAAAAAATAAAAAAGATGCACAAAACAATATACAGCCTGACCTCACTAAAATTGAAAACTGGTGCAAAAAAACTCTTTAATAATCAATGCACTCAAAACCCAAATAATTGAATTTGGATGTGCAAAAGAAGAAGTCAATGTAAACTTTGGCATTGCAAAAAACTAATGTTGTAAAAAATATGGGTCTGATGATGGACAAAGTATTGAAATTTGACGAGCACGTTTCACTTATCAACAGAAAGGCTTTCAGTTTACTAAGGAAAATAAATTGTTTTAAAGAACTACTTCCTATGAACGTCAAACTGACTCTCACAGAATTGCTGGCATTGAGTCACCTAAATTATGCAGATTGTATTAATGGATCATATACTTACTTAAGAAAATAAATAAAAGCTTTAAAATATTCAAAACGCAGCGATCCGCTTTGTAACGATGTGTAACTACAGGGAACATATCACACCAATAATGAGAGATCTGGGACTCCTCAAACTAAACGAAAGAAAAACCTTGCACTTGTGTAATTGTGCACTATACTGATTAAAATTAAGGCAATAGGTCAACCAGAGTATCTCTACAATAGGTTGACTCCAAGGAGTGATATTCACAACAGGAATTTAAAAGGCGTAGATCGATGATATAACGGTCAACAACATTACTTCACAAAATACAAGAACCCTTTTTTTTACTTATCAGCATATTATAGTACATACTGTCGTTAAACGACTTTAAAAATCAATTTTTTTAACAAATTAAGTCGAAATTGACCATTTTCGTTTTTCTTTCATATTTTATGTTATTACGATTTATAAGGGAGACTCAAAGTAAAGATTTGTAACTCTTAACACACCAACCAACTTTGTTTTTATTTGAAATTTTTGAAGTTTGAGTTTAATTTTGTATTGTGAACTATTTTAAAATTTTCAAGTAAGCGCGATAAAGTTATTCGCATAACGTAAGTTCGGGAGTTATCAAAACTTGTGGAGGACAAAGAAAAATTTTCCAGAAGAGTCAGTCGACCGAGGAGGGTCGTAAAGCGAGTCGACCGAGGGTCGTGAGATTGAGTTGACCGAGGGTGGTGAAACAAATCGACCAAGGGTCGAGTAAGAAAGTCGACATTTAGTCATTTTTTGAGTTAGTTTTGGCCGCCGAAAAAAGCTTTAAATTGAGTGATTAACTAGTGAGATCGTCTTAGTCTTATGAGTACTAGAATTTTATGAAGTTTGGACTAGCGTTTTTGACCAAGAGTTCGTTGATCAACAATTTAGAAATTTTTGGAAAAGTGTCCCGAGTTTGAGCGGCGATTATTTTTTTTTTGATTTGTCATTTTTTGGATTATGAGTGATTCTGGTTCCAAGAGTACATTGAAGGAAGAATTGATTGTGCGTTTTTGGTCAATGGTTCGACGTTCCTGCGTATCGAATGAAGAGTTTCTTCACCAACGAGTTACAATAAGGTAAAATGAGCTCAAATACTAATTCTTTAACATTTTCATAAATACGCGTTTGTGATATTAAAAATTTGTGGCGCCGATAAACTTTATTTTTTTGATTTATCTTTGAATTAAATTTTTTTGATTTCACATAAAATTGTATTTATTGTAAATTTGTTTTTTGCGAACACGAATACACCATAGTGGGTGCGAATGCGTTATTTTGCTATTTTCGATTGTTTGATTTTCAATTATAATAGCGCATTCGTATTTACTAACACCAAATACACCATACTTTTAAAAGCTCAAAATTGTGAGTTCAAGGGAGTCTTTTTGATGGAAATGTTATTATTAATTTGAATAAATTAAATTTTTTAATTATTATTAATTTCGACTCGATTATTTCAGTTTTTTGTCTTGAAACCACGTACCCTTAGGGAGAATTTCAAGTGTTCTCAAAGTTACGAGAAACCGGTGCACTTTTTTGGAGGTATCTCGCCGAGATCACTTCAATACATTGTACAATGGAGTATAAGCTCATCTCCACAGAATATCAAAAAAATTGATGTATTTAACCTCTTTGCAGGTCCATTTCCCCAGCCCCCCCCCCATTTTGATTTTTGGATCACTTTTTAAGTCATTCGTTTGTGCATCGTTTGTGTACGTTTGTGCAATAATTTTTTTCGTTTGTGCGTTCACCGTTCGCGAATTATTTAACAAATAAGTTTGGGGGGCTGGAGAAATGCCAGCCCCCCCCATCGCGAATTTTGGGTCAAAATTGGTGTCAATCGTTTGTGCATCGTTTGTGTACGTTTGTGCATTCAATATTTTCGTTTGTGCAAACACCGTTCGCGAAATATTTACAATTCAAATGGGGGGGGCTGGAGAAATGCCAGCCCCCCCCATCGCGAATTTTGGGTCAAAATTGGTGTCAATCGTTTGTGCATCGTTTGTGCACGTTTGTGCATTCAATATTTTCGTTTGTGCAAGCACGGTTAGCGAATTATCTTCAATTGAATAACCGGCCATCATTTCTCCAGCCCCCCCCATTACGAATTTTGGGTCAAAATTGGTGTTAATCGTTTATTCATCGTTTGTGTACGTTTGTGCATTTATTATTTTTGTTTGAGCAAGCACGGTTAGCGAAATATTTTCAATTAAATAACCGGCGAACATTTCTCTACCCCCCCCCCATTTCGACTTTTGGATCAATTTTTGTGTCACTCGTCTGTAAATATACCATTGTGCATTTACTATTTTCTTTTGTGAATTCACAGTTCGTGAATTATTTAACAAATAAATATTTATAAATCTCCGAGCAACAACTGCCATAGTGTCTAGATTGCAATTTATTCTAGTCTACTGAAGAATATGCTGAAAATATTTTAATTTTCCGGAAATCGTCATCAAAACAACTCTTCTGCGTATCTACGCGTAGGGAAATTGAATTATACTGACTAGTCCGGCAATATCAGTAATTGATTTTTGCTGTTTTGACACAAATAACTATTTAGTCAACAAATTGACAAATTTAATTTTTGCTCATTTTAAAAATGTTATTCAATTAGTGTTTTAAAATTTTGATTTTATCGAAATTGACAGTAAAACTATATTTTTAATACTTAGCGGAAAATGAACTGCGACAGGCGAATTTTCTCTTCAAAATACGTAAGAATTTGTCAAAAAAGCTATAGTTTTAGGTGTATGTTAGAGCCGTTAGAGCATTGATTGAGCCTGAATAAACTTCCATTATTTTTGTTTGAGCTTCAAAGGTCGCAAAGTTATTCGCGAAAAACAAGTAGAGGAGGGGGGCTGCAGACATGATAGCCCCCACTTTCGAATTTTTGGATGAATTAGGTGACAAAAGCATCGTTTGAACCTGAATGAGCTTTCATTATTTTGGTTTGAACCTCAAAGGTCGCAAAATTATTTGCAAAAAACTGGTGGGGGGAGGGGTTGTAGACATGTTTTGTAATTTTCCTAATAATTTTAAATTTGTATGTGCATTTGATATCAATCTATAAAGCTTCGTTTAAACCTGAATGAGCTTCAGAGAGCAAGACTTTATGTTAATTTTTTACAAAGTTATGGATAGTTGAAATTTTCGACTAAACTCCGAGCAACATGCGTTAAATCGTAAGGTTCTTAAAAAGTTTTATTTCGGATAAACGGTAGTACAGTGGGGCCCGCTTAATGTGATCGCGGTTAATGTTATCATTCGGATATTGTTATCACTTTTGCCAGGAACGGAACGGACATACATTATTACACACAAAAAACATCGCTTATAGTTATCATAATTCGGTTAATGTTATCATATTATTCTTAAGATTATTTTCTCTCACGAGCACAGGAGTTGATTTTCAGTTACAAGCATTTTTTTATATTGTGCATACCACCCACATAATATAAAGTCAGGTGTTGGCAAAAAAATCAACGTCACACATGTGATATCACATTACATATTTATGTTTATTATCAATTCCGTCGTTTAAATACATAAATGGACGATAGTTTGCTGTTAATGTATGTTGTAAGATTCAGTCCTACTTGAAAAATTCACAATGAGTGACTATTATTAATTAATTTTTGTAGATGTACTACATACTAATAAATAACCAATAAAAATTTTTTCTTTTTATTGTTATCAATCGGTTATTGTTATCAAAAACCTCAAGTCCCAATGTGATCACATTAAGCGGGCCCCACTGTATTACCCAATGATTTACTATTTCCGACAAACACATAATTGAAAGGCCCCAAAACTTTTTAGCCATTGGATCATAAATTTTTTCTTTATTAGCAACAACAACGTTAAGCTGCTTCAAATCAATATTAGATTTTATCGGCATAATTTCTATTTAGATAAATTACTTCTACTTAAAAAATTTTATATTTGTAAAGAATAAAATGTTGCTTATTTAAAGAATTTATATATTCAAAGTATGTAGATTACCAGCTTTAAGAGCTTTAAAAACTTAAGATTTAACGCATGCTGCTCGGAGTTTAGTCGAAAATTACAATTATCCATAACTTTGTAAAAAATTAACTTAAACTGTTGCTCTCTGAAACTTATTCAGGCTCAAACGGAGCTCTATCGATTGACATCAATTGCACACATAAATTCAAAATGAGAAGGAAAATTGCAAAACATGTTTACGGCCCCCCACTAGTTTTTCGCAAATAACTTCGCAACCTTAGAGGCTAAAACGAAAATAATAGAAGTTTATTCAGGCTTAATCGATGCTCTAACGTTTGACACTAAATTCGAAAATTCAAAAGCGGGGTGGGGGGGCACTGACATGCACTTAAAACTACAGCTTTTTTGACAAATTCTTACGTATTTTCAAGAGAAAATTTGCCTGTTGCAGTTTATTTTCCGCTAAGTATTAAAAATATAGTTTTACTGCCAATTTCGATAAAATCGAAATTTTAAAACACTAATTGAATAACATTTTTAAAATAAGCAAAAATCAAATTTGTCAATTTGTTGACTACATAGTTATTTGTGTCAAAACAGCAAAAATCAATTACTGATATATTCGAACTAGTCAGTATAATTCAATTTCCCTGCGCGTAGATACGCAGAGAAGTGTTGTTTCGATGACGATTTCCGGAAAATTAAAATATTTTCAGCATATTCTTCAGTAGACTAAAATAAATTGCAATCTAGACACTATGCCGGTTGTTGCTCGGAGTTTTATAAATATTTATTTGTAATGGGGGGGGGGGTAGAGAAATGTTCGCCGGTTATTTAATTGAAAATATTTCGCTAACCGTGCTTGCTCAAACAAAAATAATAAATGCACAAACGTACACAAACGATGAATAAACGATTAACACTAATTTTGACCCAAAATTCGTAATGGGGGGGGCTGGAGAAATGATGGCCGGTTATTCAATTGAAGATAATTCGCTAACCGTGCTTGCACAAACGAAAATATTGAATGCACAAACGTGCACAAACGATGCACAAACGATTGACACCAATTTTGACCCAAAATTCGCGATGGGGGGGGCTGGCATTTCTCCAGCCCCCCCCATTTGAATTGTAAATATTTCGCGAACGGTGTTTGCACAAACGAAAATATTGAATGCACAAACGTACACAAACGATGCACAAACGATTGACACCAATTTTGATCCAAAATTCGCGATGGGGGGGGCTGGCATTTCTCCAGCCCCCCAAACTTATTTGTTAAATAATTCGCGAACGGTGAATGCACAAACGAAAAAAATTATTGCACAAACGTACACAAACGATGCACAAACGAATGACTTAAAAAGTGATCCAAAAATCAAAATGGGGGGGGCTGGGGAAATGGACCTCCTCTTTGCTCTATATTGTAAAATTTTATATAATCTA
The DNA here is from genome assembly GCA_905340355.1 of Rhagonycha fulva. Classification (NCBI taxonomy): domain Eukaryota; kingdom Metazoa; phylum Arthropoda; class Insecta; order Coleoptera; family Cantharidae; genus Rhagonycha; species Rhagonycha fulva. The sequence goes on from HG996555.1 coordinate 12,001,459, forward strand.
TAGTAATAAATTTATTATTATTATTATTAACTCCCTAATAATTCATTTGCATAATCTCTTAATATGATTCTTCAAAAAAATGTATCTTTTTCTTTGTCGCATTTTGCAATTTTGTCTAGCCTTTCGTTGTTTTTCATTTACTACACTTCTTTCCATGTCTGGCGTTGAGTTAATAATGACTATTTTTCTTTCTTTTCTTATTATTTGTGTGTTTTTTTCCTGACAGTTGTCTTAAGGAAGTTAATAATACTCAATGCTAATCGAAACTAAGATACTTAATCAATTATTAGAGTAAGCTGGTTGCGGGGATTCAGACCTTGGTTTTAGTTAAGGGAAGAAATGCGTCGCAGCTAAGAATGCTTTTTCAACTTCAGAGGTACCTTGATGTGAGAGGTAATTGCTCTCCTAAGAATCGGCGCTTGCTGCTTTAGTGATAGAGATCAAGGATTGGCTTTCTATCGTCTCTGCATTTTCTAACTTTCAAATTGCTTTTCACAATACTCGAATTGTTGTTTCGGCTGGAGCAAATATCCAGTCCTGAAATATATCTGGATTGTACCTACAATATTTGTTTTTTGGAGTGTTTTATTGCCATTGTATGCATTGCTATTTTTAGTTGAAGTTCACCGAAAATTTGGGGTACCTCAAAATTTTGTTCTCTATTACCTTAAAAACTCCTTTTAGTAAGCTTATTTTTTTACTTAACTTTACTCATCTTTTTTGCAGTACATTTTCTACAACTTCATGCGTACTTTGTTTCCTCTAAACATTTCTACTTTAGGAATTTGATTTACTTCATCTTGTAAATAAAAAAAATTGTTGGTGATATTCTTATGGCAAAATCTCTCATTCGACACCATCAGCAGTAGAAGAAATTTTAAAATTAGGTTTTCCTTCAAAATAAGAAGAATAAACTGCCCATAAAGTAGAACGCAGTATAAAGTTTAATCAAGTCATCAATTTTACTTTATTTAAATATACGTATACGCATTTAAATTTATTGTATGGCATTGTATACCTCGCTGTTTATTTGTATAATGGACTAGAGATATTTGTGTCGATACAAGAAATGGTGTTATTTTCATTTCCCTAGTAGGAATAGAATTTTTACAATAGCGATCGATGCATTTAGGGCGACTTACAATGGACAACAATCGATCGCCTGCCTGATAAACACGAGTTCATTACTCGATTACGTTGCCAAACACCAAAATGCATACCAAATAGTAAAATTGTAAAATATACTATTTGGTTACCTCCATTTATTTGTAAAATATATCACCTTAAAGTGTAGACTTTATTTTACTTACATTGTATTTTTTGAAATTGAATTTATGGGAAATGGAATAAAATAAAATATAGCGCAAACCTAGAAAAATACCTATAACAATAAATCAGGTTTTTCAATTAATTGTTTCTTTAAAGGTCTGCTTAGTAAAAATTTAGAATTTTTGGCATCAGTCTCTGTGATTTCTGTCTACCCAAAATAGATCTGTTCCCAATAGTTGGCACCGAGGCCCTGATATGAAGACTCAAGAAATCCATTGATCCATACATGGAGACACTTAAAGTTATCACTCACAGCTGCAATCTTCTCAACCAGACATTCACTTCCCAATATAATTTGGTCAGGGCCACTTTTTAAATTTCTTACCTCCAAATTGGTTTTATAAACTAAACTTAAAATATTAAGTGAAATGTAAACAATGCATCAATAAAAGCATAACTTTTTACTTTACTTATTCAATAGTAGCTTTTATAAATTGCCATTAATTTCTTAATTACAGTAGTCACTAAATTTTATGTACAATACCACAAAGAAATTTAATTAAAGGGTTTTCTTTCATGAAACAAACTTTATTTTCAAAGACAATACTATTGATAGAAAGGGTGCCTTTTTGATATAATTTCAATTCTTTACAACGACACTACTTTGCCCAAGAAAAGTTTTCCCTTAACAAAAGTCAAATTCTTCAAGTATAAAATTTTAAAGCATTTTCAGAGTTTCTGCAAAGTACCTACAAAATAGCTGTAAAAAAACAACAGTTGTAATTCGGCAGTGGGATTTATATAATGGCCTGGAAGTGAGGTAATAACGGACGACGGTTCACTTGTGTCACGTCTATAGGTGAAATCACCGTAACCCCTGAGCTGATCATCATGACAGAAGGATAGAAGTTTATTGATCTATTAAAATCAAAAATAATTTGGTAGGTAATTTATCGCTCACAAATGTCAGAATGATTATAATATCAATAAATTTTATTAAAGCAATAAAATTACGAAATTAGAAGTTTCGGTTTGTCGTTTTCACAGAAGAATACATACACCTCAAAAAGCTCAACACACACTGACCGGATTTATCTTATGTTACAAAGGCGGAGACAAAAACTAGGGTTGCAGAAGATCGTTTATCACGATTGCTCATTGGTGTAAACTACCCCTCTATAGTCTTTACATTCTTAATAATTACCTTTCCAGAGATTAAAAATTAAAATTACTATTATTTCAAACTTTTTTGATCTCATCAGAGAAACCATTATACAGTTATACTACTATACTGTAGTACCTACATGTAAAGGTGACTAACTAACACACATTTGTGTCGTTGAAAAGCAACACCTTGAAAATATAAATGCACTCTTGGGGTAGCAGAGAATAGTTAACACACCCACTAACCAAATTGGACCCCCTGTGGTTATTGATAAAACCTTGCGCATCAATGGCATCTCCGCCCATGTAGTTTTAGTAATTTACATTTTAATTTGCTTGCTTCAATTTTTTTGTGTAATAGGAATGCAAATTAGGATTAGCAAATTGTTTTGTTAAGACAAGTTGATTGTATTTACCCGTCTTAAGCTATGAAAAAACCGTGTATAACACTCGTAATTAATTTTCTTGTACATTAAATGTGTTCCTTAATGAATTGCCCCATCAATCTAAATTTCCATAGCGTATATAAGCGTTGGACAAGCTGCTGGGCACGGACAGTAACTTATTGTACTCATATTGTGACAATGACATTGTTAACTGCATAACGGTCACAAAGCTCTTTTGTTTTGCCTCAGTTTGGGTTCATTGTCAAAGGGTAGTTTGTGACAAAAGGTACAGTTACACTAAGTAGCAATTATATTAGATTTTGCACATTGTGTATGTATTTATTTTTTTGCACTTAATAATCTCAATTTGTAAAAAAAACGATGGAATTTAATTAATAAAAAATTTGTCGTAATGACCCAGTTCTCGAGTACACTAAATCTATAATTGAAGAAAACGTAAGCTATTTCCTCAGTGTGGGTAACTTGCGCGGTGCTACAAATAAACTACAAAAATAGGTCTTTGTGTGGTTTGAATTTACAAAGCAATTGAAAAGATTTTCAATATATACAACAGTATGGCGTTTTCTGTATGTTGCAGATATTTGAGTACTGAATACAAGTGAAAAGCCGGCGATTCAGTATTGTGATGAAAATTTACACTTGTGCACTCTAAGTCACGTGGTTATGTCAGAAACGCGTTGTTAACTCGGGAAGTTTTATCCACTTTCGATTGAATTTAATTCTTTCTTTGCCTACCCTATTCATGAACAGCAAAAATGTTGAAATACATTATTAGATTTTAAAAGCTTACTTGACATATATGTACATAAAAAAGTTTCAATATTATACCTACCAGAAAATAATATTTCGTTTAATTTTTGTATTTTCAAAATAACACTAAACGATTTCTTTGTTGCTTCCAAGATTAATTTTTACCCAAGTTGAGGTAAATGAAAATTAGAGGATAAGTGAAGATGTTAGTGGAGAAGAGTTAAATTTAGTAAAGGATGTAGATAGTGGAACACATTTTTATGTATAGGGTCGAAGTTTAGAAAATGAGCCCATTCATCAAATTATATTTAATAAACTTAAAATAAAGTTTTAAGAATATTTGTAGCTTGCAATTGAATGACACTTTTATTTCCAAATTAATTTTTCTTTCGTAACTTTTTCTGATTAAATTTGTTATCGATTCTGATGTAGTTAATTTTTATTTGTCATCAACCCGCAACCCTACGCGTAGCACTAGCTTGATAGTTAATCCTGAGTTGAAAATAAACAAAGTTGATGGATTTTTGGAATTTCTACTTTCGATTTAACGCAGACCACATTTTTAATACGATCTCACTCATTGATATAATTTATTTATAGTAAAGTTTGTTAGCTGACTTTCTATACAAAATTGTGAATAGACTAATAACAAAGGTGATCAATATAAATCAATATAAAGACCAGTATAAATATTTATTGAGTTGTACTTGTATTTACCTATGATAACCTTAAGGGTACTAGGCAATCGTTATTCGCAAAATCCGCGCTCTTGTTTTTATTAATTTTAACATAGAAAGAAAGCAGATACACAAATGTAATTTTAACCAATGTTTATTGATATATAAATGATAATAAAAATTATACTATAAAGCCCTTAGGAACATAAAAAATGGCGGCACAGTCTGCGACGTATATACGTGTTTATTTTCCATTTTTACATGCTGTCGTTCGTGGAACTAATTTTTTTCGGCTCTACAAATTGTTTTTAGTTTCCTAAGATACGTAGTTTGGGACTGAACCTAAAATTGGAACGATCGAATTGAAATTATTTAAGTAGTAGACGAAAAACCGCGATTTTTACGATAAAAATGCGATTTTTTTATAATTGCACGTAAAAATCGCGACTTTTCAAATTTTTTTGGAAAATCTCGAATTTTTATGGATTATTTCGGAGGTTCAGTCCCAAATTACACATGTTTTACGTGTCTTCAATTTTTTTCAAGTCACCAGAGACCTCCGTTTTTTTGGAATCATGTAAAAACCAAATGAAAATAAAAAGTCGAGAAAAACGCGTTCAAAGTTTTTTTATTGATAAAAGTGCTTTTACTCATATTTACCTTTTTCATAGAATGCATAGAATTATGTTTGCAGTAGTGCTTCGGCATCAGACCGTTATTGTAAAATTTATTTTTGTTATTTTTTTTTATTATTAACACAAGTAAAATGAAGTAAAGTTACAATATGACAAAGATTTTGATCTCAATGTGAACAACTCACAACTGATTTCTTTTAATATTCTTTTTTGTTCTAAAGTAAAGACCAAACCATTATTCTAACGACCTAGGACAACCCTATGTAACATGATATTTAGGTCTTAAACCCTCTGGAAAGGCAATCATGCAGATATCTACGATTCTTTCTACATTTATCGAAGTATTTGAATTTTACAAAAAATTTCATATAATAAGTTATTAAATTTTATATATTTTAATACATCCTATTTAATTATAATAATATATTACAATAAAGAGCTCATATCGTAACTTTACAGTCGTCCGAGTAACGGTCTCCGCTCTGCTACCAGCGGTAGACTGACATCCAGTTCATGCACCGCTCCACCTTTTCGCTTACAAAATCAACAATTTTGTGAATTTTCATATGAACTAAACGGTATTTTGTTCAGGAAGGATAGTACTTACAAAAAATTAAATAAAAAAAAAATCGACCTTTCGATTGCCTAGTGTCCTTAAGTAATGACTATTTATGTAAACGGAAATTTATAGTTGAGAAGAGGTCTAAGTATAAATTTCCGTTTATTTTGTATAAGGTCAACTATAACACGTTTTTATGAAATTCAAATTTCATTTTAAACTACTTTTACTATTTATGTAGTTATGCTTTTGCGAATGTAAGTAGGAGAGACCGAGCAGGTTATCACAAGTCTCAGTTCTCAATCGCTGCTGGTACCTAGTGACTTAGCCTCAAAGTATACTTAATACTTATATATTTTCAGTAGTGTGCATACGTTATTTCCAGTGCCTTGCGACAATTTTCTAGATTTTATTGGTGATATATCACCTACATAGCTCATGACAACCAACTTGATGTATGAACACAAAAATTTTCTCAGACAAAAACTGCTTTTATTGAATAGCCATTTACTGTTATGGTCTCACAACTAGAAGAGCATACAGACAAGGATTGGTAGAAAGGTAAACTATAAAATTTACATCTTTTAAAAGTGAAAGCAAAACTTGTGACAACCTGCACCGGTCTCTCTTAAATACATCTAAAACTGCATTATACATTTACAGGGAAGGTTCCAAGAATTCCTTTAATGACGTTACAACAAAGTCTTTATAATCCCATTAGAAAGTACTACATCTGTAGCTCTGTCTGTCTATGTGTTTATATTATTATTTTATTTATTATTGAATTTACATTATTGTTACCTTTTGTCGTAATCCTGGAGTAAAAAGTAACAACATTTTTAGTAGACATTATTGATAATTGAAATAATATCTGAAGATATCTGTATCAAAATATCAGAAATTAAAAAGTAATTTTCGTAAAATAAATAAAATCTGAAAACTGTTACAGTTAACCCCGGGCTCTCCTACCTACTTTTTAATATTTTTGGGTAGTGGACTAGTAATAATTAGATAATGTATTAACTTTGCCGCTTTGCTATTCTTTATTGTAAGCTTCGTCAGGAAATACAGATCGAACTTAATAGATAAAACAAAAATTACAAATTATATCAAGCAAATAACTTTTTTGAATGATTACAAAAAAATATTATCAATTATTATTATTATTATAATTATAATCAACATAAAACTATCTTTATTGCATATTTTTTTTATATCCTTTTCATGTAAAATAAATTTTCTCCTAAAATTTTTCCTTTTACAATTTTCACTAATGGCATTATACAAAATACTTTTTATTAACTGCTAAATTAAAGTAAAATTTAATACTTTTTGAATATGGGAAAATATTTTGTTGTTGGTAATTTGCTTTTTTATTAAAGTGTGAGTTCATAAGTGTTTCTGCGCATAGGTAATACCAAAAAAAGCAGGATCTTTCTTCAATGACGTAGAATTTACTATCCCGGCAGAGTGACAAGCCTGATCTATGGATATTTGGATATACATAGGTTTTTTAGCTCATAAAAGCTATGCTTTTATTATGATTGGGTTTTAGGGGAATGTTATGTACCCTTACCTTTAAATTAAATTTTTGATTTTTCAAAACGAAAATAATATTTATTTTCGACAAATTCGATAATATTTCGATAAATAACTAATAACTAAAATAATTTTAAAAATCATAAAACGTCCTCTCTCCCCTCTATGAGTCTTATAATTGTACTAACCTAATTTTTATAAAAATAATAAAAAAAATTTATTGGGGAAAAATTCTTTCAAGGACGATCGAAATGATTCGAACGAAATGAAAGGAAAGAAAGTATCACTAGTAAGTATCACAAATCATTCATGTGAACTCCAAATAATGAAACGAAAAATTACTAATTTCCAAAAAATCTCACCTGGACAAAATCAACGATACTTTCTAAATTACTGCTAGATTAATCCTTTTCAAGATCAAACACCAATTCTTAAAAATATCCAAAGAAAAATCCAATTTTGAAAAACTCCCCAAGAAGGAAACTTTTCCGTCTGTTTCTGTTAAGATCCGATTAGAAATTCTCTTATCACTCATATTCCGCTAACTCTTCGTTTCCAAACGAAGTAAATTTAAATGTTCCTTAAATTACCAAATATTTATTGATTACTTTTAAACTTAAGGTAGGTATAATTATTTAACTACAAATAAATATTTAATAACAACTTCGTAATAAAAAAAAAATAAAAAATCTGTTGATGGAAAAAACTTCCCTATTTTGGAAGATTAGCTTATATCTATGTAATCATAATCAGCAATAACGCATGAAATTGCCTCTTTCTTAACGCAAACAAAATAAAACTAAAAAATCCAATTTACAGTATCCCAGACAGTTAAAATTATTAAATATTTTCGTAGGTATTTCAATGATCTAGAATTTAATGAATGTGTATTTTTGTTTATTTATAGTACCCACTAAGAAAATTTTTGTTTTGGTGCGTATTTTGATTTTCTGTGTGCTTGCAAAAATTTAAAAAAAAGCCTGTTGTAGTGGGGTGATAATGAACAGTACCAATTCTGGATTTTGGATTTTATTGTGCAGGGCAAGACAAGCTTGAAAGCACTTAGGCCTCTAAATAGGCTTATTGTACTACCTCCGATTTCCCAGCAGTGTATGTGGCGGGACTAGGAATAGAACTACGGTTTTTCGCTTCCCAGCCTGCCAGTATATGCTTAACACCACACTGCTGGTTATGGACATTACTATTTAGTTATGCTAAGCACCGCATGGGTCACTTATAACAACTTTTGCTTTAATATCAGTTCTGATAAAAGGTAGGTACATACTCGTATTTAACGTTATCATTTTTTTTCTGAAAAATTACATTATAGTAAACTAAAGCCAGTTTTCATTAAAAATATAGGCTTTTCTAATGATTATGGATGGAAATCATAGAAATAAAATTTAGCTAATCATGATGCATTATAGAAAATCAACGATGTTTCTAACAACATTGAAAAAAAGAAAATTTTGTTATTTTGCATGTTTTTTAAAGAGGAGAAAATACTAATATAGTAACGCTTGGCGTTAACGGGTTAATTATAGTATTAAATAATAATATAAAATATTGTCATGATGGGTCAAGTTCATTTGATGAGCAAACTTTCTATATGCAGTTTGTCCATTTTCTGAAATTTTCAAGAGAGCAGTAAAACTACCACAGGTTTATATGATAAGTTATCAAAAAAGTAATGTTTGCAAAAATACAGAAAATATTACACTATGAAGTATCCATGCATAGGGCAAATATTTGATTGACGATTTTGCAAAACAGCTAAAAGTTGTATTGAACAAACTGCACTTTGTTTTTTCAACATTGGACAAACTACGTATTATAGAAAGTCTGCTCCTCATTTGCTTACCCGAAGATATTATATTTATTAACAAAAACTCAACGGTATTTGATAGATAACTTTAAAATAAAGCGTTTTAGATATGGAGAAATGCTGTACATTGATTAATTTAGCTAATAATTAATTTTAAAATTTTCAATTATTGTTCCAAATTCGCCTTTATTGACTCATTGTATTGACGGTTTATGCACTCAACCTTAGTCTAAACTGCGAAGAGTGGGAACCAATCCTGCTGCTTTAATCGTACTTGTACACCAATGTACCTACTTGTATGTACTATTACTACCTACATATTATTTAGATAAGAAAAGTTGCGAATGACTAGTGTAATTTTTCTTCGAAGGCAAAGAGGTGCAGCCATTGATGTACAGTGGATATATGTAAATATCGCGTCAGCACTGCTTTTGAAAAAAAAATACACTATACATACTAAGATCGTTTAATATTTACCTACTACTAAAACAACTAAAATGTTCAAGGAAATGGTGAAGGCAATTGAGAAGACAGGACTGAAAATTATTGAGAAGAAGACAAAATATATGAAATGCTTAAAGAACGCAAACGGTGTTTTGGGAGACCTGGTGATAGATGAGTATAGATTCGAAGAGGTGAGAGGCTTCAACTACCTTGGACCCATATAGACAGGAACAACAACAGAATGGAAGAAATCAGAAGAAGAGTGCAAGCAGGTAACAGAGCCTTTTACGCCAACAAAACTCTACTTAAGGACCAAACGCTGACGAGAGCAACAAAACTGAAGATATACAAAACACTCATCAGGCTAGTAATTACATATGCCTTAGAAACAGTTTGCATGTCACAACAGGAAGCAGAAGTCATGAGGGTGCTGGAAAGGAAGATATTGCGCACCATCCTGGGCCCCAAGAAAGATGAGAACGGTGAGTATAGACAATGGATGAACCATGAAATAAAATCTGCAATGAAAGATGAAGATCTAGTTAAGATGGTGAAGTCACGGAGACTAGGATGGTTCGGACACGTCATGAGAGGTAAAGAGGAAAACATGGAAAAGAAAATTACTCTGTGGAAGCCGAATGACAGCTGAACGAGATGAAGCCCTAAGGTGAGATGGTGGGACCAGGTTGAGAGTGACCTGGGAGCGATGGATGTCAAAGAATGGTGGATAGAGGTACAAGACAGAAACCATTAGAGAGAAATAGTAAGAGAAGCGAAGACACACGCAAAGCTGTAAAATGGTGCGAAAACAAGAAAGAAACTGATATATAATATGTTAAATGAGGGCTAATCCTCCCCTTCAAATGGATTTGTAAATCCCGCAATGGGATAACAATGTTCTACTTAGAATGTAGAGTAGAGGGAGGTAAAAGTCCGCACTTAGTACGTTGTATTTTTTTACGCTTATATGTTTTACTCAATCAGCTCAATATTTGGATGAGAAGTTTGTACAGTACTTAGGCTTTGTTATAAATAACATTAATGCCATGATTTGAAAACGGTGTGTATAAAAAAACCATAATACACAAGTTGCGGAAAATGGGACTTTTACCCCATAGGTGGGGCAAAAGTCCGCCATTGGACTCTGCGCTATTTTAAGTCAAATTAAAATCAACAATTTCTTCCAAATGAAAAGTAATAAGCAAAAACAACAAAAGTATAAGATATAAAAAAGATAAAATGTAGAAAAATTTCAACAATGGTCACAAATAAATTGGCCAATTTCGTGCACTCTTCATGACACCATTGTTTGCAGCTATCGCATTGAATCCACTCTCTCATTGATAAATTCTCATATTATTCTTTGCAGCCTAAACAAAGCACTTTGCCATCGGTTAATTCTTGCCTTTTTTAATTCTTCAAACTTTTGCTTGACATGGGTTCAGCAACATAGGACTCTTGCCCCAAGTAGCCAAAAACATTTCCGAGTCATGACCTTTCCAGACCATCAAACCTAACATCGATTATATCCTATAAGTTTATAGCAAGAAACATGTATTTTCAATAAAATACATACTAGTTATGGTTACTACTCATTTTCAACATTTCAACGCAATTTCTGCAAGAGCTAATGATACATCAGGCATACGCAAAATCGTAATTACCTCATGGTTCTCCAGTAATCCAACTTTGCGTGATAAAATTTGGTATAGACACTGTAATTGATGACTACTAACTGCACCTTGCGCTCAATTATAAAAATTTTTGAAATATAGTGAGATATTTGAATTTGGGACTTTTGCCCCATGCGGACTTTTACCTCTCTTTACTCTAATGCTTAAAAAAAAATGCTAAAACAACAGGAGCATATCCAGACTTTGATTTTAGGGAAGGAGGTCATTATCTCTACTACGAAACTTCCGCCACTAAGAAACAACAATAAAAAATTGAAAAATGTTTAATTTTTAAATTTTTCTTTAAAAATTCTAAAAAATGGAAAAATTCAATCGAAAATTTAGTAAAAATTAAAAAAAAAAAAACTAAAATTAAATTATAAAACAAGGATAGAAATGACCGGAAAAGTGATTAAATTTTCAATAAAAATTATAGGTCTTAGAAGCTTGAAACATAAAATTGTACCGAAAATATGAAATATTTAAAAATGAAGAAAATAAAATGATCTTGAAATATCGGATTTATTTCGCATTTTTGCAGCTTCAATTTTTTTGTTGAATAATTGATAAAACTTTAAAAAAATTATAGAACTGAATTCAGGGAAGTAAGACCTTTCAAATAAGGTGTTATTTGCCATATCATCCTTATTAACATTTTAGGGGTTGTTATGGCAACACGAAGGGATGAATTAATATGGGAGTGACATTAGTCGCAAAAGTTGTCCCCCTCGATGATAAAATTGACGTGTTTTTGCATTTCTTAAAAAAAAATTCTGCTGGCCACAATCCCGTCTGTTTCGTTTTCAAATGGCCACCCTGTATGGTCCCAAAAACTCAAAACAGAAAGCTTTCAATTTTTATTTTCTTATCAATATTATCAATAATTATAATAACAACTCCCGAATCTTTTCTCTTCTAATAAGAAAACCTTTAAGATATAGAACATTTTTGATTCATCTGCGGACATCAGTAGGTAATATCTATTACTGATCTTGTCATATAAATTAAAAAAAAAAATTATTAAAATTTTGAATTAATCTTAGAAGACAAGGTACCGATGTAATAATTAATAGATTTTAATTATATGAGAGTAAATATTTTTAAAGTAAAATTTATATTTTTGAGTAAACAAAATAAAATTTTAAACTCTGCGAAGACATCGTATATTTTATATCCCTATCTTATAGTTGATGTGTCACTAAAAATCAATTTCCACATCATTTCCAACTCGTCGGTAGCTGTCACTCTTTCAAATGCAGATGTATATCGTTGTACCACGACACACTTACACCGTGGGTGTGTATTGAGATGTCCACAATGGCATAGCATTGTCAAGCCTCAAACCGCCTGCGATATCGCTATATTTCATTGTTACAAACTCTCGTTATTGAAATATAAATTGGTTCTTCAAAAAATTTAAAACGAACAGAGTGCTACAACAAAATAAATTGGCATCTCTTTTATATTTCAGTGTTAGTTACCAACCCAAATTTGAAATTGTCACATTTCACATTTGGTTGATTTTCCTTATCGGATCCTTATCACTGTAATGAAAAATTTCAACTATGAACGCGTTTTCAAATCAACTGAAAAGTTTTTTTTGTACGAACAGGTACATTTTTCCACACATTTCAATTAAATAGCTTCTTCCACTAAGAGATTTAATTGGTATCATCATTGAAATGGAAATCTTTGGAAACAGTTGAAGCTTTTCTTGTAGTTTTTCGACAAAAAGTATTTATTAGTTTCTTCAAGATTTATGCTGTAGAGGAACTAATAATAATTCCTTGAAAGATATTGGAAATGAATAATGATCTTTATCAATTAGATTGATGTATTCTCCATGAACAAGATGGCGAGGTGGGCGTGCTTGAACAACAACCAGTAACAGAAGACGCCTTCAGGATGCATGCTTAAGAATAACTTATAAGTTTTGTTGCAATTGAAAAATGATGGAAAATCTATTTCCAGAAATTTCATAAATATGAATGAGATAATTCAAAATTGTTATAGAAACGCAAACAAAATTGAAAATGTACTTTTGTGAAATTCTATAAAACTCTCAAAATTGCTATAATAAACTCTTAATTTAAAGACTTCCTTTACAATTTCAGTCAAAGTAACATTTTGTTGCTTTCTTTAAACCAGAACTTGAAAACCAAACAAAAAAAAGTAAAATATCATTTTGAATCCAACAGAACTTCAAACTTTGGGGGTTTCCACTTTCCACATGAAAAGGTTTCACTTTGTTTCTGTTGGTAGCAAAATTATTGGTTTAATTACTTTTGGAACAAACCTGGTACTGTACCGGCTTCGTTATGAATTACTAAATGCTTTCACTTAATTTTTTAGGGTGTTCTCTTTATAGTGGAGCAGTAGCCCTTATGTATACTGACTGACCCTATCTTGATACGTACTTGAGTCAAGTGCACTGTGAGAATTCGATGGCCCTAACCACTTCTTAATTATTTTTAACTCTTCTCACAATAATACCGTTAATAAATTTTTTTAAATTTAAATACGAACTTCTAAATCTTTTTAAAAAATTTGCGTTAGCTTTTACTTTTCGTTTTATTTTTCTACTTAAAAATGATGAAATGGATCGTTAGTTTCTATTGTAGTCTACACGAGTCATTAGCGTTCATTGTGGAAATATCGAGAAGATTTCTTGCATGCGTTGAAGAGTTAATGATTAATTATTTTTTATGATTTTGTAATCCTTTTATAATCAATTAAGTTTTGCATGAATGGTGCTCTAATGTTAGCGTGTCTGGAGTTGTTTGTTCATGCCGACACAATTGAATAGCTACTAATGGTAGCTCTTGTTGGTTTTTTAAATAGTATTATTGTAGATAAGAAAAATATTTAAAGATATTGTAATCGAATGATAAAAAATTACTATTAACTAAGCAAAGAAGCATTACAATTTAGAAGCGGAATTTGAGAAGAAAGATTCATGTCATTTCCTGAAAAGCAATTACATTTAAATTCGAAAAACTTGAAAACTAGGAATCCATTACCAATATCTGCATTATTTTTGGAGTCTTTCCAACGCCAACTTACATAATGAAAGCGGTGATGACGTCGACAATAGCTCCGTCGAGACACTTCCACAAAAGCTTTCGGTGTTTGCATTTGACAGATATAAAAAGAAGGTGCATTTCGATAAAATATAAAACACATCCATAATACAATGCCGAAAAAAATTTCAAACAAATTTTCAATATTCATAAATACTCGTCATCAAGTGGAGACGTAAACTTTATCAAGGAATTGAACTTCACAGGTTACTTTTGGAAGGCACAGTAATTTTTATAAACTTTTTAAATAGACAGGAGTAGTGGAAGAATAATGAAAAAGATTTAAATGTTGGATTTTATTTTTTACAAAAAAATATAATAAGCTTTATATTCCGCTTGGTTGCAAATCCACTTAGAGTTCTTTTTGTGAAAAAGTTAGACATAATAGATGACCGGCACAAACAAATCGCCAAACGTACCGCCCTTTTATAATACTGCTAATAGCCACCGGAAACGGGTGGCGCTGGTGTACGTTGAGAGCGTCGCGGCGCGGCCATTTAGATGAGTTCCGGCGGTACCGGAAACATTAGCCGTTTGTTGTAGGTTATGTTACCCCATTAATCATATCTTATTTTCAGACATAATGCTTCTTTGTTGTCAATATTATTATTGATATTCTTGTTTGCCATTTCTGTTCCACTTCGGTGTTATAAATGGTATTTGTGCACTAAAATGAAGATATTTCTCTTTTAATGTTTGGAACTGAATAACAGTTTATATAAAAGTTTTCTTAATAAATAGTTTCAGGTTTTTATAGTTATGAAATATTTATATTATGGGTTTGCTAATATGGTGAGCTCCATCTAATATAACTCACACAACAGCATTTCATTACTATTATCTTCATTATATTCTGTAAGGCATTTTGCAGGGTTTTCATAGATTACCTATTTAAAAATTGATATCTGCACATTTGTATAGCTATCTTATGTTCTGATTTTAATTCGATTTTGGATAGTCGGTACTCACTTGTAGTAAAAAAACTTAGTTTACTTTAAAGTTTACTCAACTTTACTTCAAGTTTCCTGGCACAACCAGGATTTCTCCAAGGAAATGAATAAACTAATACTTGAATATACAGCAATCAAAACTTTACACGAGATGATACACTAAATAATTTTTCAAATTTCAAATTATCAGGGTTGCTAAAGCCCATTTTATCCACCCATTACCCTTAATTGAAAGGAGATTATTATAAGAATACTCAGTGTGAATCTACAAGGAGAAAGATAACTACTTTCAAGCAAAAAACAGCAAAAATATTATTTATTAATCTCGAAAACACCAATATACAATAATCAACAATTTAAAATAATTTAAACAGTCAAAATGTCACTATACATAAAAATAGTCCACTATTATTCATCGCCTCGGTGTCCCATACGATATCTTACATCGCGACCACCAAATGAAAGACTAGAATATTTCTTATTTTTCGTTGTTCTATCAGAGCGTAACCAATCTGGAACATCTTGTTTAGATTGTTCTAAAATTTTTACATAAGCTTCAGCATTACGAGAATTTGTTTCGTGATCAAAAAAGCTAGTGGCCATGCCTTCATTCCCAATGCGACCCGTACGACCAACACGATGCACGTACTCATCAACATCTGAGGGTAAATCGAAATTAATTACATGCTTAACGTTTTGTATATCCAATCCTCGAGCAGCAACGGAAGTCGCTACTAGAATATCACAATTACCAGTTTTGAAATCAGCTATGGCTTCTTCTCTTTCGCGCTGACTTCTATCTCCATGAATGCTGTTAATCTTGTAATTTTGCTCGCTTAAATATATACCTAAGAAGTCAGCATTGCGTCTTGTTTCTACAAAAACCAACGTTCCAGCAGTTCCATGTGTGTCAAATACTTCAATTAACTTAGGACGCTTTTCAGATTGTTCAACTTTCATAAAAATTTGTTTGACGTCCGAGGAAGCACTTCCGACAATACCAACAGTCACAAATATGTAATTATCTAAAAATTGTGAAGCTAAGTTTTGAATGTCTTGTGGGAAAGTAGCGGAAAACATAAGAGTTCTTCGTTGTTCAAGAGAAATCATACTAGGATGTTGAAACATTTCTTCCATCGCTGGTATAAATCCCATACCCAACATTCTATCTGCTTCATCTAATACCACAAATCTAATAGAAGAAAAAGTAACCCATCCTCGCTTTACAAAATCTAACAGTCGGCCCGGAGTGGCAATCATAATGTGGCAACCCTTATCAATACATCTGCGCTGGTAACCAGTGGATACTCCTCCATAAATAAGAGAAACTTTGATATTGGAATCGAACGAAAATTTACGAGCTTCATGGTAAATTTGAATTGCTAACTCACGCGTAGGAGATATAATTATTGCTTGTGGTTCTATATGTTCTTTATCCATTACTAAATCGACTGGGTTTTCCAAAAAACTGTTAAGAATAGGAATAAGAAAAGCAGCGGTTTTTCCCGAACCAGTTTGCGCACATGCCATAAGATCACGTTGAGCCGTCAAAACGGAAATAGCATATTTTTGAATTGGAGTAGGTTTGGTGTAATTCGATTTCTTAATATTCTTCATAAGTAAAGGATTTAAATTTACTTCTTCAAATGAGGATATCACGGTTGGAAGATTATTACCATTCATTTCAGCCTTTATATCGTCAAATTTGTTAAAATTGATTCCAGTAGTTATTCCTGAACTAAAAATCTTGCTTTCTTCGTTACCAAGTTCAGGAGGAATGTAAAATTCTACTTTTTTTGGTAAATCGCTTCCGTCGCTCTTATTTTCGTCATCTTCTGCATTACTTTCTCTTTCGTTATCATCTCCACTTCCATAACTTTTTCTTCTTCCACCACCATTTCTTCCATCATTGTTACCTCTGGAATTATTTTCTCGCTCATTACTTCTTCTTCTACTACCGTCGTTTCTATCACTTTCTCTTCGATTTACATTATCTGTTCTATCATTTTCATTATTACGTCTTTCATTATTCCAGTTGTTGTCATTGCTACCTCTTGAGTTATTTTCTCGCTCATTACTTCTTCTTCTACCACCGTCGTTTCTATCACTTTCTCTTCGATTTTCATTATCTGTTCTATCATTTTCATTATTACGTCTTCCACCATCCCAACCGTTGTCATTGCTACCTCTTGAATTATTTTCTCGCTCATTACTTCTTCTTCTACCACCGTCGTTTCTATCACTTTCTCTTCGATTTCCATTATCTGTTCTATCATTTTCATTATTACGTCCTCCACTATTCCAGTTACCTCTTGAATTATTTTCTCTTTGATCACCTCTTTCCATTCTTTCACCACTTTCGCTTCTATCACTTCTACTTCGATTACCATAATCTTTTCTATCATTTTCATCATTACATTTTGCACTATTCCGATTGTAGTCATTGTTACCTCTTTGATTACCTTCTTTTTCTATTCTACTCCAACCTTTGCTTGTATCACTTCCACTTCGATATTCATAATCATTTCCATCATTTTCATCATTACAACTTGCACCATCCCAACCGTTGTCATTGCTACCTCTTGAATTATTTTCTCGCTCATTACTTTTTCTTCTACTACCGTCGTTTCTATCACTTCCTCTTCGATTTTCATAATCTGTTCTATTATTTTCATCATTATATCCTGCACCATTCCAATTGTTGTCATTGTTACCTGTTGCATTATTTTCTCTTCGATTACTTTCTCTTTCCATTTTTTCACCACCTTTGTTTCTATTACCCCCACTTCTGTTTCCATAATCTTTTTCATTATTTTCTACATTACGTTCTTCACCATTCCAATTGTTGTCATTATTATCTCTTGTGTTATTTGCTCTTCCATTATCTTCTATTCGACTACCTTTGCTTCTATCCTTTCCTCCACGATTTTGATAGTCGGCATCATTAATATTGTCATTATCACTGTCATTTCCACCCCAACCACCCTGTTGATCATCAGAAGAGCTGTGATAATTTTGAGTTTTATAATTTGATCTACTACTATTTTCGTCACTAAATTTATTGTTGGAATATTCGTTACGTTTGGTGTTATCCTCATTCTTACTCCACTTACCGTCAGAACTTCCCGCGTCATTATTGTCATTTAGATTATTCTCATAATCATCGTCACCAGGCCAACTGTTTCGTACATAATTTTTATTTGATGATTGGCTGTTATTACTACCTTTACTTCCATTACCATCACTTTTTGAATACCAAACCATTTTTTGTTAACTGAAAGATAAAGAATATAATCATTTATTTTTTATTTATATGAATTAATTTATACCCAATCACTCAAACAAAGTAACGTGTAAAAAAATTTAGGTTTTGTCAATAAATTATTTTACGTTAAATAGATTTTCATAAACGATACAAAAGCTTACACCATAATAATATAATAGGTTTGTAAATAATTAAGATTCTACTTACTTAAAATTTACTACTTATTTCTGTAATTAAAGGTTTACTTTCACTTGTTTTTGATTGTTGTTTTTATATCTTCTTTTTAAAGCCAGAATTCATTTGACTGCATTGGAATATGGTTGGAATGTACATTTGCGTTGAGAGATAAAGTTAGATACCAATTATAAAAGTAAAATTGCCAGGTTATACTAAAGGAACTAATTTTATTGGAAGAAAGCAATTGATTTATAAGAATATTGTAACAAATAAATACGATATTAATTAAAACCATTTAAATTAATTGATACGTTTATACCAAATATGAGTCGATGTTCAGGGCTTAGGCCATATTTTTAAAGTTTAAATAGTTAAAGTTAAAATTACTTGTTTTGGTCCAAAATATTTTAGACTTATTACCATTTGTGAGGCAAAGGCAAATACATACTCCACCGAGTCTAGTAAAAATAACTTTCCGAACGACGTAAGTATGCTGAGTTTTTGATTTAATCTGCACGTACCTTTGTGGTTTTTAATAAGTTAATTTATTTATATTTAATTTTGTAAAAATATTTTACAATTTACAAATACACGTTGTATTCAACTATGTTGAAATTTATTTTGAATGTGCCTATCTTTTATTTTATTTATAAAAATAAATTTTACTTTAGCTTAACTTTCTTTCTCATGAAAATCATTGAATTCTATTGAAATCGAATAAATTAATTATGTACCTTTACAATAAAAAAATATATTTATAACAAAAATTATTATAAAATAATATTTAATAATGATTTTCAAATTAAATTTTGAAGTGAATACAAATTTGAACTTTATGTTAAAGAAAGTGTCGTATTTAATATTAAAGAAAAGTTATTTTAATAATAGAAATTTAAAAAAAAACCATAATTTTCCGTAATTTTCTAGATGATAGATAAGCAAGATGAATACAACAACATTCTTTTCAGAAAATAGCAGCCACAGTTCTTTTCTTTTTGAAAATCTCTAGAGAATACGAGCATACGACAATGGATCTTTTCTATCACAAGCTCGCTGTTGTATGACTTTTACATTTCTTCATGGTTCTGAAAGAACAAAGCTCATTCTAGATTCTTTTGAATTATTCAGTTCTAATATTTTACAAATAATAGTATTTTTGTTGCATACGAACGTTACTGAATATTTATCATTATATGGTTTTTACATAACAAAAACACTTACTTGAAAGCGATTGCTATTCAGCAAAATATTCTGTAATTAAAAGCAACTCACTTAATTAACTCTTAATAAATTGGATTATTTACTAATAAAATAAAATTTAATTCAACATTCGAATTTATTTGTCGTAAAAAGTTTTATATTTTAGATACCCATAGAGTTTCTACCTCCATTAGATGAACACAATGAAGCTTTTATCTGGATTAGCACAAGACTCTTGGGATGTTTCTGCCTGTTACTATTTGTTTATCATTTTCTAACCATTTCACTACTACTTTTATATTTATTTTAAAATATATTCCCCTTTTCAAATACATTAATTAATTTTCAATGAAGATGATTAATATCAATTTTAAAGTTACTTTTCCAAAACAAATCAAATGAGGTTCAAACACGCAATTTAGATATTAATTACAACTTCTTCGAGAGGATTTTTCAACTTATAAAGCCATCAACTTTCACACGCTATGTTATTTATTATATTTATTTTTTAATAACAAAAACTAGGTTAATGCCTTTATTATAAGCTTTTATAAACAAAAATTGGCATGCACTGGACAACTATTTTGGGGTGGTTAATTTTCAAACTGCATAAAGCTATAAAAGAAGCCATAAAATTATTATATTGCCTTAATCAAGACGCAAATATTTTCTCTTATGAAGTGTTTAATGTTTTGTTTGTTTAATTCACCCTTACAATTGAACATAATAAAACGTAATAGTTGTTTATTAAGTCATAAAAGTACAATTAATTAATTCATTTTGTTGAAAATAATTGCTTTAGTTTGCCCCACATTATTATTTATTTTTCCAACAAACAAGTTTTTCCAGAAACTGAAAATTGAACCTATACTCGAAACTGCAAGCTTCTCTGTATTTGGTGTAGCATACCATAACGGCGACAAATTCTCCACTCGTTTTCTAAATAATTTAGTTTTTACATTATCACTTTTCTAATTTTTAGAGTAATTTTAATCAAAAGGATTAAAATTTTATGTTTTTTTTATCGTTTTGCGGATTAACTTAAAACCACTAACAGTTTCAATTTTCAAATGGGGTTGATTAATTAAATCTCTGCAAGTTGATGAGTGAAAAATTCAAATTGTGTTGCCCATGAATTAAATTTTCTAATATTTTTCAAGACTATTCGTTAAGTTTTCTTGTGATGTCAATTTTGACTTTTATAATTCAATTATGAAAATCTGGGGGATTACATGTTAATAATAATCGACGGCTAATTTTGTGCTTTTTTTGTATCTACTAACATAAAGAGTAATTTTATGGAAATCCGCATTTTCAGATTAGTTATCTTGTTTACCCTTAAACTATTTAAACTTACAGGCACGTCCTGAGCTTCAAGCAGTAAAGCAAACATAAGTGACATCACACGTGGGTTAAATGCTAATATATACTCTTGTATTTATATACCAAAAATAAGTAAAAAAAATCGTTTATTTCAGTTCACCAATTACATAAATCTCGTTACATTTTTACGTGTGACGTCACACATGTTTACTTTAGTTTATATTCAACCAGGAATAAGGAAGAGCTTATTGATTAGTAAGTTAAACTGTTTAATGATTCAAAGCTATACTTTAAAACTTTTTTTTGGTAAGTTCAATCAAGTCCCAGTTAATTTTGTATTTTTCTGGAACCGTGTGATAGCTTTGGAAGTTTTCTTACTTAATTTCCTACAGATTTCCTACATCAAAAAATCCTCTGATCGCAAGTGTGGTTTGAGCTTAACTCACCATTGCACTTCAGGTAATCGTGACATCTAAAGACGTGAGAAAGACCAGATAGACTAAAACCTTTGCAATAGTTTGTTAAAGATATTTACTTATTTTATTACCCAAATTATTTTTTACTGACCATCAACTTCTCAATATATTGTTTTTTAAAAATAACTTGCAAACGATATGCTTTAGAAAATTCACTCTAATACCGGGGGGGGGGGCAGCCTAAAATGATCCTTGCAGACAAAGTGATCAACCGCCCTTTATTTTAGCACTGTTACTTCCATCTTCTTGTCATTATAAAGCAAGACTGGCTAACTGCTTTCAGTTGGACTAGGCCTAAGTTGGACAATCACAACACATCTATCTTAGACCATATTTAAAAAAAGCGGCTTTTAATTCCAATTCTATAAGTATGTTAACAGTAACAGAAAATTCCAAATTGTGTAATACGTGTATTTATTTTTTTATTTATAATATTATAACTCACGTTGAGGTATTTATACATGACCGGTATGTAGCAAGAATGGCTTAAAGCAATTTTTTAATTTTGGATGAAATGATACCCCAAAGACTGTGTAAAATGATTTAGGAATTAACTCCTTTACCTCTTTGTAAGGTAATGTAGTTATTCAGCAGACACAGTGCAAACACCTGAACAAAGATAATAATTTAGAATCTTTTTGATCTTTGAGGGGGAGGGGAGAGGGGGGTTAACACCACTCCCAAAAATGTTAAAGCAATGAAGTAGTATAAGAAAGACAAGATGGTTATTTTTTTTTGAATATCTAAATATTCTTGAATATCTAAAATCAACGTCTTTCGAGTTATGATTATAAATTATAAAGTATGCAAAAATGTTAAGATTTTGTTTTGTTTTTTCTGTTTTAATTGTTGTTGTTGCTTAAGAATTCTGCATTTTTGATACGAAAAGTTTTACAAAAAGTGACGCCTTTTCTCAATCGCTAATGTAAAAGGCCACAAGTTTAGTAGAGAAAATTTTTTTGAAAAATTAATCTATTTCACATCAAAGCTGAAATCAATATTGATTTATGCTTTGGGCAACTGCATATTTTTTTTTGTTTCATATTTTCTTCATATAATTGCATTTAAATTTTTTACAGTTTTAATTTTCTTAAGAAATAGATTGATTTTTCAAAAAAGCTTTATAGACTAATTTTGTAACCCATTAAATTTGTTATCCGGAAAGTTGCGTCAGGTTTCTTGTAAAATATTTATAATAATAATAAAAAATAAAGCAATAATATAGGATTAGTAATTATTATAATTTGGACGTAATTTCGCTCTTAAAAAAAGCACTGAATCACTTTTAATAAAAAATCATTAGTTTTGGTGCTATGTAGGTTGCTAAAAAAGTTTCCGAAAACAATATGATAAAACACAAATAAAATTTGGTAAATAGTTTTACTGCTTTTTGAAATATTTGCCTTAGACATTAATACACTTTTGCATATGGTAAATCCAATTTGAAGAACACTTTTTCTACTCTGAAGCTAATATCTCAAAAACCAGCGTTTAAAGTGTTTCAACGATACCTAAGCGATGAACTGTTGTTTTATTTTTGGTTTTAAATTTAAATTTTATCACCAGTAAAGATATTGAACACCAAACTTGAAAGTTCTCGGTTGAATTTCTTGAACATTTTTTGGCATTATTCGACACTACTTAGTTTTTGAATTTTTAAGTGTTGAATAATTGTGTGGGTTTTAACGACTAAAAAGCTTCCGTACGTCTAAATGATAAATGATGATGCAAAATCTTGTGCATTGTTTTCATGCCATTGCCTAACCATGTTGGAATTTCTCGGTATGTCACATGCCAATATCGCTCAATCATTTCACGTACAGCATTAAAATTAGTGACAACAGAGCTTCTAGATGACCTGCAGCAAATTCGTCACTGAGGGTGGTGCAACCACGCTAGAATTTTGAAAACCAGTTAGGTATAAACAGTTTCCTGGATGATGCTTCATTTCCAAAAGCCAAAACAAGCCAATTGACAAATTTTTTTGAATTTAAGCCACATTTAAAATTGTAAAAAATCTTAGCACAAAAATTTTCACAAGAAAGTTTCATTTTTGGCATAATAATTTTCTTTAAAATACCGTGTAAACAAAACTTGCTTACGTTCAACTGAATAATATGAAAAAAATGTCAACATTTTATGAATATGATCGTTAAAAAAAATTGACACCATGGAAATACTAGATTCCAGAAACTATTCCAGCAACCCACGTCCTAACCTTTTGATAAAAAAAATTGATTTACAAATTACTCTAGAGAAGTGGTCCGCAAACTATTATCGTTCTTGACTTCCGCGAACTCTGGAAAGACAGTAGACCATTTTTAAATTTACAACGTAGTTAAAGTGAAATTATTTCTGAGATCTTGTGATTACTTCTGGGAGTTTTTGGCCATTTCTGACATTTGGCGACCCACATGAATTTTTGTGCAACTTCATAGCTGCGTCAATGATAAATAATTCATTCATTCATTCATTAAGCTTTTTACATTGTAAGTGGTAAGTAGAATATTGCTTTCTCTTTGCGCGACATATCGTCGCGGTCAATTCGTCGCCTACGACAATTCGTCGCCTACGACAATTCGTCGCCTACGACAATTCGTCGCCTAGAATAATTCATCGCGCGCGACAATTTGTAACCTAAAATAATTAATCGCGCGCTACAATCGATGACGAAAGTACAATATAGTTTATTTATTTATTTTCTGATTTTATATTTGTAATTGAAAATTATTAATTATGACACGATGCATAATTTTGTATAAAATTCACATGTAAATGATAACTAAGCAATAAAAAGATCGTATTAGTAGCCATCAGACATTTTTTATTGGTTAGTTACCATTTACATGTAAATTTTATACAAAATTATGAATCGTGTTCTACAGGCTTAATATGTAAACATAAAACATTGATTAAAATGCTATATGTATAATTGGTTAGCCTTAAAAGTCAGCTTTAGATTTTTAAAAACAATTCGAAATTTGAAAGAATATTTAAACTAAGGGCCAATAATAATTAAGCATTGCTTTGCGCTATTTCCAATTGACCAATTGCTGCCGATGTAACAACATGAAAATTCTGATTGCTAAGTTTGTGTGACGTCAGCTACCGTTGACGTCAACTCCGGTAATGTTTTTGGCATGTTAGGAGTACTCAACAAAATTTTTTTAAATTTTAAAGACTCAGTTTCACATTTACTTTCAAATAATAATAAAAAATAGTGAAACTCGTTCATTACACTAAAAAAAATTTCAAAAATGTATTTTAAAATGTTTGCGACAAATTGTCGTAGGCGACGAATTGTCCGCGACGAATTGTCGCACGATGAATTAACAGCGACGAATTAACGGTACACCAAAGTGAATAGGCCCTAAAGGTACGTTTAATGTTACACACAGTTTATCATTGCAAAATTAAAGTTCTCCTGATAATTTTCTTGGATTAATATCGCTATATGGTACACACAATGTCGTATCGATTGAGATTGGTTAACACATTCACATTTCAATGATCGTTCGTACATTTTTCTCGGAAAATTCGACTAATACCATACTGTAAATGTACAATCTTCTTAACAAAAACCCTTTTTTAGACCAGTTGAGGTGGTAATAGTAAATTTGCTGCACGAGTTCAACCAATCCCAAAAATCCAAGACAAGTATTATAAATCGAATAAGAAGCTTTTGCAATGATGGTTTCGGTAAAGAATTCAGTAAGTTTATGGTTGGACGTCAATTTACCTTGATAATAAGTGACCATCAACCATTACAGTATAATAACGTATTTGTTAACTAGTAAAAATACCGGTTACATCAGCGAACCATCTTCAAAGATCTATCAGGATACATGTACCCTATCGAATACGATTTTACCAACTAAAGGACACCACTAATGTTTCAGAAATCTTGTAGTTGTTCAACACAGTTGTATGTGTATCACTTAGGGCCAGTTCTACAATGTAAGTATAAATTAAGAATAAGCTATACTGAGAATATGTCACACAGATTTCGTTCATAATCGTCGTATAACGTTATATATTTGTATAAATTGTTTGATAATGATCTGCCCAAGATCAGAGCCATAAGTTATACCACAATTTATACAAAAAATTACATTATATGAAGAGACATATTCGCAGTATAGCTTATCTTTAATTTATACTTGCTTTGTAGAACTGGCCCTTAGTGTCTGGCCACACGTGCAGTAAAATCCTGCTGGTAAAAGCAGTAAAAGCCAAGTAGGCGCATTTGAGGATGCCCGATTTCGGATTTTTTCGCAAGTTTCTTATTATATTTATAATTAATTATCAGGTATCCATTCCATTTGGAATATGCCTACTCTTTTGGAAGTCTTTACGATTCATTTACCGAGGTGAATCACTCCTCGTTTTCTCTTCTTCGATACTCTAGATCGATTTCACCATAGCGCGTGGACACCCACAGGAAGGCCGAGCTAAGAAATTCTGTCTAGTCTGCGATTTGAATCCAAAATTTCCGCTCTGTACTCAATCAGCGGTCACATCACATCACAAAAATTAATTATTCTGTAGACATTTAGTTATAATATTTCTATCTAAAACATAAAATTTTGAGAAATTAATAATAAAATTTTGAGGTTAAATAAGTTTGATTTGTTGGTTTATTATTATTGACTAATGTAAGTTATTACTAATCTAGAAAATATTTAAGTGAAACTTTATGAATCTTGTTTTCTGATAAGGATAATCGTGATCAAGGTATATAGATTACAAGGTATGATCTATATGTTAACGAAAACTTGTCTTGTACTGCGCATAGTCACGTAGCGTCCGCCATATTGAATTATTAAGATTTTAGATTATTAGACTAGCTGGCGCATAATCATATCTTTTAATCTATATACTTTGATTGGCCCAGGTAACTAACTATTAAACGTCAAGGTAGATGATGTCTATGCTGTCTATTTCAGTCACGAGCCGTCCACCATATTGAATATTTTGAAGTTTAAAGGTGCGCAGTATCATACCTTGTAAATCTATTTACCTTGAATCGTGATAATGTTTTTGCCCCGAATCACCGTACCTTGGGCAATTCTTTCTTGTAATCCAATCTCTTTACACCTAAAACATTTTACAATCTCCAGCTCTATCGTGTGATTCTTGGTTGCATAATAGGTACCTCCTGTGCTATGTTTTTTTATTCAATATTTTTTTACATTTTTAATTTTTAGTTTGTTTAGCTTTCCAGCTTTAACTCCGCTTTCTTCTTTTGACCAATTTAGTTTACTGCGTATTTTCCTTTCCAGAATCATAAAAGTTATTTTCTTTCCTGCAATCAGGGGTATTATGTATCACCAACGTTATAAAGGTGACCGTTATAACATATTTCGGTAAATCGTAACGATTTCATTGGTAGGATTTACCGAAAAACTTTATTTTATGTCATAACTGTCACCTTTATGATAACGTTGGTGATACATAATACCCCTGAATATTTCGAATGTGGATCCATAACCTGTTATTCTACGTTTTAAAATTAAAACTGCTAACTTTGTGCTTTTCCCTGCAATTTTTATTACATAAGACTTTTTCTAATATACAACTTTCAGTCACGGTATAGTACCTCAGTTCTCATCGTTAACCGTTAATTCTCTCAGTTCTAATTTTTGAGTTTTCCAAAAATTAAAAAATGAAAATTAAAATATTCATAATAGGTACCTTAAAAATTTAAAGAAAGCGAATGGCCGTTTGAAATAAACAAAATATTTTTATAAAATTTTTTTCAATTTGAACATTTGGTCATTGAATCCATCTTAAATTCATAAATGATACGCATTAAAGGTACTTACTCTTTATTATCTAAGATCCATATTAGATCTGAACTTGGTAAATTCGACTGATTTGCTTACATTTTATGCATTGACAATTCTACGTTGTTATAATATTATACAACATTTTGATTTCTCATAATTTCCCTTATTTCGAGAAAGTTAATTAAATCGTCTACAAATTTGTAGTCACCAATAATTGTAACTACATTAAAGGATGCAAGACTTAATTTTAAATTTAAAGCTTATAAACATTTAGTGATGATAATGAAGAGAGCTTAAGTAAATAGTAGGGGTCCTAGAATACTCGTAAAACTTTGCAATCAAAATAATGCGCGAAGTTGAGCATAAACTAGTAATTGGAAAGGTTTATCAAGTTTATGCAAATTGTTCTGGAAGTGTGAATAATCAATGTTTTTATTTCTAAAATCGAACGGTTAAAAGGATTCATTCTAATTATATAATCATATTTCCTGATGGCTATAAAAGAGTTTTGCAATAAGAAAAGTTTGGAAAGGTACCTATGGGATGTTAACAATAGGCCATATCAAATCGTTGAAATTAATCGAGTTTATAAAACGTAAAGTAATTTTAGTTTCAATCAATCACAAATACATCGATTGACAAAGAAGGTTCTTGATTAGGCGGACCTGCATCGAGCAGGACCGGTACAGGGGAAGTAGATCTATTGTTAACCTATAGATTCCCGATTTTAATCAAGGGTGCCTCTTCTCCGTGATATGTGGAATTAAATGTCATTCAGACGATATTGTACTCTTCACAAACAGCGTATGTGCAGGTCAATGCAGTTAGCTTTGGCTCTTTTATTGTTTCGTTTCAGCTTGATTAAAATAAACTTTTTAGTTTATTTGATGCTTTCTAATCTTCAAAATAGCGGAGGATTTCGTAATTGTAAGATAATTGAAATGGAATAAAGTTTCCAAAAAATGATTTCAATTTACTTACACTTATATGGGGAGCAATTTCCAACAGCTCAATAGTTCTGTTTTCTTACTGCAATTTTGGATTCGTTATAAGTACGATCAAACTATTAACGTCAGAATATAATCTTTCGGTGATTGAGTAAATAGTGACAACACCGATGTGATAACAGTGAGTCCAACAAATATTCAGTCCAAAATAAACAATTTTTATTAAATATTAATCTGACTAAGCGCAACAGCGTGTCACAAAACTTAATACGTGCATTAATATGTCACCAGAAGCGCGAAATCAATTTATTTCCACCTTTCAACTTGAAATCGTATTATCATTTTAGATTTCAACACGAATTTATCATGTAAATGAATGTGTATGACGTTTACTCGGTTAAGATTGTAGGGAAGACGTGTATATGCTCGTATAAAATTAATTTCATCAATTCCATATATGCCAAAACTCACTGCTTTTTATTAATATTTCGAAATAGTAAAAAAGAATGATGGACCTACTGCCTAGTAGATGTAGTTGCAAATATTTAATTGGTATGTTAAAATTAACGATGTACTACTTCATATATTTAATTCGTTATATGACGACCAATTGCATCAACAGCAAAGTAGATTGAAAAAGTTTATCTGCTATGGCTTCTATAATTACAAAATGAAATGATTTATTTACAGAGCGATTTAATCTGTAACTACTATTCTTCACAAAACCATCAATTACCTGAAAGGTTTCTAATTTAATGTTTGAAATTGAAACTTGTGTCATATAATATTGAAAAAAATCAATTAGAAAATTTAATCTATTTTTAAAATTGGTTCTGACATTACAAAAAGCTTTCCACGGTATGTCAAAAAAATTTTTTTTGAAAATTTACTCGACTGCAAATAAAGTGTGAAAGGAGGCAAAACAAAGGACTATCATATCGACCTTCAGTTTGCAAATTTTGGGTAATTATAATTAAATTTTGAGGTGTGGTTTCGTAACACTTAATAGGAAAATAATTTCCGGATCATATTATCATTTACGCCATTGTTGTATAATGTTAAACTACAATGCACACAATTGCATGTTTGTCTTCATTGTTTCTATTATACATATTGAGTATACAAATCGAACTATTGATAGCTGAGAGGGTGGAATTACTAACATAGATTAACTAACTATTCTATAAATGATACACCTATTAACTATGCAAATTAATTATTATTATAGGAGACACTCAACGATCAATTACAACTAAATAACAATCAGTTACATGTTTTTGAAATAACAAGGAATATTCGTCGACGAAATTTCGTTACATGCTGAAGCGTATATGGACGCAGCCCTAATAAGAGCCCTATGCTGAAGACTTCCGGCGAGTGAAGTATAAGAAGGTAACGACAATTTTTCATTTTCCAACACTCGGTCGTGTGGTATCACTTTATCGCATCGTGAAACTTGCGGTTCTACCATCTGATTCATGTGTTCATCTTGGATATATTTGTAATTACTCAAACTTTCTGCGTAAGTATCATATTTTAAGGGAAGACACACTTTCGAACTCATTTCCGTTAGCACCGGCATTGGAGAAGGATAAGTAGAATAGTTTTCTGAAGTGTTAAGTGTTACTTCTTGAAAGCAAATAAAAATGCAAACTAACCTGAAATTGTTGGTAAAGATCCGTAAAAAGCTCGATTTAACGCTTGTTTTATTGGATCTCCATATGGCATCATATTTGGATACAAAAGTTTTCCACTTGTTTTATCGTCCTTTTCAATTTTTGGTTTTCTTCTGGGTTTATATTTATATCCCGGATGATCTATAATGTGTTGATTTCTCAACCGTTTAGCTTCATCAATAAATGGTCTCTTATCCACTTCTGATAAAAGTTTCCATTCAGCTCCAAGAAGCTTAGAAATTTCCGAGTTGTGAAGCCTTGGATAACTGTGTGATATGTGTTTTCTTCTTATGCGTGACCACACCATAAATGCATTCATGGGTCTTTTAATGTGAGACGATTCTGTAGACATTATAGTTGCTTATAGTAGTGAATATTGGAATAAACTGACCCATTCAAATAAAACTCATTGTGCTTAACGCTGCATAAACACTGATTCTAATCTCTTCATTCAATTGACAGTATATTGTATTGTAAAAGGTGTGTTGTCACTGGGTTAAAAAATTGAAATGCTTTTATTTAAATTTAAAATAAAATGTTTTGTTTGAGTGAACTTGTAAATTATGTTCGTAGTTACTAACATATAAATTATTTTATCATTAGAAGGTCTTAACTAAAAATTGTTCTCATCTCTTTTGTTATAAATAATTATACATGTATATAATTATTGTTATTTTGTGTCGGATACTGAAAAAGCTTGTATTTTATTATTAATGGTACTTCAATAATTTTGAATAGATTTTGAAAGCGATATAAAAAATAAATAATACCTTTTACGGTTATGCATAATGTTATTGCAATTTACAAGTTAAATTATTACAAAGTAAAATTTTATTTTATTTATTATGTGTAGTACATAATAATTTGCTTTACATTAAATAATCTAATTTTGTATCCTAACTGACATTTAAGTGGATGCTATGGATTACAGTAATTTTGAAAATTTTTATCAAGTTGTAGTCTCCAATAACGCAATTACACAATATTTAACAATACTTCATGGTTTTAGATTTTATACAGGAGAACATTTCTGCAATGCAAAACTGAAAATGCTTTTGAATATGTTTACAAAAGAGCTAAAATTCTTGAGATGAATTGTAACAAAATTTTATTCGTCATAGTATTGATTTCGAATTAATTTATTTTTAATAAAAATTTTAAAGTTTATTCGGACATCTCTGCTAAATTTTACCTTGCAAGGACTTACTATAAGCGTCCTTACTTGAGCCACAGTTTATTATAACAAATTAAACAAATTTGCTAAATATTTGCATTTTCTTGCAACTTCAATTCTTGAAATTACTTGTTCCAAACTTAAGTTTCTACCATATTATTAACTAGTTCAGTGTATCAATAAGCTTCAAAATTAAACTACAATGGAACATTGTTAAGATAGGCTTTGGAAAATCTGAATTATCTTTATTCGCGAGATGGAAAATGCATGTTTTGCGTTTTAGATTTTTTCAATCAAAGTATAACTAACAAAAGAATTTATTAACATTGCACGAAAACAATGCATTTTTTTTATTTAAATTATTTTTAATTTGTTTGATTCAGAAATTTTTGCTTTAAAATTTGATTTTAAAGTACGGCTCAATATTTTTTTGGGTCTCTAGGTTGACAGGTTTTTCAGTTTTCCCTGTGTCTGTGAATTTTGTGTAAATTTTATAAAAATTCCCAATTAAGGCTAAAAGAAAAACACCTTTTTCTTTTTCCCACTCAAAAGTTAATAAAATTAAAACCTTTTATTACCATAAAATTCAAAAACTTGCGACCTCGCAACTTGCAACTTGCTGCTACTTATTTTTATTTTTCAAAATTATTGACTTTAAAATTGTCAATATTAATGATCTCTATAAATCACCATTCAATAAACTAAACAAAGCTACTTTTTAAAAGTGGTAGCAAAATAATCTTTCCATACAGAGACGTGCCCAACCAATTTTTTTGGGGGAGGGGAGAAATTTTAAATTTGCAAATTTGCAAACTGAATTAATTCAAAATTGCTAACTTTTTGTAAGTTTTGCAGGTTTTAGTAAATTTAGACATAAAAAATGCCAAATTGACCAACTTTTGGGTGTTTTTGTCAACTTTTTGCCAACTTTCTGCAACATTGCAATGCAAAACATGCATTTTCCATCTCGCGAATGGATAATTTAGATTTTCCAAAGCCTATCTCGACAATGTTCCATTGTAGTTTAATTTTGAAGCTTATTGATATACTGAACTAGTTAATAATATGGTAGAAACCAGGTTAAGTTTGAAACAAGTCATTTCAAGAATTGAAGTTGCAAGAAAATGCAAATATGTAGTAAATTTGTTATAATAACCCCCCCCCCCCATGAGCTGCTTCCATAGCATCATAATTCAATTTTCATTAATAATTCTTCAACTATTCTTCTTCACAGCGACTAATCTTTTTTAAATTGTCAACTTTATTATCAAATAATTCCATACAATTGCTCGAATACGATTTTAAAATGTTATTATCAAGCGTTGCAAATTTTCACTTTTAATTTAAAATTCTCATAAAATTTTTCAAGTTATTTCAAATTATTATCAAAGTTTTTAACTTTTCAGCTTAACACTTGAAGATTATTTTATCGCTTTATTAATAAAAATATTTAATTTATTAATTTGTCAATTATTCGACATTTACAACTAACGTGCGCTGTTATTTAATTTTTAATAATTTGTAGGCATATTATTTGTTCATTTTAACTGATTAAATGTTACGCGATAACTTGCATTCCATTTTAATTTTTAATCAGATTTACACTACGTTTTGTCCAATTTTAGAAGCTTTTAATTTTATTCATTTATCAAGTTCAATTGCCGTTGACGTTATACCAATCACATTTCCTTATCTTCTCTACTTGTTAAAGTGGGTAGCTAAAATAACCATCTAACTTGTCAAAAAGCCCATTTTTCCAAAATTTCCTCTTTTTTGATTTTAATCACACCAGCTTTTCCTTTCAAAGTCTTCTTTATCCATAAAATTTTCTTTAATGTTATTTCTTTATAAAAATTTAAGTTTCTTAAATTAAAAGTCAATTTTCTTTCCGATGATGTCTCCTCATCATTTCCATCTTCATTATCTCTCCAGATTTTCGAACTGGATACCTTTTTCCTGTCTGGAAAAGTAACTTTTATTTTAACTTTAATTTTACTTAATTATCAATTCTCTCAATTTCTATTAAAATTCAATTTTCTCTTCTGTTTGAGTTTTCTCCACCTCCTTTCTCTCATTTTATTTCTTGTAAAAATAATGACTTTATCCTTAACGTCCTTTTCGTGACCTTCATTTTTCCTTCATTTTTAGGAAAATTCTTACCTAATTTTAAATGTTGATTTTGTTCCTCATCATTTTTAATAGTTTTACTTTAATAATTTTGATCTTTTCTTTTAGTTTGTCTGTATTATTTTTTATTATGCATTCTATATTATGTTCCATCTCTTTCTTTTTGTCTTCAATCTTGTTTTTTTTCTCTCTTTTTGTCCTCAATTTTTTTCCTTCTCAATCTCTCTTTCCCTTTTTATTTTTTTCTTGCATTCTTAAAAAATGCATAATTTCTGAAACACTTATTTTTTCAATTTTATATAAAAAATGTTAGAGTTAAAGCAAGTTCTGTGGTGAATACCGTAACACTTCTTATAATTTTTCTTATAATATTTATCAAAAAATATTGACCGATGCTCTACGTTGCATGCGCCAAGATGTAGTAGATTTTAATAAATCATAATAATCATAATTAATCATAATTATAATTTTTTAAATATTCATAAATTTTGTAAATAAATTTTCAATCTTTTGGCGGAATCGAAGCGGTAATTTCTACATAAGAATCAACACCCGTTATCACATCAGGGCGTCGCATGTTTGAATTTTCAAAATAAAAATAAAAAATTGCAATAAATAAACAAATAAATATCTTCATCCCAAAAAATATACGACAATTATATCTGGTCTTGCATCGAAGTGGAAGGGTACGTGATGAAGGTATTAATTATCAAACCTGTATTATATTCCTTTGAAAATTAGGCTTGCAATTAGCTTCTCTTTCTCTCAGGCCAATTCTTTTCAAAATTCTTATTGCTTTTTTTACAGCATAAAATTTTTTTTTGCAATTTAAAGAATCTTCTCTAAAAAGATGTTTTTAATGTGACAGAACGCTTAGTATAATAGAAAAATATGCTATTTTGCCTGTATGGTATGTAGATATTTTTAACATTTTTCTAACACATCTAACGGTCTTGATATTTTTCTACAGGTTTTTTCTATAATAATATGTTGTTTCCAGTTTAGTCTGTTGTCGAAGTACACACTCATTATGAATGGGTTTTTTCTGATGTACTATGACGTAATTCGAACATCCGACACCAACGGCTGGTTGCCGGCTAAAAGCCGATACTGGCTCAGCATTAGCCACCCACTTATACCAACATTGGCCCAAAGTTACTTTAAACAGCTGCCTGTACAAAACCGGTACTGGCCCAGTACTGACCAGTTATTGTATTAATCGTTAAGCTGAGCATAGGTAAAACAGCAGTAACTAGCATTGAACCAAAGTCGGTTTAAATATCGGACCCTAACAATTGATTGAAAGTTTAAAATCACTACTGGCACAACATTGGCCATTAATTGTATGCTAAAGCTTACACTGAGCCTGTGCTAGGGACTGGCAAATGGTATTGACTCAAATTTGCACCAGCGTTGTGTGCCAACGGTCGGTTTGGCATTGGCCGTATTGAAAACGTTGGCAATATTTTCCTAAATGTAAGTCTTTCAGTAGTTGTTCTAATATTAACTTTCAATTTATTTGCAGCGAATCATCTAGGTTTTTGCGACTTTTTCTTTTCGTTCCAGTTCCTGATCGTTTCTTCCAGCTATCAGTAACTATGTATTGTCGCAATATAAGTACGTATGACTGCACTCTTCTCTATATCTCTATATAAAAAGTCCATCATATTATGTAGCTGGCAAAATGGAGTTATTAGTTTTAGTTCTTTTGGAAAATATGTAGATCTAAAACACTGGATCATAGATATGGTTAAAAGCCTCGAAAGTTCACTTAATACTTTCTTGGTTTCTCGTCATTTATATTTACTATTATGATGCAAAATTCTAATGGTGCAAATTTAAAAAACTGTTTTTGTTTCATCAAGGGTTATACTGGATAGATGATTTGAACTTACACATCCACTCTATATCATCCATATCAATAACATTATTTGAGACATCCATTATATTTAGATGACTTTTATTAAGATTTAATTGATTTATCTTTTTAAAATTTTTACTTTGACCGGTGGGAAGGATGCTCTTATGTTAGAATAACTTATATAGTTTTACTTACGTGTAGAAGGCAAAATTTCTACTACTTTGAAATCATAAACTGCTCTTCTAAATAGCCACAGAACTATGGCCTACACCCCATAGCCAAACAACCACATCAATCAAGTACCATATAAATAGTTAAAGGCGGTTAGAGGCCGCCTGTGCTTACTTAACAAAATGTAAGTTATTTAAAAGCAATTTATTCTAATAAAAAATCTTCCTACTTCCGTAAAAAATTTCTTGGATCTTTCTATCCAACTTTATGATTCAAAAAATTGTCCAGACTTTCCCACGCACAAAATTTCCAAAACAATTAAGGTACGCTCTCTAACTACCTTATGTACTAAGGATCACAGTAAAAACTTTATTCCAAAATTTTGAGACGATGACATTTTAAGCAGCTAGAAATAAGAAAGTAAAATATTAAATTCTGTATAACATTGGAACAAATATTGTAAAATTGTAGGATATAGGAACAGTTTGTTTTTACACCCTACCGCATTTGGAATCTCCAATTATTTCAATTATTGAAATTGACTCAATTATTGTATCAAATGGCCAGCTTTGGTCGTTACCGGTCTTCACTACCACCATTATACGTTTGAATTATAACTACAACTTCATCGGGCAAAAATAAAAAAATCCGGACTTCATCCAATTTAGAGAAAATCGATGCTGAAGAACGAAAAATATTACTAGTAGTAACATAGGTTGCCTATCTCGATATCTTGAATTTATAAAATCTTATTGTATTAGAACAGTATAGGTACATAATTATTCAACATTTTCCGTTTTTCTAAATCGATTTTCTTAAAAATTGACTAAATTCTAGATTTTTCAAGTTGTAATTATAAAAGTTGGCTCTCCCCTTGTTCGACTGGAATAAACTTTTAGGTGAAAGCCTGGAATTTGTGGAAGACAATCAAGTAATAATAGCAAAGGTAACAATTTTTTCTCGTAAAACTTTTTTCTGCAGTATTAGCAATTTCAACTGAACCAAAATGAACTGTTTTATTTGTTCCGCAATTTTTGTAGCAATACTTCTAAAGTTTTTTTTTTTAATTATTTAACAAAGCAGTCAAGTATGACTTCTTGGTTATTATAATAAATTACAAAAAAAATATTGAATGTACCAACCAACCTACTTGAATTAGAGTAAATTAAACTTTTCAAATTTTTTAATTTAACACAATGTTTTGATTAATTTACAAGAAGGTTCTAAAGTTTTAATAAAAGACGGATTGCTTAGTTCTAGGAGTGAAGAGACAAAGAGTCAAAGTAGGTAAGAGGAAAATGCGGCATTCCTCCTTTTTTTACTGGAACAATTTTAATTATTTTGCAGTTTGCTATCAACTTAATGTTAAGTTTGATTCATATTATGTGTAGGTAATTGTGTTTTAATTTAATTATTTCAATAACAACAATAATAAATATTTGTTGTTTTTATTGAAACTTATTAAATGAAAGAGTCAATAAGGAAATGCGATTTTTCCAACTTTCTTTGGATTTTCAATTATTTAAAAACCTTAATCTGTATTAATTCTAAATAAATTACAGTAAGAATAATTTTTGTGAAAATAAATTTCAATCAAATTTGTTTTTAATAAGTACTAGGTATCTAAACAATATATTATCTATATTAATATATGAATGTTTACATGAGAGAATCTTGAATGGTTCAAAATGACAATAGAGTATCAGTTGAAAAAGAAGAAAATGCATATCGACACATTTGAATTCAGAATTTACTTATTAGATATGCTGTGATTAAAAATTTTGTATTTGATTAATAGTAGGAAAATATTTGTGATTTTTGCATTTTAAGTTTACCTCATACAATTTTGTACATCTACATAATATATTATGTAATATGTGTACTGCATTTCGATTAACTTGGACCATAATGTACTTACCAGATATTGGCTTAATATATGTATAGTCTGTGACATCCTATCACCCTATTTTCCTCATGATTATATTATTGTTCGTTCAGCTGTGAGAACTGCGGCGGATTTCACACCGACTTCACCCGCTAATTACCAATTTAGAGTATCACAGGTGCATTGTGAATACTTTATCTCAAATTCATTATAAATTTTTATTCTTGTGCAAAAATTTCATATTTACTATTTTATTTCTATTCGTACATTTGCGATTTGTTTGTAAGTTATTTGAAAAGAAAACAGATGTCTTACGCGATGCATTTATTTACCTCTGTATGTCTGAAAGTATGTAAATGTGTGCCTGGTGGAATACGATAAGAAAATTTTGCATGAATTCATTAAATGTGAATTTCTTTATCGAAATTTATGATATTTACAAATTGTAAAAAGCTTGTAGATTGACAACGTTTATTAAATTTTCTTATTAACAAACCAATTAATGAACGTGTTTTATAACAAAATCATTACACGATATTCAAAAGCTTCCTTTTTTGCTTTGTATCACCTGAGTGGAAGATTACATCCAGGTGGAGCTTACTGAGAGATATCGCCATTGTGCGCAGATAAAACAATTATTGTGGCGGAAATCTTCTTCCCTTCGAGGATTGGCCACGCTCAACGCACAATCATAATAGTTTCACTTTTCCCTGTAACTCATACACCGAATATCTATCCACTTGAAATCTCTTGTTATGATCAAGTATGGAATTTAATATGCTTTTAATAATAAACTGCACTTTGCTTTAACTAATATTTCATACCTGAATGCATTTGTCGTAGAATTTTTATTGAATTTGAAAATTTTAATTTTTGAGATACCTCAATAGTAGGCAGACTAAGGACAAACTAATTTTTCATAATGTGACAACAGAGCGGTCACATTGACATGTATTAAAGCATGAATTTTTTCTAACTAAAGGTAAAAGTTAATTTGACCAGCAGCTGGAGAAATGTGCATTAGCTATTCTTTACAAATTTAATTGATTTATGGTTCATGTACCTACTTCAATTAGGCATAAAATAAAATTTATGTATTTGCTAACACTTTCATCATACTATGACATCTTCAGATAATCATACTTTTCCGATAGGGTGTTAAGCACAGAATATTACGAATTCTTGTAAAATCAGGGAAAAAGTGTAGAGCGGACGATGCAAAGACATTTTTGGAATAAAACTGAATGCTGGGGTAGAATTTTATCCAATAATGGATGCTGTATATATCTATTGATGATGTAATTGAACAAAAAATTTAAATAGTTCTAAAGCCGGTATTTCCATCTCCAGTTAAACTGCCTGATCGCTATTATGAAATAAATCCATCATGTGACATTGTTTTGTCAGCTGAAAGAACATCAAATTTTGCTATCTGACAGAGAAGTTTAACTGGAAGTTTAGGTTAGAGATGGAAAAACTTGTCCTTATTGAATTTTTGCTTAATTTTTTCATATATTTACAATTTTTTAATAACAGAATACAATGCTTTAATAACAAAATTAGTACTGTTCTTTTTATATTAATAATTTTATTATAAATAGAAAATTTAAAATATCCAAATTAAATTAGAAAATAAAAATTTTGGAAAACTAAACAAACTAAAACAAGAAATGAAAATAGAGATAAAATTTCTTCAAATTTAATAATTTATGTACTTGTGCTGTGGTTCAGAGTTAACTTTAAGTAGTACTATCCTATTTGAAGGAACTTAAAAAAATAATTTTTGTAAATCACATAAATTTATATTGTGAGACACTTCCAATAATAACAATATTTTTATTCTCCACATGGACAGTCTTTAATGAATTTAAAAAAATTATATATTAAATAATCTTTATAAATACTTCAATGGTTTATCCTTATAATATTATTTGAAAATCAAATAATTAATATAAAAAAATAAAAAAATTAAAGCAGTTCTTATGGAAACAATTCCTTGTAGGTAAATTTTTCGGTAAGTTTATTTGCAATTTCTGTGAAGGTATCAGCCAAAGATTGTTCTAATGCAGGTTGAATTTCTTGAACAAACAATTCCGAATTTTCGTTCAGTATATCATCGGAAGCTTCCCTTAAGATTCTGTCATTTGAAAATAAATTATCCAAATGAATGGAACTTTTTCCAATTTCAAGGGTCAATTGCAACTTATCAAATTTTAAATACTCTTCTCCGTTCTTCATAAATGTTTTTCCTTTCATAACCACTACACTTTTGTAATCGGCTAAAAAGTTAAATTAATTTTTGGGTTCATTAAAAAACCGCAAACTTACTAAAGTTGCCATGAATAAGTCCTTGTCCTTTAATGTTGAGCAATAAAATTCTCATATCTAAGACATAATCGCCCGTAAAGTAAAGATGAGGTAACCAAATCTTAAAAACAAACTTGTTTTTCTTCAAATTTGCCCTGAAAATGAAACGGTTCAGTTAGAAAAGAAAGAAAACTTAAAAGATGCAATATGTAAACTATACGTTAGTATGTGCAATCACTTATTGCAATACAGAAGGTCGACTACATAGTAGTTGTTCAATAGCATAATAATAAGTATTAGAAATCTTACTTTAACTCTTCAACGATAAAACTTGCCGGTCCCAAAACTTGTATGTTTGAAATATTGCAGTTTATTGCAGCCCCCGATGGTCCCCGTTTTAATTTAATTTCACTTAAATGCAGTGGTTCGAGAGGTGGTACATCTAATTCGGGAATCCCTTTCTTTAATATCGGCCGCAAATGATTAACAGAATTATTTATACATTGAGCTAGGTTAGGATCATTGGCACTACAAATATGAATATAATCGGCTGAAAGTAAAATAAACAATTATTTTTTCAAAAGTAGGTTAAGTGTAATTGTACTCACGTATCGCAGCAAAACTGATAATTGCAACACTAATTAGTATTACAAAACTGAAGAAACTTGATACAAAAACATCTTGATTTTTCATTTTTCTAGCACAATTTATTACCGAAAAATTTTAAAAAATATTTAAATTGCCGCGCAATTATTGTAAATCCATAGATGGTAGGTACAATATGCTGAAGCGAATACAAACACGCAAGTAACTATTGGCGACACAATTTCTTTGTTTTATATTCACACAAATTATAAGAACCTTGATATAAAAAGCTATTATTAATTAATTTCCAAGTTGGTTAAAGACTGTGAAGATAACAACTGCTTGAACAAAACGCAGGTACCTAAATGATTTGAATCTTAATTTTTTAATTCAATGATAAATCTTGGCTCATCAATATTGTGATTTTTAATTTTGTCACGAGGATTATTAACCACATTAAAATATCAACTATTAGGAAAGAATATTAAGTATTAAGTAATGACCTTCATTGCTGCCGTAAGAATTTTTAAATTTCATAAGATGGCACTATTAATATGTAAATAGTACAAAAATGAAGTAAATAGATGATATTAAAATAATTATTGAAGGCTCCTCGTACATAAAAGAAAATGTCTGCAATTTATTAATTAAGGTTAACATGCTTATTGTTTTTACAGAATCCTTGAATTATCGGTTTCATATTTTGTAAATTAAATTTAACACTAAAAATATAATTGTGGTTTGTATTGATCTTGAATGATCTTGAACAATTAAAACATTATTGTACTTGTCACTAAAACCTCTTAAAATACCAATTTCGTATTCCTTTCTTGAAGCAGTCATTGTTTTCTATTTTTGCCTAACTGCTCGTTAGAACCATACGAGAAGGTTAAATTTAGTTTAATGATAAGAGCAAATAAGGAAGCCCAACTAAAAAAATAAGAAAATCTTGACCTTACTTTGATGACTCTGATGTTTCCGTTATTACCTATACCTAAATTTATTAAAATAATATTATGATGTCCTTATTTCTGCCCCGACTAGTGAATAAATATTCTAATGTAGAAATAGAAAAATTAATGTTTCTAAAAAGACAGAAAAAATGGTTTATGAAACGTGGGAAAGCCTCAATTTATGCTGGGAAATATTCGGTGTGCAATTTTTAAGTAATATTTATTTTCACAGCTGATACTATAGTAAAACATTTATTTAAATTAAAATTTTCCAGCCAACATATCACAATCGGCGGTCTTCAACTCTTAATGTGAATTTATGGAAAATAAATAAACCGCAAGGTCATTTTGTTGGTCTTGTAACTTCTTAACATTTTGATGTATTATTAAAACTTAAATGTGATCTATTAAGAAATTATGGTGTTTCGAATAGATATGAACGGTTGTATTAATTTGCAATAGCAAAAAATTTGCATAAGTAAAAGTATTAAAGGAAATACGAACAATTTAGACCAAATACTGTAAGAA
Source organism: Rhagonycha fulva (assembly GCA_905340355.1). Classification (NCBI taxonomy): domain Eukaryota; kingdom Metazoa; phylum Arthropoda; class Insecta; order Coleoptera; family Cantharidae; genus Rhagonycha; species Rhagonycha fulva. The sequence goes on from HG996555.1 coordinate 12,042,875, forward strand.
TTTTAAAATGCAAACCTTAATTACACGTGCTTAAGATTTCAAGTTGAAAATAAATTTATGGCATATTTATTATAAATTTTTTACCACGTTCCTCTTTAACGAATAAAATTTAAAAATTGTTTTCGTAATCGGAAAAATAGTAGGAAATCTATTAATAATTAAGAGAAACACAATAGTATAATAAAATATGAAAATACAACAAGAAACTTGACCACAAAACTTTTCAAACCCCAAATAACCTGAATCCACAGATCAGGTTTGACAACCTTCGAGAGAAAAAAAATAAAAACGGCAAAATAAATTTCCCAAACCAGATCTACAATTTGTTCGGTAAAATTAATTTATATCAATTTTGTTTCTAATGTTTTGAATGTTTCTAAGGATCTAATCCATTATTTTTTGATATAGATTCTAGAAAAAATTCGAGTTTCAGATTACCAACCTCAAGGGTAGTAGTTGTGGTAGTAGTTATAGGTTATCTTGGTGAGCAGAGACTGAAATTTGTTCTTCCTAGTGTTGGTAATTAACCAAGGATGGTATGAATAAGAATTGACTTTAGTCCCATGTTGGATGCTAATTTGCCACTGAGAAAATTCAATGTTGAGAATTGATTTTTAAAGTACCAACTCCGGCGTTAACGGCAATGTCTTTCTGGCAAGCTCCTCGCTGAGCAAAGATTACCATTAGTTGGCACAAAGACTTTGGTACCGAGATTAAGAAAATGTAGATCAGGTTTCAGGTCGAAACTCAGACAGCGGCAGAAAATCAAGAGTACAATTGGAATTGTGATTGTAATAATTTTATTTGTAAATTACGGTGGAGGGGAGCAAGTAAACTACAATAAATGTTGATAAAAAATCATGCAATGCAAGAATTTTCCACGTAAAGCTGCAATAGATAACACTAAAAAATAGTCCGTTGTTGGATGCAGATTTATTTATTTACGGAAATATCTGATGTACTACCACATTTATGTAATAGTTTCTTTTACCATGAAACTTCATCACACTGGTTACTACAATAGGACGATGATTATTATCAGCGTCACAACGTCGTTTTCTTTTACAGCATCCGTCTTTAGGCTCTTCTTTATTTGTATTTTTCTCATTTTTGTTTGGATTTTTTTAGGTTAACTTTCATATTAGACATTAAAATTTTTTTGTATATTAAATTTCAAATTGTGACGTCGATGGTAACGTCGTGCCAAAATATTCAAAATGACAGAAATCCAAAAAAAGATGGAAACGAATTATGCGTTTTACGAGGAAGCAAGCGGGACTTGAACTTACGACCTTTAGGTCTATAGCTCCACTCCCTGTCCACTATATCAAATTATCAAAGATGATAAATAAATTGTCCTAATGGCTGATGGTCAACTATAGAAGGATGATTAAAGGATTCAATGAACTGTTTTGCACTTGAAGAGAAAAGGTCGTCTAGCTTCCCACAAAACTCGAATGGAATGCAAGATGCTACAGTCAGAAAGAAATATTATAATTGCGAGGCTGGCACAGATGAGTAAACCAAGGTCCTAAAATAATGCAGGAGTCAACCGCCCAAACGAAATAATCGGCGTCAAACAACAAAGAAGTAATTGCACAAAAACCCTAAAAATAATTCGTTATGGCAAAAAATATTGTAGTTCTAAATCTTCGAGATGTTACAATCAGAAAGAAATAATTATATAATTGCAAAGCTGACACAGATGGGTAAACCAAGGTCCTAAAATATTGCAGGAGTCAACCCAAACGAAAAGAAGTAATTGCACAGAAACCCTAAAAATCATTCTTTATGGGAAAAAACATTGTAGTCAGATCTAAATCTTTAGGTATCTTCAAGATGTTATGGAGCAATTTAATTTTTGTGATACAGCTCTGTTCCAAATATAAAGATAAAGCGACAGATATTGAGAGATCTGCTGCTACTAAAAGTAAAATAATCTGAAAAAATTCTTACATTTAGAATAAATATGATGTCTATTCACGAAAAGATAGAACGATTAGTCCATCCTTACAAAGAGAAATTCACCTAAAAATCAGCAAATAGAAATAAGTAGAATTATCAAAGCTGCTTGTATTAATCCAAAATACATATTATATGTTCATAATTTGATATCCGCAATATTGTCCAAATTTTAAATTTCAATATATTGCCCCAATATACTAATATACCAAATATACCAAATTAGTATACTGTGCCAATATCGAATTTTTATTAAAATTGCGAACCATTTTGACAAATAATTTTATAATTATTCTTGTAACAGCTTTTAAGTAAACAAGAATGATGGAAAATTTATATTTATACTATTTTCAAATTTATGTAACACATAGCAGCATGACATGGGAATAAAACGTAAACGATTACGAATAAGTAGTTGGGCCAATAGAAAACAAACGAAATATTCGAAAATATTCAATCCAAAAATTAAAAAATGTTTATCAAACTAAAAAAGCAACAATAAAAAATTGTAATAATTTAGTATCTAGTTGATGCTCTTAAAAGTAGAAAAAAAATTGGTTAAGGCATTTGTTTACCTTATTATTTAATGTGAAACAAACAATTTAATAACAAGTACCAACTAGTTTTTGTTTTTGTTTTTATATTTATTACGCAATAAAAATACCTATTTAAAGAATAAAGTTGTAAAAATGAATTAGCCAAGATTTCATGTAAATATTTTTAAATAACAAAAATAATGTATGGTAATCAATTTTTTATAACTTATTTTGGTTTTTTCTTGGATACTTAGAAATTTAGAATTATAATCTACACTTGGAATTTGAACAGCTATTAGAACTATCCGTTGAAAAAAAACTCTCAAACCCTGTTCATTTAAATTACAAAGTTATTGTTGAAATTTACAAAATTTTGAAATCTAGTGTAGACCGTGTGGCCTAATGGATAAGGCGTCGGACTTCGAATCCGAAGATTGCAGGTTCGAGTCCTGTCACGGTCGTTATATATTTTATTTTGTAAACTAAATTGATATCAAAAGGTAAATTCATCGTTTATTATTACTTGTACTAGTTATATTATTTTTTGTAACGATAATAAAACATTTTAAAATTTAAATAGTTGTAGGTCCTTCCGCCATCTAGGAAGCAGTGGCTACACATCGAAGTTGCATTTTACTGTAACCTAACTCAAACAGGGGAACACCCAGCAGATATTTACTGAGAATCGATTTTCTCGTTTTCGTTCGCTGGGTCCAAGGACCCACAGTAACCTTGTGATGCGATAGATGGCATATGCGTATTATTTTTATTATTTAAATTTAAACACGGAAATAAATTTTTTCCTTTTATATGGATTAACATCTGTAGCAGTAAAATAAATACTAATTTGTCTACCTACATTCAGTGCTGTAAATTTCAAAATTGATATTAAATATTACCGATAGTTAAATAGGAAATTATCTAGTACTAAGGTAATTCCTAAATTATAATATATTGCCCAAGGCGTATGATTTACAGCTGCAACGTGTTTCCGATCTATCGTGATTAATTATTACTTAATTACTTATTGTACGTTAACTCCGTAAGTGGAATATATTTTAATTTACAATATAACATACCCAATAGCATTCTGATGAATGTTTGATACATAAACCTACTTATGCTCTTGCATCAATAATTAATTATATTGATTATTTTTGATATTTGCTCAACTTCTGGAACAAGTTTTTCATCAAATTATTTCATAGCGTAACATAGGTTACTTTACTTGACTTGAAAATCCAAAATGTTTAGCTTGCCATGAAATAATTTCTTCTAACTTTCATTTTCCCACAAAAAAAAACTAAAAATTTCAAAGTCTTATTAAAGTAGCTTTTAACATGTGTGTGAATCAATTCTATATCCTGTTTGTCAGAGTCTATATCCTGTTTGAAAAGAATCAAAAAAGAACCCTTTTAAGTAGAAGTTAAAAATTCACAAAAATACTTATTATTAAATTATTTTTACTAAAAAGATTATAATAAACAAAAAATATCTTGTTCTCTCTGAAGCTTATAAATATATCTTTGAAAATCAAACACTTCTGTTGATGTGCACTGGCATTAAATTTAAATTCTTGTTGACATGATACAGTTTGATTATCCCTAGGATATGTTACATGTAACAAATAGTGTGAATGTTGAATTTGCTTAATACTCTGAACAAACTTTAAACGTTTCATTGACAGATGATGTTTTTTTTTAATTTTGACTTTTACAAGACAAGCAAAAATAATTTGTTATATTTTCTACCAGTTAATTGTAATTATTTTATAATTTTGAGTCTAAAAAGTTTACAATTTTTATCATATTTTTTTAAATCTGAACAGTTTCTGAGACGGCATTCTAAATATGCCAAGTTAAATTTATTATTATATTATTTCTGTGTATTCTGTTAAAACTAAATTATGTAAAATTTAATGTTATAGTTTTTTTGTCCACAAGAAAAGTGAAAATTAAAAATGAAACAGTCAGGAGTGAAAAGTTCCAAGAAATGCGCTCAGGTACTGCATTTTGCATAGTATAACTACAGATTAAATTGAAATTTTTACCATAACTTGCTGTTATCATCCGAATAATTATTTGTTTTCTTAAGAAATTTTATGTCTTTTTCTTTACGCCCCAAAAAGTGCAAACACAGCAATGGCAGAGTTTATGCGCCGGATTACCCCAGCACCGATCTTTGCATTGATGTATCTCTCCGGTTGCCTGCTTTATTTATGGTCAGTTACGATCAGTAATATTTGAAATTACCAGTACTTAAAACCTGAAATTTGAAGTTCCACTTTAACAGCAAAATTAGGGGGTAGGTAGCTACAAAGACCCCGAAAATACAAATTTTACGATTGAAACCTCGAACTTTTCTGAAAGAGTATATATTAAATAAGAGAATTAGCTATGACAGAATGCCTTAAATGCACCTGTTTTTTTCAAAAATCGAATTTAAAAAAGCTCGATTTTCACTGCAAATTTGAAGGTAAATCGCTCGCGATTGGTGAATCAATGCATTCTGTTGTCGGTACGCGTGTGACGATTTTGAAATTTTTGGTTAGTATTTCCAAAACTCTCAAGATCGATTGGTCAAATGGCACGACTTCTCACAAGCATGATTGATTGGTTCCCATGTCAAGACTCAAATAATTTCAAGATTATCGTGATTAGGGATAGGACGAAACTTTATAATTTTTTGTAATTTTTATTTGTGTAAACGTTGTAAAATTGCTGTAAAATTTTTTGTTTTGTTTAAATAAATGCACGTGTGGTTTGGTGTCGTCTGTGAGCTCGCTAATGCTTCGAGGTAGAGTAATCGGGGGGACCTTTTGGTACCCTCCCCAATACGCTTACAACATCAAGATCCGGCTCAACGCCTTTCGGCGCATTGCTATTGGTCGAATTACCCGATATTCGAGAATAAGCGGACGTAGCCCGTAATAGCTCTTTTGCTATGTGATGCTACATGCTACACAAATTTGTCAGTGACTCGTACGCTAAGGTACGAATACGTTCTTTTTAGGACCCAAATTACTTCAGAAAAGGGTTGCTTAAATTTAACGAACGGTAGTTACTTTTTCGCGTGGATTCTACTCGTGCCATGGTGGTTTTGTGGTTTTGTGAAAACGACAACTAATTTAAAATTATCCCTAGGCCCGTGGATTAAGGAAATGGTGGATCTTTGAGAGGTAAAACTCATGAGAGTGGATTTTTAACGCAGGGTAGTTGTGCAAAGAAAAATCGACTTAAAGCACCCCTTGCTGCGCTCGGGCGCTTTAAGCCATTTTTCCAGCACATTTAGGGTTGAAAACCATGATTTTCGTTCGGAGTGCACTGTTGCTGCATCCCAATGCAAGTGTCGCTCTGGTTATCTCCGCTCTGCGCAAAGCTAAGACCAGTTGAAAGTGCACGGACTGTCAATAGAATGAATTGATTCACAAATCCCGAGCGACTTTGCTTAAAATTTACTGTGAAAATCGAAGTTTTTAAATTCGATTTTTGAAAAAACAGGTGCATTTAAGGCATTCTGTCATAGCTAATTCTCTTATTTAATATATACTCTTTCAGAATTCATCGTGATTTCAATCGTAAAATTTGTATTTTCGGGGCCTCGATAGCTACCTGCAACCTAATAATAATATACCGGTAAAACAATACGTGGACAAAATTGGTGATACGAGTTGTTCTTTCAAGTTCAAGGAAGTAACGATTGATGAACTACATAAGGTATTAAAATTGATGAATAACAAAAAAGATGTGCATTTTGCTAGTGCTGGTATGTTTCTTAATATTTTCGATTTAATTGGTGAGAATTTCTTATCCATAGTTCGTACATCTTTGGAATCCGGTGTTTTTCCAAATTCATGGAAAGAGTCCATAGTAGTACCTATACGAAAAGTGAAAAATTCGAGTAAGTGCGAGGACTTTAGACCGGTAAATATGATTTCAGTGCAGTCGAAAATTTTGGAGAAGATAGTAAACAACCAATTGATTTATTACTTGGAAGAAAATCGTTTAATTTCAGAATATCAGTCAGGCTTTAGGAATGGTCATAGCTGTGAGTCGCTGATTTCTTACATCATCGGAGACTGGAAAGTTACGTGGAATGACAATAAAGTGATTGTGGCTGTGTTTTTGGACTTCCGCAGAGCGTTTGAAACAGTGGACAAAGGTATACTGTTACAAAAATTAGACAAATATGGAATTCGGGAAAACGAATCGCGTTGGTTTGAGTCATATTTGGGTGACAGAAAACAAAAGACGAAAGTTATGGACTTTGTGTCGGAGGAAATAAATGTTCCATTGGGAGTTCCTCAGGGAACTATTCTTGGTGTTTTGCTTTTTTTACTATACATTAATGACATTAATGACATGAATATCATATTTGATAGAGCAAAATCAGTTTTATTTGTGGATGATGGCTTGGTTTATGTCGTTGGGGATAATGTGGATTCATGTATAGAAATAATTAATCCGGAGTTAAAAAATTTATGTGACTGGTTACAGATGAATAGACTTGCAATAAATTTAAAGAAGACTAAATGCATGATTATTAACGCTAAGGGGTGTAATAGTCTTGAAGTAGTAATGGAGGGTACTTCGATTGAGGTAGTAACTCAATTTAAATACTTGGGTATTGTTGTGGACAATAAATTGAATTTTAAGGCACATTTTGATTATGTATGTAAAAAGATAGCTAAAAAATTGTATTTTTTTTCAAAAATTAGAAGGAATGTGTCAGTTTTGAGTGCCATAAAAATTTTCAATACTATGCTTAGATCTCATTTTGAGTATTGTTCTTCTATTCTGTTTGTAGGTAACAATAGTATGTTGAGTAGATTACAGAAACTTCAAAATAGGGGAATGAGAACTATTTTGAAAGTTGATAGATATGTGTCCAAATTTTTTAATGCTCGAGACATTGCGGTGGCACAGTCCTAAGAATAGCTATAAATGTTTTGATTTTTGTGTTCAAGTTGAGAAATAAATTGTTACCTGAGTATTTGTGTAATAGCGTGTCATATGTAGGAGATTCTCATGGTTACTCTGTGCGTAATGTGCATGACTTTAGGATGAATCTTTTTAGAAGCAACAGGGCTCAAAGTATGATTTTATTCAGTGGTTTAAGATTATTCAATGGTTTACCGTAGGAACTTAAATAGGAAACAGAGCTGAGGTGCTTTAAAAAGAGAATTAAAGAGTATGTGTCCTTAGAATTTGTATGAACTTGTAATTCTGTATGATGGTTGTGATTGCGGAATCTGCAGGTTGAGTTTTAATCAGTGTTGTAAATAGTGGTATGTTTATTACTAAATAAAGTTATTATTATTATTACTTTATTATATATAAATACAGTGGGGCCCGCTTAATGTGATTGCGGTTAATGTTATCATTCGGATATTGTTATCACTTTTGCCAGGAACGGCACGGACATATATTATTACACACAAAAAACATCGCTTATAGTTATCATAATTCGGTTATTGTTATCATATTATTCTTAAGTTAAGTTAAGTTAATGAGTTGATTTTCAGTTACAAGCATTTTTTTATATTGTGCATACCACCCACATAATATAAAGTCAAGTGTTAGCAAGAAAATCAACGTCACACATGTGATATCACATTACATATTTATGTTTATTATCAATTCCGTCGTTTAAATACATAAATGGACGATAGTTTGCTGTTAATGTGTGTTGTAAGATTCAGTCCTACTTGAAAATTTCACAATGAGTGACTTTTATTAATTAATTTTTGTAGATGTACTACATACTAATAAATAACCAATAAAAATTTTTTCCTTTTATTGTTATCAATCGGTTATAGTTATCAAAAACCTCACGTCTCAATGTGAAATGTGATTACATTAAGCGGGCCCCACTGTAGTACCTACTATTTATACATTAACTTAATTTATATAATAATATTATTATTATTTTTAAGGAAAGGTAAACTATATGTACCTAATAGAAATTTGACAATCATCAAACATATCTTAAGAGGGGACAACACAGTAACAGCTCGAAAAACCGAGGTACTTTAGGAATTTTTTTACAGAAAAAGTACAAAACGAATCATTTTCAAATTTTACATACATATAATTCATTATATTATATATAATTAAAAATTTTTTTTGGCTTGTTTGTAGTCCATATACTGAGTGTACAGGACGTAAAAGTTTGCTCTTTAAAAAAAACGTAGGTGGCTGGTTGACAGCAAATGGTTACTTCGAAATCAAAATTTTAAAAAATATTTTAAAGTACATACTCATGGCTTTAGTTCGACGGAAGGAAATTTTGATATCTAAAAAAAATAACAAAATTTCAAAACTTTGAAAAAAAAATTTCAAATAAAGCACTTTTTATGAGTCTTTTTTGTACCTAGACGAAATGATAAATTAAAAAAAAATGTTTTTTAAATCATATAAATCGGATGTATAGTTTTGTTGTTTTGCTGTCAACCAGGTAAAAATTTGTAGTTTTGAGATATTCGCTTCTAAAGTTTTGGTTGCGGATTACTCATTAATAAAAAATAAAAATACCTTACTAACCCCTAATCAACTATACCTGGACCATATAATAACTCCTCACATGCAAAGGAATTGTAGTTTTTGCTGTCATACCCTCGTATGGTCTTCAAACTACCCTCAGGTGTGCGGGCATTCAACTACGTCTATACGTTGCATATCAATTTTAGTGCAATATTTGTGTAATTAAAGAGTTAAATGTTTATACTTTTTAATATTTAGTATCCTAAAACTCAAGGAAGGTTTTAGTTTTGTTTTCTATGACACTTATTGGGAACCATAAAATTAATATTTCATGGGTAATAAATTTTACTAATTCATGAATTTTATTGCTTTACATTTGTTAATTTCTTAGCACAATACAGAAAAATTTAAATGTTATTGTTTTTTTTTTAGAAAAATTGTTTTGTATCATGTTACAATTAGTACAATTAAAAAGAAATCGAGGTGCTAAAATGTGCAAATGTTTAGTTATCATACCTATACCTATGTTTGTAGTTGCAACCCAGGCGCAAAACAACCCTACAACTTGGCCAATTTTACGATTTTCTTTCTGATATTTTGAGAGAACATTCTTTAAACATGTATCTTTCGATGTGGGAAATAAAAAAAAAATCAAATTTTTAAAAACCTTACTGTGTTGTCCCCTCTTAAGAAAAAAAACAGGATTTTCACCGGATCGTAGGTTGGGCTTTTTTTCAATCCTTCCTATTCCAGGCGATCTATTTACAAATATTTACCTGCTTATTGAAAAAAAATTAAAACTGTCCTGACTTTAAACAATATCATACAGAAGCTCTCAGGTACTGAAAGAGGCACTTCAGTAGATGCATTATCATTTCTGGGTTTGAAAAAATGGTTAAGTCATAAGAGTCAAATTTGAATAAGCGCTTGTCAAATAAATTGTCAAATTCTATATTCGATTTTAACCTATTTTATGCTTAATTTTCTGCAAAAGTTTTTGCACATTAAAGATAAAGTAAATATTTAATTTTGTTAATTAATTGTGTTCAAGTTACTTTTGATTGACTTTATCCTTTTTTACGGTAAACATCTTTTTGAATTAACTTCTTTTTCACTATCAAGATTGCAAGCAAAAATGATTTTTAATATTTTTTTATTCAAAATAAATCAAATACATAAGTAATTCTTCTTCGTCAGAAGAAGCATCCAGAAAAACATCAATTTCTTTAGTTGAGGTTATTAAATTCTTATAAAAGTTCTAATTTCTCTTTGAAATTACAAAAGAAGTGCACCAAACTTTGGCAGTAAAGCTGGTCACAACGCCACTTGATCCTTTTAAAAAAAAGTAGCTAAACTTTGGTATTTAACCACAGTCGGAGAGATAATGGGTCGCACAGTGCGCGTTTCGTAGGTTCTTAGAAAATATTTAATGTATCTACCATGAGAAGCTCTTAGTGTCTTCAGCAAAAAAATCTCATTGTCAATGAAGAAATCACTTCCAAACTTTCACCACCACACTCCCCACATGTTCGATTTCCAATCTTCCTTTTTATTTACCAACACCTTTCTTTTCAAAATTCTTTCAGAAAGGATTTTCTAGTTGCATACTTCCAGGCGTAATATATTATTAAAAATTCAATTCAATAAATAAATAGCACTGAAAGCAAATAGGGTGTTACAGAAGTCCAGTAGATGTTTTTTCTTTTCATTTGTTATTTGAAGTAGATTCCTATATGCATGTTTTGGATCTAGCATTTTTTGTTAATTGTGTTTACAACGACGGCGTCGTTTTTCTAAGCTGAGAGTTTTAAAATCTTCAACTTCATTTAGAGATTTAAAAATATCTATTATTTTTGTGACACATTATCCATCTTGCTTTTTAATTCATCAATATTGGTGCAATGTTGATATTTTACATTGCCTCAAGGTTGGATAACAATATTGCACTAATGTTGGCTGAATATCGACAGACAATATAGGTTATTAATATTGGGTTGAGACGGTCATTTGCCTTGCAAAATGGAAAGTTGATCGCCTTGCATTAACGCGATCAACTGCGAATGCGGGGTACTGGGTTCAAATCCGGAGAAAGGCAACTTTCTTATGACTAAGTATCCGTACTTCGGAAGGCACGTTAAGCCGGTGGTCCTCCTGGGTTATTGAATGGCCATTATTAACATAAAAACCAGGGTTGCAGGCTTGTCTGGAGGCAAGTCTAGCAAACTACCTATCGGACGTTAAACAATTTAAATGCTCACAGATCTAGCACTGCCAAGGAAACGACGCAGTGGCTGGAAATAACAAGTCCTAGGCGTAGGCTGAATTTATTCAGTTGACGAAGAAGAAGAAGTTAATATTGCAATATTGTCCAATATTGTACCAATATTGGCTGAATATTGGCAGACAATATTGATACCATATATTGCAATATTGCACCAACATTCTATATTGTGTGCTACCTGGGTTTCCAATTAAACTTTTCGTTTATGATACCTTGCTTTCAACTTACCAATGATGTGGACTACAAGTCAGCAAAATGGAAAATTCAGATCTCTCTGTTTCGTTAACCATAAAAGGTTTTCTTTTGCTTACTAGGTGTATAAGTTGAGCCCAATCGCGAGGATGCTTAATTTTCAAGTTACATTTTTTTCTTTTTTTCAATGACACTATGGTCGGTGCCACATTTCATGTGTGTGTGTGTCCCGGAACTAAAAATTTTTGACTAAAAATACAAGACAAACTGCTGCGAGGTAGCTATTCTTATTTTGGCCTCCACATGAATTGGAGTACACAACCACATTATTAACCATAAGATTGAGCTTTTTTCTTAAATGAAGATAAAGACAGGAACCTACATCGTTATCTCCCCGCTTTGCTAAAGACTCCTATCACAGGTAGCAATAATCCTGAACATCGTCGCAGTCATGAACTGTGGTAAACGCAATGATTTTCTTTAAATCATCTAACTTTGAAGCTTTCTTGTCATTATTTTTATAAGTATAACCCTTAACAGCTTTTTGATGATATTCTTGATGAAATTGAGCTTTCTAGTCTTGTGACTAGATCATTTTTATTTCTGTGTAAAGTTTATCGCATGCAAAACACGTCTTTTTTTGGCTATTTGATTTTTACATTTAAACTGTGAAAAAATTCTTCATATTCACCATAAAATATTAAAATCCGATGGTACATTATTAAATTATGAACACATTTCTTTCGTATAATTTTTAGTTCATTTCAATTTTTTACATTAATACACTCTTTTTAGCCCTGTTCGTTTGTATGAACTAACCTGAACCGAGAAAGTTAGTGCAAAATAATACTGCACAAAGTATAGTGACGTCATAGAAACGCGTTCAGTTCAAGTTAGTGCAAGACAAACGAACAAACCCTCTGTGATTTTGACGTTTTGATGAAATTTAAATATACTTTTATTTTTTTTAGCAAACGTGATTTTTACGTAAAATTGAAAATGTATGCATGACGTTATTGTCATCTGATAGTCTTTGTGGAAAAGTTTACGGTCAACGAAAAAATGTTGTAATCAACTCGTTTGTTAATTGGCGATTAATAATCTCAACTATTAAAGACAATCACTCGCTTCACTCGTTCGTTCTTTAAACAGTATCGATTATTAATCGCCTTCATTAACAAACTAGTTTATTAAATAACTATTTTAAACTAATTTGTAATAATTATAAAAACATCTTTTTAAAGTTGAAATCAGAGATTCGCTGATTAATTCTCCTACTTCTTGTGGTGATAAAATCTTACGATTTTATGTAATCAAATATCATACAATTCACACAAGATAATTAAAACTCTAATAAAAATTTAATTACATAGAAGGAACGGGCGCCACCATAGACATAATCTTCTCTAGGTCTTATCAAAATTTTAAGTTTAATTTTTTTTGTCATTGTATTTTTCAATTTAATGTCTGGGTTTCTACTATTAAAAATATTAAAAATTAAAAAAGTACATCTGGTACACCTGAGAGAAGCATTCCCTGATGTTAGTTTATATGAATCCTTTCTATTGTTAGGATATAGTTAAACCACATGGATCCCAAATTGAGAACAATAACTTCAGGACGACCATATACATACATTTTATATTATATAGTACCTCTTAGTTATAATTAAATATTAACTTTATTTGTGTTTCAATGATTTAATTTTCGTATGGTTTTCAATAATTTTGGTATACTTATTTCGGAATATAGAAGATAAACAAAATATTTAAAATTTTAATTAAAAAGGGTAAGGTAATTCAAAAGATATAACATTTCAATATGAGGGTTACGTGATATATCATTTAAAAAGTATTATTTGTTTATACAAAATTGGGAAAAGCAGTTGTGAAAAAGTCACAAAATGAAAAATTATACTTTTAAATTAAACCCTCCCAAGTTTGGTGGTAACAATTAATTAACGTTACAAAACGATTATGTTATAAAGCTGCTGTTAGAGAATGTATATAAAAAGAGAACAAAATTAGCATATTAACTTCACGTTTATTTTGAGCAGTTTTTGTCGAATGCGTTATAAATGGTTTAAGTTTATAATTACAAATTAATTAGGGTGTTTCTAGAAATTTAAATTTTCTCTCAACGTGTGAAGCTTGAATGTAAATATTAAAAGGCACATTAAATCTAAATGCTGTGTAATTACATTTACGCTATCGCTCTTGTCTATCACAGTGAAATATGAGCAGAAGCAACCCTCTGGATAAAGCTATGTGATTAATGGAGAGATTCAAATATGGTGCTTCCTACAACACACATACACATTTTGGTGTACATGTAGAATATTGAACTGATTACGTATATGTTATGGTGAATAACCGTTTTGAATCAATCCAAAGTAGCTAATTCATATTGACATTTATTTACCTATAATAAATCAATACGGAAATGTATTGGACATTATATCGCTTTTTTACCATATTTCATTTTGTAATATGGTTATCAATTTCTGTAATTTATTATCCATTTAATTAAATTTTTTTTAAATAATTTAGAAAATTTTGTTTCAAACACTCATTAAAATGTATTTTGTTTAAAACAAGCAAATTTATACCTTTGGGTGATCAAACAACCTCTAAAAATGTTAACATTTTGCAATAACACAGGCTTTTCATTCCGAAAAAAAATATTAATTAAATAAAACTGTGGAATATCATTTATTAAAAAATTAAATATTTTCTCATCTTTTGGAATTTTATTATACAATACAATTTATTTCTAAAGCGACAGTATTATATTATTAGATCAAAGTTTTCAAAGCTTTTGTATGTATCAATGCAAAATACAAGCTTTTTACTAAATATGCTTTTATATAACCTGACAGTAATATTTTTCCAAAACGTTTACAATCAACATTTTTATACTGCAAAGGTCGATTACATCACATTAATTTTTAGTGAGAATATAAAATGATTTTCAAACTTACGACTATTTTTTGTTTACTATTCCAAAGATTGGAACTATTCAGGAGAAAACTTTTTAAATTGAAAGATTCTCGAAATTTCTAAAAGTTGAATTTATTTACTGCAAACCTATGCAAGAATTTTGCATACATCGGGAGATTACTCAGTGCATTGCAAATTGTTGAATAACTTTCTATTATCAGTTATTTGTTAACATATCGGAGAATATCAAAAGATAAGGAATGCATACAGAGAGCAACTATTCTAAACATAATTATTGTAATCTAAAATTTATAACATAAAGATACAAAAACCTTTTCATGGATTTTTAAATTTTTATTTATAATGATTCTCGATTGCAGGATTTACAAAAGCCGAATTTGGTTCATTATAATTATCATAAAAAATTTAACATCTCTAGACTAAAAAAGTATTATTAAAGGAATTTTATCTATTTTCTTAACGTTTCTTAAATAATATTGCAAATTTTCTAAGATTGTATTAAATAAATTTCTATTTAATTAAGAATATTAATTATATACGAGGAGCTATCGCGGTTAGCCCTTTTCAGTTAAAAAAAATTAAAAACATTTTGAAGCTCTTCCATTGTTTTATATTTTGTGCTTTGATATTTTATATCACGCTTTATTTTTAAAGTCTCTAAACAATTAACATTAAAACAAAAAAGTTCAATTATGTTTAACAAAGTTTGTGAACAAAATTTCTCAGCTTAATAATTCGTGTATAAATTTAACAATATAAAACCACCACATTTTTATTCATTTTTTTATGTTATAAGTTTAAAGAAAAACTTAGTCGTGTTAACTTTTTATGATGGGTGGTCTATTTTTATTTTAAATTTAGATGCATAAAGCTTGTTATACAATTTTTTACACAAGAAAGTTCTTAGTAACATCTTGTATGAAGAAGCTCACGTCTTAGTTTTCGACCTGAAACTTCACTTGTAATCTTGGGACCTTATCTGACTAACACAAACTTATATTTCTCTGTCTAAAGCCAATTTCCTGTAGATCCTTCTTAAGACAAGTAGTCGAAAAGAGATTGTAAAAAAGCTAGCGAATCTTGATAAATACAGACTGGCCACTGCAATTAACACTATCAGAAAAACGTTGTTCTTACGTAAGAACTGAGAAGTCTCGAAATCTATCGAAAATCTATTACACGTTAACTGTCTAATCATTAATTTTTTTAATTATAACTTAAGAGCAACTATTACATAGTATCAGTTGACAGTTTAAAAATGTCCTCTGCGCTTAATCCTTTGTCATTATATTTTATTTGAAGATTTTATCTCAAATCGTTTTCCCGATACCCAATAATTTTAAGGTTGAAAGAAGGCAATAATGATAAGATTTTTCTTTAAGGAAAATTGCTACTACTATTAAAACTTAATTACTAATTTTTTTAACTAAGTGAAAACTCACTTAAGTTTTCACTAAAACACATCCAATTAATTATTGTCGGCTTAATTTTAAAAATACGATTTATGGTGATATGCAACACATAAAATAAGACAAGTCTTAATTAACACTTCAAATGAGGAAAGATAAATTATTGTGTACGTACTCGACAAATTTAGAATTTTCTTACTCGAGAAAAATAAAAACTAAATTAAATTTTTTATTTGTTTACTTTAGTAAGTTTAATTTGTACTGCGCAGTTCTTGTTTTTTTAATTTTTAGACAAAATCGTTTAATTTATTTTAATGTATTTTTATTCAAAACTTTTAGTGATACTAAAAACTTCTATTGAATCCACACCACATTTCTTTTAGAATGACCAATCGTTAATTAGTCATCTAGGTAATTATAATATAATAATTTAAAATCTTTGGATGTAACCCAATTTGTAATAAAAATAAAAATTTAATTAGTGCTGTAACTTTAGTTGGAAATCAAAATACATTTTGGATTATCATTTGTGATGTTTAACGGTGTTTTGGATGTTCTTCTGATTTTGCTTGTGGTGCTGGTGCTCTTTTTGGTTCTGCTTTTGCTTGGGCACCTTCAGCCTTTGGCTCAAGATATTATTGGTAATATGCCTCAGAAACACCCACTTGCTTTCATACCTTCATATTATGTAAATTTTAAAAATAATGGGCATATTTTTCAAAATTTGCTAGTAAGGTTCATCATAGAAAATTTGTAACATATCCTAGAAAATGGAAAAAAAACATTTTAAAAATGTAATAAAATTAAGTTAATGTATGTTGGTAATTTTTCTAAATTTACTTCTCTGGGAAAGTACTACTTTTTGGTACGAAAAAACCAAAAAACCTTCCAAAACAGAAATGTTGTAGTAAAATAAAGTTGGGAACGTGAACGTAGCTTAAATAATAGTTGATTAAATAACAGAATGAAGGGTAATTTAAGTACTTATTTTTAATGTGGGTACTTCAACCATTGCACAATACCCTCATCAGTACAATCAAGTACTCAAAAAATCCGGCCCTGGCATTAAATGACAGTAGTGTTATTTACGTTAGATGCGAATTTAATTGAAATAATCAACAAATTCAGTTCCGTGTAGTGAATGATAAAGCAATACACAGTGAAAAACTTGCAAATATTCCGAGTAAGTGTTATCTACCTCAGCTGCTGTGAGTTAAGATACTTATTCTGCCCTTAAAATAAGTGAGGTTGGGATGCGAATATGCAACGCACGCCACCAAATAAAAACTACCCCGCCCAAGTGATAGAACCTCAATTTGAGGAATCACAGTCATATCCAGCAGCACCGGCCGCAGCCGGCTCTACGAGCGACCATAATTACTATGAATTACATGCAATGAATCAGCAGCCCGGACCGTATTTGCCACAAATGATGCAGCAATCAGTTTCACTAACCTATTATAACCAAAACTACCCACAACTAATGCAACATTCTGGACAACAACGGCAGGTCCACTCAAATATGAATATACAATATCAACCTCCACCACTATCATTAGGTCAAGATATACAATGGCAAGTTGTCAGTAAGAAGAGAGGTAAGAAAAACAGCCCGATAGCCCCAAGAAGGGCTACTAAACAAACAATTCTTCAAAATTATTGGCTCGGTACTCCAATTACAACAACTAACAAATTTGATATCCTAACACAGGAGAGATCAGCTAATGAAATACAGACGGGTACAACAGATAATAATGTAAATCCAGAAACCCCAAAAGCACCAAACCCACCACCTATATTTGTAGATGACGTTCAAAACGTCTCACCATTAATAGAATTACTAGAAGAGATTGCTAAGGGAGACTATGTGATGAAGGTTCTGTATAACAACCAGGTTCGTTTACAACCCAAATCAGAAAAATGCTACAGCACCATAATTAAAGCTTTAACTGAAAGAAAGACACATTTTCATACCTACCAACTAAAAAAAGAAAGGTCCTTCAGAGTGGTACTGAGAAATGTACACCCAACAACAAATTTGGAAGAGTTAAAAAAGGAACTTAAAGAGCTGGGTCACACCGTAGTAAATATACACAATATTCGTGCTAAAGATACAAAAATTCCCTCTCCCATTATTCCATGTTGAATTGAAATCCGATACTAAAAATAAGGAAATTTACAAGGTGACGCAACTAATGCACTCGATAGTTAAATTCGAGCCCCCACACCCAAAACGAGAGATCCCACAGTGCACTAAATGCCAAAGATACGGCCATACTCAGAAGTTTTGCTACAGGCAAGTAAGATGCGTCAAGTGCACAGAAAATCATGTAACAAAAAACTGCCCAAGAAAGGTACGCGACAAAGAGGTGAAATGTGTACTGTGTGGGAGCGATCACCCAGCAAATTACAAGGGATGTTCAATATCCAAGAGTCTCCAAAAAAAAATATATCCATCCTTAAGAGAAAAAATCCAACCACCAACATCAAAACCAGTAAGTTACAACATCATAAGTAACCCAGAACCGTACTCGAGAAACTCGTATGCAAACGTAACAAAACAGGTCCAACAGCCTCAATATATTCTTCCAACCCCTCAATTCATACCACCAAATCAACAACCTCAGGAAAACTGTAAATTGGAGAGTATGATGACCAAAATGATGGAAAAAATGGAAGTCCTATTAAATCTTCTTACAACATTGATCAGTAAAATGCCGTAATGCCAGCACAACTTAAAGTTGCAGTCTGGAACGCAAATGTCTTAGCAAAACACAGTCAAGAAGTTAAAACATTTCTAGCCAATCACGATATTGATGTAATGTTGATATCCAAGACCCATTTTACCAACAAAAATTACTTTAAAACACCAAAATTTAAAATCTGCGACACCCAACATCCTAGTTCAAGAGCAAGAGGAGGTACAGCAGTAATTATTAAAGAAGGTATAAAACACCACGAATGACCTAAATATCCCGAAGAACATCTACAAGCTACAAGTATTGTAGTCGAAGAACAAGGCAAACAAATTGCCTTATCTGCAGTCTACTGCCCTCCCGGTCCCAGTATCAGTCAAAACCAATACAAAGACTACTTCGAAACACTTGGTAATCGCTTTATTGCGGGTGGAGACTTTAATGCCAAGCACACTCATTGGGGATCAAGATTAACCAACCCAAGAGGTTGTCAATTGTTTCAAGTAATAAAGAACAAAAACTTTAGCCATTGTTCTACAGGTCAACCAACCTACTGGCCCACGGACAGAGAAAAATTTCCCGATCTACTTAACTTTTGTGTTGTTGGAGGCATCTCGCAAAACTACCTCACCATCGAATCTTCTTTGGAGCTTTCCTCGGATCACTCTCCAATCATAGTCACGCTCTCTGCTTCGATTGATGAACAACCGGAACCCATAAGACTGCATAATAAGCAAACTGACTGGGTTCTTTTCAAAGAAATACTACTTGCTAAGCTCCCCCAACATATCTCATTAAAATCCGACTACGAAATAGATGAAGCAGTGCAATGTCTAACAAAAAATATACAAGAAGCAGCGTGGGAAGCTACACCAAGATACACTAATAATAAAAAAATAGAAAATTGCTTACCAAAACACATTCAAGAAAAAATACGAGAAAAGCGAAGGCTAAGAAAGATGTGGCAGATATCTCGAGCACCTGACGATAGAACTAACTACAATAGAGCAGTCCGGGAACTAAAGCACTTACTAAAGGACAACAAAAATCAGGAGATCCAAAGTTACCCAAATGGATTGACAGCAACTGAGGCAACAGACTACTCGTTGTGGAAAGCAACCAGGAAAATCAAAAGACCACAACAGACAATACCACCTATCAGAACATCTACAAATGAATGGGAACGAAGCAATAAAGAAAAGGCAGACACATTTTCCGCACACTTGGTCGAAGTTTTTAAACCATTCCAACCAGAAGTTCCCAACGAAAATAAATCAATCTACGACTTTCTCGACGTTCCATTTCAAATGGAAATGCCCATCAAGAAAATCAAAAAAAAGAGAAGTCATAACACACTTCAAAAAGGAACTAAACATCAAAAAATCTCCAGGAGCAGATCTGATAACTGCAAAAGTCCTAAAAGAACTACCAGAAAATGCTATCAAACTAATTACCATGATCTACAACTCCATTCTGAGAATTGGATATTTTTCCTTACAGTGGAAAGTCGCCCAAATTATTTTAATTTCTAAACCGGGAAAACCTCCAACGGAACCTGGTTCCTACAGACCTATCAGCCTGCTGCCTATTCTGTCGAAGGTGTTTGAAAGATTGTTTCTGAGAAGACTGATGCCAATTATTGGAAAGCAAAAAATAATACCGAAATACCAGTTTGGATTCCGCAAACAGCATTCAACAATTGAACAGGTACATAGAATCGCTAACAAAATCAGGCAAGACATGGAAAACAAAAGTTATTGTACAGCTGCGTTTCTCGATATAACTCAGGCCTTTGATAAAGTTTGGACTCCTGGTCTTCTCTTTAAAATTAAGAAATATTTGCCACATACCTACTACAAAGTACTCAAGTCGTACCTTACAAATAGACATTTCTTCGTGAAAGTCCAGGATGAGGTCTCTTCACTTATGCCCATCGAATCTGGAGTTCCCCAGGGCATTGTGCTTGGTCCCATTCTCTACCTAATTTTTACAGCTGACCTACCAACAACTCAAGACACAGTCGTGGCAACTTTTGCAGATGATACCGCAATCTTGGCGTCGCATCCCGATCCATTATTAGCGTCCGCATTATTACAAATCTACCTTGACAAGCTTGAAAAGTGGTTAAAGAAATGGCGCATTAAGGCAAATGATCAGAAGTCTGTACACATAACCTTTACAAATAGAAGAGCCACTTGTCCTCCTGTAAAGCTTAATGGAAATCTTTTACCGCAGAAAGAAGAAGTCAAATACCTGGGTATACATATGGACAGAAGTTTAACTCTTGGAGTAAGCACATCTGGAATAAAAAATTGCAGCTGGGTCACACTTTTAGGAAACACTATTGGCTATTACATCGTCACTCCCAATTATCACTCGAAAGCAAAGTGCTCATATATAAAATTATCATAAAGCCAATATGGACGTACGGTATCCAGCTCTGGGGAGCTGCGAGTAACTCTAACATAGCCAAAATCCAGCGTTTTCAATCAAAAATTCTAAGAACTATTACGGATGCTCCATGGTTCGTACCTAACCAAGTAATCCATCGTGACCTTGATATCCCCACCATCAAAGAGTGTATCACAACACACAGTACCAGGTACTATGTTCGTGTACAAAATCACCCCAACTCTCTTGCGGTGGACCTGCTGACTGCAAATCGAACCAGGAGACTGAAACGTAGCAACCCAATGGATCTGCGCCACCGATTTGAGATGGCATCCACATCGAGGACCTGATAGCACTCTTGGGTGTTAATTGTTAAGGGAGCGAACTACTGGGCAAACTCTTTCTATGTCATTTATGATTGTCATATCTTTTACTCATTGTCAATAGACAGATTGTAATATATTAGAGGAAGTCAATAAAAAAAAAATAACAGAATGAAGGGTAATTTAAGTACTTATTTTTAATGTGGGTACTTCAACCATTGCACAACACCCTCATCAGTACAACTTTTCAATCCAGATACATAAAGGAATAGATGCAGTTGTACTATTTTCCCGACTTTTTATACCAAAAATTCTATAATATTGACATTATTGTTTTTTTTTATTTTCTAATCAGGTTATAATAGTTATTTATGTACCAAGTCCTGAAAGTGCATCTTTTTGTAAAGAGTAAAAAGAGTAAAATTTGACATTTCTGTACTAAAAACAGCTACTTTCAGTATTGTTTTGAATAATGTGAAAATGTACATTTTAGTACGATTGCACATAAAAAATTTTATTCTACCTACAAAACACCACCACCACTTCTACAAACTTTTCAATTTAGTTTCTAGGATCAAAAAAAACCTAGATCTAACCCGGTTTATAATTAAGTAAATCAAACATTTCATGAATGCTGCAGCTTTATTTATTTGGAAATTAATTACATTTTGGTGAAGAAATAAGAGTTCTTGCACGTTTATCTGATCTTAATTGTGGTTCTGGTGTTGATGTTGGTGCTCCTCTTGCTTCTGGTTTTTGTGGTTCTGCTCTTCCTTGAACGTCTTCAGCCCATGCATGAGCTCTTACTTTGGCCTCTGATTTCTTCTCTGGTGTAGCAATTACAACTGTAAAAATTAACCTTTCATAATTACACTACCTGCACATATACCAAAACTTATTGGACGGTGATTTGGAGGTCGGGTGGTCCCTTTGTTAATGTACAAAAACATAATTTTCTTGAATAGTATAGGTACAATTGATCATAAAATAAAAATTTACAAGACAATTTTAATCGTTAAATTTCAATCAAAATCGTATAAATTTAAAAAATCTTACCTGCCAAGAGGGCAAAGAATGCAAAAATTGTAATTTTCAAGTTCATGTTGATTAAGCTCGAATACAACTGTAGACGAATTGATGCAATTGTAGGATTTTCTCGACTTTTTATACCAAAAATTCTATAAAAGTTACATAATTATTTTGTTTAATTTTTGTGTAATTAATTTTCTAATCGAGCTATGTATAAAAAATTAAAAATGCTTCAGTTCATTTTTGCGCTAGTTAATTTTTACTTAGAAATTTTATCACTGTTTTTTTCCGGATAGTAAATATCACAAGGATACTTTGCTGTTAGTTTTAACTTGAATTTTGCAAACAACATTTGCACAACAACACAACAAACAATCGTGCAATTATTATTCTTGCGACTTGAAGTTTCAATAATTTGCCCAATCATTACCTCTAAAAATATCAAATTGTACTTTTTCCACTTTCCAAAATTTCGCAAACTCATTTTTCTACTCAAATTTTATTTAATTATATATTTATGTATATGTCTTATAATATATTGTCGTATAACAAACTACCTTTAAAAAAAAAGAAGATAAAGCGATATGAATAATAATTTTATTTTGTTTGATTTGAAAAATTTTGGGTTTTGAAAAGGAAATTATTTTATTTTATTGGCGCAGTTTTTTTTATTGTATTCCAGACTTCTGTTGTAAAGAAGTCAGCATGACACTTTGGTTTTTTTTTATGAGGCGCTTGTGCCTGTTTTTGGGATTTGAACAGCCAACGTTTCTAATTAGAGGAAAATTGAATATTAATTTGTTAGATTTGTAAAGTTAGGAATTTAAAAGTGTAAGTTGGCAACAGCGGTTACCTGATGGAAAATGAAATGAAAAGTGGAAATTTTTGATTTTGAAAGTTTGGCAGAAGGCCGGAAATAAATGATTGGAGATTATCTGGTGTGGGACGTCAAGTATGATGGACGTCTATTTTTGAGAGTTTTTCCAGAGCGTTTTTGAAATGTCCAGTTTAGACCAGTTTTAACATATTATTATTTGGTATAATTTTACCCAGTGGTATTGATCAAGTGTGTGAGGAGTTTCGTAATTTCTGGAAGGCTAGAGAATTGTTTTTTTTTCGTTCCCGTATAGCGTGTTGGAGATTAAGAGAAAATTTTCATTATTTTACATCGTGGCATTTATTTAAATATTTTTGTTTGGATATTGAGAATTGAAAAGCAGTATTTCTTCACAAGCTTGGATGAAGACATCAAAGAAAAAAGGTACCCAACGTTTTTTTTTTATAGTTGTAAAATTTATTTCCACAATGTGTTTGTAATCAGTAGGTTATTTTAAATTTAAAAGTATCTGCTTACAGACACGTTAAGTGAATCGTTTGCTTTGAATTGCATTTCTTTGGTTCAAACCAAATAACCAAAGTGTTATATGATTTATTTTTTTATCTGAGAAAAATTTTTTCCTTTTCTAATTATAAAATTAAAACTTGTGTTAGAATATTCATATCGTTTTTTTTTACTTTATAAATTTTTTTTAACGAATAAAAGGCTGGCCGGAGCAACAAAGTTTGTGCTCTTCTATTTGCATGTAAATTTTCCCCCCATAATTTTTAATTTGTTTTTTCTAATAATTTTCCAAAACAGCAGTAGGAGAGTACAATATAATTATATAAGACAGCTCTACGGGCCTAGTAGTCCCATGGCTTGGTTTATTACTGCATTCCAAAATCTTCTGTCTCTTGCGCTCTGCTCTACGTCTCTCACACCAATTTTCGCCAGATCACTTTGCACCTCGTTGGTCCATCTACTCATTGGTCGTCCTCTCTTTCTAGTACCTCCCGTTTCCGATTTCCATATCATCTTCGGGATTCTCGCTTCACTCATCCTTATCAAATGACCCATCCATCTTATTCTTTAAGCCTTTATCGCGCTCACAATGCTTGGTTTGCCATACAACTCTTAAAGCTCTCTATTTGTTCTTCTAATCCATTTTCCTTTTACCCACTTTCCACCGTATATCATTCTCAAAATTTTTCTTTCCCATATTTCCAAAGTTAACTGCTCCTGCTTTCTCATTGTCCAGATCTCGCACCCATAAGTTACTTTTGGCCTTATAATAGTTTTATATACTCTCATCTTTAAAGTTCGAGAGAGGACTTTACTGCGCAGTATCGCTTTGATCGTAAAAGCACTTCTTGTTCTCGCCGCTATTCTTGCTTTTACTTCCGCTTTATTTCCAGGTCTTTTTGAAATTACCGTTCCAAGATATATAAAAGTTTCCACCTCTTCAAATTTCATTTCCTTGCTCTCACTTATCTTTATATTCAGTGTTTTGCCTGTGCGAAATGCCTCGCTTTCCCATACCATATATTTCGTCTTTTGTTCATTGACTTCTAGCCCCATTTTACTCGCCGCTACTATCAATCTTCTTGTGGTGTCTTTCAATTTTCTTTTTGTTTTTGTAAGTATAGTAAAGTCATCCGCAAAGGCCACGCATTGATGTTTATGTCGATAAATAGTTCCTTTTGCATTTAATTTTGCTTCTCTTACAACTTTATCGAGGACAATCTTAATCAGCACTGACGACAGTGGGTTTCTTTGTCTCAAACCAACCCTTACTTCAAATTCTTTTGATATTTTACCATTTATTCTTACTTTATTTTGGGTATCATTCAGCGTCATTTTCGTCAACTTAATTAGTTTTACTGGTATTTCTAGTGTGTACATTGCCTCGTATAGTTCCTCTCTTAGTATAACGCCTGTTTGAAATCCAAAAACAGTGCTTGGGTATTCAGTCCGAATTCATGGCTTGTTGCTTGGATCTCCTTCAATACAAAAATCTGGTCGGTCACCGATCTATCCTTTCGAAATCTATATTGGTACTCTCCTAAGGTCCCTTCTGTATACTTTCTTAATCTATTCTATATGCAGGTAGCCAATATTTTGTATGTTACATTGAGCAATGCTATTCATCGATAGTTACCACATTCCGTCTTTTCTCTCTTCTTATGTATCGGGCAAATGATAGCCATTTTCCAGCTTTGCGGCATCACTTCGTGGGTCCAAACTTTCTGTATTAGTGTCACTATCATTTTATGCAGCTTCTTCTTCTTGTAGTCCTTCTCCTATCGGAGGTTGGACACCATCATGACTATTTTCACCTTGTTGACCGCTGCTCTGAACAATTCCGTGCTGCTACATCCGAACCATTCGCGCAAGTTCTTTAACCACGACACCCGACGCCTTCCAACGCTTCTTTTTCCCTTTATCTTTCCTTGCATAATGATTCGCAAGAGGGCATATTTTGGACCTCGCATAACATGTCCCAGGTATTCAAGCTTTCTTTTCTTGATAGAGGTTATAACTTCACATTTTTTGTTCATTCTTCTCAACACCTCTATATTAGTGACTCTCTGTGTCCAGGGTATACGCCACATTCTGCGATAGCACCACATCTCGAATGCTTCCAACTTTTTTATTTGGAGTTGAGTCCATGCTTCAACTCCATATAGTAGAGCGGAGAACACATAGCAACGAAGTATTCTTGTTTGCAATTCTATATTTACGTCTCGATTGCAGAGAAACACTTTCATTTTCAGGAACGCTGATCTTGCTATCTCTATCCTTGTCCTTATCTCAGCTGTCTGGTCTCCTGTTTTTTCTAAGGTTTTCTCTATTTTCCTTATTGTCGCTGATTATTTCTTTGTTTAGCAGCTCTTGAAAGTATTCCCTCCATCTCTCAATCATCTCCTCTTCATCTCCCACCAAACTGCCATTCTTATCTACAGCAAAACTTGTTTTTGGTTGGTATTCTTTTCTCATCTTTTTCACTCCTTGGTAAAAGTTTCTTATCCTCTGTTTGCATATTTTTCTTCTATTTCTTCCAGTTTTTGAGCGTTGTGTTCTCGCTTCTTTTTTCGGATTATCTTTTTACAATTCCTTCTCTGGTGTTGGTAATTATCTTTGCTTTCTTCTGTTTTTTCTCTTAGCATTACTTCTCTCAATTTTTTTCGTTTCATTACTTCTTCTTTGCATTGTTGTCACTCCATTTTTTAGCGTTGTCAACAATTGTTCAATATCTTGTTCTAATCCTTCGTCCGGGAGGATTTTTTCTAGTTCTCTCTATACGTTTCTCTTTCTTCTCTACTATTGAGTTGTATTCTTCTAATTTGTTTCTTCTCTGTCACTTCACTGTTTCTTGTACTAGGTATTACCTCTTGCATCTTTATCCCTACCATAAAATAATAAGAGTCCGCATCCGCCCCCCTATACGATTTTACATCAATTATATTGTTTTTCGGTTTTTTCTCAATTAGAACGTTATCTATCTGATTTGTATTTCTACAGTCTGGACTTCTCCATGTACCCTCGTACTCTTTATTTTCATACTTTTTCCCATAGCAAAATCCATCAGAAACCGCCCATTCTCATTAGTTTGTTTATGCAGACTGTGTCTTCCCACTGTTGGTTGGAAAATTTCCTCTCTTCCTATTTTCGCATTCCAGTCACCTACCAACAGCTTTACATCGTACTTAGGGATTTTTTCGCATCTTTTTCTTCAGTTGGTGCATGTGCATTAACTATTGTCATTTTTCTATATTTTCCTCTTACTCTCAACAGACATAATCGATCCGATACTGGTTTAAAAGCAATTACCATCCTTTTCATCCTCTTATTAACTAAAAAACCTGTTCCCAGCGTCTTATCATTTCCACTACTTTTGAAAAATGTGTAATCTTTCATGTCTACTATATCAGTTTGGCTTTGTTTTGTTTCCTGAATTGCAATAATATCAACCTTATACTCATTTAATACTTTAATCAACTGATTTATTGCCCCCTCTACATAAGTTCCCTTTACATTCCATGTGGCTACAAATAGCCATTTGTTTATTTTTTTTTACATACCGCTGTATCTTCTCATTATCCGTTTCTTGCCAGGTCGTCCTTTGAGTTTTCCCGTAATTTGTATTTTTCAGTTTTTTGACAAAGGCGGCTGGTTTTTAACTTCTTGCAGGTCCCCTATTTCTTGATTTCATTTCAATATCTTGCCTTCACATATTAATTTCTGATAACCCACCTTTACCTTTCTTCCCAATTTTCTCAGTTCTTCTGCCTGTTTTCTTATCGTTGTTTGAATACCCCTCTCCATATGTGTAAGATCATCATCGATATAGATTTTACTTCCAGGCAACTTAAACAACTTATATTTGTTTTTCATTACTATCATCTTCTCTTTAAAACTCTCCACCTCGACAACATATTTTTTACTCCCTACTTTAAAAGCTGTAGATATCTTTGTGTCAATTTCCAGGTTTTTCTTTAAAAAGCCACCAATACTCTCTTTTAAGGTTATCCGTTCATTCCCGTCCATTTTCGTTCCTGTTATCACCAATCTATTTTTCCTTGTTTTTCTTTCTTGTAGCTCACATTTTTATTCAACTGTACCCAATTTAAGTTCAAGCTCCTCTATTCTTTCTTTTCCCAACTTCTTATCATTTTCCCAGCTTGTTTTTACTTCCCCCAAATCATTTCTCAGAGCTCCCAATTCCTTGGCGTGCATTTCGATTTGTTCTTGTATCTTCCTGGTGTTTTCTCTTATCTCCAGTTTTACTTCAGAGTTTTTCTGTCTCATCTGTTGTAAATCTTTCTTATCTTCATTAAAAATCCTTAACATCCTCCATCTCTATACCTTTACTGTCTTTAGTCGGAGTCTTTACAATTATCTTGCTTCTCTTAAAAACTTTCGGATTGTTTTCAGCCTCTTCCGTATCTTCCGGTCTTCTTCTTTTGAAATAATCTTCCAGATTTCCTGCACTGTTCGTCCTTCTTCGCGTTTCAATTTTTAATTGTTCCTTTTTTGACTACTCCTTACTACTTCTTTACCCAATTTATTAGATTTTTGCTTGTATTAAAACGACTCACTGTATGCAACCCAATATACAGATACAAATCCCGGCGTATCGTGTGTTGCCTATATTCGCGTTAGAAACAATAACCCAAATCGACTTTTCGGAGGTTATCGCTCTATTCTAATCTATTTGACACTTTTAAGTTTATTTCCAAAAGGTAACTTATTGTGGTTTTCTTGGCTTTTCCACTTTTTCTATTCCTCTCTACTCCTTCTCGATATAAAATCTCCTTTCTTTCACCTCTAAAAACTCTATCTCTATCTAATCACACTATGTAACGGAGCCGTTGTTAGCGGTTATCTTTTTATTTAATTACCTATTATTATTCTACAAAATTATTTTGTAAAAAATTTCTGTACGGTCCTTTTACCAATTCAAACTTTCTACCTTCTTAAACTCTCAATATCAATGGATATTGAAAAGATGAAGGACGAAACTGTTAGGAATGCATAGACTGAAAGTATTAACAAGGAAATCAAAATGATTGAAGCTACAGACGACATAGAAGAAACATGGACAAAAATTATAAATAGCAATTTCGCTCAACTTACAAAATGTATACAATTTAAATTTTTATGAGAATTAAGTTAATTTATATTATATTTTTAAGTTCATTCTTAAAAATTATACAATTTTGGTGACATTCGATAGAAATTAAAGCAAAAGGATTTTTTGTTCTGTAATCCTATTATTGAGACGACAATAGCAAAAATATATTTTTCTGGTTTTCTTTTAGTGTCGACACAAAAACTTGACAGTTCTAACTGACTAGTTTGATGTCTGTGATGTAGTTCAAGAATTCAGTTATTTCGAGAATATTCGAATATTTTCAGTAACTTTTGTGATATAAATTCTCATTCTTGATTTTGCGATCTAAAATTTTAAAATATCTAGGAACGGATTCAAAGTATGCAGAGCAACATTTGCATTATTATACTACAAACATCACAATTTTCATAGTTAGATTTCGAATTTGTAGTTGGGTTCTCTATAATTTAAATCTCAAATTTTACAACTCGCTGTACTTAATTGAGTTTTGTTATATAAAAAAAAAACTTAAAATTAAAGTTATACATATTATTCATTTAGTGATGTAAAGTTGAAGGGTTTGTTTGTGCTTTATATATTAGTAATTCCAAGGGTGGTGCTTACACGTGCTCTGCTTTCTAAATATTTTCTGGCAACAAATTCCGCAAGTATACTACAGAATTGTTAATTCAGAAACGATTTCAAACTTTCAATGAATATCAAAATAAGTGTTAAAACAAATACCCTTTAATTATCTTTTTAGGTTCAGAATATTACCAACCAAAAAATACTAAATGAAAATTTATCACTTACTAATCAACCTCTGCAAAAGAAAATTAATTTTGGAATCATTAGTCATGTGATATCGGGCATCGAAAGCAATTTTAAAAAATAATGGCTGTACAAGAGAATTAACTTATCACAATTTAGCCCGCAAGGGAAGACAGTCAAGATAATTATTATAAATTGACATGTAATCAATAGAGGTATATGAAGGTACATAAATTAAAGTGATAAAACCTCAGATTAAAATCACATTTTATAATTGTTAACGAATGATTATCTTTCTCCCGCAGGGTGATGGATCATTGCTAAAACATCATATCCCTGCTTTTGATAATAGCACACTAGGGACGTCCTTCCATTTTCCGATTATTAATGACGATGGCAGAGTGGGAAGTATGTACACAGATTTCTATAGATATTGATTATATACGAATTTGGCATTATTTATTAAGTACATCTCAATTTTATTGCAATCCACGAGGCTTCTTAAAAATTTTATTTGCAAAATTATTTTGGTCGACTCCGCTATTCAATTTTTTGAAAATAAAAAGGCATTAAAATTTATTGATCATAATTTCTTAACGGAACTATAAACGATTTTCTATAGGCACAAACAAAATCTAATTCGCCTATCTACATGTTTCAATGTAAAAGATCCATAGAGATACCGGAATTGGTTTATGGTACTCCAGTGTGCTGTCGTGCTCGTAAAATGCTGATTGTTGACTGCATAGTGTGCTTTGTAATGACAAATGCTTATTCAACGTTTACAGATTTCCTTCTCTGGAAGAGTAGTTATTAATATTTAATCTGTTTGCTACAAATTTTATTATACAATTTTATAGCAATTCGTATAGAATATAAAATAGAAAATCAGGTAAAAAGAAATTTAAACGTCTCGCGTCGACAATGAAAGCAAATGATATGTTTTAATTATACATTTATGAAATAATTCAACTGTAACTTTAACCGTATGCAATGAAAGTTATTATTTGTTTAAGTTAATTAAACTAGTTTCATAGAGTTTCCTTGATATGAGTCGCAATACTCAGCTACAATATCACTATTGGCATTATTAATTAGGATGTGTTATATTTTAATGAGAAGCTGCATTTTTTGAACGTTAAAAATACAGTTCTTGTATACAAGGAGTTGAAAAATTGAACAATTAGTAGTCAGATTGAATAATCTCTGTAGATTTTAGTTTACCATCAACCCACTACCCTTGCCTCTCGGTTCTCATGTTAAAATTCAAACAAAGAAAAAGCAAATGTTTTAACTTTCTGACAGCATTGTATTAGTCTTTGTACTATTGTCACTGTAACATTATACGTTATGATATATGATAATGTATCATTACGCTATATTAACTCACCGTGCAACTTTGATGAGTATTGCAAGCTTCCTAATGCAGGTGTAATGATGAATAGATGGAGAAACAAAACTAATATTTAAGGAAACTTACGTACTACATACAAAAGTATCTTAGTATAAATTACAAAAAAAACTATAACAAATTTAATCTCAGCAACTAATAACAATGCTGTTATTTTTTATAAATTAAAAGTAAAGTGCAGCAATTTATCATTTTAAGTTTTAAATAATGAAGAACATTAATGATAGTTGCAAATTACCACTTTACTAACAACATTGTGTAATTTATTAATTTTTAATTACATATTCAAGTTTCTCTTGCAAACTGTATAATTGTAAAACGAGAAACTTATTTACTAACAACTTTGTAATTACAATTTGTAATTAAAATATATTTAAAAATGTTGAGCGCAGAGGCTTAATCTTAATTAATTTGCATTTTAATATAAAAATCCTCAGTGTTAGAGTTCTTAATATAAATAGTAATTATTACAAGTCGACTAATTTTTTTAAATTAAAATACAAATTACCAGAGCGTTTTTTTTCATTAAAATTTAAACTAAACTCCTCCGTGTCAAAAAATGGAGATGACATTTGGTCGTGTATAAATGATAAACAGATAAACAAATTAAATGACTAATTGGATTAACGAGATTCCTACTGGCCACCATTCCAAAGGTGACTAACATAATATTAAATTATTATTATTATTTTTCGATTATTGCAATGTTTTCAACCACCGTTTGGGTTTTGTTAGATAACAAAAAATCGTCCTTATCTCATTATATCTTTAGCCTATAACAAGTTCTCAATATTCATTCTTGAAGAGACTTTTGAAGAGGTTCAGTTATTTTTAATGTTAAAGTTACAACTGCAGGCAATATGGGTTTGTAACAGTACGAACAGAACGTGCAAAAATATACTCTTCTGCAGAATTACTAAAGTAATTCAATTTATCTGACCAGCTTCATGCACCCAACTGTACACATCCTCAGGGCAGGGCTACTACAAGGATAAAAACAATAATTGCAAAACAACATTAAATATACATACAAGCAAACTTACTCGTCAAATACGAAACATGAACTGTCTCTAAATAAAAAATTTAAAATAAATAGATAGTACAAAAATATAAAATTTATAATAATCTGTAAAAATTTACTTTGACCACGTAATAGTCAAACTTTGTAATAATTAACATTCTGTTCTACAAGAAATGCTT
Organism: Rhagonycha fulva; assembly: GCA_905340355.1. NCBI lineage: Eukaryota > Metazoa > Arthropoda > Insecta > Coleoptera > Cantharidae > Rhagonycha > Rhagonycha fulva. Next base: position 12,074,952 of record HG996555.1, read on the forward strand.
TAATTTTAAATTGGCTGAGGTTAATTCTTACGAGAAGAACGCTCACATTTTTAATCACCAATTTGCTCTAATATTACTATACGTGTTCATCATAATTACGAATTTATTAAGTGAATGATTTATATAAGATTTATACAAGACAGAGGTGCCGTTTTAATAGACGAATGAGTGAGAAAAAAGCTTAAAAAAAGGAAAGAATATTATCGATATCGGCTAAAATATTAGCACTAACCCTAATCTAAAAACAACTACCCCAATGAAAATTATAAATCTAATTTTAAATCTTTTAATTTTGAGAAATTAAAAAAATTCTACTGTGCTATTTTGGAACTCCACTATCACAAATATCTCAATAATATGTATATTCTAGGTTTCATAAAACATAATAATTTTTTAAGCCCCTCAATATTTTACATGCTCTTACGCGCCTGAAAGATTAATTGGGCCATAATAATAAAAATTAGTTTCTTCCTTGTTTTTCGAACAAAAGTTGCAACAAAAAATATTTAAATTTTAAAAACTTTACAATATTTCCTAACAAATCCATTCCCCAAGCTTTCAGATAATGCATCATGGAATATTTACATTTGTGATAAACTCAACGTAAATAAGGATATTTACAATAAATTGTACAGATTTATTATAATCCATTATATTTCGACTAATGAAATGTATTTGTCCATTCAAAGGAAATTAAAGATTTAGCGAAATTTTAAACAAACATTTGAAAGAATAATTTTTAATATTTGCATACTTAGCACGTAATTGTGTGATAATGCTGTACCCAAACAAGCAAAGACCTTTCATGTGTAACGCTGTAAATATCACAGAAAAATTTAGAGATATCCAAATGTTTCATAAGCATACTGAAGAGAAAACGTGCTTCATTTAATTAACCGTTGAACAATATTTCATGCTGTTTTTTAGTAAAGTACTTGAATATTAAAAATGGAATTGCAAGGCTTAAAAGTTGACATTTTAAAAATTAATACTGTATTTAAAGAGGCACAGCATAAATTTAAAGCCAAATTAAAAATTTTATAATACCAACATTAATATTGGATCAACTAAATTTTTTTACATAATACGATGGTTTCAAGTTAGGTTTTAAGAGATTCGTTCCGGAAAGAAAACAAAGCTTTAGCTGGCGGTCGTTATATTTCCACTAATTAAAATATCACGGTATCCCGCACCCGTTGAAAACTTCATGCATTTTCTGATTACATGAATACTCAAAGGGCGAAATTAATTCTATTTTGGAAGCTTTTTGTTTTCGAGTTTGTTGATTTCATTAGCTCTGTCGAATTCATGAATATTAAATAATAAAAAGATTTCAGATTACTTGTTGAAATTGAAGCAATAAATTAAACAATAAAAATATAATAAACTTTAGCTATTATAATTATTTTAAAATGAAAAATGCACCCAGTTTTTTTTTATCTCGGTTAACTTTTATAAATTAAAGTCTGATAAATATTGATAAAACTTTTATCGCAAATAATCCGAACTGTATCAGTGGTATGATCACAATTTTTTTTAAAACTAATAACCGTATTTAATATTTTCGAATTAGGGCCGGTTTAGCGATGTTAAGCTACTGTTGCTATAATACCTGCAACATAGAAAGATGTGGTGATAAACCTGCCTTTACGAAGTAAGCCATTAATTTTTCAATTTAATTTTCAAGTTTCCAATTGAACATTTATCAAGTTAAATTAAAAAGAATATATAAAATGACGTCATAATTGAATTTTAGTTTTCAATTTAAATTTTAAATTTAGGAATATTTATATTTTAGGTTTTTACGGAAAGGAAGTCTACCATAAATTATTTTTAATTATTCCGTTATCATGCACTGACGGTTTATACGCAAACTTCACAAAATGTAAAGTATAATGTTATTAAAAATTGTAAAACGTGCTTTAGTTGCTGTGCTCAAAAGCTTTAAACAAAAGTATCTGTGGCCGCAAAATAGAGATTTATTAACAACAGTAATTAACAACTGGTGTGAGTTGCTATTTAAAATGTGGTAATGAATCACAATTTTGGAATACTAATAAGTCAGTGCAATGCTAACACACGCCTATTTTACGTTTTATTTTATGCTAAACTCACCGACAACTATTATTTTAATTTTACTCATTTACTCATTCTTTAATGGTTTTTTCATACAAATGACGTTTATTTTCCAAACTGAAAAATAAGCCATGTCAGTGCATTCTGTAAAGAAAATGTATAGGTATAAAGGAGACGGAGGCCATAGGGTATAGGATTAAGGGATTACGGCATTGTCAAACGGCATTAGTTTGGATAATAAAGATTGCGGCTCAGTTCCAGTTTCCTGAGTGACGGAGCACAGTTGATCCCAGCAACAAGAACCCAGTTTAATGCTGAAGAGGGTAACAATTTACAACTTGGAAATAACTATAGTTGTCGAAAGAAATTTTTACTTGTTTGCTATTTATCATATTTATTGTATGTACTTAAATGCTATTTAAGTATAAACTAATATTTCATATGAACGGCAAGAAACTTCGCCTCCACCGTATGGAATATATAAGCAGCCGTGAGATGGATGAACCTGACAAATATTTTTTCGTTATTAAATCAAACCTCATAATTAGCTTTTAAAATGTGTTTACCTTTCCAATAGTTTGTGAATTATTATGGTATGTTCGACCAACATATAATATTTCTCCGGAACTCGTACGTCCTCCTTGTACTGCTCCAGCCGGTATCATTCCACTTGAACAGGGTATCCATTGAAGTTTCTGTTCACACAAAACCTTAAACAATGTCCTAATTTATGTATGCCTCTTTAATTTTTTATGAATGAAATTATATACTACCAAATTAATTTTTCACGTTTATGCAATTATTTTAAAAGCTTACCTCATAAGCTGAAACTAAATGTTCTCTGCAGTTATAAGAAACATACGCTGCTCTTTTAGAAGGTATTACTTTGCAAGGTAATTGATCGCCTTGAAAATGTGCTCTGCCAACGTAAATTGGACTTCCATCAGAATCTCTTCCTCCTATCACTGCATTGCATGGTACTGATGTAGAATTATGATATTGATGCACCCAATGGTATCCTAAAACAAAAAATTTGTTATAGATTTTTTATTTTTAAAATTATAATAAATAATATTTACCAGCCATTTTAAACGGTACGTACGCCTATAAAACAGATTTGCGACTGTGTTCTGCTTAGTAAAATGATTAGATAACACAAGTATGCACATTTTTCCTGATAATGCTATCAGTATCCTATACGCTCTAGTAACATTTTTTTAATAATGAAATTATTGTTAAATCTTGTTTCCAATATTTTTCATGTAAACTAGGAAAACGTACAGATTTTAACTGATTTCAATAATATTCTTTTTGAATGCTAGGAAGGTATAAATTCCTTCATGGAAAAGATTAAAAAACACCGTCTAAATCACCCATTGTTACTGGTAAAAGTATCAGACCTATAATTTGTGACAATTTTTTTATTGAAGCTGCAAAGGCTGGAGGATCCTCCCAGTTAGAGAGACCTGGAGCCTTGATACAGCATCTGAACGTCTCTACGTAACATTTTTATATTGAAAATACCTTCAGGATAACTTCCAACTAAATTTAAAAATAAAAAATTATTGATCTATTTATAAGAAATAGTCCGGGGATTTTTACAGAAATGATAATATCAACATGTTTACATTATTAGTCACTTTTAAGATAACACAAATTTTTAGAATCCTCATCTACTGTTTATTTTCTACATATCGACACCTCCTACGTAAACTATCGTATGTGCAAAATCTTAATTTTACAGGAGAGCATTTCAAAGTTTGTAATGTGTCCTCTTATGTTAAATGTCTATGTATTTTCTTGAAATTTAAAAATATTTTATTATAACTTCTTACTTTTTCTCTACTACTTCAATTAGAATGATATTCTTAACAGTTTTCTTAAAAATACTGTTACAATACTTTACTGCGTACAAGGCTTATCGATAAATATTGTAAGTGGTACATACAATTTGTTACTTTGCTATCCAGAGTAATGTTCATATTGTATGTTGTAGATACTATTGTATACTTCGTAGTGGTGGGCTATTTTCATATTGTATGTGATACATACAGCCATATTCATGGAACTAAATGTAAAAATTTAATTATTGTATGTGATAAAAAGTATAATGGGTGAAAGGTAGGAAACGTAGACCTTTAAATGCAAATTTTACGATTGAAACTTCGATGAATTCTGAAAGAGCATAAGAGAATTAGGTGAGGAAAATGGCCTTAAAACCATCAGTTTTTTCAAAAATCGAATTTAAAAAAGCACGATTTTCACAGTAAATTTTAAGCAAAGTCGCTCGGGATTGGTGAATCAATTCATTCTATTGACAGTACGTGCACTTTCAACTGGTCTTAGCTTTGCGCAGAACGGGGATATTCAATGCTTAAGTGATCTGGACGCGGACATGGTAGAAAAGGTATGGTAGAAAACCTTTTTCAACTGTACAGGGTGGCTCAATTTCGATCCTTCTTATGGGGAAATCGGTAACTATGGGAGATATCAAAAAATGGATGGCGCATCCTCGATCTCTTTTTTTGAGAAAATTTCAATGGCAAAAACCAGAATTTGCTATCTTTTTTTGTTTTCGAGTTATAGCCAAAAAGTTCGATAATTGGACTTTTCTATAAATGTCGATATCTTGGTTGTTTTTGAAGTTACCAAAAAAGTGTTAACACTTTCTTCAGACACTTTTTTAAGGGCAACAAAATGGGATAAAGAGATTTTAAATATCTAGATTAGTTTTCGAGTTATAACATAAAGTTGTGTTTTTTTAAATAGAAACCATAGTTGGCTATGACATTTTTAAATGGCGTTTTTTATCCTCTTTTCAATGATGTGTAACATGTGGGGTCTAATATTTTAATTTCATCCCATTTTATTAAAAAATTTAATAAAAATAAAGAAGAATGAAAAATTTAATATAATAGTAAATGTTTTTAGTAGATAACAATAAAAAATATTCAATACTTAACAAAAATTACAGTAAGTATTCAAACTGAACTCAGTTGTTTACAATAAATATAACTTTGTCAAAACAAACACTACGAAATTGGCATCTAAAAAATTCTTTTACCCATTAGTTTTTAGTAGGAAAATATTTGTTTAGTTAGATAATAATTACTAAAATATTATGTTGCACATGCAAGAACAGCATTATAACTGGCTTGAATAAAGAACTCCAGCATATCGTATTTTTCATAGTGTTCATAAGCCATTTTACATTTACGTGAAATAACAGGTAAATATAATAACATATTATTAGAATTGCTAATAAAAATTTAATATTTTAATTGCAGTAACTGAACTAATATTTTCCTACTAAAAACTAATTGATAAAGGAATTTTTTAGATGCCAATTTAGTAGTGTTGTTTTGACAAAATTATATGTATTGAAAATAATAGACTTCAGTTTGAATATAATTACTTTAATTTTTGTTAAGTATTGAATATTTTTTATTGTTATCTACTAAAAACAGTTACTATTATATTAAATTTTTCATTCTTCTTTATTTTTATTACATTTTTTAATAAAATGGGATGAAACTAAAATATTAGATCCTACATGTTATACATCATTAAAAAGAGGATGAAAAACGCCATTTAAAAATGTCATAGCCAACTATGGTTTCTATTTAAAAAAACACAACTTTATGTTATAACTCGGAAACTAATCTAGATATTTAAAATCTCTTTATTCCATTTTATTGCCCTTAAAAAAGTGTCTGAAGAAAGTGTTAACACTTTTTTAGTAACTTCAGAAACAACCAAAATATCGACATTTATAGAAAAGTCTAATTATCGAACTTTTGGCTATAACTCGAAAACAAAAAAAGATAGCAAATTCTGGTTTGCGCCATTCAAATTTTCTCAAAAAAAGAGATCGAGGATGCGCCATCCATTTTTTGATATCTCCCATAGTTACCGATTTCCCCATAAGAAGGATCGAAATTGAGCCACCCTGTACAATCCCAATGCGTCTACCGTTGTGTCTGCCGTCTAACTCGCGATTTAGTCGTAATTACTCATCAATCAAAGGTTGATTATCGCCTTCGCGCGGGTCAACACTCCACTTTGAGGTGCGACAAGGCTCCACGCTTATAGTATTATACATACACACCAAACCATCCCTGCAATGTTCTTAGATGTTGAAAGAGGTGATGGAGGCTGCGCCTCCACAAAACTCTGTTCACGAAGTGATGCTATGCTATAACGGGGATATTCTAACCATCCACGCGATGTTCTCAGATGTTGAAAGAGGTAATGGAGGCTTCGCCTCCAAACAAACTCTGCTCACAATGTGATGCTATGCTATGCTAGCGGGGATAACCGGAGCAACACTTGCATTGGGATGCAGCAACAGTGCACTCCGAACGAAAATCATGGTTTTCAACCCTAAATGTGCTGGAAAAATGGCTTAAAGCGCCCGAGCGCAGCGAGGGGTGCTTTAAGTCGATTTTTCTTTGCACAACTACCCTGCGTTAAAAATCCACTCTCACGAGTTTCACCCCTTAAAGATCCACCATTTTCTTAATCCACGGGCCTAGGGATATTTTTAAATTAGTTGTCGTTTTAGAACTTTATAATTATTATTATCTGAACAGTAGTAATAAAATTATAATACCAATACTACGATAACCATACCTTTAAAATCATCGCTCTTGCTATTTAGTATGTCTAACATTTCATTAATTACATCAATGTTCGCTTCAGGAGGAATTGGAGATTCTATAAAAATAATAAAAAATCGTTTTTTAAGTCCTACAGATAAAAATTTTCAGTAGACTTTTATTGTATGTGCAGCAGTATTAATTACAAACGAAGTAAATCATAGTAAGTGTCTGGCCACATGTGCAGTAAAATGCCGCTGTCAGCAGCAGTAAAACTGCAGGAATGCCCATCCTCAAGGTAAATAAAAGGTAATGTCGCAGCTTTAGCAATGCACTTGTATTAGCATTACCTTGAAAATGCGCCTACTTGGCTTTTACTGCTTTTACCAGCAGGATTTTACTGCACGTGTGGCCAGACACTAAGTGGTACATACCTAATGTGACCATTTATTTTTTGACTCAAAACGGGACCACGCCTCCTCAGTTCTCACTTTTTTTTGGTAACATTAAGAATAGGTATCATACAATCAATTTCTGCAAAAAACTAAAAATCGGTATTTTGTGGGATACGATAGTTTACGTAGGAGGTGTCCATATATCTTATTATTATCCTTTCCTTAAAGCGCTTCTCAAATGTGTCTTAAAATGAAAGAGAGGTCAAAATTTTATTTCTGCTGCTATTTATTTAGTTTTTTGCTTGGTAGTGGTCGTCCAAGTTTTGCTTTTGTATAGTAAGTGGAAAACCACCATAACCATGTAGAACAGTTGTAGTTGTGTTTCCCTTCTGCATCGTTTTCCTAACGTTCATCTAATGTTTCCTCACATTCTCTCAAAAGAAGCTATAGTTTATGGACGTCTACATCACATTCGTAAGTAATTTCTTTTCAGAATCAAATTTACTGAAATCAATTGAATCATTATGACGTAGGAATGACATAAGCAAAACAACTTTTTCTTTTTAAGGAAAATACCAGGCAATAGTAATATTTTCTTAAAACCAAAAAGGATTGAGTTGATTTTTTGATTTCTAATATTCAGTAATATTTTGGGAATTTTTTCTTTGTTTTACCGGATTGGGCCAACTCGTCAAACAACAATATTTTTACTAAGTTTGTTAAAGAAATTATAGCTGATGTGCCAATTATTGCAATAAATGCTTCCGTTAGTACCAGAAATTGGGCTTATTACCCTTCCTAAGTCGCCCTACTCCATAGTACATCAAAAGATCCATCAGGCTGCCTGTTCACGTAAACTCTAAATTTACTAAATAATGGATTTGGCCATCTACCAAACCATAAACCTTGATGCCGCATTTAGGCGGTTTATTAAGAATATTGTAATGACAAGGACATCTGCCCCTGAAACCCTTTAATTTCTTACCAATAGTTAAGTATTAGGGGGATCAATAAAAAATGTTGTAATTCTCAGTAAATTTTACAACTAAGCCTTCAATAGGTGTTAGCTTGTCTATTTTAAGTCTTTCTTAGCGATTTTCTACATTGTCAAATTTCGGGTCGTTTAAGTAAAATATGTGGTTATTTATTTTTATCTGTTTTGGCAGAAAAATTTGATTTTGGGTCTATTATTTAAGGGAGAAAGCCACTGTGACGATTGAAAAAGTAACCTATTTTTTTAAGAATTATTTTCACAGTGGTAACTAATTAATTAAGGATTTCATTAATTAAATGAACTTGTTTTATACAAATTTTTATGTAAAAATTTTAAACATTAACAAAAATATGAGCCGTTATGTAAAAACTGATAAACAAATTCCTCCTCCATTGTGACATCGATATCTCGGTGAAGAGTTATCCTAAAATAAAAATAAAAAAATTATCAGAATTTAAATAAATGTAGCTATCGTTGTACGTATCAGTTTTTTATTATTTTGATTATTTACAGAATGACAACAGTTTGAAATATTTTTTAATTTTAAAACTCTTTATTTTTCATTCAAGCAGTTTATTAAAATAGTAATTATCAAAATTTTTAAAATCGGATACGTACAACGTTAGCCACTGTAATTACAAATATTATATAAAAAAAAATATTGCAAATCTGCCGATAGGTTTTCGTGTATTCTTTTCCACAAAGTCAAAAAAAAAAACGTTTCAAGAAATACGACTTTAAAATTTTTGTAGCGTGTTTCTCGATAAGTTATGTATTTTGTAAAATATTAATAATTACATTAAACTATCGAGTCCCGGGCTATATAATAGTTTTTCATGAGCATGTCCAGTATCGTCCTTGTCTTTTTTAAGTTTACGTTAAACTTACGTTATTCATAACGTTAAACGTTACGACTGAGGGTTTACGTGGAGTCACTGGTAGGGACGGTCGCGCTATTTACTCTAAATGAAGTGACTGTAATTGTCATTTTTTAGAATTTCAAGTGAATGCAAAAACAACATTATTCTTTTTTCAAATTTTTAGAGTGGCTTTTCCTCGTTTAAGGTGCGAAAAAGAAAAATCATTTTGCGATCATTTAATGGTAAAATTGGAAGTAAAGACTAGTACCGAACAAAGCTTTATGCGGTATTAAGGAAAAACTTTTTGCTTGTGACTTGCTAGGACATTTTTGAAGACGAATTTGTTTGCAGCACAACAAACACTTTCGGAATCACCTATTCTCATCTTTGGTTATTAAAAAGTGTTAAAATTTTGTAGACCTGTGTAATTAATGGAGAATTTTGGATGAAGTTTTGCAGATAAGTCATCTTGGTGTGAATCCTCGCACCTTTATTCGACAGTCAAGATATATTTTAAATGTTTCTATACGTAAAGTGCTAAAAGTCAAACAACTTGATGAAGACAATTTTGAAAGAAAAATTAAGTTTTTCAAACTAATTAATGTCACAGAAAATTCCCAAATTTTGCAAAAAATTTATGTTTCAACTATAAATCAAATTTTTCTTGAACAGATTTGTCAACAAATACTTGTATTGGGACAATAACAATCCTCACATATTTCGAAAAGATCGTTGTGTGTCACGCCTTGCGTGGTTTGTGTGTCCTTGAAAGATATGTAGCATAAAATTACCAGGACAAACTCTGTAGTTTCCTCAGCGGTCACTATCTGTGAATAGATAAAGGTGCGGCGTGCGGGTGCCAGTTAGGAATAAATACTCGAATGATAATTTAAATAATACTAACAAGAAAGGTGTTTATTTTGCAGCCAAAGATAGAAAATAAAAGATGAACCAGCTCCACACTAGAGATCAGTATGGGCTGAAAGCCCCGCAATCATTTACGATAGAGCTTAATCAAAAGAACTTGCTGACCTTGAGAAATCAGATAATGCAGAGATATTTCAATATGCAGAAAACATGCAACTTATATAAGCTAACGTGCTACGCAATATTGGAACAAAACACACAATGAGTGAACTCACCTGTTATAATGAAGCAAATCGTAACCGTTACCTGGATGGTTTGACAGAGTCGCTCGCTCTCGCTTTCCAGTTGGGCTTGATGATGTCAACTCTGTAAGTTCAAACAATAAGGATTCGTCACAATAGAGCATGCACCAAGCTACTGCAATAATTGAATTTACGTTTACATGCATGTCTGATTCAAAAGTGAGCAAAATATAAGAAAAAGATACAAATTTAAAATATGAATCTTCGTTGTACAAGATGTGGGCTCCACTAGAAACAAAACGATCAGCTTCGGATGTTAAGTAGGTGATATGCAACATAAATCAGCTGTCGAATCTTCCACAAGGACGTGAATCATCCAAATAACTACTTAGGCTATTTCTAATGTAAAAAAGTGTGCACAGGTGATCTTCTACAGACTCGAGTGAGCTTCCAACCAAATTAAACCATAAAACATCACTGGCATTTTACAAGAACGACACACGTGTTTAACCAAAAAAATAGTGTTAAAACAACGCATGAAAATACACTAATTCCAGTAGCGTACAAATCTTGACTAAAAAGCTATCAACCTTCTATAAATTGATCTAAAGATATTTAATAAATCAGTTCAAGATCTAACTACTGCTTCTGTTGACGTCGTTTTGCAAAATTCTCCTGAGCTCAATCTTTTTTCCGAAAATTCTCAAAAGGAACTAGAAATCTTAGGAAAGCAGCTGTGGTTGCATAATCTCAAGCGTAAAATTATAATTAAAGATCAAATTAATAATTGTAACAACCTGAAAGCATACAGGATGTTACAACATTATTGGTTGTTTTTTCATTATTTTTAATTTCGAATGGAATCTGTTATGGTTATTGAGTAAATTTACATGAGCAGGAGGTTTCGTTACGTACATATTTTTGCAATTTTGGCTATCATTTTCTTGTTTTTGTTTTTTGCTGAAATTTTTCGTCTGGAACATGTCATTTTAAATTTGTTACCAAATTATTTAGACTGCTCAATTGAAATTAATGTTAGGAGAATTAAACTAAAATCAAAATTGAAGTTGTTTTGCTGTTTTAATTAGTAGTAAACAATTTTTATTATTTTGAAATGGACGATTGGAGACCCATGTGCGTAATAGTGGTTAACTAAATTATTTAAATGTTGCTATGCGGGAGTTTGAATTAAGGAAAAATATGGCACTCTAAAATTATTAACAATTTGTAGTCCAGTCATTTAAGGAGTTCACCTACGAAAATTGAGATACCCAGCTGTAAATTTGTGAAAACTTGTATTTTGACATCCTAAAACTTTTCTTAAAATTCACACATGATCCGATGTCGGCGACTGTAAAAGTCGGAGGTCAAAGGTCACAAAAATTGATTTTTTGCCAATATCTCGTTTTCTACGGGTTTTACGCTATTTGTATTTATTATCAATATTGTAGAAAATTAAATTCTCTACAACTTTTGTTTCAATTATTTTTTCATACGTTAAATCGTTTTTGAGATAGAGAGCAGAGAGCGCGCGGTTAAAAGACCATTTGAGGTCAACTGGTAGTCTCGATCAAAATCACGTCATATAAAGTTTATAATTTATTGCTAAATATATAATTATAAATAATTTTCATTTTTTATTCATTATTGCATTATATTTAATTATATTTTTGCTGACTTACCTATCTATTTTTAATTAAGTATCAATTTATTTAATAACACTTATCTGCCTGTGTAGTTAAAAAATTGTTAAGTGAAAAACTTAAATCATATTTTAATTCTAATCTAATTAATACTAATTACTTCTTTAATAAATAAAAAAGAAGAGAAAAGAAATAAAAATTTAAATAATATTTTTATTAAAAAATGACATTTGATAACATTTATGATTGTCAAAATTGAAAAAATGATTAAGAAGTATAAGAACAAGTTCAAGTTCTAATTTTAATTTTCTTCTTCTTCTTCATCGCCGTTATCTTCTCGCTGCTGTAGAATTTCATGGTCTTTTTCATTATCATCTTTAACGATATTTGTCTCTAATTCTTCCATAATTTCTGGGTCAAAGGTGCTATCTTCAGCAACATCGGTCTCATATGGTACAGCATTGAGACAAGCTTGCCCATTTCAGTGTCTACAAGCTAAAGAGCACTGCAACACCGATTTCTTGCATTCACATCTTGATGAACCACAACCACTCTTGCAGTTACAGAATATAGTGTTGAGTAATTCATCTGGAGCAGGTGGTAAAATTGTCGTGATAGGTTTCAGGAATTCAGGAATAGGAAGGATTTTGGAGCATTATAAACTGCTAATAAGGTTTGCATAATTTTATTTAGCTTTCAGATGATTATTTCATCCGTCATCAGAATAAGATATACAAGATAACATGTAAACAAGTAAATAAAAAATGAAAATTATTTATAATTATATATTTAGCAATAAATTATAAACTTTATATGACGTGATTTCGATCGAGACTACCACTTGACCTCAAATGGTATTTTAACCGCGCGCTCTCTGCTCACTATCTCAAAAACGATTTAACGTATGAAAAAATAATTGAAACAAAAGTTGTAGAGAATTTAATTTTCTACAATATTGATAATAAATACAAATAGCGTAAAACCCGTAGAAAACGAGATATTTTCAAAAAATCAATTTTTGTGACCTTTGACCTCCGAGTTTTACAGTCGCCGACATCGGATCATGTGTGAATTTTAAGAAAAGTTTTAGGATGTCAAAATACAAGTTTTCACAAGTTTACAGCTGGGTATCTCAAATTCCGAGATTCTTACCTAATTTTGACTTAAATGACTGGACTATTCCGCTTTTAGGGATTTTCTGATAGTAGAAGCGAAAATCGCCTGGGTATTAAATTCTGATTTGGGAGCAAGTGATTCATTGCAAAATAGATACAAAACACATAAAGCTTGAATTATGTTCACGATATTTTAATTATAATCACGCAGTAGCTCCAGAGAGAACTACTGTGTAAGTAGGATCAAGTTGAATAGAATTGCTATCGTATTTAGTATATCGGATACACAATTTCAATTACAATGTTGTACTTGGAGTATATAATGTTTACAAACAAAATTATACCTTATTTTAAGCATTTACTTAGATTACATTTTGATAGTCCGCAGATTGAGAAACACTGCTCTAGAGCCCTCGTTGAGTGCTTTTTTTTTAAATATAGCACCTACTTTAATAATTATTGGAATTTTTCAATCACTGTATTCTAAATAAATATTATAATTTAATCCAATTTTAAAACAATTTATTACACTTTTTTATTCCAAAATAAATAGTTTTGTACAATAGCCTGAAACTTAATTTGTCAGAAAGTCTCGCTTATTTGTATATAGGACAAGTGCAATAAATCGCTGGAAAAGTACATACCGCCCCATTTCTAATGCTCTGCTCTAATACTAATAGCTTGTCTGGTCAGTTTACTGACTATCTGGTTACTTTATAGAGTGCAGTAACATTTTACAAAACCGTGCAAAAATAATAATTAATCAGAACTAAGAAAGATTTCTCACTCACGACCTTTTATTTCACAGTTCTGCCATGTAAAATGGTTTTGTGGCGTGTTAATTTCACATACTGCAAAAATTACAGCACGATATTCTACAAGAATTATTATATAAGATTATATACCTACCTTGATGTAGTGTAGCAGTTTATGTCTTTTTCTTCGTTGTACCTACATCATATAAGAATCTTCATTTTCAAACTACATAATGGGAGTTACATTTGTAGGACATTTTCTTTTATAATAATTTTATTGATTAACATAGTAACATAGCAAAACCTTAACAACTATGGAAATAGATTTTTGAATTTATAAATTAAATTCAGTGATATCGTCGCTGTTTTGTATTAAGGGCGAATAAGCCATTTTTACGAAAATGAGATTTTAATGAAAAAATAATATTCAATACACTAATATTGTTATGTGAAAATATCAGATTTTTATTTTCACAGGTAAGGCCAATATGACGATGGCGTAACGGCGAATATCCAAAAGTGGTTACGTATTAAAGACGAATGTAGGATATTCGCCTTTTCATCAAATTGTTATACTAGACTTGATAAAATTTTTGTGATGTAAAGGCGATTATCCCACATTTTTGTTCATTGTTTATTTTCTAATTACAGATAAATGAATTTAATAGGTAACAACAAAGTACTATCGTTGCATATTAAATATTAGAAATATGTAGGTATATTACAAGATGCAGTTTATTTACTCGGGAAGTGTTCATAGTTGCTTTTAGTGTTGTATAGTTGATTTTCACAAAGTTTCGTAATTGTTATAAACCAAAAGTTATAAAAAATTCAGTTTCTATTGACAAATAACAAAAATGAGTGAGACGAAATCTCTGGAAAGCTCTTAAGGGTACTGAGATGCCACGATTGTGGCCGAAAATATATGAATAAAAATACTCTGAAAATTCATATTAAGAGTAAACATGCAAACAAAAAAAAGTTGATACTGACACAAAAATCCAAAAATAAAAAAGAAAAAAACTAACTAAGGGCTGCAGGTAAACAATACAGAACCATAAGAAGAAAAAAAGTGAAATCTCGAAGTCGTTTAACTTTCTTTTGTAAAAAAAGGAATTTAAAATGTTATGAAAAAATTTCTGAGAAAGGAAAGGATGCGATTTTTCAAGAGTTTTGGAAACTGGGTGAAATTAGTGGTAATCAACACCTACAAAGACAGTATATTTCAGATAATGTATCTGGTTTAGAACCCAAGAGACGATGTATAAAAGACAATTCAAGAAAACAAACTGGGCAATACTGGGGTGGTGCAATTGCATAAGCCAGAACGACAGCAATCAATCATTAAAACATTAGTAGAAGATGAGAAATTTGCTAGAGAACATTTTTGAAATAATCAATTCATTAAAATTTGAATAATTTTAAATAGCTAATAGATAACTCACACAATAATACTACGCAAAATAGTGAAATATTTGCGAACTCTCTTGTACTTAAAAATATTTTTAACTATGAAGCCCTTATTGTCCCACTTTTAAATTTTGAAAATCACTTAACATAAGTACAGACTATTTACAGGATTTTTTTTGAAATATTTTGGTGATGTGCTTTTTCAGAAAATCAAAATCAAAATTTTGGTTTTGAGTTTTGAAAAGTAGTTTTACAAGAAAACATGTTGTGGTGTATATTGCTGGAAAAGGCATAAAAAACTGAATAAAATGACAGTACTCCCGCCTCTCTATCTTCATTAAAAGAGCAGCTATGATAATTTGAAAATAAACCAGCAGCCTACTTTAGAAAATTTTACATAGCGATATTTCGAAAACCGTTTGAGATATTTAAATAAAACTTTTTTATTTTTGTTGATCTCCATAAATTCTACCCGTATACCAAATTTTAACAAAATCTAAGATGATCATTAAAAAAAGTGTGTTGATTTCACGTGGAATTACCCTTATATAGCAACAAGCACTTTATTTATAATATTTTATAATCTAGTCCATTATTATATAAATATAAATAATAAGATTTTTTATTTAATTCACCTAATATAAGGGCGAACATTACAGGAGTTCAAGTTTAAGATATGTATAAAGGGCGATTATCCATATACACGTATTTTTCTCTTTGCACAAATAATCTGAAGCATTAATTTTATATTTTATAGTAAGTAATACCCATAGGCTTTAATATTAATAGTGTACAAATTTTAAATAGCTAATAGATAACTCACACAATAATGTGAGAAGTCATAAACGCTGCTCCTGTAAAGTTTGTCATTTGGTTAATTCGCCCTTAATACAAAACAGCGACGATATGTCGGTACAGTTTAAAAATTAATTTTAAATTATAGCTTATAATGTAAAATGTAATATAATTAATTATAATTTCAATCTGAATTTATATAAAATTTTGTATTTTAAAAATACTTAAAACTGTTTTACTTATCTGAAACTTACGCGATAAAAGTTTTATCAATGGTCAAATTAACGAGGGATTATTTTTATGTAATTTATCGGAAAATTTAAGAGAGTGAATTAAGGGATAATTAAAGCGTGTTTATTCACATTATATAGGTATATATTTATAGTTTCGGAAAATCGTTGTGGAACAGCTAACCGTCATTTTTGTGTAAGTGGGCTTAGTTCAGCCGAATTTGAGGTATGGGTGTGCAACTTAAACGACGAATGTATGTAAACTTAGTCCCACTGAAGTTTGTATTTGAGTTGTTCAATTCAACAAATGATAGTAGTAAAAATATATTTTTTTGATTTAAGTTAAAAAGATGTAGAAAAGTATAAAATGAAAATTTCAGCACTAAAGATTAATTAAGTATTTAAAAAAATGCTAAAGCAGAATTCAAAATGTAATTAAATAAATTGTCTTCGTTAAATAATGTACAGAAGTTTTTCTTTGTAATGTAATTTTGAAAAATTTAATTGTGTGAAATTGGCAACAAGACAATTGGTTTGATTTATGAGGTAACGGTTTGTATAACAGCGCAAGGCAATAATTATTTTATAAGTTTTCCATCTAAAAAAAACTGTTTTCTTATTTTTAAATTTTATTTGTATTACACAAACCAATAAAATCACGAACAAGCCTTTTTACACTGGGAAGTGATTATGTTTGATAACAAATGATGGTATACTGTTTGTTTTTTTTATTTTGGTGTTTCTTTCAAAATCTTTCTTCATTCTGATAATGGATGACGGAACCAGGACAATGATAAAATATCAAATACAATTCCGGAGCCAACAATAAGCAGCACGTTCGTCGAGTTTTTATGCTACATTACCCAAGCTCTTTGTTAATATAACAACAAGGAACTCGAACTCATATGCCATTATCTTCTGTTACTAATTTTTCATTAATTTAATAATAAATCTAGTTACGATGAGCTTTAAAAGTAAATTAAAAAGTTGAAATGATTGCAGATGAACAAGTAGTACATTATTTGCTTTATTGAAAGAAGACCCTCATTGTCTTAGCGGTTCCAATGTTGACATAGTACATGTAATCCAAACTTCACACGTACCGGCACTGATTCGAGTCGATAAGCAATTTAAAAGGGATATTTATGAAAATGAAAGTAGGTGGGCACGAAAATGAGCATTATTATTCCGAGCACGTCAGCAAGGATGCGAACTTGGGTCTAAATTCATAGATACAAACTGTGCCACTCAATATATTCTCGCTATTTGCGAACCTCATTCGTGGAAATCGACTCTTTTAAACTATTTGAACTAAATCAGTTAAACTATGCGGCTCTAAAAGTTCTTCTTACATATTATACCAAAGCTTTACTAGAGCTTACCATATTTTATCGATTTTCAAATTTCTGTAGCAGTAATGAAAACAAAATAAAAATAACTTTTAAAAAGTTAGACAAGTTTAAGTGTTGCTTTAAATGTGACAAACACTTGTGAAAAAGTATGGGTATTAACCACCAACTGTGCCAAAACAAATCCCACTATAATATTAACGCATTTATACGATGATATTTTTCATTAGAACAGACAGATATGAAAAATGTAGTACAATAAAATGTTACCCCAAATAATGCTTCATCAGTTCAAATACCAAATAATGACTATCATAACCATAAGTTTCTATTTTACGTTTTTCTTAACGAATTAAAAATAAACGGATTAACAGAAAATCTAATGAATTAATGTACGTAATTTTATTTTTAAGTTTAATACCTTTGACGAACTGTCAAGGATTCTTCTAGACAAAATTTCACGAAGGAAATAGTAGGTGCATTTACAAAAACATTTATTTTATCTTTTATTCTGTTACTTTTAAAGCAAGCATTTAAATGACGAAAAAAATTATGAACAAATATTATTAAAATTGCAATTTAAGTCATGGTTTTTGAAAGAAGTTCCTCTGGTTTTTCTCCTTTAGGACATCTTTGTTGCATCAAGGATACCTATCGATGGTATGCTATGGCTATGCAAGTAATTTAGGTTTTTCTGCATAATCTTCCTTAAGGGTCCAAATAAGAAGTTGTAAGTTTCTGAAAAAACTTAGTCGAATTGTAACAAATTCTATAAAAATTAAAAAAATCTAATTTTCAAAAGTTAGAACGCCAAAGTAGATAAGAGTTAGATTGTAAGAAAGAATGGTTTTGAACCAGCAGTACCAAAAAGTAGTATTTTTCGTTTGGGGAAAGTTTTTTAAAATGGCGCATCTATTACAAAATTAACAGGAAATTCTAATAAAATAAACTTTTTGATAGATTTGTTAAGGCGCTTCTTTTTTAAAATATTTTTAACGTTTAAATCAGTTGCTTCTTTGTTCTTTTACTAAATTCGGCACTGCAAAAAATAGTTTAAATTCTTTGCAAAACATTAAAATTCCACATCCACTTTCCTAAGCTACGGCAAATCAAAATTGAAATAATGAAAACAAACTGCTGATGACATTAAAATATTTTAGCATTCAGTTTTTTTGTCTACCTAGGAAAACCTACACCTAGCGACTTTAAAATTGCTTTTTAAATAGTTTTGCTATATTTTAAACTTTTCCTCAACGTATATTGAATTTTATTTTTACCAATTTTCTTTTATATTTTAGATACATTATCTAAGCGCAGTACATCAGAAGAAAAATAAAATTGCAGTTTGTTTGAAGTCGGTAATGCGGTGTTTAAATTTTAATTTGAAATTTAAAATAAACGATATGCAAGGTGCACTAATAAAATGGTAGATTTTAAATTTAATTTTGTTTTCGTCAGATATTGTTAATAAGTTGAAGTCATCTCTTAATTACAATCAGTTCAATGCTATTTGGAATTCTTTGCAAACACATACAAATGAGTAATCAAACTGCATGATTGAATACGGAGAGAAACGTTATAAACTTCTCCTCTTCAAACATTTTTGACCACCTGATTTTATTTCTCAATCGGTGATCCGCTTTCCTCAAAATTTGAAATGATTTTTGAAAATGTTTATGAAGAAAAAAATACAATGTTCTATAATTTAACATTAGGCAACTAGCAAATTACTGGCAATTTTTCTTTAAATTTATATGCAGAAGCATTGTGTACATTTCAGAAATTATTTCATTGCATTGTTATTGTTAATACATATTATACAAACATAAAAGCAGAAAACTCTAAATTTATGATAATTTACAATTTAGTTAATAATTTACAAATGCATAAATGTGTACTAAATTTATGACGCTTTATTGTAAATTTAATATGATCACACGCATTGCAGTATATTCTCCATTTTGGAGCGATGCATATTATAAATATGTATTAGTTTTGAGGTAAAACGTTATCTACATGCTGCAGCTGTTAATTTTGTAGAGGTATTAATTTATTATTAACCCATACATCTAATTCCAAACTTCTGCTAAGTTTCATGTACCCTAGCGTGCAATTGCCAACTGAAACTACCTATCTACGTTTTTTAGTTTTGAATTTTCTTAACTGGTACGTGACATTTACACAGTATTACTTTTTAGTGCTGAAAATAAACGGAAGTAGGTGCAATAGTCATTATTGTATACAAGCTGGAGTAATTTTGCCTCAAGTGTAACAAAACCTATTTAATGCATTAAACTATTCTTGGGAGATACGAAGTTTAAGACATGAACATTTACCAAGTAATTTTAGATAATATGTTATAATAATTTGGAAACTACTTATTGGATGATAATAATTATCAGAAAAAATATTGTAGCATACCGACGCTTTTACACCGCACCCTGTAGTTAAAGTCAAATTTAAATAGCTAAATGTGAAGTAACCTGAAAATTTGAATGCCTATTTAATGCAAAAATGGGAAAAGGCTAATCTAATAAGAACGCAATTTTAAGTTCGGATGCAGTGACGGTGCACAGTACGATCCAGGACAATGGAGTATTCTGCGGCTCCTAAGAATTGAATCAGCGGCTGCTTGATTAAAAACTTCTTCCAACTTTAGAACTTCGTGGCATAGTCGTCTTTAATTGCATCACATTGAGTGTAATTTATAATGTGTTTCTAAAGACTTTAAATTTTTTAGAATATGCGAAATTTTTCCTGTAGTTATGAAAATTACTGTTTTATGTGGCGTCTAAAAATACACTACAGTAGCAATAATTTTTGCTTTACTTTAGAAAAATTTAATAATTTTTAAAACAAGAACTGCCACACTTCGGTGATTTTTTTATTAATTTAACTTCAAGCAGAATGGATGAAATTGTTTTTAATTGTAACGTTGTAACGATTTTCCAGAATCCCATTTTCTTTTTATAACTATTGTAAAGCAATTATGAGGAAAAAGGGATTACAAAGCTTTTTTGTAATAAAGAATCTGATATAAGACTAGTCGCACCTGTTACAGTAGAATTGATGACGTTAAAATGACAAATTACACAAAAAATTAAAACTTACATTGTAAAACTCTGAGTTACTTTTTGTGTTTCAAGTTTTACGTTACAACGTAAAATACATTTTCCATAAGACGACTATAATGTGAAAATGATTTAACTTTAGGTTTTTATCCAAACATTTGTAAAATCCGTTTTACAATGCACCAGCAGTTTGAAATATAAAATAACAAAAAGAGAAACCTTGTTTGTCGGTTGGTTTTGTAACAGTTTTATTCCATAATGAAACTAAGATTTACTGGCAGAATGAGGAATCAACTTTTATCCTAATTAATATTCAAGTTGAGGTCCACCTTTTTTATACTAAAAGTATAAATATAATTATAGTAAAAATCATAAAATGTAAACTTCATATTAAAACTGCTACTTATACATAACTGTCAGATAAAATCAAAATTTTTACTATCGACACTCAATCGATTAATATTACCGCTGGTTTAAGGAAGATTAGTGTGAGTAAACTGTTCTCCAATTTTGGAAGTGGCGTCTGAAAACAAAAGCATCTAGAATCTTTTCTTTAAAGTGTAGATAAGTATAAATAGATAAGCATAAGCAAATAAGCAGCAATAAATGTCTTTAGGAGATTTTTTTAGGAGATTAGGAGAGACGATCCTGTAAGCTAAGCATAGTGGTAGATGTATTGGTGTTTAATGTGTATTGGCTAATCGCGTACTTCAAACCTTCACTCGTGGGGATTAACCATCAAAAGGTCATTGCAATTTCCACAAAAATCGACTCTGGTATTCCTACTATTCTGTCCTAAATATGTCAATATTTGCATTTACTTGTTTTGTTTTAACATCCGTCCAAGACACATCCATGCTAAACTAAGTCGGCACATTTAACGTTATCGTTACAGGTGGGTAAATGTCGCTTTTTTCTACATTTTAACATCTAAAATTAATGTACTGTAATGTAGTGTAATGTATTGTAATTAAAAAAAATAGTTATGTTATAATAGCAAAAATTATTTCCAAAACAAACTCTGGAATTTTATTTGCATTATTTTATGTTCATGTTCAAATTTGACATAATGGTAATGTAAATATCATCATTTCTATGATGATAAATTATTTTTACTTTTGATAGATTTGGTTTAATAAAAATAAATTTTTTTTTGGGTGCACAGACGGAAAAGTTTTCGATGTCCGTGCAAAAATAATCACATCATCGCATCGCAATACCAAAAAATCTGATACAATATATATATAAAATATTTAAAAACGTCGAAAACAATTGGATATTTTGTTAACCCATTTTTGCACCTTTTTAATTTTATAGTGAAATAGTTTTTCAAAAAATTTTTTACAAGAAAAAGTTGCCATATTTTTTATTCTTTTCGATATCCGTGATAAAATAAATACGGCATCGTCAAAGCAAGATTAAAAAAACTTTAACTTTGAATCAAAAAATTGTTAAAATTACAAGGACAATTTAAAATAAACGTTTAAATTGATAATTCAAAAACTAAAAGTTCAAAGTTAAGTAAAAACTAAAATCATTAAAAGTAATTTTGAAATTACAATAACCTTCATAATAACTGTTTTATGAGAAAAAGTCTAGACATATTTTTTGTTCGTTTCATCTTTAAAGCAAAATCTTTGGTTCAAGGTAATTAGGCCTGACGCTAAAATGCAAATTTTACGATTGAAACCTCGATGAATTCTGAATAAACATATTTTAAATAAGAGAATTAAATAAGGAAGATGTCCTTAAAAGCACTTGTTTTTTTAAAAATCGAATTTAAAAAATCTCGATTTTCATAGCAAATTTCAAGCAAAGTCGCTTGTGATTGGTGAATTCAGACATTCTGTCGTCAGTCCGTGTGGATTTCATTAATCTTAAGCTATACGCAGAGAGGGGATAACTTTTCTCGTACAATCCTAACTTTCTTTATACGACCTTGTCGCCTTTTTCTTCCAACGGACCCTTTTGGGCTTCTCGACGCTACGTTTTTGGGGGGTTACTGTTGCCTCGGCCATCTCAAACTGCGGAAAATTCGCAAATTACTCATCAAAGGTTGATTATTGCCTTCGCGCGAGTCAACACTCTACTTTGAAGTGCGACAAGGCTCTATACTCGTTAAAGTATTTCATACTTATAACCATCCCCGCGATGTTCTCAGATGTTGAAAGAGGGAATGGAGGCTTCGCCTCTATGCAAACTCTGTTTATAAAGTGATGCTATGCTATGAGAGGGGATAACCGGTGCGACATTAGTATTCGTATGCTTCAACAGTGCACTTCGAGCAAAAATCATGGTTTTTAATAGTAAATGTGCAGGAAAAATGGCTGAAAGGGCCCAAGCACAGCGAGTAGTGCTTCCAGTCACTTTTTCCGTGCACAACCACCGTTTCACTCTTTAAAACTCCACCTTTTTTCTTAACCACGGGCTTAGGGGTATTTTTATAGTAAGTGTAAGTACATTCCCGTACACGGACGGAGCACAGAATGCATTGATTCACCAATCACGAGCGACTTTGCTTGAAATTTGCTATGAAAATAGAGCTTTTTTAAATTCGATTTTTGAAAAAACTAGTGCCTTCAAGGGCGTCTTCCTTATTTAATTCTCTTATTTAAAATATGCTTATTCAGAATTCATCGAGGTTTCAATCGTAAACTTTGCATTTTAGCGTCAAGCTTAACTACCTATCCCTAAATTTTCTTAAATAGCATTAAAATATGAACTTATAATAAACGAATTTTGACCGTTCTGATTTAAACCGTATCAAATTTCAAGTAAATTTTACCATGGTTTTGGTGGCTATGGCCACTCAAGAATATCCATAATCATTTTGAAATTTGTTAAAAATCGTTATCTTGGAGAAAATGATAACGATCATTTTATCATATAATCATCACAATTGCAGTGGTTTTCCTTACTTTGTAAATGGAAAACTAAATCTGTCAAAAATATTTTAATAAATCCACAACATCCTGGATTGCCGTAATTGGGTGACAAAATTGATTGACAAAATTTAAGGTTGACCTTTCGGTGAACATCAGCGAACTTTGGATTCCAAGTTTTAAAATTTTTCTCTTGGTTTCTGTACTAAAAATTAAAGATATACAAAAATGTTTTTAAAAAGTACCATTGTGTATCGTAAACGTTATGATAATATATCTATACAATAACGCATTGTTTTATTGTATAACAGTAACGTAACAGCAAAAAAATTCTGCAGTTATTATAAAATGTGTATTAATTAATTTCAACCTTTTTTATTATTACAATATTAAAATTAAACCAAAAAATGTAAGCAAGCAACTGGCACATAATGTATATTCAAATTTTGATAAAGAAATTAATTAATTATTATTTGTAACACACACAAGCACAATTTAAAAATGCAGGGGCAAGTAAAATTCAAATAATTGACTTAAAATTGTTATCGAAACCGTTGCGGGCCTGCAACACAAACGACAAGGTCTGAATAGCAAGAAACCGGCTATTTGAAGTTCCACTGGTAATTTACATCAGAAGATTTTTATTTAAAAACTAATAAAAGTTGTGAAAATAATAAGGCAGTGAAAAAATAAGATACAGAAAAGCGGAGGATAGTTCTTAAAAAGACGGAAAAACAAGAAAACTCATTAAAGAAACAAAAGCAAAATGAATGTTTAAGTGCATAAAGTCTAAAGTGTGACGATAACATTTCGACATTGCACGGGATAGTTTCTCCTTTCCTCCACAAAGCTCACATTATATAAATGTTTCATTTTCTTTAATAATTTTTGTACAGAAAATGTGGCTCCTAATTTAAGTAACATTAAACTGTTTTTTACATAAAAGCCAATTATCGTTAACTTGAACTCAGCTCAACTTTCGAGTAATCTAAATTTCAAGTGAATTTGGAATTCGGACTTGATGTAATCATAACCATGGAACAAACTTGTCTATTATAAACAAAAATATGTACCTACCTGATTGTAGTATTTTGGTGGCAAAAATTGATAATTTTTATTTTCTCATTCCGATTTCGATTTACTGTACCAACTTGATAAATTTCTCTATCAAAATATTTTATAAGACAGTTTTCTTAAATGCAAAAAAAAATTTGATTTGCTTGTTGGCTCAGTTAAGATTGGATATCGTAATAAATTTTTGAAGTTAATTTAATTTTAAGTATTAGGTACTTATTTTTAAACTAAAATAGAAAAGTTCGTATGTACTAACAATTGCTTCTTCTTTTATAAAAAATTAAAATTTTTGCTCTGCAGAATAAGAATTAAAATTATCTTTTCAAATATAAACCCGTAAATGGATGTTATAACACGAGAAATGTTGTTAAATAGGATTACAGAGGCTGCAAACCTAATTCGAAAGTTCATGCTTGGTTGGTTGCAATTTTACTGTTACGTTTAGATTTATATAAATATCGATGTATTTTTAAATTTTGAAACGGTTTACGTGGAAGGATTTGGGTAACAAGATAAAAATATCATAAATTACAATTTGAGTTAGGTACTACATCATATTTTTAATGTAAAACGTATAAATACAGTCAGGCTTAATGTAAGCTAATGTAGGTCCGAAATATTTGCATTGATTTTCGGAAGCTTTCTTATTTAAGAAAAAAACATTTAATATAAAAAATAAAATTAAGATGCATCTGGCATGCCACCAGGGTTGCTAAACTGACGCTTAGGTTTTGGCACTTTCCTGCTCCACACTTCTTGAGGCACATCCTGTTAAAAATTAAATCTGACAGTTTAAAAAGGCTTGCTAATTTAATAAACTTACGTTAGGTGGTGGTTTCAAATTTTCCTTGCGATCAATTGATTTGCTAATTTTCTCGGTCATATATTCCGCATTTGGCAGCGTGTAGAAGAAAAGCACAACCGCAATCTCTAGTAAATTCATTTTGTCTTTTTGTAGTGAGGCACAAAAATTGTTTAACGTGGCTTACGTTCAATTTTCTTTATATAGAATTTTTTTGTGATAACGATTAAATTAATTACCTTTTTATTATTGTTAACTTTATCTACACTTCAAGTTGTTTTTCTCTTATCTATCTTAATGGAAATCTTTTATCTTGTGCATGTTATTTAAAAACACTTAAGAATATTATAAACGCAATAAATTACATTGTACAAAAAATACTTTGAACTACATTGTTTGCTTTTTTGAATTTGTTAATTTGGCTTTTGTAACTTAAATTCGATAATTATTATAGCGATTTACTGAATATTGTAGTAAATTTAATTTTGTAAAATTTATTTCACGAGAAATCAGATAAAAAAGATTTAAAATTTAAAATTTCCACGAATTAAAAAAATTTGAACATTTCCTTTACTTATATTTTCCTGTTATTAGATGGATTTGATTAGATCACTTTCAGTCGTCAAGACTGAAGTTTACACTGATCTTTTGTTTGAATTACTACATCGATATCCAATCTGATAATCGTACATGTAAAAAGACTTTATTTTTAGCTTAAATTTGATTTAGTAATATTTAAACTTTAAAATATCGAGTTATTATAAAAATTAAAAGTTAATTAAATAATTTTATTAAGCTTTCAGATGATTATATCATCCGTCATCAGAATAAGATATGAAATCATCTGAAAGCTTAATAAATTATTTAATTAACTTTTAATTTTTATAAAAACTCGATATTTTAAAGTTTAAATATTATTTAATATCAACGAGTTAATAATTTAATATTTTAAATAAATTTAATTTGATTTGAATTTGTTTAAATCTCATTATAATCCGGTAAGGTGTTCTTTGATTTTGTACTTCTTTTTGTTGTTAATTTTTACGTTTATAAATATACGTCGAGTCTTAAAGTCAGTCCTGGAATTTTCGAAAAGAAAAAAAAAGTACAATTACTTTGGCTACGCCTCGATGTATAAACTTGACCTCTCGTTACCATAAACTATAACATAATTTATATACTAAATAACTATTACATTATGACTAAAAATCGATAGTTTTCGTTATTATACTGCACAATCGATGACATGATTACTTGAAACATCTGCTGATTTTACAACTTTGTACCGGTCTTATTGCGATTGTTTTGTGGAATTATTTAAAAATTATAAATTTTTAAATTTAAATTTGCTATGTAATTTTTTAGATAGAAAATATGGTAGAACTCTTTTATCCTGGATTAGCCCTGCGCTGTGTGCTAAGAAACCAATTTTATAAAAAATTTACAATAACAATCAAAATTGAGAGTTAATTAAAATTAACACTCAATAACACTTAAATTATAGACGACGGGTCTGGTTGTAATAATTCCACTCCGGGTTTATAATTTACGAACATCGATAAAGATCTCCTCGATACCTATTTAACAAATTTACAAGTTTCTAAATATATTAGTCGAGTTTAATAGTCATAAACAGTAATTTTATTAATTTTCGGAACCATTATGTAAATTAATTCACTTATAATTGTTAGTCAAATTAGTTTTTAAGTACTTTTTTCGATGATTTAAATTTGTAATAAGTTTTGATCTAATTTTAACTTAATGCAACGTCAATTATGTCAGAGAAAAATTAAGGCATACGTTGACTTGACAAATTTTAGCCGCCTAATTCTATTTTAAATTTTTAAAAATCACAAAATCATAAACAGAAAAATAAGAAATTAGCTTAGATCGCTCTCATAAATTTTAAGTTAAGCTTACGATCTTATTCGTCCTAAAGTTTACCAATAAAGTAAATTTTTCTCTATTCACGTTCGAAATAAACTGTTCGCATTTTTTTTTGTAAAAGTTTTTACTGAAGCAAATTCATTGAATTATTTATACTATGTGTTATACTTATAATTAAATCAATTGTGACACGTTTAAAGCGGAACAATTCCTACGGAAATTAGAATTGCCTCTTGTCTGAAACTAAAATGGTTTACTCTTCTCAAAAATCAAAACTATTATAGCGTAAGAGTAATTACTTGATGCCGATAAAGAAGATCTAATATCCGCAGTTATCATCAGTAAATTTTGTCTTTAGTTCATTGAATGTCGTACAATTTGGTGATCGTTTGCACTCGGAAAGCTTTAGAAATTTGTAATTTGTAAATCACTTCTTTAGAAATTCAATTGGACTTAATTAGATCTTTCATTTGACAAGTATTAAAGAGAAGAAAGCAATTTTTATTATAAAAGTTGTGAAAACTACTTTCTCTGAGTAGAGTAGTTAATAGTTGTTGTGTAAATGTTAGTATTTGAACAATAAGGATGTATTTTTGTCTTTAAATAAGTCCTTAAAGTTTTGGGCAAGTTGCGAATCAAACTGTGCCATTTACTTTGTTCTGAGGATAATTGTATTTCTACTTGTGAACACGATCCCTTTGACAAGTGACTGAAACTTAATTGCGCTGTTGTACACTAACAACTAATCTATAAAGTGGATGTATAATTTAATTGAAGGTCAACACGTTCTATCGTTACCAAATATAGAGATAAAAGTGACATAACCGATATACGAGAACTCCTCTCTGTAAGTTTATATCCTAAGGATTAATTATGCTTTCTCACATAAGTTTAACTGTCAGTTCTCGATATAATCTGACGTTTTCAGTCACACAAGATAAAGTGGTCGTTTTTATCTTATTCTGAATGAGCAGAAACGAGTTGATTGTAAATGGTAGCGCATAAGTAATATGACAATTTTCAAAGATAATTTGTGCAGTAATTTGTAATTCCTGACAACGGAAAATTTTACTTCAAATCCTAATGCTTCCTTTTCCATTTAAAGCTTTAAAAAATGTTTTGCATATCTAATAATAAATTTTCTCTTAATATTAACTTTGTTATTATTTAACTTAAGTAATTATTTTGAAAACGTAGCAAAAAATTAATTAAAACTTTTGTTAGTATTTCTTTCAAATTATGGCGTTTTGATTAATTAAATTCGCTTGCAGAATACATAATTACTTAAGTTTTACTTTTTTGCAAGCATTTCAAGTCGTTCCACTTACAAAAAAATTTTATCTTAATTTTCTAAGTTTCTGGTTAGTAGCATTGTTCATATTTTATCCTATTGATAAATTATTTTTTTTTAAAAGTAGATAACATCAATGATGAAATTGTTTGTACGAAAATAGGAACTTAGGTACTTCATTTAGTCACGTACTATTCTAAAAGTTTCCGTACAATTCAGTAAAACTTCAATATTAAATGAAATCATTACATTAGCGGATCTTCTATGAGAGCTGAAACAATCGGAAGTGTTTATTTAAGGAAGTAATTAAAGACCAGTAACTAATGATGACCTGCCCTGATTGTTGTGTGCATTGCACTCCTGTAACTCGGAGAATTCTGTGCTATTTTGCCGAAAACTTTGCACAAATATTCTAAGCACGTATTTTGCTGTTATTTACACAGCCAACTGAATGAAGTATTGCTACTTTCTTGACAAACGAAAATATGTAGGCCGTCATGCAAAGAAAATTGCACCTCCATTTATTAGATTATGTTTCTACTAACGAAATATCTTTCACTTTACAATTTTAAATTAATTTTTAAAAAACTTAAAGTTTTTCCAAGACCGAATTTTGGAAATTATTACAAAAGAACTGTAGAAGCAAACCTTACTTTCCTATTGACGTTCTTATAGAAAAATTAGTTAAAAATTTCAAAATTTGTAATGTTAACAATGATTTCCACATTATTATTATACAAAGCGCAATATTGGGTTTATTGCTAAATCTGCTCTAATCTTGAAGTACCGCTTCAAGTAGGTGTTCATAAGTTTTACAGCCAACTTGGCTATTTGGGCATTCGCCAAATTTAACTTCAACCAATCTGCAATAAACCAAAGCAAGTAACGCATTACTTAACCACGATCATTAAAAATATTGATTTTATTATTATAGTAAAGTTTCTGAAGAAGTTCATTTTGAAATAAATTTACAGGACATAACAGGACTTATCGTTTAAAATAGAATCCAAACTAATGCACAAAAAATTTTTTTTAGCTAAGTTGAACTCAAATCTATTAAAATAGTTTCAATTATTGATATGGTACAATTGAGTAAAGTAAACAATTTTAACAAAATAACTGTTGATAGTGTACATATTAGCTATTGCCAATAACTTGCTTATCTCTAAATCACTTTCACAATACAATTTTCGTGCATCAAAACAGATTTAATTGTAAGTATTAATACGTGCATTAAACCACAACCACGGAATGGTGTGACCGCTGGTTGAGTTACAGATAAAAAATACACAGAATTTCTTAGCGCGGTCTTCCGGTGGGCATCCACATGCTGTGGTAAAATCGGAGGTAGTGCAAGAGATCTGATTAGTGGTTCCGTTTTCCACAATTCTAAGACAAGGGTGCAGCCTCTCACCGACTCTATTTAACATATATATATAGACGACATGATAAGAGAATGTAAAGATAAAATTGGCTTAGGGATATGGATAAAAGTAGGGACACACTAATAAAATGTCTATTATTCGCGGACGACCTTGTAATAATACAAGAGACACAAGATGACCTTCAGAAATCAATCTATGCTCTGCAACAGCTGTGTATCAGTTATGGTTTGAAGATATCACAAAAAAGACAAAAGTTATAGCATTTAAAGGCAAGGAAATAATTAGAAACAAAATAGTGATAGAAGATCAATCTATAGAACAGATATCCCACTTTAACTTCCTAGAATGTGACATAAGTTTTGACCGAGACAATGACATTTGCAACAAAATAAATAAGTTCCAACACATACGCAGCACGATACACAGAACTCTCAAAAACCTAACTCGAAGAGAAACTGAAATCAAATTTTATAAAACAATGGCGGTGCCCGTCTTAACGTATGGATGCGAAGCATGGGTACCATCCCAGAGAGAGGAATCAAAAGTACAAGCAGCTGAAATGACATTCATGAGAAGAACTAAAGGTTGCACAAGAATGGACCGAGTCAAAAACGAGGACATACGACGTGAATTAAATATTTTTTCCATTAATCACAAGATCTCGGAATATAGAGAAAACTGGAAACAACACGTTAAAAGAATGGAGAACGATAGAACTCCAAAGAAGATCCTCTCGTATAACCCGAAAGGGAGAAGAGATGTCGGCCGCCCAAGGACACGATGGCGCGATCTATGAAGTCGGAACAGGTAAACACTGCCTATACCTTGAAAAGAAGAAGAAGAACTTAATCTAAAATAACTACTACATCTCGTAAAATAATTTGTACTCCTATCAAAAAAAGACAAATTATTTTATAAACTAGAAAACGAGATGCAAGGTGAAAACAAAATAAAGTTTATTAAGTCACAAAGATTAAAATTATGAGAAGAGCCAAAGACAATAATGTAAAGAGAATAACCACATGGAAATTATAATAATTGACAATCTTATCTTTGTGAAGCTAAAAAGCTATGACTTTTACGTACAGTAGTGATTCTTTATCTTGCAGATTTTATGCAAGTACGGGGAGGGAGAATGAGCGCCAAGGTCGATATTCACGGTATGATGCCAGTTCTGACGTCTTAGGTACTAATGCCGATCTTACACAGCACCGGACGGAGAACCAGATCATCGATATCAAACTTACTATATTTAATTTGAATTATTATTATTATTATTTATTATATATTGAAGCCACATCCGTAGAGTGATGTGACCGCTGGTTAAGTACAGAGCGGAAATTCTGGGTTCAAATCGCAGACTATAGAGAATTTCTTAGCTCGGCCTTCCAGTGGGCATCAACACGCTATGTTGAAATTAATATTGACTATCTAATATCTAGATATTATAATAATAACTAATATCTGAAATAGAGGAAATATGGGGACTAATCTACCTTGCCAATTGGATTTGTAATTCCCAGAAAGGGAAAGCAATATTCTACTTAGAATGTAAAAACCTTAATGAATGAATGAATTATATATTAATTATTATAATTATTATTGAATTATTTAATTACCATATCAAAAACCAGTTGATAAACAATTATAATAACAACAAAAGTACCGAAAATGTACTTAAACAATAATACTACGTTAGCCCTAATTAAAGCTTGATCTAGTAAACAAATTTACCTTAAAGTAATGTTTACAAAATAACTTTGAATACCAGTTGACGTTTCCCAACGGTACGCCTATGGTGAAGGTAATAAAGTTACCTCATTTGTTCACGAAAAGGCTCGTAATATTATTACAAATGTGCAGCAAAAATGGCTGGAAACGCTCGAGCTCAGCAAAGGATTCTTCCAGTCAATTTTTACTTGTACAACCACCGTTTTTGTAGAATCCACGCAAAAACGAGTTTCACCTCTCAATGATCCACTTTTTCCTTAACCCACCGACCTAGGGGTATGTTTATAATAAGTGCAGTTTTTATAAAAATAGCCCAAAGCGGCCGAAGCAAAGTGCAGCGAAGCGTAGGCTAGCGTAGAGTCAATTTTTATAAAAACCACCATGGCATGAGGAGGATCTACGCAAAAAAGTATTAACCGTACGTTAGTATTGCGTACGACTAAATGAGAAAATTTTCATCAGCCGGACTCTTTTGTATGACCGAACACGGACCGACAATAGAATGCATTGATTCACCAATTACAAGCGACTTAGCTTGAAATTTGCTATAAAAATCGACCTTTTTTAAATTTGATTTTTAAAAAAACTAGTGCTTTTAAGACTTTTTCTCTTAGTTAATTATCTTATTCAAAATATACTCTTTTAGAATTCATCGAGGTTTGAATCGTAAAATTGTTATTTCCGCGTCTCAAGTAGCTATCTTTCCTCAGAAAATTTTCTATAACTTTTTTTTGAAAGCTTGTGTGGTTGCCGAAGTACTTAGTTTATCTTGTGAATCATCAAAAACACTTGGTTTTGTTGCGCTTTTTGTTTACCTATTTAAGATTATTATGGGTTAATAATTGTATAATCTTGACGAGATATACCAATTGGTACAAATAAATTTAAAATTTTTGAGAAAAGATTTACTGCACAAAGTACTCCAAAAAAATCAAAACGGACGTTGGCAATGACTGACTAGATGTAAGTCAGATTATCGGTACTATAAAGACGTCTGCAGTGAGATCCATTCAAGGGATACACTTGGATACGTAGAACTTTGTAAATTAGGCAAGCAAACTTTGATCTTTGTTTGAAACATTTTATAAAGTAGTCCTACACGCCCAAACTTTAACAATGCTACTGATAAGTCTATTATGACAACTCTTGTGTATTTTATTTGTGTAAACGTTAAATAAATTAGTTCCAAAAACCCCAATATCTGATGTGAGTCTTACTGTATTTTGCTCGGAAATCAAATTCTCAGTTCTGGACATCTTCAATGTCAAAAAAATGGTCCGCCGTTTGTCAGACCAATCAAATAACCGCTCTTGATCTTTAGTCTAAGCCGCGGACCCATGAGCTTAAGGGGGAAGTCTACTGTAACAAGAAAAGAAACAGGCCGATTTTCCGAATTTTTTTTTCTAACAAAATTATGACTCGTACATTAAATTAAATTAAACCGTCATCTTTATCATATGTTCAAGTATTTTTAAAAAAATTTTCAGTCGAAATATTCAAAATTGTCGTTGTGGCACTTCTTCAACGCAGGTCCGTCTTTTTTTAACGGTGTACATGAAATCTCACGTCTGGATGATCTAAAAACAAAACAAAAAAATATTTATCATCTACATAGTATTGACTCTCGTTTGGCGAGAGATTTTTTTGATATCGTTTTTTGTTTAATTGTTATAAGCAATAATAACATCAAATTTGGGCAAAAAAAGTAGAAAAAAAGTTCAAGAATTTTTTTCTCGGCGTCAAAATTTTTATCAAAAAAATCCCTCTACAAACGAGAGCCAATACTATGTAGATGATAACCATATTTTTTGTTTTTCGTTTAAATTACCCATACGTGAGATTTCATGTACACCGTTTGAGCATTAAAAAAAACGGACCTGCGTTGAAGAAGTGGCACAACGGCAATTTTGAATATTTCGACTTGAAAATTTTTTACAAATACTTGAATATATAATAAAGATGACGGTTTAATTTAATTTAATGTACAAGTTATATTTTGTTACAAAAAAAATCCGGAAAATCGACCTGTTTTTTCTCTTGTTACAGTAGACTTCCCCCTTAAGGTGGTGTTTTATGAGATGGAAAATCGACTTATATCTTTTGCTCTTGTCTATAGGTCCAGTCGGTAGTGTTCTCTTACAGCCAGAAGAGAAAGTTAAATAACAATAAAATTACAGATTACTTTATTTAGTTCCACCAACATGAAATAGATATAGAAAGTAAAAGAATTAGTCCTGGACTTAGATCATGTATATACGATCGAAGGTCCTGGATATAACATCGGAGTGACAATAACAATAGTACCCTTTATGGTATTACCTGCAAAGATTAGTGCGGTTAATGCCTAATGGTTTGCAATTATAATGAAGGCAAAAAGAATTTGACAGTACAGTACTGTACAGTACTGAACAGTAACCAACATTATTTTTCATAAATTCATAAAAGTTGTTCTTATGCTAAAATGTTTGTCTCAATTGTGCTCAAGTTGTTCTTAATGTGGAAGGAAATTTTCTTAAGGAAAAGGAATTTTTAATTTTTAACAAAAATAACCGCGTAAAGAGCGCAATAAAAGCGAAAAAGGTTATGCGTTGCCGCGCATTGAACAATTTTATCATACAGGGTGAAAAGTAAAATAGATTTCCAAATATCATTTTTAAGGACCGCATTCAAGGTGAAGTTTTCCGTCGTAATTATTTATACAGTGTAAAGTATCAAACATCTAAAATACATAAATAGACAATTCTGATAGGACTATATTAGTTTAAATACAGAAGCTGCATTTGTAAAGATATGACTAAAAAATTAAAAAATAAAATAAAAAATTAAAAAAAAAACCTTTTATTTAAAATTGAAAAAGTGCACTAAATAGTAAAAAATAATTTTAATAAGAGCAAACAAAGCTTCTTGAAAACATCAGTATAAAAGCGAAGGGATGTTTATTTATAGGTGGGTAAGCAGGCTCAGGTGCATGTCGCTGCTCCCCTCCCCCAAATTAAATTTGGAACGCACTGATGGTCGGTTTTTTTAACCTGAAATATAGATGACAATGGCGTAAAGCCATCTTGAACGATTTGATAATTAGAAGAACTTCCGTCACTGTTGCTAGTTTGATCAGAGCGGAGTCGAAGATTTAGAGTTTTTCTTTGACATATTTTTCAATATAAACGTTCATAATTTACGGTGTTAGTTATTTGAAGTATTTAACGATAACTTCGGTTTTTTTCTCTCTGTGACTTTTTACCATGAAAACTATTTTAGATTCAAAGCAATAATTAGTTTAGTTAGTTTATCTTTATTTAAAAAGTGCGTGGATTAATGAAAATAGAAATTTTTATACCTTATTCCAGCCTCCTTTTAAGGGTAGTTCACACTACATGATTTATAATATGACTTAGTCATAAGAAAAGTCATGGCTAAAATCATACCATCACAACAGCCAATCATAAAAGCCATAAATAACTTCTATAATATCAAAAATCATATAGTGTGAACGTAAAAAAATCTCTCATATGAGAAGTCATGTGACAAGTCATATGATAAATCATGTAGTGTGAACTACCCTTTAGGAGGAGACACGAATACCTTTGTACCAGATTATAACATTTTTACCAAATTTTGCATGCCAACTTGTACAATAAGTTACACAAAAAGTATGATCAAAATGCATCGAAAAAAAATTAAAAAAAAGTAGTGCAATACTTTATTATTCAACAGTAAATTTTAATTTTTACAGCTTATTCAATCATCAACGATTACATCGAGTATAGTTTCATAAACTGTGCAGCAAACTTGACCATCTGGGCATTCCCCCGGTTTAATTTCAACAATTCTACAATAATCATAACAAGCGGCATACTTGGTAACAATATTCATTTCTCCCATTTGACAGAAGTGACCTAAAATATAAGATTACTAATATTTCACTATTCTTAATCTTTCATCCTGTAAATTTATTGTGTAGTTGAGTAGTTTCAATTTTAAATTTTTAGATACTTACCAATACCCCCGTTACTAGTTTTACGAGAAGCAACACTACTAACATTTTGGCTTGGGAAAGCCGAGACTGTATAAAGAAGAACTACTAACAACCATAAATACTTCATTTTAATAAATTTTAACTATTTTCGTTTTGTTGCACCTCTTTATATACGCATCATGACTTGTTATCAAACATTATTATATTTATTCTAATTTTTGGCAATTTAAATTTTCAAATTTAAATTTTTTTTACATATCACTAAGATATGTTCAAACACCTCATTGAAAAAATTTATGTAACCTAGATTTCCAGTAAAATTTTTGCAAAAAATGTATCTTTCAAGTTTTAAAATTTAAAAACTAGCAAACATAAATTACCGTCAAAATTTTGAAGGCCAAAATATAAATTTAGAGTAGTTTTTTTTTAATCTTCTCATTCACATTAAAAAAATTGTAATCAGCCGATTCGTTTATGATAAATTAAATTACAGAAACAGCTGATTAAAATTTATGACTGTAAAAATATCCAATACCAAATGTGATTACCGATAGATTTATCAATTTAGTTATTGTTGACCATTTCAGACCCATGTTAAAACGTCTTGCTATTTTTAGAAATGCACCCCCAAATCATATCATCTCCGCCAAATATTTAACGTTTGGAAAAAATAAGTTTTATCTGGAGTATAGTTAAAAGTATTTCATTTTTAATGGAATTACTTTAGTAGTAATTTTAAACACATAATTATATCTTTCAGTATCAACTAGGTGATAAAATCAATTCTTGTTGGTGTTGTTGTGTTATTGGTAATTATAGTATTTCTTTAAAAGAAACTTATGCTGTGCCAAACAATTTATGACCGATTGATTTTCTGAGCATATAGCGGCATTCACATACGAATTCTTGTCTTGCCTTGCTTAGGTAAAAGCTGGCAAAAACCAATCAGATTAAAGAATTTTATTTATCCTTTTCTATAGTTGTTCTATAGTAGAAAAAGAATTCCTTATGAGTTTTTTATAAAAAAGTAATCGAATTTCACTGATAACAAAAACCATTCATTTTATTGATATGGAGACAAATTTATTAGTTAATAATTATGAGTTTACAAGTTTACTGTCTTCTCTAATCTTTCAATAAATCCATTACGTGCTCTGTAGTGCTACAGCAGCTTTGACCATATGGACAATCAGCAAATGTAAGTTCAACCAAATCGCATTGTGAAAAACAAGCAGCATGCCATGTTATAGCATTTACTGGACCAACTTTGCAGAAGTTTCCT
The DNA here is from genome assembly GCA_905340355.1 of Rhagonycha fulva. Taxonomy (NCBI): domain Eukaryota; kingdom Metazoa; phylum Arthropoda; class Insecta; order Coleoptera; family Cantharidae; genus Rhagonycha; species Rhagonycha fulva. The sequence continues at coordinate 12,111,662 of HG996555.1, forward strand.
GTAGATTTAAAAAAAAATTAGTAAATTATGAAAAAGTTTTCCTAAAAATAAATTTATAATAAAATACAACAGAAATAAAGCTATAAAACTTTGGCATAACTTTTTATTACTTTTTTTTATAAAAAATTTATATAACAATCAAATTGAAACAACCTAATAAAAATATAAGAAGTGTCTTCAATAATTGCATCAGAGCAGATGAACCTAATGATAGATTTGATGATTGTATAATATAATCAAAATAAATGTTCTAAATTTTTGCAATTTAATTTTTTAATGAGTTCAATTTTTAAAAAGTTAGTAAATATTACCAAAAGTTTTTTGACAAATTAAAAATGTTTTTCACTGTACTTACCAATTCCTTCTCCGTCTTTCATAGCAGCCCTGCTAGCATTTTGGTGTGGAAATGCTAATGCCGAACAGACAAGAACTAGCAATAAAGCCAAATACTTCATATTGTTCTTCTGTTAAAAAACTTTTGTAACTGTCTCATTGGCCTTTCTATGAAACTTTTATATACACGAAATTCGAAGGGTTCTTATGTTATCTACTTTTTATTGCTATATAGGCTATATTTTTATTATTTACAATTATAATAAGTTGATATGGGAACAATTTTAAATAAGACTTTATCGATTTTATCCATAAAATTCTTAAATATACAATTTTAGTGATACATAATTATAATTAAAATCTAAAATAGATTCATATTGAACATAGTTAAATTTTGTGTTAAAGTTATTGACCGACGATACTTTTAATTCAAGAAAACACACAATTTTTATTTTAAAATAATAATGGTTATTATGCAGACCTATAGTTTATTTCTTTTTAACTTAAATTCCCTAATCCAAAAATTTAGTATTTAGATTTTTATTGCGTTCAATTAACTAAAAATTAAAAAAAAATTTATTACATCTTACATAATCTTCTTATGAATATTAAGTCTTAATAATACTAAAACATATTAAATAAATTAAAGATTGGTTTTATTTAGGTTAGCCATGTTCAGACTTTCAATTGACAACTCGATCTACAGCATCAAGTTCTAAAAGGTTAGCAGTTTTCAACTAAATTGCAACTTTACTTTGTAAACGAACTTCATGAACTTATCAATAAGAAGCCACAATTGCATCTTCCTTAAGATCTTATTTCTCTAAGAAAACGTACATGTGGTAATGTGACGGATAATATCTCTCCATGACCTCTTTAACCACTGTTATAATATTCAATGTAAATTTTATGAATTTGTAATTACGAGGCTAAAATTTGTAAATCAAAAAATGTAAATTACTAGATTAACAACCCAAAAATTAAAAAAAAATGATAGGGCTTAACATGAGTTTATGATAACGGTAATCAGAACTAGCCATATATTTCATGCAAATTAGTTTGTGTGGTACCTATATATTAGGTTTACCGTTAGAAAATTTTGTATTCCAAAAATAATTAGACAACATGAAGTACATCTGTTTATTACTAGTAATTGCAGTCGCAGTGGTTGTTTCAGCTACTGAAATCGACAAACCAGAAAGTAAGTATAACATACAATTTTTTAACTTTTATTATTAAATAATTATAATTTAGATTGTCTTTATAGTTATAAAATTTTAATATTTTTCAGCATTGTTTTGCTCAAAAGATAGTCCACCAGCTATTGCAAAACGTTTTAGTTGTGTAGAGTCTTGTACTGGAATTCAAGTAAATGGTGTTGATTGTGGATCAAATCTAGTATGCTGCAGTACTGATGAAAAACTGATTAATTCATTTATAAACAAATGAGCTGCTATTAGAATGTTTTTTCTTGCACTAAAATTAATCTTTGTATGTAAAAATTATGATTATGTGAGACATTAATACACAGTATAGACAAAAATCTGAGTTTTTCTTTAGTTAATTTTACTGGAAGTTTTCCTTTTTTGGTATTTTACAATTTTTTTGTATTTCAACAGACTGGGAAGTAGAAAACCGCAATTTTATACATGTTTGCGCTGACAACACTTTATATATTGATATAATTTTAAAGGGCAAGTTTCTGATATTTGGGCGACTTGCCTTCATGATCTACGAATGGTAAGGTGAACAGACCAACTAGAGTTTCAGCTCTTTCATTCACATAAATTTGAATTGCTAGCATGCGGTTTTTGGGTTTTTTACGTTGTGATTTTGGCGATAATAAGGCAAGTAACTAAGAAAATTGTTTGGGTGCTAATCTTCTAAAATACGCACGAGATGTCACAAGATTATATAGAATTTACACAGATATACTCCTAAATTTTATTGCAAGGCGACGTTAGCAGTTTAAATATTTAAGCTGGGTTTATGTGAACGTTAAAACTTTCAGGACTCTAAGGAAATTTCTCCATCTTGAAAAATATGTTTAGTTTTTGAAAAAAAGTTAATGATTTTTTACGTAGTACCATGGCTTTTGAGCAACTGTCAAAAAATATGATGTGGCATGTATAATTATGTGAATTAAAGCTGTCGGTTATAGCTTTAGTTATTTTTTTTAAAAGTAATCACCTAAACATTAATGAAGATTTGTGAAGGTCTTCTTTGCATAGTAGTCTAGTTAAGTTAATCCTTAAAATAGGCGTAAGATTATAATGTACTTTTATATACATTTTTGAACCGTTATACAGGTAAAAATATTACAAATTATAAAATTCTTAGACACTGCACATGAATTGTTATAAAAAAAATATTGAAACTCTGCTTTGTTTGTAGTCAACGTTTGACTGAAAATGGAGTTGTTACTGTAGATCATGGCATGAAAGCATTTGATGCAAGTATTGAAAGAGGTGATGAGTTTTTGTAGCACCTGAAAGACCAAACATCTGTAAAAATTTATGTGCAGTGTCTAAAAGCACAGAGGGACTTATAGTTTTATCTGTATAACGGTTCAAAAATGTATATAAAAGTACATTAACGTGCATATTACGAATAAAATAATTTTTTCAATTGTTTGAACCGCTATATCACGAAAATGGCAATATTTACAAAAAAACGTGTAGAGACATTTTTTGTAGAAAATCAGATGATCTAAAATTTTTGTTTAAACTACTTTTGATGTAAAACTCACCGCTTAACTGGAACACGCAAAAAACTCATTTTTACAAACTTTTACCATCAATAAAATTTTTTGCACAAGGGGGATCGATGGGAACTTTTTTCAATTTATTTATAATAGTATTCTAAACATTCATACCAATTCTTAGCTCTATGAGAATTATTGTAACCTTGAAATCTCATATTGACTTGACTCTCGTATTGACTTGACTCATCTTGAATCTCATATGAATTCATTCATTATTAAGCTTTTTACATTCTAAGTAAAATATCGCTTTTCCTTTCCAGGAATTACAAATCCAATTGGCGGGGTGGATCAGTCTCCATACTACATATTCCAGATAAATCAATATCTATTTCACCACGGCGTGTAGATGCTCATTGGAATGCCGAGATAAGAAATTCTGTATAGTCCGTGATTTAAACCCAGAATTTCTGCTCTGTACTCAACCAGCAGTCACATCACTCCACGGCTGTGGCTCCTCATATGAATTAGTCATAAGAAAAGTCATGGCTAAAATTATATCATTACAACAGCCAATCATAAAAGCCATAACTTCTATAATATCAAAAATCATATAGTGTGAACGTAAAAAGAACGTATATACTTGGTCAGTATTTTATGATACTTTTGGTCAGTATTTTTAATTAATGGTCAGTATTTTTAATAAATGGTCAGTATTTTTAATAAATGGTCAGTATTACATTGGTCAGTATTTTAAATAAATGGTCATTATTTTAAACATATCAGTATATACAAGGTGACGCAAAACGATTGTTATGGTTTGAATGCTTTTATTTGAAGGAAGCAGTTGTACGTCAATAAGCCAGCGACCATGTCCGAGCTGAAAAAACAGCATTTAAATTAAAAACACATAAAAAGCAAAAGTTATGGAAAATGTATGAAATGAGCATGAATGTGCGGAACAGAAAATGGCCACTACTTGCGAAATATTATTTCTCATTTTTTAAATCTTTTTCCCCTTTTATTGGCTTCTCCTTTCTCCATCATTTGAGTTTAAAGATTAAATAAGTTTAAAAGTTTAAATATATGAATTTGGAGCTCTTTTAGCTACCACTCGTGACAGACACTCTTGCAGTCCCCCCCCCCTTCTAGATATTTAGTTTATGTGGTGTATTGAAGCTGTTCCTGCATAATATGCTCCCCCAGCAGCTAAACAAATACCTATAGGTGAAAAGCGTTCAAGGGGAAGGCCAAAATTAGCTACTCGAGCTTTTCTAGTGGATTGATTATATAACATTTCATTTACTATTATAATTTATTTGTATATATTGTCGTGTTCTAACGAACAACTCTTTAAGTCGCTTGCTGTTGTGATCGGAGTTTACAATAGACGACTCTCCCAGGTAGTGAGTTCTAGGGTATTTTCAAAATTAACCACAATCAAAAATTGAAACAAAGTTATACCAGGTATCAATAAAATTTTACTCAGACAAAAATTGGTAATTATCAAAATCTTGATCACAAGCAGAATACAGAATTTTGTTGTTAAATCAAATTCAACAAATGAATAAATCAGATATTGACGAGACTTATCTACAAGTTCCCACATTTACTATATCAAAAATAATTACTCTAACTTGTAAACAAATCAAACGTTGTAAACATTGTACAAGCTGAAATAAAATAATAATACGCATAAATTAATTGTCTTATTTAAAATTTCGCGCCGACCTGTAACCAAACGCATGAAAAACTGTTAAATTCTACCGCTAGACGCAAATAAAGTTCGACGTAACACGTAATACACATTCTGATCCAAATCATCATAAAAAAGTTAATTTTAACGGTAAACTAATTAATCCAATAATTGAAATTGTTGCATCGGTGTTTTAAAATTGGTGTAATAGTGAAATCAACTTGTTATAAGCGAAATTTCCAGGTTTGAAAAATAAAACGTGCATTGTATAACCTCGAACTTTAAAATTTATAAATTTCATTTTCCAGATAAATAATGTCTAAATAGCGTAAAATAAAAGAATTCAAATTCTAATTACCAATCGATGACTCCATAAATTGCTGTTATGACAAAATAAAACGTGATGAAATTCCACAAAATGTACGGCCATCATTCCAGTTTATTAGGTAAAAATATCCATAATTTTATATTCCAGAACTCAATCTTCCAGAAATTACCATGCTCATCATACTGACACATTACTAATCATAATTGCTATTCCAATTTACACTTTATTTTCAAATTATAACATTTCCAAACTTATCGAGAAATTTTCATCATCTCGAAAACACAACTTAACTCATTCACCTCTGTCAGTAGTCCTTATCCTTTACAAAATTTTTACTTCCTTCTTTTTCTAGGTTTTTGGAAATCGTGGCCCACGCTGATTCGTCAACTTTTCCAGCCAAATTTGAAAATCTTCCAAAAAAAATCCAATATCACCAATTTCAAATTAAATTTGGATCACTTCCCACACCATCTAGATTTATTTACACTAAACACGACGTTACAGGTTTCTTCGTACGCATTCACTTATTTATTAAAAAGTAAACAAATTAACAATACAAAAAAAATTAATTAAACCAAAACGCAGTCATATCTGATTAATTTAACTTATTTTAGGTTTCCGGAACAAAAAATCCACCTTTAAAATCCTGTTTTCTTGATACCAAACAAAAAGTATAACGAATGAAAGCAAAACCATTTCATTCGTCCGAGTAAAATTCAAAATTCAAATAAATAGCAAATCAATCTTAAATTGTGGAAACTTTAAAAATTGGTAATTACCACGGTTCATGTCAATATTTTTTAATTGCAATTTTGTAAATATTTTATGTATAATTTCTATATTATAATAAATTATAAAAATAAAAAAAAGTAATTTCGTATTTCAATTTATAAATTTATGAAATAAAATTTTTACAATAAATATTTAAATTTTTTATAATATTAAAAATATGGTTACTGACAACAAAAATTAGCTAAGTAATAAAATAAAAATATACCTAATAATCAAACAAAATCTTACTGCAACTTACAGTAGAGTGTACTGACCAAAATAACAAAAATATACTGAACACATTAATAAATAATACTGACCAAAATAATAAATTATACTGACCAAAATTGAATTTAATACTGACACTTAAATATTTATACTGACCAAAATTCAATTAAATACTGACACTTAAATATTTATACTGACCAAAATATTATTAAATACTGACCATTTATTTTAAAATATACTGATTATTTAATGATAAAAATACTGACCAAAAATTTAGTTGCCTTTCTCATATGAGAAGTCATGTGACAAGTCACATGATAAATAATGTAGTGTGAACGGGGTTTAAAAGTCCTGAAAATTTTTAGTTTAATGAGAAAAATTGAAATTTGTATAAAAAATAAACATTAGCTCACAACCACACAATATGGATGAATTCAGTAACTTTTGAGAAATCCATGAAAAACTGCAAAATTGTTTAAAAAACAACGTATTTTTCAAGGAGGCGTATATTCGTGTCTTGAAAATTTTAACCATCACTAAGTCAAAAAACTTTCTTGAGAACAAAATACCTATAATTTTTTATTTATATTTCTTCCCATGAAGTATTTTCCGAAATTGTCTGCAAAAGATTTTCACACAATGCTCCTAAAATGTAAAGAAACTTTTCAAGACGATAATCCCTTGAAATGGTGTTTTCGCTTTTAATGATTTTTTGCCCAAGCCTTCTGATCCACAAAACTTTCTAATGCTTCATAAACTTTTTTTTACTTTTGAGACCTTAACCACCTCAATCGAAAAACTGGAAACTTGGAATTATCTGAAGACAAAAATTTAATTCGACGTGATTAATATAATATATTAATCTATGTTATGGATAGGGTAAGACATTGAAATATGTATTGAAATTTAAACCTTATAGGACCCTATTATAACACATCCGACTTATGAGGTAACCTAGACATCAATTTTACACTGTGATCCTTAAACTAAATATTATGATAGTGAATTAGTGTCCAGCTTATACAGGATTTTCTACTTTTCAACAAAATTTCATACTGACAAAAATTTTTTTTCGATTGTAACTTCTGTTACTTTTCTTCTTTAACGAGCTTTTACTTAGTGTTGTATGTATTCCAGATTAATCCAGGTTTGAAAAATATATTTTTTTGAATTTATAAAAAGAAAGGAACTAAAAGGAAAAAGAGTGTTACTTTGAAAATTGATAAAAAAATTGTTATTTTGAAGATAATTACTAATATTCGTTAATTACAAAAATAAAAATTATTTAAGAACTTTTATTTGACACGTTAAGTGCTATATGTATTAAATTTTTATATATTCTATATTGCAATACCCTAGCATAAATTTCGAAAGAATTAATTAAGAATCCGTTTCTTTTGGTAGCTTAAATTTTTAAAAACTTAAAAGATACTCTTGAGGATTCTTTCACTTTTCTAAAATGTTTTATTTAAGGTTACCTGGTGCTCAAGCAAATAGATCTCATATGTCACCACAAGAATCATGAATAGTTAAATAAGTACACCTCCACCAAATTGTAGACTAAATGTTACAACCTGAATTTTGCTAAAATATTAAAGTAACAAAACTGCAAGTGTAGAAGGTATTGTAAGTTTACACCTGCGGTCTATTTAGTGATTTATTAACTGGTCTTAACGGTGTTGCTTGCTTGTGTTGACAAAGGGAATGATCTACGAGATAAGTCTATACAACTAGAGGGTCATGAATCAAAGCTTATGTGTACACAGGACAGCAAAGTTGAAGCAAAAACTTTAAGTGGAGCATCAAGACTGTGATTTACAGTAAAATTATTTCGTATAAATTTCGATATTGGTAAAGTTAGTGATTTATTATACGTTGCACTAATTAACCGATAAATTTGTAATTTGTAACTCATTTTAATATTATAAAATGCGTTATCGACAAGAAATATCCATTTGAACGTCTTGGATAAGTTGTAACCCAGATGTGGGATTTCAAACTTAGATCTGGTGTGTTATAAGGATAAACATTGATGAAACGAAATTAGAGGGTAGAAACAACCATCCTACAGTAGACAGTGGGAACGTAAAGTCGGATCAGATTAGGAGGACGGAACATTACATCATCTATTCGATTGCAACTTCGTTACATAGAACATATCATCAAAGATCCGTTGAAGCGTTCACTAGGGTGAGACAATGCTTCCCCTAATGTCTTTACTTATACGAATGATAAAACATAGAGACAGAAACTGACATTGTTTAAGCTTAACTTCAATAATCAGCACTGGACTGAGAATGTTGTGGACTCTTAGTGGGCATCCAAGCGAATACATGCTGATATACATTTCTATACGGACGTTCCCTATTATAATATAACAGTTTGAAATTACGGTATAGTTGAATCGTTTTTCCTCATTGTCCTACGAAAATTATGTCGTCCATTATTTAAAACGATTTTATTAGAGTGTGTTTTTAGCCGACGCGACGCCAACGGGCCAAAACCATCTTATGGTTAATTTTTAATAAATTTAAATTATTTCGTGCACAGCGCTGGTTGGGTTACGTTATATAGAACTCACATCAAATTATATTACTCATACAATATATTATACACCAGGGAGACATTAGCACAAATTAGCTCAGCTGTACCTTTCTTACTTTTGTAAACTTACAAGCAAAACATTCTAAGTGATACAAAAAATTTTAACTAACCTGAAGCATTCGTCAGAATATTAAAAATGTTATAAAAGGATTTTGTAAACTTTCAACCGACGGAAAAGAACTGCAACAACTCAAAATATTTTTAAAAAATAAAACATTTTCTTTTTATTCCCTAGAGTGCCCTACTTACTACTAAATAACTGAACGCTGCCTGGCGTCTCACAGCAGGCCAACCCTATTATATAGTTCTGCAGGATATGGTAGTGTGTCATTCGTACTCGCTGCTATTATAAGTGTATACTATTTTGAAACTCATATATGACTTATATGACTATACAGTGTATTCGTATTTTGATTGCACGTCATATTTTACTATATACAATTTTCTACGTTTACGACATATTTGAGCAAATGTTTATTTAGTGCTCGCTTCTGCATAGAAATTTACAATATTACAGAATTTATTAAATATTTTCTACGACAAAAAAGTTAAACTAGTAAAATACTTTGTAATATAATATTGCGAAATAGTGTTCTCGTAACCACTTTTGAAAAATTATTGCACTTGAAGATTCCAATTTCTAGTTTGCGGTTTTCCTACTTTGATTCTTATTTTCCCTACTACTTAATGGTATAATATTTTAGACGTAAAACTAGACGTGCTATACTGATTTTCTTATTATTTTATTTACCCATCACACTTGCTTACCTACACGCAATTCGCACCAACACCTCTGCGAACATAGATAACGAATTCAGAAAACGAAAAGGTTCAAATAATTTTAAATATTCCTTGGTCAGTATAAACAACCCAACAATCAACGAGGTTGTCATTTTATTTGGCCAATCAAATATCCCTGTCTATTCAGCAAAGCTTCTGATTATATAGACTTATCAGAGTCGATGACTCAGTTGAACAAATTTATGACTGCTCTTAGTTGGTCTTTTTTTGGTTGATTTTACAGAGCATCACGTCTAGGGTCAACGTGGTCAAGTAGCTTTTTTCTTCTTAGTTAAGTCTTTTGTCCCCTCGTAAAGACAAATGAAGGGATTTTCACTTATTTTATGAACGACGCGTTTCCAATATAAATTTTCTGTTTGCATTATCTTATACAAACATTATTTAGCATTGTAATCATAATTTATTAAAACCCGTTTGCAAATATTGAAAGTTTAAGTAGTACATCGCTGGCCAAACATAAAAATTCCTCAATAACAAATTTGAAATAAATCAAAAAAAAATTTTAATTTAAATTTAGAAATAAGAGTGTTTAATATCCGTTTATTTTCTTAATACATTAACTTTCTCAGATAGCCAAAAGTATAAGAAGGAAATGGCGTTCTCGAGACGTTCGAGAACTTTTTCTCTAAAAAAAAAAATAAACAAAAACTAAGAAAAAACATTATTAATTTATTTTCTGGTTACCATTTGAACGTCAACTTGTTATCATCAATCTTTTACGTCGTTTGTTTCTTGTCACTGACCGAAGCTTTAGGTCTCTGCGGTCTTTACTTGCCTTGAAACATGTGACAAGTTTAGGTTTTTGTACAGGTATACTAAAAATTACTTCTTGAAATTAATATTTTTTGTTTTCTTAAAGTGCATTAGAGTATAATTCTTATCCTTCACCGAATAAGGTAATTAATTGCTTTTGTTCTCTTTATTCTGAGGGTTCTAATAGAAACTTTTAAATTGACGGTCTGTAATCGAAAGGTTGGTAATTCTTTCTCCAATGCCAATAGAATTGATTTCTGTTGTCAGATGCACTTACGTTTTTATTTTAAACATAATGCAACAGTTGTTGTTAAACTCCTACATGCTTCATGTAATCCCACTTCGTAAATAAATATAAAAAGCAATTTTTAAATCTTATATTATCATGTTTTCAACTTTAAAAAATTAATTTTGATTCGTCTGATTTCACTTGATTTAGCGACGAGGAAAATTAGTAAATGGCGTGCTGGCATTTAATATACTTGCAGTGAGGGGAAACGATTGATATTTGAAAAATGCAATTTGTGATGGAATCTGATATAATAATTTATTTTATCCACCATATATTATTTTTAAATGTATTTAATTCCAGTAAAATTTAATAAAAAACAACAGTTAGTTTATTTAATACTTTTAGTGCCGCTGAAACTAAAGGAGTTTTACAGTAGGGCGGCGGCAGAGGTGGCCTATTATACTGATAGCGCTGACATCAGTCAAATAATATTTCTATTTTGCTGATTTTGTTTTACTCTAATTTTTATGATTCCATAATTTTTAATCCTGTTGTTTGCCGCTAAAAGCCACTATAAAAACGGATAGCTTTGTGTGTATCTGGGGAATACCGGGTGGGGATAAGAAACAGTATAAGTGGATACAGTCCGTTTCTATTAAGAATATAGTACATAAAAGGATTTAATATTCCTTCCTGAATAATTGATGTGAGATCGTCCACCAGCATAATTTAATAAAATCAATGAAACCGAACCAAATTCCAATATAATTAATATTGAAACTTGACAGATTAAAAGCAAATTTGAACAGTACGAAAACGCATCAACTTTAATTATTTGTTTGAGAAGATCAAAATGTTAACCATACTAATTTTGATAATTAATAATAACTATTTTATTTTATTTTTAAATGTTGTATATTTCATAATAGTTTTTTTAAGAGATTCTTTTTTGTCGCTCAACGTGAGTTGGTCCCGCCGAAACAATGTTTTAGAAACTGCTCCTCTAACGTTTTATACAGTATTATCGTTTTATTGAGATACTCCACAGTGAAAGTTTTAAATCCTTTGTGTTCATTTCTTCGATACTAAAATAAAAAATAAGTAATGACTATATTGATCATAATAAAACGATGTCAAATAAAATTGAGGATATAATATAATCTAAAAACACTCTTTGTATGCCGATATCTTGTAGCTGAGTTCCGATTGAAAAAGACATTCGCATAAAATATTACCAATACTCAATCGGAAATTGTTTTCTTTTCGAACGAACTACATAAGTTGTAATATATCCGCCAGTTTACAGAGCATAATAAATGATCAACTCATTCGTAGACGTCTAAGACGTATTTTAGTTCAGTCTATGCTAAATGAATTACCCTTGAATGTAAGAATACATTTTTCCCCGTCGAAAGAAGTTGCTATTTTAGCATAATAATTATTGGAACTTAAATCGACTTTCTTTTATGTAAATTTTGTATTCAAACGAGGTGATTTTTCTCATTAGAGAAAAAATTTCATTATTTGGTCATTTCGCGTGGTTCTAAATTCTGACCACCGTAATTATTTATGGCAAATGAGAGGTTCAGGTTATTTTGAATAATATTTAATATCGTCGTTTAAATTTATTTAATTTAATGGTGAACTTTAATTCTATTTAAGTCCTGTCAAAAAATCCAACTCCCAATTTTCTGAGGAAAATCGTAGTTTCATATTATGGTGACATATGGCGGAACACAAACACGTGGTGATTTCTAAACCTAAAGTAGTCAATTTTCAATTCAATACTTTGTGTTTATTTATAACAATGTTGTGACAAAGAAAGTAGGTACTTATATGCAATATAAATAATAGTGCAGTGCAGAATAATAGAGAATATTGAATATGCATAAGGAATTGAAGACACAAGTTGATAAAGAATTTATATGAAATTTTCTAGAAAAACTATTTTTTGCTGAAAAACTGTATACTTATATTACATGTTTGACTTACATTTCTCTAATAGAAGTGTATTTAAAACAACTAATTATGTTTTAACGACTGTTTAAAAAAACATCGTTATAGCACACAATTATTTTGCTAAACATTTTGTGCGACAACCCTTCATCCATTTATTCATATTTATCCACTAATATATTATTTTTACATACCTACCTGGGTTAAAATTCTAATGTATGCTCACACAACTAATAAACGACTTTAGGTTCGATTCCCCATCAACAAGATATTTCAATACCTGTGCTGTTATGAGTACGTCGTCATCGTTAGATAACTTTGCAGAACCTTAAACTTAGCATTTTCTAAACAATTACATTTTCAGTCTTTCTGGACGTTTTTTAGTCCGTTTTCTAGAGTAGATTAGTCCTTATTTTTTTTCTAGCTTTTTAAAATGCTCTTTACAAAGTTTCGTATGTCTTGGTCACTTTCACAACTTTTTTACCTATGAAGTGCTTTTTTATTCCAGTTTTTGATCCCCATCAATCTTAGATCACTGTGGACCTCTTCTTCCCATGTCATTCTTGATCTTCTTTTTGTCTCTGTACATTCGATCTCCACTTCATTACACACCTAACTGCACCAATTTCCTGCGCTCTCAGTACGTGTCCAAAACAACTCAATCTTCATATGCTTTGCAAATGTTCTTTCTTGCAGTTTAATTTTTATTTCTTCATTTGTTCTTCTTCTATATTTTTCGTTGCTAATTTTAACCAACCCCACAATTTTTATTATTTTTCTTTCGAAAACTAGTAACTTTTTTTTCTCTTTCCTTGTTAGGGACATTTCCTCCATTTCAAATGTTACTACGGGTCTAATTAGCATTTTGTATATTTTTATCTTTGCTTTGCTTTGAATTTGTTTACTCATTATTAGCTTTTTGTTACAGTACGCCCCATTCCTAGCCATTATCCTGCCTTTAATTACTTCTTCTCCCTTGCTTGTGTTGCTAATTTGCACTTCTAGGTATCTGAAAGTTTCCACTTCCTCAAAATCGCATTTTAGTATCATTACCCTATTCATTGTTTTATTTCTTTCAATTGTGTTGTTATAATATCTCTGCAAACTCTGTCAAAGGCCTACCTAAAATCAATAAACATCATCTCGATTCCTATGTCGAGTTTATAGCATTTTTCCATTATTTTTCCAACTATAAACATTCCATCTGTTATTGATCTATTGTGAATCTATCATTTTTGACAATATTTTATAAGCATAATTGAGCAGTGATATTCTTCTATAGTTTTTGCATTCTTTCGTATCTTTCTTTTTATGTATTGAGACCATCTTTGCAACATTCTATTCTGTTAACATTATTCTTTTCTTTATACTAGCAACATTAATTCATACAAATTCTTCTTATCATAGTTTCATCACCTATATTCATTAGCTCATTGCCCATCGTTCCGCTGACTTTAGCTTTGTTGTTGATCTTCTGAATTTTTATTTTTATATAAAATTCTTTAGGGTTTTTATGGGTTTTTTCTATGTCCTTCATCATTCTGTCCATCCAATTTTGCCACTCACATTTGCAAAATTTAACTGTTTTTTTTCTTTTTTTTATATCATTTTTTATCCTCTGTTTTTTAAAAGCTTATTCATTTCCACCTAATTTTTCTTTTTGGTTGTATCATATTTTCACATTCCACGTAAAACCATCCGCTCTTACTGTTTTTATCCATTAGTCTAATTATTTTTTTAGCTACTTTCAGTATGCTACTCAACCAGCAGTGTGGTGTTAAGCATATACTGGTAGGCTAGGAAGCGGAAAACCGCAGTTCTATTCCTAGTCGCGCCACATACACTGCTGGGAAATCGGAGGTAGTACAATGGGCCCGGTTTAGAGGCCTAAGTGCGTGCAAGCTTGTCTTGCCCTCCACAATAAAATCCAAATCCAGTATGCTACTCTTGAAATTCTTCATTTATGTTTGCGGTTTGTTTCTTTTTCTTTATCTCTTCTTGTAGCGTATGTACCTACACATTTCTTCTGTTTTTCTTTGTCATTCAATTTTTCTGTTACAAATCTTTACGTTCTTAGTTTTTTTACATGTCTTTTTCGAGATTTTACCCATTTTGGCTTTCAATATGCTCTCGGATGTCATGATCCGTGCCTATAGTTGTTTCTCTATATGATATTCCATCATTCACTTTAAAAGTTTTTTCTTTTTGACACTAATAAATAGTCAATTTGGTTTTCTTCTTTACTACCACGTCTTATCCAACAACTTGGAACTTTTGGTCGGACTTTACGAAAACGATAGACTAACCCCTTTGATTTTTTTTAGCCAAAAATTAAATATTGGAAAACGATAGCTTTTTGTACAGATTTTTATGTATTTTGATGAGAAAATTTGTCTGACGCAGTTTATTTTGCAGAAAGTATTAAAATTAAACTTTTACTGTCGATTAAAGTTTTAATAATCCATTTTTAATTTTTTAGCTTTATAGGTGATTTCTCAGCGATTTCCGGTCGTTTCAACTAGCTGAAAATGATATATCTTGATTTTACGCACACAAATATGTCATGCACAATATGTTTGAAACAACTTGGAAATTTTGGTCTGATTTTGCAAAAACCATAGATTAACCCTTTTGAATTTTTTTACCCCAAAAATTAAATATTAGAAAACCATCGCTTTTATGCCGGATTATTATGTATTTTGAAGAGAAAATTTCAGAGTATTTTGCAGTAAGTATTAAAATTAAACTTTTACTGTTGATTAAAGCCTCAGTAATCGATTTTTAATTTTTTAGCTTTATCGTGGTTTTTGAGCCTTTTTGCTAGTTTTTCCAAGCTCAAAATGGTATTTTTGGATTCTACGCACCCAGGTGCGTCTTGAACAATGTTTAAAATAACTTGAAAATTTTGATCGGATACTTTTACTGTCGATTAAAGTTTTAATAATCGATTTTTAATTTTTCAGTTTTTTAGTGGTTTTGAGCTATTTCCGGTTGTTCCTGCAAGCTAAAAATAAGATTTTTTGATTTCACGCACCCAAATGCAGCATGAACAATGTGCAAAACGATTTGGAAATTTTGGTCGGATATTGCAAAAAGAATGAATTATAATCTATTGAATTTTTTTACCCCTAAAATTAAATATGAAATATATTGCTTTTTTGCTGAATATCTACTTATGTATTTTGAAGAGAAACTTTGTCTAACTTAGTTTATTTTGCAGTAAGTATTAAAATTAAACTTTTACTGTTGATTAAAGCCTCAGTAATCAATTTTTAATTTTTTAGCTATATTGTGGTTTTCGATCTATTTTCTGTCGATTCCGCAAGTTAAAAATGGTATTTTTAAATTCTACGTACCCAAATGCATCATGCACAATGTTCAAAACGACTTGGAAATTTTGGTCCAAAATTGCAAAAACAATAGATTAACCTTTTCAAATTTTTTTACTCTAAAAATTAAATATTAGAAAACAATAGCTTTTTTGACGGATTGTTATGTATTTTGATGAGAAAATTTGTTTGAAGCAGTTTATTTTGTAATAAGTATTAAAATTAAGCTTTTACTGTCAATTAAAATCTTAGTAATCGATTTTTAATTTTTAAGCTTTATCGTGATTTTTAAGCGTTTTCCGGTCGTTTTTGCAAGCTAAAAATGTAATTTTTGGATTTTATGCACCTAAATGCGCCAAACACTATGTTAAAAACGACTTGGAAATCTATCTATGTTTTTCGTCTATGTTTGCGGTTTGCTTTTTTCTTTATCTCTTCTTGCATGGTTTGTCCATACTTCATTTTTTTCATCGTCATTCAATGTTTCTGTTATTAATGTTTTAGTTTTTGTTTTTTCTTTACATGTCTTTTTCTGAATCTTAGCCATTTTGGTTTCCAATATGTTCATATTGTGATCCGTGTTTACAGTAGTTTTTCTAAGAGATATTCTATCATTCACCTTAAAAGTTCTTCTTTTTGACACTAATATATGGTCAATTTGGTTTTCCTCTTCACTTCCAGTTGTTATCCAAGTCTTCTTATGTTTTGTCTTAAGATTGAATTCTGTGATTACTATCCGCAAGCCACATGCCGTGACTTGATTATACAGCTTCTCTCATTATTATTGCGCTTTCTTGTGTACTATAGTGTATTTTTCAGCCACGCCTCTGACATACTATTCCAATTTGTTCATTAAAGTCACCTAGCACTATCAGATATTCTTCAGATATAATTCTTCATTCTCACTTTTCTGTTCTCCACCCATTTAGCTTCCTGTATTGCTGCTAGGCTCACATTGTGCTTCTCGATATCTCTAACTGTCTCCTTCATTCTTCTAGGCCTCAGCAACGTTAGTATGTACCATGCTGCTATTTTCTTCTTTGTTTTAATCTTCATTTTAACAGCCTACTTTCTTTTTTGCTAGCATTACATTGCTAGTTTTGAGTTGCAGAGATGGCTATATTTTGATAAACCTATTGTTTGCTTGCTAGTTGTTTTGAATCTAGTCTATCCTCTGTTTCTTTATGGCTTCTGCATTAAGTTTTTCCATTCGTGTACCTTGTTATTGATGGTTAGCTCCTTGTTTAATTTGTAGAATTTTGAAGATAAACAAGATTACCTCATCTCTCGTCAATTGGATTTTTAAGTCACTAAGAAACTCAATGACGGGGTAATAAAATAGGCCATTTTTTTAAAAAGAATACTTGATTTGTTCTATTGATGTTTATCCGATTTTCTAGTCGTCCACCCCCGTACGTTGTACAAATCCAAATATCTGGAAAAGCTTCTCCGTGAGGATAATTCCTTTTCATAAAACTCTTGAGTTTTCTGACCGTATAAACTTCAGAATTTCATTTCTACAAGAAAAACGCTTTTAACTAATCTTTAATTAATTTCTTTCAAATTTAAAACTTTTCAAAGTTTATTGTAGTAAACATTTGACTTACTCTTTATTTATTTTTGTGTGTATAAGTAAAACCGTCGACAATAAATGTTAAAAAAATTTGACCGTTGATAAATCAGCGTAGGTACTCCTAAGCTCTTCAACATGCAGGAAATTTAAACAATGCACGACAAGAATCGATTACTTTTAAATATTTTTGGTAACCTTTTTATTAGCTTTTATATATTTTAATATTTATCTGCACTACCTAGCAAATACACCTAGTTATTAAATTTTCTCCGTTCTATACATTCAATATGTTTCACATTATTCAATATTTTAAATTTGATTTTGAATAAAACTTGTATTTACCCGACTGTGAAAACCCGTATTTGACTGTAAATAAATGCACATGCATACATACTATTTATTAAGCTCAAATTTTTATCTAATTAAAAGATGGTCTAAATTTTTCCGATCAGTTAGAAAGCTAGTTAGATCAGAAGGTCCACCTTGATCCTTATCCCAAGGTGATGAGTCACCCGTTTCGCAACTTAACCACTTGGGTAAAAAATATAGCACAAAAAGGATAAAAAGATAATTAATATCAGTTTCATGAAAACCAGGAAAACTTCGTGAAGAAAAATTGTACAGATAAAATTGTTGTGTATTTCTATACTTTGTACCTACTTTAAGGTTAAGCGCTACTTTGTAGCGGTACTTTTTTTTAGTTTTTTTGAGAAAATATAAAATTTAGAACATTTAACATTACGAGTCATGTTACAAGAATATTTACTGCTTCTTTATGTACTTCGCGAACATGTCGAATAAATCGAGAATATTACCACATCATTACCAAACAGTTTATTCTATTTTCGAACTATTCAATATTACATTTATCACGAGAATTTCTCGCACATATTACTTAAAGTACACAGCTTTCAATACATTCGCCATTTGTTATCCCGCATCTTATTCGTTCAATACTTTTCACAATACATGCACTTCCAACAAACAATCCGGGTGGAAAAGCTTTGTATTTCATTTCACATTACCTACTTACGTTTTAAAATATGGTGGTGATAAAACTTTTGTAAATAATTAATCTTACTAGATTTTAGTTTTACAATCACGTCCTCAGATATACTTTTTATATGTAGGTTGCAAATTAACCCTTTCTGCAATGAACCACGTAACCTCCACTTCAGGTAGTGGAAGCATAAAATTGATTGCCTCAGAAACTTGCAAGGATTTTCAGTCTTTTATAAAAAAAGTTTTTATTCTACTTCAATAGTCATCGAGTTTTTGTAAGATTCAAAATTCCATATAATATTCAAGAGGTGTCGGTTTACCCTGAGTTGTTTGTTTGACAGTGCTAGGTTAACGAAGCGTTCTATCTCACGGGATTTCCTGTTGAAGTTTTAGAATATTTCTCGCTCGAAAAAGTCTGCGTATTAACATTATATTTTTTGAACTTACGGAAACTATCTTATTTACCATTTACTTTTATAAGCTTTGAATCGTAAGCAATCCAATGATAAATCCCAGAAAACAGAAGTTTATCATCAAAATTAGAATTTTTCAAAAAATAAAATTTTTATTAAAATATTTACAAAAAATTCGTCAATCCTAAACAAACCTGCCAAAAATGTTTGTTTTAGTTATTTATAAAGAATCTGTCAAAATAGCCGATAACTTATTTGAATTTTTATTTCTCTTCAAAATTTGATGTTGTATCGAATCTCTGAACCTCACCTGAGCACGTATTTCTATCCGACCTTTTCAACCAATCCTAACCCACCATGAAAAAAATATTGTGACTTTGTAAATGTTAGTTTCCTTCTTGGCGTTAGCTGTTCAGTTATTTAAATTCTAATTTTAATCTACGTAATGAGAGACGCGTGTTTTCAATTAATTTTGAAAATTATGTCGCACCCTGTAGGTGGTATAAGTTAACCACGTTTTCGTTGCTTATTATAAAAATTATTATTATATAGTCGGTTTCAAACGTCTTGCGACGTTGTCCGATACCAAACTACCAATCTTGCAAATTGGCACTTGGTTTGTTAGCATTTTACTTATTATAAAAATACACGTTTAAAATGTAGATAACAATGATTTTGTTTTCAAGAATACTTTATAAACATTGTTAATCTCAAGTTTTGAAAATTATTTTGTTATCTAAAAAGAACATCCACTATTATATTATTATAATAAAAGTTAATAGTAACGTAGTAGGAAATTAGGTTTGTAAAGCAGCTAACTTATTCAAATCTGTTACAAACGTTACCGTAAATCCGCAACTGCCTGTGAGCGTAGAACGATGTCGTTACACTTTATGACAGATGGATTATGGACCTTAGGTTGGAATATGTCATAACCTCCATTAGAAATTCTCCCTTGTAATATCAATTCATAAGTTAATTAGTTTATAAAATTCCTAATACATAATTTGCAAATTAAGCCGATAAAAGAAATTAAAATTTATTGCACAATCGAGTTAACTAGTGATTGGGTTTGGTCGCTGCGTATGTAACCAACTGTACAATTTCATATCAAAGAAAATTTGTGATTTTAATTAATACGTGCCATGGTTGGATATTCTATGATAATCACGTTATCGAATTTAATTTTATTTTAATCTTGAATTGCTTTGGATTACAATGCGGATTGAATTGTTACAAACGCAACGCAAAATAGCTTTATAGACTTAAATAAGTCACGCAAGTTTCCCCATATGGACATTACAAATTGACATAATTTATATCCTGTCCCACCGTCCATTGTCCGGGGAAATCCACTTTCATCCATTATGAAGAAGTGTAATCGACGTGACTTTGCCTTAGGAGAATGTTTTAGTTTTAAGATGCACATTTTGTTCTTGTTCAGTCTCAAATTATTGCATCTGCAAAAAATCAATTTTTTTCAGTATTTATTCATAGCAAACTTCCGGTATCCATTACTTCATTGCCTATGCAAATTATATTTTGAATAATCTATGTAGTATGACATCGTTTAACAAGCAAACAAAAAATTTATTTTTATCGATTCGTGTCAAGCTTACACGAACGATAGAAACTTTTTAAATGAATCAATATGCAAATGAAAACAAATCAAGCATTGAGTTCATCAAAATCGTTTCCGAGACAATTTCCGAAACATTTGCCCACTGCACGTTGTTAATAGCTGTACAGTAGAACCCTCCAAATGTGCCACGAATTAGTGTTTAGTTTACTAAAAGATTAACCTTCGAGCATTTTAGTTGAATAATAATAACGTAATCGACTCGCAGCAGACCATTATTTTGTGAGCCTTCACGTTTTAATTATAATTATCTATTAATTGGATGCAAAATTTATCCCTTGCGATTGTCACTATCATTTCTTTAATTGTTTGTCAAAAGTTTACTTCTTGGTTTGAAATTAAAGAAAATTAACATATCTGCACTATTTGGTAAAAATAAGAAAAACCAAAAATAATATTTTTAATGTCAAATACATTGATTAATTATTTATAAAGTGCGTTGGGCTATCCGTATCGCAATAAAATGAGAGTATTGTTATTATTCCAAGTTTGAGATCTTATCTCAATGATGTGATTCATCAAAATTTATAGTATTATTAGAGTACCTTGCTTGGACCCCATAAAATTTGTTTACCATTTGTGCAACAACCCCATCAAATTTTCGTAACACCTGCACAAGATTTGGGCGACTTGGTGTGCTTATCTATTGGAATGTTAAATTATTTTTAAGAAAGTTGCTGCATTTGGATGCTACAGGCAACCATCTTGTTTAATTCGACTTTGAGAAACATTGGGGTAGGTACTTAAAAACCATAATGGTAAGAAAAAGGGTCAATCGCTCTTTAGTTATTTGTTTATTTAACTTTTTTGCGTTTTCGGACAGTTCTTTATTATTTCTAAACTACTACTTTTTTGGTTACTTACTTCATTTTAACTTCTTTGGTTACCTTCCGGTACCAACCTCAACTTACTTACACCTTAAACTCTTTTTTCTAATTCAAACTCATTGCATTCATCAATCAACTTGTTTTCCAACTTTATCTTATTCTATCTTATCTAATCGTTTATTCTTCCCACACACCTTAAATCTACTTCGTAATTACTTTGTGTTGAGTTATCCCGCATTAGATCAACTTTAATAAAAATTAGGATAAAGTTTCCGAACCTAGTTACATTACTCGTTAAAGGTTAACGCATATTCTCATAAAGCCAGACCACATAATATCAGAACTTAAACTGTAATAAATTCCTCCTACATCCTAACTTCATTCTATCATTGATAGAGCTTTCAGTTTTATATTTATTGAAATACCTAACTTCGTTCTACTTTGTTTAATTTAATCAAATTTTTTAAATCAAGTCCTCCTGATTTACCTTTTTACTTACTATATTGTTATATTTAATTTATTTATATCTGAATGACTTATTATTAACATAGTCCGGTTTATACCGCAATACGCAGCTTCCCGGTTTGCAAACGCTTATGTAAGCATTTTACATTTTTTACCTACGACGAGGAGCCAGCCTGACGTAGAATCCCCTAACCTGGAGGACCAGCGAGACGGCCTGAATAAAGCTGTTACTTCACTCGTCACTTGTCACTGTCCAAGACTGTGACAAATTATCTTAATCCAAATCTGTTTTTGAATCTTTTAGAACTCTATTTTGACTTTTGTCCAAAAAAATCTATACTTCTATACTATACTATAACTTCATCGATACACTGATATCAATGATTTTTCAAAATCAATGGTGTTCATGCTAATCCTCCTTGATGTTGTTTCGCTTTCTCTCTTTCACGATGATGTAATGTAATGATGGGAATAGAAACACAGCTGCGAATAACAAAAAAACAGTTAATAATAATTGGAAACAATTGGGTTTTAAGTGCAGACACTATGGTAAAGCTACCCCAAGCAGCTGAGTCTTTGCTAACAGGTTCATAGGCGCAATTCCGACAGCCGACAGTACCTCATAGTTCTTACTCTTTGACATGAAAATTTAGCATAAAAAACAGAGATGTGTCTCCAAAGCTGCTGTAGGTCCACTGAATCACATCCGTCACTGCTAGACTGCTTGATACATGTAATTGGTGGAGGAAAGATAATATTGTTAACAGCTTGGAAATTGACCATTACCCAAAAAAACCGTAGCAGAAGAAGTATGTAATAAAAAAAAGGACAGAACAAGAGCCTTGTCTAAACGGCTATAACTTAACCGTTAAGTGCGTGTTTGATCATGGGCGGACTAGTAAGAATTCTACGTTATCAGTCTCTCTCTTTCCTTGTAAGGCAATACTGATCCACCGAGGTAATTTGGCACGAAAGCTTTTTTCAAAATGATGGTTATTAAGCTTATTAGAATTAATAGTACCTACTGAGCTTATATTTTATAATAACAAATGTTTATACTGCAAAGCATAATATTGAATTTCCATTCACTAAAACCAATCGCGCTAAATGAAATTAGGAAAAGTAAAAACATTCATCAACTCTTTTGGGGTTTAGATTAGTCAGCATATAATCGGGTAAATACAAAACAAGATAAAACATTTGGAGTTGGTAGAAAAGCCATAAATATCTTTACCAATCGACAGAAATGCTGGACAAAGCGACGTAGGTCAGCATCGTGGCATGGCTGAATAATGAACAACCAACCGCTAATTAAGACTAGTCTACTGGGATACACCGACACCTGCCAATATAGCCTTAGTTAATTTATGTTCGCCAAATTGGTTGTACTATAAATACTGATTACTTCATACACAAATTTGCTTGACATGAGAAAATTAATTAATATTTTATTAATTATTTCGCGTTTCATTAAAATTTAACGTATGCTTTCATTTTTTAAAAGGTTTTAAAATTTAAGCTCACTAGATTATTTCCTGGGTTAGGTCAGCTTCATGAAACCTAAAATAGCTAAAAAAAGAAAACTGTGTAGCTTGGCTTGGCCTGATTACATTTTCTAGAGCACATTCATTTATTTAGAGGTTTTCTTAAACTCTTAAAAATTTGAAATAGTAAATTCTCTGTTTTGCATTATCTTCATTGTATTATTCACAGCAAGACTTATTAAGAACATCAGAATTCAGAATAAAGTAGTAGCTAACATAGTAGAGCTAAAAACGGATGAAATGTTAAGAACTTGGTAATGCCGGAAATACGTTTTTCTTTATTTTGACTTTTTGGTGTTTATGAAACTTAATGGCTTTTTGAAGTTACTATTATATTCTAATTACGTCGGATGCACTTCTAATTAACATTTTTAAAAATGCATTTTTTGTTATTTTTGGAAGAAACTAACAATAATTAACTGCGCGATCTCTACAATACGGTAAACTATTATAACATTTTTCAACAACTTAATTTAATAAAGTTGTTTTTCTGTTTATTCATAAAATGCCAGTTAACAATTTAAAGCGACGCGTCGCTCAGTATATTTTAAATACCCCCAACTATAAAATAAATAGATTATTGTTACTGGTCTACGTATAAGCAAGAATAGCTTTGATCTTGTATTATAAACTACTTTGTAAACCAACCCCTTGTAGTTCTGTATGATAACGAATGCAAAATTGGGAATAGTAGAGCTACGCGTACACATTTTCACAACACAAAGGCCACTAATGGATTATAAGATATATATAGATCCTAATAGCATTATCTTAATCACAACATCAACCGCTTTGATTTCTGGTTTTAATTTTCATACTTGTAATTGGCTTGGTAATTGTTTTGTGGCGGAAATGTATAGGAATTGACGAGAAATTATCGTCGAGATTGTTGCGGAAATGTAAAATGTGTTTTGTGTTCATAAAAAGTACGGATTTCCTCAATTTCGTTCTGTGTTTGAAAATGTTATTTATTGTTTACTGCAAAATCTATAGTGCATTTATTGCATTGATTTCTTTTCAATAAAATTTTATTATATTATTGAGTGAGATGTAGAGCAATAAAACAGGATTTGATTTTTGATTTTCTAGTTGCTACACTTTTTATCGTATTCACCGTCGTGAGCATTTAAAAAAACTAAAAAGTCGTAAGCAAAATTAACAACCAAAATAACCTCTTTAAGATAAACGGAGTTTTGTCCAAATTACAGTAAAAGAGTATATAATTTGATAGTCCAGAAATTAATTCCAGGCTTTACTGACTGAACTAGAGGGTGTAGGTTCCTTTTTCAACTTCTTTGCTCGCTGACGAAAATTTTTAATCTTGTACTTTTGTAATCGCTGTTATTACCTAACCCTCAAAATGTCTTCTTGGCTTAAAATTACGTTTTCAATTACAAAACAAGAAAGTCACCCAGGAAAGTTCGTTCAATACATTAAAACAATTTGCAATAGTACGCTGAACCTATTAAACAAAGTTTTAAATGTTAAGATTGCAATCATATTAATTTATGTGAGAATGTTTTTGAAATAAAATTGCGGAAGCCAATGAAAGAACTGAGACTATATGGTGAGATGATCTGTGTGGGCAGTCCGATGTTGCTAATGCATATTTTCATAAATAATAATATATTAAATGATAGTAATAAAATCAATATACAAAGAAGAAATAAAGAAAATAATAAAGTAATGGCAGACATTTAGCATAATGTAAAAATTAACAGAAGAGGAAAATGGTGGTCATGTCAAATGTGATTCTCTAAGGACCTCACCTATTAAAGTATTAGCTTGTGAAAATTAATATAAAATTATGTTTTAATCTAAAAACCAAAAAAAGAAATTTAAATAATTTAAAATCTAATTAAAAGAGGAAAAAGTGGGCGATGCATAATATACATACGTATATTTTATCAAGTTTTAGAATTTCTCTGCAGCTCCTGCATGAGCTACAAGACAAGGAACAGATGTTAAATGTTCACTGTAATTTGATAAAAGTATAATGTATAGTAGAATATTCACAGAGATTAACATTACCACCCGAGAAAATTATAAACGATGTTGATTTAATCATTATAAGATGAATTTTCAAGTGTATTTTAATAATTTGATATCCTTCTGAATTGCTGTCTATTTTTTTACCTTGTTTGAAACTAAGTTAGTAATTGAGGTTTTCACGTTTCTTTTCTTTTTACATTTTTCTACATGTCATTGAAAAGCAATTGTAACTTTAATGGAAACATCACATTGTAATGGATTTGACGGAGAAATTGTAATCCTGGACTCAAATTGTTGTATTTTAAAATTTTGTTTATTTTTGTGTAATACAAGAAAACTTGTTAAATTAAAAAAACAAATATTAGATAAACGAAAGGGATTGTACAGATTAGTGGCGTTACAAAAAATTTATTTCGTCTTCACTCGAGCACTCTAATGAAATCTTTAAATATGAATTTTCATTTTTTTACATTATTAAAAGTTTTTGTACAGTGTGGTTATAATTAAAAATTTATTTATTGAAACTTACCGCTAACCTCATCTCAACACATTTTTAAGATTAAATGTTTCTCACAAGCGTTTTTAATTTACTTGAATCCAAAATATATCAAATTTTGATAGCTTAAATTTAAAGTACATAACGATAGAGTGGCATTTTCGATTTTATGATAAGATGAAGCATGAAAACTCGATAATTATGTAATCTCTCCTGATTATCTAAGTCGATTAATTTGGATTTTTGGATATTGATATAATACAATAGATTATAATTATTATTATAAAAATAGTGCATTGTTTGTTTTTTACTAAGAATGAATAAAAAAAGATAATAGTTAAATGTTGATTGTTATCAATTAAATAAATATATGTTAATAAATTTTTGAAATCTCAAAATTACATATTATAAATCGTGCAATTTTTTGGTATTTAAAATTCGCTTCAATTGACCTACGCCAAAAATTGGAAGAGGAATTTAATAAAATGTGATCAAGTAGGTACCTACTACATAATCGTTATAATTATATTATCGTCTGAGTTCTTGCACAAAATAATAAGTTGTTCAAAATTCATATTAAAAAAAAAATTAAAGAATAATAATCTCAGAGATAGAGCACTATAATAAGAATTAACTAGCTCAGTGGTTCTTTTTTGACGTATGTGAGCTATTGTATATTAACTTATAATTTTGTTTTATCTAATAAGAAAATCAAATGTACAGTAAAGTTTTCTATATCTTTAAGTCAATAAAATATCGTCGATTCGACATCACATGAATTTTCAAAATCTAGAAAGCCAATTTTTAAATAAAATATTAAGAAAGTGATAATTTTTTGCATATTAATGTACTTAATTAGATTAAGTAAATTAAACTATCGCAGTTTGAACGATTATGGTACCGGAACGTTCAACAGACACCAATCCCGTGTAGCAATAGTCGGAAATTTTTTGTTGTATGTATGAGGATCAAATATTTTATGCAGACATTAATGCGGGCAGCAATTCTTGCCAAATCCACTAAAAAGAGCTATTAAAAAAAAGATTATTTGTAAAGAGTTTTGCGGATCGTATCAAGATGCCTTGCGGGCTGCAGGTTTACTGCACAATAAAAAAATAATAATAATTAGAAGTCACCAGTATTTTCTGAAATATATTAAATCCAAATTTTCATTAGTAGTACATCCATATAACATCACAAGTAAAAATTACGTTTTAGTAATTCAATTAGATAAGTATGATAATTTAAAAATTATTTTGGGTTAATACGTTGACTGCGTGTATTATATTTCAAGGTTGATCTCCTACGCTAAAAATTTTTATTTGCATTATAAAATGCCGACACGTAGACGGCGGCCGCGCCAATAAAGAAATCACTAGCGCCGTTGACGTGTCGGCAAACGCATTTAACATGTTAACAGTGCGTTCCACTTAAGCCCATGGGCGACCGCGGCTTGGTCACTTCGTTCTTTGATTGGACTAAAGATCGAGTGCGGTTATTTGATTGGACTAACGATCGACCGTGGTCGTCGTGGGCTTTAAGTTGAACGCACCCTAAAACAACTAATTCAATTAAGACGATCTTCGATGCAATGTGCATTGATGTTCCTTTACCTTTAGCTCTTTCTGTAAGATAAGAACGTAACGTACAATTGCAATTATGTAAGTACTAATTCTCAGTATAGCAAACTTGTTTTGCATTTTATGTAAGGTGTCGTCATAAATGCAAGCAGTGTACTTGCGTGTTTTTGTTACTATATGTTTAAATTGATATAAATCCTTAATCTTTGAATGTTATGTTAATTGACAGAAAATTTAATGTAAGGTAAAAGCGCATTAACTGTGCGTTTGACCAAATCATTTAATTACGATAATCAATATTTAAGTATTCACACTTATTGGTGGAGCAAATTATTTCGTTAATTGCAGAATACTTAATTCTTGCAATATTTGTTGTAACAATAAAATATGGAGACGGTCATTTGCCTTGTAGGTAACGCGATAACTGCGAATGCAAGGTACCGGATTTAAATCCGCAAAAAAGAAATTTTTATATGACTAGTCTTTGTGCCTCGAAAGACACGTTAAGTCGGTGGTCCTCTTGGGTTAATAAATTGCCATCATTAACATAAAAACCAAGGTTACAAGCCATTAAAGATTCAAAATAGTACCGCTACATTTATCCCATTTCTCGTAACTGTGTAATGGTCCTCTATTTATTTTCAAGATTATAAATGAAATGTCCCGGCTTGAGACTCAGGGGGTGGAAATTTGTAAATCAAAAGTGAAATAAACAGTCGACCATACAGTAAAATGTTATATTACATACAAAATACAAATATGTACAATATTAAAAAACAATTAAAACAAAACACAATATTTACAAAACAAAACTAAAATAATTAACGTTAACGTTACCCCTATAATTGTTTATTTAATTCACGTTTTACTGTCCCGTCTTGCTTCGGTGGAAGGTGGCAATGTATTTTTTTCTATCCTTTGCTATGTCTTTTTTTTGATTGGCGCGTGCCACTTTCTACCAAAGCAAGACAAGAGCTCAAAGTCATTGTGAACGCGGCTTAACGGTCAGTACATTAATCGATAGTATTAATTTAATCCCACAATTCAAGAAATACCTTTTATGGTGGTTCAAAGCTTTTACCATAAGCTAAATGTAAATTAAAATAAAAGCTGCATTACAACTGTTACAAGCGAGTAAATGTTTCAATGAGTAACAATTAAATAAAATTCTTAACTCACACATATTTTTTCACATTTTACGCACTTTACTCTAAAGTAAAAGATTAACTATTTACTTATCTGCATGGAACTTTATTAGCGTTGAATACAAAGTTTAGGGCGATTGCAGAGCTTGTTTGAGAATTTATAGAAATATATTTTACTGTCCCAATCGACTTTTTTGTATTAATATAGAAAGATTGGGTAATTTTTAAAGTACGAGTGGAAAATAATATAATCTTTGAATGCTCCGGTTAGCAATGACTCTTATTTTTAATGTTTCACTTTGTAATGAATGCACCAAACGGTGATAAATCAATATAATAAAACTAATTTTAACAAGGAAAAAATTTATTTTGAAACAAATTGACAATTTTATGCTACAATCCCTTTTATCATAACCTAACAAATTATTTGCTTTTAATTGCACCTTGGAACCTTTTACATGTTTTTAAAATAATATTAAATTAAAAATTTAAAAAACCCCCGACAAAGAAAATCTTTAAAAAGTAAAAAGTAAAATTCAAGCGTCGTCGCGTCGGGGACTTAGGTCATACTGTATCATTTTTAGTTGTATTCTGTTTTTATTTTATTTACTTAGCGGTCCCCCGACGCGACGACGCTTGGATTTTATTTTTTACTTTTTATGGATTTTCTTTGTCGAGGGTTTTTTAAATTTTTAATTTAATTTTATTTGATGCTTTTTAAACTTTAAATATTACTAGTACGGCCCTATCTTCATCAACTTTTTATATTACAAGTACGGCTCTGATTTCATCAACTAGACTAGAAAACAGCAAATGATCTTCGAACGGCTGAACCGATTTTTTTGAATCATAGCTAAGAACACTCTCGATCAAGTCACCTTTCAAACAAAAAAAAACTAAATCAAAATCGGTTCATTCGTTTGGGAGCTACGACTCCACAGACAGACACACAGATACACACGTTAAACACATAACACCCCTTTTTTTGTGTCGGGGATTAAAAATACAATCAATACACTGAAATCACTTTACGACGTTCCAGGTTAACTGAATTAGCCAACAAAAAGCTTCTGGTCTGGGCAAGTCACACCTTATTTTATCCAATCACGCGGTCTTAAACTCAAAATTTTTTCTTTATTTAAATTTATTTGTAAATTAGAAGAGATTATTATATAATATTATAGCTCTTCAGGCCTAGAAGGCCCTTAACTTCATTCTCTGCCTACCTAACGTGTCTTGTTAAACAAAAATTTAACAATTCTTCCCTAGAATTTAACATTAATTTCAGAAAAACTCAAAGTTTCTCTCAAAATATCATATAGCAAAAGATATTTCGTTTTCTCTAAGATAAGATGCTGAAACCAAGTCTTACAACCTCACTTTTCTTTTCAAAACCAAAATGTTCTAACTATTTTCTAATGCGGATAAATTAAAATTTTACGTTAGAAAACTTTCTCTAATTTATTTATTACATGTATCCAATCCCACAAACAAACAAAACAATTTTAATGAAATTTTAATTAATTCAGCAACCCCGGAGTGTCAGTCGTACAATAAATTATTCTTTTGAAAGACATTTTTTCTACATTGGAAACTCAGCTCATGAACAAAAATCAGCATAAAAATTGTCTTTTCACATATTATCATAATCATTATTAATGAATTAAATTTTTTATTATAGTTTTCCAATTTAATGCATTGACCATCACCTAACATAACAAAAATAAGACGACAATATATGATTCGATTTGCGTTGTTTCGACGAACTATGTCGAACTTTCCTATAATAACGAAGTAAATATTGAATAATACTGGCAGATCCTAAGAAAACTTTTTTATTCTAAATTTTTACTGCCAGTATATCAACAGAAAGCTATAAAATTATGCTATACCTCAACTTCTTTCTGCAATTACTCCATAACAAATTAGACAATTTTAATTTTTCTTGCATTAAACATAGTATTTTCTTACTTAACTGTGGTTAAAGGTAGGGGTAGACACTGCACAGTCAAAAAAAATTTCAATTATTATCAATAAGAATTCATAATAATAATTAATTTGTCTCACTGTTGGACAAGGTAGTCTCTCTATATTTTGCAACACTACCCTTGGAAGAAGCCATACTTTAGTGTTTAGCTTATTCAACAAATAGTATAATTTTAAAATTTCTATAAGTGGTTCACTATCAAATTATTTATCTGCGTGGATTTTGTAAATTTCATCGATAACTTTTTGAAATATAATTATTACAAAACTTGAAACTGAAGTGTCAGAACTTTTTACCGCGATAATAGTGGAAATTTACAGTGTTAAAAGATTTGAAATGTTTCCATTTACATACAGCATTGTAATTCATAAAATTTGTCACAAAATGTAACAATTAAATTTTTAATTAAAACACTTGTGCATTGGTTTCTGGTAGGTACAAAATAAATTTAAAGTGTAATAAAAATACAGAACCGTTTGATGTGTATTTAAATCCCGATTTAAACTTGGTAAATGTCCACCTTCCTTCCGGTCTTTAACCAGGTCACTACAACGTCAAAAGATAAATTAAACTTGGTTTCGTGTTTTACAATGAAATTTATATATTTAATTTACGTAATGTGGTTTTGATGTTGGTCGCCTTATAAATTAAATACCTTACAAAAAAAAAGTAAAATTAATTAACTTTTTGTTTACTTATTTAATTAAGAGTAGGTACCTATATTGTAATACCCCAGCAAATTTCGCACATCGAGATTTGCTGCAAATTTAAGCTTTAGATCAAATAATGCATTACGCCATATCCACAGGCTAAACATGTGTTGACAAACTATTATGTTCACATTCATGTTACATCGTAAAATTTGATCAAAATGCATTGATTTGGATGCACGGACGAATGCATCACCGGTCAAATTCAAAACACATAAATGCACTTCTCGAAAGTTCAGAGTAATCTCAATACCTACTCGGATCAATGACGGGTTTGGATAGCATACTTTATCGGATTTCTTCAGCATAATTTTCATCGGTTGTTTTAAGTTTAATAGAATTTTGAAAATATTGTCAGGTGTGTATAGTGAATTTTTATGGAGATCAAATATATTTTACTTTATAGTGAGTCGTAAATTTTCATGCAGCGTAATTCAATTTTAAATTAACATTTAAATTAAAATGTAATAATGTTATAAAAATTTATATCACAGTGTTGGTATTACGTTTTGCAATGATACCATTATCAATAAAAGTGGAAACTAGTCATGAAATAGCTACTTAAAGTAATTTATAGTCCACAAGCTACAATAATAACTATGCATTCAACATCTGAGACTGAACGTTTTGGTTATTTATGCAGCAGAACAAGAAATTTTCTGAAATAGGAAGTAATTTAATTTCCGTTCAGCCACGGTTTAGCACTTTACAGGTTTTTTAAAGTACAAAATAAAAATGAATTATTTTTTCTTTTTTATACCTCCTTAACTAGGTTTATTTACGTACTATTCGAGTAACAAAATAATACGTTTATGCTTTCCACAGTAAAAATTTTCCAAGTTAGTAGGTATTGAAAAAATCACGAAAATCTCAACTTTTATTTTTACAAGTTCTGGGTGCAATTAACAATACAATAAATAAAACAGTGGATAAAATCTTTGGTAGCACAAATTTTTGAAATCGTAATTTATTGTTCATCCGATTCCTCCATTGTTTCGGTGCTATGTTGCTGTTCTCGTGTTTTTATTTTATCTATGAATTTAGAACAGGCTTTCTTGTCTTTGATTTGATCTTCAGGGCAATTCAACTGTATTTCCCTGAATAGACAGTAAGTACTCTTAATAGCAGCAGGATTGCAGGATTCTCCATCGTTTTTGGACGTGACATTATTGGCTTCATTTAGGCATTTTGGGATTATATCGTCTAAATGTGAAGCTATCCAAGTCTCCTTTAAATTTTCTTCCACATATTTTCTCATTTCAGCATCTTTTAATTTGCCCTCGTCGTCAACCTGTTGAAGAACTTAAATTATTCCAGAATTATAAAATTTAAAAAGTTATTTTGTATTGTATTGATTATATAAATGCTTTTCACCTTGAGCAAAAAAAAAGCATTAGACACTTCCTGTTTATGTTGTATGATTTTAATATTGTATATGGAATACACAAAGCGGAACATAAAATTCAGTGGTTTTATAATGAGATTTTAAGTATCAAAAAATTTCTTCTCAAATCTTCATAAAACAATTAAAAATAAAATTTAACTCACCAAATCCTTTTTCTTTGCTAAACACTGAACGAAGCACTAAAAAATTTTGTAAAACTTTAATTATAAAATAATTAATAAATTATTATTAATAATTACAGTCATATCCTTCTTACGTCCATCTACCCTTCCGCACCGAAAAGGATCATGATGATCAGCTGCCTTGCTATTGTTATTTCCTGGGTAAACCTGTTGATAGCACTCCTTTTTGTCTTCTTTTTCTAAATTAGGAAATTTTTCCATAAAATCCGTCTTACAGCATCCTTTAAAGTGCTTGTTACGGCATTTGTTGCGATTTCCATGTCCGCCCCGATCACGCCGAACCCTATAATGGTCATCATCCTCAAAGGATTCCAAAGAAAACTTTAAGTCTTCTAAATTTTCCGACAAGATTTGATCTAAAACGTTAAATTAATTTATTTTTACAAGTTAATGGACCGTAAAATTACACTAAAATATTATTATTTAAGGTTGAATTAATTCTAGCAAATAAAAAAAGTAAACTTACTGTAATCAGAATCGTGAAAATCGTAGCACTTGGTAACAACTGCTATGCTCAAAAGGCTAACTAACAAGTGGAAAACCACAAACTTGCACATGATACACTTGGAGTCTGAATATTCTAAATCCGCCAGATACTTTTATAGGGAATCTCGTACACATGACAATTTAAAACTTCCATTAGACGGCACGACAAAATAATTTCACTTTAATTTCACCGTTTGAGTGAAGTAGAACACATCTAAAACTCATTTAACTATAATATTAAATGGTAATTAAATTTTTTTTGCTTCAAGTATAACTGTCCTAGTGCGCTGGGATTTTAATTAGAGGTTCTAGTTTCGATCTTAATTGGAGTGGTATTAAAATTGTGAGATCTTGTATGCACTTTTTGCAATTTATAATTATACTAATTGATTGACAGTGAATGATGTTCGCAACTAATTTACAATTTTCTAATAAAAAAAAGTCAATTAGAAAAATAAAAGTAAAAGAAAGTTGTGAATGAAAAGATTAATATTCATTGAAAAGTGTACCTGTTGCGTTGTTGTCATTTTTATCTTAGAAACTACTGGGATGTTTATGTAATGAATTATTCAAAAAATATTTTAATTTAAAATATTTCTTATTACTACCCTTCATTAAAATATGTAAATTCAAATACGAGTAAAAAGTTAACCTCAATAATATGGGTAGCGCTGAAAAACACCGATGTAGCAGGATAATGAAAGATTAAGTAGTTAAAATTAATTTTATATAAAATAAGAGTCCTACCTAGGTACGTGAATATATATTTGAAACTATAATGTAACTTTTGTTTCTATTGTATTAAAAAAGCATAAATTTTATAAAGTGCAAAATTTATGTTAATCTTGAAGATTACTAGGGGTGAACGCAAACAAGTTTGTAATATCTGCCGCATGTAAAGTTAGAAATCCTCTCATTGTAATTCTCCAGCATCAATATGCATGAGGTATGTCCAATGGACAAACATTGGTCGCTTATTTAATTCAGTAATAAAGTGTTTATTTCAACTTTTGAATAAAGCTGCTTTGGTTGTATTCGAAATTTATTTAAAGTATTTTGTGAATCATGCAATTCATTATATTCAGTTAATTTAACTGAAATGTTTTAACCAACAAGAGGTAGTCGGATTTTACTATTAGAAATAAATTCCATTGAGATTTCGGTAATTAAAGTAGCAGCAGTTTGCAACTTTCACGTTTACGCTAGAATATATTTAGACTAGACTAGGTAAACTATAAGAAACGGTGGTTATAGTTCCTACATTATACAATCCACGATAAAAACTTAAGAGACACCACATTTGTGCTAATTACTCAAGAGTTGTAAAACATAACCAAAACAAAACAAAATATTATATTCTCATAAAACCTAAAACGGACGGTAATGACAAACTACCAAGATAATCTACCAAGAAAGCCATTATATTAAAATTAATGTTTACAATGCTTCTGGCAAGAAGAAGAAGAGACAGAAAAAGCTAAAACAAAATAGGAAAATCGTAAATTTTTGCTTTCCCTGCAATATAATTCGGAAAGTTTATAATTGTACCTAATTATATTCATTTTATTTTTATTCAATTCAATAAACACCAAATACGTCAGAAGATCCTTTAGTTTGACCTTTTTTGCAAGTGCCTTATTACGGAGAAGAAAGGTAGGAGAGCCATCAAAAGTTAGTTCCTTAATTAGGCAATAAAGAAAGAAAATAAATTAGGGTTCGCGTTTGGTTAATGTTAGGACTATCCGGATGACAGTAGAAGGATCTGTAGTTTGGCAAAGAACCAAAATCAAAGGCGAGACAAAAACCTTCGCTTTGGCAAAATCCACGTGTAAGTATCATATTTTCGCATTAATTTTAACCAATTTTCGGGTTTATCATTTTTACATTTTACACTAGAAACTTTATTTTATTTATACTTTGTCACTTTAATAAGACGGTTAAAATGTTAGTTAAATTACGTTAAATATTCAGTAATTAACAAAAACTAATGTAATGTCCGTAAAGTTTAGCCGCTAAGCGTACTACATTGTAATGTAGTTAGAATTAGTTCACATAAAGCGCAATGCATTTTCATATAAAAATCGCTTATGAGAAATTTTCATTCGGCATTATACCACCTGACCACAAAACTCATTTTCAAATCGCAAATTAAGCGGTTAGTTGGTTTCTAATTAATTTTGAATGATATTTATCTCGATAAAAATCGCTGTTATCATGGTAAATGTGGAATAACTTGAAAAAACAAGATAATTAGAATTTTGAGAGTTTATTTTATTATCATCCCATGTGCATTTTTACTACCATCTATGAAGAGTTTATCCCAATTTGCAAGGCTAAAATAAATCAAACACTACTTGAAGTAAATCTATCTTAAAAATTCAGATTTTGAGGGTAGGAGGAAAATAAAATACCTTCTTTCTTGTTGTTTGTCGAAATGGCAAACAACAACCTGCAACCTTGCAGTGAAACGTTGACTTGCTAAAGGTTAAAAGAAGAATACCTTGATTTAAAATTTCCAGGTTGGGGGTTGAGGCATCACATCGGTTCCCTGGCACTTGAAAAAAACTTACAGTGCCAAAAAGCCTAATACTAGCCTTGGAACGCATGAAAATCAAAAGAAATAATTACACAAAAAAAAGATTATAATTCTACTAAAAATCGCCCAAAAACAAAAAAATCTTGAAATTAATTTAGAAGTATTCATCAAAATCAAAGAGAAAGCCAAAGAAAGCAATCCAAAATAACAACATTTGGCGTATATGCAGTGTCGGAAAATACACCAATTTTAGATAAGGAAATCGTCCTCTGTAAGGTTAATAACGAGATAATGGCGATAAGAAGAAATAGAGATATTATCATTTTACAATTAATAAAACTGGAAATTTATTAGATAACCCAGTTGTTGGTCTTTTTGGAGAGGTAACAAAAAGCGGCAGCGGAGAACGCTTAATCAAGCTGTGCAAACAAAATAAATTAAAAACTATTAACGAGGTTTATCCAATATACCAGGAATCTGGAATCAATCGTAGACTATGCCATAATGAATCAACCAAGTAAAATATGTGCACCAGATATTAGAGTTCAAAGAGGAGCATCCAAAATATTAGCCCATTACCTTCTAAAATTGAACGTTTTGTTTTTCTATAGACATGGTAATAGTGAAAAGCAAGTCACACCAAATATTAAAATTATAGAGAATATCAACAAACAGAACAAACATCAAAAACCCAAGTAAATGATAACATGATTAAAAGTATAAAGGAGGCCACAAAAGCACTTAGAGTAACTAAAGAGATCTATAGTAAGAAATACTGGAGGAATCAAAAAATTCAAGAACTTTTTGAAAGGATGAAAGAATTGTATACATAAAGTCGCTGAATATCAATAAAAACCAAAATTTGCAGTCTTTCAATGAAATTAAGAGAGAAGTTAGAAACAAAAAAGTTATAAAGAAAAAAGAAGTGCACGGAAATAGACACTTATATTGGGAGGGAGGGGGGAAGAAATGCATTGAATCATAAAAATTTATTAATAAAATCAAATCCTCACAGTTTAATAATATTAATATACAAACAATTCCAGCCGATAAATGCATATAAAAAAGCCTATATACTAACAAAAACAATAAATAAATATGAGAATGCATAACTTCAAATTATAGCAAAACGAGAATAAATTACAATAAATATAAAAACAGTAAAAAATAAAGATTAGTAAATTGAAGACGATCTTCCATTCTGGTCTCATAGTATTGGAAGATATAAATGTTGAACTGTTAAAAATGGAACATAGAAATTATCCAATATACTCATATATCTTTTCTAAAAATTTATAAACGAGCACAACGTCCGAAGAAAATGAAAATTGTCAGATATCAGCTCCATTTGTAAGAAAGGGAACAAACAAAAACGTGTTGATTACCTTAGGATATCTGTAACGAACACTCTTAGTAGAGTATATATGATAAAGTGTTGGGAGACAAAGAAGAAGAACAAAGCGGCTTTTGAGGAGGTAGAGCTTGCACAGACAACGTATTCTGTATTAAATAAATAATAGAAAAGAGAATGGCCGATAATATTTCAACTCATCTTATGTTGGATATATGTGCATTGGAAGGCACGAATTGCCATTATTGACATAAAAAAAATCAGGGTTACAGGCACATATGAAAGCAAGCTCAGCAAGGTACTTAATGAAAGTAAAATATTTATGTGCTCATAAGACTAACACTACCAAGGAAACAACGCAGATGTCGGAAATAAGAAGTCTGAAGACTTAAACTAAGTTGAAGAAGGATAGGAAAAACTTATATTTATTGACTTGCATAAAGTCTATGATTGTAGGTATTCCTATTGTCGAGTTACGGGAAGTTCTTTAAAATACAAATGTTAATTATACATAAATAAAGCTATACAAAGATTCTGAAGTCTCAATAAAAATTGGAAATACCATATCTGAGCCATTCTACGTTGACAAAGGCCCCAAACAAAGTTGTTGCATTATACGTCCATTAATTGAAATATATTATATCCGTCATGGTCCAAAACAAGGAAAAAATGTTTAAGAATGGGCAAGCGATGACCTCTGTTTGTGTACTTGACAGTTTGCAGATGACCAAGTATTATGTGCAGATGATAAATATGATTTACAATGTATGACACACAAACTGATAGAAGAATATAAGCATTGAGGTCTATTGATATTAAATTAAAAAATCAAGAGAAGATAACATCATGTAACCAATCTTGGAATATTATTTGACAAGCTGGGTACAGATAAAATAGAAATTAACAGACGAAATATTCAAGCAAAAATAATTACAATGCTTAATGGAATACTATGTAGCAAGGAAATAGAAAAAAAGCAAAAAGTTATAATAAAAAGTGGTCTTCTATATGGATCTCAGACGTGGAGGATGACCAAAGTATTAAAAAAAAATGGAAGAAATAGAAATGAGTCCGTTGCGACAAGCTGCAAGAATATCAAGCGGAGACAAAATAAAAAGAAGGATGGATTTTGAAAATCAACTTATTGGATACGGGCATAAAAGACGAATGAACAACGAGCAATTGCCAAAGAAGATCATGGACTGATTTTCAAGAAAAAAAATCAAAGAAAAGAGGAGGAAGACCAAGGAAGTCAAGAACTGAGGAAATAATGAAGGCGATGCAAAGGAGGTTAGACTTTGGGCATCAGACAACGATTCAAGACATTTCAAACAGATTTATAGTATATTATATAGACGACAGAAAAGTCAACAAACTGTTTCAAAGCATCCTTAAAGCTGTCAGGAATGCCATATAATATCCATCAATAACAAATTCATTACATAAAAATCGAGTTGTGCTCTATAAATTATCTTCAAGTTTAATAAAATATGTCAAGTACATTTGGTGCAAAAAGTGAGTTAATTCCGACGCTTTAGGTTTTTACTCAAGAATTAAAAGCAAAATGTATCAAAATTTTCCTATTTTTTTTATTATAACGGGTTTCAGAGAAAAGGTAAATTGAGAAATTTTATTTGGGACTAACGCAAAATTCATCAAGTCGCTCAAAGACGCCAATAAAACATCTTGACTTTAATTACTAACAATATTTTATGATGAATTACTAATAAAATGTTGATTATTATTTATACGATACACAGCATCTAACTTGCTATTTGCCTGGTAAAACCGTTTATTTCGATTATTGAAGAAAATTGGATTATTTCATATTATGATGTGTTTTTGAAAGTTTTATCTGCTAAATCGTATATTTTTAATTGAGATAAACGTACATGTCCAAATCGGTTATCTTATAAATAATACACATTCGGTTCAATTTCGGATTAATTCAAAGCATGAACTATAAAATTGAATAAAAATGAGATAAATGGTTTTGCCAGGCAACAAATCAACTATTTCAGTGAAATTTTCTCATAAAAAAATGTTGGCATTTGTCGAAGAAACAAATGTTTTCCAATATTTAATTTTTTTAGGTTTTTAAAAAATATGCAAAAATATGTAAAATCTGATTACAGTTTTATATCGATTTTATGATATTATAATTTATAATCTATGACGTATTTCGGTGAGTAGGTATAATGCTAAATAATATGCCTTTGGGGCTAATAACTTACTTACTTTGGAACTAAATTACTTACCCAAAAACTTCCTTTAGCAGTGAACTTTTCTTCACAAAATAATATGTTAATAATCGTTGAAAAGGCGATTGTTTTCCAATAATAAATTTATTTTGGATCAAAAAATACCTAAAGAATTAACATTTTTCTTTTGGAAATCTGATTATAATTTTCATACCATTTTGAAGATATTATTTTATATGACTTATTTTGCTGCCAAACCAATATCTGGAACCGACAAAAACGTCGCCAAGTTACTAATGCCCAGTTTATCAATCTATATTTAACAGATTCTTCTTCTTCAAAGTCCTTAATGAAAAGCCAATCATTTTATCTTCTCATAATTTCTTCTTTTTGTCTTTTACTTTATCCTTAATGACAGTCTTAAGCTATCCTTTTCTTCTCAGTATGTGCTCAATCAACTGATCTCTCTTACTGACTATTTGTTTCCATATTTTTTGCCTCTCTCCCATTCATGTAAAAACCTAATCGTTTGGATCTTCAGGGCTCTTCCGTAGCACAACATCACAACGTCTCTAATTTTCTCTCGTCTGCTTTTCTAATGGTCTACGTCTCACATTTATGCAGCGCTATACTCCATTTGTAAAGTGTGAATCGTTTTGCATAAATTTAATCAATAATCGGTTAAAATTCATACATACTTGATAAACTGGGCCTAAAATCGTTGTTAGGTACCTCAGAAACTACGATCACAAATTTAAAATGCTAATAATTATTATCATATTGCCCAAAAATGACTACCACAGTAAAATTTAAACTAAACAATCCAGAGAGATTAATTTGTGTTTTTCAACTTTAATTACACCCTTAATTGAATTTGTACCAAATCGGTATTGTTTTGCTCGGTCGTTCCTAAATGGCTACGTTTGCTCAGTCGTACCTTAGCGGCCACGTCTAAATGTTTTTATGTTTTATGGTACGGTTCCTTTCCGTCTCCCTTATATTATGGTAAGCAAACTCTAAAACCATAATACACGTACTTGTTCCAAGTTTTAATTAATAATCTTTTCAAAACAACAACCACACTTGCCGAATACTCTAACTGTATAAATTAGTTTGTAAAATTTAATTTACTTGAACATATTTTATTAAATAGCAGTTTTGTTGAAAACAATATAATATGTATACTAAATATTTGATGAATATGAAAATCTACAAGTATACGAGTATACTATTTAAAATATTTACTGTATCAGTACATTAACTTAAAACATTATTGTTACAATTTCTAATGAAACATTGCTATTGTGTTTTACAATTAATTGTTGGACAAATTCTAGCAATTACTTCCAGCTCCTCGCTCTTTCTTAGTGAATGTACGTACACAATAAACGCTTCTGTGGTTCATTTTGTTGTGTCTTATGAAGACAATGTTTGCTATATCAAATTATCAAGAAATACTTAGTTTCCTCATATGTGTAAATTGTAGATGTATAGATTGATAGGTAATTAATTAATAGCATCAAGTTTTGAAAACTAAAAGCTAGGGTTTTCAAACTTGTTTCATCAGTAAATTTCTAATTTTTTAATACAGCTTTAGCCACAAAACTTTGGTGTTACGTTATCCTACAAAAATCCAGAAAATATAATATCCGCAAAGTCTCTATTTTGATAGGTTCACAGTTGCTGAAGAAGATAATTATTGAAATGATTTGTTTTTGGAGATTTTGGTATAATTTAGAAGAGTAAAATGATTAATGATCGAATTCTGAAACCAAAGTTGCACCTTTTTATGAAACAAACTAACAACATCAAAAAGTTTTGCAAAGCTATTTTTCTGAATTTAATTTATGTGATAAACAAACTATCCGAGAGTACTTTTTTCTTTAAAAATGCAGAGTTAATTAAATTTGTTTATTTAATTGACAAATATAAAAAAGTTTGTAATAGTTTTTTTGATCGTAGCTACATACATACTAAAAACATCTAGATGAATAATACAACTTAAAATTGAACAAAAACCTAGAAAGGATTTGCTTGCCTTTTGTGACATCTACTAGAATAAAAGTAAAGCATTTTAACTAAAATTTAAGCATTTCTCATTAATAGGGGGAAATGTTAATGCATAAATAAATAAATTTAAATTCAGCCAATGGCATAGTTTTGATTTAGTGCTGTGGTCTAGGTCTTGAAAGGATGTGAATATGCTCACTGAAGAGCTGAGCTAAGAATTTCAATTGAGATAGATAGTTTAAATATTTAACTTAATTTGAAATTAGATATGAAAAAGAACATACTATATTCATAAAATTTTAAAATTGCCATTGCGTTGTATGTTAAACACACATAGTTTAATATTTCGTACAATGAAACCAAAAAAGTGTTTAATAGCAATTACCAATTTATCCAATAAGTACCCATGCAAATTGTTCAGCTTACAGATTTTCTATAAAATACAAATATCAAATCGGTAAAATCAAATTCAAGAAAAAATTAAACTAACATTTTATGTTGTGGTTGGATTAATTTTGATTTAGATTTATTTTACAAGGTTTACAAAATACAGCATTTGAAATGTTTGACCGACAGTTTCAATTTGTTTTGTATAGAGAATGTAAGATTATACGTTCCATCCGAAAAAATCAACGACCTGAAAAAAACACTTATTTTGCACAGAATTTAAACATGACGCTTGAAAATTCAGTACAAAGCAATGTGGACTTGCGTGTTTCATCTGCAAATTACAATTACAAGGCAATCGAGACTCTCAATTAAAAATTAAAAATATTTTAATAAAGTTATCCAGACGAAAGTTTTTCCGTTGCATTGATTTGAAATTATGTTTTCTTAAAAGAATCAGTTCCTTTAAGAAAATCTCTGCTTACTTTAGTTTAGCACCCATTTTCCCGAGTTCAAATGGATTAAAATAGGGAGAACATTCTTCGAATACTTTTATAAGTGCTTGGTTGAATTTCCAAAACACCTCTGATAAATCAACACGTAGTTCTAGAAAATCGCCACGCCCCAGTACATAACATCTTCCCGCTTTTGCTTACACAAAAAGCGTAAAACAAATCTTCCAAATTTATTACTTTGTATCAGGTGATTTTTCCATGCAATTTATGTTGGCAAATTTTACGTAAGGGGTAAAATGTTATTAAATAACTACTATGTGGATATAAATAATTAATTGTTTTAGTTTTTAAAATTTATCTATGTTTTCGAAAATTTATATTCGGTTCTCTAAATAAATAATTAATATTATGTTCTATATGCTTTTTAACAATTTCATAATAGTAATAGCTTTAAAAAAAATTAACATAACCCAACTTGTTGAATATTTTTATTATTTATAAATTTATTATTATGATATATTAAAAATTAAATGTGAAATTAAAATACAACGTTGTATATTTTTTTCCATTTAAAATGTTACACGCAAATGTTCATACAATAAACGAGATAAAGATTTTTAAAAATTTTAATATTGTAGGTACTTAGGTTATTTTATTTCTTAAATGCTTTAATATTATAAAAAGCAGAATTTTATAATTTAGAAACCTTTAAATTTATATTTATACTAAACGGTAGTTGATTTTGATATGGATATAAAATAAACACT
This sequence comes from Rhagonycha fulva, assembly GCA_905340355.1. Lineage (NCBI taxonomy): Eukaryota > Metazoa > Arthropoda > Insecta > Coleoptera > Cantharidae > Rhagonycha > Rhagonycha fulva. The sequence goes on from HG996555.1 coordinate 12,154,547, forward strand.
TGGGAGATAATTTCGTAAACCTAAAAATCAAATTTTTAGTCGTGGAGTGATGTGACCGCTGGTTGAGTTACGGAGCGGAAATTCTGGGTTCAAGCTGGTAGCTCGGCCTTCCAGTGGACATCTGCATCAAGGCTGTGGTGAAATGCTAATAACCCAGTAGTTGATGCACTTCAAGACCCCCAGCCACAGGGGTCTTAAAAAAATCAACCCCTAGCCAGAAGTCGGTTAAAAAAGTAAGATAGTAATGCAATCTCCACAACGGCTATATAAAGTTTAAATCAAATTTGGAAAGAAAATTTGTTATCGGTAATTATAAAATATTTAAATTAGTGTGGCATGTAAATCCTGAAATAAGCACAGATGTACGCCAATGATGCTTTTATACATACAACCTAGGAAAGTGGGTCCATAATTTGTGGCTAACAACCAAGAAATTTAAATGAATTATTATAAACTATTGTTTAAAATTTTCAATTACTGCTAAAATTGTAATAAGGCTGCAAAAAATATTAACAATTATTTTTGAAAATAAATAGCAAAGTAAAAAAAAATGTAAATTAGAGTATGGCAATATAAAAAATACCTTTTGTTACCATTATAAAAAAAAAGTTACAACCAAACAATAAAATAAGCAATGTAAAAAGAAAATCGTGTAACAAAAAACGCGATATAAAATGAAATCTTTTCTTTAAATTTTAACCAAAATAATAAATTTAAATTTTAATTTATTAAAGTAGGTACACATACTATAAATTTTTAACCAGTGAAATAAATAATAGAAATATATTAGAATATCTGTGATCTTTCAGCTATTATTTTTATTATTACTTTTAATTTATTTTAAAATTTCAAGTATGGCATTAGCAATTTTCTTATTGTTTATGCAGAACTTGCAGCACATAAAGATGCTGTAACTAAGTATCTCAGAATTAAATAACACATTTTGCACTTAAACAAAGCTCACAAAACTTTTGAACAATAAACACAAAGACATTTGAATTATTTCGTACTTCTCTTTCTTACTGAAATTTGTTTTTAAAGCACAACAGTAATCTGCGTTTTAGAGTTACATCTTGATTGTTACTCTTGTAAAACTTTCTTTTTCTATATTTCATTTTGCAATAAAATACGGTTTTGAGAGATAACAACTAACGGCTACACGTTTTAAAATTAAATTATAATTATAATTTATGAGTTTCTTAAAAAAAATTTAATGTAGAGATTTTCTTTTCATAAAACTTTATTTTTCGTTAATTAAAATTTAAAGATGTAAGTTAAGCCTCACTTTATTTTCTATTTTTTTTAATCACGTTTTTAATCAGGAAAGCTAAAAACTTAAGCTGAGGAATTTCTGTAGTTGTTAAACGCGTACCTACTTACCAAGTTCCCATTACTAGGTAAAAAGAATTTGAAATTTTTTTCAATGTATGAAGTAAATTGTAGATTTTCTACTTTATACCCAGAAAAATTATATTGTAAGACCTTAAAAATGTTTTGAAGGTTCTTTAATGTTTTACTTGAGTGCATACATAAATGTCAAGCTATTGAATTTCAAATCATCAGACTTTAATAGGATTACTATGAAAAATGAATAAACGTTGAAAGTTATTATTAAATAAAACAACATTTATTTATTGAGGTAAAAAATTAATAGTTAAAATTTTACGATTAGAAAAAGTAAAACTTTCAGTAAAGCAGATTAGGTGTTACAAGGAAAAGGTTACATTTTGAAATCATCAATTTTATCGTTTATCACTATACGTGTAGGTCATGATTAGTACTTTATCAAGTGCTAATTGTAAAATAGATTTTGGATATTATTACGGTTTATAAACCAATGTTTAGTAGATTAGAATTCGGACTTGTAATTTTAAAGTTTAGGTTTGCATTGTGGTTTTTTAAATTCTCATTAAAAATGTGTCAAAATAGAAAATGTGACATTTCAAGATACTAATTTATTTAAAAAAGAGGTTGTGACAAGAATATATAACAAAAAACATGAGCAAAATTTAATATTTTTGTTTCTTAACAATAATATTATATCAAAACTGATATTGTATAATTGAGGATCAGAACAGGTGAAGTAAGTCAATTTTTTCTTGTTGTCTCAGGTTCACGCAGTTTGGGAAAATTTTGAGGTTGGTGCAGGTGTAAACGAATCTCTTTAACGAGCGAGTTTGTTGTTGATGGATATTGTGGTTTTCGAATTGTGTTATCTTTGCGTTTTGCATTTGGGTCATTGTTTGCTCGCAAAAGTTGTAAGATATCAAAGGTTACAAGGTGAACTAGAGCTGTCTATGATAAATTTTATGTAATTATACTCCTAATAGCTACAGCTATTTATGTAACCTATACTTATTTACATTGTAATTAATGTTAATAGCGGAGGTTAAATTACCATGTGTACTTTTATTTACAGCTTGGTATTCTACGGTAATACTTTTTGCTAGGTGGATCCTTGTGTATTATCAAGGATTATCTGTCCAGCTATGCGTAAATAAATAAACATTTTTCATTTTAGAGTAACTAAGTCATAACAGCTAATGACTGTTTGTGCACACTTTATCCCTTTAGAAAAAACATAGGGAGGCTAACCTTTATCAAGCTCAAAGTCAAGCAAAAATAGGTATAACTAAGAGCAAATAGTTTACTTGAATTGGGTACTATACACAAAAAAATTTCTGGTTTTAGAGTTAAAACATTTCAATCCATCAAAATTTTTTCTCAAAGACTTACGTTGTAAAGGTCGCCAGGCTATATAACAAGAAAGCTCAGCAAAATAACGTTTTTAAACCAAAGAATGGCTCAGTCTAATCTGCGATTCCCACAAAGCTTAGCTTACAAATCACCAATATTTTATCTCTATTCTGCGAATGTTTGGTTTTGTACTGTTAATTGCAAATTGTGCAAGGTTGTGCGAAAACTACGTAGTTTGGCAGTTAGCCGACTTTACGACAATCGGCTGTCAGCTAGCTGCAATAAATAGCTGATAGCCGAAATCGCACAGCTAGGGATTTCTGAGGGAAAATGAGTGATTTGACTACGTTGTAATAGCTGTCCTGCTTAGCTGTCAGCCAGCTGACGTTACAGCTTTCAAAAATCATATTATTTAAAATTTATACTGCTTTCTTATGTAACAGTATTTATTAAGCGTCAAATTTAGAAAGCTAGAATTTGTAACTACATTCAATTTGTAAAATGAAATTTTTGTACAATTTTCATTATAGAGTTTCTATCGCAAGAAATTAAAGTATGAGTTCGTTTCTTGTAGCATATCAAGATGTCATAAAAAAACACAATCAAAAAATCTAATTACAAGAAATACAACATTGAAATCGAACTTTTGTTGCGAGAAGTTTCCTTCAAGCTTTTGTAACCTAAACCAAGCACGACCGCCTGTCACCAACAGCTGACCGTTTAACTCGTTTCTTTCAAGTAAACGTGATAGGAAAGTCTGAGCTTAACGCGAAAAATGATACCCACTTTTTATTCCCGGTTGCTTGTGCGATGTATAATTTTTTTTTCTGTATTTTTTCTGACACTCAATTCTTCTGCCAGACAAAATTATTCTCAAACCTGAAATTATATTACTGTAAAATATAGCTTAGTGTTAGTTGGGCAAAAGAAAAACGTTTTGATTAAAAGTGTCATAATTTTTTGCGCTTTTAGCTTTCACATCAACTTTAAACTTTATTAATAATAAATCTGACAGGTAATTTTTAAAATTAAAAATAGAAGAATATGTTGAATTTTGTTTATCCAATCTGGTTCAATTTAATAATTATAATAATCCCAAGTGAAATGATGTCTCTCTCAATCTGTCTATCAATTTGATACCAAAAGTCACTTCACCAGTATTCTCTTGAGGTCAATGCCTTACTTTCTTAATTAGTTAGCAAAGTTTGTTAATTTAAGTCTTACTTGTCAACATCTCTATTGTTGCTCTTATTCAGTCCCTAGATAAACGCACTTTCTTAAAATATCAACAAATTAAAATTTCGTGCTTGTTTTTAGAAATTAATTTTGTTAACATACATAATCTCCAAGCGCAACAAATTGTACCATGAATTCGGGTTTAAGCTGCTTAAGCTTCCGTTTGATCCAATCATTGCTAACTGTAATACATTTATTATATTCGCCATTTCATCTCATAATTAAACGCAAACGCGTTGGCATCAATTCAAAGTGCAAACAATCAGGGCTATCTACTATGTGGGGGTTTTCATTGACAAATGCGTGAAATAAGCAGGAAAGTAATAATACGTTAGTTAATATTGACACAAGTGTTACGTATTTATATTATCCAAAAAATTTTAATTTCCTGTTTAATCTTAAACATAAATTCAACAAGTCACCAACTTCCTACAAAGGCATATCAAATGAGGTTTTTGTGGTTCTCAAATTGCAGATTTCTCTATGTGAATTTCATAAACCAACATTCAAATCGGAGAGGTAACGGTTGTTGCCAACAGAAAAGTGCATGGGATTCACAGTGTGTTGGAAATCAATCAAGTAGATGTGTCACAAACAGGGACGTTCTATAGGAAGACACAATAGAATAAAGTGGTGTTCTCCCTGAACATTATCTACAGACATTTCTTCAAAGAGCCTTTTTTTATTTACTAAACTGTATCGTTTGTAATGTGGCATACTGAAATCCTCAAGCTATCTAAGCTGCCCGCACTTTAAATAATTAAAAACACGTTTTTTGGAAATTTAACTTTGAGTAAAATCTAAAGGGTAGCAAAATTCTTACTCCAAAAAACAAATTAAACTAAATTTTATTGACTAGTTGCGCACCCTTCAGTCTATATGCTGTAGTATTATTTTGCATAACTAATTAAATTAAATGGTTATATTTTAATTCTTAAATTTAATCTTTCTTGCAGAATCCAATTAGCTGATAAAACGATTATCTTGATTTGATTTGATGAATCAGAGACATTTAGTTGCACACAATTTTCAGTTATCATTTATGGCATTCTATGGTGCCACCCTAAAATCAGCTTCACCATACGCTAACTGCATAGAACCTGATAATTTATCAACATCTATTGTAAACGATCTAAAGCTACACTAAGTAGTAAATCCATTTATATTTCTATTCACCGTAATTCTACGATATTTATCGATATGCGCTTTAAATTATTGGTTCACGAATTGCGGCTCTGGGTTCACAATAGAATTCATTATTTTGATTAAGAAGAAATATTATGATTTATGATGTTCATTTAATACTTTCACTTAACTGATTTTGAGTATTACCTTCTGTATATTTTTTCTATATTTGTAAAAGAAAAAAAACATTTTATTTCATCAAATTTCCTTCATATTTAATTAAACGCTAAAATATAGGCAATTATGTACAGATATCGTAATATGTAAATTTTACTAAATAAATAATAATAAAACGTCAAATTTAAATTTAATTTAATTTTTTTTAATGATTAGTTGATTGACGAGTACATGCAATTTTTACTGAAATGTCAAGTTAATTTAAACATTATGCAGTATAAAATATACATAGGTACATAGCACTGTAGTTATTTTGCACTAATATGTAATTCTCAAAATTATTCAATAAATTTTTATACCTACCCTACATATAAAATATAACCTTTATCATACAATTTTGGTATTCTGAGTAATTTTAATTAAAAATACATATTTAAAAATTGCTTTTTAATTGCTAAAAAAACCAGATTGCGACCATTAAAAATCTAAAGTGTAGATACTGTTTTCTTCAAACGCCTTCAGGAAAACTAATAAATGATTAGGTCCACATACAAACGCTGTTCAAAAGTATAGAGAGATAAAAATGAAATAAAGCACATACCTGGAGAATGCAAACAAGGTAAAGTAATGTTTTTTCGTAATGCATACAGGATAAAGTCTAATCAGATTTTAACGCATACAGGGTGAGAACTAAAATTCATAAAATTAATCTTTATTTTTATATATTACATTGTACTCTGTAAGATTGTGATTGACAACTATCATTCTAGAACAAGTAAATTATTTCCAGTTCCTAGGTTGCCATGTCACATAT